>CM060125.1:7548400-8850900 GCA_030522415.1 Channallabes apus
GACTTCTGCCAGGTTACCTGGGAGATCTTGACTGGTGGTTTACTGTTGGCAAAATGGCAACGCAGCTCCACCTGAGTGCCCACATAGCCTGACCGGTCACTGTCCGTGTGAACAGTTTGACCACTGGAGCCTGAGAGACAAGATAAAGATGAAAGACGATGAAAGATGTCTTACAATTCCACTTGCTTTCACATTTTTTCAGCACATTTTTGAGAATCCATTTATTATTAGTCGCAGATTATAAAGAGCTTCATAAGATTCATGGTCAAACGTTAAAAACCATTCATTATATGAATTACATCTCATTCAGATATGGGGCAGCATGTTAATACGAACATAATCTTATCCCTTGGATACCTATTATATTTTTTATATGGAGGATATGGATATTCCTGAGAAACACATTCACCTGAGATTGTGGGTCTAAAAATAATAATGTTAAAGAGTTCTGGTTGCAGTAAGACACCGTAAGTCAGCAATGGCTCACATATGTAATTGTATTTGTGCGTGTCCTTAAGCCAATGTTGAATAAATAAAAGGATTGAAACACGGTGGCCAACCCAAAGTGTAACTGAAAACAAGGCTGTATTGTATTGTAGAAGAGTCTCTTATGTAACCATAACACTGGATTGCTGTTTATTTCTTTTTCCTTTTTTTTTCCTTTTTTTTTTTTGGAATTAAAAATCCTTTTGGACTTGAAAATGTTAACTCAATATACCATGCAAGCAAGCACAATTCCTCTGCCTTAAGGGCACGCAAACTGAACAAAAGGCTTTTTATTTCTACTCAGCATTTCTTTTTTTGTGACTTGGAGTGGAGGTCATCTGTCAAGAATTATACTCATCTTAGTTTTTTCATGAACATACACACAGAAGTAAAGCCAACATCATTTCTTAACCATTATGTAAGCCAGGCATTTGATGAATAGTGGTAAGAGAGAGATCACTATTGGCATACAGAGCTGATGGAGGAGGATGGAGAAAGTTCAGCAACTTAATGATCCATATCAGGGTTGCCAGGTCTGAATGGCAAAACCAGCTCAGTGTCTGAGCTGAAAATATGCTCTTCTAAACCCTAGACACAGCTGGAAAGGTGGTGTGTGTATCTATAAAATATTATGCATTACATTTTAAACAATTTCCCTAAAAAGGTTGCAGGTTTTTTTTTTTTTTTTTTTTTACAGTTACTGGCAAAATAAATAAAGCCATGACTGACATGCAGCACAGGATAGTGCAGTCAAATGCAAATGAGAACATGGTAGCATTGGGCTCAGGATTGTGCAGTATAGAGTGACATATCCTTTTTTTTCCCCAGTTAATTTTAACCAACTATACAAACATGACTCAGCAAAAAAAAATTTCATGCATCATATAGGCAAACAAATAGCACAGCTATACATCACGTGTTTTTATTGTTTTGTTTTTTCCAGTTGTTTCTATGACCAAAAGATCATAATAATGACCAAATTTTGAAAGTTCTACATTTTTGTGATGTCATTCCCATATTTCAGTGGTAGTAAAATTCACTCTTTATAAAAGTAATGATAACTTTTGTTCCACTGTAACTGGCATATCCGAAAACACAAATATAGAGCTTAAAGTTTGAAGACTTGGCGTTAACACACATCAGCAAGGCTTCCATGGAATGCATATAAGTATTTTTTTTTAATTATAATCGTCATTGACCTATGCTGTGTTGCCGGCATGTACTGTATCTGTGCTGCTCGTGCGTTAAAGTTTAAAGTGTATTCAAAAATACAAAAGAAGATAAACTATATCTTGTTACCAATGGCTTTCATGGGGATTCTTTCATCTCCACAAAATGTAGTCCTTCTTGTTACTAATCTGTAACAAATCTGCATTGACATTGACCCAGTTTGGATTAACTCCAAACAATATTCGGTTAATCTGCTGGTTACAATTCCATGCAAACACTAAAAACATTCACCAACTTAAAACTGCTGATGTATCAGGGTAATAAAAATAATTTGACTGATGATTTGACTTGCAAGTGTGGTATAAATATAAGAAAACACAACCCCAACACTGATTACTATCCTTTAAAAGGGCAAGTGTTTTATACCTTACTTATTCATAGAAGTTGAAAACTTAGCAAATAAAGAATAAACACTCTTATAATACATGGTACGGTTATAGCTAGGTGTTTGCATGCAGGCGCAGATAAGAGTTCCTTGTCAAGCTATAATGCGTTATAAAATAGTCTTTTCATCTGAATAATTTAAATGTCACTCAAGTAATTGAATGACCAGATATCACATAGTGATTGGGGGAGGGTTGGGGATTTTATTAAAATGAATACTGCCTTCAAAACATACCTCCAAATAATATCCTTTAATAACTCTCCAGGCAATTTAATATGCAGGACAGTCATTTAATAATATTAAATCTCTTGGTGATACAGGGCCTTTCCAAAAAAAAAATAAAACAAGGGGTGGGGGGATTAACATAAGAGCTACTAACTAAATAAGCAGTTAAATGATGCAGAGGGACTGCCCTACATTAGACTAGACAGTGGGGGAGTGAGTTTGCCTTAGCAGGGTCAATGGCTTTTATTAAGTGAACACAAATACGGAAAGCACTAATGAATGTAGACCTGAGTGTATCAGCTATAGCAGCAGATTATAGCATTCAGTATGGATATTAAAGTCCAGGCTGATGTCCAATTGCATGGAAGAGGACAATCAGGCCTTTGACTTCGGTTTGTTGCTACACTAATAATTGATAAATTACAATTTTTCAGTCGGTAAACACTTAAAGAACAAAAAGAACTAATAATCAGATTAGATTCACAATTAAGAGACTGACGCACTGAGAGCTTCTCAGGCTCTCAGCATCAGGACCCAAATTTAAAGAAACATTTAAAGCCCTTAGGAAGTTCAAGGTAGGTTTTTTTTTTTTTGTATATTACATTTTACCATTGTCCATTGTTCAGCACTAAAAACACTTGATTCCATCATATCCTTCAGCTGTTACTGTAACTCAGCTATAAATCTGACAGCTGTGTCTCTGCTGACTGCTGTGTACAGTAGCTGTGTAAAGGCATATAAAGACATTACACACTCACTCATCGTCCATACCACTTTATCCTGTATTCAGGGTCGTGGGCAGCCTGGAGCCTATCCCAGGAGGCTTAGGGCACGAAATGAGGTACACACTAGACTGGGTGCCAATCCATCACAGGACACACACATACACTACGAGCAATTTGGAAACGCCAATTAGCCTATTCTTCAGGTCTTTAGACTGTGGGAGTCCCACCAAGCACGGGGAGAACATACAAACTCTATGCACACACAGATGGGAATCGAACCCAGACCCTGGTGGGGCATGGCGACAGTGATAACCACTACACCACCGTGCCACCATATTTATGCATATTGTATTTATTACAAATCACTTTAAACGATAACGAAAAGTTGATAAAAGATGTACTGGTGATTTGACAGTAGGACAGGCAGTCATAAAATTCACATGATTGCATGAAAAAATATTTGACCCAGTTTTGTCTGAAGAAATTTCTTCTTGTTTAAAAAACCTGCGGTATAGTTCCGCATAATACCGCTAGAGAGTCAAATCCAAAAATGGTGCACCTGGTTTACATTTAAGTGCGTCGTCTTCTTCATTCGCCAGCCAATTCA
The DNA here is from genome assembly GCA_030522415.1 of Channallabes apus. Lineage (NCBI taxonomy): Eukaryota > Metazoa > Chordata > Actinopteri > Siluriformes > Clariidae > Channallabes > Channallabes apus. The sequence continues at coordinate 7,552,059 of CM060125.1, forward strand.
GCATATAATACGGTGAAACTTGTGGGCGACTTGGGGTATGAAATTCTGCTTCATCTCTCCTACTCCCCCAACCACGCACCCAGTGACTTCTTAAGTCTATCACTGAAAGAAACTACTTCTGGGCAGATGTTTGACGATGACGAGGTGATTACCAAGGTGGAGCCAAAAAGGGCATGGTCTCCACCACCTCTTCCATCGTTTGAAGAAGTGCGTCACCTTAGGTGGAGGATATATAGAGAAGGGGGTCTTTGGGACTTTCATCAACCTCTTTTTTCCTAAACGTTTCTGTGGGAGGAAACCCACCAAGCAGGGGAGGAACATGCAAACAGTCCCGAGGCAGGAATCAAACCAGGACTCTGGAGGTGCAAGGCAACAATGCTATCCACTAAGCCACTGTTCCACCAAGTTAACAGTCTGAAATTTCAAATTTGTTGTAATTCCTACGAAACTACAAACCTACTGTATAACATTACCATACAGCTGATATTTCGAAGAGTTACAGGAACTATGGTAGCAGTCTGGCCAAAATTTTCTCTTTTTTTTTTTGCCGTAGACACAAACAGGTTAAGCTTCTTTCAAGCTGATGCTGCAAGGCAATTTAGGAAAGAAAGAAAAGCAAGTTAATGTTTGCTGCTGGCTTAACTTCAGGAAAACTGCAGGCACCCATCTTAGTGGTGATTTGTTTGCCTTCATGAATCCACATGTGCATTAAACAATTTATTGCGGTTTGATTGATGTTAAACTAGTGCCGTGTGCCGTACTTGTTAGCATAATTAGCTTTGTGGCTTTAGTGTAAAAGTAAAAAAAAAAAAAAAACTTTCAGCTGCCAAACTTGGCTGATGTCTTGGCTGAAATAGAAGGAAAAAGGGAAAAAGAGAATATTGTTTAAATGTCATTTTTGGCCCAAAATCATTCTGTAAGATTTGTTGAGATTTGAACAAATATTTTTATTCACAGAGGAATAATTACATTAAGCAAGAGCCAAATCCATCTTTCTAAAAAAAAAACTAATGAATACACACAGCTGAGACTGGGAGCTGAGCAGGGACAGGAAGGAGGAAAAACACAAGGGATTGCTTATAGCATGATGCTTTTTTTGTTTGATCTTTCACATTGTAGCAACACCTCCAGGTTATATTTAGCCAGCCAGTATGTTGGAACAGTTGTATACTGCTGTGCTCCTCGAGCTCATGGCAACACCGTGTACCCTGAAGGCTAAATAACCTCTCAGTATCCCTTATATTTTATCCCCTTCTCAGTGGACACATTTACAGATTCCTGACAAGTAAAGCCGAACCGCTTCTGGGTGTTTCGTCGCTTCAGAGAACTCAAAAATCAAGCTGTACTTTATTCTTTTCATATTTGTTCTTTCGTTTGAATCGGGCCATTTCTATCTCTTAGAGGTATAAACAATAGCCGCAGAGCTACCATGAGGTCCTGTCAAATTGCAGGATTAATCGACAATGATGGCATTTGGCAGGGACCCTTATTCAGATCAATTTCATTATATATCTGAGCAGTTGAGGGTTAAGGGGCCAAAAGTGGCAGCTTGGTGGTGCTGCTCGGTGACCAACTTATCCTTAATGTATACAGTACAGGGGTTGGACAATGAAACTGAAACGCTTCATTTTAGACCACAATATTTCATTACTATGGTGTAGGGCCTCCTTTTGCAGCCAATACAACATCAATTCATCTTGGGAGTGACAGATACAAGTCCTGCACAGTGGCCAGAGGGATTTTGAGCCATTCCTCTTGCAGAATAGTGGCCAGGTCACTACGTGATGCTGGTGGAGGAAAGCGTTTCCTGACTCACTCCTCCAAAACACCCCAGAGTGGCTCAATAATATTTAGATCTGGTGACTGTGCAGGCCCTGTTCATCATGTTCATCAAACCACTCAGAAAACAATACATGTTTCACATTGTCCACAGCCCAAGATTTCCACTGCTTGCATCATTGAAACTGACATTTGGCATTGGCCCGAGTGCCAAAGGTTTGACTATAGCAGCCGGGCCATGTACATTGACCCTGTGAAGCTCCTGACGAACAGTTTGGGTGGAAACATTTACATTTAGGCATTTGGCAGACGCTCTTATCCAGAGCGACTTACATTTTTTATCTCATTACACATCTGAGCAGTTGAGGGTTAAGGGCCTTGCTCAAGGGCCCAACAGTGGCAACTTGATGGTTGTGGGGTTTGAACCTGGGATCTTCCGAACCGCAGTCCAATGCCTTAACCACTGAGCTACCACTGGCCCTGGAAACAGGAGAGTTGAGGTGCACATTTAATTCTGCAATGAGTTGGGCAGATGTGGTTTTATGTTTTTTGTATACAATCCGAGTTAGCACCTGGAGATCCCTTTCAGGCAGCTTTCTCTTGCTTTCCTCTTGTGGTTCGTCCTTCTTGGTGGTATGCTGACATTAACCTGGATACCGTGGCTCTTGATACATCACAACAATTTGCCCTCTTTTGAACTCTGATACGCCACCCGTAATGTAGTTTGCATAGCAATATTTTAAGTGAAACTGTGCTATTATTCTGCTAATTAAACCGGCACACTCTGCTCTTACTGGTGGAATGTGCAATCAATGAAGATTGGCCACCAGGCTGGTCAAATTTAGCCATGAAACCTCCAACACTAAATTGGCCAGTGTTTCAGTTTCATTGTCCAACACCTGTATATCAGGCTATTGGCGAATAAGCATTTGCCAATGCTACTGTATCCAATGTTATTTGACTTAGACAACAGTATTATACCCAGCTGAACTTTTAGGAAAGATTTGATAGGAGGTATAATATACATAACTCCCAAAACAAGTATGACATGCGGACATACTGTAGGAAAATGTCGACAGTGCATGATTACTTTATTGTTTTCGAGAAAGATCAGCAATATGAAGTTTGTAATACTATACATGTCACAGTGAGATTTCAGAGGAGGGACCGCAAACAAGAGTGCTTTTACATTTAATTACATTTCAGTTATGTTTCACGAAAAAGGTTTTTTGTTGGGTATATAAGTACTGATTATTTTTTATCATTGAGGGGAAGCAGTACGGGAGGCTAAAAGGCTTTTACAACAACTATTTTTCACAAAAATCATCTGTCATGTTAAAAGATTGTATTAAAGGTTGTTTCATAAATTGAAATGATTAATTTTTGTTCACTCAAAGAAACTCTGATAAATTGCCTAAATACTTAAAAACTGTTTGTTTGTTTGTTTGTTTGTTTTTTATCATGAAAATATATTTGTTTCCCTGGCACAAAGGGGGGGTAATAAATAACAAACACAACAACTATCAGCCAAGTTATTCTTTTAACCTCTTGAGACCTGAATGTCCTTAGGAGGTCATGACATTTTTATCCTAAACTATATATTGTTGTAAGAATCTCATATGAGGATAGTTAGGTATTTTGCCAAAGTTCTTCCAGTTTGAAGATGATTTATTTCATTGGTATCAGGTTCTATTAACGAGAAACAGGAAGGAGATATTGCTCTGTACACAACAGTGAGTCCAGGTCTCAGAAGGTTAAACATTTGTATCACCCCAGAACACACACACAGAGTATAAATGCAGTCATGTTCAAAAGTAAGTCCCCCCTCTTTTAATTCTAAGTGTTTTTGTGTAAAAACATAATGAAAAACATCTGATCATAGTCGGTCTTCGTATTATGCACATATTCGTCTAATAACATCAATTAAACCTCAGGTGAACAGCAGCATACTGTATCACTTTTATCACTGTGCCATTATTTATTTAACAAAACATAAACAAAAAGAAAAATGATTGCCCATGTAGATCCACCTTTTGCAACAATAACTTAAAGTAATTATGTATGACTTTATCAGTCTCTCACATCGTCGTGGAGGAGTTTTGTCCTGTTCATCTTTATAACATAGCTTCAGTTTATTGAGCTTTTGGGGATTTTAAATATGCACAGATCTCTTAAGGTCCCACACAGCATTTCAGTTGAGTTGATGTCTAGACTTTGACTGACTAGGCCTTTCCCAAACCTTGATTCTTTTCTTCTTCAGCCTTTCTGATGTAGATTTACTGGTGTGCTTTGGATCATTGTCTTGTTGCATGTCACAATTTTGACCAAGCTTTACTGTAGCTGTCAGGCAGATGGCCTCAAATTTGCCTCTATTATACTCTGGTATACAGAGGTTGACTTATTGACTGCAAGGTGTCCAGTTCCTATGACTGCAAAACTCATCACCATTCCACCGCCATGCTTGAAAGTGGATATAAAGTGTCTCTGCTGAAATGCTGTTTTATGCCAAACATGGCATGGGGGATTAAGGCCAAACTACTCCACTTTGGTCTCATCTGTGCATAGGACATAGTTCCAGTAGCCTTGTGATCTGTTCATATGCAGTTTAATGAACCTCAGTCATACTTCCTTGTTCTTTTAGACAGGTGCGGTTTTTACTGCCATCACTTCCAGTATGTGTTCAGTCTTCTTCTAGTTGTGTTGTCATGGACTTTAATATTTAACATGCTCAGTGAGTCCTAAATGGTGTGAGATGTATGTCTTGGATATTTTGTATTTCTCTGAGCATTGCACGGCCTAACCTTTGGGTGAATCTGCTGGGACGTCCACTCCTGTCTGGAATTCTTTCCACTTTGCATAACGTTTTTTAATGTTGAACTCCATGGTTTTATAACTCTTCCCAGAATGTTGTGCTACAAAAACGCAGTCTAAAAGACTACTTCTTATATCTTATTTCTTGAAATCGTTTTAACACACCAACAAACTGTTTAAAATGGCTTTTATAGAGGTCTGCTTAACACTTTTATACAATATTTTTACAAAAAAAAAACACATATAATTAAAAAGGGGGTACTAAATTTTGAACATGACTGTATATACACACTGTCTTTGCAGAGTTTTGATGTTCCTCTCGCATCTGTGTGGGTTTCCTCTGGGATCTTTGGGTTATTCCCAGATACTGTACTAACAACAGCTAAATTGCCCCTACATGTGGATGTGTTTACTTTGTGCTTCATGAACCACTGACACCCCATTAAGTGTGTATTTCCACCTTCCTTTTCAGTGTTTGGAGATAGCTTCTGGATCCATTGTGATCACACCTAAGATAAGGCAGTTAGATGTGAATGAATGAGTTTAAACTAGCAAACTCCTGGCATCTTACAGTACTCCGGGGTCACATCCTGGTTTGACACAATATAACCACAATATAGTACAATATATTACACCAATACCTGGAGGAAAAAGTCATTTCAGAAGAGCCTGTATCAAGCAAAGGAAAGAAATAAGGAGATTTTAAATGACTGGAATTAGATTAAGAACCCTCTAAGACATTATTAAAAACCTGGAAGGATTGTGGTGAACTGTTGAAAGCGCTCTAACAAAATATTAGAGAGTGCAACATTTTGGTAAAAAATAACTCTGTTTTTGTGAAGCATTGCCAATAAATTAATTTGTCCTTTTTCTATCTATATTGTCTTCATTTTTATCACAGCCTTTGTTTTTGTATTTTGGATTGCCCTGTGATTTACTGTTGCACATGTTGATGGTATTTTTGACCCTTTATCCTGTTTTGTTGACCTTGGTTCTTGTGTTCTGCAGGCCTATATATATATTTTGAAATTGGAACTGAAATTAAACTTCTGGCCATGGATCACCTTTCTGCTATTTTCAGACTCCACTGGTAAGCTGTGCAAATTAGTGTTTTTCTAGTTAATTTAATGTAACGCATAAGAAAGTAGGCCTACGCATTATTGTTTAGTCTAAGTCTATTCCTGACAGATCTCAGACACCAGCTAATGATGGATGCCTTTAAAAATGAAAGACCACTGCTGAAAGATCTGTAATCTAAAAGTAATAAAAATTTGATGGAGAAGCACAACACACCTGAGACCCCTCTCTGTCCCTGCTCACGACCCGCTAAAGACAACCACTGGTCTGTGACATGTAATAACACAGATAAAATAACGGCGTGTCAGACTCATGCACTCATGCTCCCCGACTGAGTCAACATTTCAACACTGATAAAAGTGTTAGATTGAATGCTGAATTGTGTCTCATTGACTCTAAACTCTATGATAAACATTAAAAATGTATTTTTTATCAAAATATCCAAGTTGTACCTTTTAAATCATTTAAAAGGCTTCAGTTGACAGAAATGTCTCTTATCAATCCGCTGCAGCTTCAGTGTAAGCATGAACCGTACTGGATGTTCTTAAAAGTTATTATAGCTTTAGTGTTTAAGTTTTATTAAAGGTTCAATGTGACCTCCTCAGTATACAATGCAAACTGACATGGTCTTAGATGTAGCTTATTTGTTAAGTGTATAGTAAGAGATATGGTTTATTTGTGTATTTTATAAAGACCATTATAATTTTTTTTCCCCAACCTGTACGGTTTGTCCAATATATCCTATATTTTTTAACTATTCAAGAACCCTTAGAAACATGTTTATAATTTTGCAGTAAATGAGTACGATGGAACACAATGAACAAATGGGCCATTTGAACAGTTTTAATCTGATCCAAACTCTATAATTCTGTGGAAAAACAGACGAGGCTTCGAGATGAAGCTTTCAATTTGCCAGATGTTTAGTCTTGATGATCCAGCAGGGTCTAGGCAAGGCTTTGCTTTAGAAGATGGATGTCACGGTCCTGAGGACATGGCTAATGAGAAGTGAAGGCTGTCTCGGTAGCATGAGCATGGTCTGTGTCTGAACCTCTCAGTTTATCTTTAACGTCATGCATAAAGACACGCACCTCTCCACATTGGAGTCCAGACAACACTGGATGTATTACATAATAAAAGGAAATGACAGAAACCCAGCACAACTATCATGTCCCCATTTATGAACGGTAATGCATTCCACCATTGCAAATTGCATTTCAGTGTTAAAAATGAACGATGTACAATGTGTTAAACGGGTGCAGGAGCCTTCAGTGCTTTTATTAAGCTCAAGTGGAGGGCTCCTACTGTTATGTACTGTTGCCTTCATTATTTATTTTGTGGAGATTTTTTTCCCCGCTGAAACTATTAGAAAGTTATTACAGCAAAAAACAAAACCTTTTTTCCATTAATCAAAGCCGATAATAATATGACTTTGTGACTAAGGCAAAGCTGCAGAAAGAACAGATAATGTTCTAAACAGAAACGAATACAAATACAAATAAAAAGTTTCCTATTCTTTAAAGAAAAAGCTTGCCATAGAGGTTAACACTGCATCTGCTTGAGACTTGTGCATAGAGACTGGGATCAGTCTCATTCAGCATACAACAAAAGGTCATGATAGCAGATAGAAAGATTGCCCGTAAATGTTTTACATACATTTTACAAGTTTCTGAGGGATGCATTTTAAGCATTTTTAGTAGCTGTCTGGTCAGGGGGCAGTGGTTTAAATTAGCTTTTAGTTTCTTTATACAGTACTGGGAAAATATGAGGGCTGTATCAGAAGTAACACAAAGTTCACTGGTGGCTCTGTGGTTGGTTTCTCGCATGCTATGTGGAAGGCCCAGGTTTGATTCCCAGCCAATGCAGAAACCCCAGCCACTGGATGCTGTGCCGGTCCTAAGCCTGGATAACATGGGAGGAAGGATATCCAGCGAAAAACCTGTGCCAAGCTTGTGTGTATATCGGATAGTCCGCTGTAGCGACCCATTGACGGGAGCAGCCGAAAGACAAACAACATCAAAAGTAACCAAAAAAAATGAGCATAACTTCATTAACTAACAAAGGTCATTCAAATTGCACATGTTGCTGAACTACCTCTTTCTCTATAGAAAGGTACTACTGAACGTAGTCTCTATCACAAGCAAAGCATTTGCACCATAGTTGAACCCAACTCTCGAATCCCCTTTGTCGCGGTTGCCCAACGGAATATTCACAGAGATGACACCCTTAACAAGAGCAATAGGGGGTTTTAAAGGGAAACCAGCACTAAAGACAAACAACGACGTGGGAGACCATCAACTGTGATGAAGGAGATTTTCACAGAGGATTCGAGAGCTGCGTGTAACGATGGAGTGCATCACTTCTGATGGGGAGCATTGTACAGCATGTGTAGTTTGAACAACCTGATAAAAAAACATTATGCTTACTTTTACATTACAACAGCCACTGTATTACCAACTACACTGCTTAGAAAGAAATAAAAACATCCTTGGTAGATAAGACCAGTTATGAACCAGTGATGTAGCTGAGGTTGAGGATTTGTCTGAGTGAAAATTCTCGCATCATGCTGATAGTGCTGGCATTTCTTTCCCGCTTTCTATTGTTTCTTGAAGCAAGGGTTTGTATTTCATCACAAGAACAAACAGAAACCTTCCAGTTTAGGCCGTGATGTCTTCAGGTTTAAGTCCACGTACTTGATCCGGAAAACAGATACAGATAGCGGCATTGTGTTACACTTTTAATACAAAAAATGTATACACACTTCAACATGAAAAATGTATGCCTCTCTTCTAAAGGTCATATGATAGCATCAACAATGGTGCGACTACTGACATCTTTAGAAGAAACATAATACTACACATTGCTGCCGTAATTCAATTCGAGTTTTAAAAAAAGAGCAACAACTGTTGAAATGTGGATGTATTTTTTGAGGCCCTTCTATAGTCGAACTGTACATACTTGTATTCTCTTCTTTGCAAGCTCAGCAGTTCAGATCGTGAACCCACTGCCAGAAAGTTCAGTTCAAATCCCCGTACATGCATAAAGTCACTTTTGGGGCCTTGAGCGAGATCCTTAACTGCTCAGCGATGTGTTTGGATTGGAATCATCCCCACTTGGAAGCTGTCTGCCAGATGAATAAATGAAAACGTGATAAATGTTCAGAATAAAGCAAAGCTGGCAGTGTTAACCAAAAACCTCTCCATTACATTGTACAATGGCTATTTTTAATCCGAGGTTGATAAAATCAGCGGCAGCAGGAGATGACAGTCGGACTTTTATCGCTAGAGGATCCTCAGAGCTTGCTGCTGTGTTTCAGTCTCACCTCTCTGTCTCAATATTTTTTTGTGAACTAGAATGAATTCCAGTGGGATAACACTTTTTTTTTCCCTACAGGGCTATAGTGACAGCTATAGTTTTAATCACAGCTTTATATTAATGTGCAAATCGTAATAATGTCATTGTTTACACAGTAAAAGCTAATTCCCAGCGGTGAATGTTGTAATTGCTAATATGGTAAGAAAAGCTTTATTTCAACTTTTTGTAAGGAGTCTCCAAGTTTCAATTGTGGGTTAAGTTTGTATATTGAATAAAACATCTGTGTTATTCGCTTCATGTAGAAGAGAGATTAATGAAACGCTGGTGAGGAAACATGTTTATACCTGAAACTAACTTGTTTCATTGGCATCCTATAACATTACATGTTTTCTTTGGAGGGGAAAAGAACTTGCATGCTCTACCCGCGCTTGGTGGGTTTCCTCTGGGTTCTCTGGTTTCCTCCTACAATAAGAAGATATGCAGATTAAGCTAGCTGACGTTCTCAAATTGCTCATAGTGTGTGAATGAGCGTGTGAGTCTGCATGCATGTGCATGTGTGTGTGTGAGTATGCCCAGAGATGGATTGGCACCCTGCCCACCTCGTGCCCTAGGTCTTCTGGGATAGGCTCCAGCCTGCCGCGACACTAAATACAGGATAAAGCAGTATAGATGATCAGTGAGCGAGTGTCAGAAATTCTATTCTGGTATAAGGAATAAAACGCATCAAGACATGCCGGCATAGACAAATAATGAATAAAAATCAGGGCAGTAACTGTAACTCCACTTGATGTCAGAATATTTTCCTAGAACAGTGCACCCATCATGCTTCATTTCTTACACAGCTGCCATACAAATTCATGATAATGAGTCGTCGTCGTCCCCCCCGCCCAAAAAAAAAAAAAACCTCTAATCCCACTGAAACTGTATTCAATGTGTTACTCATGCATGCCCTTTTTTTCATAGAAGAAAACCTCAGTAATATTTTATAAAAATGTGTACCTATAATTAGATTTCTGTTTTACTGGAAGTCTTAAAAATCTGAAATGAGTCAAAGTCTAGTCATTCCTGTTAAAGCTGCTTTACTCCCCTTTAAATCCTTGGCTCTGTTCTCAAATGGGCCCAGATGTACAATCTTTATTCTAAGTGCACACCTTTCGTATTACTTTTACCACAACTTCTGATTAATGTGCATTAGGATGAATGACTGAAAAATACACCAAGAGCTTATTACACCAAAGAAATGGTTGACGGGAAATCAATTCGGCGCAAAATTTCTCCCCATCCAAAATATAGTACTGTAACTGTGTTTACTTCTTAGCTTTGCACTACAGATATGATGCTTTCATATTTTACAGAGATCGTGTCTGTTCTTGTGGCCTCTGTCTTTCGTCGCCTTCTCAAAATGATCCTAAAACATGTTGACATTGATCACGAAAAGTGGTTTCAGTTGTGCAGAATCCTGTAACATTACAGTGTTCCGGTACATACTGTAGTTTTTATGAGGGGTACTCAAGTCAAACCAGACTTGTGATGAAATTTCTCATGAACGAAGGCATAAAACCAATTGATATATAGAAAAGACATCAAGCACGGTATGATGATGAGACTCTTAGCTGCAGTAAAATATTTATAGCAAAAAATTGTGCACACATTTTAAAGGAGGCTTAAAATCTGAAAAGTGAAAATTCCTATGAACGTTCAGCGAGATGAACACTCTTAAAAAAAAACAGCTCCAAAGGTTTTCTGTTTCTGCAAGACAATGCACAAGCTCAAACTACTTGCACATTACAGGAACTCGGCTAGGAGTTATTGCTACATCCCCTGTAGAGTCCTGACGTCGCTCCACGTCATTCCCACATGTTTTGGTCATTAAAGGAGTTCCTGTGGGGCCAGCGTTTAGGCAGTGATGATGTGAAGCAGGCACTCCTAACATGACTCGTGGCTTAATGGTAGTCAAGCCCTAGTGAAACTCTGGTATAAGTCCGTAGTGCTGAGGATTATATAGAGAAACAAACCGTTTTTACTCTCATAAAAACTGTGTTCTGTTATTCTGCACAATCAAAAGTCCTGGTTTGACTTGAACGCCATTTTAAGCTTACAGTAAGCCCCAGGGTGTCTTAAACCACATCAGTTCAACTTTACATCGCTTTACACTGTGTGATAAGAACTATCATCAAAGTTTATTGTCCGTCACATTTTAGGAAATGATGGCAATAAAATCCTTGTCAGTTTCTGTGGCAGCCTACAGTATGTGATGGGTTTGTTCGAACCTACCATAGATTCCCCAATGATAGTCTTGTGGTGCAATATTAAAGTTTACCGAGTTTAGCATCATACACATAAAAAAGTGAGATTACTGCCTTGTTCTTTATCATAGAGGTGTTTTATTGGGTTGTACTGAATATCATATTAGAGAATCTACAGTATAAGGCAACTGAATTAATTATTGAATCCACTTTGATTGAAAAGTCACAGCAAATAAAGGCAATGCTCTTCTGACTGACCACACACTGAAACACATTTCACAGCAGTGGTCAATTCCAGGATGACTCTGCCACACTGAAAGAATACCCAGGTTCATTGTATGATTTGATGATGAAAGAATTTATAATAAGGCATATACTATAGCCTTCACATCTAACCGATCCAAATCCAGTTAAATACTTGTAGAGGATTTTGAAGTGGCAGGTTAGACGCCGTCATTATCATCATCGTCATCGTCAAAAGACTGAGGGAATATCTGTTAGAAGAAGGGAGTTCATCATAACAGTACAGTTCAGTGGTAGCTTGTGGTTGCAGAATATGTGGTAAGCTTTGACATTTTATGTAGGTTTTTCTTTTAATTCGTCAGCCATCATACGTCAGATAAGTATGATATTACTTACTGTACATAAATATGTATTACTTACATACATACAGTATACCAACCATTATGACCACCTGACTAATATTCAATATATCTCCCCTTTTGCCACCATGACAGTGATGCACTGTATGTTCTGACACCTTCCCAGCACAAACAGCATTAACCTTTTCATCAATTTGATCTACGCTAGGGCTTCTATTGGGTCAGCCTTCACTCCACATATGCATCAGGAGGCCCAGTTCCTTCCTTGGATTACTTATGATATGTCCTGTCCACTACAGACCAGGAACATCCCACAAGAGCTGCAGTTTTGGAATTGCAAATTCTTATGCTTGCCCATTTCTTCTCCTTCCAACACATCAAATTCAGGACAAAAGCTTTATTTGCTGCCTTAAACAGTACAGTACTGTTCCACCTACTTTCAACCGCTATTGCAACAAGATATTGAAAATGTAGCTACTGTAAGAAGGGCCAAATTATGATCCCTAGACAACTGAGTCAATGCGACTCCAAAACTGCAACTCTTGTGGGATGTTCCCAGGCTGCTTGGTCAGGACATACCACAAGTGATCCAAGGAAGGAAAACTGGCGAACTGGCGACAGGGTCATGGTTGGCCAAGACCCACTGATGCACATGGGGAATGAAGGCTGGCTTGTGTAGTCTGATCTAATAGAAGAGCTACTGTAGCTCAAATTGAGGAAAAGCTTAATGCTGAATCCAATACAAAGGAGTCAGAAAACACATGTAATTACTATTTTTTTTTTTTAGCAAAGCAACTCAATATCAGGCGGGTTGTCATAATGTTATGGCTGATCAGTGTACCTACATCAGTTTTGAACCTAAGAAGTGAATTTCGGATATCAGATAGTCTTCGCTGAAAATGGTGCCATTGCTTTCTATAAGCAAAATAACTCATTAGAAAATATTGAGTAGCAAAGGAACAATGTGGCTGTGTTATTTCTGTATAGAGAATACTGTGCCAAGACTCTCTTCTCATCACTGGTAAGTACAAAAAATGCGATCCAGATGTAGGACTTTCTCTGTTTCTGATTAAGAAAATCCCCGCTGGGGGTTTAACCAAGATCAAATGCAGGCACTCTCAACTGTATATATTTCTTACATTGAAGACACACAAGGGGATGGATAAAGAAGGAGTTATTGTGAAACAATGATTATAAATGTATGATATACACTGATGGATTTTGCAATGCACTGCATGAGTCGATTTATTTTTCAGATTTCACTATCGTGCACTGCGTTTAGATTAACATGGAAAGCATCTCCACAGACTAAGGGTCAGTGCGAGTTCACGAAACGTAGCGAGCAAACTGAAAGCCGGGACATTCAACCCACATTCCTTTTTAGACACTTGGGAACGTGATATGTTTATTCTGCAAACAGTGCCTGATCAGGCTTTTTTTTTTCTTTTTTTTTTTTAGAAAAAGGGCGTCATCGGATATCATCCATGCCCTGGGCTTCAATAGTTTTCATATCAGCTGGAAATCAGAGCAACAGTGTCAGAAACAGAAAGGAATGTTGTGTACAGGATGCTATAGTTTAACCTCCTCAGTACAACAGGGCTTTTCCCATACTTGTTAAATGTATGTTCACACATCTTCTATCATCTGGCAATGCATTTTGGTGTACACTGTGTACTGTAGTGGTTCAGCCAGGAATTAACTTCAGGAAAAGTGGAGGGAATATGTTTAATGGTATCTGTAGGATTAAACTGATAAGGGTGACATGCTCATGCATTTTGGGTGATGCAGCCCAACCGATCTTGTCATATTAAAATAATATTCGAATAAATAGGCATAGGAAATGAAATGTATTTCTGACAGGTTGACTGAAAATGATTTTAAAAATAGCATGCAGGTAATAGAATGTTATAGGAATGACATCTCAGATCTATGCTTTATTTTTTCTCTTCCAGAGATCGCCTATGCTTAGATTGTAACTAGCTGGTTAGTACTGTACTGGCTGGCATGGCTCCGGATTCCGGTTCGATTCCTGTCTCGGATATGTGTTCTTGGTGGGTTTCCTTCGGGTTACTCAGGTTTCCTTCCTCAGAGCAAAGACATGCAGATTAGTCTATTTGACATTCCCAAGTGTGTGTACTGTATGTGTGTGTGCCCTGCAATAGATTGGCACCCTGTTCAGGGTGTACCCCTCCTCGGACCCTAACTCTCCTGTGATAGGCTCCAGGCCCCCCGCGACCCTGTACACAGGACAAAGTATTTGAGACGATGAGTGAGTGAGTGAGTGAGTGAGTGAGTGAGTGGTTATTACTGTAGCTTCCTGCATGATTTTGATTGGTTAATCCTGGTTCACTTAATCTGACTAAATGTGATTAAACAATATGAGGGAAGTATTTGGGCAGTGCGCGCCCAAGCAACATCACTACCTTCATTGCAGTAAAGCTGGTTCATTTTCAATAAGGACTAAAGATGGTTACATTCATATGAAAGCAGATATTGAGCATGGTCTCAGCATGAAGTGTCAAAACCACCATGCTTGGGTGGTTATAAAGAAACAGGAGGTGTCCAGAGCGCAGCGTGCTCAGGCATTTCACTTATATACTGTATATATATATATATATATATATTGTACACACAACCACACACACACCATTTTTATTATTCTGTCAGTCAGGGGTAATGGAGCTCAGGATTAAATCCTGATGCGACTTCACAACAAACCTGCACAGTCTACAGCACTGGGATAGATTTCTATTCCTTAAACTCGGCAAATATTTCCTGACACATAGTTCCTAAATATTATTAAGGTAAGACAATTCCACTCTAGGCTCTTACAAACTGCCCAGACTCTCCCAGAGTCCTTTGCAAAAACACAAGCCCTTATTAAGCAACTGAATCATGTTCAGGTGGACCGTGGGCCTGCAAAGGTCACCATTACCTCATATTGTATTTATTCCCCTGGGTCTAGTAAACAAAGTCAGGAAAAGGTATCATGACGCAGTGTGTCCTTGGCCGCGCTTTACTGCTTACAAATCACCATTGTCTGGTACTTCAGAATCAGGAACTGTAAAGCAAAAACTGCAGCCGGATATGACTAGGTCTGGTTGTATTGCTCCATGTATTTAAACAACTTCAGTTAACTGCCATAAACATACAAGCTTCAGATTGCATTTTAAGCTTCAATGCATTTTTAGCCTGCATTGTTAACTTTGACAGTAAATAAATAAGGGACATAAACGCATATAATAATTTATATGAGTATCACATTACATATATATGTATATATATACCATTACATAAAACGCACTCATGCACAAGTGGATGGCCTGCTGGATGACAAGTCAGCTAAAATTGTTGATTCTGGAACTGAGAGGGAGCACAGCTTGTCTGTCGACAGATTCATACTCACTGTACAGCTCAAGACTAAATGCACTCTTATATACAGATCTTGTCACAATGGAATTTTCTATTGCACAGTGCAAAGGCCTCCCGTGAGCCTGAATACAGGATAAAGCAGTATAGGCGATCAAACCAGGACTTTTGATTGTGCACAATAACAGAACATACTGTAGTTTTGGCTCTTTATTCCCCTGCTACACTAATGCACTTATCCCAGCGTTTCACTACTGCTTAGATACCATCAAGGTAGTAGTATGTCAGACCCATGATCAGACTGCCTGCTTCATAGCGGGAACTCTGGCCTCCCGGGAATCCTTTTACTAGCCCAAACATGTGAAAATGCCTTGGAGCGAGGTCAGGACCGAACAGCGGATGTGGCAATAACTCCCAGCCGAGTTCCTGTAACGTGCAAGAGGTGTTTGAGAATAATGGTGTGTACTGTTCCCACTGACAGACAGCGTCTCTTCCGCAAGTTATCAGTCGATTTCACGATTAACTGTGATAGAAATCACAGTTCTATGATTTGCACACATGTCAGGGGCGGTGGTTACTGTACATGAATAAACATATTCTGACTAATCAGAACTAAGAATTCAAGAATGCTTGATATAAAACTATTAAATGATAATGAAAGAAAGTATATAAGTTTAATACACTATCAGAGCAGCAAGACATTAGATTATATTATGTGTAATTACACTGAGATTGCTATTGGGTTTCTAAGTACAGTTGAGCTCTTTTTCCAGAAAGCAGCCTTAAGCCAGACATTATACTTAATACAGTGTGCCAGGAAGCTGCAGGAGCCGCTATCTCACTGAGTAATACTATTAGGCAGGGTAAGTCACACTTGACAGTGTTACTGTCATTGCATGCCATAACATCCCTCTAATCTATGATTTTATCAGACCAAAGCTGTTTACATGACATTAGGAAGGAAGAGATCGCCCCGAAGACTCTTTCCAGTCTGTGATAAGAAAACATGATTGGATGTTTGTAATCTGGCACTCCCGAGCTCTCGGTGCTTGGGGGGTGGTCGGCTGTTGTGGCTTTCAGTGATTACCCCTGTCTTCGTAATCAGGGTTCCTGATCACTTCAGCTCAGACTGCCATGTGTCAGGTTGTAGCTTATCAGCAGCACGAGCCATGGTCAAGTCCAGGGCTTTCTTACATGGCCTGTGACCTGCCGTATTGTATCTGTGCGAAGTCGTCCAGTATCGCCATGGCAACGATCCAGAGTGTAACAGATGGTCGGTGCATGCTCAGTAGAGGCTAAAGAGGGATTGATGAGACCCAGAGGGCGAAATGTGGGTCAGGATTATCCTCTGTACAGTCAGACGATGCTGGACACCAGAAATAAACACAAATTCCCTGTGAAGCACGGATGTGCGGGATGTGCATTTGAATATATTGAGAGGATTAAGTGCCAGGCTTTCCATATAACTGTGAAAAGGGTTTTTTCAGTCTGTGACATTAAGCCCTGAGCCTGTTGCATAATTCATAAAAATAATCAGAATTAGTTCACAGGTATTAAAATAATTTTCAAGGAACTGATGTAGAAATATACCTTCATCTGTGCGCAAATAGAGAAAATACCTTATTTTCTTTTTAAAGCATAATATATATTATATTACACTACACTAAGGTTTTACATTTTTAGTGTGTTTTATATACAGTATTTCACCACATCAATAATATATCTATATCAACATCAAATACAATAAGTGGAGTGATTAGTTTTTTAAAGTCTTACATGCAAATGGAGTTAATGTCAGCATTAAAGAAACACACTGACATGCATGCATCCGTTGTGAGTAAAGTAATTCTCATTAACAGCAAATCAAATATCAGCTGTTTCAATGGGATTTCCTCTTCTTTTTGGTTTTATCTGACTCCTGAAGCCATGTTCTGCAAAAATGTACAGGATCTCATTGTCAAATGGTATTGATCAGGAGAGGAGTTCAAAGCGATTTCCAAAACAGTGGCATGAATACACATCTGGATAATTGTGTGTTAAAGACATGAAAATAGGGAGCCACCATATCTGCGTGTTTGTATTGGACCAGTACTAACCAACCTACTGTAGGTGTTGGGATTTATTAATTTTATGCAACTACTGTATCCAATGGCACAATGCACTGTACTGTACTTTCACTGAACGCCACACCCCTTAAAAACACATCCAAGCACCCTGTATGAGCTATAACACCTTCATTTTCCAAGCAACACGAATGACATGCAGACACCTCCTTGATCCATTGATGATAGAGCTTCTCCATGAAAGAGCTCAAACCCAAGACTATCCTGACCTATATTAATATTCCATCATATAACTTTAAGCATTAAAGTAGGAGAAGTTTTTTGAGGTAATGGTATGGTGTGGTCGCTGGATGTATTTCGATTCACAATACCGCATTGCATTATTCTCTCAAGCCAACCAGCATGAGACACAGTGAGTTTGTTTAATGGACGTGTCCACACAAATATACTGCCTGGCCATCAAAAAAAGGTTGCACAGTCTAGGTTTTTGCTTGACTATCTTTATATTTTTGCTTGACTTCTGCTTTCACGGCACGCAATGTGGTGACCAATCCACATGTGAAACTGAATCTTCATGCTCCCAGAACCGCTTCAAAATCTGGTGTGGAATATATATTCAATTCAATTCAATTCAATTCAATTCAGTTTTATTTGTATAGCGCTTTTAACAATTGACATTGTCTCAAAACAGCTTTACACAATCAAAAGAATTATTTAAGTTTGTATGGAATGTGAATGTGTATGAATCAAAATATATATTTTAATATATATGTACCATAAGAAGAATAAGAAAAACTATTGATATGATAACCTGGTCATTCAGTTTGTACATTCAGGTAATCAGCTGACTTAATTGTATTGCCACATAACGTTGCTGAGACCTGAGCAACCTCAGATCATAACACTGCCTAACAGAGCCTTTTTCAGCACAATGCATGATGTGTGCTTCACCCTGAAATGCCCTTTGTAACCACATAACCTTTTCCCATCGCGCTAAAGTCTAGAGTTAGCCCTTAGTTTTTTAAGGACTCAACTTAAAATTTAAGTTTAAACGTTTAAGTGATCGCTGATCACAATCAATGATTATCTTTTCCTGACCACATTACTCCTGGTTCAGAACTATCCTTCGAGGTTTTAGTAATGCATTGGACGGTTCTTAACCCGATTCCAGTAATTTTATTAATCTCCTCAGTTTTTTTTTCTTGATCCAGGTCTTTTCAACTAGTGACTCATTTTTTGGACAGTTAAGTGTACAAGTGTTGCAATAATTTAGTGTTACATCTTATGAGGCGCTCATCTATGAAATGCTTCATCTTTACCAAACAGCTGACACTGGAGACTCCTTCCATAAATATTGTATAAATTATTATTAGGCGGCGCGGTGGTGTAGTGGTTAGCACTGTCGCCTTGCACCTCCAGGGTCTGGGTTCGATTCCCTGACCAGGCTCGATTCCCGTCTCTGTGTGCATGGAGTTTGCATGTTCTCCCCGTGCTTGGTGGGTTTCCTCCGGGTACTCCGGTTTCCTCCCACAGTCCAAAGATATGCAGGTTAGGCTAATTGGCGTTCCTAAATTTCCCGTAGTGTGTGTGTGTGTGTGCCCTGCGATGGATTGGCACCCTGTCCAGGGTGTACCCCGCCTAGTGCCCGAAGTCTCCTGGGATAGGCTCCAGGTCCCCCGCGACCCTGAACACAGGATTAAGCGGTATAGAAAATGAATGAAATTATTATTATTATTATTATTATTAAGTTCCTGTTAGCTGTTCTATAGAAACAATAATGTATTAGAACATTTTATGTTCTGGTATTTGCAATGCCATTGAATTTCAAGTTGTTTATACACTGTACAATAGATTTGCCATTGTGACGCAGCCGTTTTATGGAAACCCCAGATGTTAAGCCATTGAGCTAAAATTAACACAAGCAAAAAAAATTACTTTTGAACATTAGGAGGAGACATGAGAGTTAAAAAGTCCAACTCCTTCTTGTATAGTGTACAGTTTTTATATATTTAAAAACCACTCCAGTGTTTCATCTCAATAAATCCTGACATCATCTAGCTGTATCATTCTGCGTTCCTGAGATTACTGTTTTTTTTCCTGATTTCCTGAAATGTTCCCTTGTGAATTATGGCATGCTTATTTTAAGTCTCATTAGTATGATTCAGAGAAGACGGAATGTAATCTTAGGGGACTTGGAAGCAGCAGAGGCTTGTAAACTGCAGCATGAATCGATAGGGGAGGTAAAATAAACACGTTGTAATTTAATCCAAGACAAAGAGAGGGAATAATGAGCTTAGTATCTTAGTGCAGGGGGGACGTGTACTTCTTTGATTAATTTGCTTCTTCTGAACTTTTCAAAATTTGTCATTAGAAATGGGAAAAACAACTTATGAGCGAATGATTGATTAATTAATTGAGGATTTCATTACAACAACAAAAAAATTATAATAATAATAAGTTTTATAAGCCAAGACAAGGCTTGTCAAAAATATGAGTCACCTGCAAACCTGCAATAAGTAATTACATTTTCACACTTGGGGCTTATTCACCAGCCTAAGCATTTATATGCATAATGTATTTGCTTCGAGAATGCATTACCCTTCAATGAGGATTTGTGGCTTGAAAACACAGTGTTCTTGATGAGAACAATATCTGAAAGATACTTACCTGTAACTTAAAAACATTTTATTTCAAGCGAACGAACAAAATGTTGTTATGTTTGTTAGACGTGCATTAGTAGAGGTAACATTAATCTTACTCTTATGAGTGATGTGATGTGTTATAGACATCCACACTTGAGGAATGACTTCCACAGCACTGCATTAAAGGATATGATGTAACGTGATACACTGGGAGAAAAACACTGGTTGTGCGACATATAAGTATGTACGGCTTATAAATCATCGGAATGAAAGCTATGTATATAGTATCATATATAAACAGAATTACCAGGTTAAATAAACTGTGCACTTGGCTCTGTGAAAGTCTCTACTGTTTGTATGTAAAGAATAAAGCATCATGGGGACATGCCATTATAGGAAAATAATCGACAATTGAATGATGTGACATTGCATGATGGCAAAATCATCTTGTACATCAGTATGACAATCGTTGCATTTTTTGCAATTTATTTATGACTGACATATTATATATATTTTCCCTGTTTTTTTTTTTTTTATGTTGTGGAATATCCAAGAGACTAAGCAGTCCGTGTTATCACTGCCATTGATTCTAAACAGCATTTCTGTTATCAGCATCTTATTATTATTAATTGTTTTTAAAAAAAAAATTTAAGTGCTCAGACCAGATGTTCAGTCCATAAATGTTAAATAAACATCACATTACAGAAAGGTTTATAATAAACCTTTTAGAAATCTGTTTATCGTGGGGCTTTGATTATGTTGAGCATCCATCCTGGTCCCTGTGAATGAGTTGTTACCATAGAAACGATAAAGTATTAGAATGAGGGCAATCATCTTCCCCTGTGTGATTTGCAGCTGGAACTACTCTCAGAGCTGTTGTTTTAGAGAATAAATCAACAGCTTCTGACAGATTGATGCATGCAACAGATATACAGTACTGTTGCTTCAGTTGGAAGTGTGTTTACTTTTTGTGTATGTTTTAAAACAGAATAGAGGAAGAGAGAGAGAGAGAGAGAGAGAGAGAGAGAGAGAGAGAGAGAGCAAAACAGCTGGAAGTTACATGCATCTGCAGTAGCAGCATCCTCCTCTCTTATTCATGCAGCTTGCAACTACAACCTACCATTCATTAAGCATCACACACAGCATGGTGCTCTGCTGTTATAGCCACTGAGTCTAGTTTGCCTCCTGGCTTTACTGACTGTTCAATGTGCATTAAAACCCCAAAGCGTAAATCCACTCCGCTCACAACACAGAAACCGCCAAAAATCTTACCTGCTATTGCAAGGACGGCGATCAGAAGAAACTGGAAAGCCAGAGTAAACATAATCTGTCTTTATGAGCAGGTTATGAGGTGAGAAATAGTCCAGAGTCCCATTTATCGGGGATCGAGTGAATCAATCGCAGGATCGGAAAATGAAAAGCGCGCGTGCTCTCCGGGTTCCGTCAGCGCTGCTCTCTAAAACAGCTGGATGGAAAAGCTTTCTCTTTCTCTCTCTCTCTCTCTCTCTCGGTGTGTGTGTGTATGTGTATGTGTGTGTGGCTGTCTGTTCAGCTGTGCGTGGGCAGCTTCAAGCACAGGACACTGAGATTAATGAGCTACAGGTCACAATAACAGTACTAGCTAAGACCTAGACACCTCTGATGGTATTTGCTGATTGTTTTCCTCGTGCTGTTTTTAGTTGTTCTGCTCGTTCTCCTGTTCTTCCTCTCATTGTTTTGCAAACAGACGTCTTTAACACTTACTGTTACACAAAGGATACTTGCTGAGCCTGTGTGCATAAATCTACAATCCGACAAGCTCCCTTAAATCGTTAGTCACTTAGTTTAGATGACTTTAATGGGAATGGATCGCTCTTTCCCCAAGCGCTTCTCTGGATGAATACAAATGCATAGCGTGTTTAAATGGATGAGGGCGGAGCTACAAAAAGCGCGAGGACGATGCTCTGATAAAAACATGGACAAATGAATGGTTTTCTCGATTCTGGAAACTACAAGATGTAACTTGCGCCACAAATTTTTTTTTTAAAGATGTGATACATTACTTGGTCTAATTTGTGGACAAAATCTCAGTAAGGAAAAGGGAAAACAAAGATAACACGCACCTACAATTTAATCCACATGAAGATACCGTATGAATACTATCGATATGCAAATATGCTAAGACACGCCCCCGATACTCTGCGTCACGCCCATTGTCCATTGGAACATAATTAGCCTTTAAGGTATATTTTAATCAACCTGCTATTATAGGGCAATAATCAACAGTGAGGTGGTGTAAAGTTTTCCTTTATCAGCCTGTCCTGAATTACGAAATTAAATACGAAATGAAATTTAGTCATCTTACAATTCAGCAGTTTTGTCGAATGCCGAAATAACTGGAAAAAAGAAACTAGTGTAGTTCTTATTTGTTCAAAGTTCTGCCTAATGTTGTGAAACATTAAAAAAAAAAAGTAGTTGCTGTTATAAATTGTCAGAAAAAATTGTTTATGTGCAAAAATGATTCCTTTTTTACTGTATATGTAAAAGTGAAATGCAGTTGTCCAATGTTTATGTGCTTGTATGTGGATAAGGACAGTATCTTTCATGTCTTAAGCAACTATCTCCCTCATGTGGTCAATCCCTGTACTACATTCTCCCCTATTTTTAAGACTTGTACGTACTGTATATGTTTTTATATTCGCATGTCAGGTGTAAAGTTTAGTATAGATTTGTGCACTTCAGACGTCTTCACTAATCTTTTTATGCTGGTCAGCAGTCAGGGAGAGTCTGGAGTCTATAATGGGATCTCGCGGTGTGAGATGAGAATACATAGGGGCTTTTCACCATAGGTAGGAAAGGTCATCTCTGGGATGTTTTCGCAAGGGGAAACTAAAAAGAAGAAAACAGAAGAAACCTACAGTGGCATTGGAATAAGATGTAAAATTCAACATAGACCATAATCCAGTAACCTGAGCTCAGGACTGAATCAGAGACACCACAGGGCACACAGACCCTCAAGCCATTTGTAGAAGTTCTTTAACTCTCAAGACTCCAAAAGTGGTCTTTCAGGCACAACCTTAAAAACAACCGTAGTATGAAGACTATAGGAAATTAGTTCTGAAGACATTTTAAGTGCTTTTATGGGGCCTGAGGACATCCCTAATAGATCTCTGGTTCTGAAAATGTCCTGCAGTCCTAACTAGTTTTTTCACATGATTGCATGGCGCATGTGATTTAATTTTTTCAGAGGTGAACACACACACACACACACACAGACATGCATACTGTACACACGCATACACACACCACAAAGCCCCCAAAATGATAAAACCCTAGATAACTTCAGGATGAATTTCTTTAACTACATTTTAGTCTGTATGCCCTGTGGGGGTCCCTGGTTCAGACTAAATCGTACTTCTTTCATCGTCCATCCAAATACACTCTTTGTTCGGTAATCAGAGAGTGAATGACAGATGAGAAACCAAAGTTTTGTCGAAGTTAAGTTTTGTCTTAAAACGACTCCAGCACATTAAAATTCACTTACACCACTTCAGGCCTGTAATTTCTGCTGTGAAAATATTAAGTAATCCAAGTCAAAGTATTCAGTTTAGCTTTTCTAATTAATATCTAGAGGTGCAAGTGTTCGTTTAGTTAGCTTCTTAGTAGCTTATTTGAAAGTAAATGATTAAATTTGGCAAGTAATTGTTCATAACATCACTTTTATAAAACATTTTTATTTGAGTACATAACATTGGGCTCTCAGTTTGGGTATTTTACACACCCTCACCTTGGACTGCTGCGAATATGTTTGCTGTAATGACCTGTGTTTTACAGTATCTCATAGTGGCGTTTCACATTATTGCTTTGTATAAGTGCCACTGTTTTGGAACATCTGAGACAAACTGGTTTTAAATGAACCACAGGAGGAATAAACCTAAATTCATTTGTCCATACATCTTTAAAGGTTAAGTTACCATAGCCTACTTTTCTTTCTTTAGAGTAAACCATGCTGTGTTTGCAACTACTGTATGCTGTTGCTCTGTTTTTGTTTCGTGAGAATTTGGGCAACTTGTAAAACTACACGGTAAACTATTGTATTGAATGCCCAACTTAAGGGAAAAAGTACTATATTTGTCCAAAAAAGTGCTAGATGCTGTCACATAATCTAGCATATAACTCCTCATAATGTCCCTTCTACTGAGTGTCTAGGGCAGCATGAAGGTTAGCACTGTTGCCTTGCACCTCCAGGGTACGATTCTCACCTCAAGTCTGTGTGCATGGAGTTTACATGTTCTCCCTGTGCTTGGTGGGTTTCCTCCAGGTTCTCCGGCTTCCATCCACAGTACACAGACATGTGAATTAGGCTAATTGGTGTTCCCAAATTGCCATCAATGTGTGTGTGTGTGTGTGTGTCCTGAAATGGACACCCTGCCCCCACCAAAGCCCTGTAAAAGCCTGTGGCACTGCTGAGGCCTTATTGAAAACCAATAGCAGCCTTCAGCTCACCTGTATTGTTGAGTCAGGGGTATCTCATCCTTTTCCTAACAATATCCTATAGATTCTCTACTGGGTTCTGGTTGGGCGAATTGGCTGGCCAGTCAAGCACAGAAATAACACAGTGGACTTAATGTTATGGCTGATTGGTGTATTTATATTATGATCACATTTTAACATGATGTCATGTTTACTTGTATTTGCATTTGCACATTCAGTCTGAAATACATTTTCTCGTATGTTTCACATTTTACTGAAAAAAACGATATGAAGACAAATTAGTGTTGACAAAATTAAGACAAATTAGTGTTGTATTAACAGAGATTTAATTAACAGAAAAAACAAACAATTTATTCAAATGAGTAGATAATAAAATACATTTCTAGTGTATAATTATGTATTTGTGGCATCATGTAGCTAACGTATGGATCATTATTAATGCAACAGTTTGTGTCTATCCTCCACATTTTATGTGTGTTATTAGATCTTATTTTAGAATCCTTTCAAATCCACAGTGCTTCTCCTCAGATCCCCCCTGTCATTACCATCACACGAGGGAAATTAACAATTCAAAATAAACCAGCGGAATTAATTTACCCACTATCTGCATGTGTCATATTCAAAACTAGCACCATTTAAGGCACATTTGAGGCTGAATATTTCACAGTGTTTCATAATTAGATTTATATTTTAATATTTTTGTACAATTTTACATTAATATAAGGTGCATTACATTTTCTAACAGTTGTCCATTTTAGAATTTTTGCTCAGT
The DNA here is from genome assembly GCA_030522415.1 of Channallabes apus. Classification (NCBI taxonomy): domain Eukaryota; kingdom Metazoa; phylum Chordata; class Actinopteri; order Siluriformes; family Clariidae; genus Channallabes; species Channallabes apus. The sequence continues at coordinate 7,577,205 of CM060125.1, forward strand.
TCAGCATAGTTTGAACTGAGACCCATGAATTATGTACTGTGCATGCAGTGATGGCTGCTCATGGTATTAGATGAAAGGCTTAAATCAAATTTTTATCATTGACACTATTAGAGTTAGGAAATGTGTTATATTGCAAGGTTTCACATAATCAAAAGCATGAAAAGCGGGAGTCAGATAATGATTGTGTGTATGAAGAGACCACTTAAATTTCAAATGTAACATGTCTTTTGTGGACATAACGAGTTACGAGGCTATTTTTAAAAAGTAAGGAGTAGAAAGTACAGATAATTGCTTAAAAATGTAAGGAGTAGTAGTAAAAAGTCGGCTGAAAAATAATTACTCCAGTAAAGTATAGATACCCAAAATTTCTACTTAAGTATTTGTACTTCGTTACTTTACACCTCTGGCTAGAAGTAATTAGAGGAATCACCTGCTTTGCTATAACACATGGCATATGTTGTCTTTATATACTACTGTATATACAGTGAAACCTCCAATAGCGAGTAACGTGGTTTGTGAGTGTTCTGCAAGACGAGCAAAGATTTTGTAAAATAAATTTTGACTTTGAAAACGAAAACGAAGTCTTGGTTTACGAGTACCAAGTATCATGTATGCGCTTCTTGTTTTGACGCCGAGCGTCACTTGATGACAACTGAGCCAACGTTTTTTTTCTCTCTTGCTCTGCGGAATTGTGGGTAATCGTCTCCCCGGCTGGATCTTAGTGTGCGTCTCTCACTGGTATAATCAACATCTGTGCACGTTTGTACTGTTAACTGTAACACTGAGACCGTGTGTGTGTGTGTGTGTGTGTGAAACATATTTTATTTTGTGTTTGTATGCGTGTGTGTGGGTTAAAGATCAATTTTCTCTCTCTGCTCAAGGCTTACCTTGCTCTTTGTGTCTGTGTGTGCGTGCATGCCCCACACACACACACACTCTTTCACTCTGCTCTACACAGAAACACTTTTCAAAGGATTTTTAAAGTGCAGGTTAACTTGTTTTATTTTTACTTTATATGTTGTGAAATTATTTGATTTATTTTTTTATATGTATTTATTTTTTGGGGCTGTGGAGCAAATAATTAGAGTTTCCATTAGTTCTTATGGGGAAATTCGATTTGGTAACGAGTGTTTTGAAATACGAGCCAGATTCTGGAACAAATTATGCTCGTAATCCAAGGTACCACTGTATACTTTTTTTTATCTATTGCCTCTATAACAGGCATGTCTTTCAATTCTTTTGTAAAATCACTTCTCTTTATAATATACGGATCACATCCAGAATATTTCGTGATCTTCTGCTTATACCATTCACTTACTGCCCTCCAGAGGGATGTCACATATAATAGTCATAATAGTCATGTGATTGTAACAATCGATAAGAATGATGCTCACCAAACTATTAAACATATGCAGGCACACAAAGACACACAAATACACTTAAAGGCAGAGATAATTCATGATTTATAATTTTTAATGTTTTAAGACCTCAGTGTGCTGCTGGTTTCAAGACGATTTCCTCAGAATACTAAAACAGAAAAAAGAAAACTGATTTACTGAAACCAAAAGCACTAAGCTTACAGCTCTGTTGTCTGTCTTTTTGTGCAATGTTTACTTTAATTGAAAAATGAGTGATTTTTAAATGAAAAATCTACTTAAAGCTTCTCCTCCAAAGGGAAAAAATATAATTTCATGTGCCGTACACAGTTGTGACTGTATTTCACATATACATTCTCAAACTCTGTTGTTGAGAAACATGTCGCAGAAGTGTGCTGCAAAATTCTAGTCCAAGGAGATCAAGTCTGTTGGAATTACACTTGAATTTAAAGTCTCTGATAAAACCGTCTACATAAAAAAACAGACTGGACTAGAAAGAAATCAGCACCAACCATGCTTCTTGACGTCCGCACTGGTAACTTTACAGGGATTTTAGTCGAGGGACGTTCCCTACACAGACGAACCATAACACAGTACGAACGCATGCGCAGTTTGTGAAATCAATGTGTCTTCTGCTCGATACATACTGTAATGCCTGCGAGCCTGTGACATGTTTTTAACAGTAGACTAGTGATCGGAAGTTTGAATCATTTTAGCGACTCGGTTCTTTGAATCTTTTTTATTTTTTTTGTCAAATTCAAATTCAAATTTTATTTGTCATACACAGTATGATATGCAGTGAAATGCTTATATGACCGCCAGTGACCTTGTCATTTAGGTCAATTCAAACTTTTAAATCAGAAATAAACTAAAATGTTATGCATTCGCTGGATTTTTCAAACTCAAAGAGGAATTACTCAGAGAGGGAAATTTTATTGGAGATCTTATACTCAAGATATTATCTGGCATAAAGCCAGGCTTATGCCTAATAAGTAAACTAATTCAATTTAATGAGAAGAATAATAGACTTCTACATTATTATGACATTATTTTTGTGTGTCTTGCTACATCCTTTCTACTTGTTTATACATCATATCTATCATCTCGTGTCTTTTACCTTTATTTTGGACTGTCAAATTTAGCTCTTGGTTTTTTGTGTTTGATTTGTTGTCTTCTTCTTCTTCTTTGTCTTTCGGCTGTTCCCTTTCAGGGGTCGCGACAGCGAATCATCTGCCTCCATCTAACCCTATCCTCTGCATCCTCTTCTCTCATACCAACTAACTTCATGTCCTCTCTAACTGCATCCATAAATCTCCTCTTTGGTCTTCCTCAAGACCTCCTGCGTGGCAGTTCCAACCTCAGCATCCTTCTACCGATATATTCCCCATCTCTCCTCTGAACATGTCCAAACCACCTCAATCTGGCCTCTCTGACTTTATCTCCAAAACATCTCACATGGGTTGTCCCTCTGATGAACTCATTCTTGATCCTATCCATCCTTGTCACCTCCAAAGAGAATCTCAACATCTTCATCTCTGCTACCTCTAGCTCTGCCTCCTGTCTTTTCTTCAGTCTCTAAGCCATAGAGCGTCGCTGGTCTCACCACTGTCCTGTACACCTTTCCTTACATTCTTGCTGATACTCTTTTATTGCACAACACACCTGAAACTTTTCTCCACCCATTCCAACCTGCCTGTACCCGCCTCTTCACCTCTTTTCCACACTCTGCGTTGCTCTGGACCGTTGACCCTAAGTACTTAGATAGAGGGAGCAGAGGTAAAGGTAAAGAAGGTGCAGGACGCACCTTCTTTACCTCTGCTCCTTGTATCCTCGGCACCCTGTCGTACGCTTTCTCTAAATCTACAAAGACACAATGCAACTCTTTATTACCTTCTCTGTACTTCTCCATCAGCATCTTCAAAGCAAATACTGCATCTGATGTACTCTTTCTAGGCCTAAAGCCATATTGCTGCTCACAAATGCTCACCTCTGCCCTTAACCTAGCTTCCACTACTCTTGCCCACAGCTTCATTGTATGGCTCATTAGCTTTATGCCACTGCAATTGCCACAGCTCTGCACATCTCCCTTGTTCTTAAAAATCGGCACCAATACACTTCTCTTACACTTCACTCCATAATTCTTTTGATTGTGTAAAGCTGTTTTGAGACAATGTCAATTGTTAAAAGCGCTATACAAATAAAATTGAATTTAATTGAATCCTCCATTCTTCTGGAATCCTTTCACTCTCCAAGATCTCGTTAAACAAACTAGTCAGAAACTCTACTGCCACCTCTCCTAAGCACTTCCATACTTCCAAAGGTTTGTCATCAGGACCAACAGCCTTTCCACTCTTCATCCTCTTCAACACCCTTCTCACCTCACTTTTACTAATATTTGATACTTCCTGCTCCACAACAGTCACCTCTTCTACTCTTTGTTCTCTTTCGTTTTACTCATTCGTCAACTCCTCAAAGTACTCCTTCCATCTTCCCATCACTCTCCTGGCATCTGTCAGTACATTTCCATCTCTATCTTTAATCACTCTAACCTGCTGCACATACTTCCCATCTCTATCTCTCTGCCTCGCCAACCTGTACAGATCCACCTCTCCCTCCTTCCTGGACTTCCTCATTCCACCACCAAGTCTCCTTGTCCACTTTTGCCTTACCTGATGATACACCAAGTACCCTCCTACTGTACCTGTCTCCCTGATCACATTGTCAGTAGTTGTCCAGTCAACTGAAAGCACCTCCTGACCACCCATAGATTGTCTCAACTCCTCCCTAAAGACTACACAACATTCTTCCTTTCTCAGCTTCCACCACTTTGTCCTCTGCTTTGCCTTTGTCCTCTTCACCTTCCTCACCCCCAGGGTTATTTTACACAACACCATTCTGTGTTGTCTGGCTACACTCTCCCCTACCAACGTCTTGCAGTCACTGATCTCTTTCAGATTACAACGTGGACACAAGATGTAGTCCACCTGAGTGCTTCTGCCTCCGCTCTTATATGTCACCCTACTGTATGTTCCTGCTTCTTCTGGAAGAAAGTATTTACTACTGCCATTTCCATCCTCTTCACAAAGTCCACCACTATCTGTCCTTCTACATTCCTGTCCTGAAGACCAAACCTGCCCATCACATTTTCATCACCTCTGTTCCCTTCCACAACATGTCCATTAAAGTCTGCACCAATCACCACTCTCTCACCTCACTTCATTTAACTCACACCAGAATGTCTCCTTCTCTTCTAACTCATTTATGTTTGATTTGTTGTAATTAATGTTTTTTTTGTTGTTGTTATTGTTAACTGTATTTATTGTGTTTTGTATTTAATTTGTATTGTTTACATTTACAAAAAACAAATGTAACTCCTCATATTTCTGTTTCCTGTATATAACCCAAGGAGGATTTGCGATGCTCTGCGCATGCGCGCCCATGTGGAAAACGAATGAGTCACTCTCCGAGACTACTCGTTGTTCTGAGTCACGGTAACGAATCGTTCAAAAAGAACGAATCGTTCCTGAGCGCCCCATCACTATAACAAGTCGAATTTATAATAATGGAGAAAGCCCAAGCGTAAAGTCACGTTTCGTATTATTTACTTTTTTGTTTGTTTTTTGGAATCATGTACATTTTATTCATATATACACAACCTTAGTCTAATAAGTCCGAATGTTTATTAGCACGCGCACGTCTTCTTTTTTGACAGCTGTCTTACCCCATAAGTACCCCCCCCCCCCCCCCCGCCCCGTGTTGTGATTCTAATCCCCCCCCCCCCCCCCATACTGGTGTATTGGTTTGTTCCACTGCAGACCCGCAGTGTGGGTGTGTGCTGCAGCACAGAAATCACAAGACTGATCTGAGACCTGGGAGAGGGAAAAAAAAAAAACTGATCTGAGACCTGCTGCAGAACACAACGTTGCGTGAAGCTGGAGCTCTCTTTCTCTATTTATTCAGAATACACTTACCTTGGAGGAAGACAGCTAGAAAGATGAGGCTGCTGAAAGGACAGGTTTGGCATGGCAAATATTTTTCTCAGTGAATAAATTGCCTTATATGGTAATGGTGTATTTTGGCATATGGATAACCCTTATGACCTTATTCAATTTACTATTTACATTTACTGCATGACTTGACTGATTATTTGCTTGAGAATATTGCATATTGCTAGGGTTATTTATTTGCAATCTTTTCACTTTTTATATATGGTTCTCATCTTTACATAATTCTACAGCTAACAACAAACCTGCTTGTATGGACTGTGACTTTGTCAGGTAAGATCCTCTTAATAATGCTTTAGAAGCTCCTTAGTGTGTATAATGATTAATGGAATGTAAGAGGATGTTTCACAGCCCTCTGCTGCCTAACAATCAAAATATCAATTCTAATCCGGTAATAAAAACTTTCACAAAGCTACCCCTTCCTTACCAGTCAACCTTACTCTTGGTTTAAGTCATAGACATCTCATAATGTGTTTTTATGGGAAAGTAACAGAACTGAATGATTCTGTTTCAGGCACAGTAAATACAGGGTGACACAGAATAACAGGAATTTTTTTATTTATTTGTACAGGAGGACGCCATCTAAAGGACGTAATTTTTAATTCCATCAACGTTTCGTAAATGGCAAGTTTTAGGTTTCAATTACTATGAATAAAATTTCTTTATTTTATCACTTCTAGTTTTATTGGATTGTAAAAAAAAAAAAAAAAAAGTTCCTGTTTTTTTGTGTCACCCTGTATTAACAGATGTCTAAATAAACATCAAATGCATCTAAAAGTGGTTAGGTTATTGAATTATGTCATTATCATGGATCTAGAAACACTTTTAAATATTAGATATTATACTTTTAATTATGAATTTCTTATGAATTTACAACCGGAGCAACTAGATCTACAAAATTCTGCTGTAATTGTTGCTGGAATACAAAAAAAAAAAAAAAAACACCTTACGCTATTTAATTTATGTTCAAGCTTGTGTGTGTGTGTGTTTGTGTTTTACAGTTTTAATGAAACCTATTCTTTCTAATGATAATAATGATGATGATGATGATGACGATGATGATGATGACGATGATAAGGATATGACCGTTTGTCTGGAGGAGGATAATGACCTCAGAGTGGCCTGCCCATTGAGGCCCAAACCAAACTACCACACCGATTATGAGTTCTCCATGTCCAAAGGCACCAAACTGCTCATCATTAACACAAACGTGTCTGGAACAATGCCTGAGCCCAGCTTTAGACATAACACTTATGTGGAAGAGCTGGAACCATATGGGTTTAAACTGACCATGTTGCACTTCACCATAACAGAGAACACGACATTTATGTGCAGAGTGACCAGGGAAGACAAATCCTTGTTTGTTAATGTGGGTAAGTTACAGTAAACTTTGCGGTTTATTGTGAATGTCCTTTATATGTACCATAATATCATATCGTTCGTGTTGCACCACCTGGCAGTGGTGTAACACGAACACCACTGCCAGGTGAATTGAATAACACTCTCTCACTCATTCTCTATACCGCTTATGCAGTACAGGGTCACATGAGGCCTGGAGCCTATCCAAAGTGACTCTGGACACTAGGCAGGGTATGACAGGATGGACAAGATGCTAGCCCAAGCGCACACAGACTCATGCACTCAAATCACATTATAGGAAATTTGGGAATGCCTGTTAGCCTAATCTGCATGTCTTTTGGACCGTGAAAGAAAACCAAAATACCTGGAGTAAACACTCCAAGCACGGAGAGTCCAGTCTTACAAGACCAAAGTCCAATCTTGCAAAGTCCACTCTTACAGACCTTTAGGGAACTTATAACCCTGGAGCATTGAGGCCACAGAGCTGACCACTTTGCCACCATACCACCAAACTGAATATCATTGATTATCAATTTTATACCAGTACACTGGTGACAGGATCATGGACACTCAAGGCTTTTTTTTATGCCTGTGTGGACCAAAGGAGAAAGGTATGAGGCATCATAATAGCCATCACCTGCCACTTATAGGGCTTGAGTTGTTAGCCGTTGATACGCACAATTCTCCCAAAGGATCCTCCACTTACATCCTGGTGCCAGAGACCATATCATTTTCATCCTGATCAAACCATTCAGTGAACCCTCAGGTAATCAGAAGGAAAAAAAATAACTTTTTATTGCGTTTGCAGTGATGCTTCTTTCTAATGGCCTAGACCATTCTTCCTTTGATGTGTCACTTACCTTTAAGTTGCCATTTCAGGACAGTTCAGAACAAATTATTGGCCTGCATCAAGTAAAGAAACATTCATTCATTCATTTTCTATACCGCTTAATCCTGTGTTCAGGGTCGCGGGGGACCTGGAGCCTATCCCAGGAGACTTCGGGCACTAGGCGGGGTACACCCTGGACAGGGTGCCAATCCATCGCAGGGCACACACACATACACACACTCACATACCCAATCACACACTACGGGCAATTTAGGAACGCCAATTAGCCTAACCTGCATATCTTTGGACTGTGGGAGGAAACCGGAGTACCCGGAGGAAACCCACCAAGCACGGGGAGAACATGCAAACTCCATGCACACAGAAACGGGAATCGAGCCTGGCCGAAGAAACAACTAAGCAGAATTTAAATCACAGGTGTTGGATTAGGAACTGTCCAACACCTTATTAATACAGTATAGATCTTTATTTACTTAAAGATTTATCTACTGTTTTTATCTACTTTATTGACTGTTGTTATTGTGTGCATAAAACCTGTCACAAGATTTAAGATACAGGTTATTTTATTAACAATTATTTACATTTATTTAAACAGAAAACTTATGCCTTACAATGTATCTTAATAAAAACAGTTTTACAAAGTATATTTTTTGAAATGTATATAATACAATTTTACAAGTTACTTTGCTCATTCTATCAATTTGTAATTTTGCAATACCACATTCCTATAGTTTATACTAATGAACCAAAATAATTATTGAGTAATCATATTAAAGCAAAAGCAACTTTTATTTTTATTTATTAGCCTTCCCTTATTAAAATCCTATTAGTGTCTCTGAGGGCTATATTAATCAGCAAGCTCAAAAGTTTGCATCGCTGTACACAGTGACAAATTTGCTGTACACAGTGACAAATTTGCTGTGAGTCAAAACATTATAACCATTAACATAAAACCAACTTAGGTTCCCTTTATGCCACCGGAGTGGCTCTGCACCCTTGGGGCATGGCTCTGTAGGGTCTCTGGGGATGTACTCTGGTGTGTGGCACCAGAATATTAGCTGAGGATCCTTTGTATGGTGTGGGGTACAGAATGTGGTCTCCTTTAATCAGAAATGGATGTCTTAATATACAGTACATACCTCCACATATATTCAACTAATTTCATTTAGGAGTCTATAAATGTTCTCTTCTTTTATCCTCTAGATGCCCTGCAGCCCTGCTCAGCGATCAGTGTGTTTCTACAGAGTTACCCCTGCCTGCTGAGTCTCCTGCTTCCCCTCTGTACTATTCAGACACTGGGGGCTCTTTAAGCATCAGACTGAAGAACAGCTTTCCTCTGGCATTGTGCCTGTGTGTCTATGAGCCAATTTCATCAGTCATCAAAGCCTGGGAGGGTGAAATAAATTAAGGCCTGCATCATTATAATGCTCAGTATTTTAGATACGTACAGTAAGTGCCATTAGCTGCCTCTATGACGGTGTCTTTTGTCACGTTTGATTCTTTAACACACAGCTCAAAACCAATTTTGTAGATTCATCATGTTGTTTATATCACATTTAATTAAAATTTATAGTTTACGAATTTACGTGGTGGATTTTAACATGTGGTTTGAAGTTACAGGACAAAACATAATTTAAGGTCTTTTTTATAAAGCATACATTTCTTTGGTGCTTCTATAATGTACTCTAGCATTGTCATTTGTATTTGGTTATGTATTTTTAATAATTTGTCATTTAAACCCTCATATTATTATCTGTTATACAGTTATTCAGAAAGTTTAAGTATTTTAAAAGTACTTATTTACTAATAGCTAAATAATGTGCTGATATTATTACTATTAATTTATTCATTTAATCATTTTACATCTTTTATCACTTTACAGTATCTTGCAGTGCAGAGCAAAAATGCACACACACCCAGACACCCAGAACAATATACTGTAAGCACGTTCTCAGACTGTGGGAGTAAAGCAAAATACCAGGAATACCAGATTCCATACCCACAGACCAGAGGTGTGAGACAATAGTGCTTATGACTAAGCACTAATAATAATAATAATAATTATTATTAATATTATTATTTTTGTTGTTCTTGTTATATTATTTGCCTGCTTTATTTTGAGATTCTGATTATAACTCACAAATAGCTGCTCTTACATTGTATTGTAGCTCACAATAATCATCCAGATGTGTGAAACTGCTGCTCTCACTTTCTGCATATAGCTTTCAAATAAAATCACACAGATTTGATCCACACCCATCTGTTTATTTACATTTATGTCTTCTTTCCTACATACAAGGGGGTATCAAAAAGGTTTGAGAGTTGTGTGCCACCGATCTGGTCGCTTCCACTGTACGTCCTTACTCAGACGTCTATAGAACCTGACAGTAGAATTTGCTATTGACATTCTGGCTTCTGGGGACGAATTCCCAATGCACAATGCTTCAAATATCGAAAATATATGATAAGCATGCACTTGGTTGAGCTGCAGTCCTGCCTCTTCTAAGACTTTTGAACAAGCAGTGTATGTGATAGGTGAACATTTGTTTAGTGTATATAATAATATATGTTTCATATGTTTCAAATGCTTTAGCCGTATTAGTCTTTCAAACATTCATTTTCCATAGCACTTTATCTTGCGGAGGGTCACACTGTGTCTTAGTCCAAATTTAAAACGCTTTTAAGAATCCTCTCACAGAGCTCTTGTACTGTAACTACTGTATGCCTAAACCATCTAATCTTTAGAGTGATTTTGAACCTCTCAGAGCACAAACACACAAGTAAATCAAAATGTTGGGTAAAAGCAATGTAATGAACAGTTATGTGCCAAATTTGTTCCGGGAACACCTGAATCAACAGATATTAATTACAACATACAAACTGGATATTTTACTGTCATATCTTAATACTGTCACCACTGAAATAACAGCGCTGCGGTGGTACACTTTAAAAACTGCTTGGTTAAAAAAACAACCCAACCATAACCCAGCCACTGGGTCAAACAGGACACACACTGGGTTGTTTTGAGCCAAGTGCTGGGTTTAACCATTTATCCCAGAATTCTAGGTTGTTCATCTGACCCAACCAGTGGGTTAAACAGACACTCTAGCTGGGTTAAAGTGCTGGGTTATTTTATTTGACCCAACCAGTGGGTAAAATTTACACTCTTGCTGGGTTGACACATTCCATTTGATATATATATATATATATATATATATATATATATATATATATATATATATATATATATAAAATTTTTAAGACGCAAAATGTACACAACGTTACATAATGTATATAATGTGAATAACTACATTTTGACAAAAATGTCAGACAAAATCATATAATCGCAAGGTTATCATTTGTTAAATATAAAATAAATGTAACAAACACTCTGTAAAACAATAAAAACAAGAGACCCCTGTAAATCTGATTTAAATTGCATTTTTGTGCATTTAATACAATGTTTAAACACTTTTACTATAAAAGTTTTTAATACACATCTTTACAAATTAAACATTCCTGTAAGGAATCCCCACTAGAGGGTACTGTTTAATCTTTTGTAGTTTTTGTTTGCAGACTCCCAGAAGGCACCTCGGTCAGGTGATGCGGGTGCTCACCTGAACCGAGGTAGCTCATTAAATTCTCTATAAATACTAGTTTAGTCTGGGAAACTGGGTTGAGTGACGATGTATGGGAAATCATTGGAAAGGGTAAAGGTGTTTAAGTTCTTAGGTATTTACTTTGATGTAAAACTTATATGGCGTGAACATATTAATAAAATAGTTGAGAAATGTCAGAAGGTTTTAAATATCATGAGATGTGTGAGTGGAGTGGAATGGGGGGCAAGTCTTTCTTCATTAAAAACTATTTATGTAGCAATGATTCGGTCTGTTTTCGATTATGGATGTGTGGTATATGGCTCTGCCTCAAAAAACCTGTTAGAAAAACTTAATAAAATCCAAGCCCAAGCATTGAGACAGTGTTGTGGAGCAGTTAAGACTACACCCATATCAGCTTTACAAGTCCTGGTAGGAGAAATGCCACTAGATATCAGAAGAAAACAATTAATGGTAAATTACTGGGCTAACCTCCAGGGACATAAAGATGAACACCCTACGAAAATGGTTTTAAAGAAATGTTGGGAACAAAATATAAGATGTAGAACAAGTTTTGGATGGTGTAGTAACACATATGCAGAAGAGCTGCTGGTCAATAATATCAAAATGAGTCCTACAGTTGTCCAGGAATGTGAACCATGGGTATATGTAACACCTCAAGTAGATCTGCATCTGTTGGAGGTTAAAAGGAAAAAAAGGGAAGTTGACTTGATATCTGCATTCTCAGAGCATACCATAACCAGATACCCTCGACATAGACTAATATATACAGATGGATCAAAAGATCCTGAAAATCAAACAACTGGGGTTGCTTTTTTAGCCCAAGATACTGACAATAAGTGGATCAGTGGAGGAAAGAGAATGTCAAACCATTTGGCAGTTTACACTGTAGAAATGATAGGAATGCTTTTGGCTTTACAGTGGGTAGAGGGAAAAAACCTAGACAAGGTTTTAATTTGCTCAGACTCCGCTTCAGCTTTAATGAGCTTGAAATCCTTTAAATCTAGTCATCAAGACATCCTTTTTAATATCATACATATACATTCAAGAATTGTTCAAAATGGCACGACAATCAACTTCATGTGGGTCCCAGCACACGTAGGAATAAGGGGAAATGAAGAAGTGGACAAACTAGCAAAACAAGCTTTAAAGAAAGAAACAATAGAGATACAAGTGCCATTAAGCAAATCAGAAATGAAGGTTTTAATATGGAGTAAAGTGATGGAAGAATGGCAAGTAAAATGGAATAATGAAATAAAGGGAAGATTCCTGTACAATTTAATAAACAAGGTAAATCAAAACATAAAGTGTATAGGTAAATCAAGAAAAGAAGAGGTAATATCCAACAGAATAGTATTAGGGCACTCAAATTTAAATAGCACACTTAAAATAATAGGAAAACACCCAAATGGATTATGTGACCATTGTAATGCTGAAGAAACAATAACTCATGTTATTCTTGTCTGTAGGAAGTATGAGCAAGAAAGAGAAAAAATGATGAAAGAAATAGGAAAGAATATAAATCAGGAGATGGATTTAAAGGTTATTATAAAATGGGCGAGCCAAAAAAATAGTAAAATCTTCTTTGATTTTATTAAAGAAACGGGCCTGATAAATAGAATGTGAATCACTGTTCCACACTCCGGAGCAGAAGGTGGCGGTAATGCACCTATTAAAGTTGGTGTCAGCCGCCGTTAAAAACCAAAAAGAAGAAGAAGAAGAAGAAACTGGGTTGAGCATTGAAAGTTTGTTTGTATTTACTGTCGTGTATGTGGGCACTTTGTTTAGTTTTTTTATGTTTTGGTTTGTTTTATATTGTATTTCTTTATTTAGGTTGGAACATAACCAATAAGCAAGTCCCAAGGCACTACTTAGGTGAAATATGTAGGTCTTTTCTGTTCAAGTGTGTGTGGAGCTGATTCAGTCTTATGTAGTCTTGTATGTTTCTCCGGGTGTTGTAAGTACTCTGTGTCTCTTGTCGCTGTGTCTCGTATCGCTGTGAAGGTGCTGCGGGACAGGTTTGTGCACAGTTCAGAATTTCAGAATTGTCCGCCATTCAATTCATGAGTTGGAATTTTAATTGAATTGACTCCGCCCCACAGAAAGTTGAATTTGAATTGGATTTAGAATGACTGGAAGTGGAATTAAATTCATGGCAATTCAAAGACATTCCACACAGTCATACAACAAAAAGAATGTGTTGAATCTCACATACAATTATAATTTTGTAATTTAATAGCATAATTTCATTTCACATAACTAGTCACTCCTCAACCCTGCATACATTTTGTTCCAACATATAGATGATCAAATTCTTGAAATAAATTAATTAATTAAATTAATAATGTTTGATTAGTTTTATTCAAAATGTTATTTTCATTTCAAAGTAATCAAATAACACAAAGTCATAGTAGCTGTCATTTATTCCAATGCAAAAGTCATTGAGCAACACTGTTGCATCTAATTCTCAATAGCTCCTCAAATGTTTTATCATTGAGTCTGCACCGTTCTGGTCTGAATATCTTTCCTGCAACACTAAAGATTCTCTCAACAGGTGCAGAGGAAACTGGTATGGCAAGATATTTACATGCAAGTTGAGCTAGAGTAGGAAAACGGCTTTGGTTTTCTTTCCAATAGACCAAAGGATCAGTATCCTCTGTAAGACAAGGGGTACTGAAGTAAACAGGGACCTCATGTGGGGCTGTGTCAGCTGGCATGGCAGATGATTGGCTTTCCATGTAGGAAAACAGTTTTGGGCGTTTCTTTGGTTGAGCACTGCCAGTCATGGTTGCATTTCCTTTTGGGGAGGCAGACTCAACTTTTGCATTGAGAAGGTTTTTGATTATTACACTCTTTACCAAAACACCAGTCCAACTTAAACCTTGGATCGAGCATGGCAGCTACCTGGAAGCATTCAATCTCTTAAAATTTAGTTAAACAGCTGTCAATTGAGCATTGTAGAGTTGACACAAACTTTTTATTACCGGTCATCTTCATGATTTTGATAGCATGCCTTAAGCCCCTGACACAAGGGATGATGAGGCTGGAGGTTACTATTTTGTAGCCTCTTCAAAGGGTTCCAATACCTCACATTGTGACTGATAATGCCTCCAACATGGTAAAGGCATTCACTCTCTTCCAACCAATACAAGTTGCTAAAAGTAAACCAACCGTCTGCTAGCTGCATAGAGTCGTCACTCAGGGTTCACCATATTGAGACTGTGTCTGTTCCCAAAACTAAGCAAAAATGTAGAAAGACTGTTTTAATAATTTAATTAACATAAAGACCACAAACTCGGATCATACTGAATGTGAAGCCGGCACCTCTGATATGAAGCCAGGACTAATAAATATTAGATCTCTCGCATCTAAAGCAGTTATTGTTAATGAAATTATCACAGATCAGGAGTTTGATAAACTCTGTTTAACTGAAACCTGGATTAAGCAGGATGATTATGTAGCTCTAAATGAAGCTAGTCCTCCTGGATACAGCTACATACACCAGCCTCGGTTAACTGGTAGAGGAGGAGGCGTCGCGGTTATTCACAATGACAATTTGACTATTGTACAAAAACACAGACACAAATTTAATGCATTTGAAATTCTTTATAGTAACATAAGTTTATAGTATTTAAGTAGACCCCCTGAGAACAACATTTATGTCCATACTGGACTCAGAAGGAGTAAATCAGTGTGTAGTAGGACCCACTCATAAAGCAAGTCACACTTTACATTTAATAATATTCTTCGGATTAAGTATAAGAAATTTATTCACAATTCCACTGTCTGAAATTATCTCAGATCACTATCTTGTCTCAATTCAAGTGTGTCACAGTGATAATGTACGCACAGCACCGCGCTACCGTATTAAACGTACATTCACATCAACTACCACACAGAGTTTTATCAGTAATCTCCCAGAGTTACCAACTTCGATTAGGTCACCGTCTGACCCCACAGAACTCGATCAGGCGACTGAATGTTTAGAGTCGACATTTCGTTATACCTTGGACAATGTAGCTCCAGTTAAAAGAAAAATGATTAGAGATACGAAACTCGCTCCCTGGTATAACGATCACACGCGCACTTTAAAACAGACCGCTCGGAAATTAGAACGTAAATGGCGTCAAACTAAATTGTTAGTATTTCAAATAGCATAGAAAGAGATCATCCTGAACTATAGGAAAGCTCTTAGTGTAGCTAGATCAACGTATCTCTCCACTCTTATAGAAAATAACAAAAATAGTCCTAGATTTTTATTTAATACCATAGCCAAATTAACCAGAAATAAGACCACTGCAGAAATCTCCACAACATCATGCAATAGTGAGGACTTCATGAAATTGTTTAATAATAAAATTGTAAATATTAGGCATAACATTGAGGCTTTGAAACCGAACAATGTAATTGATGCAGATATTAATCTAGCCATGTCAGATCGGAACCTATAATACTTTACTCCACTTGAAGAAAATTAACCAATTTCGCTCATCTCTTCTGCAAATTCATCAACCTGTATATTAGATCCTATACCGACACATTTTCTTAAACAGATATACCAGTAATAACAGAACCGCTGTTGAGAATAATTAATTCCTCACTCAGCATTGGTTATGTTCCAAAATCTTTTAAATCAGCAGTTATCAAACCAATAATTAAGAAACCTGACCTCGACCCCTGTCAGCTGTCCAATTACAGGCCAATATCAAACCTCCCCTTTATCTCTAAGATTCTGGAAAAGATAGTAGCGGAGCAGCTATGCTCATATCTACATAGAAATGGCATACATGAACTGTGTCAGTCAGGATTTAGGCCTCATCACAGCACAGAAACAGCATTCATTAAAGTAGTAAATGACCTCCTATTGGCCTCTGATCAGGGTTGTGTAACTATGCTTGCATTACTCGACCTCAGTGCAGCTTTTGACACCATTGATCATGCTATTCTTCTTCACAGATTAGAAAATGTAGTAGGTATTAAGGGTACAGCCCTTTCCTGGCTCAGATCCTATTTGACCGATCGTTATCAGTACATGTAGACATAAATGGTGATTATTCTGCATGTTCTCTAGTGGAGGTTGGCGTTCCGCAGGGTTCAGTTTTAGGCCCACAGCTTTTTTCCCTTTACATGCTTCCTCTGGGCAACATAATCCGTAAGCATGGTATTAGTTTTCATTGTTATGCTGACGACACACAGTTATATGTCTCAGCAAAACCTGATGAGACAAACCAGCTTACTAAAGTTGAGCAATGTGTGCAGGACATAAGAAATTGGATGCTAATTAACTTCCTTCTGCTTAGTCCGGATAAGACAGAAGTTCTAGTCATAGAACCGCATACAGCTAGGAGTAAAATTATAGATCCCACCGTAACTTTAGATGGCCTTTCTGTTCCATCAAGTGCAACAGTAAAAGACCTCGGCGTGATTATAGATTCTAGCCTTTCATTTGAAGCTCATGTAGAAAATATTACCAGGATAGCATTCTTTCACCTCAGAAATATCGCCAAGATAAGAAATATAATGTCGCTAAACGATGCAGAAAAACTATTTCATGCTTTTATCACATCTAGGTTGGACTATTGTAATGCCTTACTGTCTGGTTGTTCAGTTAGGTGCATAAACAAGCTTCAGCTAGTCCAAAATGCAGCAGCGAGAGTCGTCACTAGAGCCAGAAGATATGAGCACATCACCTCTATCCTATCTTCACTACATTGGCTCCCTGTGAAATTTCGCATTGATTTTAAAATACTACTCTTGACATATAAAGCATTAAATGGTCTCGCGCCGCGGTATCTGACCGAACTGCTAGTGTCTTACAATCCGCCACGCCTATTTCGATCAAAGGATGCAGGCTGCTTGTCAGTACCGCGTATTATGAAAACTACAGCTGGGGACAGAGCTTTTTCTTACAAAGCCCCAAAATTATGGAATAGTCTTTCAAATAGTGTTCGGGACTCAGACACAGTCTCAGTGTTTAAGTCTAGGCTAAAAACCTATTTATTTAGTCAAGCATTTTTATAAATAGATTTGTCTAGGGTAAATCAGCAGATCTGGGGGATGCATGGACGTAGAGTATTACGGTGAACTGGTATGTTTAGATGATGTCTTCCCCACTCTCATTTGATCACTCAGGTTTGTTGACGGTGAGGTGATTGTTTGCTTTATATCTCAGGGAGCCCTCATGTTTGTGTTTCCTTCTGGCTCTCCCTTTTATGCTGTCTCCTGCCGGAGTCTTTGCTTGCACTCTATAGTAAATATACATTCACATTATACATTATGTGATTGTGACCATACCTAACTGCCATCTCTCCTCTTCTTCTCTTTCTCCCCCTCTTTCTCTTCCCTCTCTCCCCCTGTCTCCCCCTTTCACTCTTTCTCTCTCTCTGTCGAGCTACACATGTCATTCCTGAGCTGCCAGTGATCCAGACTCCCTCTGCCCTCCGGACGTGTCTGACCGATCCTGGTGCCCCGCTTCTGCTTGGAGATCTCATCACATAACTGCCCTGTGTGTCTCTTTGTGGCAGCACCCCCTCAAATAAATGTCTTGCCCCCTCAAATAAAAATTTTGAAATGTTGAGAAAGCACATGTTAATATACTCACAAAATTAATATATTACAAATTGATAAAACTATCTGCGGTAGCGGAAAAGTCAGCGTAAAAAGGGACACTACACAATACAGTATTAGATTTCCCTCATATGTCTGTCCCTCTGCTGTATGTATTCATTCACAGGCTGCAGCGCATGCACGCGCGCACACAGACACACACACACACACACACACACACACACACACACACACACACTCTCTTCCCCTGAGTCCTCTATACACATCCAATCACCGTCCGTATGCAAATGAGTCAAGACATAGCCTAACATAGTGTTGTGTCGGAGTTCAGCGGCAGGGGCGGTTTTGGGGTAGGGCGGAGTGGGCAGCCGCCCAGGGCGGCATTTTTTTAAACAGGTTTTTTTAAACTTTAAAATACTGTAAAGAAACAAATTAACCAGTTAAAAAGTAAAACTCTTTTTAAAAAGGCAAGTAATTCATAATTATTAACATTTTGAAGTCTTCACAATAACAATATTGAGCATGTTCAGTATCAGGATTTATTGTATTATCATATAAGCACGTCTATTTGTCTTATGATGCAATAAAATTTTATGATTTGTATCATCAGGGCGTAAACGCAAAGGGAAAAAAACCCAAATTATGGAAGCCATGGAGAGAGGGATAAACATGACACAGCAGCAGCAGAGCTTGAACAGCATCTTGACAAGGAGCACATGGCCTGGGAGAGACAGGTCCAGCAGGCCAGGTTGGATCTGGACAAAGCACGTCTCGAATTTGAGATAAAACGTCAGGAAGCTGAAGACAGGCGTGCTCGAGAGACCCAGCAACTCAAGTTCAAATTCTGCAAGTGCTTAGACCTGCATTGCCACAGTATAGCCCCTCAACAATATCAACATCCTGCTCAGCATTATTATTCACCTGATCCATTTGCTTTTTCACCTGGCAAAGCCTCGCACCAAAATCCGTCAACATCAGTTTTCCAACGCTCACAGCTCACAGTCAATTCCCTCGCCAGCCAACATCAAAATCTTGAAACATGTACTGTACCGGTGGTCAACCATGCCCTGTAGTATCGTGCTGTACCACCCCTTTCTGTTGTAGTAATCAGTGTGAAAGCTGGAGGGTGTTAGGATGTGAATGTGTGTTCCATCCAGGGCCCCAGAACGCATGGGAAACCCTGACTTCTCTTCAAATCCTGTGATTATGGTCTTTACATCTTCTTCACTTTTTGGCATTGCAATAAACTCCCTTTTCAGTTGGCAGAGACCCTTACACACCTCCCAAAGCACCTCAGACCCCAATTCCAAAGAGGTTTGCAACATCATGGAATTCAATGTTACTTGCTAACTTGTAAAGTGTCAGAGCAACCCTTTTTTCCAAACTCACTGTGGTCTTCATTGTTGTTTGCTTTGCTATGTAAGGACGAAGGTCGTCACAAAGATTTAAGAAAGCCTCCTCTGGCATTCTGAAGTTAAGGTACCACTCAGTTTCCCCAAAATTCTGCAGCACATCTGTCTCCCAAAAGATGCTGGTGCGCTCCTTCCTATCACTTGGTGCAGTTGACATGCTGTGAACTATAAAAGTGCATTTCAGTAATATAATTGAAAAACTGGTATTGAAAACAATTTATGAAATTTTATCAAATTAAGTAATTTTACATTTAAGCACTTTAAAATGTAAACATCCTAACTTGTTAAGTGTTTAAACAAGTTATAATAATTAAAAAAATAATAAACAAATGTCAAAAAAAAATTACATAGGGTTTTATATAGAACTTCTTATAAACCCACTGGAATAAATACGTTTTAATTTATTATATAATTTACATGTTATGTAATTGACTGGAGAAATTACTGTAAGAAAGTACTCTTACCTTAAACTGATATTACAGTAGCCAGTCTTAACAATTTACGTGATTTGGCTCTTCTTGATTTCATTTTTTTTATTTCTTTGCAGGGTAGCAAACACATCTACATCCATTATTGGTGTGCAAACTTGAATACCGGCACGCTAGAGATGGTACGGTAGTTCACATTGACCAAAGCCCGAATCGGACGGGACTAGTCTTACAGGGGATCGTTAGAGAAATTTTTGTTTCACAGACGTACTTTGAGATTTTACTCCTGTCCGAATCTGCCATGTCTGTCTTTCTCTCACATAACCTCTGTAAAAAATTCCAGACCAAATTACCTACTGTTTTTCAGCAAACTCGACAGTCCTCTGAGAAATCTAATCCCGTCCGAATGCGTGTTTTCTTTTGTGTTTTGGTCAACTTGAACTACCGTACTATCACTAGCGCGCCGGTATTCAAGTTAGCACATCAATAATGGATGTAGATGTGGACATGTGGTCTTGTGCAACGCCCACATGTAAAACACAGACACTCCTACCTCCGTAATAAACACGGAGATGTTAGTCCCGTCCGAATGCATACATGAAATGACAGACGTTGTCTGAAAAAATTCTAACTCAAACGTCGTTTGGAAAACTAGTCCCGTCCGAATAGGGCTCAAAACACAAAAGAAGACGTGTTTTGGAAAAAAAATTTTTGTTCGACAATCACAGACATTCGCATTCGGACAGGATTAGATTTCTCAGAGGGCCGCCGAGTTTGCTGAAAAACAGTAGGTAATTTGCTCTGGAATTATTACAGAGGTCGTGTGAGGGAAAGACAGACATGGCAGATTCGGACGGGATTAAAATCACAAAGCACGTCTGTGAAACAGAAATTTCTCTAACGACCCCCTGTAAAACTAGTCCCGTCCGAATCGGACTTAAGACTGTCATTAAACATACCCCAATTGCTTCTTCTTACAACTTTAAAATATTACAAAAAAAAGGTCAACAGACATTCCACAGACAGCTTTAGTGAAGATTACTAATAATTTACAGTACCTAAAATTACATTTAAAATTACATTTAAATTTAGGATTTTTATTTGTGTGTGCTACAAACACACTTTTCTCATAACATACAGTATAGCCGTCTATTGACACAGAATATAAAAACATGAACTCCCCACAGTCCCATATCAAAGTGCGACTTCTTCTTCTTCTTCTTCTTTAAAAGGTAGAAAAGAGAATGAACATGACAATGAGCTTGCTCCTACCACAACTACAACATCTAAAATTTAGGTACAAATTCATATTAACGTACCATAAAATACTACCAGCTTTAAATGGCATAAACCTCACTTCAGAAGGGAAGAATCCAGAAAGTTTGTCATGCCGTGTCTTAATTCCAAGAATGCAAATAGCAGACTTGACTTGGAAGGGTTTGAGGACAGGAATGCGTCACACACCCGCATTATATTATACCATAACCGTATTATACCAAAGATAGCCATTTATAAATGCACAAAATGAAATAAATCCGCTGTTTTCAGAAGTTCTTGCCTAGGTGAAGCAGCATTGGGCGGCTACAGTACATGAGCCCAGGTACAGTACAGTACAGTACTTAATGTAAACAAGGTGTAAACTTTTCTACTGTACAGTATTTCCTCTCTTTCCTAATGATTGTAATGAGATGACAGTAGATTCTAAATAGATTCTTGCCTTAAACTAGTTACATTTTGTACAATTTCCAAATATTAAGCCACCAATCAAGTGGCTTAATATATTGAAATTGAGGAACCAAACCAAGGAAACCAATGCCATGTCACACCAAACAACATTTGGTGAAATTTTTGTTGAACAGTTTTAAAAAATGATGGGGTTCACCATTGTTGCAGGCAGACATGTACGTGTACGCATCAACCTGAAATAACCATATCACTGTTTACATTAAAGCTGGTCAGCTTATTGTTAGCTTTAACATATTAACTCTTTCCACAAAATATTTTTTCGTCACGTACTTATCTACAGTAGTAGGCTACACGATAAAAGCGCTTTCACGTTCTGTTTGTAGCTTTCTAATACAATTAGACGACACTGTAGAGCAGGCACGTGCAGAGGGGGGGGGGGGGTGGCGGAGGGTGCTTGAACACCCGTCCCTTTCCTCCAGGACGCCTCAAGTGCCCTTTTCTTGGGGGTCTTTTGTTGTTGTTTTTATGTGTATGTGCGTATGGAGCCCTGTCTTTGTCCATCAACAGTAAAATGTAACTATTAATCTCAATTTTTCTAAATAAAAGGATCTGGCGGCGGCACGGTGGTGTAGGGTTTGCACTGTCGCCTTGCACCGCCAGGGTCCGGGTTCGATTCCCCGGCCAGGCTCGATTCCCGTTTCTGTGTGCATGGAGTTTGCATGTTCTCCCCGTGCTTGTTTCCTCCGGGTACTCCGGTTTCCTCCCACAGTCCAAAAGACATGTAGGTTAGGTTAATTGACATTCCAAATTGCCCGTAGTGTGTGAATGAGTATGTGTATGTGAGTATGTGTGTGTGCCCTGTGATGGATTGGCACCCTGTCCAGGGTGTACCCCGCCTTGTGCCCTAAGTTTCCTGGGATAGGCTCCAGGCCCCCCGTGACCCTGTATATAAGGATAAAGCGGTACAGAAAATGAATGGAAAAAAAAAAGGATCTGGCTTGCATCAGTCACATGACTGCCATTAACCAATGATCACACTTGAGGGCAGAGCGCGCTCGTTACGAGCCGGGTACGAGCTCGCGAAGTGCACGCGCATTTTCTGCAGGCTGGGTGGTGCGGAGCTGGAGGAGAAGCAGGCAAATTAATTGGAACGTGCAGACTGTAGCAAAACATTAAATAAGTGTGTAGAGCGCACACTATAGTCTATAACAACAAATGAATTGAAATAAATGAGCGTGCTGTTTGTGCGCGACAAACATGACCTGTCCTTTTATGAACTGGTGGTCATAAAGTAGTGGTGGTGATTAACTGCTAGCTAACTGGGTAAGGGGGTTACAGGGGGGTCTGTAGCTCTGTCCACCGTTTTAGGGAACATGTGTTGTTTTAAAGTAAGTTACAGGACTTTTCCCTTCATTTCTGGAGGGCTTTTATTTCACTAAAAACGATCTAATATGGATATCCACATAATTATGGATTATTATATTTATGATAAAAAAAAAAAAATAAAAAAAAAACACAGTCTCGGAACAACACAGCCCTGCCCTCCAGCACTATCAGCATCAGGAGCAGCAGTAATCCCTCAACAGCAACATTGTACGCCATCAGGTCAAACATATAGGCTACATTTGCTTTGCATTGTCCCCACCTGATGATATTCATACAGTAATGATGCAATTCCATATTAAATTCGTCATGATTCATGAATGTGAGTTGTGGTTATTCAGCCTGTTCTATCTTTTTTTTTTTTACTTTGAGCACCCGCCCCTTTAAACGTCTCTGCACGGCCCTGCTGTAGAGTGACACTAATCTACTGGGAATGTTTTGTGCCTAATTCCATTTGATTAAAACACGCGTTCCAGGAAGCGCAGGTCAGAGATAAAACACACACATACAGTACGGGCTACGAAACGAAAGTGAAAATGTCTGTCTGACATACTGTATGGAGAAATAAGAAACGAAACACAAGGTGGGTATTTATCCTGTATAAGGTTATATTTAATACGCTACATCTGTTAATTCCTCCATCGCGTTCAGTGTTTGCGTGTTGGGTTAAATGTAGGTTTTTAATAAAAAGTTAATACAGCCTCTGACTGGCAGTGTTTCACTTAAAGCTGCGGCTTATATCGATGTATATAGTCCTCTAAAGAAATACAAATACAAAAATGCTTCAAAATGTATATATAACTACAGAGCATATGTATACACGTGTATACGTGTACCTCTACAACTTGTGCTGAAATGATTTCTTCCCTGTACTTTATGTGAAGTTAGTAAGGGTCCGTCTAACAAGTGCAAGACATCGACAACGGCCTAGGATTCTGTGTGCAGGGGTGTCAGGGGACACGACTGTCCCGACAGGTTGTTCTAATCTAAAATAAAATCGTGTTGTGGGTGGGAATTTAACGCGGTTTTATCTCAAATTGAACTGTAATGGATTTTAGTCCCCGTTTTATGCACTAGGGGGCAATCTAGAGCAAGAAACTCGGGGACCATAAAGCTGGCTACTAAAAGAGCAAAATGCAGCAAGCTTAAAAAGCAGTGAACCACATTTAACTTTCATTTAGGAAGAAATGTTTGTTTAATTAATTTGGTTAATCGTAAAACGTTTCCCAAACTATGTAGATTTCCACCTACATACGTATTATGAGCTAATTTGTATAGAACTCTTGATATATTATTAAATAATAATTATTATTATATATCAAGAGTTCTATACAAATTAGCTCATAATACGTATGTAGGTGGAAATCTACATAGATTGGGAAACGTTTTACGATTAACCAAATTTTTATTATTATTATTATTTATATAGCGCCCTTCCAGAGCTATAAAATGTGGAAAAGATAAATGTGGGGGAGGCAGCACGGTGGTGTAGTGGTTACCACTGTTGCCTTGCACCTCCAGAGTCTGGGTTCGATTCCCCGGCCAGGCTCGATTCCCATCTTTGTGTGCATGGAATTTGCATGTTCTCCCCGTGCTTGGTGGGTTTCCTCCGGGTACTCCGGTTTCCTCCCACAGTCCAAAGATATGCAGGTTAGGCTAATTGGCATTCCCAAATTGCCCGTAGTGTGTGAGTGTGTGTATGTGTGTGCCCTGCGATGGATTGGCACCCTGTCCAGGGTGTACCCCGCCTAGTGCCCGAAGTCTCCTGGGATAGGCTCCAGGTCCCCCGCGACCCTGAACACAGGATTAAGCGGTATAGAAAATGAATGAATAAATGAGGGATAAATATATAATGTGGGGTGAATAGTTATGCAATTATGTATGTATGTACAGTATGTATGTATTGGTTTTAGCACACACACAATTGCAATTCAATACAAATTCAAAGAAATTCATATACATACTGTAAGTGAAGTGTTTAACAATGAAGCTTTACAATATATGTCAGATATGATTTCATTACGTACATATTCTATAAATTATATTAGTTTGAACTACTTGTACAGATTACATTAACAGGAAATGTTTCCCCCAGCAATGAATGTTAAAAGCTATAGTCACACAGGGCCGGCTCTAGACCAGACCATAGGGGGGGGCAGTCAGAAATGTGAAGGGGGCATCATGTTCGAGCACTGTTTTTTCCCCTGTGCTTATAGTAACAGTATTGTTCTTGCTGAATTGTGTTGTTAGCTGTGCCCAAAGCCTGGAGAAGTTGATTGCACTTTGTCAGGCCTCTACCTTCAGACCTGTCCAACTTGGGTGTCCCACTTAAAGACTAAGCTCCTGCTGGTATAGCTCTTAAGGTTAATGAGGCACGCAAACCCCCTGACCACAATAAGGTGGCAATCCCTCATGGGGGAAACTGAAAATAAATAAATAAAACAAAATAAAATAAAATATCCTTAATCCAGATTTTATCAATCAACGACATAACATTTATCTTAGCTGGTTGGTCTAATTCTCAAAAACGTTTAACCTAAAGTAAGACTTAACACACTATAACTAGAATATTTACAAAACTGAAAGATTGTCTTATGAATTAAAAAAAAAAAAAAACTAAGTTAAAGCAGATGGGCTATAGAACAATTAATATTATGTGTTTAAAAAATTTTTTTTTACATTTTTTATAGTAAATGAACAGCGCTCTCCTCTCCAATCCACTCTTGCTCATTTGCAAATGGACGGTGATTGGATATTAGAGGGCACAGGGGAGGAGTGTGTGTGTGTGTGTTCGCGCCTGTGAATGAATACACACAGCGGAGGGACAGAGACATGAGGGAAATCTAATACAGTATTGTGTAGTGTCCCTTTTTCGGCGGATTTTTCCGCTACCGCAGATCATTTTATCAACTTGTAATATATTCATTTTGTGAGTATATTAACATGTGCTTTCTCAACATTTCAAAATTTTGATTTGAGGGGACAAGACATTTATTTGAGGGCCGCTGCCCCCTCTTGCCCCTGCGTAGAGCCGGCCTCGATTGGCAGCAACGTCAGTGTAAAGTTTTAAATATTAAATTTTTTAACTTTTTTCAAACTTTTTTTTTTTTGCTTTAATGACAGTGGGCACTGCAGTGACACCCAATTTAAGATGTATCCCACATTGCACCCTAAGTTCACATGGATTTACATTTTTCATTTACTCTTCACCTAATGCAGTTTTAATTGAATCTACAAAATGCACATGTAAACCAAGGGGAAACTGTTTTATTTTTTATTTTTTTTAGTCTGAGTCTTGCATGATTTGGCATGATTAATGCAATTGTTCCTTGATGCTTCGTTTGAACTTAATCATCATGGATTTTTATTCCTGTTTTTTACACTAGGGGGCAATCTAGAGCAATACACGTAGGGCCATAAAGCCAGCTACTAAAAGTGCAAAATGCAGCAAGTTTAAAAAGCAGTGAACCAAATCTAACTTCCATTTAGAAATCAACAATAATGTTTATAAATAAATAAATTTTGGTAATCATAAATCGTTTCCCAAACTATATAGGTCTCCACCTACATACTTATAAAAGGTCGAAAAGATCAAGGGGGTGAATATTTATGCAGTTATGCTGTATGTATGTATGTAGTGGTTTTAGTTGTGCACATATTCACACACACACACACACACACACACACACACACACACACACACACACACACACACACACACAATTTTCATTGCAAATTATATTATCGACAGCATTGTCAGTGGAAAGTTTAAAATATTAAATTAGCTGACATTTTATGATAATAATAATAATAATAATAATAATAATAATAATAATAATACCCTGAAATAGGTTAGCACCCCATTTAGTGTCCTAAGTTCTTTGGGATAAGATTGACAACGGATGCTTGAATGGATGGATGGATTTTTACACTTTTTTGTGTTTTTTTTCTAATAGATTCCATCTTCATCTCACAAGTGGGCCTTATTCAGACTTTTCTTTTTTGTGGTTTTATGCTCTTCTGTAACTTTCTTACAAAAGCTATAACGTCACAGGATGTACAAGATTAACACTCACGTACAGTATTCAAATGTATTTTTTTCTCAAAACCAGGAACGGCAGAAAGATGCCAATCACATTCAGCGGATGGGAGGCCTGCTGCGAAAACTTTAAGCAGCTGCAACCAGGCCAGGCCCCCCAAAAAAGCCATGGCT
The DNA here is from genome assembly GCA_030522415.1 of Channallabes apus. Lineage (NCBI taxonomy): Eukaryota > Metazoa > Chordata > Actinopteri > Siluriformes > Clariidae > Channallabes > Channallabes apus. Next base: position 7,604,097 of record CM060125.1, read on the forward strand.
ACACCATGTTCCATGGAACACACAAGAACAACGCCCAAGCTATAATAACTACAGGGTTCAGGCCATCAGGCGGAGGAACACTGGGTGCTGGTGTTTACTGCAGCAGGGATATTAACAAAGCCATGGGCTACCCAGGAGGCTGTGGCCCTACTGACAGAGTAGTGTTCAAGTTGCAGGTCAGAGTTGGCAAAGTAAAGAAAATTGACAGCCAGTCCATGCATTTGATGGCCACATGGCATCAGCAAGGATATGACACAGCCTGGCTGCCTTCCTCTGTCTGTGGCTTTGAGGAAGACTGCGTGTGGGACCCGAAACGTCTCACGGTTGTAGGGATAGCACACTGTGGGGATGCTGCCGTGAAGAATTCTTTGGAGAGTCTAATAAAGCAGCAGCTAAATGGATCGGGACAAGATGCAAGTGGGCCCCCAGGGAAACTTTGCAAGAGCTGTGGAATGCAAACACAGGACACACACACTGTGGAGAAGTGCTGGGTCTGTAATGCACCCATATGTGCCTTCATGAATAAGCATGTATGCTCGAGGAAGTGATTATTGACATAGTTTCTCCTCTTTGCTGGATGTGATTCTTACATTATCCTACAATACACTGCTTCAGACTATCCGCAAATCAGCAAATCTGTATAGTCTATAATTAATATTGTATATGATGAAAATGTTCACTACAGAGACTTGAATTCTCAATTCTGATTGGTCAGAAGGTTTTCATTGATTTTCACTCAGTTTGGATCTTATGTGGGTAAGGAAGGTGTCTCCAAGGGTAGTGCTTTCGTAACATTCACATTGTTAAAATTCTTTGTAACATTCACCATGGAAAATTGTTCTGGACAGATGACTTAGTCCTGTTTCTTGGTAACATTTTTGCCTTATTGATGTCAAGGGTGTGATTATATACAGAGGGGTGAAAAAACAAATGTTCCCAGCTATTGAAACTATAATTGAATTGTATTGTGTAATGTGGATGTTTTACAATATTAGATGTCATTATAAATTAATAAAATGGATGACTTGTCATTGTTTAATCAATTAAAATTTAAAATAAAAAATTAATTGCTGGTAAATTTGTATGATAAAAGAGATATAAAACAAATTTGCATGTGCTGTAATTAGGAAATATTCCTATCAGATTGGTAAATAAGAATTTCATATATTCATGAATTTACATTTATCATTTATTCTTCACCTAGAAGGGGGGAGTAGTAATTTTTGGGGGCCACATTTAGTAGAAATGTGTAGATCTATACTGGGTATATGGAGCAGGATTCAGAAATGGCAGGTTAAGTGGCTCTGTGAGATTATGAGACTCCCCTGTACATTACAAATCTTTTCATTTTGTACATAGAAACATATGCAAACATATTTAGAATCTCTATCAGTTTCTCATGATAATCAGTCAATAACTATATGTGCAGTGTGTAAAAGTTTATTTCACCACATATGAAATGAAGAAAGTGGATTGTTACTAGCTAAGGGTGTGTTGTAAATCTCACCAAATGTTCAGTTTCAGTTTATGTGCAGTTATATGCCTGGAAGAACACAAATATGAGTCATAATAACACTCTGAGCTCTAGGAAAGTACCAAAATTTCCACCGGAAATAAAAACAAAGCACAGAAGGACAATTGCATTATCATGCCAAATCATGCAAGACACAGACTAATAAAATTAATACATAAGTATATTATATAAATATTATATAAATATATTATTAAAGTTGATTTCAGTTTTTAAATCTATAGAAGCACATGACTGAAACATCCTGTTTATGTGAAAACTTGATGTACTATGATTAACTTTTATGTAAAAAAAAGCTTTTTTTAAAATATTTTTTTCTGATCCTAGTTATACATACAGTATGTAAATAAGTATTCTGATGATAGTAGGTAAACCATGAAAGATTGGGAGTTAATCCCAAAATCTCTATGTTTACAACAATAAATGAAATAAACCTGTGTAAAGTTTCAGGAATTTTATTGTTGTACAGTCATATTCTAACAAAAGTGATTGACATTTGAACTGTACAATTTCTATAACAATCTAGCAGTCATAGAATGGTCCTGATGTTGTTCTTGGTCGAATTGCATCAATAATCTCAATACGTGCTGGATCCCACACACAATCTTCTTCCAGACCGCTGGGAACCATGCCGCATTGAGGAGGACACCAAGCAGTGTCGTACCCATTACGATGCCAGGTTTTCTGCATGGGGTGACCCTGACGATCGATTTTCTTTACTCTCCCCACATTGACTTTCACTCTTATAACAACTCTCTGGTGCTCAGGCAGACGCATGGGATATCTACTGGCCTTATTAAGATCCCTGCTGAGGTACACACCACGCCCTAACATGCCATTTTCAGATTGTTGAAAGCCATTTTTCATGATGTTGTAAGCAGCATTTTGAGAGGTGCCATGATACATTCTGTACACTTTTCCATCACTAGGTTCTGCATAGCTTGCAAGACAGGGAACCCCTGGACCCAAATCATATTCAGCCCACATGATGATGTTCACAGAAGTATATTCAGATCACTGTATCAAGGCAAAACAACAGCATAATGAACATTTTATGCTGGGACAGATTTATTTATTTTTTGTAAATAAAAGAGCACAATGTTATTTCTGGAAATTGTCTATTTATAACAAAAACAGTTTTGAGTTATACAGTGAAAATGAACTTGTGTCTCATGCCGACTGAATGGTGCTATTAAAATTGTCCAGTAAGGAGCACCAGGCTTACCGGTGAAAAAAGTTAGTCTGGCACTGGCTGACAAACAAAAAGTATTTGGTTGGAGTACCGTCCTATCTTAATTTACAAACCACAAACTACTATAGCTCAGTGTGCTGGTGAAAAAATGTGGCTCAATCTTTACCATACCAAATATAAAAACAATTAGAATTCCTAATAAATACATACAATTAGATATAACAAATAATTAATTTTATTATTTTATTTTGTTCTCCACTGTAACATATTTTTTTGCATACTTATCAGTAGTTTACTAGTAATTGCATGGGGTACCCATAAAATACTGTAAATTTATCATTAAACAGTCAGTTATAAAATTAAATGAATAAAGTTTCAAAATAAAGTACTGAAAGGGTGCATACCCGCCCCCCCAAAAATTATACACTCTCACACACACACACACACACACACACACATATAATTAAATAAAGAAAACATAAAAAAATTATATATAATATATTATATATTATATATTTTATATAAAAGAGAGAGAGAGACCTCTGTGTCTTAAAATAACAACTAACTGTTACGTACTTACCTAATTCCATATGTGTTATTTTATAGTTTTGAAATCCCCAGTATTGTTGTAGAATGTAGAAAATAAATCACTAAACAAAAACAAAGAAATTTGCAAGTGACTCTAAATTTTTGAACGGTAGTGTATATGGTGAAGGCTTGTCTGGTTTAAGCATAGAATTACTATGTAGTTGCTGTAAAATAAACAAGAAAGGTATTTGCTCATTGCTTACCTCAGGAATGAAACTGTTAGTCTAACTGAGCTGCTCCGTGCAGTGGGGTAATAAAGGAAACCTACACGGGGTGTGTCCTTATATGTTGCTGAGCCATTTGTTAGACTTTAACTTTTTTTGTTAGACTCTATTTTTTATTATTTTTTTTACTTTCTGTATATACCTGTTTTGAGGAATAATAATTTACCTTTTTTACTATCCTGTTCATCATGAATTCTAGTTAAATAGGTAGAGTTAAAAAAAAAAATCAAACCACAAAAATAAGTTATAAAGTTCTTGACTAAAATTACATAATCCTGTATACATAAACACAGTGTTAAGATTTCAATAAAATGAATAGATTTTAATGTCTTTTTTTAATCCAAGTGTTTCTGATTAAAATGATGAATGTAAAACAAATAGAAAGCAAAAGTAAAAGATCAATTTTATATGTATCTGATTATCTGTCCACTTGTTTAAAAGAAACATGTTCTCTTTCATTTCTTCAGACAGTTGTTTGCTATGGTGTGGTATGACATTTGGCTGTTTATTTTTTAAATAAAATTTTCTAGTTTAAAATATTTTTATATACATACTTAAATTAACACACACCTTAGTTCTATGTAACATTGTACTATACCACAACCTAAGTCACAGGCTGACCTTAACATCAAATAGTCAACCAATTGTAATAAAGTATGTGGAAGGATTATATCAATAATTTTATTGTTATATTGTTATTTTTATTATAGTCTTGTTTCCCGCACACAGTTTCCTTCCAGGCCACTTCAAACCATGCCATCTCCAGGGGGACACCAAGCAGTGTCATATTTTTAATAATTTTTTTGTTTTTTAACACAGCATAATGCACTTTCTGTATATACTGTACCTGTTCTGAGGAATAATAATGTAGCTTTTTTACCATCCTGTTCATTATGAATGCTAGTTAAATGAGTTTCAAATCTTAATACATTCATTTATTTTTCCAATATTGTACGTAATATTGTTTTTATTTATTGTGTATTGACTTAGATCTTATTAATACAAATTGGAAAAAAAAATACCACAAAGCACAAAAATAAAGCTTCCTCAGGTCATAACGTTTTTGACTAAACTGACATACATAAACCAAACAGTGTTAAGATTTTAATAAAATAAATAGATTTTAATGGATTATTTGAGCTGTGTGTCTCTTATTACTGTAAATTATAAAAATAAAAAAGAAAGACAGTAAAAGTAAAATACACATTTTATTTTTGTTTTGATTCTCTGTCATCTTGTTTGAGAGAACCAGAGTTTCACTTTCATTTCTTCAGGCTGTCATTTGCAAGGGTGTGGTATGAAATTCACCAGTATCTGCATTTGCGGTGATCATTATAGCAAAACTGCACAGTTTTCTTTACTGTACATTAATCAAGCTTTTTAAATAAATGTATCAAAATCACCATATACATTTTTTACTATCCTGTTCCGAGTTTTTTTTAATCATACATAATCCAAACAAAAGTTAGGATCTTTTTTTTTCAAAGAGTTTCTGATTAAGGTGGTGCAAATCACTGTAGTACAGTAGTACAAATGCGTGAGTACTGTAATATGAAAGCTGTTATCCCAAATACTAAAAAAAATACACTTTGTGGTAAATAAAAATATACTTTATTTTATCATACAGTACACATTGATAATTATCATACAGTACACATTGATCTTATGATAATTTACAAATAATGTATTTTCTACACTATAACGACAGACATTAGTATTAGAATATACAGGTACAGTACAGTATTAGTTCAATCCTGCTGCACTGATTCTGTTGTAGCTGTTAGATACTCTGAAAACAGGCCGTGAGCTACAGAGCATAATACCAGAGGTGAAGTACATAAGATTTAGGAACCAGGGGCCAGGGGTAGCTCAGTGGTTAAGGCATTGGACTACGGTTCAGAAGATCCCAGGTTCAAACCCCACAACCACCAAGTTGCCACTGTTGGGCCCTTGAGCAAGGCCCTTAACCCTCAACTGCTCAGATGTGTAATGAGATAAAAAAAATATGTAAGTCGCTCTGGATAAGAGCGTCTGCCAAATGCCTTAAAGTAAAAGTAAACAACACATTAGACACTATAGTTTAAACTATTACAAACTACTAACAAAAACCATGAAATTTACCATATGCCAATGAAAATTATGATATGCATATCATATATGATATGAACTAATGCAAGCAATAATGCAGCTTCCAGCCATGAATCCAAACTAGAAACGGAGGACTGGGGAGCCAATCAGAAATCAGGCAGTCTGATATTGCCCCTAATCTCTGGTTTGCTGGAGTTCTAACACTGCTGCAGTTTGTGCAAGTGTAGCTTTATGATACTGAGCACACGGAAGAGACAGAGTTCAAACACGTAAATGACCTTGAATGACCTTAAAAGTGATTTTCAGCACGCGCACATGGGAGAGTACTAAATATAAATAAACATGTAGAACATGTGAATAAGTACATTCAAATTTAACTGAAAATATACTGAGACTAAAATTTGTATTCTAATGTATACTTCCTGTACATTGTTAAAATGATTATTTCGAACAAATAAAAAAAAACTGAAAAGCAAAGTTTAAATAATTGTGCTTTGGAAATTACACTGACCTTTTACTTTAAGTATATTTGTCGATAATATATTTTTGGGAAGTGTACTATAATACAATTATTTTGAACTACAGTATGAGTGAGTGTGTGAATTCATAGTTAAAATGATGAAAGTAAAAAAGATCAAAAGTAAAAGATACATTTTAAAATATTTTGATTATCTGTCCACTTGTTTGAGAAAACCACAGTTTCTGTCGTTTGCAAGGGTGTGGTATGAAACGGTTTTTAAATGCGGTTTTCTATTTTTAAAATATTTTTTTAAGATGAAGAAAAATAAGCTTTTTAAATTAAATGTTGCTTTAAAAAATGGATTCTAGCTTTGTCTACTAGTTTTCTGCAAAGACCCATCTTAGGTTAATTTCTATTGTTGTTCCAGTCCAAATCAAGTCTATGCATTTCTTTGCACAGTTTGCTTTATATTAATCATGCTATTTTTATTTATTTATCAAAATCACTATACATTTGTAGATTAACATACAGCTTAGTTCTATTATTGTACCACAACTTAAGTCACACATTGAATCAAACATTAAATCAATATGGTGTGTGGATGGATGGTATCATTCATTCATTCATTCATTCATTTTCTATACCGCTTAATCCTGTGTTCAGGGTCCTCCAGGGGACCTGGAGCCTATCCCAGGAGACTTCGGGCACTAGGCGGGGTACACACTGGACAGGGTGCCAATCCCTCGCAGTGGATGGTATCACTAACCTTAATATGTCTTGTTTCCCCTACACTGTTTCCTTCCATGCAACTTCAAACCATGCTATATCCAGGAGGACACCAAACAGTGTAATACCTATAATCATACAAGGCTTTCTGCAGCAGGTGGCCTTTAGTTGTTTTTTTTCTTAATGCAACTAAAGTTAATGTTGGCCAAGTCTTCTTGTGCTCAGGCAGATGCCACGAATAATCTACACACTCTGTTCTAACATGCCATCCTCAGGCTTTAAACTGCCAGTGAACATAGTTTTGGCAGCAGGTCTATGGAGAGGCACAATGATACATTCAGTACAGGAAAAGCATCAGTAGGTTCAGACTAGCTCATTATCAAATGCAAGTCATTTTTAACTTACATGTTGTAGTTCAAATAAGGTTCGTTATAATTGGATTGTGGGGAAAGTGACAGGTCGTATATTTTTGTATGTGATGCACTGCATAGCCAAAAAAAAAAAAAGAAGCAATTATTAACTTATTTAATTATTTTAAATAAATACTAAAGTGATTAATACACTGCAGAAAAAGTTAATTACAGTTAATTAAATTATGTAAGTTAAATTATTACAAAAAAGGTCACAACCTGGATTTAATAAAGTGCCTTCCAGTGGATAATTACTGCAATGATTAATATGTTTCAGCTGGCAAAAAGTTATTTCACCCTAACTCATGCAGTTAGTAGCTTCTCATTCTTAAACAACTATGTCAGAAGACAAACACAGATGTAAAAATATATTTTTTGCATATTTTTTTGCATTATGACTTAAATGATTAAGATCATAAAACACATTTTTATATTACTCAAAGATACCCCAAGTAAATACAAAATGCAGTTTTAAAATGATGATTTCATTTATTAAGTGAAACAAAGCTGTCCAAACCCAACTGGGCCTATGTGTAAAAATTATTTCCCCCCTTTGCTAAATCATGAATAAATTTATTAACTACATTCTTTAGAAATTCTATTTCGCTTGCCACACAGAGGCCTGATTACTGCGTGATCTATTAAATCAAGAAATTCCTTAAATAGAATTTGTCTGACAAAGTAAAATGCTGCTAGATTTAAAAAAGCAACACACTATGCTGTGATCTAAACAGATTCAAGAACAGATGAGAAACAAAGTAACTGAGAGGCTACAAAACCATTTTTAAAGCGTTGGGACTCCAGTGAATCATTATCCAGAAATAACAAAACTTGGAACACTGGTGAACCATTCTAGGAGTGGCCGGCCTAAGAAAAATTACTCCAAGCACAACGACAACTCCTCCAAGAGCTCATAAAGGCACCCAGAACAAAAAAAACTACAGGCCTCACTTTCCTCAGTCAAGGTCAGTGTTCATGATTCAGCAATAAGAAAGAGAGACTGTAAAAATGGCATCCATGGGAGCGTGCCAAGGAAAAAGCAATTGCTGACCAAGAAGAACAACAAAGCCTCGTCCCACATTTGCCAAAAACATCTGGATTATCCCTAAGCTTTTTGGGCAAATATTCTGTGGACTGATTAAACAAAAGTTACACCTTTTGGAAGGTATGTGTCCCATTACAGTACATCTTGTGTAAACCTAACACAACAGTTCATAAAAATAACATAATACCAAGAGTCAAACAGTGGTGGTAGTGTGAAAATAAAATTCCTTATTTTAAACAGGACTTCATGTCTTGGGTCTTAGTATTAACTAGAAGTATTTACTAATGACTCTAATGACTAATGAATTATTTACAGTTATTAATTCATTATTCATAATATTTTTACAAGGTATTTGATTCACTTAGAAATGGTAATAGAAGACCTGCATGGTGCACTGAATGCTTTTTCCACTATGAGTAAACTTATGTAATCCCTCAGTGTGTACAGTAGCTATACTATTAAAGTATACTATTGATGTAATGTAATGAATTCTCATGAAGATTTAAGAACGTACCTGTGTAGTTACAGTAGTATGGACTAAAAATATACTTCTGTGAAGAGAAATGATGGACTAAGCAACCTTACTTTAGTCAAGGGAAATACTTCTGCAGTTAAATGTTGAGAAAGAGGTACTTCTGTGTAAAAACTAGAAATAAATAATTTCCAGGTTATCAACTTAGACATGTAACTGCATTAAAAACTGTATTTTATTCTCAAAGAGAAATTAAATGTATATATATATTTTTAAATCTGAAACATCCCAGGCATTTCAAGTACACGTAAATGTTGGTTATATGAAATTTAACATGTAGATGTAAAGTTGCATTACCAAATTTCGACCAGTTTAGTTGTCAGACAAATGGCCTTACAATTGCTTCTTGTATACAGAGGAGTTCATAGACAATTCAATGACTGTATTATGCCCAGATCCTATGGCTGCAAATCACCACCCCTTCAGTGGGTATGAGGTGTTTTGCTGAATTGCTGTTTGTTTTTTCAAAAAACATGGTGCTGTACATTAAGGCCAAACAACTCCACTTTGGTCCCATTTGTCCATTGAACATTGTTCCAAGAGTCTTGTTGTTTGTTCAGATGCGGTTTGTGAACCTCAGTTGTGATTCATTGTTTTTTTTAGATAGAAGAGGCTTCTTCAGGCAACTGTTTCAAGCAAACTGGGTCTGAGATGTAGCTCTTTTTTCTTTTCTTTTTTTAAAATGTATTTCTCTGAACATTTCACAGTCTGATCTTGAGGTGAGCGTGCTGGGATGTCCACTCCAGGGAAGATTGACAACTGTTTGGAAATAGTTAAATAGACCAACTAACTGCCAAAACCTCTGCTTTTATAGAGGTCTGCACAATGGCTGATTATCAATTTATCAAGGGCTGATGATTCCTAGCATCTGGCTGCGAATTACCCGCTTAAATCCTGTAGAAGTAGTAAGGGGGTACTTAGTACTGCCTTAGTATTTTCCTGTATGAATTTATATCTATAATTAATTCTTTAACCTAATGCAGTTTTAATTGGATCTACAAAATGCCCATATAAACTAAGGGGAAAAAATTTGATGTTGCTCATTTTTGTAGTAGTAAATACATCAGAAATGTGTACAGTAGCTCTATACTGGGTATATGGACCAGGATTCAGAAATGGCAGGTTAAGTGGCTCTGTGAGATGATGAGACTACACTGTACATTACAAATCTTTTCATTTTATACATAGAAACACATACAAACATATCTTGAATCTCTATCAGTTTCTCATGATAATCAGTCAATAACTATATGTGCAGTGTGTAAGAGTCTATTTCACCAGATATGATATAAAGAAACTGCATTGTTTGTTGTCATGCACACTCAGCCGCGACCGGCACTAGGACCCGGAAGTAAGACGGTCGCGAACCTGAAAGCATAAAAGGAAACAAGATGGCGCCGCACATCGCTCTGTCATTGAGTTATGCCCAGGTCTTTTCGGAATCGCTCCCGTATCTGTGAGTACTCACTTTCTTGGCTATCTTTTCAGACTGAGTGTGTGTTTATAGGACTAGGGTTAGATTGTGTCTTTCCTTTGCTCATTGGGTGTGAGAGTCCTTATAGCAAATCGCGTGATTATCCTGCCTGCTCGTGTTTATCCGCGTTTGGGTTTACCATTCACGCTACAGGGCTAACTGCTAAAGCTATCTGCTCATCCCGGTTTGTTCGTGACAGATAGCACGATCATCATTCTGGTCATCCCGGTTAGTTCATGACAGAATGACAGTAAACCCAGCGGATCACGCCCGCCTCCGCGATGTGGTTGACCAGCATGCTTTGCTCATCAATACGCTAACCGCGGAGCTCGATTCTCTGCGCCGGAGTGTCCAAGACATCGCGGCCTTGCGCCGCGAGGTCGCGGAGCTTAGGCAGGAGAATGCGAGCCACCGACCGGCTGCGCATTGCACTCCTCGTCTCGTTGCTATCAGGGCAGGCAGCAGAGTGGGCCATGGCAGTCCTGCGCGCAGACACAGACACCGCGCACTCCTATAATGAATTCACCCGTCAGCTCAAGCTAACGTTTGAACATCCCGCGGGCGAGGTGGAGACCGACACAAAACTCTACCACCTGCGGCAGGGAGGACTGCCCCTGAGTAAATATACTGCCGAGTTCCGGACCCTCGCCATCCAGACCTCCTGGGGAGACGCAGCCCTCCGGACGTCCTACTTCGAGGGGCTGGCTAATCGCATCAAAGACGAGCTAGCCGGACGAGAGCTCCCAGCCACACTGGAGGGGCTAATCCAGCTAGCCCTCCGGATCGACCAGTGCCTCCTCTCTCGTCCGAAGCCAGCACCCCGAACCCTGCCGCCACCATCCACTTATGCCTACACTGCACCAAGGCCACCACTCACCGTCACCACCGCTCTTCCTGGACGTGTCGGATCTCCACCTCCTGCCGTGGTTGACACCGGAGCCGGGGAACCCATGCAACTAGGGCGCGCCTCCCTGACCGTGGCGGAACGCGAGAGACATTACCGCGAGGGACTGTGCGCCTATTGCGGCTCAGCAGCGCACCACCGAGCCACCTGCCCGTCCCGTCCGGGAAACGCCCATACCCGGTGAGAGATAGGAGAGACTCCCCGGGTACCATCCACCTCTCCACCGACAACGCCGCTACTCAACTCACGGTTCAGGTAACCCTCCACCTTGGCCACAAACGGGTCAGAAGTACCGCGTTCATCGATTCCGGTGCCGCGGGTAACTTCATTGACTCAACATACGCCAGAGGATTGGGGGTAAAGATTGAGGCGTTATCCCAGCCTGTGAAAATCACCTCAGTCGACGGGCGGCCCCTCTCATCCAGCCCCATCACCCAGCAGACTCCACCCATCACTCTCGTCCTCGGCCAACATCAGGAGTCCATACAATTTCACCTCACACCCATCTTCTCTCCACCCATCATCCTCGGCTATCCCTGGCTCTTACAGCACGACCCACTCATCTCCTGGTCTCAGAACTGGATCCTTCAATGGGGGCCGACCTGCACCGACCTATGCCTACAGGCCCAGGCTGGGACGTGTTCCGGGGAGTCCGAGGCCCCCGACGTCGACATCCACGCCATTCCTCCACCGTATCGAGACCTGGCTGAGGTGTTCTGTAAACGCCGGGCCAGCCACCTTCCACCTCACCGACCCTACGACCTAGCCATCGAACTCCAGCCAGGCTCCAGCCCCCCCCGCGGCCATCTCTACTCCCTCTCTACCAATGAGACCCAGGCTATGGAGGAGTATGTCGCCAACGCCCTGCGAAATGGCACCATCAGGCCCTCCTCTTCGCCGGCGGCCGCGGGGTTCTTCTTCGTAAAGAAAAAAGGGGGCGAACTTCGTCCGTGTGTCGACTATCGGGGGCTTAATAAGATCACCATCCGAAATCGTCACCCTCTGCCTCTCACTAACTCAGCCCTGGACGCCCTCTCTGGTGCCACCATGTTCACTAAGTTGGACCTCCGGAGCGCCTACAACTTGGTGCGCATCAGAGAGGGCGATGAGTGGAAGACGGCCTTCATCACCCCTACCGGACACTATGAGAGCCTGGTCATCCCATTTGGTCTCTGCAACGCACCCTCGGCCTTCCAGGCCTCCATCAACGATGTTCTCAGGGACATGCTAGGCCGATGGGTGTTTGTCTACCTGGACGACATTTTAATTTATTCACGTACCCCCGCTGAACACACCAAACACGTTCGAGCCGTCCTTAAGAGATTTCTCGCCCACCAGCTGTACTGTAAGCTGGAAAAGTGTGCTTTTCACGAGCACTCCACCACGTTCCTGGGTTTTGTCATCTCGCCCCAGGGTGTGGCCATGGACCAGCAGAAGCTGGAGGTTGTACGTCACTGGCCCCTACCCAGGACACTCAAACAGCTCCAACGCTTTCTCGGGTTTGCGAACTTTTCGTCGCTTTATCTGGGGCTACAGTACAGTTGCAGGATGTCTGTTTTATTTTTATCTTTCCGGTAAATGTCCTGTTTCCTTTCTTATCTAATACTACCACATACAAACGATCTAATACAAACTACCACACCCGTGTAAATACAGTGCTGTGTGTTGGTGACAGAAATGTAGCTCATTACCTTTCAAAATACGATAATAGTTTTTTGTTGTGATTTAAATTAAGTATTGCATAAATTCTGATGCCTTAGAATGCCATAAAACATTCAGAAGGATCAGGAGTGTTTAACAGGTTACGTGTCAGGTCAGGCATTATTGTACTATTACTGTATCACTGAGTTAGGCTGTGCTATAAATAACACTAAAAATAACACATACACACACACACACACACACACACGCGCGCACACACACACACACACACACACACACACTCTTCTCTCTCTCGTCCAATATGCTACTTTTACATACAGTATGAGGTAAAAACATCCATCTTGAGGTGACTTACTGTATAGCTCCAGCTGTCCATTCTTTGATGGCATGCGTATTATTGAGTAAGCCTACCTTACTCTGATAATGTCGTGTTGTAAGCCTCATACTGTATATACTTACAATTATGATACACCCATATAAACAAAAAAGGTGAGTCATTGTTATCTTATGATTCATGGCACATTTACACGAGCCAGAAACTGAAGAAATGAAAGTGTAAGTGAAGTTGCCTTCAACAGCAGGAAGTTTTTTTTTTTTTTAATCTAATGATTATCTATTTTACTTTATAATCAGTGCAGATGATTTCTAGCCTTATTCCAATGATTATTGTTTGTTTTAATTTATTATTGATTATGTCAGAGCTGCAAAAACGGTGTTTAGTGCAAAGTTCAAGACCCATAAAAAGCTGTCTTTGTATATAATCACTGACCTTCTATGTTAAAAGACAGAAAAGAATGTTTTAAAAGCTAAGAAGTTCCTCAGTACTTTCATTAATCTGCAGTCATTTTCAGACTTAAAACTTTGACAGTGTTGATTTTATTTTGAAAAAAGTCATTAATTTTGACAACAATTTAGCGATCATAGAATCGTCCTGATGTTGTTCTTGGACGAATTACATCAATAACTTGAATATGTCTTGGATCCCACACACAATCTTCTTCCAGACCACTTCGAACCATGCCACATCCAGGAGGGCACCAAGCAGTGTCGTACCCATGATCATGCCAGGTTTTCTGCAGTGGGTGACCCTGGCGATCAATTTTCTTCACTTTTCCAACATTGACACTCACCCGTATAACCACTCTCTGGTTCTCAGGCAGGTCCAAAGGGTATCTACTGGCCTTATTAAGATCTCGACTGAGGTACACACCACGCCCTAACATGCCATTTGAAGATTGTTTGAAGCCGAATATCATGATTTGAGCAGCAGCCTGCGCAGAGGTACCATGATACATTCGGTACACTTTCCCCTCTTCAGGTTCTGACCAGCTTTGAAGACAGGGCACTCCTGGACCCAAATCATCTTCAACCCACATGGTGATGTTACCAGAAGTGTATTTAGTATATGCAACTGAGGAAAATTTAAATTTGAGCACAATTAAATTGTGGATAAAAATCTTTGTATAAAAACAAAAGGTAACAAATACCATCTGCATGATGAATATTTAGATGTTACATTAGATGTTAGGTCATGAAAAACTGAGATAATTCCAATGAGTGACATTTCAATGATAGTATTAGTATTTTATTAAGTTCAAGTGTATCATATAAGTCTCATTACAGTTTATTACAGGCATGATATATCATTCAGCTATTATGTAGGTAGAATTACTATGTAGTTGCTGTAAAATAAACAAGGAAGGTATTTGCTCATTGCTTACCTCAGTAATGACACCGTTATTCTGACTGAGCTGCTCCAGGAAGTGGGGTAATAAAGAAAACCTACACGGGGTGTGTCCTTATGTTGCTGAGCCATTTGTTAGACTTTCTGTGTGATACTATGTTAGTATTAAGATTACAGTACAGTACCTGTTTTGAGGAATAATAATGTAACTTTTTTAGTATCCTGTTCATCATTAATTCTAGTTAAATACAGTAGGCAGAGTTTCAAATAAAAAAAAAAAATCAAACCACAAAAATAAGTTATAAAGTTATTGACTAAAATTACATAATCCTGCATACATAAACAAAAACAGTATTAAGATTTCAATAAAATTAATAGATTTTAATGAGTTTCAATAATCAATTTTATTTTTATCTGATTTTCTGTCCACTTGTTTGAAAGAAACATCTTCTCTTTTATTTCTTCAGACAGTTGTTTGCAATGGTGTTTTTGGCTGTTTTTTTTTTTTTTTTTTTTATAAAATTTTCTAATTTAAATTTTTTTATATACAGGTCTTTCTAAAAAAATTTGCATATTGTGATAAAGTTAATTATTTTCTGTAATGTACTGATAAACATTAGACTTTCATATATTTTAGATTCATTACACACAACTAAAGTAGTTCAAGCCTTTTATTGTTTTAATATTGATGATTGTGGCATACAGCTCATGAAAACCCAAAATCCCTATCTCAAAAAATTAGCATATTTCATCCGACCAATAAAAGAAAAGTGTTTTTAATACAAAAAAAGTCAACCTCCAAATAATTATGTTCAGTTATGCACTCAATACTTGTTCGGGAATCCTTTTGCAGATTCTTGTGTCTTGTGTCTCTCAACGTTCTCTTCACAATATCCCACAGATTCTCTATGGGGTTCAGGTCAGGAGAGTTGGCAGGCCAATTAAGCACAGTAATACCATGGTCAGTAAACCATTTACCAGTGATTTTGGCACTGTGAGCAGGTGCCAGGTCGTGCTGAAAAATAAAATCTTAATCTCCATAAAGCTTTTCAGCCAATGGAAGCATGAAGTGCTCCAAAATCTCCTGATAGCTAGCTGCATTGACCCTTCCCTTGATAAAACACAGTGGACCAACACCAGCAGCTGACATGGCACCCCAGACCATCACTGACTGTGGCTACTTAACACTGGACTTCAGGCATTTTGGCATTTCCCTCTCCCCAGTCTTCCTCCAGACTCTTGATTTGAATGACATGCAAAATTTGCAACCTGTAGCCCATTTCCTGCACACGCCTGTACATGGTGGCTCTGGGTGTTTCTACTCCAGACTCAGTACACTGCTTCCGCAGGTCCCCCAAGGTCTGGAATCGGTCCTTCTCCACAATCTTCCTCAGGGCCGGTCACCTCTTCTCGTTGTGCAGCGTTTTCTGCCACACTTTTTCCTTCCCACAGACTTCCCACTGAGGTGCCTTGATACAGCACTCTGGGAACAGCCTATTCATTCAGAAATTTCTTTCTGTGTCTTACCCTCTTGCTTGAGGGTTTCAATGATGGCCTTCTGGACAGCAGTCAGGTCGGCAGTCTTACCCATGATTGCGGTTTTGAGTAATGAACCAGGCTGTGAGTTTTTAAAAGCCTCAGGAATCTTTTGCAGGTGTTTAGAGTTAATTAGTTGATTCAGATGATTAGGTTAATAGCTCGTTTAGAGAACCTTTTCATGATATGCTAATTTTTTGAGTTTTTCATGAGCTGTATGCCACAATCATCAATATTAAAATTATAAAAGACTTGAACTACTTCAGTTGTGTGTAATGAATCTAAAATATATGAAAGTCTAATGTTTATCAGTACATTACAGAAAATAATGAACTTTATCACAATATGCTAATTTTTTGAGAAGGACCTTTACATACCTAAATTAACACACAGCTTAGTTCTATGTGTCATTGTACTGTACCACAACTATACCACAGGCTGACTGAAACATCAAAACATCAAATAGTCAAGGAATTGTAATAATGTATATGGATCGATTATAACAATAACTTTATTATGTCTTGTTTCCCACACACAGTTTCCTTCCAGGCCACTTCAAACCATGGCATATCCAGGAGGACACCAAGCAGTGCCATACCTTTAATCATACAGGTTTTTTTTTTTAACACAGCATAAGGCACTTTCTGTATATACAGTACCTGTTTTGAGGAATAATAATGTAGCTTTTTTACTATAATGTTCATTATAAATGCTAGTTAATAGGCAGAGTTTCAAAACTTAATACATTTATTTATTTTTCCAATATTGCACAAAATCTTATTATTTATTTATTGTGTATTGACTTAGATCTTATTAATACAAATTGAAAAAAAAATAATCAAACCACAAAAATAAAGCTTCCTCAAGTCATAAAGTTTTTGACTAAACTGACATAATGCTACATACATAAACCAAACAGTGTTAAGATTTTAATAAAATTTATAGATTTTAATGGATTATTTGGGCTATATGTCTCTGATTAAATTATAAAAATAAAAAAGAAAGACAGTAAAAGTAAAAGATACATTTGATATTGTAAGGATTTCTTGAATTTTGGTAGGCCCCCCTTTGTCTACTAAGTGAACAGCCTGTATTCTGCTTGTCCCGGCTGCACACACACACACAAAAATTACCAAAAGGAGGGGAGCAGGAGTGGGTACTGGAATGTTTATGAAAGATAATGTGGAGAAGAACAGAAACGTGGGAACAGTTCTGCAATTATGAGCTCTCAGCAGTTTTACGACCCTGAACATATATTATACTAAGGAATGTGTTTGTGGATAGCGCAGCTTGTCAAGGTCAAGGGGATTGTCAAGCTTGTCAAGGGGATCTACAGTACATCTGCCCCACATAGACTCTCTACTGGTGTACCACAGGGCTCAATACTTGGTCCTCTTCTGTTCTCCCTCTATACCCGGTCTCTTGGTAAAGTCATATCATCGCATGGATTTTCATAGCATTGTTATGCAGATGACACCCAACTTACTCTCTCCTTTCCTCCCTCTGACACTCAGATTTCCACCCGGATCTCAGCATGTCTGGCAGACATCTCATCCTGTACATATATCATATCCTGATGGCTGTACATCAGTGTTACGACCCCCGGTCTAGGGTCAAGGGACGCAACAAAGAAAATAATAAACTTATTATAAATAAAGGAACTTGCAACCAAGAATTCATGCGTGGTTTTTATTTGAATCCACACGCCCACACACATACAGGAAGCTCAGGGCTTCAGGATTGAGCCCAGCCAAAACAATAAACAAAACCCCCCCTCTATCTCCACCCTCAAGCTAACTAAACTACCAAAGAAAAGAAATAGAAATCAAAATATAGAAACTAAACTAACTACTTAACTATTTATACCAAAAACAGGAGAAAACGGGGAACAACAAAAATGGCGCTCAACCCCTACTGCTTCCTTGCAACTATATACATGTACAAAACAATATATATACACAATATTTACAATGAAAAAGAAAGAAACTATATACAACAGCGGGAGGAACACTTCCATCCACGCTAACACAAAAACAATAAAGAAAACCCAAAACAACAAACAGAAAGGAGAGAGGCAAGGCGCGACACACAGGCTCTCTCTCCCACCAAACAAACAAACAATAACACACACACACACAATCACTCAAAACAAAATACAAAAATAACAAAGAAATACACAGTCACACTCCAACACACCAACACTTCAACAATCAACCAACAATCAACCAATCACTTTGAGCACGTAAGTCATACACCAGGCATAAGTCGCGCACTTCCTGCTTCCACTCGCCAGCTTAAGAAGCCGCGCAGATCCACGGCCAGCCAATCGCGGCGCACGTCACGGCACGTTCCATTGGGGCGGGGCTTCCTGCGAAAAGGAGAGCGGGAGAGAGAGAAAGGGGGGAGAGATCGCGCACGCGCCGCCACCCGCCGTCGCGCATGCGCACATACCCGCGCTACACACACACACACATACGTGCACTACTTCTGCACGTAACAATCAGCTAAAGCTCAATCTGAGTAAAACTGAACTGTTGTTCATCCCTTGTGACTCATCCCCAGGTCAAGACCTTGTGATATCCCTGGACAACAACCAAATCACTCCTTCAGCCACTGCCCGCAATCTTGGGGTAACCGTGGACAATCATCTGTCATTTTCCCCACACATCGCTAACCTTACTCACTCTTGTAGATTTCTTCTTTACAATATCAGAAGGATTCGCCCATTTCTTTCTTCACAGGCTACTCAGGTGCTTGTTCAGTCCCTTGTTATTTCAAGACTGGACTACTGCAACTCACTCCTGGCAGGTCTGCCTCTGTCCACGATTTGTCCTCTGTAACTGATCCAGAATGCAGCAGCACGTCTCGTTTTTAACCTCCCCAAGTTCTCCCACACCACCCCACTCCTCCGCTCCCTGCACTGGTTTCCTGTAGCTGCCCGCATCAAATTCAAAACGCTGATGCTTGCCTACAAAGCTAAAAATGGCCCTGTACCCACTTACCCCTCTGCTCTAATCACACCACGCACTGCACCACGTTCCCTCCGATCCTCCAGCACTGCTTGCCTCATCCCACCATCTCTCAGGGATCGAGGGTGGCATTCATCCAGGCTCTTTTTGAGAGTGGTGGAACGAACTTCCTCTAGATGTCCGTACAGCAGAGACTTTGACTATCTTTAAACGACGACTCAAGACGCATCTGTTTCTCCAGTACTCCAGACTAACCCCCCCCCCCCAAAAAAAAAAAATCCCTCTTCCCAGTTGTGTTGGCCTAATGGCACTTAGTTATTAACCTAGTTAACCCAGTGTAAGTATGTATCCAGTGATCTTAACCTTAAAGCACTTTTTGTAAGTCGCTCTGGATAAGAGCGTCTGCCAAATGCCTAAATGTAAATGTAAATGTAAGGTCAAAGAAAGAAAACACTCTGTTCTCATGCACACATAATATCATGAAACACACTAGAAATTAAATATTCCCTACAATTCCCACCTTTCATTCATAAGAAACATCATTGAATAAAACATCTCGGGTTACTTCGCTGCAACCCTGTTCCCTGAAATGGCGGGAACGAGATGCTGCGTGAAAACGCTATGGGAAACATCTTGTCATGTTGCCGGTTGTGAAGCATGTGTGTATAAACACGCCAAATTTTGGCCTATATAACCTCGGTCAGGTGATGTCATCTGATGAGACGCACGTGGAGGGATATACATAGGAGTGAGCTGGAACATTCCTCAGATTGATTTGTCTGAACAGACGTCCGGTCACGTAGGCAGTGCGGCATTGGGACGCAGCATCTCGTTCCTGCCTTTTCAGGGAACAGGGTTACAGCAAAGTAACTCGAGACGTTCCCTTTCAATGGGTTCACTCAATGCTGCGTGAAAACGCTATGGGAACGAGAATACCAACACCGCCGCACTGCAAGTGTCTGGACCCGAAGGTTGTGTAGCGTGTGCGCACAAGGCCGAGAAGGTCTCAAACCTCTGCCTGGGCAGCTAATTCGGGGACTGTGAGCCTGGAGTAGCATGAACATCCAGATTATAAATGTAAGAAATGTGTGCGGGGAGGACCAACCCTGCGCACCACACAGTTGTTGCAGGGGAATACCTCCTGCTGTTGCAAATTGGGACGATCACCCTGGTTGGATGAGCCCTGCTTCCTAGAGGCGAAGTGAACCCACGCTCCTCATAGGAGAGGGCAATAGCATCTCTCATCCAAAACATGTAAAAGCTGCTCTGACCTACGCCACTAGCTGATGCGGTGGACGTAAATCTGAAGAGCAGTAAAAGGCAAAGAATATCTTGCAAGGCAAGAGGTCCACCTCTGCTACATGAAATCTCTCCCTGACTACTTCGGAGTGGGGTTTCCATTCCCCGTGTGTCAGAGATAGACTGGACAGTACTACTGCTCCCACATTCATGCTGGAACGTAAATCGCCCTGAGGGACAGGAACCTGGTGCGCTAGCTATTAGCGGCGCGAGCACAGTCCGCCCTGGAGATAATATATGAGACTGCCATAGTGTTGGAGGAAGTGCTTTAGGGCCAGAAATAGAGCCATTATCTCGAGGCAATTGATGTGCCGCACAAGAAGATGGCCTCTCCAGCTCCCTTCGGCTGGACGGTCATCTAAGACCGCACCCCAGCCTGTGAGGGAAGCATCTGTCGTTAGCATCAGCGACGACAAGATGAACTTAGAGTGGGTCCCAGAGTAGAAACCGGGGTCTGAACCACATAGAAAGGGTACGAAGCACCTAGTGAAATCCCCTGGTTCTTAGCGACAACTTGAAATGCTCTCATGTGCAGAAGGCCCAAAGGTGTCACCGTGGATACAGCTGCCATGAGAGCTAGGATCTCTGAAAGTGATGGTTACTGTACTTTCTGGTCTAGCTTGTTTTCCTTGAGGGTGTTGAGAATGGGTTCAACACGAGCGGGAGACAGATGCATTGAATCCCATATGGCACCCAATGTGTTGTCCTCTGAACAGGAAAGCGCATGCTTTCGTGGCGTTGGGTCTCAATCCTAAGAAACAGAGATGAGCTAGGACGACATGCTGATGTCGAAGCGCTAGCTAGCAGATGCCCTGGGACTCTAGTAAGAGCCAGGATTAAATCCATGCATTTTGTATATGTGCGGGTGAGCTAGACCAACGGAAGGACCCGATACTGGTAAGCTTCGCCCCCGAAAGCGAACCTCAGGATCCTCCTGTGTTGTGGCAATATTTCTATATGAAAGTAAGCGTCCTTAAATCGATTGTCAGAAATCAATCGCTTGGTAGGATTTGAGAGCAATCACTTTGACAGTCACATTGAAGCTGTATTTATTGATTTTCAGATAGCGGAAGAACCTGCAAAATCTGAAACATTAGACGCAGCCCCCGTTCCTCTTGGGAACCAAGAATACCGACTGTAGTAGCCTGACTCACTGTCAGGTAGGGGAACATGGTCCCATTCCCCAGCAGCTTCTGTCAGCAGATGCGCACTTTCCGGTTTCAAGGAAGTGGAGACCACGCCATTGAAAACACGGAGGGTGAAGTGAGAACTGAATCCTGTAGTTTCTCTCTCCAGTGCTTAGTACCCAAGGAGATACCTGTATACTTGGCAGTAGCTTCAACACTGCCAGTTTCTCAAAAAAGGGCAAAAGTCTCGGCGGTTAAACGGGAGGGGGGGTAAAGTAGTGTTAGATGTTCGGCATCCTGAAACATGGCAGGAAAAAAACGAAGAACTAACAGCCTATTGGAGACTGGTGTTGCCCGAAACACCAGTGGTGGCGGAGCAAGAACACCGACCTCCTGGGGGTGCCAGGGAGGACACTTCATTCGTTTGAAAGGAATTCTGGGTGCCTCTCCCTATTGGGGGGGGGCACCCCCATTTTTTATTTATTTATTTTTTTTCATCAGTCTGCCCTCTTTGAGGCGGATAGTGAAACGCGGCGCACCCCAATCTTTATGAGGAGGTTCCCGGCTCCAAAACAACACACTCCTTGTGTTTTACATCTCGCAAGAGTCAGACCCGGTCAAGACTGGGTGGCCAACAATCCCGACTCTTGAGCACGGCGGGGAGGGAATTTCCCAAAAGCTTGTTCGTATAACTTCGCCTCAGAACCTAGTGGCGACCGAGTTAACGACATCGCTAAACAGGCAGGAAGGCGAGATAGGGGCATCAATCCTATCCTTGATGCACCTGAGATTTAGCCACAGGTGCCTCCTGTGAAAACCATAGCAGCCATAAAACGGCCGATAGCACGAGCCGTCTGCTTTGTTGCACGAAGAGACAAGTCTGTAGCTTGGCGTAATTCCAATACGCCTTATCTTGAAGAGCCCCGCCAGTACTCAAGTCTCTCAGCAGGCCAGCCTGGTAGGTCTGCAAAACTGCCATGGTGTGCAAAGAAGCACCAAGCTGACCTGCTGCCTGAAAAGCGTTTCCCTCCAGGGAAGATGAAAGTCTACACAGCTAGAAAGGAAGTATAAGCTTTCCTGGAAGGATGATGTCCCAGGAGAGAGATAGCCTGTGAATCGTCTCTTCTATCTGGGCGTCATCATATAACCCCGCGCTTCCACATCAACTATATCTAAATAAATAAATAAGTTGATGGCAGGAAAACACGGGATGAATACAGCTTACTCCATGAAAGGGTTAACTCATATGGAGATAGCTAAGAAAGGGGAGAGAGCGTCGTTGAGGCTCCGCCCCCCCGGCCACCCGACAGAACCTGCCGTGCATACTATTTTTAAGTGCTTAAGACTATTTCCATTTCCGCGAAAGCAAGAGAGGAATTCCCGTGATGAGGACACGAAAGAAATGAGCTTACCTCCGTCTCCCGCAGCTCTGTCAGATGCACGAGTTTTAAGCCAGGAATGCGCGGCGGCTCGAAGCTTCTCAAGGAATGCGAGACGTGCGCAGCACTTAACGGACGCAGTAAAGTATAGAGATCGCCCTCCGATATGGATTATCACACATGGAGGGATATCTAGTTTAAACTCCGCCATATTGGTGAGTTAAACACTTTCTTATTTTGCTGGTTTAAACACAAGCACGCTCACAACAAGGTGAAGACAAAGAATCTGAGGAATGTTCCGGCTCACTCCTATTTATCTCATCAGATGACATCACCTGACCGAGGTTATATAGGCCAAAATTTGGCGCGTTTATACACACATGCTTCACAACCGGCAACATGACAAGATGTTTCCCATAGCGTTTTCACGCAGCATCAAGTGAAGCCTTTGAAAGGGAACTCAGAACTTTCCAGAAGTCGCCGGCAGATAATAGGTCATTGGATGCAGCACAGGAACTTAATCTGAAACATACTTACACAAAAGATTTTGAATGAATCACGGAATGCACGGACCAAAGAGACACAACCGGTCTGACTCATAAATACAGTAAATACTAGTGGTGAACTATTGGCTTTCTTGACGTTACAGTGCTCAGAGTGCGGGAACGCCCATTCTGCACTCGTCCCACCTCACGAGGTGCTAAGACAGCACCAGGAATAGTACACTAATAGCAGAAGTAAAGTCGTCCCGTGGCAACCCAAGACAATCCCTCTGTCACGTCACCCCCTCTGTGTCCCATAATGGGTTGGTCATCACTGCAGCACGTCTTTAGCCTAGGAAACAAAAAATCACAGAGAGAGAGATACACAAGCATTTATTCATCTTTTGATCTCACGCCGACAGGACATCTCTTCAGCATAGTAGCATGGACCCACTGTGGAAAAAGACAAGTGATTGCGATTATTTCTGTTGGTCCGTCATATCTCCCAGTTTTCTCGGGGTCAAAGAAATTATCAGAAGAGTATCTCCCACATTAAAAGGATGTGTGGGTTTTGTTGAGGGTATTGGAGTCACATGAGCAATTTGTTCATAATGTTTTGTTTAGAGTATCTATTAGAGCAGCAGAATATTCAGCAATATGTACATCAAGATCAGTTGTTCCTATCGTGGGTTTGCCTTTCCTCCATGGCACGGGAAAGGGTCTGCCAAATGTAATTTCATGTGGTGACATGTGCACGTCTTTTCTTGGTGTCATTCTTACTTCAGCTAGAACAGCAGGTAACAGATAAATCCAGTTTTTACTCCCCATAGGGTGCATTGCTTTAATAAATTTTTCTTTCAGTGTCCTATTTGTTCTTTCTACTATACCTGATGACTGTGGATGATACAGTAAGGAATCTGAAAATGCCAGGACAGTGAAAGATATTTACACAAATTCTGTGTTACCTGTGATGTAAAAGGTGTTCCTTTATCTGATTCAATGATGCACGCCATAACGACGTATTTTTTCTTTCACTAGGACTCGGGTCACCACATTTGCATTCCCTCGAGCACACAGGAAAGCTTCCACTCACCTAGAAAACTTGTCGACCAAAACCAGAAGGTATTTGAATGGGCCACATGCAGGCATATGCGTAAAATCAATTTGCCATTCTCCAAACGGGGCAGTAGGTAGCGGAAGACCTGTCTGATCGATACCATTTTGTAGATCTGAATGGAGAACCGTCTGGTGTAATGCCAGTGAAATATGAGGTCCCACAAGGGTCAGTTTTAGGACCTCTGCTGTTCTCAATATACATGCTTCCCTTGGGTAACATCATTAGAAGACATGGGATTAGTTTCCATTGTTATGCTGATGATACTCAATTATATATCTCAACAAAACCAGACAAAATACCCAAGTTGTCTAGATTAACTGAGTGTGTCCAGGACATAAAAGATTGGATGACCAATAACTTTCTTTTACTAAATTCAGATAAGACAGAGATATTACTTATCAGCCCCAAAACCAGCACACAACAGCTTTCACAATTCAGCTTGCGTTTAGAAGGATGTACTGTTACTACCAGCTCGACAGTAAAAGACCTGGGCGTAATATTATACAGTAACTTGTCCTTTGAAAATCACATTTCAAATATCACAAAAACAGCCTTTTTCCATCTTAGAAATATTGCCAAACTTAGGAGCATCTTATCAGTACCTGATGCAGAAAAGCTAGTTCATGCATTCATGACCTCCAGACTGGACTATTGTAATGCATTACTAGGTGGTTGTCCTGCATCCACAATAAACAAGCTTCAGTTAGTCCAAAATGCAGCTGCCAAGGTTCTCACTAGATCCAGAAAATATGATCATATAACCCCAATATTATCATCCCTGCACTGGCTACCTGTTCAGTCTAGAATAAATTACAAAATAGTATTACTTACAGGCGGCACGGTAGTCGCCTTGCACCTCCAGGGTCCGTGTTCGATTCCCGGCCAGGCTCGATTCCCGTCTCTGTGTGCATGGAGTTTGCATGTTCTCCCCGTGCTTGGTGGGTTTCCTCCGGGTACTCCGGTTTCCTCCCACAGTCCAAAGACATGCAGATTAGGCTAATTGGCGTTCCCAAATTGACCATAGTGTGTGAATGAGTGTGTGTGTGTGTGTGTGTGTGTGTGTGTGTGTGTGTGTGTGTGTGTGTGTGTGTGTGTGTGTGCTCTGCGATGGATTGGCACGCTGTCCAAGATAGGTCCAGAGTCTGGAGTCACAAGTTAATGCTGCTACTGATTTTATTCCAGCTTACCTGTTCAGTTTGATTGCCATTCTTTTCACTCGGCTCTGGTAGATCAGGGGAGAGGTGTTGGTCATCATCATCAGGCACTGGTTCATCATCACTGCTGCACTTGCAGCTTACACTGATGAGTGGTATATCTTATACTGCATCAGGATGAGACCCCCTGCGAAATGTTCATGATATCTCAAGGCCAATTTGTCTTTTCCTTACAAAGTGTTTAGGTGACATTCCACCCATACAAGTGTGACAAATATGCAAAGAAAAAAAATGAGGAAGGTGCAACTACTTTTTATGGCACTGCACATGGGATCAAACTGAGCCAGGTGAAGTTTTAGCACTTTCAAAATCATACTAAATTTACACTGAAATGAATAACTTTAAATGATGAATGCTTTTTAACACCCTTGTGACTCAATAAGAGACAATGCACAGAATATTTTCTAACAGCCTGTAAATGATAAATTTTGGCAGTATTGTCTTGTATTGTCTTATTGTTCTTTCCTTTGTTTCTTTGTTTTACAAATATGACCCAATATATGATACTTTTTTTTTTTTTTTTTTACATTTTTGTATTGTGTTATATTTTTATACTAGTATGTGGTTTAAAAAATTAATCTCCACTTTAATGAGCCAATGTACTATATTATGATGTGGGATGTGGTGGGCCGCTGGATCCAGCCTTGCTCTCCCTGACCGTAATGTTAGAGGCGTCAGAGCCTGCGGAACTGTAACTTTCCTTCTGTAAAGCTTTTCTCTTCTTTTAACTTTCAGTTCCACCTTTTCTTCTTCCTCCTTCTCTTTGATGGAAATTATTGTTAATTTGCTCAGAGAAATTCACTGCATCGAGAAAGGGTCAATATCTCTCCCTCCGTAAATTAAAAATGAATAGGTGAAGAGGGGGAGGGGGCGTGTTTCAGAACACTGGTGGAGGAGAACAAATTAATTAATATTAAGGGAGGGCAAAACCTCTGCATGCGCGGTAACGTAAAACACACGCTCTTTGTCGGTGGCGCCCATGTGATCGACACACTCATCCATATGCGTAGAAAAGAGATGCAATATTATGGTTTCCCTCATTTTTTATATGTTTTTATATGCGTACTGTCTGGGCCAGCCCACATTGGCCAGCGGCCCACCAGGAAAACAACCAGATGCTCTACTATCCAGTGCTCCAGGTGGCCAGTCCGCTACTGGAGAAGACAATGGACAGCACATCAGGCACGACAGGTGCAGCAGGAATAATTATGTCATTTATTTTTCTCAAATCTTGTGTAAATCTCTACGTACCATCAGGTTTCGGTACTGGATTAACTGGTGTGTTATAAGAATTTACACATGGTTTAACAACACCCTGCTTGAGCAGTGAGCTTAAAATTTAATCTATTCCTGAGGCCTTGCCGATATTAAATATTAGAGTAGATATTGTTTGATGTACACAGGTTTCAAGTGTTTTAATTTATCTTCATAGGGAATGCAGTATACTAATCCCACCTTGTCCTTGTGTTCAGCCCAAAGACTGCTTGGCACACATTCAAGGGCAGCAGGAAGAGAGCTGTTCTGTAAAGAAAGGATGCAATTATTTACACGCATATTTGTGGGGTGGGAGAAAGGAACTGAATCAGGCACTTCAACAGTGAGTTTCGCGCCAGAAAAAGTCAAGGACATATGTAGACTGCTCATTAAATCGCGACTTAACAGATTAAAAGGAGAATCAGGCATAGAGACAAAACGGTGCGAGAAATAAATTCCCTTATCTAAAGGACATGTTACAGTTGACATGTTTCCTTGAGAAACCCCTACAATTCCCACAGAGCTGATACTTTTCTTCGAGAGTGGTCTCTCATAATCACGACATAAAGATGACATTGTAGACTCTCATCTATACACAGTTCTATAAATGGCAACTCATTAGCCTGAGGTGAATCGAAAGTACAACTCAGCAGGCATCTCTATGCATCATATCCTCCTGACTACCGGCAGTTAAAATTTGTCCTCTCTAGAGGACATTTGTAAACCTGAATATTTCAAATATCCTGCATGCTACCTAAAAAAAACTCCTCTTGTGCTTTAAAGAGGACATTCAGCACTTTTAAATGATACCAGATTTATAGGGGTGGGGCTTTGGGAACGTCCTCTTCCTCCTTTAGGAAAATGGCATCTATCACCACCAGGACATTTTATGTAAAGAAGAAAATGTAGTGCTCTTTTTTATTGATAAAAATTTTTATCTTGAAATGTTATTACCCTGGTATAACCCTTATTTTACAAGAATCTCTAAAAAACACTTTAATTAACTTTCTAATGTAATGTATGAATGTTTTTCCATGATAAGTGAGCATTTATAAAATGTACATTATAAATGTACATTAAATGTAAATTACAAAAATATTCTTTGTAATTTCCTTGTTGTGTTCATGGTTCGTTTTCTGATATACTAACTTCCGTTGTCCAGTGTGGTGGACACAACATATTATGAACATAAAAGTTAAAAAAAAAAAAAAAAAAACTTGTCAGTATGCTCATTGCCTTTCAAACAATTGGAAAAAGGAAAAATAAAAGTAATTTTTTTTTTTCCCCTGGTAGTCAGGAGGATATACTCCCACCTGCATCCCTGAGAAGGGAATGGGTCTCTATTGCTGTTGTTGTAGTTGTTGGTGCACTTGCTGCGCAGCTTCTGGGAAGGATTAGCAGAAAACACCTCATTAGAATCATGCTACTGACCATCACTCAATTGGTTGTACACATTTTGTCCACCAACTTCCCTCATCTCGGGCTTTCATGCGACATTCATGAGCCCAATGACCTTCTTTATTACAATAATAAGAATTACCAGATCTACGGGGTGCACTTTGACCCTGCAGACCTCCTCTACCTCTTCCACGGCCTCCTCTACCCCCCTTTGTCTCCACCTCTGTATCCTTCACTTTCCACACACAGACATGCCACTTGTTTGCTTTCAAAAATACCATCTCCTTCCATTGTTCTCATATGCTCGCCTAATCTTTTAATAGTCATTGTTTTAATAGTCAACGATCTGATAATTATTCATTCATTCATTCATCTTCTATACCGCTTTATCCTGTATTTAGGGTCACGGGGACTTGGAGCCTATCCCAGGAGACTCTTGGCACGAGGCAGGGTATACCCTGGACAGCGTGCCAATCCATCGCAGAGCACACACACACACACACACACACACACACACACACACACACACACACACACACACACACACACACACACTCATTCACACACTATGGTCAATTTGGGAACGCCAATTAGCCTAATCTGCATGTCTTTGGACTGTGGGGATCTGATAATTAAAACTTTAAAATTTTAACGATTTCTGGTCGACAATTATTCAAGAAGGTGGTAAGGAAAAGTGGCTCAGGGTCTGCCTCAGGCAGGGGCATACCACCCAAAAGGGTCCAGGTCTCTCGGAACCTCTCGAGAAACTTGGACGTAGTCTCACTCTTTTCTTGTCTACAATTAGTGATCCTGACTTTGAGCTTGTTGATGTGCGAGAACATAAGCAGTTAGCTCATCTTTTAAGAGTTTCATAGCCTCATTAGAATTACCCCAAAGAAAGTCATATTCCTTTTTTTTCCATAGTTCTCCCTCATCTACGTCTTAAATTTTCCACTACAGTCAATTTGTCTGTTTTAGGGTCTAAGCATTTTACTGTTTTTATCAAATCAGCCTCATCGTACCCATCTCCCAAAACCAATTGCAAAATACAGCAATAATCCGCACCCACGGTCTGACAATGCCTACAAGGCTTTATCAGCATATCAACAAAATGCAAAGGTTTGTTGGGAGAAGGGAGCATCTTAATAATGTCCTTCAGTGTGCTTACAGCACGGTGAAAGAATGTTTGGACCCTTTGGTCCCATGAAGAAAACAAACGCAGTGTTTTCTTGTCGAAGGTTGGGGCGAGACCTCGCATCCGGACCTACATTGTCCGGGTTATCATAATCATCATCCTCACCAGGAGTTCGTCCTGACACCTTTCCAGAGGAACACACTTTAAGCGAGGATCCCCTCGCTTCCTCAGCGATGGAGCAGCTCTCAGGTGCGCATGCGTTAGTGGGTACAGGGGAGAAAGGCACAGATGGGAAGCTAAAAGGATTAGTGGGATTCAAATTAGAATAGATTTTCTCAATAATTGGTTGGTTAGATGCTGATGTTACTGTGTCTGGTGGAGGGATTGGAAAGAGTGAATGGGCTGCTTGAATTTAGTTTTGAATGTGACCTTTGGAATCTTTTTCGTCTGCATTTTAGTTTCTTTTATGTCCAAGTATTTATCCCAAAGAGCTTTCATTTCTACATATTTTTGGTAACATGAACCCAGCCTGGATCACCCATGCCTTCATATATCTGAGAGTAAGCAGAGACGAGATATTTAGGCTTAAAAGTACCTCTGCGTGGATAGGTTAAAAATTTTGATTGTGGTTCAGTGCATCCTGATAAATTATCCAGCTAAGGTGTAGTAAAGTAAGTGATTCCACACCTATTCCTCCAGTCGTGTGGAACCTATAAGGTTTGGATAAGTAGTTGTGTTTGTATTAACCATTTTATAAATGTGAATTAACCCGCGACAGAAAGAACCAAACAACACACAATACTTCAACAAAGACAACGACAAAGAGCAGGCAACAGAATACAGCTTCCACACTATGTTCCAGGAACTTTTTAGAAGCGAGCGCGCGCTATACAGGTGTAAAAGCCACAAGACCATCCTACATTTACATTTAAGCATTTGGCAGACGCTCTTATCCAGAGCGACATACATTTTTATCTAATTATACATCTGAGCAGTTGAGGGTTAAGGGCCTTGCTCAAGGGCCCAACAGTGGCAATTTGGTTGTTGTGGGGTTTGAACCTGGGATCTTCCGAACCGTAGTCCAATGCCTTAACCACTGAGCTATCCCTGTCCCTATCCTCCCCCATACCAGGGACCGTGCTTGCTCTAACCTTATAGAGAAAAATTTAAAAGCAGCAGTCACCTGATAAGAAGTATCCCAGACAGATCACCCAGATTGTAAAGATTTCTTGAATAGTGGTAGACCCCCTTTTGTCTTAATCAGTGCACAGCCTATATTTTGCTTGTCCCTCCAGGAGTCCAGGGAACCCCTCAATGAAACACAAAAGTCAGTGCTAGTGTGATGTTCAAAGTTTATTGTGGAAGAGAGGAGTACTGTATACATATATGCACACACACACAAAAATTACCAAAAGGTGGGGTGCAGGAATGGGTACAGCTGGTCTGGAATGATTATGAAAGATAATGTGGAGAAGAACAGAAACGTGGGAACAGTTGTGCAATTATGAGCTCTCAGCAGTTTTATGACCCTGAACATACAGTATATTATACTAAGAAATGTGTTTGCGGATAGCGCAGCGTGTCAAGGTCAAAGAAAGAAAACACTCTGTTCTCATGCACACATAATATCATGAAACACACTGGAAATTAAATATTCCGTACAGATATTATTTTGATTCTCTGTCATCTTGTTCGAGAGAACCAAGAGTTTCACTTTCATTTCTTCAGGCTGTCATTTGCAAAGGTTTGGTATGACATTCACCAGTATCTGCATTCATTTGAGTTGATCATTATAGCAAAACTGCAGTTTGCTTTACATTAATCAAGCGTTTTTAATAAATTTATCAAAATCACCATATACTGTACAGACATACCTAGATTACCACACAGCTTAGTTCTATGTATTATTGTACAGACTTACTAAAACATAAAATACTCATGGAATAGTCCTAATGTATGTGGATTAATTACATTAATAATTTTATTATGTCTTCTTTAACACACATAGTTTCCTTCAGGCCACAGGACACCAAACAGTGTAATACCTATAATCATACAAGGTTTTCTGCAGCAGGTGGCTTTTGTGATAGATTTTTTTTATGCAACTAAAGTTAATGTTGGCCAAGTCTTCTTGTGCTCAGGCAGATGGCACGAATGATCTTCACTCAATGTCCTAACATGCCATCCTCAGGCTTTAAACTGCCAGTGAACATAGTTTTGGCAGCGGTCTATGGAGAGGCACAATGATACATTCAATGCTGGAAAAGCATCAGTAGGTTCAGACCAGCTCATTATCAAATGCAAGTCATTCTAAACTTACATGTTGTAGTTCAAATAAGGTTCGTTATAATTGGATTGTGGGGAAAGTAACAGGTCGTATATTTTTGTATGTGATGCACTGCATAGCCAAAAAAAGAAGAAGCAATTATTAACTTATTTAATTATTTTAAATAAATACTAAAGTGATTAATACACTGCAGAAAAAGTTAATTACAGTTAATTAAATTAAGTAAGTTAAATTATAAAAAAAAAACTTCACAACCTGGATTTAATAAAGTGATTAATATGTTTCAGCTGGCAAAAAGTTATTTAAAAGGTCCTATTATGCTTTTTCAAATATGATCTTTCATGCAGTGTGTCATGTAGCTGTATGTGAACATAAACTATCTGTGACGCTGACAGTGCACGATAAATGAAGTTTTTGTCTATTAAAAAAAAGAGTCGACTCACATTCGCCTAAACGAGTCGTTAGCAAATCTATTTTTACTCTGTTACGGATCGACGTCACTATGTAACATATTTGCATAATGTCCGCCCACATTCTACGTCGCGAACAGCTTGCCTGTCATCTTACAATTAACGTTACCACACTCTTGTTAATGTGACCGAGAATTCATTCCGGGTTCGCTTAAACACTTTGTAATATAAAAAAAACAATAAAAATGAAATCCTTTTTAATTGTTTATTCTCCACCATTCACCAAAACTGAACTTAACACTCGCGAAGTGCGCATGTCCCTTGCCCTTCTACGGCAAGCCCCGAGGGGAAAAATGCATCACACACACGCAAAGTGCACATGTCCCTTGCCCTTCTACGGCAAGCCTCGAGGGGAAAACTGCATCACACACACATATGCATGTCCCAAGGTCTGTGTTTTGGTGCCTCACTTCCCCACCCTCGGAGAACTACACTTCCTGATCGCAAGAGGTCAGAGGTCGCAAAAGGTCACCTGACCTGCCTTCAAAGGGAGAGCCGGGAAAGAGTGGGGGGAGGAGTAGTAATGGTACAGTAGACCAGCGCTGCCATTATTTGTTTGGACGAGAGAAGGAGAGATTGCTTTGGATCATTTTCTTTCGAAGATTTTTCCATCGGATTACCTTTGACTGGAGATATTCCCCAGACTTCTCACCCTCCGTCATCGGCCTCCCGGACTCTCGGTGAGACCGAACCATACTCCTCTAACACACATACAATAAACACGGACATTTTCCACTCACTCGCGTTCACACACACATTCATTATATATACATACATTATTATATATAGTTTGTAAATATTGTTTATATCTTTGTTTGGTTGTGGTGCACCTTTTTCGTTTACTTTATTTAGTTTTGTATAATACATGTTTACTTTATCTACTTGTTTGTGTTTGTCCATTTTGCTCATCAGCCTTTTAACGCAACACCGACACAAAGATAAAAGACCTCTCGATTTTTGTAGCCACAGTTAATATAAAATTAGTTGGTCATTACACGGTAAAACCGGCGCCATCTTTGCTATGTATTGATGGGTGTCCAGAGCCGTCATTCAGTTATGGTAATGGGCATTTCGTTTTCCGACACACGCTGTAGCGGTAGACCAATCATAAAGGACCGCGCCATCTGACCAATCACAGCAGTGAAAGCTCACGGAAAGGAGGGGTTTAGACAGACTGAATCTTCGAATCTGCTTCACACGAGTCGTTTACGAATCATTTAGAAATGGTGTAAAATTAAATCTATTTTTGGAGAAAACTAAAGTGTTTTTTGACCTTGAATAAATTTTTTTGCCTTGCATACATTAAAAGACTCATTAAGCGATATTAGCAACCTTTAAAATGGCACAATAGGGGCACTTTAACTCTAACTCATGCAGTTAGTAGTTTCTCATTCTTAAACAACTATGTCAAAAGACAAACACAGCTGTGAAAAAATATTTTTTGCATATTTGACACACTTAAATGATTAAGATCATAAAACACATTTTCATATTACTCAAAGATAACCCAGGTAAATACAAAATGCAGTTTTAAAATGATGATTTCATTTATTAAGTGAAGCAAAGCTGTCCAAACCCAACAGATTAACTCATTTTTTAAGCTCATGAAGAAACCCAGAACAAAAAAAAACTGCAGGCCTCACTTCCCTCAGTCAAGGTCAGTGTTCAAGATTCAGCAATAAGAAAGAGACTCTGTAAAAATGGCATCCATGGGCAAGTGCCAAGGAAAAAGCCATGACTGACCAAGAAGAACACAAAGCCTCATCTCACATTTTTAAAATGTTTAATAATTTAAAAAAAAATCTTAAATCCACTGTTTGGTTTATATATACAGCATTATGTCAGTTTAGTCAAAAACATTATGACCTGAGGAAGCTTTATTTTTGTCGTTTGATTTTTTTTTTTCAATATTGAATTGAAACAACTAAATGTATTAAGATTTGAAACTCTGACTATTTAACTAGCATTCATAATGAACAGGATAGTGAAAAAAGCTACATTATTATTCCTCAAAACAGGTACAGTACAGTATATACAGAAACTGCTTGGTGTCCTCCTGGATATGGCATGGTTTAAGTGGCCTGGAAGGAAAGTGTGTGTGGGGAACAAGACATAATAAAGTGATTGAAATAATCCATCCACATATATTATTACAATTCCTTGACTATTTGATGTTTAAGTCAGCCTGTGACTTAGGTTGTGGTATAGTACAATGACACATAGAACTAAGCGGTGTGTTAATCTAGGTATGGATATAAAAATATTTTAGACTGAATTTTTTTTTTTTTTTTAAACAGTCAAATGTCATACCACATCATTGCAAACAACTGTCAGAAGAAATAAAAGAGAACATGTTTCTTTTAAACAAGTGGACAGATAATCAGATACATATAAAATTGATATTTTACTTTTTATCTGTTTTACACTCAGCATTTTAATCAGAAACACTTAGATTAAAAAAAAAACTCATTAAAATCTATTCATTTTATTGAAATCTTAACACTGTTTTTGTTTATGTAGGCAGGAGTATGTAATTGTAGTCAATAACTTTATAACTTATTTTTGTGGTTTGATTTTTTTAATTTGAAACTTTTTAACTATTTAATTAGAATTCATGATGAACATGATAGTAAAAAAAAAGTTACATTATTATTCCTCAAAACAGGTATATACAGAAAGTAAAAAAATTAGTCTAACAAAAAAGACCAAGTTTAACAAAGTTTCAGGTAAAAAAAAAATTATATAAATGATATTTTTCTTTGAAAATAAAGTCGTTTTAATGCAGTTACATATCTAAGTTTATAATCTGGAAATTATTTTTTACATAGAAGTGCATCTTTCTCAACATTTAACTGGGTATTTCCATTGACTAAAGTGAAGTTCCTCAGTCCATCATTTCTCATCACAGAAGCATAACTGCATTAAAAACTGTACTTTATTCTCAAAGAAGATTTTAATTTATACAGTATATATATTTTTTTCTGAAACATCCCTGGGATTTCAAATACAAGTAAATGTTGACTATATGAAATTTAACATTTAGATGTAAAGTTGCATTACCAAATTTCAACCAGTTTAGTTGTCAGACAATAATTGCCTCTTGTATACAGAGGAGTTCATAGACAACTTAATGACTGCAGGGTGCCCAGATCCTATGGCTACAAAAACAAGCCCAAATCACCATCCTTTGAGGTGTTTCTGCTGAAATGCTGTATGTTTTTCACAAAACATGGTGCTGTGCATTAAGGCCAAACAACTCCACTTTGGTCTCATTTGTCCATTGAACATTTTCCCAGGAGTCTTGTGGTTTGTTCAGATGCAGTTTTGTGAACCTCAGTGTGATTCCATTTTCTTTTTAGACAGAAAAGGTTTTGTCAGGCAACCGTTCCACGCAATCTGGGTCTGAGATGTAGCTCTTTTTTCTTTTGTTTTTCTGATTATCAATTTATCAAGGGCTGATGCTTACTACACCCTAAAAAATGCTGGGTTAAAAACAACCCAATCTGGGTTGTTTTTAACCCAGCTGCTGGGTAAATATAGGACTAACTAAATGCTGGGTTAATTTAACCCAGCAAGATGGGTTATTTGTTTAACCCAACAAGATGGGTTAAATATTCAATCCAAATGCTAGGTCATATTTAACTATAATGCTGGGTTAATTCTACCACATAAATTGGTCTATTTGTGAGGTAGAATTTGGTTAATTCTACCTCACAAATAGGTTATTATTATTTTCATGTTTTACAGTGAATCTGTAAAAAAAAAAAAAAAAAAAAACACCCATGTCTATTAAACAGTTAAATTACTTTGATATACTGGTCTATTACAAAAAACATACATGTATGCAATAAACAACATCCTATTAAATGTTCTTAGAAAAAACATTTATTTTTCAAAAGCACAAGAACAGATAATCAACAGTGACATCATTACTATACTATTACTGACAAGGGCAGAATGGAGAAATTGAACAAATAGGCTGAAGCAACTTCTACAGAGCAGGATCAAAACTATCCAGCCCTGGTCTCATTTTAACATACAAACACTGTCTATGACTTTTCAGGTAGGTCTCGCTATTTCATAGCAACATTACAACATTACTGAGAGCAGTGCTGGTCATTATCTCCCAACGTCAGGATGTAGGGGTACGGCCTTGACACTTCAGCCTGCTGGAGGTATTCCACCATGTTGGTTCCAACCTTAGAAAGAAAGAAATGAAAAAGTTAAAATTTTGTTGAATAGCAAAGATTAAACTGAATAAGACTATCAATTTCGTGTGAAATTCGATTGATACTAAAAAATTACAAAGCTGCCCATTAAGATAGGGTATAGGTAACCAGAAACAAAAACATGGAGACAGCTACTACCAAAAATAAAACAGCAGAATAAGCATGGCTTTTAGGATACAGCTCTTTATGTCAGACTAGTTGATATTGTAGTCTGCATTGATTTTAAGCTAATTACCGAAAAAATGTCATAGTTGGTGTCATACTGGTACATTACAATCACCACAATATTAATACTTCCATCTAGTAGTTACCTGTACCGCTGTGGTACTTTTTCCTGTAGTTAGCGCGCTGACTGATAGTTAATTTAACTTTGGTTAAAGAGAGCTACCTGGTTAGCTTACATGCTATCACTGGTGATACATTTGCATACTTGCCAA
Source organism: Channallabes apus (assembly GCA_030522415.1). Classification (NCBI taxonomy): domain Eukaryota; kingdom Metazoa; phylum Chordata; class Actinopteri; order Siluriformes; family Clariidae; genus Channallabes; species Channallabes apus. The sequence goes on from CM060125.1 coordinate 7,640,950, forward strand.
AGGGGGAAAGGTGTAAAATATTGTTATAACTCGGGAGAAACGCAGGAGAAATTTGACCGCAGAGTAAATTACTAGCTAGTGAAAAACGGGAGGGTTAGCAGGTCTGCATATTTGTGAGAGAGTCAGTGTTTTGTAAAACACCAGCATTTTATTGTCTCAAGCAGTGAGATTAATAAAGTTCTAAAGTGGTTGCTAATGCTAGCAAACTAACTAAATGCCGCCGTCATGCTAACAATACAGTTAACAGTTTAGCGTTCATTCATCACTTCACCATCTTCGTAACCCTGCAAACATTCTACAGAGAAAGCTAAAAAGCTCAGACATCTTAACCGTTTCTTTCATACACAGGTGGGTTGTTTGGCTAACTAGCAGCTATTCTCAGCTAAATTATCATCCAGTACCTCAGACCAGCCGGAAAGTTTGTGTGTAACCTTAACACAGTAACAGTAATAAATGTTACATATAGTAATAATTTTTCAGTCATATGTGAATTAGGTGAGTGAACATGTGTATACAGACCTTGTATTTAACGCCATTTCCCCTTAAATGTCCGAGGAGGATGAACCGTCATCAGCGGTGTGGGAGCTCAAGAGACACGAAGCTGAGTGACAGCCGCTGAATCCACCGGTGAACTTTGGGGGAGGGGCCAAGCAAACTTCAACCCAGCAGCTGGGTTACACAAAAACTACCCAACTCTCTGTAAATAACCCAGAAAAATGACCCAACAGCGGCAACCCAGCGTTTGGGTAGAAAAAACAACCCAGCATTTTTTAGAGTGTAGCATTAATTACCCTCTTAAATCCTGCAGAAGCAGTAAGGGGGTACTTTGTAGTGCCCACATGTTAAAACAATTTGCATGTGTTGTAATTAAGAAATACAGTATTCCTATCAGAGTGGTAAATGAGAATCTTATTTATTACACCAGCCCATTGTTGAGTATTTTCCTGTATGAATTTATATTTATCAGTTATTTTTTTACCCAATGCAGTTTTAATTGGATCAACAAAATGCCGATATGAACTAAGGGGAAAAATCAGTTTGCTGTTGCTCTTTTAGTCGTAAATACATCAGAAATGTGTAGATCTATACTGGGTATATGGTCCAGGATTCAGAAATGGCATCTCTGTGAGATGATGAGACTGCCCTGTATACAAAACTTTCCATTTTACTCACAGAAACACATACAAACATATCTTGAATCTCTATCAGTTTCTCATGATAATCAAGCAATAACTATGTGCAGTGTGTAATAACACTCTGATCTCAAGGAAAGTACTTCACCAGAATTTGCACCGGAAAAAAAAACAAAGCACAGGGGAACAATTGTATTAATCATGCCAAATCATGCAAGACACAGACTAACGAAATAGTCTGAGTGAAAAGAAATATGTATATATGTATTATACTGCATGTATAAATATGTATGTATATAAAGTATATTATATAAATATTATACAAATATATAATTAAAGTGTATCAGTTTGTAGGGAATATTTAATTTCTAGTGTATTTCATATTATGTGTGCACGAGAACAGAGTGCTTTCTTTCTTTGACCTCGACACGCTGCACTATCAGCAAACACATTCCTTAGTCTAATCTATGTTCAGGTCGTAAACCGTTGGAGGCTCCTAACGAAGAACAACTCCCAAACTCCTGTTTTTCTCCATGATTATCTTTTATAAACATTATGGACCAGATATAACCACCTGCTCTTTCTTTTGATACTTTTTGTGTGTGTGTGCATATACAGTATATACTCCTGTTTTCCACAATAAACTTTTAACGTCTCACTGAGCACTGGTCTGTGTGATTCATTGGGGGGTTCCCTGGATCCAGGCGGGACAGCAGAATACAGGCGGAGCACTGAGTAGACAAAAAGGGGGTCTACCAAAAACCAAGAAATCCTTACACAGTTGATTTCAGTTTTTAAATGTTTAGAGACACATGACTGAAACATCCTGTTAATTTGAAAACTTGGTGTACTATGCTTAATCTCTATGTAAAAACATATCCGTACGGAAGTAATTATCAGAAAAGCTAGTTATACATATGTAAATAATTGTTCTAATGATAGTAGGTAAACCATGAAAGATTGAGAGTTAATCCCACAATCTCTGTGTTCACAACAATAAATGAAATAAGCCTGTGTAAAGTTTCAGCAATTTCATTGTTGTACAGTCATTTTCTAACAAAAGTGATTGACATTTTCTAACGGTACAATTTCTATAACAATCTAGCAGTCATAGAATGGTACTGATGTTGTTGTTGGTTAAGTTGCATCAATAATCTAAATACATGTTGGATCAGACACCAAGCAGTGTCGTACCAAGCAGTACTTTCACTCTTATAACAACTCTCTGGTGCTCAGGCTGATGCAGGAGATCTACTGGCCTTATTTCTGCTGAGGTACACACCTGGCCCTAACATGCCATTTGCAGATTGTTGAAAGACATTTTTCATGATGTTTGAGGAGCCATGATACATTTGGTACACTTTTTCATCAGTAGGTTCTGTACAACTTGCAAGACAGGGCACCCCTGGACCCAAATCATATTCAGTTAAAAAGAAAATTTAAAGATATGTAAATGCTGTAGTGTGAAAAATATTTGATTCCACAGTTCTCCATAGACTAGACTGCAAACTTTAAACATCAAGGCAAAACAACAGCATAATTAACATTTTATCTTAGAACAGATTATTATTATTTTTCTTTTTGCTGTTGTTAATAAAATGTTATGCACAATGTTATTTTTGTAAATTGTCTATTTATAACAAAAAAAAAATTTGAGTTATACAGTGAAAATGGACTTGTGTCTCATGCCGACTGAATGGTGATATTAAACTTTTCCAGTAAGAAGCACCAATCTTTACCATACCAAATATAAGAACAATTAGAATCCCAAATAAATACACACAATTAGATATAACAAATAATTTCTTTCATTACTTTATTTTAGCTCTACACTGGAACATATATGCATTAAAAAAAAAAGATTTTTTTAAAGGGTGCATAAAAAAGTTATATATACATTTTGTGTCTGTATGCGTGTGTGTAGAGCACGTGTGTAAAACAAAAGTGTCATTAGAGAGGTTAAAGATCCATTTTCTCTCTCTGCTCAAGGCTTAGCCTGCTCTTTGTGTCTGTGTGCGTATGCGTCATTGGACACCATGGCACACACACACACCGACCCCTCCTGCTTTCGCCTTCAATTATGCTCGTAATCCAAGGTTCCACTGTTCTTTGCTCTAAATCAGGAAAATGTGATTTTCATCTTGACCCATAAGTCACAAAGTTACATGTTCTACTATTAACTAAGAAACTAAGTTGTGATTTAAATTAATTATTGTATAAATTCTGATACCTTAGAATGTCTTAAACATTCACAAGGATCAGGAGTGTTTAACAGGTTAGTTTAGGTGTCAGATCTTGCATTATTGTACTATTACTGAGGTAGGCTGTGCTATAAATAACACACGCACACACATACACTCTCTCTCTCTCAATATGTGCTGTCCGTTCTTTGGTGTCATGTGTATTATTGAGTAAGACTGCATTACTCTGATAATTGCGAGTTGTAAACCTCATACTGCTCATACTTACAATTATGATACACCCATATAAACAAAAAAGGTGAGCCATTTTTATCTTATGATGTATTTACACGTGCCAGAAGCTTAAGAAATAAAAGTGTAAGTGAAGCTGCCTTCAACAGCTGGATGTTTAAAAAAAATCTAATGATTAGAGTATATATTTTACTTTATAATCAGTGCAGAGGATTTCTAGCCTTATTTTAATGATTGTTGTTTGGTTTATAATTAAAATTTGTAAATGCATGTCAGAGCTGCAAAAACTGTTTAGAGCAAAGTTCAAGACCCATAAAAAGCTGTCTTTGTATATAATCACTGACCTTCTATGTTAAAAGACAGAAAAGAATGTTTTAAAAGCTAAGAAGTTTTTCAGTACTTTTATTAATCTGCAGTCATTTTCAGACTTAAAACTTTGACAGTGTTGATTTTATTTTTTAGAAAGTCAGGAATTTTTACAACAATTTAGCGATCATAGAATCGTCCTTACGTTGTTCTTGGATGAATTATATCAATAACTTGAATACGTCTTGGATCCCACACACAATCTTCTTCCAGACCACTTTGAACCATGCCACATCCAGGAGTGCACCAAGCAGTGTCGTACCCATGATAATGCCAGGTTTTCTGCAGTGGATTACCCTGGTAAAAGATTTTCTTCACTTTGCCAACACTGACTTTCACCCTTATAACAACTCTCTGGTTCTCAGGCAGGTCCAAAGGGTATCTACTGGCCTTATTAAGATCTCGACTGAGGTACACACCACGCCCTAACGTGCCATTTGTAGATTGTTTGAAGCCGTTGACCATGATTTGAGCAGCAGCCTGTTCAGAGGTACCATGATACATTCGGTATACTTTCCCCTCTTTAGGTTTTGACCAGCTATGAAGACAGGGCACTCCTGGACCCAAATCATCTTCAACCCACATGGTGATGTTACCAGAAGTGTATTGAATAGTGTATTTGGAATATGCAACTGAGGAAAACAAAAATTTGAGCACAATGAAATTGTGGGTAAAAATCTTTGTATAAAAACAAAAAGTAACAAATACCATCTGCATGATGAATATTTAGATGTTAGGTCATGAAGAAACTGAGATAATTCTAATAAGTGACATTTCAATGATAGTATTAGTATTGTTTAAAGTTCAAGTTTATTACAGGCATGATATATCATTCAGCGAATATGTAGGTAGAATTTCTATGTAGTTGCTGTAAAATAAGCACCAAAAAATACTGTAAAATAAACAAGGAAGGTATTTGCTCATTGTTTACCTCAGGAATGACACGGTTATTCTGACTGAGCTGCTCCGTGCAGTGGGGTAATAAAGGAAACCTACACGGGGTGTGTCCTTATGTTGCTGAGCCATTTGTTAGACTTTAACGTTTTTTGTTAGACTCTTTTTAAAAAATAATAATAATAATAAACTTTTTGTATATACCTGTTTTGAGGAATAATAATGTACCTTTTTTAATATCCTGTTTAAAAAATTAAAAAAAATCAAACCACAAAAATAAGTTGTGTTCACGAATAACATTGCATTGTGACTACTATTTTGAAAAGAGAATTCTGCACTGCTGTGTTGTTGGAATGTAACGTTGTACGCAAGCGCGGTTTCGAGTTAAGTAAAAAGTAATGAGTGCTCGCTACTACTGTCTTGCCTGTTTAATTTATTAGACTGCTAAATACCACAAATTGGCGACGTGGATTATGATTTTTTTTCCTTACGCTGCTTTGGTCGCAAAGATGGCTGTTGCTAGCGTGCCTTTCCCGAGATTTTTCCTGCCTTGCCACGGCGAGCCTACTAGTGATGGATCGTTTATAAATGATTCGTTCTTTTTTAACGAATCTTTAACATGACTCAGATGAACGAGTATTCTCGGAGAATGATTCCCGATTTCTATTGGGCGCGCATGCGCAAAACATCGCAAAACCTCTGTATACAGGTCCTTCTAAAAAAATTAGCATATTGTGATAAAGTTCATTATTTTTTGTAATGTACTGATAAACATTAGACTTTCATATATTTTAGATTCATTACACACAACTGAAGTAGTTCAAGCCTTTTATTGTTTTAATATTGATGATTGTGGCATACAGCTCATGAAAACCCAAAATCCCTATCTCAAAAAATTAGCATTAGTTGTATTTTTTTCTCTCACTATACAACAATAAAACTTTTTGTATTACAGAAAGGATTAGGTTTAGATGTGAAAAGTGATCCAATAGGTATAACAATTCATTTCATTGTTAGTTTCCCTTCGGAGCTATACTGTATATTCCTTCTAGCCACGACCATGACTCAAACACATGATGACATCAGTAACCCGTGGCAACGCAGTCGAATGTTTAGAGAAGAATATTTGTAATATCTATATTTTACAGGAAAAGAATGGAATTTTAATATAGAGGATTATGTTGGCTGCATTACTTAAACGCATTAGAAAGAACAATAGGGTTTAATATTAGCCTTTAAACAGGCAACTTGCGCAACCAATCATAAAGACATTCGGCATGCCCCAACCTTTCGACACGCCCATTACTCCGATCTGCAGCTGCCCCTGTCTCAACAGAAACGAGTCTTTTGGTCCTGAGTCGCTCGTTCTTTTGTCACGTGACTCCCATATACGCTGAGACCCACGGGTTACTGACATCATCCTCACGTTTGAGTCATGGTCATGGCAAGAAGAGATATATAACTCCGACCGGAAACTAACAATGAAATTATTTTTTATACCTATTGGATCGTTTTTCACACCTAAACCTAATCCTTTCCTTTATATAAAGAGACGTTTAAACGGTGCTACGTCCCGAACATCAAAAGAACCAGTCATTAACATGTCAGTCATAGAGGGACCCGGGGACAGGGGCAACTCTTGGCCGGACACAAGACGGAGAGCTGTACTGCTTAATTTCCTCGGTACAGAGGAAATTCAAATTCAAATTGTATTGGTCACATACACAATCATACACAGTATAATATGCAGTGAAATGCTTTATACGACCGCCAGTGACCTTAAAAAAAGAAAATAAAAGCTTGTATGTAAAATAAATAATCAATAAAGAGGAAATACTAAATAAATAATTTTAACTAGTAAAATTAACTGCGCATAAGGGCATAATAAAATATTGCAAAAATATAGGATTAAAGTGTCAGTGGTTGTGCAAATATGCATGGAGGTGACATGTGCAAAATTCCAGATGTATGAGTATTTAGTGCAAGTGTGTATGAATGTGTCCATGATTGTCCAGTCAGTGCACTGCAAATTATCTGACACTGGCCATGATTTAAAATCTGACTTTCAGACATGATAGATAATTTGCCTTGTTTTAAAAATTACTTACTTGTTTTTAATACTTGATTTTATATCATAATCTTAAACTGAGCATGAGTATATCATTTTGTCTTTATTAGTCCAGAAATCCTAAATTGGATAGAATAGCTCTTAAAATAAGCTAAATTAGTTATTTCACCAGACGTCTCACGAAATAAAACTTCTTTTAAGATTCTTTGACAAACTCAAAGATTTGTTTGCTCAGTTTGCTTGATTTGTAACGGTTAACCCCTAGAGGGCGCCTAACGCCCGTGTATGTTTTATGTTGTAGTTTGGTTTATGTTGAGTTTCACTTCATTTCCCAGTTTGCACCTCGGTCAAGTGACGTAGAAGCTCACCTGAACCGGGGGAAGTTAATTTGATGATTGTGTTTAATTATAAATAGCCTGGCTGGACTCCAGTCAGGCGTCTAGCAACTGCTCAGTATCGTTTAGTTTGTGTTGGAGTGTTTTGTTTATGTTTGGAGAAAATAAAAAGAACATTGTTAACCGTCAGCTCGCCTCCGCATTCATGCCACGAAAGCGCACCCGACACAGACTCAGTAAGGGAAGGAAACGTGACAGATTGCTAGACCAACCAAGTGGCATGGCGGAGGATTTCCCCCTGGATAATTTTTGGGGGGGCGCTGGTACGATCTCGCCCGAGCTGGCGGAATGGCGGAAAGACAGTGAGGAAGAGATGTTTGGCGGCTGGAGTTACAGCGGGCTGGAGGACAACGAGGAAGAGATGTACCGCAGCTGGGAATACAGCTTGCTGGTGGAGCAGGAGGGGCTGCTGGAGGACAGCGAGGAACACGGCGAGACGGAATTCTGGCAAGGCTGGGAAAATTCCAGGCAGAGGTACGCCGAGGGGGTGGAGATGGAGGAGGAGAACGTGACGGAGAGTGAGAGGATGGCGGGACACGGCTGGAAAGGCAGCGGGTTCGCCATCCGGCGCACGCCCTGGAGGGGTGTGACAGCTGAGGGAGACACGGGAGAGTGCTACAGGCAGTGGGCGGAGCACAACGAGGAGCGCATCCGAGACCTGCAGGAGCAGGTGGTGCGGCTCCAACAGTTGTTCGTTCGGGAGAGCCAGGCTGTAGTCCCGGAGGTCCTCCCTCTCTCGGACCCGGATGACATGCTCCCCATTCTGCCACTGCCTGGGATCGTCATCCTTCCGCCTCCTCCAGACATCCAGGACAGCGCGCTAGCGTGTCAGCAGCCGCTGTGCCACGCATCCGCTCTACCGCCGCCTCCAGACTTCGAGGACAGCGCGCTAGCGTGTCAGCAGCCGCTGTCCCACGCACTCATTCTGCCGCCGCCTGCAGACTTCGAGGACAGCGCGCTAGCGCGTCAGCAGCTGCTGTTCGACGCACCCGTTCTGCCGCCGCCTCCCGGCTTCGAGGACCGCGAGCCAGCATGTCGGCAGCCGCTGTCCGACGCACCCGTTCTGCCGCCGCCTCCCGGCTTCGAGGACAGCGAACCAGCGTGTCGGCAGCAGCTGACCGACGCTCCCGTTCTTCCGCCGCCTCCCGGCTTCGAGGACAGAGAGCCAGCTCCGTCGCCGCCGTCGAGCTCAGAGCCAGCTCCGTCGCCGCCGTCGAGCTCAGAGCCAGCTCCGTCACCGCCGTCGAGCTCAGAGCCAGCTCCGTCGCCGCCGTCGAGCTCAGAGCCGTCGCCGCCGTCGAGCTCAGAGCCGTCGCCGCCGTCGAGCTCAGAGCCGTCGCCGCCGTCGAGCTCAGAGCCGTCGCCGCCGTCGAGCTCAGAGCCGTCGCCGCCGTCGAGCTCAGAGCCGTCGCCGCCGTCGAGCTCAGAGCCAGCTCCGTCGCCGCCGTCGAGCTCAGAGCCGTCGCCGCCGTCGAGCTCAGAGCCGTCGCCGCCGTCGAGCTCAGAGCCGTCGCCGCCGTCGAGCTCAGAGCCGTCGCCGCCGTCGAGCTCAGAGCCGTCGCCGCCGTCGAGCTCAGAGCCGTCGCCGCCGTCGAGCTCAGAGCCGTCGCCGCCGTCGAGCTCAGAGCCGTCGCCGCCGTCGAGCTCAGAGCCGTCTCCAGCGCAGCGGCCGAGCACGTCTCCAGCGCAGCAGCCGAGCACGTCTCCAGCCCCGTCACCCAGCCTCCTGGAAGGGAGGCGAAAGGTAGAACATTGGGGTGGGTGTCCGGGGCCTCCGGTGATGCTCCGGAGGAGCATTTTTTGGAGGGGGGGTAATGTAACGGTTAACCCCTAGAGGGCGCCTAACGCCCGTGTATGTTTTATGTTGTAGTTTGGTTTATGTTGAGTTTCACTTCATTTCCCAGTTTGCACCTCGGTCAGGTGACGTAGAAGCTCACCTGAACCGGGGGAAGTTAATTTGATGATTGTGTTTAATTATAAATAGCCTGGCTGGACTCCAGTCAGGCGTCTAGCAACTGCTCAGTATCGTTTAGTTTGTGTTGGAGTGTTTTGTTTATGTTTGGAGAAAATAAAAAGAACATTGTTAACCGTCAGCTCGCCTCCGCATTCATGCCACGAAAGCGCACCCGACACAGACTCAGTAAGGGAAGGAAACGTGACAGATTTAAAAATCTTATTTCAAGATTTCTTACCAAGTAAAATTTACTTGCTGCATGGACAGATAATTTCACTAGTTTTAGGTAATTTTTTTATCAAATGTAGTAATTGTTTCTTATTTTTAGACTAACAATTTTTGCAGTGTGTTGTGAGCTTAAAAGATGTTATTAGTCCTGTGTGGAGGTGTGATTGTGTGATTGAGAGACCTTATCGCCTGCGGGAAGAAGCTCCTCCTCAGTCTCTCTGTGTTGGCCTTTAGGGAGCGGAATCTCTTCCCAGACCGCAACAAAGAGAACAGTCCATTACTGAGGTCCTTCATGATCTTCCTGGCCTTAGTCCAGCACCGCTTGCTGTAGATGGAGTGTAGGTCAGGGAGCTCAGTGTGGATGATGCGCTCGGCTGATCGCACCACCCTCTGTAGAGCTCGTCTGTCCTGCATGGTGCTGTTCCCGAACCAGGTCGTGAAGTTCCTGAGCACCTTGGAGGGCAGTCTAAAGTCTCTCAAGCGTCTGAGGTGGTAGAGACGCTGCCGGGCTTTTTTCACCACGGTGCTGATGTGACAGGACCATGATAGGTCCTGCATGATGTGAACACCGAGGTATCTGAAGCTGTCCACTCTCTCCACTGGGCTCCTGTTGATGACGGGGGTCTGGTAGTTCCTCTCCTGCTTTGTACTAAAGTCCACTATCAGCTCCTTTGTCTTACTGACGTTCAGGAGGAGATTGTTCCTCTGGCACCAGTTCTCCAGATTTCCAATCTCCTCTAGGTAGTCCGACTCATCATTGTTGGTGATCAGTCCGACCACGACGGTGTCGTCAGCAAACTTGATGATGGAGGTGGAGTTGGTAGTGGCCACGCAGTCGTGGGTGTACAAAGAGTACAGCAGGGGGCTCAGAACACAACCCTGGGGGGCTCCAGTGCTGAGAGTGAGTGTGGCTGAGACATGTCCGCCCATCCTTACTGCCTGTGGTCTGCCAGTCAGAAAATTGGAGATCCACTGACATATAGATGAGCTCAGTCCCAGGTGCTCCAGCTTGGTGGTGAGTGTGGAGGGAATTATTGTGTTAAAAGCAGAGCTGTAGTCGATGAAGAGCATTTTAACATAATTCCCTTTCCTAGTGTCCAGGTGAGTGAGTGATGTGTGGAGGAGATGAGAGATTGCATCGTCTGTGGAGCGGTTCTGACGGTATGCAAACTGTAGTGGGTCCAGTGTGTCGGGTAGTGAAGAAATGATGAAGTCTCTGATAAGGCGTTCAAAGCACTTCATCACTACTGAGGTGAGGGCTACAGGGCGATAGTCATTGAGAGAAGCATGATGTGGTTTCTTTGGAACAGGAACAATAATGGACTCTTTGAAGCATGTGGGGATCACCGACTGAGATAAAGTGATGTTGAATATCTCAGTGAACACAGATGCTAGCTGGTCTGTGCAGGCTCTGAGAATACGACCTGAGATGCCGTCTGGTCATGCTGCTTTCCTGGTGTTCACTCTCTTGAAGGCTCTCCTCACGTCGTGCTCGGAGATGATGAGCGCGTTCCCGGTGCTGGCTGTGTCTTCCTGTCTGCAGCCGTTAGCGCCGCTAGCATTAGCGCCGTTAGCATTAGCGACGTTAGCATTAGCATTGCTAGCGTCTTTAGCTGCAGCCTCGAAGCGAGCGTAAAATGTGTTCAGCTCGTCTGCCAGAGTCGCGTCCGCGTTCGTCATACCGGATGCTGGTGCTTTATAGTCCGTTATTGTTCTTAGTCCCTGCCACAGGCTCCTAGAAGCAGAGAATTTTCTACTCATTGCCTAACGTAGGTATGACGTACGAGGATGCAGAGTCTGCACTAAAATCCTACTTTGTGCCAAAAGCTAATATAGTAGCGGAATGCCATGCTTTTCGAAAACGCTGCCAGGCTCATCACGAGACTGTTATACAATACGTTGCTGCTTTGCGTGAACTTGTTGAGGAGATGATTCGTGATCAGTTGGTGGAAAATGTGCTTAGCCAACGAATACGTGAGAGACTTTTACTCGAAATCTCACACTGGACAGAGCTGTCATGATAGCGGTAGAAAGGTTTAACCATGTGCTCAAACACTCCGTCCAAAGGGCCATCCAGCAACATCTGCCGTGAAAACCTGTTGTAACTGATTTCTTGCAAGTGTACCATGCCACTCCACATCTTGCAACCGGTACCTCACCTTTCCAGCTCCTCTATGCCAGGCAAATGCACACAAGGCTGTCTATCCTGCCATGTCCTCCGGCGTGCTCTGCCACTGACATGACTGTTCGCCAAAGGGTTGCACGGTTGCAACATAAAACAAAACTGTATACGCACCCCTTGCTTTTAGGAGGGGGATGAGGTGAGGGTTTGGAACCATTTGCATGTTCCTAAAGGACACAGGAAGTTTACAGACCCTCTTCAAGTTAACAAAAAACTTGGGCTGGGTACATATGTTCTAATCTCACATCGTTCCCGTGCACAACAACAACTGCTGAAGACATTGGTCATTGTACCAGTACTCATACCCTTAGACCTAAACGTAATGCTAACAAACCTAGTTGGTTAAATGATTATGTTCCTTAGATCCAGAGGTGTCAAGTAACAAAGTACAAATACTTCGTTACCGTACTTAAGTAGAAATTTTTGTTATCTATACTTTCCTTGAGTAATTATTTTTCAGCCGACTTTTTACTTCTACTCCTTACATTTTCACGCAATTATCTGTACTTTCTACTCCTAACATTTTAAAAATAGCCTCGTTACTCCTATTTTATTTCAGCTTGTCATTCAAAAAAAAAAAAAAAAAAAAAAACGCGCCATCCGGATGGAGCAAATTCGATTGTGGTTGGATGAGAAGTATAAACATACCATTCCGACACCCTATTGGTTGGTACGTGATCCATGGCACTTGCACATGACGTCACATCACACACTCCAGCAAGGACGTTGGAATAAAATAGCATTTTCGGTTGATAATATCCCTATCTCACCTACACGGTTTGACTCACTGTGAGATGTGGTGTTATATCCCTATATCACCTACGCATAAGTGGCCATAAGTAGGGTTCATCATGATTCGCAAAAACGCGCGGTGATTACGTTTCCATCTTTCCGCGTAAAAAATTAAAGTTTAATTTTTTTGGTGGTCCTCGCGAAGCTTGCAGACCTTGCAGAACTTCGCGGCAGCTCACGGTGCCTAACATCGCATCTCACCAGAGAGATCAAACCGCATAGGTGAGATAAGGGTATTAGGTTGTGATAAGTGGACAAAGATGTTCGTGATAGAGACTCAAGATTCGAGCAAAATGTCACAACCAAGCACCAGCGAGGAAGGTAACAGCACCAGGAAGGTAACAGGAATTATATATATATATATATATATATATATATATATATAATTTTTTTTATTAATCACTTGGGATGAATCATTAATTCTGACAACACTAATGTTTATTGTAGACAACCACACAAGGGTAATTGTTACTAAGCCTGCATTGGTACACTACTGTAATTTTCACTAATTTTCTTGTATGTTGCAGCTAAGCTTGGATGTACATTTACATTCCAATAAAGGTTACTGATGACATGCCTCGGAAGTTTGACTTTTTGCACCATTAAAATACTTATAGGCAACTAGTTATCATGTCTTCTTCTCCATAAAACATGTTAATGCTCAGTAGTACACATATATGGTTCTTTAATGTATTTGCTTTGTACTAAAATGCATTCTTTTTCAATAACCATATACAGTGTCCCAAATCACTATGGCCATTAAAAAATCAACAAAACAACAACACATTTTTCTTTTTTTTTATGAGGTGTTAGTGTTCAGTAGTATATATGCCCGTGGCACAGCCTAAGCTTTTATCCTTAATGCTTTTCCCCCCTCACGTTACTTTTACTTTTATACTTTAAGTAGTTTTGAAACGAGTACTTTTATAGGGCGCTGGTGGCTCAGTGGTAAGGTGTTTCGCCTGCCATGTGGACGGCCCGGGTTCGATTCCAGCCAGTGCCCACACCCCAGCCACTGGATGCAGTGCCGGTCCCAAGCCCGGATAAAATGGGAGGGTTGCGTCAGGAAGTGCATCCGGCGTAAAACCTGTGCCAAGTTGTAGTGCGGACTGGATATTCCGCTGTGGCGACCCCTTGCCGGGAGCAGCCGAAAGACCAACAACAACACTTTTACACTTTTACTTGAGTAAAAAGCTTGAGTTGAAACTTCAACTTCTAAAGAAGTCTTTTTAAACCCTAGTATCTATACTTCTACTCAAGTAATGAATGTGAATACTTTTGACACCACTGCTTAGATCTGATGTATTGCATGCACTGTGTTTGCATTGTTTGAGTTACTAAGTTGTGTTATCCTGACGAAGTAAGTTATAAGAATACAAAATTGTTACAACCTGTACCACTGCTGTTATTGAATATGTTTACAGTGTTACATTAGGGAGTTAAAAGCACCCGATGACTCTGCTTTCAGATTAATAATTAAGTAGTTAAGTAATTAGTCTTGCTGTTTAGTTACTCCAAGGTATGTTCTTAAAAAAGGGGGGAATTGTTGTGTTCATGAACATTGCATTGTGACTACTATTTTGAAAAGAGAATTCTGCACTGCTGTGTTGTTGCAATGTAACATTGTACGCAAGCGCGGTTTCGAGTTAAGTAAAAAGTAATGAGTGCTCGCTACTACTGTCTTCGCTGTTTTATTTATTAGACTGCTAAATACCACATAAGTTATAAAGTTCTCGAATAAAATCACATAATCCTGTATACATAAACAAAAACAGTGTTAAGATTTCAATAAAATGAATAGATTTTATTGAGTTTTTTTTATCCAAGTGTTTCTGATTAAAAATGATGAATGTAAAACAGATCAAAAGTAAAAGATAAATGTTATATGTACAGTGGTGTGAAAAACTATTTGCCCCCCTCCTGATTTCTTATTCTTTTGCATGTTTGTCACACAAAATGTTTCTGATCATCAAACACATTTAACTATTAGTCAAAGATAACACAAGTAAACACAAAATGCAGTTTTTAAATGAGGGGTTTTATTATTTAGGGAGAAAAAAAATCCAAACCTACATGGCCCTGTGTGAAAAAGTAATTGCCCCCTAAACCTTATACCTGGTTGGGCCACCCTTAGCAGCAATAACTGCAATCAAGCGTTTGCGATAACTTGCAACAAGTCTTTTACAGCGCTCTGGAGGAATTTTGGCCCACTCATCTTTGCAGAATTGTTGTAATTCAGCTTTATTTGAGGGTTTTCTAGCATGAACTGCCTTTTTAAGGTCATGCCACAACATCTCAATAGGATTCAGGTCAGGACTTTGACTAGGCCACTCCAAAGTCTTCATTTTGTTTTTCTTCAGCCATTCAGAGGTGGATTTGCTGGTGTGTTTTGGGTCATTGTCCTGCTGCAGCACCCAAGATCGCTTCAGCTTGAGTTGACAAACAGATGGCCGGACATTCTCCTTCAGGATTTTTTGGTAGACAGTAGAATTCATGGTTCCATCTATCACAGCAAGCCTTCCAGGTCCTGAAGCAGCAAAACAACCCCAGACCATCACACTACCACCACCATATTTTACTGTTGGTATGATGTTCTTTTTCTGAAATGCTGTGTTACTTTTACGCCAGATGTAACGGGACACGCACCTTCCAAAAAGTTAAACTTTTGTCTCGTCGGTCCACAAGGTATTTTACCAAAAGTCTTGGCAATCATTGAGATGTTTTTTAGCAAAATTGAGACGAGCCTTGATGTTCTTTTTGCTTAAAAGTGGTTTGCGCCTTGGAAATCTGCCATGCAGGCCGCTTTTGCCCAGTCTCTTTCTTATGGTGGAGTCGTGAACACTGACCTTAATTGAGGCAAGTGAGGCCTGCAGTTCTTTAGATGTTGTCCTGGGGTCTTTTGTGGCCTCTCGGATGAGTTGTCTCTGCGCTCTTGGGGTAATTTTGGTCGGTCGGCCACTCCTGGGAAGGTTCACCACTGTTCCATGTTTTTGCCATTTGTGGATAATGGCTCTCACTGTGGTTCGCTGGAGTCCCAAAGCTTTAGAAATGGCTTTATAACCTTTACCAGACTGATAGATCTCAATTACTTTTGTTCTCATTTGTTCCTGAATTTCTTTGGATCCTGGCATGATGTCTAGCTTTTGAGGTGCTTTTGGTCTACTTCTCTGTGTCAGGTAGCTTCTATTTAAGTGATTTCTTGATTGAAACAGGTGTGGCAGTAATCAAGCCTGGGGGTGACTACAGAAATTGAACTCAGGTGTGATAAACCACAGTTAAGTTATTTTTTAACAAGGGGGGCAATCACTTTTTCACACAGGGCCATGTAGATTTGGAGTTTTTTTTCTCCCTTAATAACGTAAACCTTCATTTAAAAACTGCATTTTGTTTTCAATTATGTTATCTTTGACTAATAGTTAACGGTTTTTGATGAGCAGAAACATTTAAGTGTGACAAACATGCAAAAGAATAAGAAATCAGGAAGGGGGCAAATAGTTTTTCACACCACTGTATCTGATTATCTGTCCACTTGTTTAAAAGAAACATGTTCTCTTTTATTTCTTCAGACAGTTGTTTGCAATGGTGTGGTATGACATTTGGCTGTTTTTTTTATATATAAAATTTTCTAGTTTAAAATATTTGCATATACAGTGGTGTGAAAAACTATTTGCCCCCTTCCTGATTTCTCATTCTTTTGCATGTTTCTCACACTTAATTGTTTCTGCTCATCAAAAACCGTTAACTATTAGTCAAAGATAACATAATTGAACACAAAATGCAGTTTTTAAATGAAGGTTTACATTATTAAGGGAGAAAAAAACTCCAAATCTACATGGCCCTGTGTGAAAAAGTGATTGCCCCCCTTGTTAAAAAATAACTTAACTGTGGTTTATCATACCTGAGTTCAATTTCTGTAGTCACCCCCAGGCCTGATTACTGCCACACCTGTTTCAATCAAGAAATCACTTAAATAGGAGCTACCTGACACAGAGAAGTAGACCAAAAGCACCTCAAAAGCTAGACATCATGCCAAGATCCAAAGAAATTCAGGAACAAATGAGAACAAAAGTAATTGAGATCTATCAGTCTGGTAAAGGTTATAAAGCCATTTCTAAAGCTTTGGTACTCCAGCGAACCACAGTGAGAGCCATTATCCACAAATGGCAAAAACATGGAACAGTGGTGAACCTTCCCAGGAGTGGCCGGCCGACCAAAATTACCCCAAGAGCGCAGAGACGACTCATCCGAGAGGCCACAAAAGACCCCAGGACAACATCTAAAGAACTGCAGGCCTCACTTGCCTCAATTAAGGTCAGTGTTCACGACTCCACCATAAGAAAGAGACTGGGCAAAAACGGCCTGCATGGCAGATTTCCAAGGCGCAAACCACTTTTAAGCAAAAAGAACATCAAGGCTCGTCTCAATTTTGCTAAAAAACATCTCAATGATTGCCAAGACTTTTGGGAAAATACCTTGTGGACCGACGAGACAAGAGTTGAACTTTTTGGAAGGTGCGTGTCCCGTTACATCTGGCGTAAAAGTAACACAGCATTTCAGAAAAAGAAGATCATACCAACAGTAAAATATGGTGGTGGTAGTGTGATGGCCTGGGGTTGTTTTGCTGCTTCAGGACCTGGAAGGCTTGCTGTGATAGATGGAACCATGAATTCTACTGTCTACCAAAAAATCCTGAAGGAGAATGTCCGGCCATCTGTTCGTCAACTCAAGCTGAAGCGATCTTGGGTGCTGCAGCAGGACAATGACCCAAAACACACCAGCAAATCCACCTCTGAATGGCTGAAGAAAAACAAAATGAAGACTTTGGAGTGGCCTAGTCAAAGTCCTGACCTGAATCCTATTGAGATGTTGTGGCATGACCTTAAAAAGGCGGTTCATGCTAGAAAACCCTCAAATAAAGCTGAATTACAACAATTCTGCAAAGATGAGTGGGTCAAAATTCCTCCAGAGCGCTGTAAAAGACTCGTTGCAAGTTATCGCAAACGCTTGATTGCAGTTATTGCTGCTAAGGGTGGCCCAACCAGTTATTAGGTTCAGGGGGCAAATACTTTTTCACACAGGGCCATGTAGGTTTGGATTTTTTTTCTCCCTAAATAATAAAACCCCTCATTTAAAAACTGCATTTTGTGTTTACTTGTGTTATCTTTGACTAATAATTAAATGTGTTTGATGATCAGAAACATTTTGTGTGATAAACATGCAAAAGAATAAGAAATCAGGAGGGGGGCAAATAGTTTTTCACACCACTGTACATACATAGAGTAACACACCACTTAGTTCTATGTATCTTTGTAATATACCACAACTTAAGTCACAGGCTGACTTAAACATAAAATAGTCAAGGAATTGTAATAATGTATATGGATGGATTATATCAATAACTTTATTATGTCTTGTTTCCCACACATAGTTTCCTTCCAGGCCACTTCAAACCATGTCATATCCAGGAGGACACCAAGCAGTGCCACACCTTTAATCATACAGGTTTTTTTTTTTAACACATAATGCACTTTCTGTATATGCTGTACCTGTTTTGAGGAATAATAATGTAGCTTTTTTACTATCCTGGAGTTTTCTGCAAAGATCCATCTTAGGTTAATTTCTATTGTTGTACGATCCTGTCCACATCAAGCCTATGCATTCCTTTACACAGTTTGCTTTACATTAATCATGCTATTTTTATTTATTTATCAAAATCACTATATAGAAATGCAGTATACATACGTACATATGAACACACAGCTTAGTTCTATGTGTTATTGTACCACAACTTAAGTCACACGTTGAATCAAACATTAAATCAATATGGTGTGTGCATGGATGGTATCACTAACCTTAATATGTATTGTTTCCCCTACACAGTTTCCTTCCATGCAACTTCAAACCATGCTATATCCAGGAGGACACCAAACAGTAATACCTATAATCATACAAGGCTTTCTGCAGCAGGTGGCCTTTGTGATAGTTTTTTTATAATACAACTAAAGTTAATGTTGGCCAAGTCTTCTTGTGCTCAGGCAGATGCCACGAATAATCTACAAACTCTGTTCTAACATGCCATCCTCAGGCTTTAAACTGCCAGTGAACATAGTTTTGGCAGCAGGTCTATGGAGAGGCACAATGATACATTCAGTACAGGAAAAGCATCAGTAGGTTCAGACCAGCCCATTATCAAATGCAAGTCATTTTTAACTTACATGTTGTAGTTCAAATAAGGTTCATTATAATTGGAATGTGGGTAAAGTGACAGGTTGTCACTATTTTGTATGTGATGGTTGTCACCTATTTTGTATGTGATGCACTGCACAGCCAAAAAAAAAAAGTTAGCATTGTGATTAAAATAAGCAATTATTAACCCTCTTTTTAATACTGCAGTGATTAATACACTGCAGAAAAAGTTCATTACAGTTAATTATTCATTCATTCATTTCCTATATTGCTCTATTCAGGGTCGCGGGGACCTGGAGCCTATCCCAGGAGGCTTAGGGCACAAGGCAGGGTACACCCTGGACAGGGTGCCAATCCATCGCAGGGCACACACACATACGCACATTCACACATTCATTCACACACTACGGTCAATTTTGGGAACACCAATTAGCCTAACCTGCATATCTTTGGACTGTGGGAGGAAACCGGAGTACCCGGAGGAAACCCACCAAGCACGGGGAGAACATGCAAACTCCATGCACACAGAGACGGGAATCGAGCCTGGCCGGGAATCGAACCCAGACCCTGGAGGTGCAAGGCGGCAGTGCTAACCACTACACCACCGTGCAGCCTACAGTTAGTTAAATTAAGTTAAATTATTACCAAAAAAGGTCACAACCTGGATTTAACAAAGTGCTTTCCAGTGGATAATTACTGCAGTGATTAATATGTTTCAGCTTCTCATTCTTAAACAACTATGTCAGAAGACAAACACAGACAAAAAAAAAAAGTTTTTTTTGCATATTTGACACAGTTAAATGATTAAGATCATAAAACACATTTTTATAACCCAATTTAGTTTTTGCTTAATACTAAGAAGTACATATTAGGATTAGTACATATTGTTCCATTGGTTTGAATTTTTATAAAATATAATTGCTAAATAAATTCCTTATTTTAAACAGGACTTCATGTCTTGGGTCTTAGTATTAACTAGCAAAAGTATTTACTAATGACTTAATCAAAGTTATTAATTAATTATTCATAAGTAATTTGATTCACTTAGAAATGGTAATAGAAGACCTGCATGATGCACCGAATGCTTTTTCCACAATGAATAAACCTATGTAATCCCTCAGTGTGTACAGTAGCTATACTATTGTATATTGTATGGTATAGTATTAATGTAATGAATTCTCATGAAGATTTAAGAAAGTACCTGTTTAGTTAGTATGGAATAAAAATATACTTCTGTGATGAGAAATAATAATAATAATAATAACCTTACTTTAGTCAAGGGAAATACTTCTGGAGTTAAATGTAAAAACTAGTAATAAGTAATTTCCAGGTTATAAACTTAGACATGTAACTTCTTAAAAAAAAAAACTTTATTCTCAAAGAAAAATGAAATTTATAAATTTTTAAAAAAGAATTTTTATTCTAAAACATCCCAGGCATTTCAAGTACAAGTAAATGTTGGTTATATGAAATTTAACATGTAGATGTAAAGTTGCATTACCAAATTTCGACCAGTTTAGTTGTCAGACAAATGGCCTTACATTTGCCTCTTGTATACAGAGGAGTTCATAGACAATTCAATGACTGTATTATGCCCAGATCCTATGGCTGCAAAAACAAGCCCAAATCATCACCTGTTTAGTGGGTATGAGGTGTTTCTGCTGAAATCCTGTTTGTTTTTCACCAAACATGGTGCTGTGCATTAAGGCCAAACAACTCCACTTTGGTCTCATTTGTCCATAGAACATTGTTCCAGGAGCCTTGTGGTTTGTTCAGATGCGGTTTTTGAACCGAACCTCAGTTGTGATTCCATGTTTTCCATTTGTTCCATGATTAAAGTTACTGGCTAAGGGTGTGTTGTAAATCTCACTAAATGTTCGGTTTCAGTTTATGTGCAATGATATGCCTGAAAGAGCGCAAATATGAGTCATAATAACTCTCTGAGCTTAAGCAATGT
This sequence comes from Channallabes apus, assembly GCA_030522415.1. Lineage (NCBI taxonomy): Eukaryota > Metazoa > Chordata > Actinopteri > Siluriformes > Clariidae > Channallabes > Channallabes apus. Next base: position 7,661,537 of record CM060125.1, read on the forward strand.
ACTTCACCAAAATGTCCACAAGAAGTAAAAACAAAGCACAGGGGAATAATTGTATTAATCATGCCAAATCATGCAAGACACAGACTAATGAAATAGTCTAAGTGAAAAGAAATATGTATTCATTCATTCATTCATCTTCTGTACCGCTTTATCCTCTATTCAGGGTCGCGGGGACCTGGAGCCTATCCCAGGAGGCTTAGGGCACAAGGCGAGGTACACCCTGGACAGGGTGCCAATCCATCGCAGGGCACACACATATAAATATGTATGTATATAAAGTGTATTCTATAAATATTATACAAAAAGATAATTAAAGTGTATCAGTTGTTTTCAGTTTATAAATGTTTGGAGACACATGACTAAAACATGCTGGGCCCGGTTTCACGAAAGCTTCTTATTGCTAAGTACTTCTTAAGTTGTACCTTAACCTCTCTCTTAACGTTATGGCGCGATTCCCGAAACGTTCAAACTCTTAGTATATCTTGGGTGAGTCACACGTTCGTAAGGTTGATATGGACCAGCATAGTTTCAGCTCAAGACGCTACTGTAGTTGCGCAGCAGTCATTGTGCAGCAGTCTTTATAATCAGCGGTGTATGCAAGAATTTTAGGGCACGTTATCAAAGTCGTATTAATGATGAAACATACTGTAGGCTTGTTTAAGATTTTTATTTTATTTTACTTTTGGACAGGTTTTTTTAAATCTCATGTCCACTATACTTGGAGTACAGTTGAAGCCTCATTAAGTTATAGTTACATAAAGATGTCGTCGCCTTCTCATCTTTGTTGGCAAGACGTACTGTACAATACTTTTACACTGGAAGTCCGTTAATTGTCCCTCAATCTCTCAGTGGATTAAAGAGTTATTATTTTTTCTTAAGCTAGAAAAGATAAAATATACACTGAGAGGCTCTAATAATATGTTTTTTCACAAATGGAAACCATTTATTGCTTATTCTGCAAGCTTACAGGTACTGCCTGAATGATTATCTGGACTGGGTCAAACATCGGAATGTATGTACGACCAATCTAATTCACACAGATTAGTGTGTGTGTGTGTGTGTGTGTGTGTGTGTTTCTTTTAACCTAATAATAATACATTTAATTAGTTGCTTTCGATATGTTTATGTTTGTTCAATAAAAAAAATTTTGGAAGAAAAAAATTAAATGTAGCTCATTACCTTTCAAAATACACTAATAGTTTTAATGATTTTCTTACCTGATACTCTGCTATAAATCAGGAAAATGTGCTTTTCATCTTGACCCATAAGTCACTCCAACCAAAGTTACATGTTTTACTATTATCTAAGAAACTAAGTTGTGATTTAAATTAAGTATTGCAAAAATTCTGATACCTTAGAATGTCTTAAAACATTCAGAAAGACCAGGAGTGTTTAACAGGTTAGTTTAGGTGTCAGGCCTATTGTACTATTACTGTATCACTGAGTTAGGCTGTGCTATAAACAACTCTCTCACACACACACACATACACACACTCTTCTCTCTCTCTCTTTCTCTCTCTCTACCAATATGCTACTTTTACAGACAGTATGAGGTAAAAAAATACAACATACATCTTGAGGCACCTTATAGGTTACTCCAGCTGTCCATTCTTTATTGAGTAAGCCTGCATTACTCTGATAATAGCATGTTGTAAACCTCATACTGTACATACTTACCGTACAATTATGATGCACCCATATAAACAAAAAGGTGAGTCATTGTTATCTTATGATTCATGGCACATTTACACGAGTCACAAGCTAAAGAAATGAAAGTGTAAGTGAAGTTCCCTTCAACAGCTGGACTTAAAAAAAAATCTAATGATTCTGTACAGTATTTTACTTCATCATCAGCACAGCTGATTTCTAGCCTCGTTTAAATTATTATTATTATGTTATTTTTTTTATAATAATATGTAAATGTATGTCATTCTTACATCAAAACCTCCGAGCCGTTGTTTACTGCAACGTTCAAGTCCATAAAAAGCTGCTTTTTTCATATAATTACAGACCTTTGAAAGACAGAAAGAAATGCTTAAAAAGCCAAGACGTTTTCAGTACTATTATTTATTTGCAATCTTTTTTAGACTTCAAACTTTGACAGTGTTGATTTTATCTTTTAGAAACACTGATAGTCAGAAATTTTGACAACAATTTAGCGATCATAGAATCGTCCTGATGTTGTTCTTGGATGAATTATATTAATAACTTGAATACGTCTTGGATCCCACACACAATCTTCTTCCAGACCACTTCGAACCATGCCACATCCAGGAGGGCACCAAGCAGTGTCGTACCCATGATCATGCCAGGTTTTCTGCAGTGGGTGATCCTGGCAATCGATTTTCTTCACTTTTCCAACATTGACTTTCACCCTTATAACAACTCTCTGGTTCTCAGGCAGGTTCAAAGGGTATCTACTGGCCTTATTAAGATCTCGACTGAGGTACACACCACGCCCTAACATGCCATTTGAAGATTGTTTGAAGCCGAATTTCATGATTTGAGCAGCAGCCTGTGCAGAGGTACCATGATACATTCGGTACACTTTCCCCTCTTCAGGTATCGAACTGCTTTCCAGACAGGGCACTCCTGGACCCAAATCATCTTCAACCCACATGATGATGTTACCAGAAGTGTATTGAATAGTATGTTCAGTATATAAAACTAGGAAAAAGACCATTTAAAAACAATTAAAACCTTTGTATGAAAACAAATGGTAACAAATACCATTTGCATCTCGAATATTTAGATGCTATTAGATTTTGATCATGAAGTAACTGAGATTAATCAAATTTCAATGGTAAGGTTTGTTTTTTTTAAGTTTAGGTTAATCATAGAAGCCTTTTTACATTAAATTCCAGGAAGGACATACAGTATCACTCACACAATTATGTAGGTAGAATTACTATATAGTTTCAACTGTGTAGTTGTTGTAAAATAAGCACCAAAAATACTGTAAAATAAACAAGGAGAGTATTTGCTCATTGCTTACCTCAGGAACACCACAGTTAGTCTGACTGAGCTGATACTGACAATGGGTTAATAAAGGCAACCTACAGTACATGGGGTGTGTCTTTATGTTGTTGAGACATTTGTTAAATCTCTCCTTTTTTTCCCACAGCATAATGCATATACCTGAATATACCTGTTTTGAGGAATAATAATGTTACTATTCTGTTCATCCTGAATTCTAGTTAAATAGGAAGAGTTTTAAAAAGTATTTTCGATTCAAATCATGAAATTGAAATAAATAAAAAAGTCAAATAAAAGTAAAAGATAAATTTTATTTTTATTTGTAATATTTTGATTCTCTGTGTTTGAGAGAACTACAGTTTCACTTTTATTTCTTCAGACTGCCGTTTGGGTGTGGTATGACATTCACCTGGGTTTTTTTTTTTTTTTCATTTTACATTTTTCTAATTTAAAATATTATTACGATTAAGTAGAGAAAGCTTCTTTTTAATTAGCTGCTGTTTAACAAAGAAAAAAAATAGCCCCTTCCTTGCATAATTGTTAAATTTAAATTATATTACACAAAGATAATCTGAGTAATTACAGAATGCAGTTTTCCTGTGATTATTTTATTTATTTATGGGGAAAAAGTTATCTAAACCTAACTAGCAATGTCTAAAACTACACTACCGCTTAAAATTTTTGGGATCACTTGCAAGTTTTTTTGTTTTACAAGCAAAAACACATTTTTATGCAATTCACAAACAATTACACAAACAAAGTTAGCCAGAATTCTGACTGTAATGAAGCGGCCAACACAGACTCCAGATCTAAACCCTACTGAGCTGTTGTGGGAGCTGCTTGACCATATAGTACGGAAGAAGATTCCATCAAGCCGATTCATCTTGTGGTATGCTCTAAGAAGCATGGGGTGCAGCATTCTAGCTGTTCAAGATGATCTTGAACAGCTAGAATGGGTGCCAGGCTGTAATTGCTGCAAAAGGTGTTTTTATTTTTAACGAAGGCAAAGTTTGAAGAACACATTCATCATTTCCATCAAAAACATGTTTCTAACTCTGACAATGTCAGCATGTCTTCCTGCTATATTTTCTATTCAGACGAATTTTGTGTGTTTCTTTGGAAAACATAAAAAATCCCCATCAAACACACTCTTCACCCTCCTGCCATCTGAAAAAAGGTACAAAGCATTCGGGCACACACATCCAGACTATGTAACAGCTTTTTTCCACAAGCCATCCGTCTCCTCAACACAAAGGGATTGGACTTATAAAACACACACACACACACACACACACATTATTACTCAACTCGACTACTGTACCTTACTGTACCTTGCGTGTGTGTGTATACACCCACACACACGAAACGCACATGATCAACATTATCAAACTATTGTACACACCAACCTGTAAATGCTCTTTTGCACAATATACATCATAATGCTAATTTGCACTAACAAGTTTTATCCTTGCTGAACATTTACTGTTTCTTCTCCCACTACCATAACTCATCACCTCATTACCACAAAGTATTGTAATGTCATGTTGTCGCATTGTCACTCTTGTTTGTACATTTGCATGTGCACTTTATGTTGTCTCTTTTGTAAAAAAAACAAAAAAAAAAAAAACAAAGATAATCCTCTGTTAACTTAAAATACCAGTCTGTCTTGTCCCAGCTAGCCGGCTAATTAGGTTATCTAAGTTAGTTAGTTAGTTAGTTTGTTAATTTATGTTGTTAATTTATGTTGTATGTAGTGCCTTGGTCCTGGAGGAACGTTGTACTAAACTGTATATGGTTGAAGTGACAATATAAGCCTACTTGACTTGACTAAATACTGTTCGATTCTAGCATCTCCATCACTCTGTGTATAGTGCTAACTATTGCAAAGAAAATATTCCAATCAAACTGGAAAACTTGCAGTACATTAAGCCTTACACATTTCTGAAAGACAATAAAACATGTCAAAGGGAAAATTAGCAACCTCAGTCTTTTTCAATTCAATTGTTTGTTGTGGAAGCTACTCTTAAAATGTAGCTATTACTGTTAAAAGCTACTGACTAAAATGTGATATATACCAATAAACCATAACTTTAGAATATTAATATTAAATCCACCCATGATTGAAGATTCCCTTGTGCCAGAGGGGCACCTCTATGATCTTGAGGGATGGCTCCGCAGGTGATGTTTTACGACAGGACATTAGAAGGGGATCTTTTAGGTACTTTAGTGTGCAGTGTAACTGATTTGTCTGACAAATCAGACACGGGCAAATTTGGATCTGGGGAATTTGTAAGCAGGCTCAACAAACTTAAAATCTATGTCTGCTAAGCCCAATGCGCAGCAGGACGTGGTGCATGGTGCATTGTGGTACATTAAAGGCAACCTAATAAACGAATAATACAGTGGTGTGAAAAACTATTTGCCCCCCTCCTGATTTCTTATTCTTTTGCATGTTTGTCACACAAAATGTTTCTGATCATCAAACACATTTAACTATTAGTCAAAGATAACACAAGTAAACACAAAATGCAGTTTTTAAATGAGGGGTTTTATTATTTAGGGAGAAAAAAAATCCAAACCTACATGGCCCTGTGTGAAAAAGTAATTGCCCCCTAAACCTTATACCTGGTTGGGCCACCCTTAGCAGCAATAACTGCAATCAAGCGTTTGAGATAACTTGCAACAAGTCTTTTACAGCGCTCTGGATTTTGGCCCACTCATCTTTGCAGAATTGTTGTAATTCAGCTTTATTTGAGGGTTTTCTAGCATGAACCGCCTTTTTAAGGTCATGCCATAACATCTCAATAGGATTCAGGTCAGGACTTTGACTAAGCCACTCCAAAGTCTTCATTTTGTTTTTCTTCAGTCATTCAGAGGTGGATTTGCTGGTGTGTTTTGGGTCATTGTCCTGCTGCAGCACCCAAGATCGCTTCAGCTTGAGTTGACGAACAGATGGCCGGACATTCTCCTTCAGGATTTTTTGGTAGACAGTAGTATTCATGGTTCCATCTATCACAGCAAGCCTTCCAGGTCCTGAAGCAGCAAAACAACCCCAGATCATCACACTACCAGCACCATATTTTACTGTTGGTATGATGTTCTTTTTCTGAAATGCTGTGTTACTTTTACGCCAGATGTAACGGGACACACACCTTCCAAAAAGTTAAACTTTTGTCTCGTCGGTCCACAAGGTATTTTACCAAAAGTCTTGGCAATCATTGAGATGTTTTTTAGCAAAATTGAGACGAGCCTTGATGTTCTTTTTGCTTAAAAGTGGTTTGCGCCTTGGAAATCTGCCATGCAGGCCGCTTTTGCCCAGTCTCTTTCTTATGGTGGAGTCGTGAACACTGACCTTAATTGAGGCAAGTGAGGCCTGCAGTTCTTTAGATGTTGTCCTGGGGTCTTTTGTGGCCTCTCGGATGAGTCGTCTCTGCGCTCTTGGGGTAATTTTGGTCGGCCGGCCACTCCTGTGAAGGTTCACCACTGTTCCATGTTTTTGCCATTTGTGGATAATGGCTCTCACTGTGGTTCGCTGGAGTCCCAAAGCTTTAGAAATGGCTTTATAACCTTTACCAGACTGATAGATCTCAATTACTTTTGTTCTCATTTGTTCCTGAATTTCTTTGGATCCTGGCATGATGTCTAGCTTTTGAGGTGCTTTTGGTCTACTTCTCTGTGTCAGGTAGCTTCTATTTAAGTGATTTCTTGATTGAAACAGGTGTGGCAGTAATCAGGCCTGGGGGTGACTACAGAAATTGAACTCAGGTGTGATAAACCACAGTTAAGTTATTTTTTAACAAGGGGGGCAATCACTTTTTCACACAGGGCCATGTAGATTTGGAGTTTTTTTTTCTCCCTTAATAACGTAAACCTTCATTTAAAAACTGCATTTTGTGTTCAATTATGTTATCTTTGACTAATAGTTAACGGTTTTTGATGAGCAGAAACATTTAAGTGTGACAAACATGCAAAAGAATAAGAAATCAGGAAGGGGGCAAATAGTTTTTCACACCACTGTACACATTCTGAACTACCTGTTTTGATGAACTTTTTTTAACCATCCCACCATGTCTTAATACCAGAATTTACCGGCAAAGAAACCGGCAGCTGACATTCGATCATTAGGTCCAAAGACATGCCAAAGACAAGTCCAAGGCAAAGAAGAAGATGAAGAAAAACATCTGAGATAAGTGAAAATAAAAGAGAGAACTGAAAAGAAAGTAAATTGTGAAAAGACAAAGGAAAAGAGAAAAGTCAGTTAAGAAGAATAACCTGTGTTGAGTAGCGAGGGAGATTAATATTTTAGTGACCAAAGCACAACCCTCATCTTGAGGAGACGATGAAACTTTTGAATTCCGAGTGTTTCTGTTCTTTTTTAGTTCAATTAGAAGGTAGAAGGCATGAAGGCAGGAGGTAGTGGTGTAAATTGATTTTACTAGCCATGGATCTTCTTAATGTGTAAAGATAAAAATATGAATGATAGTTTCAAGTTACCAATTTGCAGTGAGAAGGATTGTACCCACATGTTGAGTGTCATCAGCATATTAGTTATACTGTATATGAGGGGCTTTCAAATAAAATTAGGTTATCCTGCCTACTTGCTTCTTATCCGCGTTTGGGTTTACCATCCACGCTACATTGGGCTAACCGCTAAAGCTACGTCTTCTGGTCCCCGAGGTTAGTTCACTCCTGACAGTTGGTATCCAAGCATTAGTGAAACACTGGGATACGTGCATTATTGTAACAGGGGATTATATAGAGAAATAAAATATACAATTATAAAGAGTTTTTACTTTCATAACTGTGTTCTGTTATTCTGGATCAAATGTTCCATTTTGACTTGAATGCCTCTTGTAAAAACCCATGTCATATGTCCAGAAAGAGCAGGTAAAGAGAGGGAACAGAAGAGGATCCAGTACTGAGCCTTGTGGGATAACAGTGAAGCTTCTACATGCAGCAGAATAGGATCCCATCCATAACACCTTATATGACTTCAGATGGAAAAAAAAAAATCAAACCACTCCCATTCAGTGTGCCAAGAATTCCACGACTCATTATAAACAGAAGATTAATGTGCTTCATGTGTATTTTAAAAAAATGCTTCCACTTTGGTTATGAAAAGGCGACCATCGAGATAAGATGTTGAAATGCATCCTGTATGTAGAGTTTCTTTGTGTGTATGAAAAGGAGAGTTTTGTATCCTCACTATCATTTTTACTTTTGTTTCTGCAGCTTGTGTCTGGGAAAGGCTTGTATGATTTTTGTTCAGTGTTTATTTTGCCATTGTATGCATTTTATTGTCTGTTTGACAACATAATTAATGTACTCACCAACCATTATTTTCAACAATTAGCACTAGTCACACATGTGTGTACTGAGCAACAGTTCAGGAATAAGAAGGGTTAAATTGTAAAAGAAATAAATAACACAAGTAAGCCTATGTAAAATGTTAAGATCAGGATAGTTTTAATATAGTAAATGTATCTTTTGCAATGCTGCAGTGGTTTTTATTTACTTATTTGTTCCTTATCTGTACATATGGTTGATATTATTCTCATTGTACATGAGGAATTTCAAGTACATGAAAAAAAAATCACTTTTTTGAGATTTTTAAACATCCTTATCTTGCTTTTGTCTGGCAGGTATGTGTGTGTGTGTGTTTACTGAAGCAGAGATGTCTGAATTCTTAGTCTTTCTTTAAAAGAAGGAGCAACAAAAGATTTTTAGATATCACGTCAACCAAAATTAATGGTGCCATGATGTCATGATAAAGCTGCTATGTAGCTATAGTGACAACTGGGAATAAGTTACTGTCACGGTGCAAGGGTGTGTGTCGGCGGTTTTGTGGCATAAATGCAGGAGGCGAGCAGGCGGTTCACCAATAAAGTTTTATTTAAGTGAAAACAAAAACAAAACATAAGCTCTTTCTGAGCACCTCTAGTAATTACTTCAACTTAAATAAAACATACACCAACACAAACCTAACGACGATTAATGCAACACAAAATCTACAACTTAAACTGACTATTTATAGTCTTTCTAATTGCCTTCCTCGGTTCAGGTGCCGGCATACGTCACCTGACCGAGGTGCAGTCTGGGAACTGAAGTATAAACACACAGTAACTAAAACAAACTACAACCGAATAAAGGACGCAGTGGCGCCCTCTAGGGGTGAACCCTTACAGTTACAGTATGCTTTATTATTTGCATTTATTTAATATGGTATATATAAAGCAATTACAAAAGAATACAGAAGTTCTCAAATACAAAGAATAAATAAGTGATGAATGAATGAATGATATTCATCCATTGATTTAATGTTTAATTGATTCATTAATTAAAATAGAAGAATTTTGATTAGACACAACTATGAACCTGAAATGATACACGAGTTCATAGCATCAGGAAAAGGCAGAGCTCAAGTTTGCTGGCCATGTGTTCTATACGTAGACCTATAATTCTATTTTCTCCAGGTAGTACATAATATATTCTTTATGGTTTGGGTGTGTCTGGCCAATGCAAAAGGCAGAAGTACTTTTTATAATTTTTTTTGGTAGCTGAAGTATGAGATGCGAAGGGAGGGGGCTAGTGGACATCACCACAGGACTCCACAATGGAAGGCCGACAGAACCAAATGAATATTCATGTGTTACGTGCAGGTGTGTGTGTGTAATGCACGTATGTGTGCATGCGTGGCTGCTAGTGGAGGCGCCAGGATTGGTTGGCCCTGGAGCAGCACGTCCTTTTAAGATGGCGGATGAAAGCCGGAAGTGCGCGACTTATGCCTTGTGTGTGACTTACGTGCTCAAAGAGATTGGTTGTTGGATTGTTACTTGTTGATTGATTGCTTGGTTGCCTGGTTGTGTGCTGGATCGATTGTTGGTGTGAGTCTTGTGTGTTTGGAGAGAGAGACTGTTGTGTCGCGCCCTGTGCTCTCTCATTTTCTTTTGTGTTCCCTTTTGTTTTGTGTTTTGTACGCGTGGATGGAAGTGTTCCTCCCGCGAGTGTATATAGTTTTCTGGGTGTAAATATTGTATATGTGGCGAAGCGCTAGGGCAAGACAAAGTTTATTAAATTTAAAATTCCGATTACGCCACCCTGGATAAGGGCCAGGGACCCCAGTTAAGTAAATCTCGTCAAAAAGGCACACAGGTCAATTCACAATATAGGCAAGAGACTAGAATATCCAAATGTATAACAGTTTATTACAAAAGTATTGTGTACAATTTAATCACAAAAAAAATAAAAAAGACAACAAAAAGTAATAACAAATGACTGGGACCAGTGGTTCACATGACATACACGGGTGGACAACCTGGACATCCAAAACTTCAACCACAGGAACCGGGGCCGGCAGCCGGGCCTACACACACAATCGGCCTACGAAGCACCTCAGCCTGCTACTACACTAGTGGCTCATGCACACACACACACGTGCTCATATTCCGCACACTAAAAAAGAAAGAAGACCAGAATACCACTGCTGCTAAGGGCGCCGGCTCCTGTAACAGAAGGGGACAGGATTACAATACGCCACAAGTGTGATCACACACCAATAAACCCGGTTGCCCACCCGTTCGACTGGCCCTTTACAACAACAAAATAAAACATATAAATACAATAAGTAAATAAAAAAACAAGAAAATCCACACTCCACTTTTACCCACAGCACCTCTCCCTCACACACACACGCACATACACACACACACAATGATTTACAATCATTACAACCCAATACACACTTCTCATTCACAAAAAGAGTTGGAAAAAACACACACACCCTTCACACAAACGCACACACTCCAACGCACACACACTCAACCACGCACACAGTGATTTACAACCACAGGGCTGTAAATCACTCAAAAAAAACACACAGCTAGACTTTGAGGGGAAACCTCAAACACAGGGCAAGGAGAATGGAGGGACTAGGAAAAACGAGAAAAAAACCCAAAAGACTAAATAAAAAATAAAAAAACTAATTTAGACAAAACTCTAATGCGTTACTCCCGCAAAGCAGCAGGACAACCAACACTAATCCCACTTAAATCGCACACAACAATTAAAACGGCTAAAAGGGCGAAACCCAGCCGGACGGCAAAACAGCAGCGCCCTCCAATTGGGCTCTCACGTCACTTCAGCACGGGAAACAAATCCACGTCGCGCGGTCACAAATCTGTTACATAAAAATTACAATTAAAATCCAATCGCTGCGAACGTGCTGCATAAACATGAAGAGAAAATATTTATTACCTACCCGGTAACTTGGTAACAAGTTTCACTAGGATGGCAATTACCCCACTGTCCGGGGAGCCGAGAGCTCGTCCAGTGCAACAGGAAACGGACGGTTTATCGGGAGGAACCACATCCACAACACCAGACGAATATCCGTGTCCACGGACCAAATCAGGCGTCTAACTGCATAAATACCACAGACGAAATATCGCTATAATATACATATACCGACTAAACCACACACCGCGATTGAATCCTTACCTGCACAAAAGCAACCTCGGTCAAAAGCCAGCATAGGACTTCCAAGTTCCGTTCCGGATGTAACACACCGACGGAAGAAAGAGAGCGCAGGGACCCGTAAACCCAAGTCACCTTACCAACCAGCTTAAATACTCTCACCAAGCCCATGATAGGACCATCAATCAACCACGACCAACCAAAGACAGGTAGGAAGCGCTTTACGTGTCCTGTCACAACCTACCCCCCACGACTGCATCGTCGTCCCGACGATGGACAAAGCACTCCCTCAACTCCAGGGTCTGAACCATGCCGAAATGGTCGAAGACACCCCTTCGGCCAAAGCCCCATCAGGTCTCACCATACCTGCGGAACGTGGAAGATGATGCAAGTTAGAATGTTGACCCGCGGTTGTTCGCCCAGACCGTCGTGGTATGACATCGGATGAACCTCCAGACTCAGCCATCACCTCACCTTCAAGGGTCTGGCCAACACTATCCGGGGCACCTACTCCACTATTAATTTCAGGCCCTACATTCCCGGGGTCGGCTATCTCCCCAGTACCCACAACCGAAGGTGCCGGTGAGACCACTACCCACAAGTCTCCCTGCTCGGGCTCTTCCACAGCCGGCCCGCTCAGAAGTGACGCCGATTCCTGCACGGGGCTAGGATTTGGTACGGAAGCAGGAGGCTCATTCGGCGTTCGAAGCTTCAGCAACGAACAGTGTACTTGCCTTACCTTGCTCAAATCGTCCACCGGGGCAATGGAATAAACTGAACCCCCCGGTTTAGGGGCCCTTACCACCTGATACATCACTGGGCTCCACAGGTCCTGGATCTTTGACCGACCCCTCACACCAACATTACGAAGGTAGACCAGTTGACCCTCCAACAAAGGGCCATGTTGTACCCGACGATCATGGTCCGCCTTACGCCGTTCGGCAGCAGCCCGCAGATGTTCCCTGGCTCCTTCAAAAGCCACCTGCAACCGCGTTTGATGTTCAATGACCCATTCATGGATATTTCCACCCCCAGTCACTCCTACTCTTCCTAACAGGAAGTCAACTGGTAAACGAGGTTCCTGACCGAACATTAAATAATACGGAGACTCACCTGTTGATTGATGAGGGGTGGTGTTGTAGCAAAAGACTACTTGAGGTAAACATGAGGCCCAATCACGCTTTCTTGAAGGAGGCAAAGTACGCAGCAAATCATGCAGGGTTCGATTAAACCTCTCACATTGGCCATTCCCCGCAGGGTGATATGGCGTGGTTCGAGACTTCTCCACCTTATACAGCATACACAGCTGCCGGATCAGGGAGGACTCAAAGTTACGGCCCTGATCGGCATGTATCCGACCAGGGACCCCAAACTTACAGAACCACTCCACCACAAGCACTTGTGCCACCGTTTCAGCCCGCTGGTCCCGTGTCGGAACGGCCAGGGTATATTTTGTGAAGACATCAGTCATCACTAACACGTTCTCAATACCTGAACTAGATGGTTCCATCACAGTGAAATCAATGGCCAAGATCTCGTTGGGTCTAGCAGCCAACAGGTGACCCATGAAACTAGATACCACGGGTTGTCCGCCCTTGGCCAACTGACACCGATCACACTCCCTACACCAACGAGCCACCTCTCTAGACATCCCAGGCCAATAACACCGTTGACGAACCAATTCGGTTGTGCGCTCAATACCCTGGTGGCCATGCTCCTGATGCAGCCACCTCAAAATGCCTTCCCTCAACACAACAGGTAGCAGTACCTGCAAAACTTCCTCTTTTCCATCCGGACGGAAGACTCGACGGTACAACACCCCCTCCTGTGCCACCAAGCGGTCCCACTGACGCAACACAGTCAAATCATCTTTAGATAATGATTTACGCTCCTCGAAACTAGGGAGGCTCTTACGCCGCCAAAAGCCCAAAATAGTTCCGATAACTGGGTCTGACTCCTGTAGTACCCTCAACTCGTCCGCAGAAAGGCTTGGAAAAACCTGAAGTGCAGCTTGAGTAGCCTGATGTACCGGCTCGATCCGAGCTGCCTGTTGTACGGATATGGGCACCACTGTAGTTGGTAACAACTGCTCCAACCCCTGGCTACTGGCCGGAGGCTGTCTCGAAAGAGCATCAGCATTACCATTACTCTTACCGGACCGATATCGAATTTCAAAATCGAACGCCGCAAGTTGGGCGGCCCAGCGCTGCTCAGTGGCCCCCAGCTTGGCAGAGGACAGATGACTCAAAGGGTTGTTGTCGGTGAAGACAATACATTTATGTCCCAACAAATATTCTCGAAACTTCTCGGTCATGGCCCACTTAAGCGCCAAGAACTCCAACCTCATCGAGCTATAATTCACAGGGTTACGCTCCGTGGGTCGCAAACTACGGCTAGCAAAAGCGACAGGCCGGACTCTCCCTTCCTGTTCCTGAGACAGGACGGCCCCTAAACCCCGATGGCTAGCATCCACCTCGAGGATGAACGGCAAAGAAAAGTCTGCATAGGCAAGAAGGGGAGAAGTGGTGAGCTTCTCCTTCAGGGCGTCAAAACTCTGTTGACACTGCTCTGTCCATGCACTAACAAAGCTTACCCCTACTGGTTTCTTACGTTTACCCTGCACAAAATCAGCAACTAACTTATGCAGAGGGGCTGCCAACTGGGCAAACCCCTCCACAAAGCGGCGATAATAGCTGGCGAAACCTAAAAAGGAACGAAGCTCCGTCACATTACCTGGACGACTCCAATTAGCCACAACCTCCACTTTACTTGGGTCAGTAGCCACCCCTTGAGAGGACACCACATGGCCCAAGTACCGTACCTGCTGCTGGAAAAACGCACACTTTCCCAGTTTCGCCTTAAGGCCCTCACGCTGCAACCTCCCCAAAACCAACTCCAATCGTTCCACATGCTGATGCACTGAAGAGGAAAAAACCACAATATCATCAAGATATAACAGCAAGGATTGGTGCCGTTGGTCCCCAAATAACCTTTCCATCAACCGTTGGAAAGTACTGGGCGCATTACACAGTCCAAACGGCATCCTATTCCACTCAAATAACCCAAACGGTGTGCAAAAAGCAGTTTTGGACCGATCTCCTTCTGTTACGGGGACTTGATTATACCCACTGGCCAAATCCAAAGTGGAAAACCAACGGGCCCCAGTCAGTGCATCCAACGTCTCCTCGATGCGAGGCAGAGGAAAAGCATCCTTCCTGGTCTTTGAGTTCAGCTGCCGGGAGTCCACACACATGCGTAAGCTACCATCCTTTTTCCGCACCAACACAATCGGGGATGCATAAGGACTGCAACTCTCCCTGACTATCTGGCCCTCGAGCAACTGATTAATATGAGTCTTCACAACATCATATTCGGAAGGGGGCAACCGCCTATACCGCTGCCGAACCGGCACATCATCTGTAAGGGGAATGTCGTGCGAGATCAGATTCGTGCACCCCAAGTCATTATCATGTGCCGAAAACACTGACTGATAACTCCGTAACAGAGCCCTAACCTCATCCTGCTCCCCCAACTCCAAAGCCGACAAATCAACAGAATCGATTTGCTCCTGTAACGATGGATCCACTGAGCAGCCCTGAGAACAAACACTAGCGACCACATCCGGAACCTCAGTCACCCCTGGAGGTAGACTTGTAACATACACCCCTTGTAGGCTACCTAATAGGGTCCTAGGGTACAATGCTACATCCTCCACCCCTACATTCACAACCGGGATATAGGCAGTACCTCTAACCACCAGCACTAGGGAGGGCGAAGCCAACAACCCAGCTGGAAGTCCCGACTCCCGGGGCTCAAACAACATGGTGCGCCCTACGCACTGTTCGAAACACGTAGCAGTAATAATCTTCATAGTCCCACCAGGAACACGACATGGATGATGCCCACGCACGCGTGCGTTACTGACCTGCCCGAACACGGGCTCGGGGTTAACCCCATGACAATGCTGCAAAGCTTGCATCACTGAACCAGGAACTTCTATTACTGGCGGAGAATTGAACAAAGCCGACCCATGTTGACTAAAAAATTCCCGGTAACACCGGCTCAGCACATTCATCCCCAGTACCCCTGGAACTTGGACGCACATGTTGCCGGGCGGGTCCCTTACCACCAATACCCCGCACCCCGACACGATCTTACCACACAACTCCACGTCCAATTCCAAATAGCCAATGTAAGGAATGGCAAGCCCATTAGCCGCACGTAATTGGAGCCACTGGCATGATTGTAAACGTTCCTGACCCCAAGGTTTAAAATTCTCCAGAAAACAGCTCTCCGTAATTGTGGACACCATGGAACCGGTATCAATTAAACAGACAACCGAAATGCCGCCAATACTGGCCACCAGCTGCGGGCAGCCGGACATTAAGCGAGACAAAGAACCACCACGGATTAACTCATCCGAGCCCCCAATTTCCCCGTCCGAGCTACGGCTCAAAAGCTCGGTGGGTATTAGTTTCCCAAAGGCTGGCCTGACCGACGCTGCCCCTCCACAGGCAAGGACCCAGTATGCGCCGGGGATGACTGGCCCGGTGGGGGAACATTACATTCCCTGGCAAAATGGCCAGGTCGATGGCACCGCCTGCAAACCATCGGCCCATACCGTGAAGAACGACTTCGCGGGTGTGTCTCCTGCAGCTGAGCAAAACTCTGAGTCAGCTGGTTCAACTGCTGCTGCTGAACTTTTAACATTTCCCTTAGTTCACTCAGCTCCGAGGACGAGGCTCCACCTGCGTGTGAACGCTGCTCCCCCCGAACACCGTACTGAATCCCATAAGACAATGGAACGGACTGACTACGAGCTCTCACACCCCCCGGCATACCTTCCTGCTCCCATCTAATGGCCTCACTGCGCACATCTAACAGGGTGGCCTGTGGTTGACGACGAACCAGTTGCTTAAGCTCCCGCCGAAGCGCATTATCCCTCACGTATTCCACAAACTGATCGCGTACTAGAACAGGGGCATTTGGGGCAGTCCCAGGAAACTGCTGTTTAACTTTCTCCATTAAACCCATCAATGCGAGAGAGAACTCTAATAAACTCTCTCCCTCCAATTGTCTCCGGGAGAAAAAAGCTTCCTGTAATGCGACATGGGACTGCATACAACCAAATACCTCCCTTAACGCCGAAAAAATTTTATTCGGATCCCCTCGTTCGAGATCGGAACGATACCGGATCTCCTCCCGTGCGTCCCCCTCTAGGTGATCGACCACAAATAACGCTTGGTCCGAAACCGACAAATGGCGAACTCTAATACATGCTTGCACCTCCTCAATCCATTCATCGATACCAACCCCCGACTTACCGTTAAACTTAGGACATTTACGGTCCCTAGGTACGAATACAAATCGTTCCGGCTGGCTAGTACCCACAACAACTGGAGGAGGTGCAACAGGTGCGACCTCGGTCGCCGCTACAGATGCCCCACTAGGGCCGGGCAGCAAAAGGAGACGCTCTTGACGCAGCCTCTCATTGTCTGCCTGCAACTGGGCCACAAGTTCCTTAAGTTCGCGAAACTCTTCCTCCATTTTATAAATAACCGCCTGCTAATACCACGGCAGAAGAAAGAAGTAGAGGATATTCGCCACCACCTGGACAGACGCCGCTGTTTTGCCGCCACTAAAAAAATTCAAACCTGGATACCCCAGTCTCTGCTCACCTGCTGTGATCCTGCCGATTACGCCAGAATGTGGCGAAGCGCTAGGGCAAGACAAAGTTTATTAAATTTAAAATTCCGATTACGCCACCCTGGATAAGGGCCAGGGACCCCAGTTAAGTAAATCTCGTCAAAAAGGCACACAGGTCAATTCACAATATAGGCAAGAGACTAGAATATCCAAATGTATAACAGTTTATTACAAAAGTATTGTGTACAATTTAATCACAAAAAAAATAAAAAAGACAACAAAAAGTAATAACAAATGACTGGGACCAGTGGTTCACATGACATACACGGGTGGACAACCTGGACATCCAAAACTTCAACCACAGGAACCGGGGCCGGCAGCCGGGCCTACACACACAATCGGCCTACGAAGCACCTCAGCCTGCTACTACACTAGTGGCTCATGCACACACACACACGTGCTCATATTCCGCACACTAAAAAAGAAAGAAGACCAGAATACCACTGCTGCTAAGGGCGCCGGCTCCTGTAACAGAAGGGGACAGGATTACAATACGCCACAAGTGTGATCACACACCAATAAACCCGGTTGCCCACCCGTTCGACTGGCCCTTTACAACAACAAAATAAAACATATAAATACAATAAGTAAATAAAAAAACAAGAAAATCCACACTCCACTTTTACCCACAGCACCTCTCCCTCACACACACACGCACATACACACACACACAATGATTTACAATCATTACAACCCAATACACACTTCTCATTCACAAAAAGAGTTGGAAAAAACACACACACCCTTCACACAAACGCACACACTCCAACGCACACACACTCAACCACGCACACAGTGATTTACAACCACAGGGCTGTAAATCACTCAAAAAAAACACACAGCTAGACTTTGAGGGGAAACCTCAAACACAGGGCAAGGAGAATGGAGGGACTAGGAAAAACGAGAAAAAAACCCAAAAGACTAAATAAAAAATAAAAAAACTAATTTAGACAAAACTCTAATGCGTTACTCCCGCAAAGCAGCAGGACAACCAACACTAATCCCACTTAAATCGCACACAACAATTAAAACGGCTAAAAGGGCGAAACCCAGCCGGACGGCAAAACAGCAGCGCCCTCCAATTGGGCTCTCACGTCACTTCAGCACGGGAAACAAATCCACGTCGCGCGGTCACAAATCTGTTACATAAAAATTACAATTAAAATCCAATCGCTGCGAACGTGCTGCATAAACATGAAGAGAAAATATTTATTACCTACCCGGTAACTTGGTAACAAGTTTCACTAGGATGGCAATTACCCCACTGTCCGGGGAGCCGAGAGCTCGTCCAGTGCAACAGGAAACGGACGGTTTATCGGGAGGAACCACATCCACAACACCAGACGAATATCCGTGTCCACGGACCAAATCAGGCGTCTAACTGCATAAATACCACAGACGAAATATCGCTATAATATACATATACCGACTAAACCACACACCGCGATTGAATCCTTACCTGCACAAAAGCAACCTCGGTCAAAAGCCAGCATAGGACTTCCAAGTTCCGTTCCGGATGTAACACACCGACGGAAGAAAGAGAGCGCAGGGACCCGTAAACCCAAGTCACCTTACCAACCAGCTTAAATACTCTCACCAAGCCCATGATAGGACCATCAATCAACCACGACCAACCAAAGACAGGTAGGAAGCGCTTTACGTGTCCTGTCACATATATATATTATTACTTCTTTCCTTTTGTTTTTGTATGTAGTTCAAGGAAGCAGTAGGGGTTGGGTGCCATTTTTGTTGTCCCCTGTTTTCTCCTGTGTTTTTGTATTGATTGATTAGGTAGTTAGTTTAGTTTTTGTATTTTGATTTATATTCTTTTCTTTGGTAGTTTAATTAGTTTGGAGGGAGGAGACAGGGGTGGGGTTTTGTTTATTGTTTTGGCCTTGGCCTAACCCTGAAGCCCAGGGGGGTGTTCCAGAAAGCAGGTTATGTGACATACCCGGATAAGTTTGAGGTTAAGTTAGTGGATAACCTCAACTTCCGGTTCCAAAAACGGAGGTAACTTTCTGGGTATGTATGTACTGTAACCATAGCAAATTACTCTCTGAAGATAACCTGCTCGGTAGCAGGTTATGTTCCAGGGTAAGTTTGTTTCAGAATGTTATTCAGCATGCCGCACCCATTTGATGAGGATCCCGTGGACGTGGAGGCACAAATTATACAAGGTTTTTTTCGCCGGCAGAGAGTTAGAAGACCTCGTATTGATGTTTTTTTATTTCCTAATGATTATTAGAAAGAGTTTTATTGGTTTTCAATGGAAAACCAATAAACTGGCTCACAGCTGAACACGGGCCAAGCTGGAGATGACCATAGGGATCCTCACGTCTAGGTTTCAGTGTCTGCGTGGGCTCTGGGCCAGTCCAGAGAGGGCATGCAACACCATGAGAGGTGTTGTCCAGAGAGGGCTTCACAACATTGCCAACCATATTGCTGCTCACAAATTCTCACCTCTGTCCTTAACCTAGCTTCCACTACTCTTTCCCACAGCTTCATTGTATGGCTCATTAGCTTTATACCTCTGTAATTGCCACAGCTCTGCACATCTCCCTTGTTCTTAAAACTCGGCACCAATACACTTCTCCTCCATTCCTCTGGAATCCTCTCATTCTCCAAGATCTCGTTAAACAAACTAGTCAGAAACTCTACTGCCACCTCTCCTAAGCACTTCCATACCTCCACAGGTATGTCATCAGGACCAACAGACTTTCCACTCTTCATCCTCTTCAACGCCCTTCTCACCTCACTTTTACTAATATTTGCTACTTCCTGCTCCACAACAGTCACCTCTTCTACTCTTTGTTCTCTTTCGTTTTCCTCATTCATCAACTCCTCAAAGTACTCCTTCCATCTTCCCATCACCCTCCTGGCATCTGTCAGTACATTTCCATCTCTATCTTTAATCACTCTAACCTGCTGCACATCCTTCCTATCTCTATCTCTTTGCCTTGCCAACCTGTACAGATCCACCTCTCCCTCCTTACTGTCCAGCCTAGCATACAAGTCCTCATATGCTCTTTGTTTGGCCTTTGCCACTTCTACCTTCACCTTACGGTGCATCTCCCTGTACTCCTGTCTACTCTCTTCAGTCCTCTCAGTGTCCCACTTCTTCTTGGCTAGCCTCTTTCCCTGTATACACTCCTGGACTTCCTCATTCCACCACCAAGTCTCCTTGTCCCCTTTTCCCTTACCTGATGATACACCAAGTACCCTCTTACCTGTCTCCCTGATCACATTGGCTGTAGTTGTCCAGTCAACTGAAAGCATCTCCTGACCACCCATAGCTTATCTCAACTCCTCCCTAAAGACTACACAACATTCTTCCTTTCTCAGCTCCACCACTTTGTCCTCTGCTCTGCCTTTGTCCTCTTCACCTTCCTCACCACCAGGGTTATTTTACACACCACCATTCTGTGTTGTCTGGCTACACTCTCCCCTACCAACACCTTGCAGTCACTGATCTCTTTCAGATTACAACGTCGACACAAGATGTAGTCCACCTGAGTGCTTCTGCCTCCGCTCTTATATGCCACCCTATGTTCCTGCCTCTTCTGGAAGAATGTATTTACTACTGCCATTTCCATCCTCTTTGCAAAGTCCACCACCATCTGTCCTTCTACATTCCTGTGCTGAAGACCAAACCTGCCCATCACATTTTCATCCCCTCTGTTCCCTTCCCCAACATGTCCATTGAAGTCTGCACCAATCACCACTCTCTCACCTCTGGGGATGCTCTGCATCACTTCATCTAACTCACTCCAGAATTTCTCCTTCTCTTCTAACACACATCCTACCTGAGGCGCATAACCACTAACAACATTGAACATCACACCATCAATTTCCAGCTTCAGACTCATCACCCTATCTGATACTCTCTTCACCTCTAGAACATTCCTAACAAACTCCTCTTTCAGGATAACTCCTACTCCATTTCTTTTCCTATCCACACCATGGTAAAACAACTTGAACCCTGATCCTAAGCTTCTAGCTTTGCTACCTTTCCACCTGGTCTCCTGGACACACAGTATATCCACCTTCCTTCTCTGCATCATATCAACCAACTCTCTTCCCTTTCCTGTCATGGTCCCAACATTCAAGGTCCCTAATTTCACTCCTAAACTCTTGCCTTTCCTCTTCTCTCTCTGCTTTCGAACACGCCTTCCTCCTCTCCTTCTTCGACCAACAGTAGCCCAATTTCCACCGGCACCCTGTAGGTCAACAGCACCAGTGGCGGTCGTTGTTAACCCGGGCCATGACCGATCCGGTATGGAAATTATATTTCTGATTCGCATCATTGATTTGGCAAATGTTTTACGTCGGATGCCCTTCCTGACACAACCCTCTGCATTTATCCAGACTTGGGACTGGCACAAGAAGACACTGGATTGCGCCCCCCCCCCCCCCCCCCCCCCATGGTTGCATTGCACTGGTCTGCTGCGCAGTTCATTTCTTTATTTCCTGAAAAACAATGAAAGTAAAATGAAATAAAATGTGTTATTTTAATGACATTGCTTTATATACACACAACACTTTTAACATGCAACAGATCAATATAAGCACAAGTTCTCACCTTAAGGTGATGCTCCAGTAATTAAATTTCTAGTGTTGCTTTTTTAATGGATAGCCTTTTCTCTTCCATTTAAGGTCCATCTCTATGTCACTTTTTCATATTTGTTTTTGAAGATGGACATTATACAGCTCCTTTGCTGGCAACTAGGAAGGAAACTAGGATTTATTATTAAAAATAATAAAATAAATAAGTTTCTGTCAGACAATAAAATTAAAATATGGGCATCTGCACAAATAGGCAGCGTGGTGGTGTAGTGGTTAGCACTGTCGCCTTGCACTTCCAGGGTCAGGGTTCGATTCCCCGGCCAGGCTCGATTCCCGTCTCTGTGTGCATGGAGTTTGCATGTTCTCCCCGTGCTTGGTGGGTTTCCTCCAGGTACTCCGGTTTCCTCCCACGGTCCAAAGATATGCAGGATAGGCTAATTGGCGTTCCTAAAATTGCCCGTAGTGTGTGATTGGGTGTGTGTATGTGTGTGTATGTGTGTGTATGTGTGTGCCCTGCGATGGATTGGCACCCTGTCCAGGGTGTACCCCGCCTAGTGCCCGAAGTCTCCTGGGATAGGCTCCAGGTCCCCCGCGACCCTGAACACAGGATTAAGCGGTATAGAAAATGAATGAATGAATGAACATCTGCACAAATATTCTTACATTGATTAGATTGTGCATTGATGTTGAAGGACCTTCATTCGTGGAGAAATGTGTACTCTGAAAGAACAGTGACAGTTTATTACTCTAATGTAAAAAGTGCATTATAATAGTATGCATCCTACCTCAGTGGATCTACCAGCATTGTCCACTTCTGTCACAGCAGATGTGGTCTCTTCATCCTCATTCTTCAGTGAAAATATGCAAGTATACGTTTTCTGGCAAAAAAATTAAATAAAAGTAACTAAAGTACAACAAAACACTTACAACTGTGACAGACTGTGTTCTTTCTGTAGCGTCCAATAATACAATCCCTCTATTAGTAACTATAAGAAAATACAACCTATAGAATTCTCAATATTATCAAAGAAAAAAACAATAATGCAGGAAAAAACATGTCAAAGTAATATAAATAAGATTACAGTAGCCTACAGTATACAGTGGTGTGAAAAACTATTTGCCCCCTTCCTGATTTCTTATTCTTTTGCATGTTTGTCACACTTAAATGTTTCTCATCATCAAACACATTTAACTATTAGTCAAAGATAACACAAGTAAACACAAAATGCAGTTTTTAAATTATTCATTTATTATTTATTCATTCATTCATTCATTTTCTATACCGCTTAATCCTGTGTTCAGGGTCGCGGGGGACCTGGAGCCTATGCCAGGAGACGGTTTTATTATTTAGGGAGAAAAAAAATCCAAACCTACATGGCCCTGTGTGAAAAAGTAATTGCCCCTGAACCTAATAACTGGTTGGGCCACCCTTATCAGCAATAACTGCAATCAAGCGTTTGCGATAACTTGCAATGAGTCTTTTACAGCGCTCTGGAGGAATTTTGGCCCACTCATCTTTGCAGAATTGTTGTAATTCAGCTTTATTTGAGGGTTTTCTAGCATGAACCGCCTTTTTAAGGTCATGCCACAACTTCCCAATAGGATTCAGGTCAGGACTTTGACTAGGCCACTCCAAAGTCTTCATTTTGTTTTTCTTCAGACATTCAGAGGTGGATTTGCTGGTGTGTTTTGGGTCATTGTCCTGCTGCAGCACCCAAGATCGCTTCAGCTTGAGTTGATGAACAGATGGCCGGACATTCTCCTTTAGGATTTTTTGGTAGACAGTAGAATTCATGGTTCCATCTATCACAGCAAGCCTTCCAGGTCCTGAAGCAGCAAAACAACCCCAGACCATCACACTACCACCACCATATTTTACTGTTGGTATGATGTTCTTTTTCTGAAATGCTGTGTTACTTTTACGCCAGATGTAACGGGACACGCACCTTCCAAAAAGTTAAACTTTTGTCTTGTCGGTCCACAAGGTATTTTCCCAAAAGTCTTGGCAATCATTGAGATGTTTTTTAGCAAAATTGAGATGAGCCTTAATGTTCTTTTTGCTTAAAAATTGTTTGCGCCTTGGAAATCTGCCATGCTGGCCGTTTTTGCCCAGTCTCTTTATTATGGTGGAGTCGTGAACACTGACCTTAATTGAGGGAAGTGAGGCCTGCAGTTCTTTAGATGTCTTTTGTGGCCTCTCGGATGAGTTGTCTCTGCGCTCTTGGGGTAATTTTGGTCGGCCGGCCACTCCTGGGAAGGTTCACCACTTTTCCATGTTTTTGCCATTTGTGGATAATGGCTCTCACTGTGGTTCGCTGGAGTCCCAAAGCTTTAGAAATGGCTTTATAACCTTTACCAGACTGATAGATCTCAATTACTTTTGTTCTCATTTGTTCCTGAATTTCTTTGGATCTTGGCATGATGTCTAGCTTTTGAGGTGCTTTTGGTCTACTTCTCTGTGTCAGGTAGCTCCTATTTAAATGATTTCTTGATTGAAACAGGTGTGGCAGTAATCAGGCCTGGGGGTAACTACAGAAATTTATCTCAGGTGTGATAAACCACAGTTAAGTTATTTTTTAACAAGGGGGGCAATCACATTTTCACACAGGGCCATGTAAATTTGGAGGTAAACGTGGGGGTTGCGCGTTCTGATCATAAAAATAGAGTAACGAGGCAATTTTTTTAAATGTAAGGAGTAGAAAGTACAGATAATTGCTTAAAAATGTAAGGAGTAGAAGTAAAAAGTCGGCTGAAAAATAATTACTCCAGTAAAGTATAGATACCCAAAATTTCTACTTAAGTAAGGTAACGAAGTATTTGTACTTCGTTACTTGACACCTCTGGTGACAAACATGCAAAAGAATAAGAAATCAGGAAGGGGGTGTGACGGTTAACCCCTAGAGGGCGCCTAACGCCCGTTTATATTTTCGTTTGTAGTTTTTGTTGTGTTGGTTTTACTTCGTTTCCCAGTATGCACCTCGGTCAGGTGACATAAGAAGCTCACCTGAACCGAGGAAAGACTAATTATGTTTGATTTAAGTTTCATTATAAATAGCCTGACTGAATGGCAGTCAGGCGTCTAGCTTTTGTTATAGTTAAGTTCAGTTTGTGTTTGGTGTTTTGTTTTCTCTTAATGTGTAATAAAGAGAAACTAAAGAACCGTCAGCTCGCCTCCTCCACATTCATGCCACGCACACACGCCAGACGCAGACAGAGAGGGAAGCATGACAGAAAGCTAGACCGTACAAATGGCATGGCGGAGGATTTCCCCCTGGATAATTTTTGGGGGGGCGCCCGAGCTGGCGAACTGGCTGGAGGACAGCGAGGAAGAGGGGTTTGGTAGCTGGGAGTACTGCTGGCTGGAAAACGGCAAGATAGACTTACACCGGAGCTGGTAGTACAACCAGCTAGTGAGACGGGAGCACTTGCAGGAGAGCAGCGAGGAGAGAGAGAGAAGGGAAAACGAGCTCAGGTGGTGGATTCCGGAACCGGAGCGGGTGAGAGAAAGGCTGGAGCATGTGAAGGAGCTCCAGCAGATGATCCTCCACTTCCGGGATAACCACGAAGCGAGCTCGGAGCTTTCTCCTCCCTCGCCAATGCTCAGCAGCGAGCAAGCGTGTCAGCAGCCGCTGACCGACGCACCCGTTCTGCCGCCGCCTTCCGGCTTCGTGGACAGCGAGCTAGCGTGTCAGCAGCCGCGGACCGACGCACCCGTTCTTCCGCCGCCTTCCGGCTTCGTGGACAGCGAGTTAGCGTGTCAGCAGCCGCTGACCGATGCACCTGTTCTGCCGCCGCCTCCCGGCTTTGAGGACGACGTTGAGCTGTCGAGCGCACTGCACGCTCCAACGCCGCTGTCGAGCGCAGTGCATGCTCCAACGCCGCTGGTGAGCGCAGTGAACGCTCCAACGTCGTCGTCGAGCGCAGTGCACGCCCCAACGTCGTCGTCGAGCGCACTGCACGCTCCAACGCCGCTGTCGAGCGCAGTGCATGCTCCAACGCCGCTGGTGAGCGCAGTGAAAGTTCCAACGTCGTCGTCGAGCGCAGTGCACGCCCCAACGTCGTCGTCGAGCGCACTGCACGCTCCAACGCCGCCTGCCGGCTTCGTGGACAGCGAGCTAGCATGTCAGCAGCCGCTGACCGACGCACTCATCCTGCCGCCGCCTGCCGGCTTCGTGGACAGCGAGCTAGCATGTTAGCAGCCGCTGACCGACGCACTCATTCTGCCGCCGCCTGCCGGCTTCGTGGACAGCGAGTTAGCGTGTCAGCAGCCGCGGACCGACGCACCCGTTCTTCCGCCACCTCCCGGCTTCGTGGACAGCGAGTTAGCGTGTCAGCAGCCGCTGACCGACGCACCTGTTCTGCCGCCGCCTCCCGGCTTTGAGGACGACGTTGAGCTGTCGAGCGCACTGCACGCTCCAACGCCGCTGTCGAGCGCAGTGCATGCTCCAACGCCGCTGGTGAGCGCAGTGAACGCTCCAACGTCGTCGTCGAGCGCAGTGCATGCCCCAACGTCGTCGTCGAGCGCACTGCACGCTCCAACGCCACCTCCCGGCTTCGTGGACAGCGAGCTAGCGTGGCAGCAGCCGCTGACCGACGCACACGTTCTGCCGCCGCCTGCCGGCTTCATGGACAGCGAGCTGGCATGTCAGCAGCCGCTGACCGACGCACTCATCCTGCCGCCGCCTGCCGGCTTCGTGGACAGCGAGCTAGCATGTCAGCAGCCGCTGACCGACGCACTCATCCTGCCGCCGCCTGCCGGCTTCGTGGACAGCGAGCTAGCATGTTAGCAGCCGCTGACCGACGCACTCATTCTGCCGCCGCCTGCCGGCTTCGTGGACAGCGAGTTAGCGTGTCAGCAGCCGCTGACCGACGCACCTGTTCTTCCGCCGCCTCCCGGCTTTGAGGACGACGTTGAGCTGTCGAGCGCACTACACGCTCCAACGCCGCTGTCGAGCGCACTGCACGCTCCAACGCCGCTGTCGGGCGCACTGCACGCTCCAACGCCGCTGTCGGGCGCACTGCACGCTCCAACGCCGCTGTCGAGCGCAGTGCATGCTCCAACGCCGCTGGTGAGCGCAGTGAACGCTCCAACGTCGTCGTCGAGCGCAGTGCATGCCCCAACGTCGTCGTCGAGCGCACTGCACACTCCAACGCCACCTCCCGGCTTCGTGGACAGCGAGCTAGCGTGGCAGCAGCCGCTGACCGACGCACACGTTCTGCCGCCGCCTGCCGGCTTCATGGACAGCGAGCTGGCATGTCAGCAGCCGCTGACCGACGCACTCATCCTGCCGCCGCCTGCCGGCTTCGTGGACAGCGAGCTAGCATGTCAGCAGCCGCTGACCGACGCACTCATCCTGCCGCCGCCTGCCGGCTTCGTGGACAGCGAGCTAGCATGTTAGCAGCCGCTGACCGACGCACTCATTCTGCCGCCGCCTGCCGGCTTCGTGGACAGCGAGTTAGCGTGTCAGCAGCCGCTGACCGACGCACCTGATCTTCCGCCGCCTCCCGGCTTTGAGGACGACGTTGAGCTGTCGAGCGCACTACACGCTCCAACGCCGCTGTCGAGCGCACTGCACGCTCCAACGCCGCTGTCGGGCGCACTGCACGCTCCAACGCCGCTGCCGGGCGCACTGCACGCTCCAACGCCGCTGCCGGGCGCACTGCACGCTCCAACGCCGCTGCCGGGCGCACTGCACGCTCCAACGCCGCTGTCGGGCGCACTGCACGCTCCAACGCCGCTGTCGGCGCACTGCACGCTCCAACGCCGCTGTCGGGCGCACTGCACGCTCCAACGCCGCTGTCGGGCGCACTGCACGCTCCAACGCCGATGTCGGGCGCACTGCACGCTCCAACGCCGCTGTCGGGCGCACTGCACGCTCCAACGCCGCTGTCGGGCGCACTGCACGCTCCCACGCCGTCGTCGAGCGCAGTGACCGCTCCCACGCCGTCGTCGAGCGCAGTGACCGCTCCCACGCCGTCGTCGAGCGCAGTGGCCGCTCCCACGACGTCGTCGAGCGCAGTGACCGCTCCCACGCCGTCGTCGAGCGCAGTGACCGTTCTGCTACCGCCGAGCACGTCTCCAGCTCTGCCACGGCCGAGCACGTCTCCAGCTCTGCCGCCGCCGAGCACGTCTCCAGCTCTGCCACGGCCAAGCACGTCTCCAGCCCAGCAGCCGCAGAGCACGTCTCCGGTCCCATCACCCAGCCTCCTGGTCGGGAGGCCGAAGGTAGTACTGTGGGGTGGGTGCCCGGGGCCTCCGGTGATGCTCCGGAGGAGCATTTTTTTGGGGGGGGGAGTACTGTGACAGTTAACCCCTAGAGGGCGCCTAACGCCCGTTTATATTTTCGTTTGTAGTTTTTGTTGTGTTGGTTTTACTTCGCTTCCCAGTATGCACTTTGGTCAGGTGACGTAAGAAGCTCACCTGAACCGAGGGAAGACTAATTATGTTTGATTTAAGTTTCATTATAAATAGCCTGACTGAATAGCAGTCAGGCGTCTAGCTTTTGTTATAGTTAAGTTCAGTTTGTGTTTGGAGTTTTGTTTTCTCTTAATGTGTAATAAAGAGAAACTAAAGAACCGTCAGCTCGCCTCCTCCGCATTCATGCCACGCACACACGCCAGACGCAGACAGAGAGGGAAGCGTGACAGGGGGCAAATAGTTTTTCACACCACTGTATGTCAGAAGACAAACACAGACATGAATTTTTATTATTTTTTTTGCATATTTGACACTTAAATGTTAAACACATTTTATAACCCAATCATTTAGTTTTTGCTTAATACTAAGAAGTACATATTAGTATTAGTACATACTGTATTGTTCCATTGTTTTGAATTTTGAAAAAATAGAATTGCAAAATAAATAAACAGGACTTCATGTCCTGGGTCTTAGTATTAACTAGCAAAAGCATTTAATAATTTCTCTTATTCACAGTTATTAATTCATTATTCATAATTTTTTTTACAATGTACAGTATTTGATTCACTTAGAAATGGTAATAGAAGACCTGCATGATCCACCGAAGGCTTTTTCCCACAATGATTAAACTTATGTAATCCCTCCGTGTGTACAGTAGCTATACTATTATGGTATACTATTGACGTAATGTAATTCTCATGAAGATTTAAGAAAGTACCTGTTTAGTTAGTATGGACTAAAAATATACTTCTGTGATGAGAAATGATGGACTAAGGAACTTCACTTTAGTCAAGGGAAATAACTTAAATGTTGAGAAAGATGTATTTCTATGTAAAAACTAGTAATAAATCATTTCCAGGTTATAAACTTAAGGGGTATAACTGCATTAAAAACTGTACTTTATTTTCAAATAGAAATGAAATTCATAATTTTTTTAAAATCTGAAACATCCCAGGCATTTCAAGTACAAGTAAATGTTGGTTATATGAAATTTAACATGTAGATGTAAAGTTGCATCACCA
Organism: Channallabes apus; assembly: GCA_030522415.1. NCBI lineage: Eukaryota > Metazoa > Chordata > Actinopteri > Siluriformes > Clariidae > Channallabes > Channallabes apus. The sequence continues at coordinate 7,690,694 of CM060125.1, forward strand.
AATTTCAACCAGTTTACTTGTCAGACAGATGGCCTTAAAATTGCCTCTTGTATACAGAGGACTTCATAGACAACTTAATGACTGCAGAGTGCCCAGATCCTATGGTTGCAAAAACAAGCCCAAATCACCATCCCTTCAGTGGGTATGAGGTGTTTTAAGCTGCGCATTAAGGCCAAACAACTCCACTTTGGTCTCGTTTGTCCATAGAACATTGTTCCAGGAGCCTTGTATTTTGTTCATATGCGGTTTGGCGAACCTCAGTAGTAATTCCTTGTTCTTTTTAGATAGAAGAGGTTTATTCAGGCAACTGTTCCAAGCAAACTGGGTCTGAGATGTAGCTCTTTTTTTTATTATTCCTCCAAACATTGCACAACATTGTCTGATCTTGAGGTGAGATCAGACAATGAGACGTGCTAGGACTCCAGGGAAGATTGTCAACTGTTTGGAAATAGTTAAATTGACCAACTAACTAACCTCTGCTTTTATAGAGGTCTGCACAATGGCTGATAATTACTAGAACCTGGCTGTGAATTGCCCTCTTAAATCCTGTAGAAGTAGTAAAGGGGTACTTAGTACTGCCCATATGTTAAAACAAATTTACATGTGTTGTAATTAAGAAATACAGTATTCCTATCAGAGTGGTAAATGAGAATCTTATTTATCACACCAGCCCATTGTTGAGTATTTTCCTGTATGAATTTATATATATATATATATATATATATATATATATATATATATATATATATATATATATATATATATATATATATTTTTTTTTTTTTTTTTTTTTTTTTTTTTTTTTTTTTTATGCAGTTTTAATTGGATCTACAAAATGCTGATATAAACTAAGGGGAAAATCTGTTTGCTGTTGCTCTTTTAGTAGTAAATACATCAGAAATGTGTAGATCGAAACTGGGTATATAGGTCAGGATTCAGAAATGGCAGGTTAACTGGCTCTGTGAGATGATGGGACTACACTGTACATTACAAATCTTTTAATTTAATACATAAAAAACACATACAAACATATCTTGAATCTCAGTTTCTCATGATAATCAGTCAATAACTATGTGCAGTGTGTAAAAGTCAATTTCACCAGATACGTATGATATAAAAAAAAAAACTGGATTGTTTAAAGGTACTGGCTAAGGGTGTGTTGTAAATCTCACCAAATGTTCGATTTCAGTTTATCTGCAATGATACGTCTGAAAGAGCCCAAATATGAGTCATAATAACACTCTTCATTTCACCAAGAGGAACACTTGTACCATGCCAAATCATGCAAGACACAGACTAATGAAAAGTGAAAAGAAATATGTATGTATATAAAGTGTATTATATAAATAGTATATAAATATATAATTAAAGTGTATCAGTTGATTTCAGTTTTTAAATGTTTAGAGACACTGTACTATGCTTAATCATTATGTAAAAACAAATATCTGTATGGAAATAAATATCAGAGCTAGTTATGCATATGTAAATAATTGTTCTGATGATTTTCTAACAATCTAGCAGTCAAAGAATGGTATTGATGCTGTTCTTGGTTGAATTGCATCAATAATCTCAATACGTGTTGTCCCACACACAATCTTCTTACAGACTGCTTTGAAACATGCCGCATTTAGGAGGACACCAAGCAGTGTCGTACCTAGCAGTACTTTCACTCACTCTTATAACAACTCTCTGGTGCTCATGCAAATGCAGGGGATATCTACTGGCCTTATTAAGATCTCTGCTGAGGTACACACCTGGCCCTAACATACCATTTGCAGATTGCTGAAAGCCATTTTTCATGATGTTGTAAGCAGCATATTGAGAGGTGCCATGATACATTTGGTACACTTTTCCATCAGCTGGTTCTGTACAACTTTTTTTTTGTGTTTTTCTTTAGTTGTGACTTCATATCCCAGAGTGCACCTCGCTCACCGTTTTTGATGGGAGCACACCTGAACCGAGGTAGCTAATTAAGTTTGTTATAAATAGTCTGTCTCAGTTCAATTTCTTTACCTGGCATTTGTTTAGTGTATTTTCCTAGTCCGTGCATTTTCCTTTTTGCAGTTTGCAGTTTTTTTTAGTTATCTCTTAGCCTGTTTTATCTCCTAGTCTTGTTTACCTCCTAGTCTTACTTGCTCCATGTCTTGTTCAGCTCCTTATCTTGTTTTAGCTCCTTAGCTCATAATTAGCCCATGTTATGTTTAACTCTGAAATGCTTAGTTCTGTTATGGTTATGACGTCGGGGCAAGCTGACCTCGTGGGTAGTCGGCTTGCCATCCGACGGAACAGCTTGGAGCACACAGGAGCGAGTGGAGCAACACCCTGCAGTGCTCAGCGGCAAAAGACAGGAGAGGGTGAGCGCGCAAGGCAGCTGGACTGGAGAGGATCACAGCTGGCTATACGACGTGTGCCAAGGACACAGGACAACGGAACCAGGGGTAAGGAAAAACCCCAGTCGGTGTGTCAACAGAAGGGGCAAGGCGTTGGAGCAGCTACGGCAGAGGCGAGTGCTCCAACAGCTAGCTGGCGAGCTCATTCAGCAGATCAACACGTGCCAGGCAATCAACGATCATGAGCGCATGCAAACCCTGCTGGAGTTCGGTGCACGGCTCCAGGACAAGCTTATCCAGCTCGAAAAAGGAAGCCCAGAACCTCCAGTCAGCCCAGTTGTTCGAGAGAGCCCCGCTGCGGGCCCAGTTGTTCCAGAGAGCGACCGCTGCGGGTCCAGTTGTTCCAGAGAGCCCGCTGCAGGACCAGTTGTTTAGAGAGAGCCCTACTGCGGGCCCAATTTTTTCGAGAGAGCCCCGCTGCGGGCCCAGTTGTTTCGAGAGAGCCCCGCTGCAGGCCCAGTTGTTTCAAGAGAACCCCGTTGCAGGCCCAGTTGTTTCGAGAGAGCTCCGCTGCGGGCTCAGTTGTTCGAGAGAGCCCCGCTGCGGGCCCAGTTGTTTCGAGAGAGCCCCGCTTCGGGCCCAGTTGTTTCGAGAGAGCCCCGCTGCGGGCCCAGTTGTTCGAGAGAGCCCCGTGGAGGGCCCAGTTGTTCGAGAGAGCCCCGTGGAGGGCTCTGAGAACCCCGAAAGGCATGAACAAGATCTGCCTCTGCCAGGCCTCGACGACCTCATGTTTCCGTCTCTGCCCTGCTTTGTTGACCTCGACTACGTAGAGCCTCTGCCCTACGTCGATGACGGAGAGCTTCTGCCTCCGCCCATCTTCGTCGACCTTGACCGGTGCTACCGGCTCTGCCCTACGTCAACCTCGATGACGTCGAGTTTCCGCCTCTGCCCTGCTTCGTCGACCTCAACGACGACGACTATGGCGAGCTACCGCCTCCGCCCTGCTTCGTAGATTACGTCAAGCCGCTTCCTCTGCCTAGCTTCGTCGACCTCGACTACGTCATGCGCCGCCCGGATTTGCCAACGACCCAGCTCCAGTGCTCCTTGCTCCGCCGCCCAAATTCATCAACGAACCAGCTCCAGTGCTCCTCGCTCAGCCGCCCAGACTCGGCGACGAACCAGCTCCAGTGCTCCTCACTCCGTCGCCCGGACTCGGCGACGAACCAGCTCCAATGCTCCTCGCTCCACCGCCCGGACTCGGTGACGAACCAACTCCAGTGCTCCCCGCTCCGCCGCCCGGACTAAATGCCGAACCAGCTCCAGTGCTCCCCGCTCCCCCGCCCGGACTCGATGCCGAACCAGCTCCAGTGCTCCTCGCTCCGCCGCCCGGACTCGATGCCGAACCAGCTCCAGTGCTCCTCGCTCCGCCGCCTGGACTCGATGCCGAACCAGCTCAAGTGCTCCTCGCTCCGCCGCCCGGACTCGGCGACAACCCAGCTCCAGTGCTCCTCGTTTTGCTACTCGGATTCGGCGACGACCCAGCTCCAGTCCTCGCTTCGCTGCCCAACTGTGATGGCAATAGAGCTCCAACACCTGCCCTGCCACCCTGCCCGGGGAACTTGTGTTGCAGCCTCTCTGTCGGGAGGACTGACACCGGACCTTGGGGAGGGTGCCCTGGACCACCGTTTTTGGCGCTCCGGTGTAGCGCCTTTGGAGGGGGGATAATGTCACGGGTAAACACCAGAAGGCGCCATGCTCTCGGACTCCATTTTGTGTTCTTTTGACTTCATTTCCCAGAATGCACCTCGGTCAGGTGAAGGGGGAAGCACACCTGAACTGAGGTAGCTAATTAAGTTTGTTATAAATAGTCTGTCTCAGTTCAGTTTCTTTGTCTGGCACATGTTTAGCTAAGTAAGTGGGTGTGTATTTTCCTAGTCCGTGCATTTTCCTAGTCCGTGCATTTTCCTAGCCTTTGCATTTTCCTAGCCTTTGCATTTTCCTAGTTTTTCCTAGCCTGTGTTATCTCCTAGTCTTGTTTATATCCTCGTCTTGTTCATATCCTCGTCTTGTTTACCTTTTAGTCTTGTTTACCTTCTAGTCTTACTTGCTCCTTGTCTTGTTCAGCTCCTTATCTTGTTTTAGCTCCTTAGCTCATAATTAGCCCATGTTATGTTTAACTCTGAAATGTTTAGTTCTCTTATGGTTAGCTCCATGGTATTCTTAGTTCTGTTATGTTTAGCTCTATACTATGCTTAGCTCCATTGTTGTGTTGCGCATCATGGTAGCTCAGGGGGGTGTTCTTCGTACGTCGCTTGAAACATCCGGGATGAACTGACACATCTAAGATGAGATCATCGTGCTAATTAAGACCTGGCTAAGTCGGTTCTTCGAGCACACCTGTTGTTGATGATTAGTATGGCCGGATTGAGTTGTCTAGGATTATTGCGCGTTCGTGCGTTGGTTTAAAAGGCGATATGCATCGACAGTAGAAACACTGATCACAAGCCCTTTGATTGGTTGACGAAATGACAAAAGAACAAGCTAAATTTTTTTTGTAACACCTGTTATGCGCCGAAATGTCCCCCCCCCCCCCCACGTGTTATGCGCTGAAATGCTTCCCTGCCATGGATTCCCCCCCCCAACCACACACATAATCGCTATCAAATATTATATTAGAACATAATATGCACATATGTCTTACAAATTACATGAGAAAATAAAATAAAATAAGAAATATGAAAATAAATATGTTGTATATGGAAAAATAGAAATATGAATATTTTTTTCAAAAACATGTATACTTTTATATTGTTTACTTTATAATAAAATTAGTTTTGTCCAATTTTTCATTATACATATATATATATATATATGTATAATAAAATTATTTTGCATATTCATAACGAACCCCTGAAATAAATGTGTTACAAAATAAACATTATACAAGAATTTGAATTAATGGTCTTGAGGGCTGTCTCGTGCCTAGAATTTATTATAATAATAAAAAAACCTATGAATTTATGTTCTAATATGGCAAGCCGTTGCTAGATACTTTTCTTTCCCCACGTGAGTCAGTCCGCGTCAGCGCTCTTTAACCAATCAGATGTGACCTCACCATTTCAACCAATCATAACCCGGCAGGAGCGCAGCCTTAATCCTGTTTACATGAAATAAACCTGCTACCGAGCAGGTTCAAGCTTACGGACATGTTGCTATGACAGCAAATGCGAGATGATCATAGAAGAACGAAACAATCCAAGATCAGGACAAATCCACAACAATCAAATCCAGCTAACTGAGTTAGCGACGTACGAAGAACACCCCCCTGTTCTGTCTTCTATTGCTTGTTGTTGGTTGATGTTCCTGTTGTGTACCCTTATTAAAGACTTTCTAAGTTATTCCCCTCTGCATAGATGCCTTTTCTAAATCCCACACACAGCGCCCGTGACACATAGACTAGACTGCAAACTTTAAACATCAAGGCAAAACAGCAACATTATGAGCATTTTATGCTGAGAAGATTATTATTTTTTATTTATTTATTTTTGCTGTCGTTAATAAAAGAGCACAATTTCCGTAAATTGTAATCTGTAAAATGTTAAATCTATTCGAGTTATACAGTGAAAATGGACTTGTGTCTCATGCAGACTAAATGGTGCTACTACAGTGAGTTAATACAGGCAACCTACATGGGGTGTGTCTTTATGTTGTTGAGCCATTCTCTCTCTCCAATTTTTTTACACAGCATAATGCACTTTCTGTACCTGTTTTGAGGAATAATAATGTAGGTTTTTTACTATCATGTTCATCATGAATTCTAGTTAAATAGGCAGAGTTTAAAAAAAAAAAAAGTATTTTCGATTCAAATCATACCATTAAAATAAATAAAAAAGTAAAATAAAAGTAAAAGATTAATTCAATTTTTATTTGTAATATTTTGATTCCCTATGTTTGAGAGAACCACAGTTTCACTTTTGTTTCTTCAGACTGCCATTTGCAAGGGTGTGGTATGACATTCACCTGGGTTTTTTTAAAGACATTTTCCAAACAAAAACACATTTTAATACAATTCACACTCTTCTCTTTCTCTCTCCCCCCATATCCTACTTTTACATACAAGATGAGAGAAAAGAATATAAAATTCATCTGGAGGTATTTTATAGATTAAGTATATAGTTTGAGTTTGATTACTCTGATATTGGCTTGTTGTAAACCTCTTATATACTTAGATTACTTACAATTATGATACACCCATATAAACAAAAAAGGTGATCTTATGATTCATGGCACGTTTAAATGAGCCACAAGCTAAAGAAATGAAAGTGTAAATGAAGTTGCCTTCAACAGCTACACTTAAAAAAAAATCTAATTAATTTGTATTTTACTTCAACATCAGCTCAGCTGATTTATAGCCTTGTTTAAATTATTATTATCATTATTATTGTTTTTTTTAATAATAATATGTACTGTAAATATATGTCATTGTTACATCAAAACCACTGAGCTGTTGTTTAGTGCAACGTTCAACGTCCATAAAAAACAGCTTTTTTCATATAATTACAGAACTCATGTGTTGAAAGACAGAAAGAAATGTTTAAAAAGCCAAGAAGTTTTCAGTACTTTTATTCATTTCATAAATTTTTAGACTTAAAACTTTAACAGTGTTGATTTTATCCTTTAGAAACACTGATAGTCAGAAATTTTGACAACATTTTAGCGATCATAGAATCGTCCTGATGTTGTTGTTGGAGGAATTATACCAATAACTTGAATACGTCTTGGATCCCACACACAATCTTCTTCCAGACCACTTCGAACCATGCCACATACAGGAGGGCACCAAGCAGTGTCGTACCCATGATCATGCCAGGTTTTCTGCAGTGGGTGATCCTGGCAATCGATTTTCTTCACTTTGCCAACATTGACTTTGACCCGTATAACCACTCTCTGACTCTCAGGCAGGTACAAAGGGTATCTACTGGCCTTATTAAGATCTCGGCTAAGGTACACACCAGGCCCTAACATGCCGTTTGTAGATTGTCTGAAGCCATGGATCATGATTTGAGCAGCAGCCTGTGCAGAGGTACCATGATACATTCGGTACACTCTCCCCTCTTCAGGTATCGAACTGCTTTCCAGACAGGGCACTCCTGGATCCAAATCATCTTCAACCCACATGGTGATGTTACCAGAAGTATATTGAATAGTATGTTCAGTATATAAAACTAGGAAAAAGACAATTTAAAAACTATTAAATTGGAGGTAAAAACCTTGGTAACAAATATCATTTGCAGCTTAAATATTTATATGTTATTAGATTTTAGGTCATGAAGTAACTGAGATAATTAAAATGAAAATTGTAGTATTGATAGTATGTATTGATAGTAAGTTGTTTTTTTTAAGTTTAGGTTAATCATTGAAGCCTCTTTACAATAAATTCCTATATTACTATATATACTCAGCAAAAAAAGAAACGTCCTCTGACTTTCAACTGTTTTTACTTTCAGTAAACTTAATGTATAAATATTTGTATGAACACTAAAAGAGTCAACACCATAAGACATAAACTAAAAATGTTTCACAATGTGTCCCTGAATGAAGGGAGACTCAAAATCAAAAGTACCAGTCAGTATCTGGTGGCCACCAGCTGCTTGAAATACTGCAGTGCATCTCCTCCTCATGAACTGGACCAGATTTGTCAGTTCTTGCTGTGAGATGGAGGGATTGTGTGTTCCTGGTGTGACTCGGGCAATTGTTTTGGCCATCCTGTACCTGTCACGCAGGTGTGATATTCGGATGTACCCATCCTGTGCAGGTGTTGTTACACGTGGTCTTCCACTGCAAGGATGATCAGCTGTCCTTCCTGTCTCCCTGTAGCGCTGTCTTAGGCGTCTCACGGTGCGGACATGGCGATTTATTGCCCTATAGCCACATCAGCAGTCCTCATGCCTCCCTGCAGCATGCCTAATGCACATTCACCTGGGCATCTTTCTTTGGGTGTTTTTCACACTCGGTAGACAAGTCTCTTTAGTGTCCTGCGCTTTTAGAACTGTGACCTTAAATGCCTACTTTCTGTAAGCTGTTAAGGTCTTAACGACCATTCCACAGGTGCATGTTAATTAATTGATTATGGTTAATTGAACATGCATGGAAAACATTGTTTAAACCCTTTACAATGAAGATCTGTAAAGTTATTTGGATTTGTACAACATTATTGTTGAAATACACAGTCCTGAAAAAGCGACGTTTATTTTACTGCTGAGTATACAGTAGTTTCAACTATGGAGTTGCTGTAAAATAAGCACTGAAAATACTGTAAAATAAACAAGGAAGGTATTTGCTCATTGCTTACCTCAGGAACTGCCACAGTTAGTCTGACTGAGCTGGTACTGACAGTGAGTTAATAAAGGCAACCTACATGGGGTGTGTCTTTATGTTGTTGAGCCATTTGTTAAATCTCTCCTATTTTTTACACAGCATAATGCACTTTCCTTTATATACCTGTTTTGAGGAATAATAATGTAGGTTTTTTAATATCCTGTTCATCATGAATTTTAGTTAAATAGGCAGAGTTAAAAAAAAATAATTTTCGATTCAAATCATACAATTAAAATAAATAAAAAAGTAAAATAAAAGAAAATGATAATTTTTTTTGGTTGATTTTTTTTTTCAAACTTTCTCGCCAGTTTAGTCGTAGCCAGTTCCTCCATGTCGTTAGGGGGGCTCCCACATTAAGGCTACCACTACCACTCAGTCAGGAGGGCGAAGACTATCCCGTGTTTCCTCCGAACCGCGTGACGTCAGCCGACCGCATCTGTGCCAGGCCACAGTTGTAAATAAGAAACCTGTTCTTAATCTGTCTTGCCTGGTTAAATAAAGGTAAATAAAATAATAAATAAATTCGAACTGCTTGCTCACGCATTAGGGGCGGAGTAAAACACTCGAAGGAAAGCGCTAGCCGCTCCTTCCGCGTGCGCGAGCTCACAGACGCCCCTGATTGGCTGTAGAGCCGTGATTAACTCTAAATGAACTTCTCGTCTGCAGCAGAGGTAGGTTTGAGGCTCTGCCTCCTGGAACGGCCTTCATGAGAGCCAGTTTCATTATGGTGCTTGACGGATTTTGCAATTGCACTTGACAATACTGTTCTTGCAAGAACTATTACAGAAAGGCTGACCTCTGTCTTAAAATAACAACTAACTGTTGTTTTTGTTGTTGTTACGTAATTACCTAATTCCATATGTATTATATTATAGTTTTGAAATCCCCAGTATTGTTGTAGAATGTAGAAAATAAATCACTAAACAAAAACAAAGAAAATCGCAAGTGATCCCAAACCTTTGAACGGTAGTGTATTTTTATTTACTGTATCATGTATTGACATAGATCCTATTATTACAAATACATTTTTAAAAATCACATAATTCTTGCTGTTTCTATTGCTTTTGTGCAATCCTGTCCAAGTCAAGTCTCTGAGCATTTCTCTGAGTTGAGCAAGTTTGCTCTAAATTAATCATGTTTTTTTTTTTAATTAATTTAGCAAATTCACCATATACTGTACAAATGTAATATTCACACAAAATTACAGGAATTGGGATTTCATTCAAAGTATTATTAAAACCTGAAATGATAGTTGTGGTACTTGGTTATATTATGCTTGAGGAATCTATTAATTATAAAACAATACACCAGAAGCCAATCACATTTAAATGCTTTCAGTGGTCGATGATGTTAATCCAGAAAGTGGACAACTGCTCAATACCAACAAACATCTCTACCTAAGTCTAGTTAGCAAATTAGAACACTTTATTTTTCCCAAAATAATTAGATTGAATAATGTGATAAATAGACATTGAATAGGTTAATGTACAGATAGTTCTGACCGAGTAATCTGATTGGATGAGAGGTTTCCACAAGTGTTAAAATAGAGAATAGCATCTTCCACTTAACCAATTCAAACCATTTATCAAGCAAAGTCGTACAGTATGCCTGATCGTGCTAGGTCTTCTGCAGTGGATGACAATGATAATCGATTTTCTTCATTCTACTCACATTGACTTTCACACTAAAAACTGTCTCATGTTCAGGTAGAAGGCATGAAGGAAGGAGGTAGTGATGGTATAAATTTATTTTACTCTAAGAATGCATCTTCTTGTAAGCAGGTCAGGATTTACAGATGGAGAATAATACAGATTGTATCATGTTACCACTAAATATAACGCTCACTAAATGCTCACTAGAACGAGCCACTAATCTTCTTAAAGTGTAAAGATTAAAATCTGAATGATAGTTTCAAGTTACCAATTTGAAGAGAGAAGGATTGTACAATTGTAACCCACATTTTGAGTGTCATCAGCATATTAGTTATACTGTACATGAGGGGCTTTCAAGTCAAATTTGGACTTAAAAGACTTAAATTTCTCATAAACGAAGGTGTAAAATTAATTGACATTTACAGAAAACTTCAGACACAGTACAGTAATACAGTTGACTGGTTCCGAGGCGGCTTAAAGCCCACGGCATTCATTTCAGATAGTGGAATGCCTCATCATTGAAAATTGAGGCATAACGCATTTGTCTGTAGGAACAGTACACACACTCATTCATGAACACAACTTGCACATTACAGGAACTCAGCAAGGAGTTATTTTCATAGCTCATACAGTCCTGACCTCACTCCAAGTGGTTTCCCCATGCTTCTGTGTATGAAGAAAACTTTTACCTTGTTGGTATCCAAGCATTAGTGAAACACTGGGATGAGTGCATTATTCTAACAGGGGATTATATAGAAAAATAAAGTATAAAATTATAAAGAGTTTTTACTTTCATAACTGTGTTCTGTTGATCTGGATCAAATGTTCTATTTTGTCTTGAATGTCCGTTGCATATGTGTAGAAAGAGCAGGTAAAGAGAGAGAACAGAAGAAAACCCAGCACTGAGCCTTGTGGGACACCAGTGAAGTTTCTAGATGCAGCAGGAGTTCATAGCATCTGGAAAAGGCAGAGCTCAATTTGCTAGCCATGTGTTCTATACCTAGACCTATGATTCTATTCTTTCCAGGTAATATGAAATATATTCTATATGGTTTGTGTGTGTCTGGCCATGCAAAAGGCAGAAGTACTTTTTTTTGGTAGCTTAACTATGAGATGCGGAGGGAGGGGGCTAGTGGGCATCACCACAGGACTTCACAATGGAAGGCCGACAGAACCAAATGAATATTAGGAAAATGAGTATGAGACACCACTGAGGTTTCTAGCTGCAGCAGAATAGGATCTCATCCATGATACCTTATATGACTTCAGATAAAAAGATCAAACCACTGCCATTCAGTGTGCCAAGAATTCCAAGACTCATTATAGACAGAAGATTAATGTGCTTCATGTGTATAAAAAAATTAATGCTTCCACTTTGGTTATGAAAAGGTGACCATCGTGATAAGATGTTGATATACATACTGTATGTAGAGTTTCTTTGTGACTGTGTATGAAAATTTGAGTTTTGCATGTCCCTCACTATCATTTTCACTTTCGTTTCTGCGGTTTGTGTCTGGGAAAGGCTTGTATGATTTTTGTTCAGTGTTTTTTTTTTTTTGCCATTGTATGCATTTTCTTGTCTGTTTGACAACACAATTAATATACTCACCAACCATTATTTACAACAATTAGCACTAGTGATGCATGTGTTTACTGAGCAACAGGTCAGGAATAAGAAAGGTTAAATAGTAAAAGAAATAAGTAACACAAGTACGCCTGTGTAACATTTTAAGATAAGGACAGTTTTAATATAGTAAATGTCTATTTTGCAATGCTGCAGGGTTTTTAAAAGAAGGAGCAACAAAAGATTTTTCCAGATCAGGTCAACCAAAATGAATGGTGACGTGATGTCATGATTAAGCTGCTATGTAGCTAGTGACAGCTGGGTATAAGTTACAGTATGTTTTATTATTTGCATTTGTTTATTACAGTATACTGTATATAAAGCAATTACAAAAGAATACAGAAGTTCTCAAATACAAATAATAAATAAGTGATAAATGAATGAATGATATTGATTTATTAATTTTATGTTTAATTGATTCATTAATTAAAATTGAAGAATTTTGATTAGACACACTACTATCACAGCCCAAACGTAGGTATAGTGTCACTTAGGACATTTCTGGGAATGTCTGTAACATCCCCTGCTTGTTTCTGGAACACACTACTGGCAGTTGCTCTGGGGCTTTACACTTACACAGGTGGTAGTTTTTATCATGACTTTTCTGACCTGAAATGATACAGGAGTTTATAGCATCGGGAAAAGGCAGTCACATTTGGACTTGTGATAAAATTTCTCATAAATGAAGGTGTAAAATTTGTTGACATTTACAGAAAACTTCAGACACAGTACAGTAATACAGTTGACTGGTTCCGAGGTGGCATAAACCCCACTGTTTCAGTGAGTGGAATGCCTCATCCTTGAAAATTGAGGTATACTGTAATGTATCTGTCTGTAGGAACATTATAAACACACTCATTCATGAACACCACTTGCACATTACAGGAACTCAGCTAGGAGTTATTGTCAGATAGCTCATACAGTCCTCTAAGTGGTTTCCCCATGCTTCTGTTTACGAAGAAATCTTTTTACATTGTTGGCAACTAAGCATTAGTGAAACACTGGGATAAGTGCATTATTGTAACAGGGGATTATATAGAGAAATAAAGTATAAAATTATAAAGAGTTTTTACTGTTATTCTGGATCAAATGTTCCATTTTGTCTTGAATGTCCCTTGTAAAAACCCATGGCATACAGTATGTCCAGAAAGAGCAGGTAAAGAGAGAGCACCCAGCACTGAGCCTTGTGAGACACCAGTGAAGTTTCTAGATGCAGCAGGAGTTTATAGCATCTGGAAAAGACAGAGCTCAATTTGCTGGCCATGTGTTCTATGCCTAGACCTATAATTCTATTCTTTCCAGGTAGTACGAAATATATTCTATATGGTTTGTGTGTCTGGCCAATGCAAAACGCAGAAGTACTTTTTTTTGATGATGAACTATGAGATGCGGACGGAGGGGGCTAGTGGACATCACCACAGGACGCCACAATGGAAGGCCGACAGAACCAAATGAATATTAGGAAAATGAGTATGAAATGTGTGAGAAATATATGTAGAAATTTTAATGATCAAATTGCCCCTGATGAGAGCCGAGGGCAACGGTAGCAATGAAAAACTTCCTGAGACGGCAATAGAGGAATAAACCTTGAGAGGAACCAGACATAACAGGGAACGTTTCCTCACTTGCATGACATCAGATAGCAGGAATTTATTTGGAGTCATTCTGTGTGTTATGAGGCTGGAAGTTAAGCATAGCAGGAGAGGTGTTAAGTTATATCGAGTCCACTTTCATTATTGGAGGCTCGGGTACAAAACTGGGGGATTTCAGTCCTTAACTATTAAATTACTGCGGTCTCAAGTCATCAAATAAGAGCTGCCTGCATCAGCCAAGTCCAAGACCTTCTTCTTGGTCAAGTGGAATTGTCCCTAGTCACTACATGCATTCCAAGCAGACCACACGGGCCTTCATGCGACAAGATTTTCAACCAGTAGAGGGGTACCAGGATGAATCAGACTGGTCAGGATGAATTTGACTGTCCGGTGTGTGATATAGATATAGAAATCTCATGGTACTCTTTAAAAAGTGTTCTATCAAGTGATGTGACCTAATATGCATATATCTAATCCTCATTTAAGTTCAAAAGCTAAATTTCTCAAGACAAAACTCAATAGAAAAACTATTACTTTATTTATCAACCAGCCACATTTCGACATACAAGAATACACAGATCAGCCATAACATTATGGCCACCTGCCTAATATTGAGAAGGTCCTCCATTTTGCCACCAAAACATTGATGCATTGACTGTGTTCTGACACTTATCTCAACCAACTTTTTTTCTTCAATTTGATCTACAATAGCTCTTTTATTAACTAAGACTACACGGGCCAGCGGCGCGGTGGTGTAGTGGTTAGCACTGTCGCCTTGCACCTCCAGGGTCTGGGTTCGATTCCCCGGCCAGGCTCGATTCCCGTCTCTGTGTGCATGGAGTTTGCATGTTCTCCCCGTGCTTGGTGGGTTTCCTCCGGGTACTCTGGTTTCCTCCCACAGTCCAAAGATATGCAGGTTAGGCTAATTGGCGTTCCTAAATTGCCCGTAGTGTGTGATTGGGTGTGTGAGTGTGTGTATGTGTGTGTGCCCTGCGATGGATTGGCACCCTGTCCAGGGTGTACCCCGCCTAGTGCCCGAAGTCTCCTGGGATAGGCTCCAGGTCCCCCGCGACCCTGAACACAGGATTAAGCGGTATAGAAAATGAATGAATGAATGAATACACGGGCCAGCCTTTGCTTTTTTTTTTTTTTTTTTTGCTTCCAACAGATCAAATATAGGAAAAAGGGTTCACTTGCTACCTAATATATCTCATCCACTTCCAGGCACCATTATACTGAGATATTGAAAGTTGCTACTGTGAGAAGGGTCAGATTGTAATGGCTAGACTATACTGAGTCAGAGCAACTCCAGTCCAAAACTGCAGCTCTTGTGGGACGTTCCAGGCAACAGGGTCATGTGTGGCCAAGCCATACTAAATATTAGGCAGATGGTCGTGATATAATGGCTCATCAGTGTAATTTTTTTTCCCACCTAGATCCATTTGCAATATCGCGTTGTCCTTTTTTGTCCCTCTGCGCTATCCGTTTAGTGAAGTACGTCATAAACAAAATGGCTGCCTCCAAGAGCGCAATCAGCGCGAGTACTAGTGTTTCAAAAGCGGAATACTTAAAGCGTTATTTATCAAACGATGAAGATGGCAAAAAGTCAAAAGATAAGAAGGTTAAGAAAAAACGTCCTAAACCCGCCGGGAGAGGGTAAATATAATACATGTGTCTCTAACGCTGGCTGTAGCAGATAGAAAGTTAGCTTAGCGTGTGTATTTACAATAACAGTGGTGTTCAGTAGGTGTGTGTGTGTGTGTGTAACCGACCTGAACAACAACAAAAAGTAATAATTGTACAATGGATTCATTAAATTTTGCAGGATGAAAATCGTTGATGATGACATTGACTGGAGGGAACTGGCTGTGAACAGGGATGAGAAGGAGAACAATGATGAAGATGAGGAGGAGGAGGCGCCTGTGGTATTTACCTTTTAGATATGAAGGCGTACTGCAGCTAGTGCATCAGAAATGTACCGACTTTCCCACATGATCGAGATATATATATTTATATTTGTGTGATGATGTATTTATACCTATCCCTGTTTACCTAGTTTAAAACATAAGAATAGAGTACAGTTTAAAAAATCACAGATCCAGGTCATATACAGTAGGGATGGGGATCACCAGTCACCACCTGATATGATATTATCACAATATGTGGGTGACGTTTCAATTAAAATTGTAATTCTATAAGTATCATGGTTTTATAAATACCTTAATTCTGTATTACACCCCCCCCCCACCCCTAAACACTCAGGATTGCACTATTTATATTGTACAGTACATAATACATTTGCACATATTGTGTATATATAACCTCCCTCATTCCACTCTCCATAACAATTTGCACATATGTGTGTATATATATATATATATATATATATATATATATATATATATATATATATATATATATATAAAACCGTCTCAAACCATGATATCAAATCAAATTCAAAATTCAAATTTTATTTGTCACATACACAGTCATACACAGTATAATATGCAGTGAAATGCTTACACGACCGCCAGTGACCTTAAAAAGAAAATACAGTGGTGTGAAAAACTATTTGCCCCCCTCCTGATTTCTTATTCTTTTGCATGTTTGTCACACAAAATGTTTCTGATCATCAAACACATTTAACTATTAGTCAAAGATAACACAAGTAAACACAAAATGCAGTTTTTAAATGAGGGGTTTATTATTTAGGGAGAAAAAAAATCCAAACCTATCCATGGCCCTGTGTGAAAAAGTAATTGCCCCCTGAACCTAATAACTGCTTGGGCCGCCCTTAGCAGCAATAACTGCAATCAAGCGTTTGCGATAACTTGCAACGAGTCTTTTACAGCGCTCTGGAGGAATTTTGGCCCACTCATCTTTGCAGAATTGTTGTAATTCAGCTTTATTTGAGGGTTTTCTAGCATGAACCGCCTTTTTAAGGTCATGCCAAAACATCTCAATAGGATTCAGGTCAGGACTTTGACTAGGCCACTCCAAAGTCTTCATTTTGTTTTTCTTCAGCCATTCAGAGGTGGATTTGCTGGTGTGTTTTGGGTCATTGTCCTGCTGCAGCACCCAAGATCGCTTCAGCTTGAGTTGACGAACAGATGGCCGGACATTCTCCTTCAGGATTTTTTGGTAGACAGTAGAATTCATGGTTCCATCTATCACAGCAAGCCTTCCAGGTCCTGAAGCAGCAAAACAACCCCAGACCATCACACTACCACCAGCATATTTTACTGTTGGTATGATGTTCTTTTTCTGAAATGCTTTTACGCCAGATGTAACGGGACACGCACCTTCCAAAAAGTTCAACTTTTGTCTCGTCAGTCCACAAGGTATTTTCCCAAAAGTCTTGGCAATCATTGAGATGTTTTTTAGCAAAATTGAGATGAGCCTTAATGTTCTTTTTGCTTAAAAGTGGTTTGCGCCTTGGAAATCTGCCATGCAGGCCGTTTTTGCCCAGTCTCTTTCTTATGGTGGAGTCGTGAACACTGACCTTAATTGAGGCAAGTGAGGCCTGCAGTTCTTTAGATGTTGTCCTGGGGTCTTTTGTGGCCTCTCGGATGAGTTGTCTCTGCGCTCTTGGGGTAATTTTGGTCGGCCGGCCACTCCTGGGAAGGTTCACCACTGTTCCATGTTTTTGCCATTTGTGGATAATGGCTCTCACTGTGGTTCGCTGGAGTCCCAAAGCTTTAGAAAGGGCTTTATAACCTTTACCAGACTGATAGATCTCAATTACTTTTGTTATCATCTGTTCCTGAATTTCTTTGGATCTTGGCATGATGTCTAGCTTTTGAGGTGCTTTTGGTCTACTTCTCTGTGTCAGGTAGCTCCTATTTAAGTGATTTCTTGATTGAAACAGGTGTGGCAGTAATCAGGCCTGGGGGTGACTACAGAAATTGAACTCAGGTGTGATAAACCCCAGTTAAGTTATTTTTTTAACAAGGGGGGCAATCACTTTTTCACACAGGGCCATGTAGATTTGGAGTTTTTTTCTCCCTTAATAACGTAAACCTTCATTTAAAAACTGCATTTTGTGTTCAATTGTGTTATCTTTGACTAATAGTTAACGGTTTTTGATGAGCAGAAACATTTAAGTGTGACAAACATGCAAAAGAATAAGAAATCAGGAAGGGGGCAAATAGTTTTTCACACCACTGTAAAAGCTTGTACGTAAAATAAATAATCAATAAAAAGGAAATACTAAAGAAATAAATGTAACTAGTAAAATTAACTGTACAATAAGGGCATAATAAAATATTGCAAAATATAGAAATATAGGGTATATGTATATAGAATTTAAAGTGTCAGTGGTTGTGCAAATATGCATGAAAGGTGACTAATGAAAGTGACGTGCAATTGTCCAGATGTATAAATATTTAGTGCAAGTGTGTATGATTGTGTCCATGATTGTCCAGTCAGTGTTGTGAGCTTAAAAAGATGTTATTAGTCCTGTGTGGAGGTGTGATTGAGAGACCTTATCGCCTGCGGGAAGAAGCTCCTCCTCAGCCTCTCTGTGTTGGCCTTTAGGGAGCGGAATCGCTTCCCAGACCGCAACAAAGAGAACAGTCCATTACTGGGGTGACTGAGGTCCTTCATAACCATCTATCCAACATGTTCCTTCACTGCACCCATCTATAATTATTACATTTATTGTACAACTCCTTCTCTGTGTACTGTTTACATATGAAAATTTCTTTATCATGGTGTATATCTTCCTTCATTGCACTCACTTTATATAACCCCATCTTTGTGTACTATTTACATGCACAATTCTTTTTAATCATGGAGAGTACTGCATTTCATTGCCTTGGCACATAGATGTGCAGTGACAGTAAAGCTGAATCTAATCTAACCTAATCTTTTTAAAAAAGTTTAATGATTAATTAAATGCAGTCCATTCCTTATAACATTAGTTTTCTCACTTAAAATCAAGCGCAGCATTTAAACAATTCAAACTAATTCAAGATTCAAGATTCTTTATTTGTCACATGCATAGTTATACAAGTACAACACGCAGTGAAATGTATCTTTAAATGAAAGAAAGAAATCTTTTAACTGAAATGTAATTTTAAATACAAGAGTTTAACATTTAGCTAAGCAGCACGTATCTCTGTCATCCGCCATAAATATGATTTATAAACAAACTTATCAAATAATTTACTTCTACCACACAAGAAGGAAATGTGTAAATAGTTCAGTGTACCACCTGTAAGGTTATAAAGACATTTGACCTCTTTAAATGCCTCCAAAGTCCCAAAACTCTCCTTGACAGCGAGTGTACACATTGAGTGGCTGCATGCGCGCCGGGCTTCAAACAGGAATTTTTTTTTTTTTTTTTTAATTGACAAATTTGAGTTTGCTGTGTTTTTAGACTTGTGTAAGCGTAAGTGGGTCTGAGACTTTGGAGTTTGGAGATCAAGGCTTTTACAGTGTGTGGTTTTTGATAATGTAATGCTAGAAAAAAAATTAATTTTTGTTGCGCCACATGGAAGCTTCTGCATTTGGAACATAATTATTAGAAATCTGAAACTGATTGCCCAGAAGTGGCCAATCAAATTGAAAACCAGCCAGTTCTGGTCACTGGCCAATTGACCGGTTCATCACTATTATAAATTTAAAGATAGTTTTAAAAATTAGATTTTGGAGTCAGTGTTACGACTTGTGAATCGCTGCAAAAAAAAGAATCATGATGCATAACAGAATAAAAAAAAAATTCTCCCTATCTGTAGTATACAGTAGGTGTTAGGAGCGTGGTAAAAGAGACCTCATGGGTTGAATAGTTTAATAAAATAGAGCCTTGTGTTTCAGACTAAAAAGCATTGCTGCTCTGGTAAATTGTCTTTGTGTGCCATTTCTTAGATTTGCCTAATAACTAAGGGTGCTTTCACACCTATAGTTCGATTGCTTTAGTCCGCACCAGTCAGAAAAATGTTACAATGTAGTAAACAGACGTTGGTACGGTTTGCTTTCACATATGCAGAGTTCTAAACGAACCAAAATAGACCGTGAAGCCCATCGGCACCAGAAACTGACTATTTTCAGAAAATCGCGCCACTTTCAATAATCATGGAGGAACAGCTTTGCTTTGCGCTCAAGGTGCTGATCCTCGCGCACTGCATTGTACGTGCAAATCATTATTTTCAGATAATTAATTTCGAACACGATTCGCGGCTGCGACTCCAAACCAGCTTCCCGGTTTATTCATCTCGCTGACTGCGCATCGCCGCCACTTCAGGAAGAGACGTGCCCTCCTCCTGAATGATCATTTTGTTATTAGCCGGTGATCTTCCTGCAGATCCATCAGGTAATCCGTTGGCTGATCGAAACAGCCCAGCCACACATTTTTTCATCTTTAATGTGAATACAGAGAGGCACTTAATTTTCATCGGCACTCCACGTTTCTCCGCGGTTTGATTTCATCGCGAGTCGAGCTTGAAAAATTTAATCGAGTCATCAGGAAGGGAAAATAATTTTACCCGCAACCCCGTATCTATACCCAAAGTGCATTAAACTATACCATTTCATCAGATTTGGTTTGGTTGCTTTCACATCAGACGAACTGTACCAAAGTAGAGCGGATAAAGCGGTCCGAGACCACCCCTTCAGGCAGGTCTCGGATCGATTGATTTGGTGCGCACCAAAGTACCGAGATTGCATTCACATCAACACAAACGAACCGAACCAAGGGACCAAACACGTTTGGTGCGCACCAAATGCTGTAGGTGTGAAAGCACCCTAAGACAAATAAAACCATTAGGACCTCTGATTTTACTTTCTTTACTAGATTAATTCTGTGTGAAGTCTGAATTACATTTATTTAAATTGTTTGTGTGCTTTCAGATTGCAGAAATAATAGATGAGCGTCCAGACGAAGTCAAGCAACTTGAGGTCTTTAGAACTAGCAACAAGTGGAAAGTTCTTGGAGGTGAGGCGTTAAATATTTAACAGCAAATATCTTAGTGCTGTTGAATTCAGCTCTTGTAGGAAAATACTCAACTTCCCACTTTATCACCACATTGCACCATACTGTCATTGATTATTGTCCTCTACTAGCATGCTTTAGGTGTTTTATTTCTTATGTGTACACATGCTGTCTGGTTTTCATTATTAATGTGCATTTTGTCATTTACTGTTTGTGATGCAGTCACAAATGAGGATTCCCAAGACACTCCAGATTCAGTAATGAGGTAACTGAGGTTATTTATTTATTGTTTATATCTTAAATTTGACTGTCGGCAGTGAATTTAAAGGCTTTAATGTTCTGTTTATCAAACTTCCAGGTCAGACGTAAAAGAGAGTAGAAAAACCAGACACGATTCTCCTGATAGTTCTCCAGTACGGAGAGGGAGGCATGATTCTCCTGATCTGTCACCCAAGAGGCACGACTCTCCTGATCCGTCACCCAAGAGGAAGTCTCGGCATGACTCTCCTGATCCGTCACCCAAAAGGAAGACTCGGCACGACTCTCCTGATCCGTCACCCAAGAGGAAGTCTCGGCACGACTCTCCTGATCCGTCACCCAAGAGGAAGTCTCGGCACGACTCTCCTGATCCGTCACCCAAGAGGAAGACTCGGCACGACTCTCCTGATCCGTCACCCAAAAGGAAGTCTCGGCATGACTCTCCTGATCCGTCACCCAAGAGGAAGACTCGGCACGACTCTCCTGATCCGTCACCCAAGAGGAAGACTCGGCACGACTCTCCTGATCCGTCACCCAAGAGAAGATCGCGCCATGATTCTCCAGATCTTTCGCCGAAGAGGAAATCTCGCCATGACTCTCCTGATGTTTCACCTAAGAGGAAATCTCGCCATGATTCCCCAGACCTTTCATCTACCAGACACAGGGCAGACACCAAACACAGACGGCACGACTCCTCGTCTCCTTCTCCTCCACGAAAAACACAAAAACACCATCATAAAGGTACATAACACTTTCTTATCTTCGTACTTCTTTCTCACGATTGTTCCTTAATAAATATATATAAAATATCTTGTGTCTGTTTAACAGATTCCACACAGAGAGAAAAGTCCAAATCCTCTTCAGCTGGACGTATACCAGACATGGACCTGTCCCCACCTCGAAGACGTCCTAACTCCAGATGGGACTCGGACTCTAATCTGTCTCCCCCAAGGAAAAGAGTGCAGGGAGGATCGGATTCTGACCTGTCCCCTCCCAGGAAGAGGCCACAGAATAAACGTGGATCGGATTCGGATCTCTCTCCTCCTCGTAGGGCTCGCTCTCCTGCTGCACAGACCGTAAGCATGAAGCTGCTCAGAATAAATGAGTTGCTATATATGTGATAATAGCAGTAACTGAAAACAACCTTTCCCAGTCTTTCTCATGATAGGAAGTGGAACACAGGCAAACTTAGACTGTATGTAAATAATTACATAATTTTCTGGGCAGCTGATCTCGATATCTCCCCCAATGTTTTCCATGTGTTTAATTTGTTACTGGATGATGATTAAAAAGGTGTGGCTGATAAAGATGCATTTTGGTGTGGGTTAGAAACGATAATCTTTGCCTCATTCACACTTTACAACATACAACGTACTAAGGATGGGAATCACCAGTCACCACCACCTGATACGATGATGTAACGATACCTAGGTGCTGATTCGATTAACATTGCGATTGTAAAAGTATCATGATTTTATTACATTTTCCCCTGATTTTGTTACAATTTTAAACCTTTAAAAAAAAGTTTGATAATTAATTAAACGTAGTCTGTATCTTATAACATTAGTTTTCTCACCAAGTGCAGCTTTTAAGCAATACAAACCAACATCAAATACAAGAGTTTAAGATTTTACCTCAAATTAAATCAAACAAAAAAAGCAAAATTTTTATTCAGCAGCACCTGTCTCTTTTATTCGGTTATGTTATCCGCAATAGTTATTTCTAAACAGACATATAAAATAATTTACTCCTACCACAAGGGATTAAAATGTATACATTTTGCAGTGTAGGATTATATAAAGCGGTGTTTTTACCTTCTCAAACTGTTTTTTCTTCTTCTTTTTTGGCCTCAAAACTCAACCTGATAGTGAGCGCCCGGGTTGACTGGCTAGAAGCACGCAGGTGCATTCAGCTTCTCACACGGGGCTTATAAGTACACGATTTTCTTGAATCATGGCCAATCAAACTGAAAACCAGCCGATTCTGATCACTGGCCGATCGACCCGTTCATCTTCTAGTTTAAAGCCAATTGAACTTCATTTAATATTTTTTCTTGATCTGTTGTAAACTATTCAAACTCACTCTCATTAAGTTCTTTGCAGTTTGTCAACCAGTTATTTTGATGCCATCATAAACTTAATCTTTTTAAAGAATGAAAATTTTTTATTCTTTAATCTGATTGCTTGCAGGGGCCTCAAATGTTATCTGGTGGAGCTGCCGGCCTGGTGTCGTCCGAAACCCTGCGGAAAGAGAAGAAAGAAATGCGAAGACTGGAAAAACATAACCGCCCACTGGAAGGTCTTTGATTAATAACCGTGTAAATAGGACTGTATTTCTAGCACCGTAGTTCTTTCATGAGTTGTAATACTTTAACCCTTGCCTTAACGTTGACCGTTAATTTTCCCCAGAGGAGTCCCGTCATGCAGAGACCATTTTTAGAGATAAAACGGGAAAGAAGCGTGACCTGGAGTCCGAGCATGCCGAGCAGAGCAGGAAAGCGGGGGAGAAGGCAGAGAGGGATGAGAAATATGCACAGTGGGGTAAAGGGTGAGGATTTTACAGTTTACATAGACAAAGTACTGTGGGAAAAGTCATTATATAAGAAATAAAGCACTGCATGGTGCAGCCTTGCATGAAGCCGAGTTACTATTACCACTATTATTCTGGAATAATTATGTCACACAGTATATTTTATCCATTTATAGTAGCTAGCACAAGAATTATCTATTTATCTGCCGTTATAAAAGCTCTATATCTCTCTATAC
The DNA here is from genome assembly GCA_030522415.1 of Channallabes apus. NCBI lineage: Eukaryota > Metazoa > Chordata > Actinopteri > Siluriformes > Clariidae > Channallabes > Channallabes apus. Next base: position 7,714,224 of record CM060125.1, read on the forward strand.
CGTTATCTCTCTCTCTCTCTCTCTCTCTCTCTCTCTCTCTGTGTGTCTCATACACAGAGTGGTGCAGAGTCAGATGCAGCAGGAGAATGTAACCAATGCTCTCAAAGAAGCTCAGAAGCCGCTGGCACGTCACATTGATGATGAAGATCTGGACAAAATGCTAAGAGAGCAGGAGAGAGAGGGAGACCCGATGGCGGCTCTTCTGCGCAGGAAGAAGGAGAAGAATGCGAAAACCAAAGGGATCAAAGGTGAGGACTGATTAAGAGCAGTAAAACTAACAGACCGCTATAAAGCATTCATTAATGAGTTACCAGCTTGCATACAGCATTATTTTTAAAAAGGCAGTAAATATAACAATACAAGGAGACTCTCAGAGGTATATACACAATGCATAATTCGTTCCAGAAGCGGGCTCGTATTCCAAAACACTCGTAAACCAAATGTAATTTTTCCATAGGAAAAAATGGAAACTCAAATTATTCGTTCTACAGCCCAAAAAAATTTATACATAAAAATAATTAACACAAAATATAAATTAAAAATAAAACAATTTAACCTGCACTTTACCTTTAAAAAAACGTAAAAATAAATCCAGACAGATAAGTGTTTCCGTTTGTGCCCGCAGGCGCTGTTTGTGTGTGTAAAATGTGCGTACACACATTAACGGAGAGACCGTTTTTTAAATCCGTTTAAAAATTAGCAAGAAACATCGCTAGTCACACTCGCGTGAGCGCATACTAACGGAATCACTGCTGTAAAGTAAAACAACAAAAAAAAAAATTAACTAGCCCCTCACCTTTTAAAACAATCGCGACTGAGAAGAGTTGCTATGTGTTTGTTTTGGAACCTGAGAGGAGTGGAGCTGTAAAGCCGAGAGAGATAGTGAGAGATAGAGAGATAGAGATAGCGCACACACACACACACTTGCTCGCGTTTACAGCCCCCCTCCTCTCAGGCTCCCAAACAAACACACACACACTGCTCTGTCGCGACTGTCTTCAAAGGTGAGGAGATGGTTAATTTATTTTTTGTTGTTGTACTTTACAGCAGTGATTCCGCTAGTATGCGCTCACGGAAGTGTGACTAGCGATGTTCCTTGCTAGTTTTAAAAACGGTCTCTCCATTTATGTGTGTGTGTGTGTGTGTGTGTGCACGCACATTACACACACATACACATACACACAGCGCGTGTGTGTGTATTCACCCAGCAGGGGAGACGATTACCTACAATTCCGCAGCGCAAGAGAGAAAAACTGATGGCTCAGTTGTGATGACGTGACGTTCGCCGTCAAAACAAGAAGAGCATGCGTTATACATGATACTCGGTAACAACGCTTGCTTTTCAAGTCAAAATTTATTAAAAATCTTTGCTCGTCTTGCGGAACACTCATAAACTGCATTACTCGTAATCTGAGGTTCCACTGTATGTGTGTGTGTGTATTAGGGCTGCACGATATTAGGAAAATATGCGATATTGTTGTTGAATATTGCGATAACGATATTTCTTGCGATATTACATTTCCCTAGAGAAATGCATTATTATTATTATTATTGCCTATTTTTATTATTATTTATTTATATGTAATGATCATACTAAAATAAACAGGTAATAGATATTCGTCTGATGTAATTAAATCTAATTCAGGCTAAAAAGAAACTATATGTCAAGGAAGTTGCAAATATTTAGACTTCAAAACACTATGAATGACTTAAAACCCTCAGCAGATATTCTGACTTCTGGTTTGCTGTTACTATAAACCTGCCAACACAATATGAATTACTTTCAAACATGACTTTTTATTTACATGTAACCATACACTCATCAATAGTGTCTTAAAACAAGAGCATCTTTTAAACTAAATATTCTCTTTTAATAATAATATAAAAATAAATATTATTAAGCAAAAATTAAATAAAAAAAATACTATTTGTCACACACACACATACACACACACACACACACACTCGCTCCGCGACCGGCACTAGGACCCGGAAGTCATGCGGGCGCAAACCAGGAAGTATAAGAGGAGTAAACAAACTGCATAGAGCTTAGTCACTGTGTTCACGCATGTCGGTTCAGATTGATTACTTTCTGATTCGAGTGTGTGTTTATAGGACGCGGGTTAAATGTGTGTTTTTCCCTTGCTCCCCTTCTGTGAGAGTCCATAAACTAATTCGCGTGGTTATCCTGCCTACTCGCTTGCATCAAATTTGGACACACAAATGCTTGGCACATAAAGTATTTATCGCAGCTCTTTGCGATATGGTTATCGCGTATGCCATTATTGCGATAACGATATTTTTTCGATATATATCGTGCAGCCCTAGTGTGTGTGTGTGTGTATATATGTATACACACACACACACACTCAAGTTTCTGACCGTCACACCAGTGTTGACACAAATTAGAAAACAAGCCTCTTAGTTTATAAGGCAAAATAAATATTTGCTTACTGAAATATCATCTAGTGTTTATCAGTTTCCCAAAGTTTGAGACGTGGCACCTCCTGGTGGGCTATGATGGTACTGCTGGTGTGCAGATCACGATCATTTCCAATAAATAAAAGTTGAAAATTTACAGGCACATCCATGGATTCATGGTGGTGTTGCCAAATTCGGACCTTACCATCTGGGTACCTCAGCAGAAATTGAGATTTATCAGACCAGGGTGTTGTCACTCGTCTAACACTCGTCTTGATGTGTTGTGCAGTCTGAGATGCTTTTCTGCTCAAGTTTACAGAGTGGATGTTGGAGTTCTGTTAGCCCAGTATATTGACCTTTTCTTATCACCAAGGCATTTGCATTTGCAGATCTGTTGTTTCTGGAAGCTTTAATGCACCATTCTAAGTAAACTCTAGAGAGAGTATCACTAAATGGTGACCCATGGTCCGGATTCGGACCCCGATGCTTTTCTGATAATGAGGAAAATTACAGTAGTATACTAATAAACTAGCACTTCTTCCCCAGAGGTTGGCGTGGCTATATGCATCACTCAACAGAGCCAATCGACACAATAGTATAGACAGAATGTCCTGAAGAAACCGAATCTAAAGTGCGACACAGCATGGCCTACTCAAAGATGAATGGACAGATCATTATATGTTTATTCAACAATAAAAAGCGGTAATGTGAAGTGCCAGTATAAGGCAGAACATGGATCATTGGAGCAAACACTTCATATTCATTCACAGCCCAGCAGCATACAAATGATCATTCACTAAAGTTTGAAAAAATAAATATTATAAATTGTATTCCATAAAAGTACAAAGAAATATACAAGGCCATGAAAGATCAACCTGTTCACATGTTTAACATAGTTACTAAACATTGTCAATGAATATTATTGAAATGCTATGGTATCTTTTTTTTATATAGACTTGACTGTATATACAGTATAAAGATCTGAATGCAAACACAAACATGAAATTTGGACCTCAGCTTGAAGACCATTTTATTGACCGGGCCTTCTTAAATTTTAATTCAATACCCCTGTTCTGGAGAATGTTGTGTATTAAATTTCCAAAAGATCAGCAGTTAAAGAAATCCTTAAACAAGCCCATCTGGCACTAGCAGTGATGCCAAGCTCAGGATCACAGAGATCACATTATTTCCCCCGATTCAGGAGGTTAATGTGCACGTTACCTAAAGCTGGCCTGTACAGTACCTGGATGATTTTGAGCCTCACAATTGTCTAATTAGAGTTTTCTAATAATGCGCTCAATGAGTGTATATGCCATTTTAGGCAGTTTCGATATTATGTTTTGCCTTTTTACCTGTTGATTTCTGCTTGTCCTTCTGCTTGTCCTACTTCTAATCATTTCTAATTCTGTATTTGTTACACCTGACCTGATCATGTCAACACCTTATACCTTTATTATTATTATTATTATTATTATTATTATATTGATGTTTAATGTGTGTGTTTGTTTTTTGTTTTTTAAGAGAGACCTCATTATCGGGGTCCTCCTCCGCCCCCAAATCGCTTCAGCATCATGCCTGGATATCGCTGGGATGGAGTAGACAGGTCAGTTGTTATTATTATTATTATTATTATTATTATTATTATTATTATTATATATTTTTTTTATCTATGACGGAAGGAATAAAACACTTGTGGGAGATGCTGTTAAAGGAAAATGCTCAGCGACTGTCTGGTATGATGCCAGTCAGAGTTACTGCCACATAGTTGAATATGTTCCCATAAGAGCACATCTCAATGTTTTGTTCTTGTTATACATTAATTCTGAAATATTCAAACTTTCTATTCATTAAAATTTTGTTCCTGCACATTAGTATGGCATGTACAGCAATACACAAGATTGATGGAACTTTTATTAAATCTTTTTTTGTCTCTTCCCTGGTGTGTAGGTCTAATGGCTTTGAGCAGAAACGCTTTACCAGAATGGCAGATAAGAAAGCTTTGCAGGAGGAAGCATACAAATGGAGTGTGGAGGACATGTAGACACATCAGGAAGTCTGAGTGTGTGCGGGGATTTGTGTGTGAGAGCGTGTGTATGTATTTTTTCTAATTCACCAGCATGGACCTAGTTGTCTGAAAAAACATTTTGATGGAAATGTCATTACTTGATTGACTAAGTTGATCGACCAAACTACATACAAAACATTTTGTGTATTTTGAGGACTTCACCAGTTGTATATGTGTATCTGGTTTACTTTGTGAGGATTATTAAATGTTGTGTTTTCCTAATGTCGAATGCAAATGTTTTTTTTGTTTGTTTGTTTGTTTGTTTTTAATGAATGATTTGTTTAAATCACCACAGCATGTGTAGCTAAAAACCCTGGTGTTTACTATAATAGGGAAAACTCTCTATAAGCTCAAGATAGTGCTCTTCACTTGATCGTTCTGATTGGTCTTTCTTCTGACAGCTTAGGAAATAACATTTGAAATTTCCAATATTAGGCAAGAGTACAAATACAAAATCGAAGCAGAAGAACAACATTGAGAATCAAGTGAGGTAACCTCTTTACTGTGACATTAATTTTTGTTTAAATCTATAATAATTTTATTCATCAGCAATTGGACCGAATTTAATGTATCTCTTTTTGTATTCAATTAAGGATAAGCCAGTTCCATAAAGTTTCACATCGGTAACAATATACAGTACAGGCCAAAAGTTTGGTCACACTTTCTCATCTATCGGTCAATGGGTTTTTCTTTATTTTCATGACCATTTACGTTGGTAGATTCTCATGGAAGGCATAAAAACTATGAATGAGCACATGTGGAGTTATGTACTTAACAAAAAAAGGTTTCCACAGTCACCGGACCTGAACCCAATCGAGATGGTTTGGGGTGAGCTGGACCGCAAAGTGAAGGCAAAGGGGCCAACAAGTGCTAAACACCTCTGGGAACTCCTTCAAGACTGTTGGGAACCATTTCAGGTGACGACCTCTTGAAGCTCATCGAGAGAATGCCAAGCGTGTGCAAAGCAGTAATCAGAGCAAAGGGGAGCTATTTTGAAGAAACTAGAATATAAAACATGTTTTCAGTTATTTCACCTTTTTTTGTTAAGTACATAACTCCACATGTGTTCATTCATAGTTTTGATGCCTTCAGTGAGAATCTACCAATGTAAATGGTCATGAAAATAAAGAAAACTCATTGAGTGAAGGTGTGTCCAAACTTTTGGCCTGTACTGTATATGATTTTAATTTTAAACAAGGGTTAAGAAGTGTTTTGGGTGGAAAAAGATAATTTTTCACATTGTGTATACAGGGTTGTGGGGGCTTGGAGCCTATCCCAGGAGACTTAGGGCACGAGGTGGGGTACACCTTGGACCGGGTGCACACGCAAACAATTTGAGAATCCTCCTGCATGTCTTTTACTGCAGGAGGAAAGTCATGGGGAGAACATACAGTACAAACTCCATATATATATACACACACACACACACACGGCAGGAATTGAACACTTGACCCTGGAGGTGTAAAGCCACAATGTTAAGGACTATAACCACCATGCTGCCACCAAGACATGATGTGTAATATAAATATCTACACTCATGTAGATCTTCATGAATATCATACAAACACTTGTTTAGGACACTGTGTGACTTAACATAATCTATAATCAGTGCAGCCTTCCTAAACAGTTTGAGTCACAGTTTATTTCAATACACTTTTACACTTGCTGCATTTCACCATCTAGTCCCCATCTCCTAATCTTTGAGAGGCCATTGAAGAACTTGTCATGTTCATGAAACCAGTTTGATTGGAACCTGACTTGGTCTTCTGCTTTAGCACATCTGCCTCAAGTTTCAACAGGCCATTCTTTGTAAACCTTTCTCATTAACGAGGTGTTTGTGCCCACATAACTGCCACTCACTGCATTTTGTTCCCCTTTATTGCAGCATTCTGAGCAAATTGTAGACTGTTGTGTATGAAAATCCATGGAAATCAGCATGCATTAGAGATACTCAAACCAGAATGTCTGGCACCAACAATCGTATCATGTTCAAAATAAGGTCTGATGGTTGGATTGAACGTTAACTCAAGCTGCTGGCTGGTATTTGCATGATTTTATCCATTGCACTGCAGCCACACGATTGGCTGACTAGATCATTTCATGCATGTTCAGGTGTTCCTAATAAAGTGCTTGTTTTGTGTAGATCTACTTTGCAATTGAATTTGTGAAAACACACTTTTTCAACCAAATCATTTACAAATGCATTTTATGAGTGAATAAATAATCAGTGGTGATATTTGAAGTAGATATACAGTATGGATTTGGAGAGACAGATTTTAATGTTTTATAGTACATTATGCATATACTGTAGAATCAATGAAAGATGTAAATGCAACGTTTAAACATTCAATATTTCTGATGACATTTTGAGTAAAATGGAAAATGGTGTCAATTAGATTTTTGTGCCTTTAACAGTGTGATCTGATAGTGATTTTGGAAGAGCAGCAGTTGTAAACAGTCCTATTATTCTTCTTTCTGTGGTTCGGATAGACATTACGGATGTCTTCAGGTCATCTACTGCTCTCTGAATCTGAGCTGGAAGCTTTAATGCGGCTTAACACAGTTTAGGTGTCTTCTCTTTAAGCGACAGTTGCGCCTTCACTTGAACCAGAGGAGGACGTGGATGAAGAGAGATGTCCCATCCGGGGTAGGTCTCCATTTGGACTGTCTTAAAGTCACCCCTGCAATAAAGCAATTCCTTTTGAGATGATAAAATTATAAAATATGCATCCATCCATCAAATGAATGCCTAAATATTATCCTATCCAGCTAATGCATAACGTTGCTTGCCTCAGTGTTTGGTTGATTGCAAGGTTATCAGGGCGGGGCAGGGCTTGAAGTCTCCTCCCATAGAGGCACTGTGGTCGAACAAAGCTCTGTTGGTAGTGTGTTTGGTAGTGGGCTGTTGGAGTCCTCTCACGTCTTAATGGGATTTTTCTCATCATCATCATAGGACCACCATTTAAAGCCTGCGCTCGATAAGCCTCTTGGTTGGTTGTTATGTAGCTGTGATCCCCTGTAGTGGTGAATAATTCAGGGTTTTAAAAAAGTTAGTAATTTTGGGCACAAGGTGTGTCTGGTCCATACACTATTAGAACAAGCAATGCATTTATACACTGCGTCTCATTTATTAATCTTATACAAGGGCTGTACATTTATCAATTGAGAGGTCATTCAAATTGCACATGTTGGTAGAGTAACTCTTCCTCTATACAAACATGTTACTCTACATAGTCTGCATAATAAGCGATGCATTTGTGCCCTCACTGAACCTGACTCTTGAATCCTTTTTGAAGAACCCTTGACGAGCTATGTGCACAGATGGATGATGCAGTTTTAACAAGAGGAAATCAGCATTGAGGACCAACCATGCAGTAGGAGATCTTCAACTGCAGCAAAGGGAATTTCATTTTGAGTTTAATGATGGTGAAAATGCATCACTTGTGATGGAGACTATGCTGAGTAGTACCATTGTATAGATTAACTCTAGTTAAACTAGTTACTCTACTGTCAGTTAAGAAAAAGTTATGCCCATTTTGATTAATATAAACCACCAGTAAATTGTCGATTACCAGTTGCCAATCACTCGTAAATTAATAATCAAGTTACACCTGATATACACAGCTGCGCAAGCACAATAACATTCATTCATTCATTCATTCATCTTCTATACTGCTTTATCCTATAATCAGGGTCGCGGGGGGCCTGGAGCCTATCTCAGGAGACTTCGGGCACTAGGCGGGGTACACCCTGGACAGGGTGCCAATCCATCGCAGGGCACACACACATACACACACTCACACACCCAATCACACACTACGGGCAATTTAGGAACGCCAATTAGCCTAATCTGCATGTCTTTGGACTGTGGGAGGAAACCGGAGTACCCGGAGGAAACCCACCAAGCACGGGGAGAACATGCAAACTCCATGCACACAGAGACGGGAATCGAGCCTGGCCGGGAATCGAACCCGGACCCTGGAGGTGCAAGACGACAGTGCTAACCACTACACCACCATGCCGCCCGCACAATAACATAAAATCTATAATCACAATTGGCAATTAAATGGCAAGAGAACAGCTTGTGATAAATCTGCTAGTAATGCATCTCTGTACACACTAACTCCTAATATCCTATTCTTCTTTTATTAGAATACCATTTATCTTGCCTTTTATCTGTTTTAAAAATAATTTTTGCTTTTAGTATCTCATAATTTTTAGGATTGCTTCCTTTTAGGTTATTAAAATAAAAGAAAATTATATTTGCATGTGCATTTGAAAAATATGTACTGTACAGTTAAAACTCAACAGGTTCACATTACGGAGTTTACTCACGCATATTAATATTTACACAAACTCAAGTGCTTTTCAGACATTTTTTTCTTTTCTGAATTAACTTAATTTTTATGAAGACCAATTAGTTTTTTACTTGATGACACTGGTTCATATTAATCTTGTGAATGAAGCATGTTATGCATCTGTTTAAGAAAGGAATCTGCCTCACCCTCTAGAACCAGACTGCACTTCAGCATCTGCTTTGGTTCAGTCCTGGAATAGGGTTTGGGGCCAAAAGCTATTTCTGATGTTGTCACCATCTTTTCATGCTTATCTGGGTAAAGCAATAAACCTGACAGAAAAGTAAGACAGTCAGAAATATTAGAAATGTAATTTAATTTAATATATAGGTGCTTCTCAATAATTGAGAATATCATTAAAAAGTTGATTCAAAAAGTGAACTCATATTATATAGATTCATTACACACAGACTGATATATTTTAAGTTTTAATTTTCTTTCAAAAGTACTTATACCTGGTTTAAGAAAAATGGTATTACTGTGCTTGATTGGCCAGCAAACTCGCCCGACCTAAACCCTATAGAGAATCTATGAAGTATTGTAAGGAGTAAGATGCAAGACACCAGAATAGCTAAATAGCTAAAAGCGCAGAATAGCTAAAAGCTGCTATCAGAGCAACCTGGGCGTCCATAGCACCTCAGCAGTGCCGCAGACTGATCGCCTCCATGCGACGCCACATTGCTGCAGTAAATCATGCAAATGGAGCCACAACCAAGTATTAAGTGCTGTAAATGTAGATCAACATTTCTGTGTTAAAAATATTTTTTATTGGTCTTAAGTAATATTCACATTTTTGGAGATACTGAATTTTGGGTTAAATCTATATAATATGAGTTTCACTTTTTGAATTGAATTACTGAAAAGAATCAGCTTTTCGATGATATTCTAATTTACTGAGAAGCCCCTGTATATCACTGTCATTGTGTTACACTAACAAGTGAAGTAATACTATATACTAAACATAATATAGTTAACAGCTAAAAGTATACACTTTAAATATCAACTAAACTATTTGGAGTTAGAGGATTTACAGCTCTTTTGTACTAAAAGTAACATCAATCAAAGTCTTTTTTTTTTTTTTTTTACATTTCACTCATTGTGGCTCTAGAGCAAAACTCTTCTTTGCTACAGTTACTATATTTAAGGAAAATGTCAATGAAATAACCGAAGTGCTACTTTAATGTAATTGAATTAGTTTTTGTTTGTCATACTTTTTTGTTTTGCGTCAATAGCATATTACCTGCCACAGGAGGAAGTTCCCCCACCTGTGGGAAAGCTTGCAAGGGCTTTATCCTTTGAGCATTTTTAAGATGCAGTAGTCTAACATGGAAATCATGGCGAGTGCGAGGAAGTGGGCATAACTGTTTTGTTAGAGGCCTTTTCTGTGTGGCCATTACTTTGCACTAAAGAGAGAGAGAAAAGCTTGTTAGTACACATTTACCATTTACAGTGTGTTGTCTGTCCTGGGTTGCCATGATACGCTTGCGTTACTGTATAATGCCCAGAGTAAGTGTTAGACATTTTGTAGTGTTGCACAAATACTTGGTGAACAGTAATGTGCTGTTTAATCGTAGTGCACTGTATATCTACCTTCACATTCAACAGCAGTTTACATCAAATTGTAATGTAGCCCTTAAATCTCAGAGCTTTTTATTGGATATTTTTCCATTCCATCCATCCATCCATCCATCCATCTATCTACTGTAGGAATCTCTGTACTCCAAGTAGGGACTGTGGAGGCCAATTGTGACCATTGTATTTATTCCCATTTTTATGATTATAGTAGGACATTTGGTCAATATTTACATGTGCATTCCCGCACTACTGGCAGTTTGGGAACTCCAATTAGCCTAATTTACATGTCTTTGGAAACAGATTACTCAGAGGAAACCCACCAAGCATGGGGAAAACATGCAAACTGTATGCGCACAGACCATGAGGCAAGAATCGAACCTGGACCCTGGCGGTGCATCATTTGACAGTGCTAACCACTAAGCCACCCTGCCTCCCTCATTTTTTTTTTTTACTATGATTTAATTAATATTTATGGGGTCAGGATTGTGTATAGAGTGACAATGTTCTTTTATCAGCAAAACCTAGGCAATTTGATGAATTAAATTTTTCCTTTAACCAATGTCATAAACATGACTGATCAAAGTTCTGCATTTTTATGACTCAATTCTCATATTCCGGAAGCAAGTAAATTGACATGCTTTTGGTTCTACCTGAAATATCAGAAAACTCAAATGCACACTTGACGTACATTGGCAGGACGCACTTTTTTTATTTCAATCAGTGATCAATTCTCTGTTGCCAGCACTGAGTTTGATAGAGGATTGTCTGTCGGGGTATCTATCTTGTCTAAAGAAAATAAAACATGAGGTTTAATGACTGTAAAAACTAAATATCTTACTATACTTGATTACGTTATGCAAACTATTGTTTAAGTTTCTAGGTAACCATTACTTGACATGACTGGTGGTCTAACCAGTTGATTTATGACTTGTTTATCCCTGACATAATACAGAAAATCAAATTAAAACATCTGTATTTCAATTCAAATGAATGTAATTTTATTTTATTTTATAGTGCTTTTATACAGTATGCATAATGGGCATTATCATGAAGCGGCTTTACATAAATGTTGATTCTGGATATAAATTTAAATTGTAAAACAATTATGCTTTTTTAAAATGAATTAATTTACCCTTAATGAGCAAACCAGAGGCAAAAGTGGCAAGCAAATCCTCCCTGGGAATTTATCAAGTAGAAACCTGACTTTTGCAGTAAATACTATCTTTATGTAACAAGATAATGCATTTCTGGATTATCATGTCAGCTTCTGAACTACTAATCTACTGTATATCAAGCTGCATATGAAGCATTTTATATAATGAATTTAGACACAGCTGTGGACATTCCTGAAAAAATCTTATTGTTCCACTTTTAAAACATTTTGAACTTGCATTGCATTGAAATTGTCTAACTGACTGAGTAACTATTATCTAACTTTACTGTATATACTCTTTTGATTGCAAATAAATACTCACCTTTTGTGTGCTTGCTTAATAATCGCAAAATTTCTATGATTCCCGTTGTTCTAGTAGTTCATCTAAGCAAGAACTATAGCAGCTCTGTTTTTCTTAAATTCTTACAACAGGCTTGATTGAAATCTGCTGTAAGCTTTAGTTGATGGTGGTTGCTATGGCTGGCCTATTCTTTTCAAAAGTCTTTGAGTGAAGTAATCAGCTTAAGAACAATAAGACCCACAGCAGTGAATGACACCAAGTTTGTGCATACACTAGGGGATACCTACCTAATCCATACATTTAATATTCATACCTGGTGTACCTAGCGATTTGTGACGAATACACTGATCATTCATAACTTATAAACATAAACGCATAAACTGTTAACATCAAAAACACTTTGGTTTTAGGTTCTCCTTGTGCCACATCTTTGGCCCTTCAGGACATGGACCCACAAGACCTCTGTCATGTGCTGTGATGTCTGGCACTGGGATGTTAGTGACGGATCCTTTGGGTGCTGTGGTTTGTGCGGTGGGGCCTCTGTGGAGCGGACTTAATTATCCAGTAATAATAATCAATGATAATCAATGTTATTCAATTAACCTGGGAGTGATGTTACTGTTATGGCCGATCAGTGTGTATGTGTATTGGGTTATGAATGGGTTTTGACAAAATGTTTGAACATTACTTAGATTAAGTGTTATATATTTTATAAGTGCCGTATCATCATATTGCTTTTGATAAACTTTTTTAGTGCTTTTGACACTCATGGAGTGTTGTTTTTTCCTTGGAATTCAACATAATTCCAATAGATATTAACTATTAATAATAATAAAAGAAATAGTATAGTTTTATTTAAAGTTGCTACAGGTTAAAGCTAATTATTTATTACATGTAACATCCCTGTTCATATACAAAATTTCATGACACTTCATTCTGTCAAAATATTTCATATGAATGAAATATTTAAATAATTTCATTTAAGATAACATTAGATTATGTATTTTAATAACTAATTTCCATTAATAACTAAAAATGTAAAAAATAAAAAATAAACACTGGCATTAGCAAACTGTTGAATTATTTTGGCATCACGATGGTGTAGTGGTAGATTATTATTATTATTATTATTATTATTATTATTATTATTATTATTTTCTCTCCTTCTTGCAAGTATTTGCTGTCAATATGTGTATGTTTGCATCGGATTTTGCTGTAAGCTTGCAGTTAATTTATATTAATGATCCATTCCATTTGTGTCATTTGTCCCAGCAACCTGCCCAAGAGTCCAAGAACATTACAGCCTTAAAGGTTTTATTTGTTTATTTTAGCTTTATTTTTGTTTACAATAAATTGTCAGTCATGTGATTACATTCTTTTGTTTGCAAAACTATTCCATTTGGTCATGGTTTTTTTTAAATGGTTCTTTGTTAAGATACTGAGAGGTGCTAGAAAAAAAGCAAAAAAAAATGCAGAAACAATCATTTGAAGTCATTGAGCTCTTAAGATCAATTAATTAGATGAGACTCATAACCTGTTCCATTGTTTTCTCAATATTTATGAAGGGAAAAGTAGGAATCCAGTAAATGTACTATCAGTATCTTTACCGAAGATCTGACTTGATTTAGTGCACACGAACACACCCACAGTTTCATCCTTTTTTATGGCCAGGACTACAGACCCAGAGGACACCAGCACTCCGTTCGAAAAATCACACATTTTTAATACCTCTTTTTCCAGGTGCTTAATGCACAGGCAAGCGGTCTGTGATGCAGACACGTGGTACACAAAGTAATAAATCCCTGACTGTTTGGCTTTGAAAAGACCATCACTAATTCTATCACCAGGCTTCTCAGAAGAGACAACATCTTCAAATTCGACGATTCTATTTGGAGTCACAGATGTTCTGCTAGAAGAACTTCTTTTATTAGAGAAAAATACAGGTTTGACATCTGAGCTCATCTGAAATATTCCCTTTAAGCCCTTTTGTCCCTTTTGTCCTGGTAAACCAACTACCCCTTCACCCCCCCTGGGGCCAGGTCTCCCAGGCCGTCCAGGCTCACCCATTTCACCCTTGGGTCCCTTTACCGGCTGAGTGTCTTCACCTGCATGCAAATAGATATCAATCATTGGAAAAAAAAAATTGTGTAGTTTTCTTTACATTTTATGTTTCTTGTGCTGAAACAAACAGCAGAATACATTACATGTAACATAGTAAAGATGTCAATATATATTACTATAAAGAGATTCTCCACAGTGTCTTTAAATATCCTGCTTTTAATAACATTAAATATCATAACATTAAGTAAGATATGTTTAATTTAGATTTTTTTTTTTTTTTACCAGAATCTCCTTTTTCTCCGCTTGGTCCATGTTTTCCATTAGTACCAGGAGTTCCTGGGATGCCTGGCACACCAGGGTATCCTGTGTAGCCTTTACATGTGTCTGCGACAGAGGGGGTCACAACCCACAGCAAAACACTAGGTAGAATGGCATACACTGAGAAGTATACCTGCAGAATAATAATAATAATAATAATTTAAAAAATAATAATAATATAATTATAAACAAATAAACAAATACTACTACTACTACTAATAATAATAATAATAATAATAACAATAATAATAATAAACAAATACTACTACTACTACTACTACTAATAATAATAATAATAATAATAATAATAATAATAAATAATAATAATAATGACAATAAGAATATTATTCTATTAAAAAACTTTTACTGCTATTTTTAATTATTTTATTACCTTTGTTAAAATTCCTTATTATCTCTTATAAAATAAATTTTTAATCAGTTGTCTTACCATCGTTCCAAGAAAGCTCTACACCGTGTTTGAGAAATCAGCGACAACCTCAAGTATGAGAGACAAAAAAACGAATCATTTCCCACAAGAACAAATTCCGGTTTTCATTTCTCTCTTCAAATGGAGAACATCAGTATTGCACAATGTAGACGAGGAAGAAATAAAATGCACATTCAGCATGTATTAGTCCTGGATTGAGTAATATATTAAAAAAATATTTTTTTAAAGTTGTTTTTCGCTTGCATTAGCAAATTACAGCAAAACATGCAGAAATAGAACATCCTGTACAGAGAAAAAGTTACAAGATTAGCAGAATTTTAGAGTTCTTGTATTAAACTAGTATTAAATGCTCATGGTTAATGATAAACGTGGTCGCACGCTGGCATAGTGATTAGCACTGTGGCCCTGCACCTAAAAGCTGTTTAGAGGTCTGTAGAAGTTGGCATGTTTTCTCTGTGTATGGTGGGATTCCTCTGGGACGCCAAACATATGCAACTAAGGCTAATTGATGAGAGAGGGTTAATGCTAAAAGCAAAACAACATGTAACAATTCCTATTAATATATGGTATTTTTATATTAATATTAAACACCATATATTTAATATTAAATATTAATATTATATGAAGGTACAGTAGTTTTCAAATCAAACCACCGAAGATCTCTTTATTTAAGGGAGCTACGATTTAGCATTTCTTATTTATTGTATTCTGCCAGGGCGGCACATTGGCTTAGTGGCTAGCACTGTCACCTTACACCTCCAGGGTCTTTGTTCAATTCGCGGCCAGGTTCGATTCACGCCTCTGCGTGGATGGAGTTTGCATGTTCTCCACATGCTTGATGAGTTTCCTCCCACAGTCCAAAGACATGCATATTAGGCTAACTGGCACTTCCTAATTGCCCCTAGGTGTGTGTGTATGTGTGCTCTGTGATGCATTGACAACCATCAGTCCAGGGTGTACCCCTGACTTGTGCCCTCCTGGGATGGGCTCCAGGCCCACCGTGACCCTGTATACAGGATTTAACGATATAGACGATGAGTGAGTGAGTGTGTTCTGCCATTACTGTCCTCATTTTGTAGTAACCAGTGCACACAACTTCCATAAATTTTCTTTTCATTTTGTGAAGTTGCTTTGAGACAATGATCATTGTTAAAAGCGCTATATAAATAAAATTGAATTTAAATGTATTGAACATATGTATATGTATATATGTATATGTATATGAGTATATGTATATTGATGCTGAAGAATGTTATTGTTCTGCCTTAATGAAAGTGTTCATTATAAGTTCCTTTAATAACTAGTGCTTCCCAGCCTCCAGAAATGAGTGTTCTACCTAAATGAATGAGTTCAATTAAGCATTTTAAAAGAGTTTATTAGCAATTATTAGGTAATTGTTTGTTTGTTTGTTTGTTTGTTTTTTTCGTTTTTTTTTTTTTTTGCTTCCAGTCATAATGTTCTGGCATTGCATTCTACACATAGTACTCAATGTTTGTTCAAACACACTGTTTCAAGCTTATTTTATGGTTATGTGTGTATTGGTGCTATTCATCAAATAATTTGGCCAAATGTATATTATTTGTGAAAAAAGTATTGTTTTTTTTTATTATTATTAATAATTTATTTAATAATTAGGGCTTCAAAAACATGCACAATCAACAATGGTTTCTGAGCAGTAAACACTGTACTGTGGATTTATATAGTACCTCTAAGGTACCACAAAAGATTTAACAAGGAACATTAACATTTCCAATTTAGTGAAGAAAATTTCAGCCGAGGATGTTTTTTTCTTAGAAAACTCAAAAAGTTCCCTCTCAGATCTTAGTGAATTTCTACAGGAGCACAATAGAGAGCATTCTCTGTCATTGCATTTCAGTGTAGTACCCCAGCTGCACTGCAGAGAACCAGAAAAACCTGGCTTGGATAGTTACAACTGCACAGAGGATTGTGGGAAACTCAATCAGGGTTCCCACTCTGGAAATAGTTTATGCTAGCCGTTTACACAGGTCATAGACTGTGTAGCCTCTCATATCGGGCAAATGATACTGGACAATCAGGACACACCCTAACAGACTAGGGGAAACGTCCCCCCCCCCCTCCCCAACACACACACATACATTTCTAAACCAATGTCACCCCCTTTATTATTCTTAGCATTAGCATTAATTATTATTATTGCTGTTTTTGTTCTTCTTCTTTCTTTAATTTCATTTCATTTCATTTGTGCAATACCTCCTTCTTTCTGAAAATACCTCTTTGCACTGTTTTCTCCAAGATCCAAGTCCCACTATACATATATTCACTGTATATATTGTTATATTTATATTTTAGTGCAATTATCTTTTCTTTATCTTTATCTTTAAGACACCCCACAGGAAGGGCAACTAAAGAGGGCTATTGCGTCTATAATATTGTATATATTGAGACAACAGAAACAAAAGTAGCTTCTTTTATTCCAGTAGCATTTTATTAGTAGCATGGAAATCAAAATGACATGTTGTGCTCTTGAAAGTACAGATGGTGATTGTAAATATAAAACCTGATGTAATCTGTTGTGTTTTGTGCAACAATGAAGAAACGCTCAGTGAGCATAAAGCAGAAAACCAGAGAAGACACTGTTGCCTTGACCTCCTGCTGCGTACATGCCATTTACTCTGTCATTAGTCTCCAACCAGACTTGACTGTTTTGCTGCAAGTACACAGCAACACCTCCTGAACTCACATTGAAGTCATCTTGAATATGGTCACAGAAAGTAAACTTTTTATTTCCATCAATCATGAGCTTAACACAAAGGGTCTTAGCATGGGATGTTGCATGATATACAAAATAGTAGGTACCAGGGATCTGACACACAAATTTACCCTCTTTAAGATTAAAGTGGTGTTGTTCATTGTTGATCTCACTTAAGAAGATGATTGGGGAATCAGATCGGGGTGGTGAGATGCTTTCACGAGATACACAGAAAGCAGACTGTGGTTTAGATTCACTTGACTCTCCTTTGTCCCCAGGTGGACCCTGTGGTCCTGGTGGGCCATGATCACCAGATGGACCCCTCTTTCCCTGAGACCCTTTGATGCCGGATTCCCCCTTCTGCCCTTTAGTACCTTTGTTCACCAGGTCCAATGTGCGCCCTGTTGAGATAAACACATGGTCTTAAATCAACCACATATTTAAAAAAAAAAAAAAAAAAAAAAAAAAAAACAGGTAAATATATTAAAACAGGACTATTATTTTTTAAGTTCATTCATTCATTCATCTTCTATATCGCTTAATCCTGGATAGGACCTGGAGCCTATCCCAGGAGACTTCGGGCACTAGGCGGGGTACACCCTGGACAGGGTGCCAATCCATCGCAGGGCACACACACATACACACACACCCAATCACACACTACGGGCAATTTAGGAACGCCAATTAGCCTAACCTGCATATCTTTGGACTGTGGGAGGAAACCAGAGTACCTGGAGGAACCCACCAAGCACGGGGAGAACATGCAAACTCCATGCACACAGAGACGGGAATCGAACCCGGATCCTGGAGGTGCAAGGCGACAGTGCTAACCATTACACCACCGCGCCGCCTTTTTAAGTTAACAATCCTGGAAATGCGGCCGCCTATAGCTTATGTAAGTTGCTCTGGATAAGGGTCGTCTGCCAAATGGTGTATATTTAAAATATCAACTGTCCTTTGATGTGTATAGTTTGTGGTTCAGATGAAACAAGGTTTTTTTTTGATGTTCTAAAGCATTTTTCTATTTGTCCCTCAGTGGAAAGTTCTTAGACCCTAAAATAAATGTCAGAAGGACAGAGCCTTAGTCAATCAATCAATTAATCAATCAATCAATCAATTTGGAACCAACTTTTCATTATGCAAAACTACATTCGAAGTGGAACCTAGGGTTAGAATTGCTCTTTCCATAACAGTTACAATTAGCACCCCTTTAAAATACCTTTCAGAAGCATTCAGAAATGCATTGCATTCCAACATGGGCTATCCTTAAAGTAATAGATTAATCACCATTCTGATCAATTGTTTTCAGTTTTTTTCTTTTTAATAGTTTTTGTTTATTGTATTCCAATTAATTTTTCTTTTACTCAACTCCAGCAACAATACAGCTCCTCTTTAGGGTTGAATCCTCTTTAAAAGACATAACATACCTAATCCAGTATGTATATTCCAGTCTGTTCATCATGGAGTGTTGAGGAATGTAAAAAGTACAACTAAACAAAGTACTGCTTACCTGCTTCGCCTTTCTCTCCCTTTTCACCATCCCTGCCATCGCGTCCGGGAATTCCGGGAATACCCGGCAGTCCAGGTGTGCCTGCACGACATGTGTCTTGAGCCGCTGCAGTACAAAGCCACACGCCCAACAGAGCTCCAGATATAAGCCTAAGGTTAAACATGGCTAACAGAGAACATCAGGTTGTCCTTGGCTGTGTGAGTGCAAGTTTTGAAGAGTCCAAGTCACTGAAATGTTTTGTCAATCACTAGAAATTTTCAGTGTTCCCCTTTTCAAAACAGCACTGTAAAGGCACCGCCTTTAGATCCCTACTCAGTTTTAGTGCTTGTATAGTTTCAATTACAAGTTATGACCTAAACTATTTACACCAGTGAATTGGTTAGATTATTGAGCTAATTTAATTTTTTGTGAACAAAATGTTCAGCTCAAAAAGTCTTCAGTAAGTGTTTCTTATCTTATACAAGTGTTGGACGAGTACAATCTTCACCCCCTTTTTAACAAGTTCCATTGTTGCAAGTATATTTTGCAGCTTACTCTGTAGACCTCCAGGAGCAGTTTTTTTTTTCCAAAGTGATAATTAAATATTTTAATTACACCGGGTTCATTCTCATTGTATTACTTCTGTATATGTATGTATACTACACCAGAGATAATGTAAATGTTTCTCAGTATTTTGGCTTAGGGGATTACTTATGCAATCACAATTTTTATGTTTTTGTTTATATACATTTCTTGTCTTTTTATTTTAATTAATTTTGCCTAGCTTTTATTTTGTGTATCTTCTTTACAACTTCTTTTTTGAGTTGAGTTGAGTTGAGTTCTTTGTCTTTCGGCTGTTCTGTCTCTCCTTTCAGGGGTCGCCACAGTGAATCATCTGCCTCCATCTAACCCTACCCTCTGCATCCTCTTCTCTCACACCAACTACCTTCATGTATAATCCTTGCATATAACTCCAGTTAGGTCTGTGAATAATAATGCAAGGCAATACATACCAAACTAATTTAATGGTGTAGTTAGACAAAGCAAACTTCTGATTTAAATTTTCTTAGCTTTTCCTTAAATCAGTCCAAGGGATAAATTTACAGTAATTTTTTTAATTTATAATCATGTTTCTTCAGATGTATCTATTTCATATTCAATTCAACATTAATATAATCTCAATCTTATGTAATCACCATGTATTCATTGTACACATTTACAAATAAGCACAACAGTTTCACAGAATGTTTTATTGTATGATGGGTTAGAAAATTTTGGGGTGCAAAGAAAAATGCATGAAAAGAAAGAATTTGAAAATGAAAACTTGATTTACAGAAAGACTGTAGCACTAACACTGGTACAGTGGCAGTAACATGGATTATTATACAAGTTTTTTTCACCCGCTAGGAAAAATCAGGAATCCACTGAACACAGACATTTCCGTTTTTGACATTTTGTTTGTGTCCTTGTTGTTGATTTTAACAGGTTGTAGCCACACCGTATCTCCCTTAGCAAGCTTAGTCACAACACCACCAGACATAACCTGAGATGCGAAGATTCCGCTACGCTTGTTATAGTCACAGAATGTCAGGCCGAGCTCAGGATTACGTTTATAAATCAATTTTAGACACAGGTCCCCCTCAGAGGCAGAATGGAACACAAAATAATACGTTCCAGCAACCTTACATGTGAACATCCCAGTTGCATGGTTGAAGTCATCATTCAAATTAATACGTTTATCATTAAATATAACAGGTTTGTTGTAAGTGGGGTATGAATTCAAATTACGCACGACCGTAAAAGCTGCTTTTTCTGCATGAGAATTTGTGTTGTCCGCAGTGCTCCCAGGATTCCCTGGTGGACCGATGGGACCCGATGGACCAAGGAGACCATCAAAGCCTCTAGCACCAATGTCTCCTATGGGACCTTGTTCACCCTTTTCTCCTTTAAGAGTAATCAATTCTTCTTTACTCAACTCCAGCTGCAAACCTAAAACAATGCAATACAGAGCTCATTCATCAATTAATATGTTCTTTATCTTTGTTCATATTTTTTTCATTAGGAAATCTGCATTTGAGAAGAAATACACTGATCAGAAATACACTGATAGTTACACAAGGATTAAACTGGCAACTCTGGAGCTGTGACATTAAACCACAATAAAGTGTATATTTACACTATGACTTGCTCATGCAAACATTACAAATAGCCATGAAGCTTAAAGCTCTACAATCCAACATAAACAGGATATATATATATATACCTGATTGTCCTTTTTCTCCTTTTTGTCCTTTTAGGCCAGGCGATCCATTAGTCCCAGGAGCTCCTGGTTTTCCATCCGGTACCGTACAGGTTTCCTGGCAGAGACTGATGGACAAAAGTATAGCCACCCAGACAACTCCAAACAAATGGAATGATAGCTTCATCCTAAATAATCTAAAGAGTCACAGAGAATACATATCCATACAGTACATATTTAACATACCTCAACCATTTTTTCCTGACTATATTAGTTTTATAATATAATTTGGCTGTTTTTATAAATCAACCAAATGTAAAGCTGTTTCAAACTCACCAGTATTCCAGTGTCAGATTAAAGATTCAGACTTCTCCTCTCCGTACTTGACATGAGCAAGAAGCAGTATAATGTCATAGCAACGAGGAAAAAAGTCCAGTTGTTTCGATTCCCCAATAAAAGAGCAACATCATTAAAAAAAAAAAAAAGACAAATATAGATATTTGTGCAAAAAGCCTGCTTCTGCTTTTCCATTTCTTTTTTTTTTATATAAACTCAGCCAGCTACTTTTTTCCCCATCAGAAAGGCCAAAAAATAATCTCCCATAACTACATAATGAATACCAAATGAATAACAGAAGGTTGTCGCTTCAAGTCCCAACACTGCCAAGCTACCACTGTTGGGACCTTGGGCAAGGCCAGTTAAAAGTATCGGACACCACATGTTTACCCTAGCCTCCCAACTGTGGTATGCGAAGAAAACACTTCACTGAGATGGTTACTACATGTGCAAATAATTGAATCGTAATTATTATTATTATTATTATTATTATTATTATTATTATTAATTATGTCAAAACATTTTCAGTTAATGTTTCTTCCAAAAGCTTGAACATTTTTCTACACCACTGCAATACTCTGCAATATTCAAAACATTTTATGGTAGAGGACAGATATATCATAATAACCAAAGTGTTTGAATGCATAATTTTATGATGACTTTTATTAACCGTTTATACTGCTATACTTTACATCTCCAAACCCTAAGGGAAATTATCCAGTAAGTACAACCCAATGTAAAATTATTAGGCTAATATTCATTTATAATAGGGAGGGATGAAAATGTATGATTCATGAAAGTTTAGGAGGTTCATCACAGCCAATAATGGAAGTTGAAATGGATGATAGAAGTTTCAATGCATGGGTTTAGAAATAGGGGTATTTGCTACTTACATCAAAGTGGTGTTATATTTCTGACATTAATGCCAGCTGCAGGGCAAATAACATTTGTACTGTAGATGAATGTGTTCGTTCTTGTTTTCAATGGCAATAGTTAGTCACTAGATTAATTTTTTTTCAATTCAATTTTATTAGTATTTCGCTTTTAACAATTGACATTGAGATTAATGATATGCAGATTTTAAAAGTGTTAGTTTCCCAAAAAAAAGTTTAATAATTGATATGGTGAAAGTTTCTATAATGAGTTTTTTAAACAATAATTGAAGGAGTCTCCAGTGTCAGCACTTTTTAACAGTCAAACACAAAACTATAATATTAAGTTGTCAGCCATATGAATATGTCAGACACTCTTCAAGAAAGATTAAATACTGTATGTATTTTTGTCTAGAGCTGCTATTGAGCTGCTACAGTATAGTGATAATAGTACTTCATTAGATGTGACTATAAAGGAATACAAATGTCTTTAATGAATTGTCATTATGGACAAATTGCTGTACTATATGTGGAATAAAACATATTGGAACATACCATTATTGGAAAATAATAAACTTAACAGTGGTAACAATAACATCAGGCTATATTATGCCACCCTTTTGTTGAATATTTTCTTTAACTGCAATGCAAAAGTCACTTTTCCCAGGTGAACATGGACACAAGACTCTGCGCTCTTTCTTCTTTTTCATAATCAAAGACACCAGTTAAAGGTACAGGTTCCGTTCTGTTTTCCATCTCATAATAGGGACAGACCTTAAGGTGTTCAGACATTGAGGGGACATTGTCCAAGCACCAATGGTCTACAGGGGAAAACAAGTTGCTGAATTCCCAGACCTAAATGAATTTGGAAACATATTAGTGCATCAAGCCTAAGTAATTAAATAAATAGCAAATGCATGATTATTAGGCTTTTTTCAGGAAAATCTTACCTTATGTCTAGCTCTCCAGCACCATCCACCATGTGAGTAGATTTTCTTCTCCCACTTGAGCGAAACCATGCCTCTTTCATGTAGCAAAATCCCACACACCTCTCTCATTAACCTGGATACGAGAGCCAGCTGAGACAGTGTAAAGCTGTCCAGAAACCCAGCAATGTGAATGAGAACCTCAAAAGGCAACTTGCTCAGAGCGTCCTGGTTTCTTGATCGTTTTCTTTCTGTAGTCCCTGTCGTCACACCTTCATAGTGAACTGATGGCACCTCTGGTCTGAGAGTAAATGTGCTGAGGTCTTTATCGTAGGAGACCGCGGCTTTGTGTGCAAAAGGCCGGAGTTGCCTCTGACTGTAGGTGCAACCCAAATAAGCCAGAGGACATCTGTGTTCAAACCAACCATTTAAACAGAACTGGATATCTGAGTGAAAGTTCTTATAATGAAAAGGAAACTCATTTCTTCTGTAGGAATGGCTGCAGAGGTATGTGAATGCAGAGCTACATTTGTTGTGCCTATTTGTGACACTCTCAGTTTGTATCTGTACATGAAGCTGCAGAGGCTTGTCTGCCGTGAGATCCGCCAGAGATGCATCTGCTTTGAAAGGAGCAGAGTAAAAGTCATAAGTTTGAGTTCCTTCATCCTTAAGAAGTGCATCTGCAGAACTGGACTCTGCAATAAGGTGTCCTCTGAGTTCCTTCTCCAGAGAGCACAGAAGGGATGCTTGAATCTCATCCCATTTTGGCATGTTTTCCATTTCAGTGTTTAGGTCTTCTGTGTCAACAGCTTTGCTTTCTTTTTTGTAATGAGAAGGATTCCGTATACAATGTGGCCGGGCCATGAAGCTGGTGGGAACTTTGAACGTTCGCACAGTTTTGATCTTCATGGGCTCCAAATGTTCGTATACAAATGTCTTATTAGGACGCGTGTCACACGCAAATAAAGAAACTGCTATTAGAAATTTATCTTCATCCATTTCATATGGATTGAAATGTGGCTTATAAGTAAGTGCGGATGAATTCCCAATTTCTGTTTCTGCCTCCTGTTTAAGGATCTCCAGTTGCCTTGGATTTACTTGGGGTTTCAGCTTTTTGCTACTGGAAGCAGGATTGGTGCCTAGTGACTTAACAGTTTGCTGGCAGCCACCCAGCTCCATACTGAACATCTTCTCCCACATCTCATACCTTTCGATGCCTGTTACATTAGTGTTCCTTGCTATCACCTCTCTCTCTTCCTGAGTTAACTCCCTCTCCTGAGGTTCAAGGCATGAGAGAGCATTTATAGATAACAAGGCTTCTTGTGCATCTTTAGGTAAACCTCCAACAGCTCCCTCAAGTCCTTGAATAATAGGTTTCTCCTCAATCTTTTCAATAAGTTCAGGAAATAGAGTTTTCATTTTGAGAGACTGAAACAAATGCCTCTGGTCCCGCAGTGCCATGGAAAGGTCCAGAGGCTCCTGGGCGTGGCTCTCCTTCAAGACATTCTTGTAGAACTCAGGAGGTTCTGTCTCTTCAATGGGCCAGCGGTTCCACTCCATTGAGCAGACCACCACACTAGCGGGACACACTTCCAGGTGTTTGGCCAGCTTTGAGCGACACATGGTGAAAGGGCAGCCATAATGGGCATTGATGCAGGGCACCTTCTCATTAGGACACAGCAGTATGTGTTCATCCTCTTTGCACATGTGAAACAAGGCACCACACAGCAAGCGGCAGTTTATGATCATGCATGATACAGAGATCTCTAAGGGCGCTCTACAGCATCTGTTGTAGCAGCTCTCGCAGTGTGGATGAAGTTTTGATCCTGAAGTCCGTTGCCTTCCCTAAAATAAATGTCAACAAAGGGCTATTTAAAAGCTTGCTGCTTTCATTTTCTATGCAATTTGGCTCCCGAAGTAAAGATTCATAACTTACCATATCTATATCAGTGGGATAATCAGACCTGTCTAGTCAGGTGATTATCTGAAAAGAAGTCTTTATCTCAATCTGAAGGTGACCCCAAGTGTGAACCTTTGCAAAAATGATCCGGTCATATCATAAAACACTAACTCCCTCATGTGGCTGAAAATAAAACACAATTCAGCAATATACCAAAAATTATCAAGTGAAATCACATACCCTGCCAAAGGCAGAATGACTAAAACAGATACACACATGAATGCAAAACAACCCTGAACTTATACTATGAGGTCAACATAGCAAGAAAAACATGCAGGTTGTCCTACTGTAGGTCAGTGCATTGCTTCTTCCTGCTTTGTTGCTGTAATACTAAGCGAACTTTTATCCGCTGTGTGCGCCTGAATGTTAAAAATAGAGAAGAGCTGTCATGGTGGCTATATAACGGGACAAGCCCGCTGCAACATGGAGTCTGGTTACAGGTCATCAGTTGCTCTCAATTCCAAGGGCAGGTCAGACAGAGAATGGTGTTATCAAACATGGTGTTGAATCTAAAGTTGTAGAAGATTATTTGCTCGTTCACCACCTTATTATTGATTGAAGATCTTTGACAGACCCTATAAAAAAATATATAAATTAGTTATATTGTAAGTTTATTGACATTAATACCACAGTATTAAAAACTTTCCACATACCAAATGATACTTGGCCAACAATTACTCACTTTTTCTCCGCACATTATTACACCACTATGTAATAAGTTCCAATGTAGCACAGCACTTAAACCTTGGGAAAAACACTGCTTTTCACTTCAGTATTAGACAGTTTAAACCACTATTGAATATGAAAATTATACTATAATTTTCCAGAATATTTTTGTATGCTGTAGCATTAATATTTCCATTCATTGGATCTCCATCCATCTATCTAGGAATATCTGTAGTCCAACTAGGGACTGTGGAGATCTTTAGTCACCATTGTATTAATTCCCATCTTGTACAACCATGGTAGGAACTTCGGTCAACATTTACACACTACAGGCAATTTTGGAAACCCCAATTAACTTAATCTGCATGTCTTTGGACTGCGGGAGGAAACTGGAGAACCCAGACGAAACCCACCAAGCACAGGGAGAACATGCACACAGACCCGCAAGACGACAAACCTAACCATTAATCCACTGTGCTGCCTTCCTCGAACCTAAGAGACTCAAACCTGTTTCAGACCCTGTGCACAAAGTTAGCCCAAAAAACAAATAATTTCCAAGATTGGTTTTGAATTCAGCTGGACTTCATGTGGCCTGCATGAAGAGCTGACCTTAGCCACATTAAACATTTTTGTAATTAAGTGATACCTTACATCAACCAGTCCATCTCATCTGACATCAATATTTGACCTTTTGTGCACAAGGAGCACAAATCCCACATATCGACCGTCAAGATTCTTGTGGAAAACCTTCTC
This sequence comes from Channallabes apus, assembly GCA_030522415.1. Classification (NCBI taxonomy): domain Eukaryota; kingdom Metazoa; phylum Chordata; class Actinopteri; order Siluriformes; family Clariidae; genus Channallabes; species Channallabes apus. Next base: position 7,740,893 of record CM060125.1, read on the forward strand.
AAGAAGACTGGAGACTGTTACAGCAATGCAACCTACTGTACTGTATAAATGCTCATGGTTTAGAATATTATGTTCAATGCTTAGGCATCTTTTTTGGCCACATAAAAACATTAATAATGGAAAATGTTATAAAATATGACCATTGATATGGTAAATTTGTCTATCAGGAGAAATTTATTTATCATTTATAGAAGGAGTCTCCACTATCAGTTTGTCCCATAATGGTAGTATGTTCAGGACATCAGATATCTTAGTGCTCGGCATGAAACATGGAAGGAGCTGGTGGGTGAACTTCCACTGGTTACTCTTGATCAAGCAGTAACAATGGTTCAGTGAGTGAGATGATATACAATCTTTTAATCACAATGCTTACTTTCATTACAATTTTTCCAAAACATGGACCTCATTACAGTGTAGGAAACTGGACAGATCAGTCTGATACAAAAGATCAGTGTCAAGATTTATCCTAAAAAATCCAGGTGATCTCAATACTTTTGCAATAAGTGCGCTTAAAAAAATAAATACACAACAAATGAAACTAGTAATCATGTTAATGCTAGCTCTGCCCCATAAACTGTGTGACTAGACTTTTCTGATTCTTTGAATCTTTATTGGCTTTCCTTATGCTGGTCAGTTGAAATGGCTTGGTTTTGGGTTCTGTTTGGTAAAATGCACAATGCTTAAGGTGCTCAGCCATGGGAAGAACATCATCAATACACCAGCTGCCCACTCTGCTGAATAGACTGCTGAACTCCCACACCTTAAAGAGAATGAATAAAAAAAAAGAAAGGAAAGAAATGGTGAAAAAATCATTATCCATATGCAATTATTAATAATATATTGATATACCTTATACCAATAAGTATGCCCATTTTTACTTTTTGTTGTCATAATGACATCAGATCTTTGAGTATTCCCCAACACCCTATACTGATCGAATGTAAATGTAGACAACCAAATTCCGACCAGTCAGGACATGGAGGCATGTCTCCTTGCCTGTCAAGAAGGCCAGCTTCCATTTCCAAGTATCCACTGTCACCCGGACAAAACAATCTCTATAAGTAGGGTTGAGCTTTATAAAAGGAGTTTGATCAGGTACAGCCCCATTCTCTAGACCATTGGTTTTTCCAGGAAGGCCTACACTGCCAATACAGAAAGCTCTGCCTCTTTCACTAACATTCAGGTGCTTTAACATACTGTAGCCCATACTGTATGTTCTGAGGGTGTAGTTAGCTCTGCCAAAATTTTAAGGCAAACATTTCAGAATACAACCTGTTAATAATGATTATGTGATGTTTAATTTCTTTAATAATGTATGTTCTACAACAGAATTCATTGTAAAAGATACTTACGAGGGATGATTTCCACTTGGCTCCACCATGAGAGTACAGCTTTTTCCTCCATTTCAAGGTTACCATTCCTCTTTCATGCAAGAATGTAGCACTAACATCTCGGAAAAGCCTTGAGACCAGGGCCAGCTGAGAAAGAGAGAAGCTGTCCAAGTACCTAGCAATCTGACGTAGCACCTCAAAAGGAAGATTACTTAGAGAATCTTCATATCCAACTTGTGTTTGCTGTGGTGGGACCCTATGTGAATCAGCCATGAATGGTGTGGCACTATCAGGTCTGAGGGTGAAGATGCTAAGTTCTTGGTTAAAGAAGACTGTAGCTCTGTGTGTAGAAGGCTGGAGTCGTCTCTGGCTGAATGTGCAGCCCAGGTAAGCCAGAGGACACCTTTGCTCAAACCAGCCATTCAAACAAGACTGGATATCTGAGTGCACATTTTTAAAGTGAGACGCATACTCATCCCTTCTGAAGAAATGTTCACACATAAATGTGAACATGGAAGTGGATTTGTTGTGCCTAAGTGTTACACTCTCTGTATCCATCTGGAGATAAAGTTTCATATCCCTGTCCTCTTTAATATCAGCGAGAGTGGCATTGTACTTAAATGGAGCTGCGAGAAAGTCATATGTCTGAGTCCCAATATCAAAATAAAGTCCATCTGTGGCCATAGATTCACTGATCTTGTGACCTCTGATCTCTACTTCTGCAGCACATAACAAAGTTGCAAACATCTCATCCATTTTCTGAATTTCCTCTTCTGAAGGCAAACCCAAATCAGAAGTGTCCACGCTCCTGTGCTCCGTGGGCACTCGAGTGGAAGGATCTTTATACTGGATGCGTTTGTGCCGGTAACTAACAGGAACATTAAAAGAATGAAGAGTTTGAACTGGTATTGGTTCTAGGCTTCCATAAACAAAATCTTTCTCTCTTGGAGTACAAGCTTCTATCTGGCCAAAGGCGAGCAGCATGCGTCCATGGTGCACGACATACATATTGAACTCTCTTGGATTTACTTCTTGGCCAAGTCTTTCCAGAACTCCTTCTTGCCAAGGAGCAAGGCCAGTTTTAGAGATGTCTGGTTGGACATTGTCTCCTTCATGCTGCTCTTCTACTGGTGTCAAGGCAGCTCCTTGTTGATCAGTTGTATATGGGTTATTTGAACTTTTAGTTGGTTCAGTCCTGTCTTTTTTACCTCCTGATTTTGACTCCTTTTCCTGGGACTGTGCACAGCCACCTCTCTCCTTGCTAAACATCTTCTCATATAATTCGTATTTGTCTTTATACACAGTGAGATCTTTCTCAACAGACTCCTCTGCCTGAACACTAACAGGACCATTTATCGAGACCTCATCACTCATGCAATTTACATGGGTACCATTAACCCAAAAATCATCCCCTGCCTCCTCATCTTCTGCTTCTGCTGGAATAGGTTCTTCTGGTTCCTGCATCAACTGAGGAAAGAAGCTTCTCAGTTTTAGCCTGCTGCATATTTGCTTCTGATCTCTTAGAGCTGTGGACAGGTCTAGAGCTTGTGGCTCATGGATGTCCTTCATCAGGTTAGTAAATAAAGGTGACTGGACATCCTCAATCGGCCAGCGGTTCCACTCCATTGAGCAGGCCACCACGCTAGCAGGACACACTTCCAGATGTTTGGCCATCTTTGAGCGACACATGGTGAAAGGGCAACCATAGTGGGCGTTGATGCATGGTACTTTCTCATTAGGACACAGCATTATGTGTTCATCCTCTTTGCACATGTGAAACGAGGCACCACACAGCAAACGGCAGTTGATAATCATGCATGACAAAGAGAGCTCTATGGGAGCTTTGCAGTATTTGCTGTAGCAGCTTTCACAGTGCCTGTGCAACCTCTTGGTTGATGCTGGCGTTGACCTCCTATATCTGCTCTGAAGTGGCAAAGCAGGAATATTATTGTAACAATTTTTAAATGTTCAGATAACTCAGACTTTCTCAAATAATCTCAAATCAAAAGTGTTGATTAATTTTGTATGACACATTTAAATTAAAGCACTAGTTCTAATATGTTTTTTTTTACAGTAAAAACTAAAGATTATTGGACTTGTATGGTGATGCTCCATAACATTAACACCTGAAGAAAAAGAAAAACAAATGGTCAATAATACACTATATGGACAAAAACATTTGACCAAACCTATTAATTATTAAATTCAGGTGTTTCAATCAGGCCCCTTATCCCCAGTGAAGGGCAATCTCAATGCTTCAGCATACCAAGACATCTTGGATAATGATACGCTTCCAACAGTTTGTGGAAGGCATTCATTCATTCATTCATTTTCTATACCGGTTAATCCTGTGTTCAGGGTCGCGGGGGACCTGGAGCCTATCCCAGGAGACTTCGGGCACTAGGCGGGGTACACCCTGGACAGGGTGCCAATCCATCACAGGGCACTCACACATACACACACTCACACACCCAATCACACACTACGGGCAATTTAGGAACGCCAATTAGCCTAACCTGCATATCTTTGGACTGTGGGAGGAAACCGGAGTACCCGGAGGAAACCCACCAAGCACGGGGAGAACATACAAACTCCATGCACACAGAGACGGGAATCGAGCCTGGCAGGGGAATCGAACCCAGACCCTGGAAGTGCAAGGCGACAGTGCTAACCACTACACCACAGCGCCGCCTTGTGGAAGGCAAAGACTATAAAAATATGGTTTGATGAGTTCAGTGAGGAAGATTGGCCCACACATAGCCCTGACCTCAACCCCATCAAGCACCTTTGGGATGAACTGGAATGGAGATTGCAAGCCAGGCCTTTTCATCCATCAGCAGTGCCTGACCTCTTAAATGCTCAACAAAATGAATAGACACAAATTCCCACAGAAACACTCCAAAATCTTTTGGACATCCTTTCAAGAAGAATGGAAGCTGTTATAGCTACAAAAGGGGGACCAACTCCATACTGAAGTATATTTACTTGGATACTGTGTCATTGCAGGTTTAGCCAAATACTTTTGTCCATATAGAGTATTCCTTGTACTGTATTCCAAGTTCTCCTTGTAAAGAAGCATTAAGATTGATAAAATTAGCCTTTATTGTCATATATTGTATGTTTGGGCATGATAACTTCTTGAGAATAGAGGACTGGTTTTTCCTGTTTCTCAGTAACATTGCAGCATAACATTATTTAAAATTAATATTAAAACAGAGCAGAAATTAGAAATGCTAAGAATGGCTTTTTTTAAAATAAACTCTATAAAATAAACTATAATATGAATAATTTTACAGCAATTGTCAAAAGAAGGCAATCCACTTCAAGCTTGTAACAGCTTCAATTTAAACTACATCGCACCACACAATTGTAGATTATTTTCCTACAGTACTTAAAATTTGTTTTATTCATTGAAAACATAAGTCTAGGTACTTTAGGTAGTTTCTGTATGAGTTTTTAATAATAATAATAATAATTATTATTATTATTATTATTATTATTATTATTATTATTATTATCATAATAATATATGATTACACCATTGCCATGCACACATTGACATCCCAGAACGTTTTTGCTGGGCTTACTCACTTTTCTAAAGAAATCTTTTTGTAAAGAAATTGTATATTTATTATAACCAAGATTTATGTTTTGTTGAATGTTGCAATGTGGTGCATCTTTTAAATAAACTCTAACGGGGTAAATTCTACCAAATTGTTTTAATTCAAACACAGGATCTATATCCAAAAGCAAGCAAAATAAAATACCATCTGTGCCTTTGTGAAAATGATTTTCAGCAGCTCCCTGAAAAAGAAAACATATTTAGTACAGAATGACATTCAGTCTGTATACCCTGTCTATCATCTTGACAACTGACTGCTGACCAAAAGCACAGGATTAAAATAATTCTTACAGTTATGTACAGATGAATGAAGACAGGTGAATCCCGATAAACAGACATGTGAGGAGATATAACTTACCTTAAACAAGGTTACTATCTCTCTGAACTCTCCAGTGCTTACCAACTGCAGAACTGTGAGTCAAGTTAAAAATAGTTTGTACTCCTTAGTGTACCAAGTTACAGTACATGATGGCTGAATGTCACAGTGTCATGCCATATATCATTGTATTTGATTGGTCAGGATGGCACAGCGGCTTAGTGGTTAGCACTGTCGTATTGCACCTTCAGGGTCCGGGTACTGTATGATTCTCTTCTCGGGTCTGTGTGCATGGAGTTTGCATGTTCTCCCTATGCTTGGTGGGTTTCCTGCAATTACTCCAGTTTCCTCCCACAGTCCAAAAACATGCTGACTAGCTCCTAAATTGCCTATAGAATGTGAATGTATGTGCCCTGTGATAGCTTTGGCACTCTGTCCAGGAGTGGGATAGGCTCCAGCCCCACAGCAACCCTATATACAGGATAAAGTGGTAAAGACAATGAGTGAGTGAGTTAATTGGTCAGCTTATGCTTATCAGGTTTAACATTGTGGGTTTTTTTTTCTGTGATTATTTGTAACAGTAATATCAGGCTTGATTTCTGAAAAACGGTCTGTAAGTAGTCCTATAGATGGCAATTCATCCTCTAAATTTACGAGAGAGATTTGTTGTCCAGTATACTAATTTTAAAATGTTTTATACAGCACCCTGCAGTATATTTAGAGGCAAATGTCCTTGTCACTGTGGTGGAAATCTTAAGGATATTTATAAATACTTTTTAGTACTTCTACATGTGGGTTTTACAGTAAGTTATGTACATTAAAGTTGAAAGGTGCACAATATTCACATTACCATCTACTTGTAACAAATACACACTAAAGACACACAAACAAAAGGCCACAGTAACAAGGAAGTGTACAGTAGTGTATTCTCCTTTTTTCTTCAAAGTAAAGTTTTTTTTTTCTAAGATTCTAAGTGGAAATCAAGTAGAGAAGATTTTTTCACAAAGTTAGAAGAATTGACCAATCCTACTAAGTGATAACCCCTTTAAAACAGTTTTGCTAGAGCCCTACATTTTTGAGTGTTTGTTTTTCAGTGATGCAGCCACAAGGGGGCAGTAGTGTTTTAGTGTTTAAGGCTTTGTGCTAGTGTTGAGAATGTCGTGAGTTCAAATCTCAGCACAACAAAGCTGTCTTTTTGTCCTAAAGTAAGACCTTTAACACTGCTTCCGCTGCTCAGTTAAATCCTGTCAAAACTGTCATTTTTGTATAAAAGCACAAGCCAAATCAACACATGTAACTTTTCTAGGTAAGAATAAAAAAGAACTAGAGAACACAAGTCTCTCGTGAAAATGCCATGTCCTAATTAACAGACTATGTTGCCACAATTATTTTAGATTCACCAAACAGCTCTGCAACACTTTATTTTCGTGTGCTTTCAACAATGAATAAACCTCTTTATCCCTCTCGGGTGCATTGGGAGCAGGCCAGTAGGAGTCCTGCTGCTATTACCGCTATTATTTATTTTTGTTTTTCCCACCCGCTTCCTGTCGAATCGCAAATTCTTCACAAACATTGGCCAGCGCTTCGTGTTTACTCAATCAGATCACAAGGCCGCTGGGATATATAAACTGCTAACCAATTACAAAGAAGAAGCAGGAGCTTTTCGAACCAATCATCGTCAGGGAGGCGGGGTTTGTCGGAATACGAGTCGGTGAAAGAAAATAACGTCTCCTAGTGATGGAGTGTGAAACAACATGCCGGAAGTAACGTTAGTCTTTATGGATACGGAGTTCCAAGAGTTGGGAAGGTAACTTTAAGTCGTAAGGGGGGAAAAAGAAAACAAAGTCAAAAAAAAATTATAATAATAATTGACGAGAGAAGAAAGAAAAAAGGACGCCACCGAAGTGAATACGGGTTGTTTCGTGGATTTGTTGCTGCAGTGAGTACAATGGGATTACCAGCTCTGGAATTCAGCGACTCGTTTCTGGACAGTCCCGACTTCAGAGATCGGCTGAAATGTCACGAAATTGAGCTGGATCGCACGAATAAGTTCATAAAAGAGCTGATTAAGGATGGCAACATGCTCATCACCGCCCTGAAAAGTAAGATCAGTAGTGTTAACATGAATGAATGTGCCTATAATAAATAATGCTGAGTTTTAAAACAATGAATGAGATTTTTTTTTTTTTTTTTTTTACAATGAAAAGTCCCTTTTTCTTTCTTTCTTTTTTTTAAATCAGCATTGCATTATTCGTGCTGGGAAAACTAGTTGTGTAAAAGCACTGGTTTAAGTAATGACCACTTTCCCTCCGCAGATTTCATGATTTTGCAAACTGTCTGAGATGGAAAAAAGTTCATAGCCATCTTTTCGTGCAAATTTGCTGGAAATTATTAACAAAAGGTGACTGTCACTTGGCAACGTGAATCTTTTTTGTGTGAACATAATCATCTTAGTGATATTATTATTATTATTATAACAGATTACTGTATGTATTTAAGATTCAATGACTAATGGACAAAAATGTCCTTCAGATCAGACCAAATGTATTAGTCAATGTTTCAATATTCATTCAGAGAAAAAAAAACAAATTCTCCATATTCATATATCTGGGCTAGTTAAAACACTGTATTATACACCTTGTATAATAATGCATTACTTATGCATGCTCTATTAACACACAATCTGTATTATTACACTCTCTAAAATACACACTTACAAAGATTAAAGCTTCTAGACCCGTTTGTTTCCTTGTCCCTCTGGAGGAATCTTTAAAGTTTTTATGTAGAATACTTCAAATGAGTATTTTCCTATAAAAATGTCTCAAAGAGAACCATTCAAGCAGGCTACCTTGGAAAAACCCTACTTGTTTTTGCCAGTAGTTTTCCAGCAGGTTTGTTTAATGCATGTGTTTTAATATGTTGTAATTTCTAAAAGCTTTTTCAGGGATTGTATAATGATTTTCCAATATAAACAGACTTATATGATTCTCGATGATTCTATGGTTTTCAGTGAGTACATGTTTAATTTGCATTTCTTTGTAAGAAGTCTCCAGTGGTAGTGATTTCTAACCTTCATGGGTGAAGCTTTAACTTTTTCAACTATCTCTGTAGTGTGACAAGTTGCACCGTTTGTCTTATTAACCTCCTGAGAGAGGAAAGAAAGAAATGCTAATGAGAGAATGACTGTTTCAAGCTGCTATAGCATAAGTGAGAACAGGAACTATCTTGTTTTGTGGATGTTTAAGGATTACATGTAACTATATGTAATGTGCTGGTCTTTAATTAATTAATACAAATTCAGTTACTGGAAAATTGCACGAGGCAGTAACTTATGTTACTTAAGTACCTATAGTTCACCTTCAAACACCTTTACTACAATTTAATGCATTGTTTTGGCACATTACTCCAAATATACATGGATTTTGATTGTGTGAAATCGCTTATAGTAAATAACAAAATTTCAATTTCAAGCTATTTTAACTATTTTTATGCAAAAAAGGTTGTAAAATGTGTTGCTTTGGTCATTGTAATAGTCGATTTACTTTGCATTTCAGTGTCCATCAGCCTGCACCTGACAAATACTTCACCTTGACACTGTTACAGGAAACAATGTAGCAAATTGTATTTCTTCCAAAATATAAATACTCCCTCTAAACGTCCTTTGTTCCTCATATCAAAACTCCTTTTCTTTTTTATTTTTATTATTATTATTATTATTATTATTATATTTTAAGATTAAATATTTGTAAACCGATATATGTATTACAGAGATAAAATTTCATTCAAGTTTTCCAAAAGCATTGTAAATTATAATAATGTACTGCACAATAAGCTGCTCTCTCTACTATTTAACCAAACCAAATGCATATAAAATATTTTTAAAATTACTTTTCTCCCACCTTTTTTTCTGTCTGAAAAGGTGTTTATACTTCCAGCCAAAAAGTCCCCACCTGGATTTATCTAAGCAAATAGTTAAGAGCTTCCCTTTGGATAATTACTACATAGATTATTATGGTTCAACTGGCAACAAGTCATTTAACCCTAACTGATGCAGTGAGTAGCTTCTCCTTTCTTAACAACCATGTCAAACGACATATCCTATGGACATGGCATAGAGGTTACTCTTTAGAACGATCAAATTATTGTCCTGCATCAAGCAAAGAAACCAACTAAGGAAATTGTTGAAACTACTAAAAATGGGTTAAGGACTGTCCAATGAATTATTAAAACCAGAAGGATAGTGGTGAACTCTCTTTAATAAATAAAAACATCCTGAATGACTATGATGGGAGATCACTTAAAGGCTTGGTGAAATCAAATTATGAAAAAAAAAAAAAAACAAGAGTATAACTCACAGCTGTGTTTAATAGTGAAAGTTCCAAGTTTTATTTCCATGTGAACGAGAACAACGAGAAGAGAGCTGATTAGTCCCAAAACGGATTGGGACTAATCAGCTGTGTAGCCTTAAGAAAACCACTTGCCAGTTAGACTAATTGAAAAAAGGCTTCTGTTCGCTAGAGAGCATAAAGAATGAACTGTGGAGCATTGGAAGAAGGTCATGTGGTCTGATGAGTCCAGATTTACCCTGTTGTAGAGTGATAGAGGCATCAGGATAAGAAGAGAGGCAGATGAAGTGATGCACCCATCATGCCTAGTGCCTACCGTACAAGTCTTTGGGGTCAGTGTCATGATCTGGTGCAGCTTCTTTTGGTCTTTTTTAGGTTCAGCAAGGTTATATGCCCAAAAATAGAGGTCAGCTGATTGTCTGAATATACTGAATGACCAGGTTTTTCCATCAGTTAATATTTTTCTTCTCTGCCGTCACAGGCATATTCCAGAATGCCAGGATTTGTGAGGCTCAAATTGTGGACAAAGTGTTTCAGGGATCATTTTCACACATGAAATTGGTCACCACAGACCTTAAGCGCATTAAGAATCTTGGGATGCGATGGAGAAGACTTTTTACACAGCAGTCCAACTCTCCCATCATCAGTACAAGATATTGGATAGAAATTAATGTGACTCTGAACAAAAATAAATGTTGTGGCATTGCATAAGCTCATCGAAACAATGTCACGGCTGTAATCATAGCTAAAGGCTGTCTAGTGAAGTATTGACCGTCTTTCTTTTTTACTAAAAACGGTTGTTATACATGACAGTATAACAACCGTTTTCTGACATATGCCAGCTTTTTAGGAGTTGGGGTCAGAGTTCAGTGCGCCTGAAGCAGAGAGGGGTGCTTAAGTGCTTTACCAGAGTGTGTTACAGTCGCAGGTTGTACGGCTGGGTTTTGAACCTCCAATCTTTTGATATTTAACCCACTCCCTTAACCACTGAGTTGGCACTGCACCATAAGTATGCCAGTGTTTTTGTTTCAACCCATGGATGTGTGAGGCAAACATGATAACCACTCCAACACTGAAACAAAGATTCTTTGTGCGATGATTCTTTTTGAAAACTTTCATTTTGACTATATTGAAACTACATTATTGATGTCTGGTTCTGTTACAAGGAGCTGACACTGTAGAATGCTAATAATTAATGTCAGGTTTGAGAACTTCAAATATTCTGCTTGCTATACATAAATTCTACATTAGTTTTACTATAAATATGAAGAAATAAACTGGATACAAATACAGTTAGGTTTCCAAGTGTATTTTTAAGCTTCATGTCCCTGTCTTCTTCATTTCAGTGATGTGAAAGTAAATATGCTCACAGATTTAGACAGGAACCGTTTAACTTATCTTAAGTGTTTTTTCAGAGTAGTAAGGACCAAAAAAAGAAACTACGTTAAGAATGTAAACACGCCTCCGAGTGGCGGAGTGGTAAAGCGCTCGCCCTATCATCCGGAGATCGCTGGTTCGATGCTCTTTTCCTCTCACAGCCGGAGGAATAGGGAGAGCTGATTGGCCGAGCTCTCTCAGCCTTAATGTGGGAGCCCCCCAGCGACGGGGAGGAATTGGCCACGACTAAATTGGGGAGAAAATTTGAAAAAAAAAAAAAAAGAAATGAAAGAACGTAAGCACATTATTAGGTAAATCTTAAAAAACGGCTGTGCAGACAGTTGTGTTTGGAGGTATACATTCCAGGCTAATTCAGCAGCAAACATTTAATAGCACCTGATACGACTCTAAAACTGCACATATCTCATTATTAAACACATTATACTGTACATTAGCACAGTTATATCTAGTATAAAGGTGGACGTCATGAGAGCATATCCTTATACCCAAAGACATTTTTGTTGTTACCGATTTTTTTGAGTTTTGCTGCTGGAGTTGGTTGAGATTTAAATTTCTTTCTGGTACAGAAGTGTTTCTTCTGAACATCTTATCTGTTTCCAATGATGAAATTTGTCCATCATTTGGGGGGGGGGACAATATGATCACATATATAAACACAGACAGGTTAGAAGCATTATCTAGGGTTCATTCTCTGACACTGTCTTCTTTCATTCTTTGCCCATACTGCTCTGTTGGCTGCTCTGTGTCATGGTAACATGGCTCCTACCCAAATGTCTGCTTAACAAAACAAAAGGGAAAGTCTCTAGGGTTTACACAGAATGGTGAGGAAAAACTAAAAACACTGAGTAAGCAGCAGTTCTCCAGGACTTGTTGTTGAGAGACATATAAGGAGAATGTCCAGACATTGTGAGGTGACAGGAAAGCTATGGTAACATATATAATCACCTTTTACTTCCATGGTGAGCAGAAAAGCATCTTAGAAAGTATAACCTTAGGGTAGATAGGCTTCACCAGCAGAAGACCATGTCAGGTTCCTGAACAAAAGGGGCTACAGTGGGCCATTCTGTTTTGGGAAACCTTTACCCACTGTAGCCTGGGATTCCCATTCAAAGACTGTTATTAATACTATGTATAAATATCATTGTGTTTTTATGTCTCATAAATTGTATACTGGAGAAATGTACTATGGGGGGACAAGCTGCTATGAGGACAAATACACAGGACTAAAATCGGCCATCTTTTGAATTTTTTTGCAGGTCTTTCGGCAGCTGTGCAGAAGTTTTCTCAGTCTCTTCAGGATTTTCAGTTTGAATGCATCGGCGACGCAGAAACTGATGATGAAATTAACATTGGTAAGTGACTAATCACCAGGTTGTTTGGGACTGAGATGATGCTGAAATCAGTACACATGTTTGCATATTGAAAAAAAAAAAAAAAAAATATATATATATATATATATATATATATATATATATATATATATATATATACGTTTTATATATAAAATTCCTAGTTCTAACCAGGGCTACAGTTTTGTTAACCAGCTGGACTTAAATTGATCCTACTGGTGTTAATTCATTTTGAGATCCTGCAAATAGGATTAATTAAACTGCACAAGTATCGGCCCTGGGCTCTGAGGGATTTTACTGTGATCTTTACCGTTAATTCATTTCCACGTTCTTGTTCCGAGCCACACAGCTGCCGCAAGTCTCAGACTCACTCTGTCTGACACACATCTGAAAACAATCCTGCCTATTGCCGCTCCCGCTAGCACCACCACGCACCAACCCCAGCGCTATTCTGCTCTAAACAGTGATGTCTTTTCATCCCACTGATGCAAAGTGCTGCCTAGAATTTAATATCCTCGAGGTGATGATGTGCAATTTTGAAACAATGAGCTATAAAAAAATCACTTGAAAACACTTCGTCTTTAATGTGCAACAGTAAAGGGTGAAAGGCATGAAGTGATTGTTTAACAAGGATAATCAGAAAGTCTAGACGAAATATACAGGAGGGTGCAAGCTAGACATATCAATGTTTGGACACGCCTTCTAATTCGATGGTCTTTTCTGATTTTTATTCCTGTCTACATAGTGAAACAGTGCTAAGAGCATCGAAAATATGCAATAATTTTCTTTGAACAGTTGATTTTTAGATGAGTCTTCTACTTATGCTCTATAAAGCCTTCATAATGGCTCAAATCTGAGGTGCTGTTAATTAATGATTTTTGAGGCTGGTAACTTTAAATGAACTTATCCTCTGCAGCAGAGGTACAGTATGTTTTGGTCTTGCTTTCCTAAGATGGTCTTCATGAGAGCCAGTTTCATTATGTTGTTTTCACAAAACAATAAACATTGAATTAGAAGGTGTGTCCAATCTTTTGACTTGTACTGTAGAAAGAAATGACCATGTGAAAGGCTTACTCTTATATTCACAGTAATACCGCATAAGGCTGAACAGCTCAGACTGGAACATTAGTGTTTCCCTCAGTTCCATGCAAATAAGTGCAGTTTAATGTCATTTTCAGACATACAGGTTATCTTGTTACCATGGTCATTGGGTCTTTACAATGTCCACATACACAGATCAGCGATAACATTATACCATGAAACAGGAAGCCATGTATGGGGTAGGTTTCCCCCTTGGTACCTTGGGGCATGGCTCTGCTGTGGTGTCTGACACCAGGATGTTGGCACCGGATCCTTTGGATGCTGTGGGATGTGGGGTGGGGCCATGGATCTGACTTGTTTGTCCGAGAAATCACATGAGTGCTCTATCAGATTGGGATGTGATGAATTTGGAGGCCAGATCAGCAGCCTTGGGCTGTTTCACTTCCCTAGAACTACAGTAAGAACAACAAGTACATAATAACACAAAATTGGGGAAACCCACAGCCTATAGTATGATAATGAGCGTGTGAGTGTTGACCGGAGGTCCTACCACAGTCGTACAAATGGGTATAAATACAATGGTCGCCATTCGCCTGTGAGGGAACCACCTGGACCAATCTTAAACGTAACCTAAAATGGATAAAATATATAATGTGTCATTGCTAATTTGATAAAAATGTTTGTAATGGATGAACAAAAAACACTTTGACACATGCTGTTGATCAACTTCGATGTACTGTAGGAAGAGTTTACTCCACTTCACTTCGGCCCTCTTCATGTGATGTAAATAATTGTAAATAAAGAGCACATCTGTACTAACACCATATGGTATTTTAGGGGGTTCATTTAGTCAAGAGTGTGTGAAGTAAGTATATTACAAACTTTAACGCAGAGTTAAATCACATGTTTAACATTATGCAGCTAAATCCAAATATTCAAGGACTGTATGTAGCTGTAGTGACTTTAAGTGTTTATTAATGCATTTATTTTCAAGTTAAAGAGATGAGGATAACATTTTTTTAAATAATTTTAAATAATCTTTATCTACTATATCTGCATAGCATATTTTATTACCACAAATTACCGTACATTTCCATGCATGAGGCCCAGAAACCAAGTTTACACAAAATGCGGTTTTGGTCTAATGATAGTCTAAGGGTAGTTGAATGTTATGATAAGTTATTCAATTACAAAGCTACACAAGTTTCACCCTAATACCAATGGTCTTAGGACAATACAAGCATGAGAAAATGAGATGGTCCTATGTAATTTGGTTCAACACTGCAGCAATACAGTAGAATGTAGTTCTGGATGCTTATGCTATCTAAGCTGTACACTAAGAGACAATGTGTGATGACACATGGCCACAGTTTTGCCTCTCTGGAAAATGTCAGAAATGACACTCATTCAATCATTGTTCTTCAGTAAGCAGCAGGGTTATGGTGGTTATGACGTCTGTCCTAGGAACACTGAGCACAAGGCAGGAATAACACTGGTTGGAATGCCAGTATACTGCAGGCATTCTTAGAATTCTTTTTCACTTGACCTTTTTCACCAGCCTAGATTGCTAGCTAGATTATCATAATAAAGTATTATCATAATAAAGGTATAATAAAGACTACATAACAATTGGTGAATAAAAGGCCACCTATTATGTAAAAGTTGTACTAAATTTTAAACATTTAGATGGGTGAAATTTAGTTTCCTGCTTTTTATCCCATTTTTGTATTGGCCAATTATGTTCTCCCCCTAATGTGACCTCATATAAGGGAACCACTCCCCAGCTTGTTGCTCAGCTCTGCATGTCCCTGGCAAGACATGACTCAGCAGTAGCTCATTTAAATGCTGTAGACACTGAAACAGCTGAGCACTATGGCCTTGCACCTCCAGTTGCGAGGGTTTGATTCCCGCCTCACGTCTGTGTGAATGGAGTTTATTTTTGTGCATGCTTGGTGGATTTCCTCCGTGTACTCCGGACATGCAGATTAGTCTAATTGGCATTCCAAACTTGTGTTCTGAGATGAACTGGTTACTCATGTTATCAAGGAAACGTTTTGAAATGCTTGCCCATAATACTTGCTTATACTTGTCAAAGCCTCCTGGTTGCTAGCACAAAACATCAACTATAATTCTCTAAATTACTGTTCTAAGTTACATCTTAGTCTTATTCATACTCAATATATTATGTGCAGTTTTTTCATGGATGCTTGAAAAGCTTTGTTTAGACCGGTCTCGCATATTAACGCAGCTGAAATATCTCATGCTGTGGATGAAGTATTGTTTACTCAGGGGGCTGTGTTAATAACCACAAATGTATAGCCTTGGGACACATGTTTGGAAGAGCTGAAAGCAAGAGATTAGGACCAGGGGGTCTCAGCGGAGTAAGACCCAGTCTTATCGCCAAACAGGAAAAAAGTTGTGTATTCCATGCAGGAAGTGATGTAGCTGAAACAGCTCACTAATCCACTCAACCTAAATGACTTGAGATGAAGTGATGTAGTTCACCATTACCCATGTGACCTTTGACAGTAAGTCTTTCCTGAGACTATGTCAATTGCTTTTAAATCTGATTTTGCATTTTCTTGTTTCTTGTTCTTGTTATTAGCTTTCCCAGTTTTTTTTCTGTAGGTTTACACATCTTACACTGCATTTCGATAAATGCACGAAAGAAATGCAGAAGTAAGATAGACATCTTTCCCTGTGTTTTTGGATGAATTGCTTTAGCAGATGGATGTTATGACTGATATGCGTGTTTTTTTCCTGACACATCAGGGACCTGTGCTTCCCGGTTATGTCATGTTTGCACATCTTGAACATGCAGGTATTTTTCTTGCCAACATCAGTGTTTAACAGCACATAACTGATTGTGAATTTCCTCAATGCGTCTCTGTGAAAGTCTCCGTGCGGGTGTAAAGGTTTCAGGTCCGCGTATGTTGCTTTCATTTATTTGAGTTTTTTTGTCTAGAAATTAAAATGGAAAAACAAGAAGAAGCCTTTTTATGGTATATTAAAGTTAAATATTAAGGTTTTTAAATAAGTATTTCTTTGTTTTTTAATCTGAATAATTAAAAAATCCCAACAGTAGTGTGGAATTAGGGTAAACGGATATTTTACTGATAATTCAGCTGATTTGTTGTGGTCCATGTGGGCCAACACATCTAAGGAAAAAGGTCATGTGGTGATTTATTTTAGCCATACATCAGGCACTAACAGAAATCTTTATCTTTAAATACACATACAGTACTGTGCGAAGGTCTTGAGTCACTCCATATTTCGTCAGATTGTGCTTCCAAAGAGCCAGACCTTCTTGTATTTTTAATACAGTCTTAAAAAATAGTTCTCCAGACTTCCTGAAAGATTTTTGGCTCTCATTTTCAGTCCAGTTTCTGTACCTGACCACTTCCAGTGGAATATTTTTGTTTGTTCAGCCACACAGTGACCTATGAATCATTCAAGCTTAAAAACCATCTAACATAAGGCATGAACCAGTGAGAAACAGGTGCAGATGATGACGGATGATCAGGACGGTGATTAGTGTACTGGTGATGTTGAATGCTGAGTGGTTGAAACAGACATGAGGGGAAATGAGGTTGCTGCTGAGGTTAACAACCAATTTTATTTCAACATAAACAACCAAATTGTTCTCATTAAAAATAAAATAAATAAAACCAACATAATTGAATAAAATCTAATATCGGCACAGTGGCATAGTCTGTGTGCGTTGTTTGCATGTTCTACCCCTTCTTAGTGGGTTTCCTTCAGGTAATATGGTTTCTTCTCACAGTCCAATGACCTACTGATTGGGCTAACTGGCATTCCCATATTGCCCTTAGTGAATGTGTGTGTGTATGTGTGTGATGGATTGACACCCCATCCAGGGTGTACCCCGCCTCACGCCCTAAGTCTCCTGGGATATTGGCTCCATGTCCCTGTAACCTTGTGTCCAGGATAAGTGATATAGAACATGAATTAATTAATTAATTTAAATTATATATATTTCTAATAATTAACTAGTGTCTGCCGAAACACATTCCGGTCATTCAGTAACCTTAAGTAACCTCTTCAGCCCAATCCCTACTATAGTGGGGGGCACAGAAAAACAGACTCATGGCTCAACGCCTACTAAAGTCTTAGTTCAGTTTCTTTCACCTGCAGTCCAATTCCTAATATACAGTAGTAGGGTTTTTTACTTCCTTATTGCACTAAGGCATGTACGTACATGGGAAGTTGTGCTTCAACCTACCACATGACAAGAGCAATGGACCTGGCCGAGCTGACAAGTTAGTGTTGCATCAAGAATTAGGAAAACACACACACATATATACATATATATTCTAGACGTTAATGAGACTAGTAAATAATTGAAAAACTGTTTTGTCTACATGTTCCTTTGATTCTTTGGTTTTCCTGTTGAAAATATTGAGAAATTCATTTGTTGGTGCCACTTTTGGTGTAGCTTGGTAAAAAAAATAAAAATAAATACAGGCCAAGGCATCAACGATACGGAGGAAAAACTTGAAAGTTAAGAGGTTCTTTTTATCCCCCAAATCTCCTTTAATCCCCAATTAATGAACACAACATACTGTACACTGAAAAGTGTCAGATCTGAAAGTCTTATATATTTAGGGTAACAAATAAAAACTAAGCAAGGTTAACAGAACTCAAATCCCAAAATGCTAACCTAAAATCTCGATGCTTTGC
The DNA here is from genome assembly GCA_030522415.1 of Channallabes apus. NCBI lineage: Eukaryota > Metazoa > Chordata > Actinopteri > Siluriformes > Clariidae > Channallabes > Channallabes apus. Next base: position 7,758,997 of record CM060125.1, read on the forward strand.
TTTTTTTTTTTTTGTTGTTGTTGTAATTTACAGTTGCATATTTATATTTAGTGTTTTGCCAGCAACGAAGGGGTAGTGGTTAGCAGTGTAGCCTTGCACCTCCAGGGGCGTTTTCCAACTCGGGTCTGTGTGCATGAAGTTTGCATGTAAGATATGCATATTAAGCTAATTCCATCCATTCATCCATCTAGGAACCTCTGTAGTCCAACTAGGGACCGTGGACCCCATTGCATTTATTTCCATTTTGTACAACCATGGTACGACCTCAGTCAACATTCACATGCACATTCACACACACATTCACACACTATGGGCACTTTGGGAATGCCAGTTAACCTAATCTGCATGTATTTGGAATGTGGGAGGAAACCGGAGAACCCAGAGGAAACTCACCAAGCACAGGGAGTCCAGGCACATAGACCCAACGAAGGAATTGAAACCAGGACCTGGAGGTGCAAGGCGACAATGCTAACCACAAAGTCACCATGCCGCCTATTAGGCTAATTGAAATTCCCAAATTGCTTGTAGTGTGTGAATAAGCATGTGAGTTTGTTTATGTGTCTACCCTGCAATGGACTCTCACCCCATCCAGGGTGTATCCGGCCTCATGCACTAAGACTCTTGGGATTGGCTCCAGGCACACCTCGTCCCTATACACAGGGTAAAGCGGTGTCGACGATGAGTACAGTATACCAGCAGGCCTGAGAGAATGGTTATGGCATTTCTATGCTAGATTGTAATTTTAACATCAATTTTACCGTAGCCTTTGGTGTCCTGGTGTGACCATACATCAAAACACTAACAAACTGGTAAACTGTGTAAATATAAATAACCCGAATTGGAACATACACCGCGTTCCAAATTATTATGCAAATTGGATGTAAGTGTCATGAACACAATAAAGTGTATTGTGTCTCAGAGCTCTTTGGATCACTGAAATGAATCTCAGACACGTGTGATAATTAGTTTGCCAGATGAGCCCAATGAAAGGAACGTACGTAAGAAGGTTGTTCCACATTATTAAGCAGGCCACAGATTTCAAGCAATATGGAAAAGAAAAAGGATCTCTCAGCTGCCGAAAAGCGTCAAATATTGCAATGCCTTGGACAAGGTATAAAACATTAGATATTTCATGAAAACTTAAGCATGATCATCGTACTGTGAAGACATTTGTGGCTGATTCAGAGCACAGACAGGTTCGTGTAGATAAAGACAGAATGAAGAAGGTTTCTGCAAGACAAATTGATCGGATTAAGAGAGCAGCTGCTGAAATGCCTTTACAAAGCAGCAAACAGGTATTTGAAACTGCTGGTGCCTTTGGAGTCCCGCGAACCTCAAGGTGTAGGATCCTTTAAAGGCTTGCAATTCTGCATAAACCTACTATTCGGCCACCCCTAATCAATGCTCACAAGCAGAAATGGTTGCAGCGGGCCCAGGCATACATGAAGACAAGTTTTTAAATAGTCTTTTTTATTGATGAATGTCGTGCAACCCTGGATGGTCCAGATGGATGGAGTAGTGGATGGTTGGTGGGTGTCCACCATGTCCCAACAAGGCTGCGACGTCAACAAAGTGGTGCTGGAGTCATGTTTTGGGCCGGAATCATGTAGAGAGAGCTGGTAGGCCGCTTTAGGGTCCCTGAAGGTATGAAAATGACAAGTATATTGACTGACCACTTTCTTCCATGGTACAAAAAGAAAAACCGTGCCTTCCGTAACAAAATCATCTTCATGCACGACAATGCCACCATCTCATGCTGCAAAGAATACCTCTGTGTCACTGGCTGCTATGGGCATAAAAGATGAGGAACTCATGGTGTGGCCACCATCCTCCCCTGACCTCAACCCCATTGAAAATCTTTGGAGCATCCTCAAGCAAAATATCTATGAGGGTGGGAGGCGGTTTGCATCAAAACAACAGTTCTGGGAGGCTATTCTGACATCCTGCAAAGAAATTCAAGGAGAAACTGTCCAAAAACTCACAAGGTCAATGGATGCAAGAATTGTGAAGGTGATATCAAAGAAGGAGTCCTATGTTAAGATGTAACATGCCCTGTTAGGATGTTTTGATTCAAATAGCTTTTGATTTCAGTAAATATGACCTCCTAATGCTGCAAATTCAACAAAAGCCCATTTTCAGTTCTTTACAACCTATAAAATGTTTTAACTCTTGTGCATAATAATATGGAACAGTACATTTTCAGTTTTTTATTTTTGAAATAAATATTGTTATCATTAGGAGGTCGGTTCAATAAAATTCGAAATATACCTTAATGGCTGATGACTTGAAAATTATACCAACTGTCATTTGCATTGACTAATTATGAAAATCAGGGAAAGATATCATTTGCGTATAATTTGGAACATGGTGTATATTACTTTGCTGTATAAGTTATGATAGCTGAATAATTCACGTCTCTTTTTATCACAGCTCAGTCATTGAAGGAATTCTCTCAGCTATTAAACACAGTTGAAGAGGAACGACGACGACTTGTAAGTAAATATGTTTCCTTGCTTGTTAGTATTATATGGTCTCCTGTGTTTTATATATACTGTATATACATATATATATATTCTTTTGAAGCACTTATTGTGTGTTATTTTAGAATTTGGCACTGAAATCTAGCTCTCATCTAACAAGTGCATCAGAGTTATGGGAAACGCGCTTTGGTCAAACAGATGCTTGATTTGGGTTATGGCTTTTTTGGGACAGAGGGGAAGCTGCACGTATGTGAAAGCTGTCATGAAGCATCATCTCTTTTGGACTGTCTTGAAATTTTTCACTTTTCAAATGTTTTTTTCCCCAGCCTAACAAAACTAAAAAGGTGGCTCAAGAAGGTTAATGTGTTATCAGTTACAGTACTGCTACTATTGCTATTACATAAACCAAAATGTGTAAGGAAGTAAACAAGTAAGTGAGGGACAATGCCCCTTGCTACAGATTTCTATTTTGAGCATGTGTCATTGCCATGATTCATCCATACATACTGGAGTACGGCTGTTGTTAATGACTAATATCTTGCATCAATCCAGACAAAGGCTTATGTTTGTGTTTTCGACCGGGCTTAGTCTGGGGAACAATCCACTTACTTGGACAGCCCCATTTGTCATTAAGCCCTGTTGATGTTGTTGTTCTTGTTTTTAAGCTCTTTATAGACAGAATCTGAAAATTTGGGAAATGAATATGGAATATGTGAGAAATTATATAAAAATCAAAATGATCAGATTGTCCCTGTTGACCGAGCTGAGGGCGACAGGGGGAAGGGAGAACTCCCTTAGATGGCAATAGGAAGAAACCTTGAGAGGAACCAGACTCAACAAGGAACACATCCTCATTTGGATGATAACTGATATTAGGGGTTGATTTGCAGTCATACTGTGTGTTAGGCAGCTGGAAGCTCAAAACCTATTGATTAACTACTGCACATGCCATCAGAGAAGAGCTGCCTGCATCAGCCAAGTCCAACCCATCTTCATGGTCAAGTGGAACTGTCCCCTGTTTATACACAAATACCAAGCAGACCACGCGGGGCCTCCATGCAACAAGATCTCCAACCAGAAGCGGGCTGCCAGGATGAGTAGTATAGTATAGTGCAGAGTGCAAGCAGAAACTCTGGCAGGACTAACTATGACAATGTAACTAAAAGAGGAGAGCCAGAAGGAAACACAGGCATGAGGGTAAACCAGTCACTCCACCATCAACAAACAAGAATCCATGAGCCTATCCATGGATTTTACACTACTTTTACAATACAAATCTATTCACAAAATGCTCGGCTAAATAAATAGGTTCTCAGCCTAGACTTAAACATTGAGTCCTGAACAATAATTGGAAGGCTATTCCATAACTTTGGGGCTTTGTAAGAAAGAACTCTGCCCCCTGCTATAGCTATTATTATACACAGTACTGACAAGCAGCCTGCATCCTTTGATTGAAGTAGGTGTGACGGATGATAAAACACTAGCAGTTCACTCTGACGTGAGACCATTTAGTGTTTTGTAGGTGAATAGTAGTATTTTAAAATCAATGTAAAATTGATCGGAGCCAATGCAGTGTCTCACTTAATTGCAAAATAATTTCCGTAAGTGGATTTTTTCAGTCTCCATCCATATATTCAATGATGTCACAGACATAGCTTTCCTGAAATTTTAACCTCTCAGACTTATCAGATGGGTAGCCAGTTAATTTTGCTTCATGCTCACCTTATCTGGGTCACCTTTGACTTTTGAAATCAGTACAGTTGGAATTAAGGTCTGTTTTAGTGAGAGAAAAAAACGCGGAGCTGCCAACAAATAAGCAGCAGCCACACTGAACTACAGCTGCTTGATTTACATTGTATCATGAAGTACTGTAGTATGCATTAGGGGTTTGTGGTAAAATTTGGTTCCTCCTCTGCATGCTGGGATTTTCTTGTTAGCGTTGTTGATACCTCTTCTGATGTGGTTTAGGATGTAGTGTAACATTCTGTGAAAAAAAATGTAAAAAGGAAAAAAAAAAACCTTGCCAAGAGAAATGAGACTTCAATTTGTAAATGCATTTTCTCCCTGCAATTTTATGGAACAGTTTATTTAACATTGGGATTATGTAGTTTAATATTGTTGACAGGGGTATATAAATATTTGGGCTTGTAATATTGGAAAAGATTTGGGGTGACACAGATTGTCTTACTTGATAGCTACAGTAGACTCATAGCTCCAGCGAAAAAATAGTAAAGAAAATGTTAAGACATGTCAGACGTGTTGTAGATGAGTAACTACCATGAGAAAAAAATACATCATGTCATGACACATTCCTATTCCTATGACAATGAATGAAAGAAGATACAGTATGAATGAAGAGGGTGAGTCAAGAATTATCCGCACTCCGTCTATATTCCTCAACGAGATGCGTTTGGTTGTGAAATTTGGTCCGCTACTCTAAAGAAGGTGAAAGATTTCATCACTATGAGTCGGACAGTAAATGGCAGAGTATGGAACAGAAACACCCACAATCAATGACCCAGGAAAGTTAAAAAGTAAATCATCAGCTAGAAAATTGATGCTTATAGTTTTCTCAATATTGGAACATTGTCAGGAAAAAGGTTCAACAATGAACAGTGCTTGTTACAGAAAACACAAAACTTTGTTTAGATGTGTTAAAGCATCCTCCCTATAGTCTTGATCTCACTCCATCAGACTTTCACCTGTTTGGTCCCCTGAAAGCAGCCCTGTCACGATTAAGATTCACTTCTGATGAAGAATAGAGGATAGCAGTGCATTCGTAGCTCGCAGCTCACCCTAAAACATTTTAATGAGGGAATATGAAAGCTTGGTGACAGATAGACAATGTGTATTGAAAAGCAAGAAGATAATAAATAAAATAATGTATTTGTCTTTTCTAAAGTTAATTAAAATAAGTTCTACATTCTAAATTTAGACTCCCCCTTGTGTATACGTTAGCTAGCAAAACATATAGCAAATAGTAAAAAACTAAATTGAAAAAATCAGTCTTAATCATAGTGTTGAAATGCAGGTAATTTTTTTTTTACTTAAGGGAACATTTTGTACAAAACCATATCATTTTATACATTCACTACAAACTTTTGTACAAATCACAACACCACCAGTGATATCTCACTATAATATTTCACTATTTATTGTTATATATTACAGTACTGAAATTATATCGTCAAATTCCTCAGCCCAACTTTACTCACCTGGTACAGATTTAAAGTAAATTTTTCATCTAAAAAAATCAAGAGGTTTCTGCATTCTCTGTTTCTCTCTCTCTGTTGCCACATGTTGAGTAAAAAGCCAGTATTATTCAATGTCCTTTCCTGCCCCTTGTGGAAAATATGCTTCAGCCCATTACTCACAGTAAAGAAAATTAAGACACATGTGGAATTTAATTTGGTCATTGAGTCTGACATCAAAGCCGATGCTGTAATGTGTTTCCTGGAGCAGTGAAACGTGTTGAATTGATCTGGAATCAATTCAAGCGTATTTTTCTTTAAATCTCTCACACTGTAATGTTGCCTGTTCACCCTGGTCCACTGTTGTGTACTGGAATGAGAGGAGGTCAGTGGAGCTGTGCGAGGAGCCCCAGGGGGAGAATTACCCAGCAGCCCCCTCCAGTCTGACTACTTCCTGTAGACTATGGCTCCGTTACGCTCCATTCTCCCAGGCTGCTTTGCCAGGCCTCTTAGGATGACAAATACCTCCGTAAAAAAGAAAGTCTCAGACAGCACTTTCATTCATAGATGTACAATAACGAGACCGAAAAGAGTGAATGACTCCACGTGAACACGTTGACCTCCCTCTGGGGAAGCAGCTGGAAAGTTTTTTCGTCATTGTTGTTACAAGAAATTCACAAGACACTTATAACATATCGTAAATCATCTGGCCAGTATTATACCAGAGAACTACTGAGTGTTCAGTCTGATGTGTCAGAAGGTGTAGATAATTTTTTTTTTTTCATGACTGAAGTTCAGATGGTAGTGGTTCAAACCATTTGATGTTTGTATTAATGCATTTATTCTGTTACATTACAGTTTGTTTAGTATAGAGTTGTTTGGTGGATGATTCACATCGTATAAGTGTAAAGAGCAGACCAAACATCAGTTGCTTTTTAAAAATTATTATAATTATTTAACCTTTATGGAAGACGTCTCCAGGGCCAGTGCTTTGCAAAGAACGAAAAAAGAGAGGTTGTTGAAGGGAGGACTGTTGGACTGTTTATTGCTGCTATAAAGTAAGTGATAACAGGAACTTGTTTCGTGGACGTTCCACAACAAGGAATGTAACTATAAACAGAAAAACATATGGCCCTTGTAATCATTATTGAATTGCTTAAGTGGAATTAAACAGTTCTGGGCATGCTGTTATAAGAAATAAATAACTGTTACAGCACAATCCGAAGAGTTTTATTACTTACTTATTACAGAGAAAATATCATTAATACCTTATTATGTACTGTATCTTTGAATATCACCTGGCATCCTCCCACTGCATATTCATAGTGTTTGGAGTACATACTGTAAGCTGAGGCAGGCAGCCAGATATATCTGTTTTAAAAGGGAGGCATTTTCCCACATGATGGATCAGACTGATGTAAGAATGAGTTTCCTCTCAGGCGGTAAAAGGCCATGGGAACTGGTGTTATGAGAGATACACTCAAGCTGAAAACATGACTGTCTGGCCAATGAAATGAGGAAATCCTCAGCCCTTGTAAAGTGCTGAAAGGCCACTTGCTTTAATGAGTCAAGCACTTACTGTCAGCTCCTGTGTGGAAGTCCGTAACCTTGACATGACCTAGTTTGTATTTAAAATATTATTATATTTATCAAACTTTTGTTAGTTTTTTTTGCATTTTAAATGAAGTAGAATTATTAATTATGCATTCAGTAAACATGTTTATGGTACAAAATATTTCTTTAGGGTCCTGTTACACTTAAAAATGGAAGATGGAAGCGTCGCGTCCAGGAAACGCACGTCAAGCACGCATCTCTCAACAGCAAATTTGTTACTGCTCTCTGAAAGGTCCATATCTTACATCTGGAGCTGCTTGGAGTCAGACCAACTCCATTAGAAGTTCAGGTTGCATTAGTTTTGACGTAGGCAGATCAGGGATGTGGAGACAGACTGTCAATTTGGCGGGGGAGGACTGTGCACAGGCAAGCATGTGGAACCTATTTTGGGCAATTCTCTAGTGAGACTGGAAGCCAACCACTTTGGTGCCTGGGAAAGTATATAAAAGGAACTTAAGTATGTAATTGTGTGTTGTTCCAGTTGATGCTATGAAACGAAAGTGCTGCTAATTGTAGTACCATTATTGTACAGTATATGAGAAGAGTTGCTCTGGATCATTTTCGTGTGATTTTGGTGGTGGGGGTGGACAATTAAGATGCCAGAACTGTGAACTAGCTTACAGGCGCCAAGCCTTTTTGATGTTTCATGGTGAATTCGACTCATTTTCAGATTTGACAAAAGACACAGTACAGAAAAAAAGTGATTATATAGTGATTAAGGGCAGCATGTTTGCTTAGTGGTTACCACTGCCGTCTTGCACCTCAAGGGTCCAGGTTCGATCCCAGCCTCGGGGTCTGTGTGCATGGAGTTTCCACCATGCTTGGTGAGAGTTTCCTCCCAGTACTCCAGTTTCCTCCCAAGTCAAATGACATTGTCTGTAGTGTGTGAATGAGTGTGTGTGTGCGCTCGGTGATTGATTGTCACCCTGTCTAGGGTGTATGCCGTCAACAGACCGCAAGACCAAAAAACAAGAATATGACCCTGGATATTAAACACAGAATACTAAGACTTGGTAAATCAGGCATACAGACTGAGTGAGAGTTGGTAACTTCAATAAATTGAAGTTTAGGGGCCAGGGGTAGCTCAGTGGTTAAGGCATTGGACTACGGTTCGGAAGATCCCAGGTTCAAACCCCACAACCACCAAGCTGCCACTGTTGGGCCCTTGAGCAAGGCCCTTAACCCTCAACTGCTCAGATGTATAATGAGATAAAAATCTGGATAAGAGCGTCTGCCATATGCCTAAATGTAAATGTAAATTGAATTTCACGGTAACTAAAAACATTTCCTGTTATATACAGTAGTTGTACTTACTACTTTTTGGGTTCTCCTCATCTCATCTGAGGGTGTTTGCCCTTATCACTGTTTCCACTTGCTTTGTCATTAGAGACAATTTGATAAAGTTGTAAATTTATCCTTTTTTTATTATTTAAAATTTATATCCATTGGCAATGTTTCTATAAAGCTGCTTTATAACTGTCCATTGTTAAAAGAGCCAAGCAAATAAAATAGAATTCAATTAAAGATAGATTTCACATCTATTGAATGTTTAAGGATTTTATTTTCAAGGTTTGTGCATGATTGCATGCATGGAAGTGAAAAGTGGAATTGAAGCTGTGTGGTGAGAATAGTAGTTCTCGCCATTTTATTTTATATTATATTATATTATATTATATTATATTATATTATATTATATTATATTTTGTTTAATGTAAATATGATCAAAAGTCTTAAGTTTTATCTTCAGTACAAATGATGTTATATATGTCTATCATTCTGTATTATGTACAAGGCAATTCACTATTTCCAGACACACCTTAAATGTAATAAATAAATAACATTACAGAAGAATATTTGCATGCCTGTAGAGAAAGCAACAGATGCAAAGATGCCTTTGAAAGCATTTCTAAATTAAATAAACTTTTATAAAGAACACTAAATAGTAATGAAATAAACTTAGTTGATATTTGGAATGAAACTCCAGAGTGAAAGATACAGGTTTATGCATTTTTATAAGTAAAACAGCTGGTACAGCTTTCCACTATTACATGTATTTGTATGACTATCGTACGACAGTCTTGTAAATTGCCTTTGTACAGATAAATTTTTGATAAGGAACTGAAAACTATTCCAGGTGACTACCTCATGCATCTGATGAGAGAATGCCATGAGTGTGCCAAGTTGTCATTAAAGCTAAATGTAGCTCCTATTGGGAATCTGAAATACAAAACATATTTTGGGTTGTTTAAAACTTTTTCCATATGTGTCATTTAATAGTTTGGATGTCTTCAGTATTGTTAATGTACAATGTGGAAAATAATAAAAAAAAAGAAATTGAAAAAAACACAGAAGGAGAAGATGTGATCAAACTTTTGTCTGGTAGTGTATACTGTATGTATGTATTTATATAATACTTATTTTCTGTGAATATGTGGGGTTTTTTTTTCCTTGAGATAATGATGCTGCCACTTATAACAAAATCACAAACATATCAAAGTCCAATCCAGTCCAATTCAAACCGGTCACATAGGCAACCCTGAAACACTTACTTGCCTTAACAACTATCTAGAATGGTTTTGAAACACATTATTAATTTTTCCCACAGAAGTTACCAAATGTGGTTCTTTGCCCAATTATTGGTTAAAGTCTATTTGAAAATGGAGAATGTGTGGGTTTTTTCAAGAAAATGTGAGCATGTAAGATGTCAAGTTTTAATTTTGTTACAATCAGTTAAGTACTAATTCCCTAACATGATACTTATTTATTATAACTAAGTCCGTTCCAGCTCTGCTCATTTTACTGGCCGTATTGTGAGCTAATATTATTAAGTTCTTGTGTAAAACCAGTCTAAACTCCCTAATCAAGATTGTATATTTTCATTAAATAAATGGATTGTTACTGTACTAGACTAAGGAATGCACAGTGACCCAACAATAGCAATGTTCTTCTAAATCACGCTACAAGGACAAACTGCACAGCATATTTTTTCAAGGTTCTCAGACCCAATCAAAACTCACAGGAGTTCCAAATGATTTTTTTGTTTGTTTTTCAGAGAATCTGTCTATTAAGTATTACTTTTAAACTTGATCAAATTGTAATTTGATACAGATCCAGAATGCAGATGATGTCTTGATCACGCCGTTGGAGAAGTTCCGCAAGGAGCAAATCGGTGCAGCTAAAGTAAGTCCTCCAGATTCCTATTGATAATTTATGCTTCACGTTTCAGCAGAGAGCCATTTTTAGCCTTATTGCGACATAATCCTGTACATAATTTAATGTAGGTCCATGCTGAGACTCTGCAGGGAAGGGGGGAAATTGCAAACACCTGTTGAGGAACAGCGAAATTATAACCAGATTCAGTAATGCCACATGCACCAATGTTCAACGAATACCAAGCACTAGGTGAAGTCACTGCAGCCCCATGATATATTCACTAGATTAACAGCTTCATAATCTTGGCCTTGAACCAGAGGTTTCAGGCTATGAGACAAATGCTAGTGTTTGAAAGAAAGGTTCTTATTAAATTGTAGTAATTGTAGACATTACTTCACAAAAACTTCTGTGCATCTGAAAACAATTCAGTATTTTGTTTAGTAGCTCCCAGGTGAGTGAATGACTACAGAGCTTCATTCATTGTACTCGGCTAAGTTTTAACTAACGATAGACAGACACAGTAAACAAGCTAATATTTTGCTTATACTGAATGGTATTTTTAATACAGCCATTTCTCAGAACTGAAACAAAGACGTCATCTTGGCTATACTCCTGGGCAGTTATTTTCAATCACTGAGGTGACTGTCTCTTTATTACTGAGTGGAAGGACTATGTATATAAATCAACCACCACATTAACTTGCTGCCCCATTCATATTTTAATCAGTTTCTACTTCTCTAATCTCTGAATAAAAAAATCTGTCATCCATCACATGGCACTGTACATACACATTCACACATTTGTTTACACTGTAACATATGGAAGATGGAAAGCTTAGAAAAACGTTACATAACCAGTAACCCAAGAATAGTATCAAACTTGTAACCCTTTGAGGTGCCAATGTTACCTGAGCACGCTTTGTGATTTTTGGATATTGAGGACTAAAGATTTGTCACTCAGGAACCAAAAAATGAAGAAATGCAAGATAGAACCCTATCTTTCCCAACATCTCGAAACTCACAGGATTGTACAGACGTGACTGCTTCTTAAAATGCTTAGATAACACTCAGGAGGATTTTAGAAACCATTGGGAAACTATAGTGATTAAGAGTTGGGATTTAAGACACAGTCTGCTGAGTCCTGATGAGCTGGAAGTGTTGCCTCCTCCAGCCAAGCGCTGCCTGATGAGCTCACTGCTGAAAGATCCAAAGCTGAAAACACGCTGCCTTATTTGGGAGTTTCAGTCCCAGATTCTTCAGACAGAGCTGCGATGGAACTTGCTCAGCTTTGACATTTAGACCACAGAGGCCAAAGGGAATGGTTGTTCGGCTGTTCAACCTCCTGCACAAAACCGGACACATACACATGACAAATGAGGGCATAAACACTACATTACTGACATCTCAGTATCTCACCACAAATGCAAATGTCTACACCTTCATCAAGACCACACACCAGTAGTAATACTAACACTGCGAACATCAATGATTTTTTTTTCCCTTGAGGCTCAGAATACTCTATATATTCTGCGTAGAACTCCTAAACAAGAACCCTCAAGGCCCAGGAAGGATGATGTCATTGTTAGTCAGCAGATGGGCTTCAAGTAAGCATGTCAGAAATGCGATTCCTCTGCTTTCTTGCTTGGCAAGTTTGCAGTCTGCTAAGTGTCCTTTGAAGGGTCATGGGAAAGGTTTGGCTAGTGGCGTAGAGGAAAAACAAACAGGTTGGATCGGATTTCAGTTGCAACTTAAATAAAGGAATCGTTTTTTCTGAAGAGGTTAAAAATACTTTGGTCATATTTTAGAATTTCATAAAACAAGACTTTAATTTTAGTTGAGCCTGAGCTCCAATTTGGAATTTCATTACGTCATACTTTTTCATCAGCGGCTTTGCGGTCATATTGTTTCTAGGTTGATCTGAACTTAGTTTCAGGATGTTTAACTAAAATGGACACCATTCATGAAAGATTAATTTGTTTATATACCAATACCAAAGCAGCAAAAGCCAAGAGCTAGCCAGTTTTCACTAGTTATACATTGCTTATATGCCTCTATAAACTCATTTAGTACTTAAAAATAGTAATTGACTGTGGGGCACTGTTGATAGCAAGAGCAGCCATGTTGGCATGACATCTTTTGCTGATCTCGGGTCTAGCACAGCTTCCTGACCTTACAAGTAGGAATTCCAAACTGAGGGGGTATTTCCTTTTATTTCTTCCTGGTCAAAAGTCTGAAAATCATCAAACTTGCATGGTTTCTTGGTAGTTTATTTCACAATTAAATTATTTTTACTAGGTGATTAATGGAACAAGTAATTTAATAGTAATATAAAATTATTGGCAAACATCTGCAGTTAATAAACAGTTCTACGACTATGGACAGTTTAAACATGTGACAACGAATATTTTGGAACAATGGAACAATGTGGATGGTTAAAGGGGTACTTTAGCTATAGACAAAAATATCAAACTTAATTAAGGTTGTGACGGTGGACAATTAAAAATAGAATCCACATGTTTTTATATCCAATTTATATTTTTCCCGTGCCATTATAACATTTAATGATTTTACTCAGGATCTGGAGAAAACTATAATTTTCTATTTTAAAAAAATGCCGCAGGCATTCCCTTAATTGTTATGTCAGTGAAAGCTTAGCTAATCATATTGTAGACATATCGTTATCGCAAATCAAACCGAATTTAAATTAAAATTTTATTTGTCACATACACGACCATTCACAGTATGGTATGCAGTGAAATGCTTATACGACTGTTCGTAAAAAAAATTTTAAAAAAAGAAGAAAAAAAATACTTTACTGCAATAGGAAAAATTATATCAAGGAAAATGATCGAATTTAAAAGCTAGTGAGTTAGCTATTACATATTCTGGTTTGTTAAATGTACAACTTAAGATTTACAGGCCCATTGTTTAAGTATTAATGAAGAAAGAATTTCATTACAGCTGTTAAGGTTCTCAGTTCTCTATGGTTAGTGCTTTACTTTCCTGATATGAATCAGCAGTTTCACGACTGCTAATGCTTAACACCTCAGTAACCCGCCAATCTGTTTACTGTCTTGCTCTGCTGTAACACTACATTATGAAACACTTGAGATGTAAAAATTTATGATTCATTGTCATGATTTGGGAATATAACCTTTTTCATTGTAGATGGTCAAAGTTAAATGAGCTAGCATAGTTTGCATTTGTGGTTTGTATGATTTTTATTTATTTATTTCAGAGATAATAATCGCAAGATAGAAGAAAGTTCCTCAAAGTTCCTAACACTGTTGTTTTGTTCTTTTTGATTTCCAAGGCTGCAATAAATCATAATTTTTTTTATGCTAATACCTCAGTATGGTAGAGATTTGGTAACTTTTCTACATTGCGTGTATTACATTCCACAGTATTGTCAATGAGATGTCAAACATAGAATGAATCAAATTTAAATCATGATCTTTAAATATGATTGTTTTCTTTCCCTGTTCTATTCAGATGTGCAAAGCTGATGTGAGCATGTAGTTAGCATACTTTGTTTTCATTAGATAACTAGCATATGTTGTATCTAGGTGATTGCTGATTATTTCAATTTATTTTTAGTTTCCTGTTATCACACAGTTATTTTAATAGCATTATAATGTCTTCTTTTGAGCCGTTATCTACAAGCTTCCTCATTTGGTTTGCTATGTCAACAAAACTTCTATCTTCACAAAACAAGCTGTTATCTTGAGATTACAAGAACAGATTACAAGTACATTATCAGTAGATTGTAGGACTGACAAGTGCTTTCTACTTTAGATTTCTGTCTAATATAGCGAATGAGATTGCACAATGTAATAACGTAAAATTCATTTGAGTCCAGACTTTCATTTACATATTAATTAATAATTAACCTTAATGGCTAAGAGTTAGAGCAATGATTGATGGTGAATATACTTAAAGCAATTTTGTCCCTCTCTGCTGCTCTCCTTATTGCAGAGTGCTACAGTAACTTCAAGAATATATTCTTACCGTAACTGTTTTTGTTGTTTTTGTTAATGTTTTTATTCTTGTTTTGCATGGTAATGTGAATATTTTTGTAAGTTCATTTAAGGTATTTACGGCACATAAATACATTTTAAGGACCTCTTTTAAATAAAGGTAAACTACATGTACAGGATGCAGGATACCACTCGAGTGACAAGGAAATGCACATTTATTTATTTTTGGGGAGTGAAAGAGAGAGAGCCTACCCTGAATCATTAGATGACTTTCTGACACCTTAGTAACCTACCGGTCTGTTTCCTTCCTTTCTAAACATTGTACAATTGATGTATGAAACAATTCAAAATAATTTCCTCTATGTTTCTGGCTATTTTTTTTTAAATGTTATGTTGAAATACAGTTAATAGAAATGTAAAATTTCAATGACTTTGCATGCAACTTAACGTTGGTCCACTGGACAGGAACAAGCACGCCACCTGCTGGGCAAAGTGCCATTCAGAATGCCTTCTGCCCATATCCATTCAAATCAAGTAAACAAATGGACATCTTCAAAACATTTTAATGATACATTTGCACGAAGTTTGTTTGGCCTGTTATATAACTTTTTTTTTTTCTCACAAGGCATTTATCTTTGTAATTACAGTAAAGGAAATTCCAGTTTTGTAATCAACATTATCTTTCTTCCTTAAAGGAGGGAAAGAAGAAATTTGACAAGGAAACTGAGAAATATTATACATTTCTGGAAAAACACCTGAATTTGTCCTCAAAAAAGAAAGAGACATTTTTACAAGAGGTAATATTTAATAAGCATTTTAATTAACTTTATTTTACTTTCACCATTTTTAGTGCCATCTCTTTAATAATTAAACTCATTTATGCCTGGCTGTTTTTTAGGCAGATACCCAGATCAATAAGGAGCGACAGATGTTTTGTGATGCCTCTCTTGAGTACGTCTTCAAGATCCAAGAAGTGCAGGAGAAAAAGAAATTTGAGTTTGTTGAGCCGGTGAGGATACAATGATTTAATTTTTTTTAAATTAAGAGATTAATTTAATAGATTTTTCTTGTAAGGTTTTTAAACTGTAAACATGAACAAATTACCATTTAAAGTGCCTTTCACAATTACTGGCACCACTTCTAATGATTAGTTAAAAGAGATAGGAAAAATCTACCTTTTGGTATTTGGTAACAGTAAATATATGCATTTTTTTGGGTAAAAAAAAATTTTCTAACCATTTTCTTATGAAGTTCAGCACAATTCTCCCTTATTTGGTTCGTGTGTTCTCTCTTTTTTTTTTTGCCATGTTGATGGACTGCTATAGAGGAATTTGGCCTCTGTGTCACCTCATATTTGTACCTCAGTTAATCAGGAAGTCATGGGTAACAGCTTGAAGGTTCCTACACACTTTAATCAACTTTAAAAATGTACATTTTAAATAGGAAACATGCTTCAGTTACAATGTGATTACTATAATTTCCAGGGTCTTTTTCTAATCTTTACAAGTGCCAATAATTGTGGAGGGCATTTTAGGTGACAAATTGAATCATTTGGCATTTCTCTGTCTTGAGCCTAATTTGTGGATGTGATTGGATGTCTGAAAAGTTCCTCTTCCTTAACTTTGTAGTTTTGCAGATGACAGTACAGTTTATTTTCCATGACTTGTTAGCTGGTTGTGTAATCAGTGCAAAATAGAAGAGGAAAGTGTCAAATACCTAACAGCTTAATTCTTTCTCTTTTTCTTTCTCCCACTTACCCTTGCTCTCTCCCTGTCTATCTCTCAGCTCCTGGCTTTTCTCCAAGGACTGTTCACATTTTACCATGAGGGTTATGAGTTGGCGCATGAATTTGAGCCATATAAACAGCAACTTCAGTTCAACCTACAGAATGTAAGAAATCCTGTTACACATCATGCTACACATGCTGCAGTAACATAAAATTAAACACATACTGTCTGCTTGATTCATGCGATATTTCAGTTTAACTGGCCCTGCTTGGTATTACATTGTAACAATATAAACTGATATTTATTAACAGGCCTACCATTGGAACCTTTTACTACGAGCATAATTCGTTCCGGAAGTGGGCTCGTATTTCACAACACTCATACATCAAATCGAATTTTCCCATAAGAAATAATGGAAACTCAAATTATTCAATTATTTTCCACAGCCCCCAAAAAATAAATACATAAAAATAATTAACACAAAATATAAAGTAAAAAAAATAAATAATAACCCGCACTTTACCTTTAAAAAAAGTAAAAATAAATCCCGACAGATAAGTGTTTACGTTTATGCGCGAAAGCACTGTGTATATGTGTGTGTGTGTGAAGTTAAAGTAAGTAGCCCCTCCCCTCTCCCCCTTCTGGTCTTACACAGTTACCCTTTCTCCACTCTTTTCACACACGCGCGCACACAACAGAAACACTGTTTTATCGGAAAAATAAACAAGAAATCTCTCTAATGGCACTCGATTGAGCTACACACTAACGGAATCACTGCTGTAAAGTTAAAATAAAACAAGTTAACCTGCACTTTACCTTTGAAAAAAATCACGACAGAACAGTGTTTCTGTGTAGAGCAGAGAAAAAGAGTGTGTGTGTCTGTGAAGGTGAAAGTAGGAGGGGTGAGTGTGTGTGTGTGTGTGTTTGTGTGTGTGTGGCACGGCGTCCAATGACACGCGCGCACACAGTGCAGGCTGAAACGCAAACACACTTGGTCACAGTGTTATAGTAAACAGTACACACATGCACAGATGTTGATTATACCAGTAAGAGACGCGCATTAAGACCGAGCAGGGGAGACGATTACCCAAAATTCCGCAGCACACGAGAGAGAAAAACTGTTGGCTCAGTTGTGATCATGTGACACTCGGCGTCAAAACAAGAAGCGCATACAGTACATGATACATGATACTCGGTACTCGTAAATAGGGTTGTTCCGATTCCGATACTGGTATCGGAAATGCTACCGATACCACAAAAAAATCTGGCATCGGAATCGGCGAGTACTTGAGTCCACGTACCGATCCGATACCATTTTCCTAAACATAACCTATTTATGGCCGCTAGCTTTTCTAGCTTAGCTTACTTACAGAGTGTCACGGCGTGCGCCTGTGATGGGCGTGCGTCCAAATTGATATCGCTCCTCGCTCACTAGTTAGGCGGCCTCCCCCCCCTTTAGGTATGTGAAGTAGCAGGGCCGCAGAATCAGGCAACGGCCCATGAGCTATCGGTGCTATAAAACACAGCGGGGAGTGTAGCTCGGGGTCTGACTGTTGGGAAGCTGGACTTTGCGACGCGGTGGATTTTATGAGAGACAGTGGCACAAGAGCGGGGTGATGTGATGCGCCCCAGAGACTTTAAAAAGGAGGGGCGCCTTTGATCTCCGCGAGAGGAGCGCGTGAACGAGCTGCGCGAGCTCCCGCGGCACCTTCACTTCCGCGTAGAGCCCGCCTTCGCATCCCTGCCGCAGAAGGGGAAAAGACCGCACAGAGCCTTTAACCCTTTCCTTCCCCATTTTTCTAAATAAATGACCCTTTTTCCTGTAAGACCTCACCTCGTGTCCGTGTTTCATGGTGTCGCCCGTGCACTTAGGGTCAAACCAGTTACACAGGGCTAGTAGTATTTTACTTAAAAAAAGAAATTATATATTTATTATGTATATAGTATATATAATGTATGTATGTGTGTGTGTATATATATATATATATATATATATATATATATATATATATATATACACATATATACATATATACACACACATACACACACACACAGTACAGATACACACCCAAATATCGGATCGGTACTCGGTATCAGCCGATACCCTGAGCCCAAGTATCGGAATCGGTATCGGGAGGGAAAAAATGGTATCAGAACATCTCTACTCGTAAACCAAGACTTGTTAGTTTTCCAAGTCAAAATATATTAAATATCTTGGGTCGTCTTGCGGAACACTTGTAAATCGCTTTACTCGCAATCCGAGGTTCCACTGTAACAGAAGTATTGAACTTCTATTAGCTCCCAGTAGCCTTCAAGAAGTAGGGAAATCTCTCTCTCTTTTAGTAAGTGTTTGTTAGTGCTTCAAATACCACACACCACTTTGATAATGCAAGGCCAGTCACAAATGTAGTGAAGTATAAATTATAGATATTTGTTGTAGAATGTAGTAGAGTGAAATCAAAAAGCTATCCCTAATAAAACTACTCAAGTAATTTACAGATACATGAAATATATACAGTACTTATGTGCAGTACCAAAGTAAATGTTATTAGTTACCTTCCACCTCTGTTTATATGTAGAATCGGTTAACTATATCAGAGAAACTTTTACATTTTGACCAAAGAGAAGAAAATATGAAAATGTTGACGTACTATAAATTTGTTTTAATTATAATCATAACAAAAATGATAAATGCACTTTACATTAAATAAAATGTGAGGCTGTTTACTGCATCAAGTTTGTTCAAACTATTTAAGAGAAGAGCTGTGTACAAATGTGAACATTTGAAGCAAGAATTTGCAAATGATTGTGTATATTTGCAGTTTTACTGCACTCTAATCATCTAAAATGTACTATCCTGCTGATTATAGCTGCCACCAAACAGCTCATACTGCAAAGCATATTATATTATATTATATTTTGCCCTCCTCTTAAACCAGAAATGCTTGTTTTTCTGTCTTTTTTAGACTACTGGCTCTGGACAAATAAATGAGTAAATAAATATGAACCTAATTACACACTGTAATTTATTGAAATTAGCAGACATTATGATCTTGTGATAGGCTTCACTGATTAGTGTAATGAGTGTAAAAATGAATGTAGCCAAAGCAGTTCACGATAACCTCAAAATCTTTAGTCAGTAATGTTTTTGTGCACTTACTAAACCAACAGTTCATTGTTTTATCTCCTTGTAGACGAGGAATAATTTTGAGAGCACCAGACAGGAAGTGGAGAATCTGATGCGAAGGATAAAGTCAGCAGAACAGGACTTCAAAGCTCCTGGACAGTGGACTATGGAGGGCTTTCTTTATGTACAGGAGAAGCGTGAGTATTCTCTCAGTACAGATTACAAAAAGGATTATATTCACTCATTACTGTGAAAATCTCATACAGAAATAATAATAATGTTTCTGTGTTTAATACATCCTAAACTACTTAACTCACAATCATGTAGTTTAAAGCTATGTATTTTTCAGTATATATGTATATACAGTGTGTACAGTATATTATACATCTAAGTACATAAATTTCCCCACTAAAATATAAAATTAAAAAATTAATTTCTAATTGAAAAGACATAATGTATTGTGTGTAAATTAGAATTTCCTGATGTAATACACACGCACACATGCTTAACACATGCCGTTGCTTATTTCCTTCAACTCACTTGTTTTCCTTACTTCATAAGATTTATTTTTTTCACACATCATAAATGTATGATAAATGATGTCAAAAACATTTTTGACGTCATAGATATCATTTTTAATTGCAAATTGATTGGAAGCTTCATCCTGAAAATTGTAAAATTCAACAAATATATTTTTTAAAAATTAATTATTAATATTATTATTGATTTTTGTTTTGTTTGTTTGTTTTTCTTTTTTGCTTGCTCCTCTCGTGCTATTGAACTTATCAGGCAATTAGTTCCGTTATTTCTTTAGCAATGGTGGTATTTACTGGGCAGGAGTTGCTAACCCAATGCCCAACCATCCTCTTTTCTCAAAAAAATTCATTGTATTCCAATATATACATAAAAATAAAATAATTTTGTAGATGTATCAAACAGGTTTAAGCAAATTTGTCTTTCCTATGCCTAAATAATACACTCATATAAGTAAGTTCCCCCACAACAATAAATGCCCTTTTATTTTTATTAATTACCCACATCCACAAATGCCCCACTGATCGATAAATGCATCCCTATTCATAAAATGCCTCTTAATTACAAAACAATCCCACTATATATCACCTTTATAAATGTCCACAAAATATCCCTTCCATGACTAAGTTCTCCGACACCTTTTAACATGATAATATCTGTTCTGTTTTTCGTTTCGTTTTCCTCCTTCACCTTTTTTTGCCAGCACTATGTATTACCTTTCAGAAATGCTGATACATGTTTTTAACATGAGCAAATAACTGCAAGTCATTTGTTGAACGTTTGTTAAACACTGTAAGCTGTCTGTTAAAGGTCCTCTGGGATTCACGTGGAGCCGACATTACTGTACATATGACAAAGAGACTAAGATGTTCACCATGAGCAGCTCCGAAATCAAATCTGGAAGCAAACAGGTAGAACATTCTAATATCTTTTCTAATACTTTTAAGGAATAATTTTTTTTTATGACTCATATATTTCCAAGTTATACATTTCCATAAAACCTTACAATAACGAATAAGCTCTCTTTGTGTGTCTTTTTTTTCCTGAAGAACGGACTGGTTCTGAGTCCACCTGAAATGTTCAAGCTCAAGTCGTGCATCAGGAGAAGAACAGACTCCATCGACAAACGATTCTGCTTTGATATTGAAGTGGTGGAAAGGTTTGTTTTCAGTTTCTGCACTTTTGCATATTACAGCACATTTTTTTTCTCCCTCAAATTTCTTCCAGGCTTCTGCAAGGTCATTGAGGACATTATGACGTTTGACTTTAGAGGGTGTGGTAGAGAATTTATTATAAATTTCTTTTTAAATGTTGCATTTTCCACTGTAATGTTTTCCTTGGCTACTTCAAAAGTCTCTCAGGGACTCCATTCAACATTCTTCTCTCTACTTCCTTTCTTCTCGCTCTTCATAACTGAAGAAATAACACTTGTCAAGGGATTCTGTTCAGTTCTCTTCAGTGTTTCTATAAAGTCCACCGGTATGTCAGAATTTTCCTGCTTCATGTTGTGATTGCACGTGTGCTACCACATGCTACCAGCTAACTGCAGCTTCTTTCACATGCCGCACTTAACCTTCACACCTTTCAAATAATAACAGGCTACTTGCCACTAATTATTCTCTCAGCACCAGAATTACTGACACCCTTCATGAAAATGTATAATGAATTTATAAAACAAATTAAAACATAAGAAATGCTATTTTGAACATTATCATATGAGTACACTGCATGATTTTAGACTGTTTTTATAAAGTGCAATTATTTTACACAGGTAAATTGTTTTATTCCAAAAGTATTTGCACCCCTCCCCCAAACATTATTATTTTTTCATATCAATTAATAGAGGAACAGCATATTTTATGTAATGCTTTCACATTGGCGTGTTTTGTTTTTTTCCCAACCACCTGCACACATTTTGCAAGGCAAGGCAAGAGGAATGCAGCCGGTTATAAAAGCAGTGCTGCCAGTGTGTGTGTGTGTGTGTGTGTGTGTGTGTGTGTGTGTGTGTATCTTTTTTCTCAAGGAGGATCAACAGGGTTTAATGTTTCATAAAGAGCAGCAAGTGAGGTTAAGCTTTATTTTTTTACCTTTCAACTAATTAAGTCAAAATTTTTGTGGCAAGCAAACGTGGGAGGACAGAGTGCTGTCTTGTTAGCGAGCTACATAAGAAGAGTCGCATGTTGAAATCAAATCAAAGTAATTTAATTAATAATATTCCAACATTGCAGTATAACCTGAAAATAACCTCCATTTTTGGGATATTCGCCATTTTGTGATGTGACATTATCTGTGGCTGCATGGAGGTCCCACAGGCTTATCTTTTAATTTTCAAGTTTCAACTCAGGATTTCAATGAGGATCAGAGAGAGATTAACTGGGCCATTGTTATTTACAGTAGCTAAATCCATAATGGCATTTATCATCACATGAGTTCCTGAGTAGTTCCTGTGACACCACCCCAAGAATCAAGTATACTCTATCCTTACTTAGAGTGGGTGCCAATAATTTTGACACATCTGTTTTATGAGAGAAAGTTCTTTCGCTCAAAAAAGTTTCTCCAGCTGCATTTGAGTGACAGGTTTGAATCACTGTGTGCGATGTGTCATTTGAATTATTATGTATTTTGGAGTTGCCTATCTTTCGGGATGATGCTTCAACAGCATTACAGTGCATTGCTTGTTCTTTTTTGTTGCTCTTATTTGATTTGTGCTGTTCATTGTTTAATCTCAGTCTAACTAGAAACACATCCAAGTTTCTGTTATCCACCAGCTGATGTGGCTATGATTATTCTGTTCCTCAGGCATGGCATCATCACCCTGCAGGCTCTGTCTGATTCCAATAGACGTCTGTGGATGGAGGCCATGGATGGAAAAGAGCCAGTAAGAACACATCCATTACACCCATCCCATTCTATACAGCAGAACAGATGATGTTTATGCATTTAGCTTAAATCTTGCAGTTATGCTTCACATTAAGGGGACAAGTGGAAGTAAATATGCCAGTGAGATAAATTAAGTACAGCACAACAGGTATTTCATAAAGATTTCCAACACAAACACACAAATGCATTAGGAAAGAGAACTTGCACTATGTAAATCCATTAAAAATGTATTAACTTTTAAGGAATAGCTGCTCCAATGTATGTGATAGATACTGTAAAGTAGGTTCCACAATATTAACTGTAATTTAACATAATTAACTATCTGAAGCATTGACTTATAAATAAATATGAGAATAATAAAAAACTTCTTATTAGGTCTCTATAAGAGCTGTTTTTTCAACCCTAACATCCAAATTGAAAGTAACTATTCATTTTGTCAATTACTTCAATGATTTAAACCTGGAAAATTTTCTGAGGAAATAATTCTCTTAGTAAAATAGAAAAACAGCACAGTTCTCTTTGCTTAAACTTTTCTTAGCCATTCAATAAACTCCCTACAGGGCAAGTATAACCAGGAGTGCGAGGTCATGTTTTATTGTGTAAAGATGTGTTTTTATGGTTGAGTTTGTCTCCGTTGTTTCCGGTCCTTTTGAGACAGACTCATAAAAACCTTCAGCACAATTAGCCAGAGTCTGGTTTGTCTGGAGTGATTAGTTTCTGAGTTGTTCCTTCCTGTTTCTGTTCAAACTTCAATAGATGTATATAGCATCCTCTGTTTCTTTCACACAGATGCCAATTTCTTCTTGCAGGAGAAACAATAACCTAAGGAAAAAAATGTTTAGATTACATACCAACTATTTAAAGCCCTGAAGTGTTTTTTTTTCTTATACACAGACATACACCTTTCTTTTTTTTACATAAGTACTGTTTGTTTACAAAGCAAAACAAGTTATAAGTTAATGAAGAAAATAATAAACTACACAAGATTTCCAATTCCAAACAAGCTTGTTATCAGAAGGGTGTCAGTTCTGGCAGAATAAAACGTAATAAAACGCAAGACAATTTTAGGTTGTGACTGCAATTTTTTGTCATTCCTGGAAAACGTCACTTCATAAAAACTTGGGGGAAAATGCTCAAATGATTGCATTGTTGTAAAATGAAAAAATGTCAATGTACAGTGGATTTTTTTTGTCCAACTATGATTTACCTTTGTAACCCACGTCTGTTAAATTATGACTAAGGAATTGGAAGGCTTGCACTGTACCTTCACTTTATTGCATTTTTAAGATAATTGTTATAATTTACTTAAGAAGTGACAGAGTAGCATTTCCTTTCCATTTAATTCATGATTGAGCAATTGGGTAAATTATCATAATATGACAATTTAAGTGTGTGTGTACATTTAGTCTGTGTAATTCGCATTTTCTCTGTAGTGGTACAATTTATGCATTTTAAAAATTATAGCTTTGGTTCTAGACGGCATGTCCAAATACCCTAATGCACAGTTAGATGTCTGAAGCCTAACCCATGGACACATACAGCCATTGACCAATATTGCGTATCTAGCATAGATCCGTGCCACCATGGATGCAAGGGTAAACTTTTGCAAAGATAGATAACATGTGTGACCAAAAAAGAAAAAAAACACACACATTTTTACTGTCACTGTGTAAATACACATACATAACATCTCTTCGAGAAGCTGCTCTGAGAATAGCCTCAGTACACCCTTGGCAAAGATCGTAAAATTTTCTGGAACTGTACTGGAGTTACAAACACTGTTCTTCAAAAAGATTTTCACTCAGTTGCTGTTTTGATGATGTGATGTGCGTATGCCAAATCGTGTCACTCCTAAATTGCCCGGTTTTCTATTGGGTTGAGATCCGGTCGATGTGAAGTTCATAGCACATAATTGTCTTCCTGAGCAAACCATTCAGTGAGCTCTCATGCCACGAGGATGGCGGGGCAGAGCCAGCCTGGAAAATACACCCATCTGATTAGAAATGTTTTACTACGTCACTTGCAGTTATTCTTCACATTAAGGGGACAAGTGGAAGTAAATATGCCAGTGAGATAAATTAAGTAGAGCACAACAGGGCCGCCGGTTATCCTTAGTCAGTCATCTGTATAACCTAAATGGATTTAGGCAAAATAAACATCTCTACAAGCCCAGCTGTTAATGGTTTACCATGTACTTCGATCATTATCATTCTTACCATATTTTTGTTAAATATTTAAGGAGGGCAGGAAGTCTGATTGATCATGTTACAACAATAAATGTTAACGTGACTAGAGTCGGTGCCTTTTTTACTGTCAGTTTTTTTTTTCTTAATAATTATCATTAGACAGATGACAGAAGATTACAGACCTGTGTGTTTTCATTCCATTTATGGCTCTTTAGCGGCTGAACCTTTGATCACTCAGCGAAGGTGATAGTTAGCTATGATCTCTGACAGGATTTACCCACAACAGTTTCACTCTAAAATGAAAACACAGCAAACACTATGGATTTGATTTGCCTGAAAAGTGTGTACACAATGGGCATTAATGAACAGTTATATACATGTTCCAAAGTAAGTACCCCCTCTCTTTTGTTCTGTGTGTTTGAGTAAAAAAAAAAAAAAAAAAAAATCAAAAATCATCTGATTATAGTGGGTCTTAGGCAGGTATTAGGGAAATACAACCTCAGATGAACAACATAAAACTTTTTCACCATGCCATTATTAATTTAACAAAAATGCCTGAAAAAAAAAAACATGATTCTATAGCTTATTTATCCACTTTTCGTAGCAATAACTTTGTCTCCTTTATGATTATATCAGTCTCTCACATTGTTGTGGAGGAATTTTGACCTGTTCATCTTTACAACATTGTTTCAGTTCAATGGGATTTTTAGCATTTGCTGAAATGCTAAGGTCCAGCCACAGCATTTCGATTGTGTTGAGGTCTGGACTTTGACGAGGCCATTCCAAAACCTTGATTCTTTCATTTGTTTATCCATTCTGATGTAGCATTACTGGTGTGCTTCAGATCATTGTTCTGACCCAGTTTTGCTCAAGCTTTGTTAAACTCCACATTGTTCTGAAATGATTTTATAATCCTTACCAGATTGATGAGCAGCAACAATTGCTTCTCCAAGACCAGTGTTTTTGTCTTTCCCTCTTGGCATTTTGTTAACACACTCCTGAGTGCTCCCGATCAGCAAACTGCTTAAAAAAAAAAAAAAACTTCTGCTTTTATAGAGGTCTGCACACCTGCTGACGATCACGTAATCAAGAGCTGATTATTAGCAGCACCTGGCTACAACTTTCCCTCTTAAATCCTGTGCAAGCAGTAAGAAGGGGGCGAGGGGTGTGGGTGGAGGTTCATTATGTTAAATAAATAATTGCATGGTGAAAAAGGGTATGTTATTGTTTGTCTGAGGTTGCATTTACCTAATACTAAGACCCACTACAATGAGATGATTTGTCTTGTGTTTCAGAATTAAATGAGGGGATAATAACTTTTGAAAATTAACATAAATTTGTCTTATTATATACAGGTCCTTCTCAAAAAATTAGCATATTGTGATAAAGTTCATTATTTTCTGTAATGTACTTATAAACATTAGACTTTCATATATTTTAGATTCATTACACACAACTGAAGTAGTTCAAGCCTTTTATTGAGTGGTGACCGGCCCTGAGGAAGATTGTGGAGATTGTGGAGAAGGACCGATTCCAGACCTTGGGGGACCTGCGGAAGCAGTGGACTGAATCTGGAGTAGAAACATCCAGAGCCACCGTGTACAGCCGTGTGCAGGAAATGGGCTACAGGTTGCAAATTTTGCATGTCATTCGGAAATCAAGGTGCCAGAGTCTGGAGGAAGACTGGGGAGAGGGAAATGCCAAAATGCCTGAAGTCCAGTGTCAAGTACCCACAGTCAGTGATGGTCTGGGGTGCCATGTCAGCTGCTGGTGTTGGTCCACTGTGTTTTATCAAGGGCAGGGTCAATGCAGCTAGCTATCAGGAGATTTTGGAGCACTTCATGCTTCCATCTGCTGAAAAGCTTTATGGAGATGAAGATTTCATTTTTCAGCACAACCTGGCACCTGCTCACAGTGCCAAAACCACTGGTAAATGGTTTACTGACCATGGTATTACTGTGCTCAATTGGCCTGCCAACTCTCCTGACCTGAACCCCATAGAGAATCTGTGGGATATTGTGAAGAGAAAGTTGAGATACGCAAGACACAAGAATCTGCAAAAGGATTCACGACCAAGTATTGAGTGCAGAACTGAAGATAATTATTTGAAGGTTGACTTTTTTTGTATTAAAAACACTTTATTTATTGGTCGGATGAAATATGCTAATTTTTTTGAGATTTTGGGTTTTCATGAGCTGTATGCCACAATCATCAATATTAAAACAATAAAAGGCTTAAACTACTTCAGTTGTGTGTAATGAATCTAAAATATATGAAAGTCTAATGTTTATCAGTACATTACAGAAAATAATGCACTTCATCACAATATGCAAATTTTTTGAGAAGGACCTGTAGTATATGTAATGTGACTGAGATACATGTTTAATTGTGGGATATAATGTTATCCATAGATTTACACCCTTCCAGCACTTCTGAACAAGAAAGAAGAAAGTAAGCTTGCTCTTTTAAATTGTTCAAATTTCAGATTTTAAGAAACATTCAGATAATGGCAGGTAATGCAAAGCATCTTTTTGTCTGTGCAGCATTCCTAAACGAAGCAGGGTTTAACTTCGTCAAAAAGTGCATTCATCTTGTAGAGACAAGAGGTAAGACTGCTAATTACATTCCAAGGATGAATGTATCTCGGCATCCAGTTTATACATACATGCTTATACTTGTGTTGTGATTCTGATTGAAGAAAATACTTCAGTGAATAATCTATTTCACAACTTTTTCGCTACTTACCCTAACCATTGTCTATGAAACAAGACATTTTCAATGTTGGAACTTGTAATGGGAGTCTATCTTACCCGGAATCTTTTCCGTAAATATCTGACTCAGACCGCACCCTAGTTCTTTAGTGATATCACACAGATGTACTGACGTGGTTCAGGACACAGTGTGACCTACAGCAATCTTTAAAAATGAATAATGCGGTAAAGTTAAATAAAAAACATTTTGAGCAATAGCAATTTACCATCATTCTGCTTCTTTTCCAAGGCTCTTTAAAACTTTATACTGTAGCTGGTTTGTGAAAGCTGATTATGTAGCCTCATGATGTCATTTGAAGAAGTTTATTAAGATTTTTTCCCCTTTCGTTGAGACTTATATTAGAAGTTTACAAATTTGAAACACCTCCAAAAAATAGTTTTGGCTCTAGTGACTTCATTGCAAAACAAACCAAAAAATTTTTAATGAGCGTAGCTGACAACATTTGTAGCAAGGGAAAAGTAGTATAAAATTTAGTTTTTATCAACTTATTTTTCTTCCTTATTTTTGAGTTACTCACTGACCAAGGTTGTAAAATAAAGAATAAAAAAATGTCTTAACGATAATATAAATTGCCCAGTGGGCTAGTCATGTTGTGTGCCCAGAAACTGAAAAGAGATTAAATTGTTAGCAAATGTAATGAAAATTAATTAAGCATAATTTTAGAAACAACTTAGAGAGCACTTTTGTAAATTGCTTTTAATAAGAGCCCCTACTAAATGATTTAAATGTAATCACTGGAGATGGGGTCTATTCAGTTATATATCGCAACTCATTTGTGTGACAATTTATGTATCATCTCACTGATTCCAGAAAAATGTCAATTCTAATTTATATTTGTTGACATTCCTCTTTAATCTTACAGACAGCACAAACAATTTATGGAATATGTGTCCTGACATTACACAAACTACTATTTGAGTCTGGCTAAAGTCTTTATTCTCTCTCAAAATGATATAACTGTGAGATAATGAATTTTGCATGGTGTACTAGCAGGAGGCTTCATCGTCTTCAAGTTTCATCTTGCACTTTATTTAGCTCGGTTTCATTCTCACATCTCTGCATGTTCGTGATTCGGAAAAGAAAATCTGTCATCTGGGCATGCTGGTTCACAAAGAGAAGCATGCATTATCACAGCATTGAGGTGCACAGCGAGGCACATTAGATATAAATGCATACCACGTGAAAACGTTTGTTTTGTAAAAGGTTTTTTAGGTTGTTGAGTCTACAGTAGTGGAATAAAATGAAATTCACTTGTTGGAGGCACAAGTGCTTCTGCTTTCTCTCATCCCTGTTCAAAATATCTTTCCTGTATTTTCCAGGTATCCAAACAATGGGTCTGTACAGAATTGGAGGAGTGAACTCTAAAGTGCAGAGACTTATGACCTCTGTGTTTGGTAAAATTCTTTAAGCATTTAAAGTTTTAAATAAATTCTCTATTTTGTATTAAAGCATATCAGGTCAGGGTGTGCTTATAGGAAAATAATCAATGATGGGATGATGTTTTATTATTATTATTATTATTAATATTATTGTTATTATTATTATGGTTCTTGTTGTTACTTTCATACATTGTACATTGTAAACGTTGTTTACATAGGTCCTTTTTTCTATCTTAAATATGATAAGACAAAATGCAACTTGCTATTATGGTACAAAGAAACCAGAAAGTACTGTACAGCGTTGTCCATCTTGAAGACCTCAAAATTTCAATATGTGTATTTTTTTTTATTGTTTTTCATCCATTTATTATTAAGCTTACATTATGTGGAGTATCTTCATACAGTTCAATGTGCTAACGGTTAGATAGAGCAAATATTTTAATATTGGCCTGTAAGAGTTTTACAGCTGTAACAATTAGCAGAACTGCTGTTCTACATTATTAATCAGTACCTTCCTACAAATCAGAGGCGGGAATTCAAAAGTGCTATGATATTTTTTATGGTTGTTTGTTTATTTGAATTTGCACTTTATTGACGTTTGTTCCTGCAGCTGCCAAAGCTCCTGCAGACATGGACCTCGACCCAGACACTTGGGATAATAAAACCATCACCAGTGGTCTCAAAAATTACCTCAGGTTAGGAATTAATTGAGTAAATCCTAATTCATTGGTTAATATCAAAATCATGCATGATAATTTGGTTGCTTTCTGCCTGCAGGTGTCTGGCTGAACCCCTGTTAACCTATAGACTTCACAAGGACTTCATCATGGCAGTCAGTGAGTTCTAGCTGCCCTGACTTGTTCCTCCGAGCGTTCCAAATGGGAAAATGGAAAATGAATGTTTAAAGCATTGCAGATGACTTTAACAAACTCAATCTTTACAAAAATGTGTTTTGTGCATTTTTAGAGTCCGACGATCAGAACTACAGAGTCAGTGCGGTTCATTCTCTCGTGCACAAGCTGCCAGAGAAGAACAGAGAGATGCTGGACATCCTGGTCAAACATCTGCTTGTGTAGGTTATTCTGACATTATACAGGATTTAGATTGATTTCACTGATAATTCATTCTTTTTAGCAATATTGCCTGTTTCTTGGCTTGATATAGCAGAACCCTGTATTACAGGCGTAGAAAATGGATTTTCTCTGGGTGCTTGGATAAACCCTATAGTTGGTATAATAAAATTAGGCCATGGTGGTGAGGGGGGGGGAAATGTCCTAATGGTTTCCATTAACGGGATGATGGAAAATGCAAGTTAGTATGTGAATTTTGATTAGGAAGTATGGGGTTATTTGAGCTTGTGGCCACAGACACATAACATTCTTAGAGGTTTAGGTCATATATAGCACCAGAATAGGTTCATGGCTTTGGAATGTTTTGAAATGACCCCTTTCAAACTAAAGCCCATCATACAAGGCATAGTCGATCAGCAGTAGTGAAAGCTAATTTGAGTTTGTGTCATTCACAGGGTTTCCACACACAACCAGAAGAATTTGATGACGGTCTCTAATCTCGGCGTGATCTTCGGCCCTACACTGATGCGCTCCCAAGAGGAAACCGTGGCCGCCATGATGAACATCAAATTTCAAAACATTGTCGTGGAGATTCTTATAGAGAACTATGAGAAGGCAAGATTGACTCATTGTTTTATTTCATTAAATTCAACAGCAGGTGTCACTGTTTAGCAAACACAATGAGGAGAATTCATTAGTTTGGTGGCACAGGCTGACAATCAAGCCTTTGTTCTCAGGTTCAGTGTCTTACGAAGTTGAGTTGTGATTTATGGCAGCAAGCATACTGAGTAATATTTCATTGATGTTTCTCAGATCTTTCATCAGTCTCCAGATCCCAATGTGCCTCTACCTCAGCCTCAGGCTCAGTCTCGCTCCAGCTCACGCCGCAGCAAAGCCATCTGCCTATCATCAGGCCCACGCAAGTCCAGAGGCCTGTACTCGCCTGCTCTGTGCCTGGCCGATGCTGACAGTGTGTATCCCTTTTCAGTCTGACTTTCATTATATGAGGCTGTGTAGGCCCAATGCCAGCTCTCAGCAGCTGTATTTTTATACCTTTGTGCCCTTCGGGATGTCTGTTTGTCCATCCACAGCCTTTGTCACTGTAACCAGCAAATGAACTTATTGTATTTTGGAAGCAATTCAAACTAGGAGAAAAGGTCACACCAAGGTCGAAAAATATTTTCACTGAGGGTAGATCTGGCATACAATACAATGTAATGCAAAACATTTTGCTCTCTGTTGTAGCTGGTGCTGTGACAACTTTCCCATTAAATGTATAGTTAGATCAATATGACTATCTAGTTTTACACTACATTTGATCATTAAGAACATCTATTCTATTACATAGTCTATTCATATTAATAATGGGGGAAACCCCCCCCCCATTATTAAAACATAATAATGATACTACCATAATAGTGGTAGAGAAGTCTCAAAGGCAGGACAAATATAAGGTCAATTGAAAATGTCTAAATTGTTTCAAGCTGTCAGGAAGGGTGAAGTTATGAAGTCATGCTATTATCTAATCAGCCAATCATGTGGCAGCAGTACAACAACACAAATCATGCACAAGCTTTACTCATTGTTCACATCAAACAAAGAAAAAATGTTGATCTCCCTGACTTTTAAATGCAACATGGTTGTTGGAGCCAAATGAGCTGGTTTGAGTCTTACTGCTGATCTGCTGGGATTTTCACACACATCAGGTTCTAAGCCTTATCCAGAATGGGAGGAAAAGCAAGACATTGAGTGAGCAACAGTTCTGTAGGAGGAAAAGCCAAATGTAGGGAAAGATGGCCAGATATCCTTTCATTCATTCATTTTCTATACCGCTTAATCCTGTGTTCAGGGTCGCGGGGGACCTGGAGCCTATCCCAGGAGACTTCGGGGTACACCCTGGACAGGGCGCCAATCCATCACAGGGCACACACACATACACACACTACGGGCAATTTAGGAACGCCAATTAGCCTAACCTGCATATCTTTGGGAGGAAACCGGAGTACCCGGAGGAAACCCACCAAGCACGGGGAGAACATGCAAACTCCATGCACACAGAGACGGGAATCGAGCCTGGCCGGGGAATCGAACCCAGACCCTGGAGGTGCAAGGCGACAGTGCTAACCACTACACCACCGTGCCGCCTATGGCCAGATATAGTATAGTATAATATCCTCATATAATCACTCTCCTTCTTCATGAAGTGAGTCAGGAACAACAACAGAAGACCGACCACATTAGGTTCCTCCCCTGTCACCCAGGAACAAGAATAAGAGGGTCACGGACTCAGACCAGAGTGGTCATTCTTCTCTGAGTTCTCTTACAGTACCAAAAGCTATTTCTACCTGCAGAACTGCTACTCACATGGTTCAACTTACACTCTATTTTTAATATTAAATATTCAAATCAGCCCATCTGATACTAGCATCCAGGGTGTTTCATGTGCACCATGTGCATGTATTCCAGGGTTAAACTTTTAAGCCCACACTTTAACCTTTCAATCACAGGTGACACGTTCAGCAGCAGTCCCAGCAGCACACCTATGGGCAGCCTGGAGTCTCTGTCCTCTCACTCTTCAGAGCAAAACGGCTGCTCCAAGGCGGCCTCTCCCTCGCGCTCCAAACACAAGATCTCAGGCAGCCTGTGCTGGACCACTCCGTCTCCATCCTCCGATGGCCCTAAGAGCCCTGGTGGCACCACCAGTCCTGACTCCAGCTCCAAAGAAGATGCAGCTAAGACAGACGGCGAGTGGGAGGAGGCTCTTAGTGTTCTCCCACCAGAGCGGGCTTCTCCAGCACCCGAGCTGCCCAGCAGAGCTGAGGAGGGGAATGCAGAGGTGCGGAGGTCAGGCCGCATGTCCACCGTATCCTCCTGCTCCTCCCTGACCTCCCTTCATATCTCTGAAGGTGACCACATGGAAGATCGAAGCATAGTGTCAATATTAGTTATATTTCTAATATAGTATCATTCTTGCTCTGTCACATGAGAAATATTTTTAAGATTGAGATTTGTGTTTCATGTAGGTTTCAGGAGCTGCCATGGTTCAGTTCAGAGTTTAGTTTCTCGCAG
Source organism: Channallabes apus (assembly GCA_030522415.1). NCBI lineage: Eukaryota > Metazoa > Chordata > Actinopteri > Siluriformes > Clariidae > Channallabes > Channallabes apus. The sequence goes on from CM060125.1 coordinate 7,792,158, forward strand.
TAACAGAGACAGCCTGAAGTCACTGCCTTTACCGGACCTCCCTGTTAAAGACACGGGCAGATGCAGACTGGATTCATCAGCGAGCAACGGATACCAGAAGCCTGGGTCTGTGTAAGCAATGTTCACTTCAGTCTCATGGGAATTGGTCACCACATTGCATGTCATCATTGAATTAAATCATTGGAGTATGTGATGTTATTTTTTTTTTTGTAGAAAAAACAACTTACAGTTAATAAATACGGCTATTTAAATATGGCTGCTTTTTTGAAGCTTCCTACAGTTTAGCCCAATAATGGGTATGTTTTTTAAATCAGGAACTTTTATATATTCTCTGTGCCTCAATGATTTTTAGTGCAAAGGCTGAATAAAAGACATGAAAGCCATGTAGGGTGTTTGCTGGATACATTTGACTATCAGAAAGTTCGCCGACATGTGACATTAGATCCCAGTGCTGGCCGGCAATGTCATCTCTGACTGCCAAAGTGCTCACATAGAGGATCCAAACCAAAATGCTTTTTTTCCTCCATCATAACTTGGAGATGTCCTGTATGCTGCAGGAAAAAAAATGTGTTTCAGAGAAGACGAGTCTGTTTGGAGCCTGCATTAAATAAACTGTCATACTAAGGTTCTGTGTAAAGCGCTCAGAAACTAAACTTTGTGAGTGCACCAGATGAATTTGCACTACGCGCTTTGTATTTGACACACACTGTTTATTGTTGTAGGGTGGCCTGCAGAGCAGCGTTCTTCGAGAGCCCTGTGGTCTCCCAGCCGGCCCCTGCTGGAAGGTACATCAGCAGGCACAGTGCAAAGCATGATCCCTATTAGTTTCACCACTCTGTTAATAATATTTAGCCCTGTTGTGCCACAACATTTCAGGATTGATTGTCATAAAGAGTTACTTTTGCTTGTGTTTGCTTTCTATATTAGGATCCATGTTGGTTTTGCCATCTCAGAATAGATCTTTGGTATTTGATTTTGCCCGTTCATACCCTCCAGTCTCGAACTCACCTCTGACCCTGTCCACTTCATCATTATCAAGTCACTACAGCTGTGTTCCTTCTAACTCACCTCCTCTTACATGATTACAGGGAGGCCAAAGCCATGTATTCCTGCCAAGCGGAGCACAGCCATGAACTCAGCTTCCCTAAGGGAGCTCTCTTCAACAATGGTAAACACACGCACTTTATGAAAACAACTGACATTATAATGCATAGAATAGGGTGTACTACTATTTTTACATAGTATGTGGGTTGATGCAGAGCAACATACAGCAGTGTGGTGAAATGGCACAACAGAGACGAGTTTTCTTATCATCAGAAAATCTGATGGTCTGGGAGTTGAGATAACAAAATTGGCCATGCTGTCTGGGTGGGAGGGATGGTGTACTCTCTCCCATGTTCATCAGAGTGACACTGAGAAACTGTCGGCTTCTGTAAACTCATGTATGTGGAAGTGGGAGGATAGTGCTTTCCTGTGAGTGTGTTACTCTTCTGCTGTTTGATACTGCATGAGCAGCAGTTCGTACTGATGCAGGTGGCTGGCTTTACATGCCTCAGAGGAAGCATATGTTGTTCTTCACCCTCCATTTGGCAGCTGTCATATGACAGAAACAAGCTGACTGGTCTATTGGAAAGAGACCATTTTTTAATAACAGAAGATATACTTACTATACAATTTATAGCCGTTTCAATACAATACAGGAGGAATCAGATTTTAAAAAATAATTAAAAAAAAATTAAAAAGTGCCTTCTGCAGTAGTTCTAACAGACACAGAAGCCATGACTTTGACAGTCATCATCTTCTTCACTGGGACTACCAGACACAGAAAAAACCCCCAGAAATGCACAATATGAGATAAATCCCATTCGCTAATATGGTTGCTCTGTGGTTAAGGTGTGGGACTACTGATCAGGTTTAAACCCCAGCACCACTGTTGAGCTCTTGAGCAAGGCCCATAACCGTCAACTGCTCAGATGTGTAATGTCATCTGTCACATGTCGTAAATGTGTCCTTCTAATGTTTCTAAAGAACAAACACAATATTTCATATACATTGGTTTGCATTCATGCAGCTATATTCCACAGTACTGCACAAAAGCTTTGAGTCACTCCTCATTTCTCTCACTCTCACTCATTGTCTGTACCACTTAATCCAGTATACAGGGTTACTGGGGGAACTAAGGAAACTAAGGGCGCAAGGCGGGGTAGACCCTGGACAGGATGCCAATCCATCACAAGACACACACATACACACTCACTCACACATTACGGGAAATTTGTGAATGCCGATTAGCCTAATCTGCATGTCTTTGGACTGTGGGAAGTAACCGGAGTACCTGGAGGAAACCCACCAAGCACAGGGAGAACATGCAAACTCCATGCAAACCCAGACCCTGGAGGTGCAAGGCGAAGATGTAGATTAAATTAAATAAATTGGAACAAATGTATTACTTCGACAGGCTGCAAAGTGTCTAAAGATAGAATTTAAAAATTGGTTGTTTCTGTAAGAGCCTCAGCAGCAACCTCATTTCCGCTCTCATCTGTTCCAACCACTTAGTACACTAATCACCGGCCTGATCATCTGTCATCATAGGCACCTGCTTCTCACTGGTTCCTGCCTTTAGTTATATGTTTTTATATGCTTGAATGATTTATGGGTCACAGTGTGATTTAACAAAAAAAAACATTAATTTGAACCTGGTCAGGAACTGGTCAGGTCTGAAACTCTGAAAAATGAGAGGCAAAAAGTCCTTGAGGATGCCTGGAGAACTAAATAAAAAATACAAGAAAGTCTGGCTATTTGGAGGCAAAATCTGAAGAAATGAGGTGTTGCTCAAGACTTTTCCACAGTACTGGAAATGTTAAGATCTTTAGACCTTTAGTGCATAATAAAGTAAAGCCCTGAGTAGGATGTGAAACATATTAAAAAAGAAGAAGCAGCTAAAAAACAGATGTGTTCATGTTTTTATGTGTGTTTTTTGTCTGCACAGTGCACCCGTCAGTGGAACCAGGGTGGCTTCAAGCTACATATAATGGCAAGACTGGACTCGTCCCAGAGAATTACGTTTCGTTCCTCTAGCCAGGCCTGAAAGTAGAAATCAAGTCCATGGTATCCATGGTGATCGTTTCTCCATAAAGGGACCGTTTTGTACACTCACCATATGCAGTATGTGAATAGTTTGAATGTGTAGTTCAAAAATGGCTATAAATACATTACTCACAGAGTGTATATGTTTGATGTAGATATTAGAAGGTGTCTAAAAATATTTTGTGTTTCTTACTGCTATGCCTTTGGACCTGTTAGCCCTAAGGTAGATTATTTATAGGTGGCTAATAACGCAGACTGGATCTGACAAGTTGAACTTCATAATATAAGATACCTTGACCTGTTATATTTTATAGGTCTACGATTCTTATACTATAGTTCAGTGATGAAGGAGAACTTACAATTAACACACTGATTAATGTAATGGTACGTGACATGCTCATAGGTTTTTGTTTGTTTTATTGTTTGTTTGTTTTTTAATCTGTTCACGCTCATATCTTTTCCCCAGTAAAACTTATCTTTGAATGTATTTTTTTGTATATCTGTCACTGGAGTGAGCAGAAGCCAGGACTTGAGAAAGTGTGTCTGAAACATTTCCACAGCATTCCAATATGTGTTCATTTTCCCCGCCATTCGTCTTTTTAGTGAAGCTAAACAAAACGCAAAAGATGCGGGACATCAGTGGTTAGGTCATTTCTTTCTTAATAGCACTAATGTCGTCAGCCTCAGTATTAATGATCCATTAAATCAGTGCCACCTGAAAAGACGTGAGCGCTGTGAATAATTTTTCTGCTATGTAGCTCTAAGTACTAAATATAAATTATAATACTAGTTACATTTACATTTTCCACTCACATGTTACTTACATGTTTTTTTCTTTGTGACTCATCAATCTCATGTTTCACACAAATGTTTCTGACATTTTAATTTATTTACATTTAAACAGTCCATTTGTACTAAAAAAAATTCTAATGTGTATTAGAAGTACTCTACTAATCTGTTGTCAACTCAGTTGCTGTCTTAATACATGTTTTGTTGTGCTCATTGAAATGGCACTTATTTCATTAATAGTTCTGCTGTATTTAATTTCACACTGGTTTACCATTTCAATGTATTTTAAGGGACATGTACGAGAAAAAATGTCAGCAACCAAAAGTCAGATTTCCCCCCAAAATTGTTACCTGTAAAATGTCCAAATTATCATTATTAATATTATCTCAGTATCTGTTCCATATTGAAGTCCACATCATGCCCATCAATATGGCATGGCAAATTTTAACATGTTTTGTTGAATGTGTATACCTGTTCATTCTCAAGTCTTTTTGAAAGTCAACTATTATTCACCCACATATGTGAAATGATTCAACAACTTCTTGTACCTCATATGTTAAAATCTTGTAGAGGTCACTTTCGCTGTAACTTTAAATATTTCACATTCGAATAATTTAAAAACTATGCTTTTTTTATTAGAATCATCTTGTATTTTAACGAAATATATATTTAAACATTTAACCCCTTTTTAAGAGCAAAATAATTAACAAAAAAGGTCAAATTCAGTGTAACTAAACCTTGAAAATATTTTAGTCTTAGAATCTGCATTTACATTTAGTGATAAATAGAAAGTCAATGAACATTTCCAAAGCTAGCTTTCATAAAAGATAGCTTATTAGCCTGCTAACTATGATAATAAATTATACAGTACGTTGTCATAGTTGGTTATATTGCATATTTTAACATTTAAGGACAAGTGGCCTTTTGGCTTGAATAGTCAGTTTCAAAAATTCTTGTTAAAAAAAGTTTTAGTTGTTAAATTATTCATTAAAACTTTTTCGTTTAAAGATTTTTTTCCCTAAATCTAAAAACCATCTAAAGACAAGTTGTCATGTATGTTGTTCTCAATGATTAAAAAGTCATTTTCCAAAAAATATATTTAATAAAATTATTTAATGTGATATTAGCAAATATTCTTAATTTAGAACAGTAGCATTCAAAGTAAATACTAAAAACACATTTGTTAGTTTAACCGATTAATAAGTTTATTGGAAGTTCTAGCGCCCTATAAAACCTAATTATTAGTATATACAGTATTTGTTAAGTTTGCCCTTTTGCCTTAAATCCTGGAGCAGTTTCCACCCTAATCCAATGTATTGTTTTCGTTTTATTTTATCGGAAACTGTTCTGTGTTTTTGTTGTTGTTGTTTGTAAAATTGTTTGTAAAAAAGGAAAAAGAAGAAAATATTTCTCTGTGGACTTCCTTTGAATATTCCTTGTGTTACTGACATTCTGAAATCTGATAAAGTTGCTATAAAGTGTTTTTATAGTTTGGTTTATTTTTATTTCTTTAAGGCACACAATGTAATCGGCACTGATTGTGGAAGGTCAAAGAATTTTAAAAGTAAAAATGATACAAGAAGAAATTAACTGAACTATGAAATTTAACGAGGACTGAATGGTAATGTTTACATTTGTACAACAATATTGAAATTTGTAACATGACTCATTTAAAAACTGATTTCCATTTCACATTATAAAGTCAAAATGACAGGTACGCATCTTTTGTTCTTGTACAGATCTTCTCAGCTCTCAACCCAAACGTGTAAGTCACGTACAAACCCCTGACACAGAGGCTCAAGATAGTATTACAATGTACAAAAAAGGCCATGTTCTTTAGAACTGGAGTGTTCTGGACGCTCATTCGACGTGTTTACAGTGTTCATTCTTTTATCCTTTGTAATTGTTTCATCCTGGGTAGCGTCACTGTTGTTTAAATTAGGGTAGACTAGAGTGAGTTGGAGCACTATGCAGTAAATCGTTCCAATTATTAGCAGGCTTTAGTGCTGACTCTTAAATTAATCATGTTCAGGAGCATCCTCTGCTTTCCTATAAAAGAAAAACAATTTAATCACAGCTATGAAAAGTTTATTGTTAAAAGTCAGATTTGTCATCTGGAGAACATTTCGAATTATGCTCATTTGCAAATAAAACAAATTTGGCTAATATGATAGAATGATTCTGCATAATAAAAAAAAAAAATGTCTTGCACATACTTTAGTTTCACTCCGCATGCAAGCAGACACATTTTTCAAGTTTGCTGATAAGTTCAGCCATGCACTCCATGTTGTGCGACTTTTCTTCAAGAAGCTCGTAGCGCAAACTGGAAATGTCTTGCTTTATTTCTTTCAGTTCACCTGCAACACGATCATAAGGTGAATCACTCATAATAGAAAAATCTCAGTTATTCACCTCAGTCGATGCCATTAAAGAAGAAAATGCTAATCAAGCCAGATATAACTTACCTTCATTGACTTCATCAAATTCTTTGTCCATTTGAGCTTTGATGATATATCGCTTGATCAAGCGCTTCATAATCTTCTGTGTGAATTTAAAATGAAAGTTGTTTTAACCACACATGCACTGTCATATCACATACAGTAGAATATAAAATAAAATCCATTTCTGCAGGATCACAGGACTAGAGTTTTCTCTGCATTTAATCTTTGCGTTTCAGCTCTTTATTATGCATGCACACCTACTATTAACATCCGTGACTTTGACTGCATGATGGTTGGTGCCAGATGGACTAGTTTGAGTAATTAGCTTGTTTTCACCAAGGCATACTTGCCTGTACAGTACAAGGAATTTGTCTTGGTACAAGGTCCCGACATATGGGGACAACACCAAAAACCTTGGTCCAAAAGGAATGTGCTAAAGTGCTTCCCACACACAGCGCATGTACTGTACATTACCGTTCAAAAGTTTTAGATCACTTTCTAACTCCATGATGGTTCCTGATTTTTATTTCTTTCTACATTGTAGTTTTGCTGAAGGCGTCCAAAAAATGCTTTAATCTCCTTTGAACAGTTGATATTGAGATGTTTCTGCTACTTCTGCTCTGTAAAGACTTCATAACGCCTCTAACCTGAGGTGCTGTTAATTGGTCATTTTTCAGGCTGATAACTCTAAATGAACTTCTCGTCTTCGGCAGAGGTAGGTTTTGGTCTCGTCCTCCTGGGATGGCCTTCATGAGAGCCAGTTTCATTATGGTGCTTGACACTACTGTTCTTGCAAGGCTGAAAGGCCGACCTCTGTGTCTTAAAATAACAACTTACTGTTGTTTTTGTTGTTGTTACGTAATTACCTAATTTCATATGTGTTATAGTTTTTAAATCCCCAGGATTGTTGTAGAATGTAGAAAATAAATCACTAAACAAAAACAAAGAAATTTGCAAGTGATCTAAAACTTTTGAACGGTATTGCATCTCATATCACATGATTCTTAGTGCTGTAATGTTATTTCTTCTTTTAATTTTCCTTTCAAAAATATTACCATGATGTGCATCTTAGCTCCTAAATTACTTTTTGTTTGGCTGACTTAAGAACATTGGACCTAATCTATCATTGAACATTCCTAGATGCGAACAAATGTCGAAAGTAGCTCATGCAGTATGTATTGTACAAAAAATACTGCAGCTAACCTGATACCAATATTTACAATTATAAGTAGTCCCCTTCTTATGAACAAATTCTGTTCCAGAAGCACATTCTTAAGACAGAATCTTATATGTCTTTGACACAAATATACAATGCAAAGCATACCAATCCACTTGCTTAAATCTGTCCTCCTTTTCCACTGCTTTTATGTGGCCAAAAAACTTAACTGCGCCTAAGGAAATGAATCTCACTGTGAAATGTTGTCTCTGCGCCTTTAAATCACAAGGGGAATCCCAGACTCCATTTTGTTTCAGAGCAAATTTCCCCAAAATAAATAATGGAAACTTCAATGATTCGTTCACACAACAAATAAAAGATATTCATATAAAAATGGTAAAGTAAAAGCACAACGGAATCCCGGACCCCACTGTGTCAAAGATTTAGTCATTCTTGGACTGTGGAATTTGTTTTGTTGAGGAAGTGAATGTACACATTGTTTTAAAGGTCTGGTATATTGTACTGTATGTGTGCATGTGGGGGAGCAGGAAAAGGAGTTTGTAGGAAAAACGAGTCTGCCTCATTGGTTTCAATGAATCAGTCTGGGAGCATGATGATATAAAATGGCTGTCCTGATGATGAACAATCATAATTTTAGAAAATCCTCAACAAACCTGCATTTACAGTCCAGTACAGCTCAAAATGGCGTCCTTTCAAGCATGCACCATGTAGCGTTATCCTCCCCCCGAAGCCTTCCCAGGTCACTTTAAATGAGGTCAGCAGACCCCACCGCTTCACCTTGCGATTTAAAGGCAAAGTCTCGTGAGAGTATAATGTGGAACCTGTGTTTGTTTTTTGTGCTTTACACTGTATGTTTGTGTCAAAGGTGTATAAGACTGTCTGACTAACGGACAAATCCGCACAGACGAATTCATTAGCTGCACCATGTTGCACAAAAAAATGCACCACACATTAAACCTTGAGGCGGCTGGGCTACAACAGAAGATGATCATACTGGACTCCACTCTTGGAAGAAAAAAAACAGGACTCTAATAGATAGTTAAAGATGGGACGAAGATGGGAACCAAGCAACATTTATCCCATCTTTACAATCATAAACATTCTCTCAGGAAAGTCCAGTTCAATGTTTGACATGCTGTGCTCAATTTGAAATCCACTGATTCTATAAGAACACTGGTTGAGGGGAAGTAATGCAGTGAACGGAGTAGTGTTGGCCCCTTGATACTGTGGAAATACTGATGGTTATATCATAGTTCTTCAGGAAATGAAGAAACCTAACATAACTGCATTGTACTAAGGGATTTGAAAGGAGCTCAATTAAGACATTCCAAGATTATACATCCGATTCCTGAAGAGTCTGTTGAATTGACTCAGGAATCAGATGTAGAATCTTGGAATTTCTTAATACCTCTGACCCAGACAGGATGTTCTTCTAAAAGAAGAACTATGACATATAAAATATAAAATGACATATAAAATAATACTATTTTCTGCTGTTGATCACCCCATTAAAGCACGAACTCAAGGTTTAAATACTCAAACTACCCTGTCTGTACCAGACAACTATGCCATTGTCAAAGTCTCTAAATAAGATATGTCCACATTCTCCATGTTTTATTTGAGAAATAATTTGACCTGAATCTGCATGATTGCATGCCTTGATTTGCATTAAATAATAGGTACAAGAATATATTAACATTATCAGGCATTCCAGTTTTTTTGTAATAGGTTGGCAAAAAATGTCTGGTACAACATCCCCTAATTCAAAATGCCTAATGTTTCTTCCCTTAGTGCACTGGATTAATTTATAACTTATTTGAATGATTTGCATGAATGTCAGCTATAAACCATGTGATGTGGTTTAGGACACAGTGTGACTTACTGTAATCTATAAACATTTACAGTGTCAGTTACAGTATAATGACTCTTGACGGTCACTGACCATCACTTGCCTATATTTAAAAGAAATGGAACCTTGTTTAAATCGTATGTTGTCTAGTGAACTAGAAGAAGAAAGCATTAAGCTGGGCATCACTGTGCTCCGCAGGGTTTGATTTGAAAATTCTACAATGATAGCCATACCTGATATCGATGACCCGTCATTTTGTTGGTTTTGTTCCGTCCTAACTGTACAAGTTGACCAAGAAAGCAAACAAAAGCATATTGGGAAAGTTAGAGCAGGCATACTTATGGAAGGAAATGCATCTGATACAATACAGGAATGACCTTTTAAAATTGTTGTTTACTTTAACATTTGTTAATATGCTAAGTGACTAGTAATAATCAGGCTCTGGTGGATGCAGATAAAAGAGAAATTGTGGGATTAGAAGGATCATAGGGGATTACAGATTGTGTATGTGTCACCTCACTGAGTTCTGCCTCGTTCTTCATAATGGCTCCATGTTTGTCGAAAAGTTTCACCAGAAGCGACTTTACACCCAGGCCCAGGCTGTGCGCAGACTTTGGGCTCGGCACCAGATTAAACGGTACAGGGAGGGTCCTGCCCTCCTCAAAGTAAGAATACCAGAGTTTGGCTCGGGCAAATTTCCACTCCACATCTGCGTCATCCTGCAGGCATCAAAAAGACCAGCATGTAAAAAAAAAAATTTAAATACAGAGGACAAATCGAACCATTGTAGATAATAAGGCAATTAAATATAAGTAATCCTTTCAGACAGGGACAGGTAAATTACTTTGGTAAAAACTACTGATGTCAGGAAGGTACAGTTCCAAGAACTAATTTTCTTAGCATGTAAAGCTGTTTTATCTTCTGTTTTTAAGCATCTGTACTTTACACTCAACAATACAGTATATGGTGGCATAGTGGTTAGCACTGTTGCCTTGCCCCTCCAGGGTCTGGGTTTGATTCCCGTCTGGGCGTCTGTGTGCATGGAGTTTATATGTTCTCTCTGTGCTTAGTGGGTTCCCTCCGGGTCCGGGTTGTAGTTCACACTTAACAGTGTGTCAAAATTCAAAATACCATGCACCAAATAAGGTACTTTAAGGGTCACGTATTTTACTCTTTTCTTAAACATGTTAACACAATCATCTGAGGTTTCAAGATTTTGTTTTCCTCAACCTTAAGGCTCATTCACGACAATTTGTGGAGAAACTCAAATGTTTCGGTCAAGTTAAGCAAAGGAAAACGGTTTAAACCCAACCGAAGTCTCAGCACCAAGGTAGTATGGATTTATGGGCGTGGAAACAGTGTGCAAACTTGTGGGACTGCGCATGCGCAGATCCGATAGTTAGCAAAACTCGATGTGTAGCATTTTTCGATTGAACACCGGCAGAAACTCCCAGAAACCAGCGCAACCTGTGCGAACATTAGATAGCAGCAGGTACGAGAGCGGTGCTCTGGTAAGGGGAAAGAAAAGAAAAAAAGTGAAAAGATAGGAAAAATGAGAAAAGAGAAAAATAAAAAGATAGGGAAAATAAAGATAAGAGAAAGTGAAAACAATAATAAATAAATAAATAAATAAACATCTTTTTCATTCTACAAGAGAAAGTAGGGAACCCGAGCACAAGTTTGGAAAAAGTCGGGGAAAACTAATTCGTTTGTTTGCGCCCTGGTCAATACAATACTTTACAAAATTCAAAAAACAATACAAAACACCAGTAAAATAATCGTTAAAATGTAACCGTTGTTTTACCTACAGTACTGTGCAAAAGTTTTGGCCAAATGCCATAAGCAAAGATGCCTTTAAAAACATTTCTACTCAAAAGAAACTTTTATAAAGAGCCCTAAATAGTAATAAAAAACAGTCAATATTTGGTGTTAAAAATTGTGCATGAAAAAGTCAGTTGTGTAAAATAAAGATTTGTAAACAGTTTTATAAATACAACAGTTCTTCTGTTAACTTTGTCAAACTTGCTCCTTTCAGTTTTCATGCAATACCCAGGAGCCTTAGGGTTTATTTTGTTTGTTTCTATTTGAAAACTGGTCTGTCATGCTATACTGTACTGTATGTTGCTTTTTTATGTAAGATTATTTATGTATTACATTTTGAGATATGTTTAGTATGTTTTTTTTAACAAAATAATGCAAACATGATAAAAATATATTTTAAAAATTTACTAAAGATAATATGCTGATAATATGATAATATGATAAGACTTTTGCACAGTATTGTAAATCTAACAAAAGAGTGCTGCTGGCTTCATTCTCTGTTCCTGTGAGTCTCACGGCCAGGGGGAGGGTCAGGGGAGGGTCAGTGAGTAGTCCAAGCCACACCCACTTGACTTGGGTGTGGCTAGAAATGAGCATTTTTCATCGTTTTGCTAAGGAAAAGCGATGTGCCATTGAGCTCATGCTTTACATTATCTCCAGGAATTGTGACTAGTGTATTAATATTGTTTCTACTGTATATGCAAAGTGGAGAACCATTTACATGTTAATAAAATTATGACAGAGTTTTGGAAAATGGTCACTGACTAAAACATTATAGCAGTTCTTGGGTTAATTGAATGTAAATTATAGTGGTTTAGAGGTGGTTTGACCTTATTCTATGCTATTCTAATGTATTAGAGAATCAAAAAATATTTCAAACTACTGAACCACTTTAGAAAAAGTTAATGCCACATTTATTACGGGAGTGCGTAGCGGGTTCATAGCTTCTGTAGTTACAGATATCCAAAAACATGTTGCTGTTACTGAAAGTAGTGAGAAATCATAGCAGGTCTTGGCAATTCAAAGCAAGTAGTGTAGTAGGGACTTTGTAGAAGTTGGTAATTAAATCATAATAGTTCTTGATAGTTCGGCATGAGGTCGACACAGATTATAGTAGAGTCCTATAGGTGATTCATATGTACATGTATGTCTAAACATTTTGTATCAAATGTGAGTCAAGTGACCAGGAACTGTCAAGAAATTCAATCAGAGACAGTTTGGCATTCTCTAGTGAGACTTTTGAGGAATGTGGGAAAGTCCACTGAGTAAGTTTCTCAAAAGTTTGTCCATCAAACTTGGCATCATACAAAGGATTGATATACACAGTGGAGAAAGACTGCAGCAAAACCAACATAATGAAACGTTTCTTAGCAAGTCATTTGCACCAGCATTTGTTAACTAGAAATGTGGAAATTTCTAAATCTTGGGTGAATAATTTGAACATTTTTAATACAATTTGCATGATACAGGATGAATAGAATAACAGAATTTATCTGTATACGTGCCAGGACAAGTTCTTAATTTTTCTAGCATTTTTTTTTTAAATCAAGAAATCTAGCTTGGAAGCCATCTTATATCATCTAAACTTAATCTGAAGTTAAAGTTTGATTAATTCATTCATTCATTCATTTTCTTTACCGCTTAATCCTGTGTTCAGGGTCGCGGGGGACCTGGAGCCTATCCCAGGAGACTTCGGGCACTAGGCGGGGTACACCCTGGACAGGGTGCCAATCCATCGCAGGGCACACACACATACACACACTCACAAACTACGGGCAATTTAGGAACACCAATTAGCCTAACCTGCATGTCTTTGGACTGTGGGAGGAAACCGGAGTACCCGGAGGAAACCCACCAAGCACGGGGGGAACATGCAAACTCCATGCACACAGAGACGGGAATCGAGCCTGGCCGGGGAATCGAACCCAGACCCTGGAGGTGCAAGGCGACAGTGCTAACCACTACACCACCGCGCCCGCCAGGTTTGATTAAGATCCCAGATTTTTGTTTTTTATCTTTATTTATTTGAATTTTTTGGGTTAAATAAAGTTAACAAATTTACGTTTAATGGCTAGACATAGTGTTTGACGAGAAGCACAAATCCTCTTATTTTTGCTTAATTCCCTTCACACATTAAGAACTAGTTTTGGCATTAAACTTTTGTATAAAAAGGTCTTTCATTCCTGCTTCTCTCTTGGTTAAGTATGCGTATAGCTGCGTGTTAGCAACAATTTATCTCTTCTGACAAAAACTGGCTAGACATTGTTCTTTTTATCATGTGGGAATGTATGCAAAGAAGTGGTGTACCTCAATCTCCTGAAAGGAGCTGTTGATCATTGCAATGAGCATGTTGAGCAACACAATGACCATAGTGACGTTATACACTCCATAGAGCACATAACCGGTATTCTCGATGAATATGTGTCCGTTGTTCACAATCACTGATTTGACCTCAGAGAGTCCAAAAATGGCCCAAAACAGTGTTTTGAAGCTTTCTTCTATGCTGTGGGGTTTGTACAAGGGGTATGAGAAGGATCAACATGGGATATATGGTATATTATATATACCATATATATAACATTATATATACCTGTATATAGCATACTTATAGTAAATAAAACAATTTATACGGCATGTGCTGTAACATTAACCACCAAACCAACATAATACTGCTGTCACTTTAAAATCTTTTTTTTTTTTTATCTTTTAAAAATTGCTGTGGTATAGGAGAAGAGCATTGTGTTATTGAAAAACATAATTTTTCCACACATTATTTCCTCTAGTAGAGCACTCATAGAATGTTATTCCTCACTTATATTCTGTACTACTTACGTTGTAAATGCATCATTCTGTTTAGCCCCCAAATAATATGAGTACAGGTTGAACATTCCGATCATGAAGGCCAGAAATACCAGAATAAAAATCACCATGAATTTGAAAATGTCTTTAACAGTTCTTCCCAAAGAGATTTGCAGTGGTCCAAAGCTCTCATTGGCTGGAAGGATATATGCGATTCGAGAGAAACTCAAAACCACTGCAATGGCATACAGCCCTTCAGAAATGAGCTGTGGATCTGAGGGCACCCAGTATAGACGAGCTAAGGCGGAAAGAGAGAGAGAGAGAGAAAGAGAGAAGATTTTCATGTATCTTTTGTGATTGCACTATTAAACATTACACATGTTGGTAATATGGTTTTTATAGGTTTTTCTATAGGTTTTTCCTCACCCAGTCTGAAGTATTCAACCTCTGGTGGTAAAGTTACATTTGTTATATCTGTGTAGTGTTTATCAACATAACTTTGTGCTATAGATGCATGCCAGTAAGCCAGCATCCTTGTGACAATGGAAGCTATAAAAATAGCTAACATTCCAAAATCCAGCATATTCCAAGGTTCAAATAGGTACTCTCTCGGACCCTGAGACCAGATCTCTTTGCATTCGGCCCAGATCATTCCTAAAAGAGAAAAGGAAATGGAGTGAGTCATCTTTGGATATCTCTGCCAAATTGTCTTGACTGATACAGCTCTATCAGTCAAGTAAAATTTGTGTACAGTAAAACTTACCAGGGTCACTGTACATATGTCTCAGACTGACCTATTACCCAGAAGATGATGAGCATCTCCATCCATGTGAAGGCAGTTGTTTTCATGCGGAACAGCTGTGCTGGATGGTCATGGACGGTCATATTTGGCAGCAGTTTGCTCCCATCGAAGCGATCAGCTGCATTAAACACTAACAAGCCAAGGAAAATAGTGAAAGATGCTCCCTGAGCCACAAACTTCATAAAAGGGCCTCGCATTATTTTGCCCAGCTGTTGAAAAGAACAAAAATAAAAGTCTGATGGGGAATGATTCGTATGTGAAGACATATCTGCAATAATTGCATATAAATGTTCAGCAGATTTGTTTATCTGGACTGGGATTGAGTTAGATTTATTTCACATATATTTAATAGCCATGGAGCCACATGATAAACTATTTTAAGCACTGCTATTTTTAATTACCATGGGAACTATGAAGGATATCTCTTCACCACCCAAAAAGATGAGAGTCATAAAATCCAAAAAAAAAAAAAAAAGAGACAGGAAATTCAGAACACATGACAACAAACCTTAAAACACTACAGAAAAGTTAAGTCTTTATTAAACATCATATTCTAGTTGCTGGCTATATAAATATATGGCTATCTCAAGGAAGACAAATATCACTTTTGTTTTACGTCTTTATACGTTTTGTATATAACGTCTGTTATATTGTGAACATGGTTTAATGTATAATAAGATCGCCTTTTCTTTCTTTAGGTCTGAAGAAAAAACTTCCAGCTCTCCATTTTCCACCATCTTATAGGTTATAAGGACCTAGATTTTCCCTTTTGGAGTTAATTATGATGGATTTAAGAACTTGATACAGCATGTGCTTGATTTTGCTGTTGTGTTTATGAATGTGGTGTTTAAATTTTTTTGTTGTTACTATAACATTGTATGTCCAACTGGTCATTTTAACCACAGTGCAGAGTAACCTGAATATTTATTTTTCAGTTCACTAACCTTACTACACGGTGCCACCCAGTACACCATGGATAAGAAGGGCAGTCCTATCGCAACACCAAGAACCACCAACAACTTAATGGCCATGGTCTGCTGTCTCAATCCAGGCAGATTCTCATACCAAATTGAGAGAAGTTGCTGCTGACAATTAGGATGTGCAACAAACTGTTGGACACAAAAAGGCAAGATTTCAGCATTCAGGATTCAGGCGCTGTTTGCAACAAAACTGGAAGTGTAAGGTATCCATATTTGAATGGAAAAACTAAATGAAAATGTTCCAACTGTTATGCACCAGTGTTTATATTACAGCTAGGGTTTGTCTTTTTGTGTAGTTCATACCTTTTTTACAAAATCCATAAAATCCATCATAGAACAGCATTTTGCTCATTCATGTTTCACAAACAGGCATAACTACCTCTGACACATTCTTTTTTTATTTTGATTTACACTATGAATATATATAAAGATCAGGGCCCGTATTCACAAAGCTTCTTAAGCCTAAAAGTTGCTCCTATTGACAAAATTCTAAGAAAATTCTTAGAATTACGACATTTTCTTAGAATTTCCCCTTAAATTTAGGACAAAATCTTAGTAAAGATAAAAATAATTCACAAAACATCTTATCCCTAAAAACAGCTCCTAAGGTAAAAATTGTTAAGAGTAGAGAGCAGGACTTTTAAGAGGCTTAAGAGTTTATATAGCAGAGGACAAAATGGAGGAAAGAAGAAATATTCTCCAAACACTGAATGTAAAGCTAAAAGTAAACACTGCTCTACTGTCCAATTCGGTTTTCTTGTTCTTTTATTTCCTTCCATCTCGATTGTATTGTTGGCTACATACCATCCAAAAGTGCAACTTTAATAGACTGTCCTGCAAGCATTTAAACTGTAAAATAATTTTTGCTATTTTGCTTCCATCAATATGAAATGGATTAAAGGTAATAAAATCAGTGTGATAAATAAATGTAAGAAAATAAATACAGTAACTACTGTGTGGAAATCGGTTGCTTCAAAAGTAGACACATTTTAAACATTTGGCTGTTTAATTATCTTTAAGATATTTATATTAACATACAGTTTCTTCATATGCAAACATTATGATTTCACTGTTCTATTATCATATATTCTATTTTCCACAAAGAGCACATTTCAAGACCTTTACAGAGGTCAGAGGTTATTTTTTTTTATCAACCAATCACAGTCCTTGAATTGCTGCATCATCCCTAGCAACGGGGTCAACCACACCTCCTTACTAAGATAAATGATTTTGTACTTTCCTTCCTCAGAGTTGCTCTAAGACGTTTTCTAAATCACTTTTAGTTTAAGACTCCCAGCTAGAACTTTTTAAGCTAAGATAGGAGCTCTCTGAGAGAATTCTAAGAAGCTTCGTGAATACGGGCCCAGGCCTCTAGTCAACTGGAGAAGGTTCTTAAACCTGTAGATTCTTGAAGATGTATTTAGACTGCTTCACAAAAATACTCTGTGACAAGGAATTTAGAAAATTAGTCCTGAATACATCAACATTTGTAAGGTTTCAGTAGGTCTCTACTTTGTACAGTATTCTCCTAAAGACTTCCTTCAGTCCAATCTGTGCTTTGTTGTTTATTTTTCTATAATCGAATACAAGACATCCAGGAAACGTTATTCCTCAATTATTTTTATAAAAAATATGTTGTTTCTGTACACAGTGATGGCTTCTGGTCAAAAATACTGTACTTCCGATCCCTGTGTTTACACTTTACCTTTTTAAGTTCATACTTTATTGCAAGGTTCAGTCGAATGAGACTTGGTCGGCCAGGTAGTTCAGCACTCTCATCTACTTCGCCGTTCAAAATGGCTTCCACTTCCTCTGTGCTCCGACACAGATCCAGAAGTCCAACTACAAAGCTTTTGCATTGCATAGAGAGTTTCCTATAATCATTCTTAGGAAAGTGGTCAATAAAAGATACCATTCAGTAAAGCAGAAATAGACTGTCAGAGAGAACTTAAATCAAACTAAAGTATTAGACATACCTTGAATTCCTTCTCAATATTGGCCAAACAATGAAGTTCATTGCTGAGCTCTAGAGCAGCCAGCACTGGATCCTCATTGGACAACGAGAGGTAAGCCGGACTGGCCAGGCCTCTGTAGGCGTTGATACGTGAACGTGAGTGACTGAAGGAATCATATTTCTGATGGTAATTGCAGGTATCACAGGTACAGAAATAGTCATGGGGTTGATGGATTCGTGCCCCTTTGCCCAGAAGGATGTGGACAATCTCATACTCATGGCAGTGTGATGCCAAGGTGATTGGCGTGATGTCATGAGAAAAGCGAGACCCGTCTTCGTCATATGCAAAGAAGTCATCATGCATTGCTGCCTCTCTTGGGCTGGCGGTTAATCTTCTGGAGTCAGCAAAAGCCTTGTGACTCAGAATGGCCTCAACAATCCGTATGTAGCCTTTGCTTATAGCTAAAAGGAGTGCGTCACCAATTCGAGACAAGTTATCCTTCTTTAACAGAAGTTCTGTAACCTCAAGGTGTTCATTCGCTACTGCTAGTTGTAAGGCATTCTGGCCCATGTAGTCCACACAGTTCACATCCAGTCCAGGAATCTCCTCAAGCATTCGCCGTACTACTGGAATATTTCCATACTCAGCAGCATCAAGGAAGCGCTCCTCCACAGGTGTAAGGCTATTGGGATGTGCGTTGAACATATAGGCTGCCCCACGTGTGGCCTGCCTCCTGCTTTTGGCCATGATCTGCCAATTCTGATGTGTGCAGTCACTAAAGAATAAACAAGCATATTGTATAAGTAAATGTATGTACTGTATACAATTTAACTGTATTAGTCTGTAGCAAGGAGGCAGCATAAGTCTATAATTAAAATTTTTTATTCATGGTAAAAAAGTTACTACAATGTAGATTACCTGGAGATGCATTTACATGAAAATGAATATCCAGCTTATAACTAGAATAGAATCAAAATTTGAACAGACTGCCCTGAACTGTTCCTATCAGATTAAATTTTCAATAGGAAAGAGCAGGGTGGTGTAAACCTTTGATAATTCATTTGATAAATATTAGGCATGTAAACATGTAAAAAAAAAAATTATTTAGATTTTCTTGCATATTTGCCCCATGTAGCTCCCTTACGAATTGGAAAACTCCATGAGAGCCACCATAAGCCTAATCTAGACTTAAAGTTGAAGAAACATGTAAACAGATAAGAAATCTCTAGTCAGAATGATTCTAATTAGATGGAAGAAATATTGTCGATATAAAGATTATTATGTGATAAAATAATGAATAAAATCACCACATGTTGATTATTTTTCCACAACAGCATTTCCTTGAATGTTTTATTCTTTCATAGCAATTGGATAATTATGATATTTTTTTAGTCATTAAAACATTTACTACATTATTTAGAACGTATTAAGAACATTAGTTCCATTTTGTAGTTAAATTGTTAATGATCTTATGGACAGAACTTTGGTCAAAGATACTGTTTTAGAAAATTAATCAACTCCTGACCAATCAGATTAGAGAATTCAACAGTGTTAGAAATTGCTTTCATTATTATTAGTTTTCATTTCTTGCAGCTGGTGTCTTCTGTAAAAAGTCATCTGTTACTCAGACCTTTGGCTTACATTAATTTGAGAATATCCATCTCGATGAGTATCTGCTGTACATCTGTGTATTTTTAATTTGCTTTTAAACTTTATAGTTTAGACCAAATGTCTCATTACTCATTGATCATCAGTCTACATTAGCTACCAGGAGGAACAGTTGTGTGGCTTTATATTAATATGGCTTTATAATTTAATCAGACAAACATACTTTCCTGTATTTTTCAGTTTAAGAGTAAAACTGTTAATTCTGCTCCAAAACTGTCATTTTTCATATATGTGT
Source organism: Channallabes apus (assembly GCA_030522415.1). Lineage (NCBI taxonomy): Eukaryota > Metazoa > Chordata > Actinopteri > Siluriformes > Clariidae > Channallabes > Channallabes apus. Next base: position 7,811,761 of record CM060125.1, read on the forward strand.
TTTTTGAAAGATATTAAATAGGTTAAACAAAACAGTCTACTGTATATAATACAATATAGACATCAAATACAATATACAGATAATGCTTAACCAATATGAGTTCTATTTGAATAAATAGCATATTTTCTGTATAGATGTACATGTTTTAAAGATGCTTCCCTTTGGTATTTGGTATTTGATTTGTTATATGAACTATAGGTGTTAAACTATCATTTTTTATAGATGTGGTTTTTCAAACTATAATTACAATATGAAAGATATTAAATAGGTTAAACAAAACAGTCTACTGTATATAATACAATATAGACATGTTACTCAAATAGGAGGGCTGAAGAGCTAAATGTATGATAATGAATTAAACATATGAATGAATAAAAATTCGAAGATGGATGTACATTAAATGAATCATTACATTAAAGTAATAGTTTGTCCTCTAAATCATAGGAGGAAACTTACCTATAGTGATGTCCATAATAGCTACAACTGTCATCACAGAATTCAGCATTCACCAGAAGACAGTCTTTACTTCGGTTCCTCTTTCCATTTGAGTGTAATTCTGATTTATTTTTTTCTTCCAAAACAGGTCTCCTTTGATCCATTTTTTCAACTGTAGCAATAAGGCACGGTTACCCACCAGGACTCATAATCCAAACATCCAGCAGTAACGGATGGACTGTGTACTACACTCGGACGAAACACCTTCTCCTACAGTACTCTGCTATGCTTCTGTCTAAAACTTGAGGTAATACAGAGTATCTAGGAATTTTGGCAGAGTGGCAGCATCTTCAGTCCTTTCGCAACAAACAAAGCATTTAACAACTTTGCTTGTATAGCTAATCCTCTGTTTACGTTCTAAAATTAGCATGAGACTCAACATTTTTCCTTTTTTTACACAAAAGCACTTCTTCTAGAAAATAACTTTAAAATTACTTACAAGTTTTATGAACCGTTTTATGAACCATCTCCACAACAATCATAGGTCAATTTAAACTAATGTATATTGCAATTATAGCTATGAACTAAAATCACCTGGAAACAAGCATCAGTGGTTTTGCTGAACAAAATTTGCTTTCCATTAGCAGCAAAACCTACTGCGGATGAAGAAGTCTATGAGTTAGTTTCTCTATTCCCAAGAAAGTGGTTTGTTTGTTCTGGGCTGCAGATCCAGCTGTGGGAAATGCCTTCAATGGAATTCCACACTGACCAATCATACTACACACTCCATTTTGTAACTCTCCTTCTCCTAGTCCTCCCTTTTCAACTAATTTATGTGTTCCTATGCATGACCACATCATTATCTGACTACGTGCATGCACAGCTTCTCTGGTGTCCAAAAAGCTCCTCGAGGATATATAAGCCCAACGGATGAGGTCAAAAGGTAAATACCACAGAGAGGGTCATGGGAAGCCACTGTCTTGGTTCATTTCTCATGTTGATAGTGTTTCATACAGATGGCTTTAGCAATCAGAGACTATTTAAAGCTCCCGTTCCAAGGACAGAGCTTCTAAGACATGTTAAATTTTCTGATAAAACTCCATAAAAATTATCTTCACTTGTAATATTTATAGAACAAAGTCATGAAAAATAGTACAACATTTTCATTTGTCAATATACCATAACTTACAAATATCATGTTATAATTTTATGCATAGTCTTTTCTTAGTAATTTAACTAAATATTTGAGGTAAACGTTTATATTCCTAATTTTAGCCAAATTTCTTGTAAATTAACAGCATTTTCATACCATTTGTTCTCACAGCTTTTTCCATGATCTATTTGAACTACAAGCTTCATTAGAATAAGATCAGAAAATGCTTACACTGGTACAGTAAGTCACAATCAGATTGGGTTTTATTGACAAATTCAAAAGAAAAGAAAAGAAACAATGCATTATATTTCATCAGGTAGATTTAAAGAAAACAATTTAAACATGTCTTTTAAAAATGTCGAAAATTATCATTCACTATAAGGCCAAAGATTTGTAGCCCCTGACCATCACACCTGTATACTGTATTTTTCAAAAGTCTTTAGCCACCCATCATTTCTTCATATTTTTCCAAAGGTTGAGACTTTCTTCTATTTTATTTTATGTACGGATCCTATGCTTCCTGAAGGACATTTTGGCTCTAGTTTCTGAAGTCACACAGTGACCAATTACAGTGGAACCTTGGATTACGCGCATTATTCGTTCCGGAAGGGGGCTCGTATTCCAAATTTCCCCATAGGAAATAATGGAAATTCAAATTATTCGTTCCACAGCCCAAAAAAATAAATACACAAAAAGAATTAACACAAAATATAAAGTAAAAATAAAACAAATTAACCTGCACTTTACCTTTAAAAAAAAGTAAATAAATCCCGACAGATATTTATTATGTGTGTGCGTGTGTATGTGTTTCTCTCTCTTGTGCTGCGGAGTGTGTGTTATTGTGTGTGCGCGCACGTGATTTGACACTGTGCCGGTTCACACACTCTCTCTCTGTCTCTCGCCTTTAGTGTCTGTGTGTGTAAAAAACACAGTAAAGGCGGGAGAGAGAGAGAGAGAGTGTGAACCGGCACGGTGCCAAATTACACACGCGCACACACAATAACACACACTCCGCAGTGCAAGAGAGAGAAACACACACACACATAACACAGTGAAAGCGAGAGAGAGAGAGAGAGAGAGAGAGTGTGTGTGTGTGTGTGAATCGGCACGGTGTCAAATTATACGTGCGCACACGCATAACGCACACACAACGTCAGAAAGGGAGAAAATGGATTTTTAAGCTCTGTAATGAGACTTTCTTTTGCTTTATATGCGCACACACACGTGTGTTATAAGTAACAGTACACGCGCGGTATACAGCCGTTTTCAAACACAAAATACATTTTTTTACACACTCACACGTGGTCACATTGTTATAGTAAACAGTACGCGGGTGAATGGATGTTGATTATACCATTAAAGACGCATACTAAGACCCAGCAGGGAAGATGATTACCCACAATTCCGCAGCGCAAGAGAGAGAAAAACCATTGGCTCAGTTGTGATCACGTGACATTCGGCATCAAAACAAGAAGCGCATGTGTGATACATGATACTCGGTACTCGTAAACCAAGACTTGCTTGTTTTTCAAGTCAAAATTTTGTAAAAATCTTTGCTCGTCGCAAACCGCAATCCGAGCTTTCACTGTATATCTTTAGGAACTTTGCAGTCTGTCACAGTAAAATAGTGTTCTCATTTAATTTAATATACATCATTTAATTTAATATAAAGAAATGTATTTTGATGTTCCAGATTTAGTTTCTCCATTTTCTGTTGTTAATTCTTCTCATATAAGACTTTCCACTAAATTTTGCCACAAGAGAATTAGTGAAAACCACCAACCAATGATGGGCGGGAAAACCCCGGCAGCAGTCAGCATTCGAGTTCATCCAACACAATAGTGTTTAGTAGGGTTGCATTCAAGGGTCTGTGCAGGCTAAATGTCTTCCATGCCAAACATGGTGAACATGTCTTATTCAATTCCAATTGTACATAGTCATGCTGGAACGAGATTGGACAACTTAGTTACAGTGATGGGAAATATTACTGCTGTAGCATACAGAATTGAAGACAATTGTGCTTTGTGGCATTATTTTAGGGAAGCCACACATACAGTATATGATATGATGGTCAGGTGGTTAGGTGTTCACAGCCATTTGCTTATACAGTGGACACTGGTGAGCTTATTTTTTATTATTAATAAGGGCCAATAATAAAATCTACACTTAATAAAGTCAGGCCAAATTGTCCCTTTAATCTGTCAAACTGTCAGTAATATTTTGCATAAGATGCTGTTTGTAAGCTCTGGTGTTCTGTTTAGTCTCTGAAAGGACAAAATGATCTCAGGGCTCTGGATAGACACAGTACAGATGGTTTACCATAAACTGATAACTACTGATCTATTTACATTAGGACAGCAATGCCACTTGCGGGCCACACACTATGTAGCCACTTACAATTGTCTGCCAGGTGGATGGATTACTATAAATAACCGCCACCCACATTAGCATGGTGTACCTTATTTTATGCCACAGCACTAACAAATTCTTGACTATGATTGCTCAGTAGGCACGGATTAATTTTTTCAAAAAGGCTCTCCATGGAAAATAGGCTCCAGTGCCCATGCTTTCGAACAGTTAGTAAGTTCTCTACAAAAGGAAACTTTGTGACTTTTTTTTACCTCAGTGACATTGAGAGAGGAAAGGTACATGAGGAAGGTGATGGAACAGCTTTTTAAATTATAACAGGTACAAAACTGTTTTGTGGACCAAGGGCGGATCTCATCATTCTCATCAGGTGCGTGTTCCATGGCACTCGTCTGACATCACTCCCTTCAGAGAGCAGTATGCAACCACACCACCGCCACCACAATCATTTTCTGTGTTACGTCTAGTAGTTTTATTGTGGATTTTAACCATGAGACCTTTCAATTTCTTCACTGCTGTAGGGCACGGCAAAAAAGAATTAAAATGAAAAGGAAGTAAAATGTGGTTTAAATTGTTGTCAACAAGGACACAGAGGAAAGAAATTATGAAGTGAGAGAATAGAAAGAAGTAAAAATGAGTGTGAGAGATAAAAATGACCGTGCTCTGAATAAGAGGACAGAAGCGAGTGATGGTGAGACAGGTGGAGACAGGGGGACAGATGATCCTGGTGTAGCTCCACCTGTATTTCATGGCAGTAAAACACCATTTGACAAGAAAATAACATTTTATATTTATTGATAAATGTGAGAGAAAAAAAAACATAAAATCAGTAATCAATACCTGCATGGTATGTACCAAACAAAAGTTTGGACACAACCTAATTAATTTTTTACATTCTAGAGCAATACTGGATTTTTTTCTATTTAAAAATTGAAATAGCACATTGGGTTGGCGTTGGGTATTTACTCCTAGGTTAGCTGCTCTGGAGTAGTTATTGCAATAATAGTATTGTGAAGTGGATTTGCAAAACCCATCAAGCAGTATGATGAAACGTGCTCTCATGAAGACCATCCCAGGAAGGCATGACCAAAACTTACCTCTGCTGCAGAGTAGAAGTTCACTTAGAGTTACCAGCCTCAGAAATCACCAATTAAGAGAACCCCAAATTAGAGTTATAATGTGTTGTTTTGGAATAAATAAAAAACATATATTAAATTGCACAGCCCCACATGTTTAATTCGTTACATAATTTACACACAACAACACATTTAATAAAATATTAGATCCTTAATGAAAGATATCTTGTAAGTTATTTTAGAATCGTGTCAGTTTTTTATTGACTTACCATTTCTATCTTTGTCAAATACTTATTGTACGTAGATGACTTTCTTCCTTCTCTCAGTGTCCTGGAGTTGGTTTACATATCTGTGTTACTTTGTATATATTAATATAGGTAATAAAAATCATGTCATATTGCACAGAGGGCATGCTTTTAAATGTTTACTAGGAGGTTACAAATCAGAATGTTGTTCAGCTACAGTATGTACCCTTAGTGTGGTACAATACAAAATGTCATTTCTTAGAAGTGTTGCTAAACAATGCACTCCATTATCCAGCACAAATCAATGGCACTGTCAGCAGAATTCCACACACAATTGGTTTCTATAAACAGGATAACCTTAACGGTTAATAGTGACATCTTCTTCTTCTATACCGCTTAATCCTGTGTTCAGGGTCGCGGGGGACCTGGAGCCTATCCCAGGAGACTTCGGGCACTAGGCAGGGTACACCCTGGACAGGGTGCCAATCCATCGCAGGGCACACACACATACACACACACACTCTAATAGTGACATTTCAGTTCAAAAAGCAGAATATTAGATAAATTGCTTTAAAAATATGCCTTTTTACACATCAGTATTTTTGATGATGTCAAGTTTATTTAATTAAACTGCATTCTAACTGATCATTTATGAAAACGTTTACAATCCTCCAATTTTACCATTTTAAAACACTTATTTCACATTTGAGCCTTCAACTCTCCTGATCTTCATTGTTACTGACTTGATGCTGACAGGTTCTCCGTTCTTAGTCCACGTGTCCCAGTAAAGGTGTGGCTGATTTGAACGATCTTGATCCAGCGGTGAGCCATTGAGATTCGCCCGGCCACACTGATTAAACCACCAGCCTGTGTTGTTCTGTTGAATGCTGCAGCTTTCCACGGCTTTGCCACCAAAAGTGCAGAAAGGAAGGCAGCCATCATTATCTACATCTGAGGTGCTGAAAGGTGCAGTGTCCTGATTCTGCTCCTGCCCATATCCTCTGAATGCATCACCTGCCGAGAAAGACAGTTCTAGACAATTCTAATCACTTTTAACATTTTTATGCATGTTTTTAGTTATTTTAAGCATTCATCATTTCTATTGCAATCTAAGAGAGAGCCTCCTTTTAAGTCCATCTAACAAAAAGGCACCAAAAAAGTAAAAAGAATACATTACATATGGTATTTTATGTCAAAATGAAACTGAAAACCTAAATTCAAGGGCATGCTTGGATTGTAGACGTTAGAGATCCAGACAGCTGAGCAAGTCATTTTAGTACTTATGGGAATTTCAGCTGTTTCAGTGAATCAGCTCTCAAATAAGTTTACTGCCATTTTTCTCTCTGGTCTAACATTTGGACTGCCAATCGTTCCCCTTTGCCGAACTATGACTGAACCCTAATAACATATTACTCTACTTTCTAAATAACTAACTTTATATCAGTACTATTTATTGTACTTTTGTACAAAATATATCTCTGTTAGGTTTTTCCCACAGTTTACCTAGACACTGTTACTGTAAATTTCCCCCTTCTTCCACCTTATTCCTTTTATGGTAATTTTCCTGGGGTTTGTCTGTCTCCAGATGTTTATAAAACTTCCTATCTTTATTTCCTTGGATTTCACCAGATCATGTTAAAACCTTATACAGTTTTACTGTAGTGGCAGATGGACATAACAAATTCAAGGTGAATAAGCTAGAGAATATTCAGGCACCATCAAGTACATGTGTCTATGAAATTCCTGTTTCATATTAAGACTGACAATGAACTTTTTCTATTTTTCTACTTTCCTCAGTTAAAGATGTTTATTCTCATCGCATGTTTATTAAAGAAGTTTCTATCATTGTGTTTTTAAACAGGTTTTTTTTTTCTGTGCGTTTAAAATTTCTTTATTTTAAGTTCAGATACATTGTGTTTTAAAGTCGTTTTCCCATAATTTTTGTTTTAAGCTTTGTTTATTCAAGTTTTAAATCCTGGGTATTTTAAAGTACTGTTCTGTTGCATTTTGTTCCCGTCATGCTTTAAAGACATTTTGTTCCTGTCACATTTTAATTCCTTTCCGCATTTGTTGACTTTGTATTCTCAGTTATACATCATTTGATGTAATTTGTAATTTAAGGGGCCATTTGAAGCATACATTTAGTGTGTAAGCGTTCCTTGGTATAGACATACATTGATTTAAGGGTCCATTTTTGGGTGTCTTAGGAAACAAGAGTGATGTGTATACACAGCTATACACTTTTGATGAGCATGTTTTGGTATATATTTGCAGTCATACTGTATATGTATTGCTCTTCACCTTGGTTAAAGGTATAAAATCAATTTCCTGAGTGTATCTCAGAAACATGGTGAGGCGTGTATTTGCGATCAAACTTTTTGGTTATGTAAATGCATCACATTAAACTATAATATTTGTTTTTGATAAATGTGTAAACCCCCACCTTGGTTGGCAGACGTGAATTTAGTGTGTACCTAAGATTCACTTCTGAAAGTGTCTCAGTAACTAGATAAGGTGTGAATTCGTAGTCAGACTTAAATTAAATTGAACAATCTTCAAGTATCTACCTCTTCTGAGAAATTAAGGTAAACAAGCTTAAAGTATCCATAATTACATTGAATAAGCTTAAAGTATTTGCCTAATTTCAGAATTCACAGTAAGCAAGCTTTCAGTCTGCGCAATGTCAGTACACTTGATTTATTAATTTAATGAAACTATTTTTTCATACTTTATGCCTGATAGCCAATTCACCAACCAGTATTATACACCTGACTGCCTTGTTTGACAGGATTCACGAAACATGAGATTATTTATTTGGACCACACCCCAAGGTGTAACAGTTGTACTTATTTGAAAAATGAAAAATATTTGGTAGTTAAATTTTAATCATTGTCCTTTTTGCTCATACTTGCTCTTGCACATTACCTGTTTATGACGTCCCATAATATCATATACTATTAATGATTGGATATACAATTAGAGATTTGGAACATTTCTGATCTTTTGATTGATCATTGTTCTTCTAAAAACACATTATTACAGGTGAAATTTAACCTGGAAGATACAGTATGCAGTCCAACATTATCCAACTACTGTAGGTGTTAGCTGTAGAATTTTGAAACATTAAACTATTTCCTTTAAGTTTTAAAAGAAAATAACTGACTTATAATAGAATTTTTTTTTACAAATTCTGACTTTCTTAGCCAGATAATATTTGTAAATTTATATAATAAATATAAAATACAAGGTCTATTTATTATTGATGTAGATAGTACTCTTTTTCATTTAATTCTAAATGAAGAAAATACAAATTTTTCTTACAAGAAATTTATCTATGGGTATAGTCTTATCAGATTAATGATCCATGATTAACATGTCTCATACGCCGCACGTAAGTAATTAATAAGAATCAAAGTCCATGTGCATATACAGTATTTTAAAGGTGTGAGAAGGAGTACCATCTCACCTGCACTACCAGCATATCTGCCAAGATGAATTGCAAAGAATTTGCTCTCGTCTTCCAGCCAGAAGTTGTCGTAAGAAGCATAAGCAGTGGACTCATCTTGAGCGACGAAGGATATGTGAAGCTTAAAGCGGGTGTTCTTCTGACTCACAATGCTGTGAATCTTCCTCAAACCAAGCCAGTGTTCTCCTTCAGTACACATGGAAACAAGACATGAATATGCTCCTAATGGCACTATTTATAGACTTACCAGGAACACCAATATACCTGAATATGCATGTAATAATCCAACAGGCAATTATCTGGCAGCAGCCCAAATACATAAATACATGCAGTTGTAGAGAATAAAAATTATTAGAATAAAGAGGAACATGTATTTGTAGTTATTTTCCCATGCTCAGAAACTGTTTATCTCCTGGAATATTTACATGCAACATACTTTAGAGTTGTAGTGAAGAGGAAAAAGAAATATCCCATGAGGGTCATTTCATGGGAGAGGTGAAAGAAGAGAAAGACCTGACTGCTTCAAGCCAATAGGAAGTCTACTGTAACTTAAATAAACACTCTTTACAAACAGGATGAGCAGAAAAACACATCAAATGTTAATGCAAATGAGCTCCAGAAAACCAGTAGAAATATCAGAAAACACAAAAGCATGTCAAAGGACTTATGGTGTAAAACAAGACATGAGAAATTATATATTTAAAAAAATAAACTTTTTTTAAACTCGACCGGGAAGAGGTCCAAATCCATCCAGGTAATTAGACCACACACGTCTAAAGTCAGTCAGGCCATCAGTCCGCCTCTGGATGACTGTCCAGCCTCCATCCATGTAATCCATTTCACAAAATACCTGAAACGATTGTTTATAACTCAGATGGCCTGAGCTTTGAACAACAACAGAACAGAATTCCACTTAACTAAAGAAACATTTTACCTCAAACAAAAGCTCAGAGTTTTCAGGTTGAATAATATAAACCCCACTTGGAATTTTTGGTGTTACTGCCTCTAGTGTTTCCTTGATGTCAGTGCAGTCTCTACCTGTGAATGAATGAGTGTTTTATATATATATATATATATATATATATATATATATATATATATATATATATAAACATATGTGTGTGTGCGATTACCATGAGCATGCATGGGCTTCACAGAAAACATTTCACTGTTGCTCCTCTGCACGTCTAAAGTCAGACTGTGGACTTTGGTTGTGAGTTCCATTACCTCAGAATAGGAGAAATGTTAAACGTCATGCAGTGGAACTTTGGAAACACCAGACCCATATGGAAAATTTAATACCTGGTTAGAGAGGAATTCCAGAGTCTTCTGCTGTTCATCAATTAAATCTCGGATCAGCTTTCTGGTGCTCCTGGTATATGTTGTCATGGCATGCTGAAGGTTACCTAATTTCCACAGAATATTTTATTTTATGTACAGTGAGAAGCTTAATAATCAATGACCTCATTCTAACTCATGAAAAAGTACATGGAAAATAATTTAAATGTTGAAATACATACTGCACCAAGAATGCTTCTCATCCTGCATGAGTTTCGCTGTCATCTCACACGGCACTGTGCATTTTTCTCTAGCCATATTTCTGAGTTCTTTCTGATTCTGTAGAGACGCATCTTCAACAGCTTCAGCTAACACCACGAGTTCATCAACTGCAGCACTGCTTATGTCCTATTTTTAAAAAATGGTATCTGATCTGTACATTACATTTCATGAAAATATTACCTAAAAAAGAAAGCTATAAATTAGAATTGTGTGAAATTTTCACTGGTTTGCTTAAGGCAGATATATTTTGTGCTTAGATTAATTTTTTTTTCATGCTCAATATAGTATATCATACAGTACACTGCATATAGCAGTGAGTCTTAAAGGGAGACCAAAACAAAACAAAGAAAGGTCACGTGGTTGAATTTAATTATTATATTATTTTTAGTCAAGTTTAAGCCGAAATTAAGGAAGAAAAACACAAAAACAAGAAAGCAGTGTAAAAAAAAGACTTACCACAGTCGTGTTGGGTAATGCAAGAAGATGTGGGAATATATAAAGCAAAAACAATGTGATCCAAATCATGTTTGTTCAGTTATGCTGAGTGCAGTCAGCGCATTAAGCTGCACATCTCTCAATGAGTCCTGAAGATACTGAGAAGCTGCATGGTCTGGGACTGCCTCTTTGGCCACAGTACAACAAAAGAAGGGTTGCCTAGACCAACTGAATTTTTTCCTCTCTCTCTCTTTCCACAATCTATACAATAACAATAGTAAACCGCTGTTGTTTTATTGCACTTTGACAACATCCTGTATGATCTATGAAAACCAGATGCTGAATAGAAATGTAACACTTTGGACTGCCATGTAAGCAGAGGAAAGCAGCAGGACTTAGAGAGGAGCATACGTAAAGTGCATTCCTTCGAGGAGCACAGCAGGGTCCAGCCCGATTTAGTAAAAGTAGCACTGAAAGGTGGACCATCAGCAAAAGTGGACTTTGCTTTTGTTGGCTCATTATTGCCCACAGAACTGAGTTTGCATTGTGTGGAAAATCTGATCACATTCAGAGGTTCTCTGGGAAGACATCTGTTGGGCATTACATAGCACTGCTGAGTAAGCACACTTTTACCAGGTTTAGCCTGGGACTGCAGAATTTTTAGGCAACTGGGAGTTATTAGTGAATTATGATAAGACACAAACACATTAATGAATTTGTACAATGTAAATGATCATTAACCGTTTCCTCCTTTCCAAAATTATTATAGACATTGATTTTAGGAAGAAAAAAAAAATATATATATATATAATATATAATTATATATAAAATATTATACGGAGTGAGCAAAAACATTTATATCCATTTCAGGAAAAGAATAACTTGTATAAATATTATTTATACTAAATGTATATACTATACATATATATCATACTATTTTTCTTTTTCTGAAGTGTGTATACAGTTTTTTGCTGACTTTGTATATATAGTGTACTGTAGGTTGCCTTGCACACCCAGTGGTTGGGTTTGATTCCCACCTCGGGTCATGAGTTTCCTCCAGGTTTCCTTGCACAGTCCAAAGACATGCAGATTGGGCTTGCTGGCGTTCCCAAACCGCTGGGAGTGTATCCGGCTTTCCTCTTTGGTCTCTGATTCCCCCCACCTTCTAGGGGTTTATGCTTAATTGCCCCTGCAAGTGTGTAAATGTGTGTGCTTGATGCCCTGTGAGGGACTGCCAACCCATCTAATTCAGTGTTTCTGGAATAGACTCTGGATTCACTCCGCCCTGACCACAATACTGGAAAGAAAAGATTTAAAAAATTGTTGGTTTATATTTTTGTTCTCTTATTTACTTATCATTAATGGCTTTATCGTAGTCAGTGTCATGATGGATACCTGGATTATCCCAGCAACAGTGGACGCTCATACCTCATTTTCATAGGAAAATTTATATCTTTATACAAGTTTATTAAAATAGAAAATAAAAAAATTCTAAAATACTAAAAAAAACACATAAAATAAATTTTATATTCTGAGTAAAGTTTAAATTAAAATCTAATAGGCGCAAGTGCTCATGGGACTCAGCTACAGCGTTTCCATGGTAGCTGTTTGGCAACAATAAATATGGCGAGTGAAACGCACGCGTTTGAACATGTCTTCACATTTACTTTTCTTCCAAATAAAAAGTTTACATTCCTGGAAGATGCACGGATATCGGAATTGCTGATGAAATGGTGAGGAAACGACATGATAACCTTGCAATATTAACCGTGATTCCCAAAACACGTTAGCTAGTTCTGTATCTTCTAGCACGACAAGGGTAACTGGGCAAACATCCTTGGTTATAGTGCTTAGTTACGCATGCTAGCTAGCTAATATACACACACACACATATATATATATATATATATATATATATATATATATATACACTGAAACTGTGTGTGTGTTATATTTTGACTGAAATAATATGTTTTATTGTAAATTCTCTGAACTTGCACAGTCTAATCTACACAAGGTGCGTTCCAAACGGCCAGAAGTACCCTGCGAAGTATACTTCACAGAGTGTTCAGCCATGTACCGCAAGGAGCGAAATTGTTCCGTTCAAAGGGAACTGGCAACGGTGTAGGGAACGAGTGAACAACTTCACCGGAAAAGGGAATGAAAAATGTCACATAATTCATTGTCTCCCCGGAGCGTGAAAAAAACTGAACTCGAAAAAGGATTTATATATTTATTATCATTAATAATGATAATAAAAAAAATTTACATTTAAACTAAATCAATAATTAATGTCCGTAGTGTGATATTTCCACAATAGCAGCGACAGGTATCCTCACGGAAGTGACGTCTGGCTCTGGCGACTTCGCAGCGTATTTCCACAAGGTGGCGTTTTCTCGAGGGAACTTCCCTTCACCGACATGCAATGCAAAGGGAGTAGGGAGCACCCTTTGAAGTACACTTCGGAATGGAACGCAGATCCTGTAGATTTAAGTTAATTAAGAATGGATTTTTTTCATTATATGAAAAATTATATAGATATTATAGGAAAACGCTTCTATTAACTCTAAAACAGTAGTTTGGTCTTTGGTGGAAAACTGGCGTAAAAACGTTTGACGCAACCCCTCCCCCCTCCCGTCGCATGCTCTGAACGCGCGCGCAGTTGAAGTTCCCTGCAACCTATAGATCTGCTGTATCTCTCCTCAGCTTCTTTGTCCTTTTAAGTCATCTTTCAAGTCCAGTCTTCCTCAAGGAAGTGTTATATGGTTTATTGTACAGTTTCTCAAACGTTTGCAGCCTAGGACCATTAAATTCCACAGACCTTCCCTATGCAGATTTATTTTGTAAATATCATTTAAATGCATACAATAATATAAATAAAACTATTTTCCTGAGATTTCCAAGAACACATTAACTAATTGAACTGAATTAAACCCATTCGATTCAAGTAATGGTTTAATAATATTATCATGTGTTCAGTCAGAAGTTGATTTCATCCACTGAAAAATAAAAGAACATAAATAAAACAATCTACTGTACGCCTAGTTTTCTCATAAACCTCTGGTTTAAGGACGATAATTAAAGAGACTATAAAGCTCCCTGTATTTCCATAAGGAAGCCTAGGTTTGAGCATCATCAGTCAGCTTATGTGACAAAATCTTGTCATTGCTATTTCTAATTGTTTGTACTTTATTTAATAATTACTCCTGTAGGTCCATGCTGGGGAGAATTTCTGTCCAGGCCTTTAATTTTGACCAGTTCTTCCAATCTTACATGAAGAATGACTTTGCTCTGGTGAGTTCTTAAACATTTAAAAGAGTTGTGATTATATACAGTAGTTTGCACAAGTGTTAATATGTGCTGCATTTTTTTATTTTAGAATTTCTTTCAGGACCCTTGTGTGAAAAACAGCTTGCAAATGTTGGACACCTCAGGTTTATGGAAACCTCTGGGTAGGCTGGTGTTGTCATAACTACATGATTAGTTTTACTTTAGGATTTAGTGTATGTGTGCAGTTTTTACAACTGCAATTGCATAGTACAGATGATGTCGTTATATGCGATTATTTCTATAGGAACAGATGTTACACATGTGGATGTACAACTTATTCCATGCACCAAAGTGTCTATGGATGTATTTGATCCGATTTTCTCCAGTGGAATTGTGCATCCTTCCGGACATATCGCCAAATGTTTCCATGAAGTACATCCTGACTTTGATGAGTTGCGGATGGTAAGCATGCAATACTTTGATTATTTTAGATCACATTATGATTTCTTAACTCCCTTTTCAGCAACAATGTATTGTGTATTTATTGTTAGATGCTGCTAGAAGAGGACTCTGATAACTATCATGTGGTCAGTCATTGTGACCGTAAGGAGTTCCTGTTTAGGCTGTTTAAGCACATGGTACTGGGTGGTGAACTCTGCCAGTATGAAGATGTCATCAGTCCCTACATTGAAACGGCAAAAAACATGTATAAAGATTTAGTGAGGTAGGTCTAGGAGTGATTGTAAAAGTCAAAATCAGGTTGCCTTTTTGATGAATATTTTGAATGACAGTTATTTGATTTAGATTATATACACAGAACTGTTGAATTTTCATTTGGTCAGATTAATCTTCTATAACAAATCTGAAGATAATAACACATTCATATTAATGTACTCATTTTAAATCACTGTACGAGGTAATATTTACAAGAAAGTACTTTATTTATAATAATAATAATATCTCAGTTTTATATAGCGCCTTTCAAAATACCCAAGGTCGCTTTACAGTATGAGGCGTGTGTAATGTAAGCATGTACGTGGGGGAGGGGGGGACTAGAGGCCAAAGGCCTCTGTGAAGAGATGTGTTTTGAGGTACTTTTTGAACAGGGGTAGGGGTAGTTTATCTACATTTACACAGTATCACTTTCAAAATAGACCCCTTGCACAGTGATGCAGCACTCCCAGCATCTTTGCCACTTCTCAAATATGTCGTGGAAGTCTTCTTTTTTTTAAATGATACTTTCATTGATTTTTAACAACAAAAAAAGCAGAGCCAGATCATTATATTGATGATTGATTATTGACATCCACAGCAAACATTTAAACACAAACAATAATCTGTTAATATAAAAGAGTGATCATGGAAAAACAAAAGGGCAAAACAGTCCAGTAAAAGGAAACATAAAAGTAAGAAAGAAAAAAGGTGGCCAGGACTAGAGTCATGATTGTTCAAGTAGATCCCACAAAGGGGCCCATATCTGCCAGAATTCTTCAGATTTGTTCTGTAAGTCAAACGTAGGGTTTTCCAAACGAAAATTAGGCACTTGTACCGAACACATATTCAGAGTTGGTACACGAGATGATGCCCATAAGACAAGTATACATTGATTTGCCAAATAAGTATCGAAATTTAGTTAACAGTTTAAATCAGCAGGACAATCTAGTGATGTTTTACAATTTAAAAGATATATAGTTGGAGACAAAGTGAATTTTCTAGCCAGTATTTTCTGAACCAGATCGTGCACGTCATACCAAAAAGTTGAAATTTTCTTACATTCCCAAAATAAATGCATCAAGGTTCCTGTTTCTGAATTGCATTTAAAACACAGCTAAAATACATTTGGGTAAATTTTTTGGGAGCGTACAGGGGTGAGATATGTTCTGTATATGAATTTAAAGGTTTGCTTATGCACGAATATTGAAGTTGATTTATGAAAAGCCTCCTCATATATATATATAGAGAGAGCTATTAATCATCAGTGAATGATTGGCCCATATGCTTTTCTCAAACCTTTCTTAGAGAATTTAAAGGTGAAGAGGTTTCTGATAAAAGGGAGCAATACAGATAAGAAATCTGGCCCTTCAACACCTCTAGAAGGAGGAGACAATTTTCAATATCAGACATTTCCCAGTGGATTTTACCCTGTCTCATTTCAAACATAATAGTACATAGGTGGAGAAATAAAAATTAAATGTTCTAGGGAGTTGATAATCCATTATAAGTGTCATTAGACCAGATCTCCACAAAGGTGTCAAAAAGGTGATGTTTGAGCTGGATCTTTTTTGGATCACAGCAGCCAAATCTGGCAAGTAGGTTGGGTGTAGAAGTGTGGTCATGTTATTTCCGGTGAGATACTCCCGTGTGAGGAGACCTCAGTGAGAGGATGCATTGTTATTGTGAAGCATCCAGTTTTTCGCAATCCCTGACATGGTAACCCACATTGTCATATTAGCATCAGTTGCACAGCTCCCTATGTACACAGGACAATGTGTTTTGGCACATGACTTATGAAGGACAGTGCTCCCTGTGACTCTGCATGCAGCCTTCTGCTGCCATCTGCTGGCATGTCTCGAAACCTTTTGATATCACCTCATATAATAAAGGCGTAATTAATTAAAATACTCTGAGAATAAATTTGAACCAAAATGATGAAGCCAGTATTGTGAAACGAGTCAAATCATGAGCAGAATGTATCATTACACACCTGTAGTCTGGCCAGAAGTATTAGGACCATAAGTGGGCCATCTCTGAACTTTTTTGCCACGGAATTGGGAGCACACACCATCCACAAACTTCTGGCCATATGAGCTGCTATAATAATTTTTATAGCTGAGGGGACACTTTGCACAATCTAATAATAAACAGCTTAAGATTTTTTTTACATTGTTCCAAAGCATCACCCCCCACAATCCTTGATTCATCCATCATTGTCTCTTCACAGTCATTTTTTGGTATATTAACTAGCCGTGTCATGTTGCTTCCTTAACACATCCCCATGCAGTCATGTTTTTTTTTTTATTATTATTATTTTTTTTAAATATGGTCATAATGGTTATTTAAAAATGGAAGTATGAATTTAACAACTGTGATTTCAACTGCCATTAAACAATTAAGAAGAAGAGGAAGAAGAACAGCTCTGATGTAATAATGGAGAATAAGGGAAGTCAGTAAATGTTCCTAGTAATAGGTATGTGGGAAACTCCCATATAGTCATCAGCAACTGTTCTTCTTTTAACTGAAATAGAAACTGACAAATAATTGTTCAAACCAGCCAACATATTTTGGCATAGATAGGTTTATTACAGTGATCACCTCAAGTCCTTAATCATGAATGTTTCAAACTATTATTGAACCCAACTGAGTATAAAATACATCCTTTATGTTTACGGTTCAGTGTAAAATAAAAAAAAATGTTCATAAGGAGCAGACTGTTTTGTTCTCTACACTGAAAAAGTAACTATTTCTTTACAGTGTTCAAAAAGATTCAGAAACGAAGATGATCAGTGTCGTATCAACGATTTTGAAAGTCTCTGCCTATGTATGTATCTAAATTCCCGTTTAAAGTCTTTAATATATACAGTTCTCTGTTCTTTTATGCCACACACAGAAACTTACTATATTTTTTTTATTTACCAATTCTGTTTTTATAAGACTTGATAATAATTTTACAAAGTCAGAATAAATCGCTTGTGAATTAGAAACAGTACTTTGAAATTTTTGTTTATTGCTCTCAACCCTACTGTCTTTTTTTTTTAATTTTCAGACAAAAAGCTTTAATTCTAAAAAATACAATGTTAAAATTAATATTAATAAATAAATGGATTTCATTAATTAATATTAGTTCTCCATGTTTCCTTAGGATGATTATGGCTTGTGTTATCCCTCTGGAAGAGACAACGAGCAGACATTCGCCTATCTGTGCATTGATCCTTTCAAAAGACACGTGTATGTTTTGTATCACAGTTTTGGTATTGGCCGGTTTTCTAATAATGGTCTTTTGTGCTCTTGAACATTTTATGAGTTTCCCTCTTTTCTTTTGGTCTTTTCTTTTGGTTAATATTTTTCAGTTTATTTAGTTTTATTCATGTCCTTCCTAATGTTATAAAATCTGTAAAAACACAGTCATTGACAAAATGAAAAATCTCCAGTCAGGGTTATAGCACCATCTTCTGGATAAGGGTTGTTTTAAAAGACTGGACATGATTTGGTCAGACATGGTCAGGATTTTTTGTAAATTCCCAAAACTACAAAGTAGTCTCACCTATTTTTATATGGTCCAAACATTAAGACCATCAACCATTACCCTGCCTAAAATCCCACGTTCTGAGCTTTTCCCCCGAACACTTTCACATACTTACTTCCAGGAAGTTAATCTGAATAGGAAACCCCTGTTGACATTGGGAAACTTAAAATCATTGTATTCTGTAAATGGCCAAGAGGGTAAAATCCAAACCTACTCTCTAATTAGACCACAGTTTTGTCTTTAATGTGACGGGACTACACATTATACATTTCATTTCACAATGGCACAGCTAGGGTAAACACCTCCACCAACAAGAAAGAAACATTTACATTAACAGAAAACAACACAAAAAAATGAATACATATGCTCATATTATAGCAACTTAATGAGTGTGAATTGGTAGTTAATGTTTTGAAATAAATAGAGAAATGCAATGTACATGTTATCTACATAAATAAAGGAAAAGTTTTGTCTGTACAGTACATTGGTCAGAACATGCCCTTCCAATGATATCTGTAGGACTGTCTGTCTGTATATATATCCAGCCAGATTTTGTCATAGCATCATGCAAAACTGGCTGGACAGAGTTGAATGAAACTAGCAGTATTTAGATATTTGTCTGAAGTTAAACCTGCGCCATAAATGAAATCAAAAGTTGAAGCAAGATTATGAACAGTTATGTGCCGGATTTAATTATTTATTATAAAATAGGCTACTAATAAGCTACTCGCTCAATGTAAACGAACATCTGCACTGATAGATATTAATTAGAAAAGCTAAACTGAATATTTTACTGGAATTAGTTATTATTTTGAAAATATGAAATGACAGCGCTGAAGTGGTATGAGTGAATTTTTACTTTTCTCTTGACAAAATGAAAAGTTAAAATTCACTCATACCACTAGAGGCATTTTGAAACAAAACTTGTATATCTATATTCAATCTACTTTATTTAATCAATTTCTCATCTGTGATTCACTCTCTGATTACCGAACATGGGGTATATTTGGCTGACGATGAAAGAAGTACAACTTAGCATAGACAAGACGTAAAATACTCAAAATGTACTTCTTTTCAGCAATACGTTACAGAAAGACAGGCAGATATGTATGTGGGCTTCAACCTGAAACAATTATATTACTGATTACATTAAAGCTGATCAGCTTATCTTTAGCCTTAAACTTTTAAGTATTTCTAAAAACTCTTCCCATCAACAAGGTGTTCTTATGCTAATTATTCCTACATCTTTCAAATTCGTTTACCACTTTAAAAGACGCCTCTATCAACTTCAGTAACTATATATGACATCTTCTAGAGTTTGTTTTTTATTATTTAACTTACAATTTCAATTTCTTTCAATGTCCTGATTAATCTTTAAATTGGTTTGACTTTTGTTTAATAGTTTTTTTATTTTATCATTTAATATATATTTTAATAATCGTTAATGAGCTATGAAAAGATTTTTCAAAATGACAGAACAGATTCAAATGAACAAGTATAAAGAATATGCATATTGTATATGAAAATGATGGCATAAACACAATACTGTTTAAAAAATCCTCCACATACATTTAGTTCTAATTTTAGTTCAATAGAGATCGGATCAAAATCAATGCGTCAAAAAGAAAAGAAAAAAACTTTTTAAAAAATACATTCGTTTTTGTTTTGTTTTTTGTAAAAGGACATTAAAACCATGTGATCAGCATTTTTCAAACCGTTCCCTGTGTGGACCGTAAGCAGAGGTGGAAAGTAACGAATTACATTTACTCGCGTTACTGTAATTGAGTAGCTTTTTTGTGTATTTCTACTTTTTAAAGTAGTTTTAAAAATCTGTAATTTTACTTTTACTTAAGTACGTTTTGTTTGAAGTATTGTAATTGGCTACATTTTAAATCATATTCGCTACTGAGTAAAAAATAAATGAATGAAAATGCTAAAATAATGAAAATATTATGCTTTGTATAAATGCTCCGTTGCGCTCGCGCGTGTGTATCATGTCCTGGTCGCGCGCCGCTCCAGACTCCACTCCAGGTTTTATGGGGGGGGGGGGTGATAAAATTATATATACATAATATATATAAGGTTATCAAAGCAGTCCCACAGCTTAATCATAGCTAAAACAATCCAGTGAAATATTAGACTGTGAGACTTTTTTGAGCCAGGTATTTTATATAGTTTAGCTTAGGTTTATATTTTATATAGTTTATATAGGTTTAGGGAGTCCGGGAAGGTACCTGTATTTTTGTTTGTGGTTTTTTTTTTTTTGCAGGTAATCTAGCTACTAAATATAAATACCATTTTGTTTATTATTTTGGCCTGGGCCCATCCTGAATCTGATCCTCCTCCTGTTGTGTGTGTGTGTTTGTGTCTGTGTGTGTGTATAAAAACCTCATTTTTTCATCAGTTAATGATTGGATCTAGTTCTTTCTGCCATATACCACCATTTCCATACAGTTTAAAATAGAACCCTGAACCATTCTTTTGCTGTATGGCCCTAGACTGGGACGTAACACCATATTTAAGTGACCACTTTGATTTTCAAGCACAACAAAGACAACAGCTTTATTATGCAAAGGTGTTCCTTCAGTTAAAAACAACTAGTTTGAGATTTTATATCTGCTCATCTTTTTTGAACTACGCTAGAATGCCTCATCCCCCCCCCCCCCCCCCCTACTTTTTACTTTTAGTTGAGTAGATTTTTATAAGGGTAACTTTACTTGTACTTAAGTAAAATTTCACTGAAGTAACAGTACTTGTACTTGAGTACAAAATTTTATTACTCTTTCCACCTCTGACCGTAAGTACATAGTGTCAGTTTCATTTTTGTACAATCTCCCGCTAATGATCTACTGTGGAAAGTACCAGACTTCCTCCCGCCCTTGTGGGCTGAACGTCACATATTTGACGGTTTACGCCACAGAGGAGGAGAACCGACACTGACACGTACTGAGTGTAAAACTCTCTATTCCTCTCATTCAGGTGAGTTTCATTTTTACATTTCTGCTTGCGATTTAAAGAAAAAGAAAAAAAGTCAATTAAATGCTTGTTCTTGTTATAAATAACGTTAATATAACCATGAAATACATTTATATAAACCATATTTGTATTTGTGTAACGCTTTACTATAATAACGCTTACTATAATCCTAATAGTATGACGCAGATAACGAACAAGTTACCTTTCAAAACTGGTACACAAGTACACACAAATATTTCAGCTTGTGTGTATATATGTATGTATGTGTATATATATATATATATATATATATATATATATATATATATATATAATGTGCGTGTGTGTCCTTATTTAGGTCGTGCTGTAAATCCCCGTTGGCGTCAGGAGCCATTTTGAGTCAGCAGTGGAAAGAAGCAGAGGCGTTACAGAGCTGTTCGTCTACAGCGTCATTTAATCGTCCTCATGCGGTGAGTCTGACATTCTGACATTACCTTTCCCTGATGAATCACTGGCAAAAATATTAACCAGTGTTTCTTTATAAACGTCGTCTTGTTTTTTAAAAAATTATATTCGGTATAACATCTTCACACGAAAACAGATAAACCCGTTTCAAAATGGTGTCTGTAGGTTCGGCTCTGTAGCTAAACTGCTAAACTCTCACTTCCAACATATGAAAACTGCTGTTTTTGGTAAATGTACAAGGTCGAGTCACAGGGCTAGAGTTGCACAAGAGCCTGTAAAACAGGTCGAACAAAGGGTGTGAAAAAGCAAATAGCTATCAGGAAGTGAGCAAAACCTACGACTCTCATTTAGATCACACACAGTCTCCTTTATTTCACTGTACAGCTTTGTTCTGTCAAATGTTTAGTCAGGTTTTTGTCCAGGTACATTTTTTACTGAGAGTTCTTTGTATGGCTTAAACCAGAAGAAAGTTTATACTTTAAACTGCCTAGTAATTAATCAGACTGGCCTACTCTTATTATGTACAAGCTTTTCAAAAAGTCTTTTAAAAAATGCCCGGATGTGTTTGCCTTATTAGTGCAAAGCTCCACCCTCGTAATTTTTACTAGTAACCAAGTCACCACCTGATGACTAATGGATGTGTGGTCACATTACCACATCAAAGGGCAGATGAGTGTGTTTAGAGGAATGGCTTAAAAGTGTTTTTCCAAGTCTTGAGGTGCATATAAGTACATTACAATAGGGCTTGGTTGCTTGGAAGTTCGTCACCGGTACACGAGTACAACTTAATAGGTGCCAAAAACCATCACCCTCGTTCCGTGCATAAATGCATTCCAAAGTTGACACAGAGCTTAATAGTGTTGTTTACTAAAGATCAATTAAGTTATGAATCGCGTTTCTTTTGTGTGACGATTCACGCATCTCCACACCAACTCCAAAATTGATTTTTCAAAAAATCAGAGATAACCAGAATTGGTTGTAATGGCGTTACGTTATCAAAAATCGTGCTTGTTAAAAGCGTCCAATCTGCCTTTATCCAAATAGTGAATTAGTCTCAAGCCCACTCATTACACACGCTTACTGTACATAAGTCTCAAAACACCACAAATGCTAATTAGTCAAAATTGTGCGTTAGAAGCCGCTCATGACCGCGTGCTTGCAGCCCCTCAACCCGTGCGCGCGCTCACTGTTAAGTTGTGTTTTGAAACTTTTGGCGGTGGTAAAACACCGCTTCTTTATAATCCTACATGTTGTACACTCTGTACTATTTACTCAGTTTTTATCTTGTGTGGTAGGAGTTTAGAAATAATTATGGCGAAGACCAGAGATACGTGCTGCTCAGTTAAATGTTAAACTCTATTTCTGTATTTGATGTTATTTTGTATTGTTTAAATGACTTTTAATTGAGAACTACTGTTGTAAGCAATAGGCTATATTTAATTAACTATAATTCTTTGTAAAGGTTTAAAGTTGGGGGGGGGGTATAATATCGTCTTGGGATATTTATAAAATCGTAAAACTTATAGAATCACATTTTTAATCGAATCGGCACTTTGGTATCGTGATGTGTTACGACCTTTGATGGAAATTTTGTCTAGGAATTAAAAAGGAGTAACATTGAGATGATCAAGAGAAAAAGCCTAAGTAGGTGGCAAGAGAAACGAGGGACACTCAACTTAGCACCACAAAAGATTTATTGCTCCCAACTAGGAACATCTACAAACATTTAAGAAACCATAAATTATTAACAATAAATTGTATAACCAAGACAAACGGGAGAGGGAACTAGAAGTGGCGCTAGAAACTCAAAGAAATAAATATAACAAAAGAATCCCCACTGTCTCCTCCCGGTCCTCTAAATAAGCAAATAAAAATATGAAAAAAAAAAGTCTTCAGCGCAAATGCGCCCTAAACCTACTCTACCTAAAGAAAACACAAAAATACACGTTTAGCGCACTTCGCTATACTAGTGTATCTAATACATAAAAGAAATTCCTACGTGCAAGGTGTATGTCACGTGACTTGCTAGGCTGTTCCACATCTCCGTTGTCTGAAAGACGGCAGTTAGTTTGAGTGGAGCTCAGGCGGGCTAATAGTGGCAAAGGTATTCGTTCAACAAGAACACAGATATCAGCAAACACAAACTTTACACAGATCAATCTAAAGTTTGAGTAATCTCGCAAGTGGTTAAAACAGTAGCAAACAGTCAAAACACCACAACATAAACAGTGACACGCCAAGTCAAGCAGCCTCCATCTTCCCGTTGCCGCTTCCGTTTTAAAGGCATCGGAGCAGATCGCAATTGGCGGAGACCACACGACGTCACACTTGACCAACGATGATTGACAGGCATATCCACCAATAGTGTCCTGAAGGTAGGCGGTACCTAGAAGCGCTAAACAGAAACAGAACCTACACAAGAACAGTTCGTAACATGATGATTATCGTATCGGGAGGGGACTGGTAAATCCCATCCCTACTGGTTACTGTGTATTTAATCACTGGTTCTGGTTAACTATTTCTGTGGAAGAAAATGGTTACATGTGTATTAAAATACACAGTAACTGAAAGAAACCAGCTGCATTTACCTCAGTGGGACTGTAGAAGTCACAGCTGAACTTTGGAATTTAAGCCCAGTTTGCTTACATTGTACTCCCGTACATCCCTGACCAACTTACCGGTTGGTGTGCAGAGCTGGAACATTTATAATGACCAAGACCTATAGTAAAATCTATACCTTTAACTCACCTGTGAGCTTACAGAAGCCTGTAATCAGTTAGTCTTATTCTAATTGACAAGAATTTATGCTCCAGGTATATCAGTGTCCAGATTGTCCCCATGATGGCAACAAATGCGACTCCATGTTTACTGGATGGCCCGATAACATTGAAATTACTAGTCTATGTACTGCTGACTGCTAGATAATTCTTTTGATTGTGTAAAGCTGCTTTGAGGCAATGTCAATTGCTAAAAGCGCTATACAAATAAAATTGAATTGAATTAGAAGCCATCCCACCCACAGTTTTGTGTAATCATTTGCATCAAATACCAGAAACAAAAAGGAAGCAAACACACATTCATCTTACTGCCTACTGTATATACTCTGAACTGTATTGGAAACTGGAAGCTCTGGTCACTTTAAATATAGTTGTCTCTCAATTTATTAGCATCAAATGACACTTTTCTTTTTCTTGTTTTTATTCCAGGCAACTGCACCATTGAAGCAAAGGGGTTTCTCCTCCTGAACCAAACCTCTGTCTCTCAAGGAACATATTTTTATTTCATAATTACATTGAAACTTCAAATATGGATACGTAAACACCTTTCTAAAGGGATGTCCTCAGGGAGAAGGCCTTTCTTTAACACGTCCAGGAATTTCACTATCATAGCATTTGTCATTAACTCATGATGCCTTCTTTAATTTTTAAATTGCGTCTATGTTGGTTTACTGTATATGTTAATGATCCTGGATGAACGCAGATACACAATCATTCAGTATGTTTTAAGTTCCTTTACTTTGATTTGCAACACACAATGTTTGTTTCCCAACACTTGTGTGTGGACTTTGGTTTGCTTTTAGCATCCTTGCTTACTGTATAGATCATTCCATCACATATGTTCGTTTGCATTGTTATTAACAGACTGCACTGGTGCTGGAGTTGGGTTTCTTGTAATCTGTGTTCAGTTTTAAGGAGAGTTTGTTTCCAATGTGTTATGAAACCCAGGGAAATACAGAAGGCGTTTGTTCAGCTCATGACTAGCCACCAGTCAAGTGATTATCACATGTTGCCCTCATCTTTTTTAATCTTGTCATCTTGAGATCGTTGTACTCGCACAAACACATGACTGGTTTTAACATAAGATCCTGGGTGTGGTAAATAAAGCCCTTCTCCCTGAAGACATCCCTTTTCCCCCCTTTTATAATGGAAATACTACAAAATAGTCCTTTCCTAAGAAGTCTGTGCCGTACTAGTGCACCAGCAGATCTACAATATGATAATACAAGTGAACTGTTTCGCATCTCAACCTTTGCAAAGTTTCCCTCTTCGTCATCAGTGACAGAGAGGAGCCTTGCCCGTGCTGGGTTTTTCTACACTGGCATAGGTGATCGGGTCCAGTGTTTCCGCTGCAACGTCACAGTTGACAGCTGGCAATCAGGAGAATGCCCAGCCGAGAGGCACAAGCAGATGTCACCCAACTGCACTTTCATTCAGAGCTTGCCCTCCACTGCCAATCTCCTGTCCTCCTCCCACTCGGCCTTTTCGCCTCTCCGCAATGCCACCATCCTGCAACTAAACCTCCCTGCAGCCACTTCAGCTTCAGGCCAGGCAGACGAACAAGCTGGTTACCTGAACATGAGCAACCTTGCCCCCTCCAGCCCTCTGTCATCTCGTGGAGTTGAGGACATGTCTCATCAGAGGCCACCTGCTTGCCACAATCCTAGCATGAGGCGCGAGCAGGATCGCTTAGACAGCTTTCAAAACTGGACCCTTACCACGATCACCCCTGCTGAGCTTGCCAAGGCTGGTTTCTATTATCTGAAGCAGGCAGACAGAGTGGCTTGCTTCAGCTGTGGTGGGCAACTGAGCAACTGGGAACCCGG
The DNA here is from genome assembly GCA_030522415.1 of Channallabes apus. Taxonomy (NCBI): domain Eukaryota; kingdom Metazoa; phylum Chordata; class Actinopteri; order Siluriformes; family Clariidae; genus Channallabes; species Channallabes apus. Next base: position 7,838,034 of record CM060125.1, read on the forward strand.
AGATAGGGCAGTATCTGAGCACCAGAGGCACTACCCCAACTGTCGCTTTGTGAGAGGTGACCGAGCCGACAACATCCCTATAGCTAGTGGTTTGGCCAACGTGTCCAACCCAGCAATGCAGCAGTGTGAAGAAAGGCTACTTACATTTGTTAACTGGCCTGCAAGAATACCAGTCCGACCTGACCAGCTGGCCAAAGCTGGGTTTTACTACGTTGGTAAGAACAGAAGGCTTTCATCAATTTAGTTAGTCTTTTTTGTTTAGCTGGATATTTAAGGAGCTTTTTGGTTTATTTGCAGGTCGTAATGATGATGTAAAGTGCTTCTGTTGTGATGGAGGACTCAGATGTTGGGAATCAGGAGACGACCCTTGGGTTGAACATGCTAAATGGTTTCCCAGGTAAAGTGACTTCAATTATCAATATCTTTCTTTCCAGTTAGCCCTTTTAGTGGCTCCAACTCACATTTTAAATCCCTTCCTGTTCTAGGTGTGAATACCTTTTGCAAGAAAAGGGGCAAGAGTTTGTTCATCAGATCCAAGCTAGATTTCCAAGATTGTTTGAACAGGTATGTAAGTCTGTATTACTGGCTATACTAGAACATTTTCTTTCCACACGAGATCAACCGTAGTTATTTATTTTTATTCCCACAGCTGTTGAACAATGGGGACTCGAGGGAATTTGTTGATCCACCAGGTAAGGAAAGAATATTATGGAACATAGAGAATCCTGTATATTGAGTAAAACATAAAATGTGAATTATTAGAAAATAATCATATGATACAGTGGTGTGATCAGACTGCAACAAAGTTAATGTTGCCCCCCTGAAGATATGTCCTGTAATCTGTGCTGATAACAGCACATCCCATAGTTTTTGTATTCTTGTTACCCTATAGTAACTTGCCACTGGTAATACCTATCTAATCATAATTGCAAATTTAACAGCACTGTGGTATAAATTAATGTTATTTGCATCTAACTACTTTCTGTTCACTTTTATTTGAAGTTGTACATTTGGCTCCAGGAGAAGAACGCTCAGAAGATGCTGTAATGATGAACACCCCTGTTGTGAAAGCAGCCTTGGAAATGGGCTTTGATCGCAATTTAGTAAAGCAGACTGTCCAGAGCAAAATTCTTACCAGTGGAGAAAACTATAAAACTGTCCAGGAACTGGTGTCAGATCTGTTGAGCGCAGAAGATGAAAAAAGAGAGGAGGAGCGAGAAATGTTCGCGGAGGAAATGGCATCAGGTGTGTCTTCATGCAGGTTTTTAATTTTTTTTGTTTTTAATGCAGTGCATGGATCTGTAATATTTGCCTTTTTGCATCTGTAGATGGATTTACGTTTTTGAAGAAGCACCATGCTGCCTTGACACAGCGTTTGAAAAGTGTGCAGAGCTTAATGGATCATCTGTTGGAGGAGAACATAATTTCACAAAAGGAATATGACACCATACGCAGCTGCACTTTAGTCAAGCAGCAGACGGGCCAGCTCATTGATTTGGTCTTGTCAAAAGGGAACGCAGCAGCAGAGGTCTTCCGCAACTGGATCAAAAAGAATGATGTGTACCTCTTAAGAGAGCTAATGGGTATTCAGTCTTATACTTTCTTGCCATTGTGTGTGTGCATTTTCAGTGTTTTTTCTTGTCTGTGAAATGTAAAACTATTATAGTTGTTATAGCAGATAGGAAACAGACAGGGGGAAAAAAAGAAGCTATTCAAAGTTATCTTCATCATGCAGGGAGAATTCTACAACAGACACCTGCTATGATGTATTACTGACAATCCGTTTTATGTTCTTTTCACTGCAATTTCAGCTCAAACAAATGAAGCAGTATCACCAAGTCAAGATCTTTCAGGTATCCTCAAATATGAGTTTTTTTTTTGCTTTTGTTGTTCAGTGTTGTTTTGTTGTTCAGTTTGTAGCTTTGCCACTAAAGGATACAGATCATTCCCTGAAAGACAGCAGTATAGGAATTATTTATTTAAAAAAAAAAAAAAAAACATTTTCCTTCAATTCCAGACTTGCCCATGGAAGAACAACTGAGGAGACTGCAGGAGGAGCGTACATGCAAAGTATGCATGGATAAAGAGGTCAACATTGTTTTCATACCATGCGGCCACCTGGTTGTTTGTAAAGAGTGTGCTCCTTCATTACGCAAGTGCCCCATATGTAGAGGCTTGGTAAAAGGCACTGTACGAACCTTTCTGTCTTAACTGGCCAGCGGCTTTAGATACATACTGATCGAAGCATAATAGCTTGTAAAAGTAAAAATACTGCTAAAAGAAATAGAATATGCATATACGCTGGATAATGACCCACTTGGTGGAAAGGGGATACATTTATTAAAACATGCATTTAAATGGCTTCTTGTTTTTTTTTTTGGTTTTTTATTTACAAGATAAAAATTACAATTTTGCACCATATCATTTTAAATGTAACCCAAAACTAGTCTTACTTAAAGTTCATTCATTAAAAATCCTTTTAAAATGTACATATTCATGAAGGATGATTAATACAGTTGTTAAATATCAAGCAAGAGAAATTCCATCTGAGCTTATAGACATACATTTCATAATAAATATTTGTCACAAATTCACATTATTGAAATTAGAAATTGTGGTAAGCAGCACATTAGGTAAAAGTCAAACCCATATTTCATATATCCAGCTCTTGAAGGTTGCCCCAGCTTGGGCCTACTTTAACTTTTGCCCTGAGTTTCACATACAGTTTCACAGCAGCTTCCATTTCCCGTTTCACAATTTGTGCAACCTGATAAAAAGAAATCAGTTAAAAGCATCAGCGATCTACAACATGCATCTTAACGTTCCAGCTGAAATACCATTCAGTTAATTCATTCAGACATCCATGAAATCCTGTTTATTAATGTTCCAAATGCACATGTTTAGTGTTTGTAGCTCTAAATGCACATGAGCTACTGCCTGTCCTCAATGGGCAGAAGTACATTTTTAGCCAATCAGAACGCAGGAAAAGGGACTTCCCTGAAAATAGTGAACTCCTGTATAGGGCTCTATATTTACTGTTCTTTCTCTTCTCTGGAAATAATCATATCTCTCTGCATACACATTAAAGACCCATGTCAATGTCTAAAAATTATAAATCTTCATAACAGGTCCCCTTTAATTCCTAATTTTGGTCATCCTCCAAGATGAAGCCACTACATCTTTTTAAACAGCTGCTCTTATCAGCACATGAAACAAAAACAGTGCCTCGTGAATGATGGGTGAGAAGATCTTCTGCTACTTCTCGCCACTGTGGCATCATAAAGATATGAACTCATGACAATGGGAGCCTTTTGAGGTTTGAGCTTTTAAAGAAGTACATACCTGGATGATATCCTCCTCTGCAACCTCGTAGATGAGTTCATCATGTAGCTGAAGTATGAAGAAGGCTCCTCGAGAAGGTCTGGACCGAGACCTGCACCGTCCTTTGTCCAATAAATGAACAAAACAAAATAATTTATGAATATCCTTATGACAAAAAGATTACCATTTTAGAGACTGCAAGATTTACCTGTTTCACTGGAGTAATGCTGATGTGACAGCAGGACGTCAGGAAATTCTCTCTCTAGTCTACGCTGGATATTGATAGTAGCCAGTTTGACAATATCTGCTGCAGAGCCTTGGACTGTTGTATTCACTGCCTGTCGTTCTGCCTGAAGTGTGGATGCAATAACTTTTAGGAAGAAGAGCTTTTTTTGCTTTCTATTATTTTTTAAGCAGTTTAATAAAGAACCTTACATGAGACTTGATGTACATGTTTGACTCCTTGATTCCAGGCAGATATCGTTTTCTGCCAAGTAATGTCTTCACAAAGCCATTTTTACTGCAGTTCTTTACAGTTTCACGAAGAAATGCCTGTATGCCTTTGAGGAAAATAAAGTCATGACGGCCTAATTATGCAGTGGCCAAAATGCCTGAATCCATAGACTTTTCATTACTTGAAATTTTATATAAGTTTTATTTTCGACCTAAGACAACAATAAAGCTAACAACAGAATATTAAACGGATCTGGATGGAACACTCTTCATTTAACGTCAGTTCTGCTGCATTAAGAAATATTCAACATTGTTGTGTTTAGCATTTACACAAATGCAGCAAAGGCAGAGAGCTCTTAAACTTGAGCATTTTACATATATAGATCCAGACTTTTAGGCCAAGCTGTTTTAATTAGAAGTTATCCCAAGCCTGAGACCTAGCCTGGAAATTACCTGAATATCTGGACTTGAATGTTTCGATGTAACAGGCAGCATCATTTTCATCAATACCCATTTGCTCTCCTAATGACTTTGCTCCCATGCCGTAGATTATTCCATAACAAATCTGTAACAGAAGCACAACCTCCATTGTCACCAGCCACTTTTTTTACATCGCTCACGGTCCATTAAAAAAGCAAGAACCTGCCCTTTGTAAACAAAACTTTACTGAGCCAAAAGCCCGGATACCCTATGGAGTAACCTTATGGACATCTGCATCATATCAACAGTTATAATTTTTAATCAATGTTTTTGAACACAAACAACCAACACATTTTAACTCTAAGGTTTAAGGTTGCTGCCCAGGCCTCCAAACTCCCCAGGTCCCAGTCTGAGCAAACAAGCAAACAAGTCCGATCCACAGAGACCAATGTGTCTGGGTGTCTCTGTCTGTGTGTCTGGTGTGTGTGTGTCTGCACCCAAAGGATCCACTGCCAACGTTCAAGTGCCAGACACCACAGCACACCTGCAGAGCCATGCCTCGGTGACACAAGGGGAAACTAAAAACCTAGGTGGTTTAAACTTTTGGCTGATTGGTGTACCTCTTCATTTGCAAATACAGGACTCAGGTAGTCCCAGACTTTTAAACGAGTTCCGTTCCAGGTGCACATTGGTAAGTCTGATATGTTCCGACAAAGTGAGTCTTATACGTCTCTGTTCCCGTCTCCCCACACGGTCTTCATATGGCCGAAAACCGTAACCGCACATAAATTAATCTCATACGTCAAATAACAGTGAGGGGAATCCCAGGTGCCATTTTGTCTCAATGTCATTTTCCACTGAATTATACTGTGAACTCTAAAATTGTTGAATATTTTCCAAAATTAGGATTATTCACCATCAAGACAACCATTTCCTATTATTGTGCTTCTGGACTGATTCACTGAAACCGGTGATGCTGACTCATTTGTCCTGCACGCCCACAAGGACACATACAACATATCAGACTTTATATGAGTCATTTTCTACATTCTCTCTCTCGCACACACACGCGCAAATATTGTATATAATTTTAAATATTGGCATCTGGTGCACTGCAGTGTCTATTTTGTTTTTGTACAATACACGTGAGCTACTTCCCTGATTTGTTCGCATCTACAAATGTTCATAGATCCACGGGACATTTGAAACTGCAGAAATTCGTAACTCAAATGTTCCTAAGTTGAGGACCACCATTCAGGTGGGTAAGTGGTGAGGGACTAGAACCAGCAGACCTGAATGAAATAAGAAAATTTCTTGCAGAGACTTGCAGCATAATAAGAAAAGCCGTATAAGTTCCGTCAAACTTCCTCAGGGAACAGCCATGTCTCACCTGTTTAGCCTGTTGTCTCAGGCAATCATCAACTGACTGGGGATCCACCATCTTCCATTCTGCAGCGATGCTTTTGAAAACATCTTCTCCACTGTTGAGAACCTGAATAAGCCGCCTGTCACGGGACAAGTGGGCCAAGACTCTGAGCTCCAGCTGGGAGTAGTCTGCTGCCAAAATGAATCCCCCTACAAAAGTAAGAAGCATATTAATGAATCAGGGCTACTAAACTGTTTAAAGATGTCAATATTAAAAAAAAAAAAAAAAAATTTTAAGAAAAAGGTTCTTTACCTGAGAAAGGAACAAAAGAATGCCTCATGCTAACAGAAAATGGCATGCCTTTTTCTGGGGATCTGTCTTCATCTTTGATCAGTGACTGATGGTGTGTGCGAAACATTTTAGCCCTTTGGGGAAAAAAAAAATGTGTGTATATATATATAAATCTGAGTCACTGAAAAAGATGCATTAATTTACTTTTTCTTTTTTGCCATGAGCACAGAACCTCACCTTGTCTTGCTTCTGATAATGGCTGTGTTATTTTGGGATGGCTGGCTTTCTCCAATCAGAGTTGGCATTTGGATTTCAAAGTCTTTGGGGACATTCTGGATATTGGGTTCAGTAAAGCTTACCCTCCCTACATATAAGGCATAAATGGACTCAATAAAAAAAAAATTAAAAAAAACAGTATATAATTTTTTTTTTTCCTGAAACCAAGAGTAAATCATATTGTCCATAAATTCGCATACCTGTAGCTGTGTGGAACTGAGATACTGGGTAAATTCTGTCCATCTCCAGTTTAGGATGCCAAGACTTTTCTCTTTGCAAGGGAAATACTACCTTCGTCATAGCATTTGTTATTCTCCGCCACTCTAGAATGATTCCTGGTAGCTCATGCAATGTCTTCAGCTTTTCAAGCACATCCTGTTTACATAATAAAGGAAACATTTGTGAGAGGGTGACTCAAATAAAAACCATAAAGGCTAGAAGTAAAGTGGATCATTCCTGATACATTGAATATATAATTAACAGTGACAAAACCAACATTGCACCATATTTAAATTTGAGTTCTAAAAAAAGGGCATTGATTACTGGTGAAATATGTATACATTAGATACACACACACACACACAAAAATGTATACACATTTCACCAGTAAACACTAGCACACACACACACACACACTGGAACCTTGAATTGCATAATTTGTTCCGGAAGCATGCGTGTATATCAAAGCACACACAATTTTCCCATAAGAAATAATACAAACTCATTATTTGAACCACAACTCAAAAATATTCATATAAAAATAATTAATATAAATATATAAAGTAAAAATAAACAATGTATGTTTGTGTGTTCACAAAACACAAACACACACACGGCAGACACACACACACACGGCAGACACACACACACACGGCAGACACACACACACACACGGCAGACACACACACACACAAATGGAAACACTGCTCATTGCAAGAACTATTCCAGAACAGCCTTTATGACCTTTATGTCCTAAAATAACAACTGACCGTTGTTTTAAATAACAATTACCTAATGCTATATGTATTATTCCCTAGTTTGGAAATCTCCAGTATTGTTCTAGAACTGAATTAGAAGGTGTGTCCGAACTTTTGACTGGTACAGTACAAACATACACACACTTGTACAAACTTGAACAAATTTTTAAATAAATTAATTTAATTTAATACAGTTACTATGCAAGGTTTATAGATACATTTACACAAAAATTATTAAAACTGCAACAAATTATACGTTTGCATCTCATTTCTGTAATGTGGCAGATATTCTCTAATAATCTGTGTCCTTTTATCATTTCCTCAAAACTCTTTCATATTCTCTGTACAGCTTTTGGATCCTTTCACATCCCATATTTGTTGTAACAGATTATTGGGTGGATTTTTTTTTTTCTGTAGGTTAGTTGGAAAATTGTGTTATATTTCTGATCATAATAGAAGTTGCTGACCTCATCTGTAAATTCTAGGGAAGACAAAGTTTACAGTAATGTCTATAGTTTAAACTGTGAGTGAACAACTGTGGAAAATACCTTTGTTGTGCTAAATTGTTTGGAAAGTTTTACACGAGCACCAGCTCCTCCTCGCCTGGTGTAGCCCAGAGTCTTTTTATTTTTTAGGGAATTTAAATCACCATTCGGAGGTAACTTCAGTTCAAGAAACAAGACCTAGAAATCACATAACAGAACTGTTCAAAAAGGGGGGAAAACATAACTGGGAAAAAAACAGCATTTTCTAAGGTAGCCCAGATTGACACAGACCTCAGCAACATCCTCAGGACTGGTCAAGGAGAAGCTGTGACCAGCCAACTGATAAGCTTTGTTTTCTAGGTCACTGAGCTTAGCCTGCATCACATGTTTCTGAGCTTCACATTCAGCAACACTAAACCCAATACCATTTAGCTCCAAGAGAGCCAAACAGTACTGAGTGGGCATCTCTACTCGCTGGAATGCATCTGAAATTCAAAAAAATAATAAAAAAATCATTCAAAGAAAGTAATTTCCCAAAACGTTTATAATTGTAAAAAGACATAAAAGACATAAGAAGCACCTAAGAAGCCATCTTTTTCCATGAATACATTGAGTTGCGTCATAACTCTAAAGATAAGAACAGACTCGATGGCTGCTCTGTATCGACTAGAATGACTTTCGTCTCCATATATCCCCAGACTTTCTACACCCTGTCCCGGGCTAATTCCTTCCAACAACAGCAGATCTTGCGGAGTATAGTTTGTCACCATGTTATGAAGCGTGCGCTCTTTGGAACCTGGATCCAGAAGCCAACAAGCAACCTAAAATAAACAAAGCTATTTCAGAGGATGTACAAAATGAAAAGTCAAACAATTAAATGCAAACATTCCCTTACATATTTTGACACGGTAAGTAATAAAAGACTTTGTTGTGTTCTATTATAGGAAAATAATCATCACAACAAGGGAGTAGAGTGCGCCAGACAATACCTCAAACGCACGCAAAAAAAGGATATTTTGATAATTTTACTGCTATATTTGGCCATGAGAACATCATCATAAGAGCTATAAATAATCATTCCCTTCACCACCCACACTTTTTCCCCATTCTTGAATTCAATAAGGCATGAAAAACAATGTTTTATGCTAATGAGAATGTCACACACTCTGAAATCACAACCCCACACTCTGGAGTTTACCAGTATTTTCCAACTGAATGTTATAACAACTCCTCCCATAAGCACAGTAATGCATAAACATTCTTCGAGAACTGCTTTACTTTGTTAATTAACATGTTTTAATTTGTTAAGCTTATATTGAGAATCTGCCATACAGGTCCCTGTGAATGAGATAGGGCCATAAAGTTTATAGCGATTAGCATTAGTGCATTAATATACATTATGCAATAGTTAGTTCTGACTGAGAAATCTGATTGGACAAGAGGCATTCTACAAGAACAGACATTAACAGCTATATGTATCACTCTGTGTCCCAGGTGTTCTACAGTTGTTAATTGCACTGTCAGGTGCGGCATGGGTAAAGGTAGGTGTGTACTGTACAGTCTGTACCAAGGAGAGAGCAGCTGCCTGACAAAACCCACATTTAAAACCAGTCACAGAAGCACTTTCAGTAAGAAGAAAACGTCAAAGATTCAAAGGACTGTTCACTGTTCCTGCATCGTTTATTCTCCTCACATTGTGGCAACATAGTAGCGAATTTGTAAACTGAATAGTACGAATTTTAAAGTACTTTCACGCCTGTTAATTACGCAAACAGAGTCTGTCGGTCGCCAGCTCCTCCAGTCACGTACAGTTGGTTCTCCTTGAAAATTGTGTTGGCACATTTTATTCATATTCTATTGATAATAAATTGTATTGTTAGAACTGTATAAAAGCAATATCATACTTAAAGTTGTGCTGATGTGAGGAATATTAGCATGGCTGCAATGCCGTGCTGATTACACAACAGCACATTCGCTTAAGTAGACCTACAATTTGATTTACAGCTGTCACAGCTGCTATTATTTTTTTAAATCAGATTTGAGAATTCATTATCACTGTAATATTCATTCATTTTCTATACCGCTTAATCCTGTGTTCAGGGTCGCGGGGGATCACTGTAATATAATTATTGCTAATATGAAATCATTGCTTGATATGCACTCAAATGACCTTTGCTGAAATCCTCACCTTAGGGTCCTCAAATACACCTTTAATTGAAAGTCCGCATGCCAGGACTAGGGTTTTATACACCTGAATAAAGTCGTAAGCAACAGTCACACCCTCAGCACCAGAAGTGGACCTTGTCACACAGGCCTGAATGCTCTTCATCCTCTCTCCTACTGCCAGATTTTCATCAAGTGGAGGTGGTGCTAAGCTTGCACTTATATCTACTGAAAAAACACCAGGTTGAAGAGTTTTATTTCTGCAAAGAAAAGTTGAGATTAAAAGAAAGAAGGTGCATATGGTACCTGTGTCTGTAAGTTTCTGTTGTAGTGATATATAATATGCATCTTTTCCTCCCCAGCATATAGATAAGCCAGTTACAATTAGATTATCATCTTCCTTTATAGCAAAGCCATCTTTTCTTTTGGTCCTCATTGGGGTAGTAACTTTGAACACAAAACATAAATCAATGAATAAAATATTTGGGAAGAGCATTGCAGACATTTTTCACTAGATCCCTCCATCTTCTAAGGCTCCAAAGAGTTTGGACAAACTAACAAATAATACACATATATTATACTTAGATGCAAAAATGTACAGTGGCTTACAAAAGTATTCGGCCACCTTGAATTTTTCCACATTTTGTCACATTATAGCCACAAACATGAAACAATTTTGTTGGAATTCCACGTGAAAGACCAATACAAAGTGGTGTACACATGAGAAGTGAAACAAAAATTATAATTTTTTTTTTTACAAATAAATAACTGAAAAGTGTGGCGTGCGTACTTATTCAGCCCCCTGAGTCAATACTTTGTAGAACCACCTTTTGCTGCAATTACAGCTGCCAGTCTTTTAGGGTATGTCTCTACCAGCTTTGCACATCTAGAGAATGAAATCCTTGGCCATTCTTCTTTGCAATACAGCTCCAGCTCAGTCAGATTAGATGGACAGCGTTTGTGAACAGCAGTTTTCAGATCTTGTCATAGATTCTCGATTGGATTTAGATCTGGACTTTGACTGGGCCATTCTAACACATGGATATGTTTTGTTTTAAACCATTCCATTGTTGCCCAGGCTTTATGTTTAGGGTCGTTGTCCTGCTGGAAGGTGAACTGGGGATGGTGTGTTCAGAGTGATGTGCAGTGTTAGTTTTCCGCCACACATAGCATTTTGGCCAAAAAGTTCCATTTTGGTCTCATCTGACCAGAGCACCTTCTTCCACATGTTTGCTGTGTCCCCCACATGGCTTGTGGCAAACTGCAAACGGGACTTCTTATGGTTTTTCTGTTAACAATGGCTTTCTTCTTGCCACTCTTCCATAAAGGACAACTTTGTGCAGTGCACGACTAATAGTTGTCCTATGAACAGATTCCCCCACCTGAGCTGTAGATCTCTGCAGCTCGTCCAGAGTCACCATGGGCCTCTTGGCTGCATTTCTGATCAGCGCTCTCCTTGTTCGGCCTGTGAGTTTAGATGGACGGCCTTGTCTTGGTAGGTTTACAGTTATGCCATACTCCTTCCATTTCTGAATGATCGCTTGAACAGTGCTCCGTGGGATGTTCAAGGCTTTGGAAATCTTTTTGTAGCCTAAGCCTGCTTTAAATTTCTCAATAATTTTATCCCTGACCTGTCTGGTGTATTCTTTGGACTTCATGGTGTTGTTGCTCCCAATATTCTATTAGACAACCTCTGAGGCCGTCACAGAGCAGCTGTATTTGTACTGACATTAGATTAAACACAGGTGCACTCTATTTAGTCATTAGCACTCATCAGGCAATGTCTATGGGCAACTGACTGCACTCAGACCAAAGGGGGCTGAATAATTACGCACACCCCACTTTCCAGTTATTTATTTGTAAAAAATGTTTGGAATAATGTATGTTTTTCGTTCCACTTCTCACATGTACACCACTTTGTATCGGTCTTTCACGTGGAATTCCAATAAAACTGATTCATGTTTGTGGCTGTAATGTGACAAAGTGTGGAAAAGTTCAAGGCGACCGAATACTTTTGCAAGCCACTGTATATATAAAATGCTTGAAGTTTGGAACCCATGTACTGTAAAACACCTTTCCTTGTCCAAATACTTATGTGTTTATGTGGAGTTTCAACAATGCAAGTGCCCTTGTAAGTTATTACTAAAGAAACATAATGTGGCTTGCAACCATCACAAATTTTAATGCTACATTGTTATAGACACCGAGTAAACACCCTCTTAATTAACCCTGGAGAACCCATGGGGTCATATTTGACCCAGACTTTTATTTCATCGTCATATTCAACCCACACACCAAAGTAAAGATTTCTTTTTGCATTACAACCCAGTGTGCCCTATGTGAACCCATAACACTGACATTTAGTGGTAACTGACTGAACTAACCTGATTTTTTTCACATCAAACATGGCTACTACTGTGCTTTTTATTTGGTGATATAAAAGCTGATGCCAGTGTTTTTAGTTCCTGCCTTAGAACAAAATTTTATGTGCATAGTCATTGATGAAAAGTTAAAATCAATAAATATATTTTGAAATGAGAATCTGGTCTTTCCTTACTAAGAAAGAACTCCTGCCTTTATGTCATGAGTGAAAGTTACCAGTTGGTAAAACATACTGGATATCCCAAGGGGTCATATATGTCCCATGTCATTACATGTAGTAGGAAAGGGTTAATTTTTAAAAAAACACCTGTTTTAGGGTTCACTGGGTCTGTATCATCATTTCAGCCAAAGGAGATAGATTTCCTATTAGGATAAGGTGGTCTGGGTTTTCCAGGGTTAAATAGCATTGATGTGGTGAAACATGATTAGCTGATAAATTTAAACATTGTGCTGAATTTAACAACATCCACATATTACCTTTTTTAAATTTGCTCCCAATAACCGATTCAGATTGCCCTGTGCCTTCTTTCCTCTCACAGGCAACAGCCAGAGAAAATCTCTTCTTTGTTTTCCACTCCTTTATAAATGTCTCAAAAAGTCTTTTGTCACTTGCTACATCAATAATGGAGAAGGATTCTGGACTGATAAAGTTGGAGCCAGAGATTGACGTATTCTGTGAAAGCTGCAATGAAAAGCCCTCATCAGTTAAGGATGCCTCCAACTGAGTCATGGCCTTCAGCTCAACACGAAGTTTCTGATTATCATTGTGGCCAGAATGTAGAGATAAATGTAGTCTAGGCTCTGTGTGACTTTGGTGATTCAGAGGGGACCGTACAGCTGAAGTTGTCATTTTCAGTCTGGGTGTGCCAGGCTCACATGTTTGTGTAGGAGGAATAAGATCAAGGTTGACTGAACTTGATTTTACTACACGTAGATCTTTGGAAAATAAGACTTTTTGCTCAGACTCAGCTTCAGCAGACATTACCTCCTCTCCTATCACACTTGCAACTGCTTGTCCTGAAGGTTCATGGAAGGTTGAAAACTGATCAGACCACTTATCGAAAACATCTTGCATTCCTGGACTCAAACGAAACGAAGAATATGTGGCACTTGACGCATTGTCTGGCACTCGGTGCGCCTCTGTGCAATGTGGCGCACTGCATTCCAACACTTTTATCTCAGATACGTCATCTGTGTAACTCGGCTTTTCTAATTCATCTCTTGGTGCAACACAGACCTTTATACCACTGTTTCGCTTTTCCAGGAAGTGCTCTCCTATGAGTAAAGAATCGCCCCATTCTGACAGGTTAAAAGAAGACTCGCCCCATTGTACTGCTTCTTGATCTTCTACTTCCGCTTTGTTCTCTTCATTCAATCTCCGTACAGTTGGTTTACTTGTATTTGCATCTACAGCTTTGTCTCTTTCAGATTCGTCAGCAAATCCTGCCTCGTCCTCCATGGCCTCCAAAAAGGAGCTGTCGTACAGACTGTCAAACAGAAAACTGCTGCTCCTATTGGGACTGCTTTTGCCCTCAATATCGTCATGTATCTCTTTGATCACAGTGTCTGAATTTTCAGTTTGGCCTTGGGTTTTTGAATTTAAGTGCATTTCACATGACTCGGTTGTTTGGTTTGTGAAATTGAGAAGGCTCTCCATTTGACTGTCTGTCAGTGAAATGTTGTATTTCGGTTTGGTTCCGATTGAACGCAACTCGTTTACAGTATTATCAGACACTGGTGATGTTGCAATATTTGGGTCTTTGCTATTTTTCTGATCATGCCTCTTCTCTGGGACTAGAGTTTCAGAATAAGAGGCTTGGTCTGTCCTAACATAACCGTGTGCAGTTTTAAATTCATGATTAGTGTTTGAATTGCTCTCACCATGAGGCAGTTTGTCATCTTGCAGTAACATTTGTTCAGTCTGAGTGTCAAGCTGAAAACTATCACCAAAATCTTCTAATTCCCCAGTGTATAAATCCGGAGAACTGCATTTTTCGCCTGAAATTAGTATTACATCAGATGCAACTCTAGACGTTATATCTGATTTCACCAAAAAGTCCTCAGAAGTGTTTCTTTTTGACTCTTTCTTGTAACACACTGTGTTTTTCCCCATCTTGTTGATCTCTTTGATATCTTGATATTCATTTTTTACATCATCTTTGGGTGCTTTTGGACCACAAGATGTAAAGGTTGGCAGATGACTAGTTAATTTTGGTGCTGTTGTTTGAGGTGTAGTCGTATTTAACGTTTTTTTGTTTTTTGGGTCAGGGTGGGAATTATTCAAAGAAACATTTGATGTTTTTCTAACCTCTGCATCAGTTATTGGACAGCTTTTATCTGCTTCAGTTACTCTGATCTCAGAATCGATCATGGTTTCATCATTGTCCACCCGTCTACGTTTAGACAGAGGACGCGCAGAACATGAAGTAGAGTTGCAATGTAGATCAGAACTGTGGCTACAGGTTGCAACAACAGCTGATATCTCAGTAGTGTTGCATTCATTCTGACCTGTGTTGTCTTTAGTACCTATTGATTTTAGTACTTTGTGAAGTGCACTAGTTTGCTGTTCAGTGCTCATAGTGTTTTCTCTATTTGCAGTGGAACTCTCGGAGTTTGTATGACTTTGAGTATTGTCAGATGGAAGATTTTGATGCCCATTAATGAACTTCCTCAGTTCCTCAGGCGTAACATTCTTCTCGCTGGATGGACCCTCGGATGGAGACTGTAAACTGGAATCTGTTGATTGATTAGAATTTGTTCTAGTCTCTGGCGAAAGGAAGTTGGGGTTCCACTCTACACCAAGAAGGGCGAGATCCTGCTGGAGGAGCAGCCTGGCCTCTGACACTATCTGCTGTGCAGCCTCATTCTCAGTCAAGGCTTTTTTCCCACTGACCCAGATACAGCGCATGCTTCTGCGTTCCTGAGCCTCCTCCTCGCTTTCATCCACTGCTTGCCGAGAACTGTAACAGAAATCATAAGCTGTTGTTTCAATATGAGAGTTGACATTTTAAATGCTAAAATAATTACGATATGACACTGTTTTAGGGCTAGTGATTAATCTTTACTGAAAAACACAGGATACACATTTAGTCTAAACATTGCACACTAAAGCTCTCTCATCATGAAGGCAATTGCAACTTAAATATGTTCTTGAAGAACATGTCGATTGATAAAAACCTCACAGTAGTTAGTTTTTAAACACATTTACTGTATACCTTTAATAAACTTTAGTTCTTAAAGTGGTTTCTTGCACCAGGACTGGCGAAAGCAACAAGACTAACACCTGTCTCTGTAAAATTAGTTACCTTTTGAAAGGAACGGCTTTCCTCAAGGCTTTCTCCACATCAGAAAAGTTTGCACGTGCGACCTCAGCCACAGTAACCAACCCAGCACTGTAGAGCGCTCGTGCTCTCTGGGCGGTCAGCAAAGAAATTCGCACCAGATCACACAGCTCTCGCTGCACTCCGAAGCTCAAACGGCTTTGGAACTGCGACAGCAGCAGTTCGAGGTTGTGCCATCCGAGTCGATTACAGAAGACTGTAACCATGCCTTGTGAATAAGAATAATATTACTTACTGTCAAACACAAATTTGTCCTGAATAAAGTACAAGTTTACCGTTCTTAGTAATAAACAGACAGGAAACCTGCATAGGTAGAGGCAGACTGCTGAAGTGACTGCAGCTGTCCTCGGCTACAGTTGTATTTCTTCGCCACGACTCCAAGAGGTTCCTCGTTGACCAGATCGAACAATACAAGTGTGGTGAAAAAACTAAAAGACACAAAAAAAACCAAAGTGATGGTACCTTATATTAATTTCAGAATATTTGTTTAATCTAAATGTGATTACCGTTTGTGGACCGCCATCTGTCTGTGCTGTTTTTCTGTTTTAGCAATTATTTTACCGCCAACAGAGCGGGCCAGAAAGCCTTCCTGAATTCCCACCATCTCCGCAACCCTTTTCATTGCAGAAGGCAGTTGCTCCCAGAGACAGAAAAACTGGTACCAGTCTATTGTTGTCCAGTCAACGTATACTGGTGTTATCTAAAAAACACACAAACATCAATTCAGAAACCATTTCTTTCCTTTTTAAAACAGGAAATGACCACCTTAACTGCTAGTCTTGTAGATGCTTTCAACTTCATCATTACATATCTATTGAAAATTAATACATCACATGGCTGATATTTACTTAAGACACTTAAGACACTTGGTGATGAGATGTCTGATGGCCGTATGTCTGTGTATGGCTGAGGTGGCTGAGATGTCTGAAAAACGGCCTGGGTTTACCACCAGTGGTGATTCTGTTTTTGCAGGCAATGCATGATCTCATATTGCTCTAGTCAAACACTGGGATAAGTGCATTAGTGTAGCTGGGGATTATATGAAGAACTCAGTGGAATTGAATTATTACTCAGAAAATATACAAGCTAGATAATGGTAAGTAATCTTAGCAAATACAGTCTCTCTCGCATGTACAATACAGATGAATGAATGGAATAAACCATCTAACAAGTCATTACTACTGACACTTCTCATTGAAAAGATGTGCCTGGCTGGCTTCACATTTATATGACAAAGAACATGCTAGCCTTCATCCTCTTCAGTTGGGAGTTGATGAGGAGAGCCGGGTGGTGGATGCGAATCAGCCAAGATAAAAAATAAATAAATAAATAAAATATAGTAAAGTTGATCTCTACCTGGTAAAGAATGTGAAGGTCATTTTCGAGAACAAAGCCTTTCATCGCTCTTTGTAGGTCTGCAAAAATTCCCAGAGCTTCTGGTGGTGACAGAGATGATGACAGCGTAGCAGACCCCAGATGAGTAGGACAATATTTCTCCTCTGCAAGAGAACAGCACACTTGCCCAAATGTTGACATGAAAACTATGTGAAAAAGATCAGCTGTACCGAAAAGTCTTCTTACCATCTCCTTCCTTTTGGACATGAATAAACTCGTTATCCATCAGCCAATCCATGCAGGCTTCAATGGCTCCACGGCTCCGAGCTGCTCCAGGTTGATCGGGTTCTTCAGATGCCATGCTGGCTGCCAGCAGAGTACATGACGCGTACATCCTCACCTCCTCTGGTGTGCTGGCAACTTCACCCACTATAATCTTTTAGTGGAAGAAACAAGATGTTTACAGCACTGAAAATTCATTTGCTTGAGCAGGGCTTGTGGGGCTTCTTGATGCAACTTATTAAATATGATGTAGCCACATTATATTCCTACACTAATCTGATTTGTTTACACTCAGCATTTACTTTAGCATTATAGTATTTTTCTGAAGTAGCACTCAGTAAAAGTATCATTATG
Organism: Channallabes apus; assembly: GCA_030522415.1. Taxonomy (NCBI): domain Eukaryota; kingdom Metazoa; phylum Chordata; class Actinopteri; order Siluriformes; family Clariidae; genus Channallabes; species Channallabes apus. The sequence goes on from CM060125.1 coordinate 7,855,480, forward strand.
CTAGCTGAAAATATCAGAATCACCCTTAGTTTTGTATCTTTAGCTCCAGTGTTAGAAATAAACAGACTTACATGTTCAGGATACACTGATCAGCCATAACATAACAACATAAAAATTATGTCCATTGTCCAAGTTTCTGCTTGTGCCACCTGGGCATCTCTGATCTTTCGGGCATGAATCCACAAGACCTCTGGTCCCCTTGAAAGGCAGCCTGTGGTACACTGATGCCTTTTTATCATGACCAGCATGGACCTTTGCGTTGGCTTTTCTGAAGAATCTGACAAGACAAGCTTGTTTTTACTCCCCACAGGCATGAATGTGCCTTGGTCGCCCATGATCCTGTCACCAGTTTACTAGTATATAATTGAAATTAAATTTAATGTGTTAATTATGGCTGATTATGGCTTAGTTATGGCTGATCGGTGTAACATGCATATGTAGAATGTGAATTACATGCTTTTAGAACTAAATATTGATATATAATGACTTAATGACCTACAAAGCAATTTTTGCCATACTTTCTTTGTGCATGCCATAAAGTACATTTAAGTGCTGTTTAAATGCTTTAAAGATAGGACACAAAAATAGTGTTAATAGGCTTGTTGCTGTAACCTCCAGGATGGCTCGGAGCATACTGGTAGTGACTCCCTCTCCTTCACGCTTCACCAAGCAGCTACTGATGGGCTTTAGGGAGCCTTGGATTAAACTCATTCCCTTCGTACGTTCAGACTCCTTACACACCAGGACACTCTCGCCTGGGACAACATTTGGAAAAACCCTTAATATGAAGCTCTCATTTAGATATAGGAAATACCTGTACTTTCAAAAATATATGGAAAAAAAAAAATGACTGACCGACTGTATCCACTCCTTTACGCCCTGCTCGTCCCACCATCTGTTTGTATGTCAGTATGTCTAGCAGACGTCCGTTAAACACTGGGGTTCTGATAATCACACGACGTGCAGGCAGATTTACACCAGAGGACAACGTGGATGTGGCAATCAGGACCCTGATGAAGCCCTGACGAAAAGCACCCTCCAGGATGTCTCGCTCATCAAAAGTCAAACCTAAATCAAGATTAAACAAAAACCCAATTACCTATTGCAATTATCTAAACAAATTTGACTTAACTTAAACTTCAAATATTTTATCTTCAATTCTGAGAGCCCAAGAAAAATGTCCTCAGTTAATGATACAGCTTTAATGACCTTCTTCACAATATAAAAAATTTGATTAGACTTTATTATTTAGACCAATTATTTAGAAATTTTACTCCAATATAATACAGAGAAATACTTTTAATATACGTTTTTAAAGTGCATTTAGACTAGCTAAAACATGACAATTACAGACTGTGGCAAACTGTTCACTTGACTATGTTGTGAAGGCAATGATGGCCAGTATAAACGCCAAGCACCTGCATGATGGAAAGCGACGCCCCAGGGAACAGTGCGCTTCAAGATTTCATCAAGGCCTGCAGGTGTGCGCTTTAACTGTGCCACGACATCCTGGAGAGCTTCAGCGTTCAGAGTCACAGACTGCACTCCAGATTCTGATTGCTTTTCTAAAAAAAGTTCAAAGAAATTTACCAAATTCAATGGTTTCCAAATTTCCAAATTCCATTTAAACCTCACATTCAAAAAAAGGGCAGATTATTTCCTTTTAATACATACTTTTAAGATTCCGCCTTTTTCAACAAGAAAGTTAACACTGATTACCTCAATCTTTTTTTCCCTATATTATCCAGATCCTCCCATTTTTTTTATTTTTTCCCCCCGATTTTAGTCGTATCCAATTCCTCTATCCGCTCCCTCTGCTTGCGTGAGCTCACAGACGCCCCTGATTGGCTGTAGAGCCGTCAATAATGTGGGAGCCCGGAGTACCTCTTGTCCCTCCCCTGTGAGAGAGCTCGGCCAATCAGCTCTCTCTAGGCCTCCGGCTGTGAGAGGTTACAGCGTCACCCGAACTCACGATCTCTGGATGATAGGGCGAGCACTTTACCACTGCGCCACTCGGAGGCCTCTCCTCCCTTTAATTTAAGGCAAAATTATTACATTAAATTATTTTACCTCCACATTGTATTATCTGCTGTCAGCTAAAAAATATATAGATACCATAATAGATTTTATGTTTTGAAATTATGATTTAAAAACACAAACCATGATGGTGAAGGTTATAAAACTCCCTGGCAATGCTATCTGCCAGCTTTTCACACCAGTTCTTAGAGGGACAGAAAAGCAGCGTGGCGTGACCAGCCTGCACCGTCTCAAAGCAGAGGCTCACGATGTGATCATCATCACCCTGATGACAGAAACCACAAACAATATAACTGGTGCAATTTAGAGTGCATAAAACAACAATGTTTAATACTGCAGTTTTAAACCCTGACCTTAACAGGGAGAGCAGGAGTGAAAGGTCGGACGAGATTCATGGAGCCATCGTATATGTTGGCGCCAATCTTGACCCACTCCATAAGTGGCACAGGACGGTAATCTGTATGGTACAGTTCAGCATTTAACCAGCAGGCAAGGAGATCCAGGTTTGGCAAAGTGGCACTCATTCCCACAATCTGTACACTATCGGTGGAACATTTATCAGAACACCTATAGGAAGAAGAACAGGCTACATTTTTGCCATTTCTAAATGATTATAACAATGGGTGCAAAAGTCCAATATTGAGTGATTAAATATATTTAATCACTGTGGTATAGAACAGTTTATGTGATGCTAGCTCGAAACTCCTTAACATATTTAGACTCATTAATAACTAAATGTACTGAATATTTTATATTATATATTATTATAATATTAAATATCAATTATATTATATACTAAATATTTTAAAAAGCTGTATGCATGAAACCTAGCTTTAGTCCAAAACTAAAGTAAAGGGTTAAATATCAAGGATTCCAGCTCCATAGCTAGGAATACCAGAGTATTAATATTTAAAACACTGACATACTTATCTGTCGCTTTCTTTGCAATGTACTGGATCTTAGTCAGCAAGAGCTCCAACAAATATCCACGGCCAGAGTCACCCAGCATGTGCAGCTCATCTACCACAACAATCCCTAAAGCGGCAAAAAACCGTTGAACCTTATGCTTCAAAACCATAAAGCAACATACAACAACTAAAACATAAATTACCAAGTAAATCCATTCTGTCCTCTTCAATGAGCCTGTTGATTAGCCCGTTAGCTTTCTCTATTGTACAAACAGCCACATCAAGTTTAGAGAAGCCACCAGCAGCTGAAGTGCTTCCCATGTAACCCTCAACTCGGACCCCCGCCTCCTGAAACACATTCTAGACACAAGCACCAATGCAAACTTTTTAGACCACGTTGAATGAGTTGCCTGGTATTATGTATTAGATAGTAAACGAACAGTAAAAGGAACACAATAGTTATGGGGGAATCAGGATTGTCTCGAAGTGTGTTCTTGGAATGTAGGTGTGATGGCTCAGCTGAATATTGGTGAGAATTAAAAACCAACCTGCAGATAAAACATTTTCTCTCTGGCTACAGAAACAAAAGGGAGGATGAATATGGCCTTCCGTCTAGTCTCCAAAACTCTTTTTAAAATGAGTAACTCTGAAACTAGGGTTTTTCCAGCACTCGTTGGAGCTGAAAGTAAAAAAAAAAAAAAAGGGCAACAAGATCACAAAGGTGAAGCAGACTATCTGAAAATGTAACTAAATCTAAATCAAACATTTCAATACACCTGAGCAATGCTTTAATTGATTTTCAAGATTAAAAGGTACAACATAACCACATAGCAAATGAACAACGGTCCTGGACTTTTTGCTGAATCACAGTGGTGTCAGAATTCTACATATGTAGTATTCGGTGACATCAAAATGCAAATTAATTTGGTTTCTAATGAAATGATTTCGAAATTGAAACTAGTCTCATTAAAACAGGATCAACAGCACCATTCAGTGGCACATAAGCATTTTCTATGGACAGTAGAGCAGCATGCAATATGTAAATCACAGATTTGGAGTTTATACACAGACTCTCAATCAGCGAAAATGATCATTTATATATTAGCCTTATTGGCTAATATATATTTTGGATAATATTTTTGCACTGTGTTTATATGTGGGGCATTCACAATCCAAACTACTAGTTCGACTTGAGCAGAGCTTACAGTAGGGCTGGTCCACACAAATCATGCAAATGTACTGCAACCAAATGTATGTAAATAAAGCACAACTCAACTTTAATGTAATGTATCCTTAAATAGTAAGGATAGCTTTGTAAATCTTATCCACAATGTGCTTTAATGTGAGTGCTTCAATTTAAAGTGAAAAAAATTATAATTTATACATTAGAGTGTTGGATTGAAAAAGCTCTTTGATTAGATTAGATTTGTTGAACCAATTGCTCATTCATGTTCATCTCAAATCACTGTGATTTCAAGACTTCATCAGTTGCTCCACTCCAATATTCTTAAGTAGCTTCTGTGGACAGAAAAGAAGAATTACCTGAGTACACCAGATTGTTTCCTTCCAGCACTTTGCCCAGACTGAGGCATTCAGCCTGCCACTCGAACATCTGCTTCACACCCAGACTCTGGTACTTCTCCAGCACAGGTTTGGGCAGACCCCAGCTGGAGAGCAGCAGCTTGTCTGACTGATTAGCAGGAATCGCCATGTGAATGCTGTGCCCTGTTCAGAGATTAATAATAATAATAATAATAATAACAATCGTTGATAGACAGAAGAACATGAAGATGTTACTACAGAAGAAGATTTCTTCTATGACAAAAGAGGGGTTCAGGCTGTATGACATCCACAGAAGGCTACAGAATGTACACAGCAATGTACACACATGAATGAAGTTTAAAGAAGAGGAAATCAACACTGAATAGAAACCAGTCAGTGGGAGTCCATCAACTAAAACAAAGTGGATTTTCAAAGAGGATTCGAGAGTTGGTTTCAACTATGCACAAATACATTACTTGTGATGCTATGTTGAGTAGTACTTTTGTATAGAGGAAGAGTTACTCTAACAACATGTGCAATCTGAACAACCTACAGTATATTGTTTATTTACAAGGTTATGCCCAATTTTGCATTACTTTTGGTACAGTTAATGGTGTTCAGATCAATCTGCTACCGTTCAAAATCCGCCAATACTGAATTAATTATAATTGATCGGCTTTCTGATCTGGCTGACCACATAAATCTTGTGTTATGGCGCAAAATACATGAGCCGACGGCCACATCAACATGCCGTCACCAGTCTGGGAATATTACCAAATCATCTTCTAAATATTGCTTTCTTGCTATGTTCACAGTTCTGTCATCTTCAAGACAAGCAGGAGACTTCAAACACTGAAGCTGGTATTGCACATTTAAAGTGTATCTGAAAATTGAGTCATGTCAACCGGACTTCTTTTTTTACCTTACAACTTAGCTCCCAGATAACCTTACCTAGATGACTGAGAATCTTCACAGATATATTTAAAGTAATTTAGATGGATGCCTTGGTAGTGCAACATAAAAACCGTGTAAATTTTTTGTTTCATTTCATAAGTGCCCAAGTTGTCAGCGAGCGGGAGACCACAGAGCAAAATTAGCCATGCATGATGATATACACTTAATCTCCTCTTTATCACAGTAAAAGAAATCAACAGCAGGCATCTGTAAGTTACTGCATACAGAAGAAGGTGGACAGTGTTTTTCTATAAGGGTCTGGGAATCAGAGGGACTTTTTAAAATTAATTGTTATATGTTTATTGACATACAGCCTTATCTGATGAATGTGTGATGATTCAGGTATGCTGTTTGTGCAGCGATAAACTACTAAGAATCCTCTCACAGATTTGGTCAAACGTTCCTTGTTTTATAGAGTTTTAATGTGCTGAGTGCAGAAATCTACCGGTGTCTGTTGGCGAGCTGCACAGCGAGCTGATATCCAGGCCAGGTGGAGGAGTGAGGACAGAGATGGACAGATTCCCATGCTTCTGCTTCTGAAATGCAGATTTCTTTTTGGCAGCAGCCATGCGTGTTGGACTAAACAGAATGTAATCTTTCCTATTATTTATTGATCCATTAGAGCCAGTTGCTGAAGCCTCTGCTCTGAATTTCAACTTTCGCCTGTTGTCAGAGGGTTTTTTGTGAGGTGAACGGTATTCTGTCCCATGCTTGAATTCTGACTCGTGATTATGCTTTGGTCTTCCAGTGCTGCTGCTGCTGCTGCTACTCTTGGTTTCGCTGAACAGTAACCTTTGTGCCAGGTCCTTCCAGTCTTTTGCTTTTTTCGTTTTTCCATTTTCCAGTGAGGGTGATGATGGCCCAGGATCTGAAGGCCTGATATTTTCTGCACTTTGCCCTTGTACTTCAAGATAACCGTTTTCACTGATTTCAGAAAGGGGAGCAATTTTCTCTGCCAAATGAAGTGCTTTCACAGGTACTCGAGATGATCCTTTGGTCACTTTAGGCACTTTGATTTTCCCTGCATCCTTCACTGAAGTTGAATCAACATGCACCAAATGTTTCTTCTCATTTTGCTGAAAGCAGAAATAAATCTAGATCAAAATCATAATTTAAAGCAAACACATATGCATCCAACAATTTACACATACCATAGCAGAACTGCTGATACCGGTCTTCTGTATTCCACGCTCAGAGGACAGAGCATGATAGGGACGGCTCGTCTGTCCAGTTGTTGGTTTCTCATCCACAGGCAATCTACCAGGGAAGGGGAGGAAAAAATTGTTTTTCAAAAAAGTGTTCACTCTGATAAAAGACGAAAACAATTCAGGATGTGATATTATGGTAAAATAATTAACAGAGTTGTGTGAAGATGTGGAATAATTACCAGGAAGAAGTACAGCACATCCCAGAGTGCTTTATACCTCTTATACAACAGCAGTTTGGCAACAGTTACAATGGCTTAATTTCCTAATAGTTTGCACATCCTACTTTTTTATCTGTTTACAGTTAATATTGTGTAATACAAACCAATAATATAAATAGATAGTAAATGCTAGGAATGTAAATCACCAGCGACTTGCAGATACCATATCACGATCCTCAGGTGATCATCGATTCTATTTCTGTTAGTATCACAATTTATAAATATCCTGATCCAATGTTTTTTCTTCTTCTTTTAGATTATGTCACAATTCTAAACAAGCTTGGCAATTATTTTTTTGCTCCTATCACACAGGATGCTGTGCTGCCTGTCAATATGTGAATTTAGAGCATGCCATCTGTAGGATTATAGAGGAGTAGCAACATTTTACCACTTCAAAAGCAAACATTCATTCATTCATTTTCTATACTTAGGATACAAGGAGATGCCAGTTGGATGTGCATGCGCGCACACAAACACACTCTATGGGCATTTTTGGAATGCCAGTTAACCTAATCTGCATATTTTTGGGATGTGGGAAGAAACCAGAGTACCTGGAGGAAACCCACCAAGCACAGGGAGAACATGCAAACTCCATGTGGGAATCAAAGCCTCGACCTTGAAGATGAGAGGCCACAGTTCTAACCACTACAAATACAATACATATATAAATAAAAAACAATTTTACAAAATCTATTTCAGGGTCAGTATGGTGATTTGTGAATCACCACACAAAAGAATCACAAGATACACCTGAATATTTTAAATACATTACATTAAATAATTTACTGGTTGAGTCTGTCATTTATTTTACAGTTACAGGCCTGCAGGAAGTTTGATAACTAGAGCACACTAAAAGCAAACTACACACTGGTTGCTTTTCTTACCCATTCTTCTTGGTTATAGGATGTTGTCCAAGGTAGAATGTCCTTGATGAACAATTCATCACACAAATTATCAGATATAATATTCTGTTTCGTCAGTGACTGAGAAAAGCCACTTGTGTTCAAGATTAGGAAAATGTTTTCTTAATTACGCATTTTCAAATTTCATATTCATGCTCTCGAAATCTAGTGAATCAATATTTCCGTATCACACGCTTTTAGTGACATTATTGTCCTTCGCCAGCGAAATCACTGCATAGTACATGTAAATACATAAAGTTTATTTTTGTTACACTCGAAACCTAGTTTATTTTGACATCATCCAACGATTACATAGCGAGTTTAACACTAAGCGGGCGCAAATATAAAGCGTGTTTGTGTACAGTTTAACCGTTTGTTTTAAACAACAACTGCGAACGAAAAAATAAACAAACAAAATCTCTTAAAAAGCCCGCGGTGTTTTACTATGTTTGTCCGGGTAGGTACACGTGCTCTGGGTGAAAAGGTTCCGGAACAAAGTCTCGTACAGTCTCGGGACGAATATTAAAGAAAAATCATGTTAGTCAGTTTATATAGTGTTTCATCTTTAAAGGGGCTATTTTAATTTTACGCTGTATGAAACCAAAATCTAAATGACAAATTTATGACATTGTGCATATAAACATTTGAATATTTTCTAAAAACAAATTTTATTTACTTAATAATAATAATAATAATTCATTTTATTTCAATATCAATTTTCTTATGGACACATCTCAAACGGCTTACAAAAAAAGATAAACATGAAATTCTGGGTCTGGGTTCGATTCCAGTCTTAGGTCTGTGTGCATGGAGTTTGCATGTTCTCCCCATGTGGTTTATTTCCACAGTCCAAAGACATGCATGTTAAGCTAATGAGTGTTCCCAAATTATTGGCCGGAGGTCCTATTATGGTTTTAAAAATGGAAATAAATACAATGGTACAGTAATTACTGTTGGCCTACAGAGATTCCTATATGGATGGATGCATCATTGTCAATACTGCTTATCCTGTACAGAGTCACCGGGCTGCCTGGACACTTAGGACACGAGGCTGTGTACACCCTGGACAGGGTGTCAATCCGTTACACACATTACCGACAAGGAGGAGGAAACCGGAGCACTCAGAGGAAACCTGCCAAGCATGGGGAGAATAAATTCCAAATGAAATTTACACAAGAAAACTAAAACTCACTAAAAACCTTAGTAAACTCATAAGCTTTCAAGCCTGATTTAAAAGCAGACAGTGTGCATGCCCTGTTGACAATATTAGTAGCTGGTGTTTCCACCATTTGCCACAAGCCACAATGACAGCTTGACAGTGATGTCTCATGCTCCTCACTAGCCTCATGATGTTGTTCTGAGGCAATGTGTACACGCAGTTCTGCCAGGTCTGCCAGGGGTGGGGAAGTCTCTGCTTCAACTGGGCCCAGACGTGCCCTATGGGGTTCAGGTCAGGGGACATTGATGGCCATGCCATATGAGGAACTCCAACTTCCTGAAGTGGAGCTGTGGCAATTCTGCCACGATGTGGTGGAGCATTATCATCCATGAACAGAAATTTGGGGTGTGCTAGTGGAATTGTGGGATGATGATGTGTTCTATGATGTCTCTGAGGTAAGAACGTGCAGTGACTGAGCCATGTACAATAACCAAATCTGTTTTGTACTGACTGGTGATACCTGCCCAGACTGTTGCACCTACTCCAAAAGAGCAAACCCTGGTGACCATCAGTGAACAGGACGGTAGACCACTGCTGCATTGTCCAAGTCACATGGTCTTGTGCCCACTGCAAATGTTCACGGCGGTGTCTTGGTGTCAGTGGAGTCATGTCGTCTGGCATTCAAGCCAAAGCAGTGGAGTCGGTTCGAATGGTTTGCCTGGAAACAGTGTCTGAGCGTATAGGTCCTTACTGTAGGTACTGGTCATCGTTGCAGTCTGTTACTCGTGATGCTCCACTCCTGGGTCTGTCATGAACTCTGTCAGTAGTTCTGTGTCTTGATGCAAGTCTGCTGATGACACTTTGAGACACACCAAGTTCACGAGCAACATCTGACTGCCTGCCACCGACCCGAAGGCAAGCCATGGCCAGGTGGCGCCGCTCGTCCGTTAACGTTGTGTGTTCATGGCTGTTTGAATGATGAACTTGGAATGACTTAATGACAATACCAGCTTTTTATACACACAGAATGTTGAAATTGATGCCACAATGAAAAAGGTTTTTATTTGGATTGGTACCAATATAAGGCATACCTGTACACAATGAGACCATTACATGGAAAACACAAAATGAGGTGTCTATCATCCCAATACAATTGCCTAAAAATGTATAAAAAAAGGCATCCCAAAAATGTCTGAAGTGAAATAAACACTGTATGTATGACATCCACTAAGTCTCTCACAATATCCCTAACTTATTGTGAGTAGTGTGTGTGTGTGTGTGTGTGTGTGTGTGTGTGTGTGTGTGTGTGTGTGCCCTGCAATAGAAAGTCTCCTGGGCTCTTTTTTTGGTTAGCCCTATTCTTTAAACCCTAAATGGTGTTCGTCCTGTCTATATAAGATTACATTCCCCTCTCACCTCTCTTAAATGTTTTTGCACACTCTTTAACTGTTAACTGTTTCTCATTCGTTAGTTAGCTAAGTATTTCCTTGTTGCATATTTTAGTGCACACTGAAATGCTTCTCTTTGCACATCACAGCATAGGTGGGGTCAAAGCGCAGGGTCAGCCATGATATGGTGCTGTTGAGCAGACAAGGTTCAGTAACCCATAACCTTAATCCCATGAACTGTACATTCCTTAATGTTACAATTTCTTTGCTAGATCCTCCAGAGAATATTACTGAAAGGAAGCATAAAAATATATTCTGTATAATCACATGCTTTCACTTAAAAAAAAAAAAAGCCCACTATGGGCTTGATGTTCTGGTGCCTTGTCTGTTTACTATTTGTACACATTGTCTTTGCAGATTGTACATTGGCAGCACAGTGGTATAGTGGCTAGCACTGTGGCTTTGCACCTAAGGGTTGAGGGTTCGATTCCAGCATCGGGTCTGTCAGCCTGGAGTTGAGCATGTTCTTCCCGTGCTAGGTGGGTTTTCTCAGGGTACTCCAGTTTCCTTCCAAAGTCTCATTTTCAGTTCAAAGGGAACTGCGCACGGTGTAGGGACTGAGTGAACAGCAGGTGTTCACTTCACCAAAAAAGGGAATTAAAAAAATCCCATCAATCATTGCGTCTTGCTGGAGCGTGAAAAAAAAATGGAGATCGAAAAAGGATTTATATCCTTATATCTTATTAAAACGACACAACAATTACATCTTTTATTTACTCAAGAAATCCTTAGAGTTATATAGGCTAGTAATCTGTAAAAAAAAAAAACAGTCTCCTTACATGTTTAATACATTTTTATTATTAATCAATAATTAATTTACAAGTTATACACGCTTCAATAGTATGTTTTATAATGGTATCAGTTTTTGTTTCAATAAATATTCAATATTTAATGTCCGTAGTGTAAGATTTCCACAGCAGCAGCGACAGGTATCCGAGGTGCTTATGTTACCATGGTAACGAACGGAGAAAGTGACGTCTGCATTGGTGACTTCGAAGGGTGTTCCGAATGGTGGAGTTTAGTCTAGGGAAGTTCGTCTTCGTCTACGTTCCCTGAAAACGGAGTAGGGAGTAGGGAGCACCGTGTGAAGTTCACACGGAAGAGAACGCAGCCTCTCTCGCTCACGCTCTCTCTCTCTCTCTTTGTCTTTTCTCCTCTCTCCAGTTCAGTAGGTGGCGCTGATGCGCCTAAACCTGATCTGTGCTGCTACCAAAGACGAAGTCACTGTTTTCTATTTCCTGTTTTGGAGTTTTATAGGTTCACAGAAAAACATTTATATTTTTTCTGTTTTTGTGGTAATGTTTCTTTCTCAGAGTATTTATGAACACTAAAAGAGTGCTCCTCAGCTGTACTGTAATCTCCCTACAGGACACTCGGTTTGTGTATCCGTGCTGTAGATTGTGTCTGTGCAGATTAACACAGGAGGCAGATTTAAGGTAAACTCTTCGCCATATTATTAACTTCATTTACCTTTATAAGAAAAGGGTTTATATGTTAATTATAGATTTATTAATCCTTTTTAATTCATATTTCAAACTTTATAAATGCTAATAAACAGTCAAATTCAGAATTATTTGCAGCCTTTGAAAAGATTATACAAGCATTACATATAGTGAGATTACTTTTTCACATAGGGTCAGGTAGGTTTGGACAGCTTTCCCCCCTTAATAAATCAAATGTTGTGTTTATTAAGGTTATTGTTGTGTAATGTTTGGTGATCTCAATCATTTAAGCGACAAATATGCATAATTTGAAGAAGAAAAAAACAGGAAGGGGCAAATACTTTTTCACAGCATTGTATATACTTAGGCGGCACGGTGGTGCTGTAGCCTTGTACCTCCAGGGTCCGGGTCCGATTCCCTGCCAGGGTCCAATTCTCATCTGTTTTTGCATGGAGTTTTCATGTTCTCCCCATGCTTGGTGGGTTTCCTCCAAAAGACCTGCAGATTAGGCTACCTGGCATTCTCAAATCGCCTCTAGTGTGTTAGTGATTGTACGTGTGTGTGCCCTGCTATGGATTGGCACCTTGTCCAGGGTGTACCCCGCCTCATGCCCTAAGTCTCCAGGCCCCCCGCGATCCTGAAAACAGGTTGAGTGAGAGTGTATATACCTACACTTATTACCAACTGCACTTTCTTTACATTAATCACCCTCACCCCTGTACATATAAACCCATACCATTATTCATTACATTGTTTATTTTTTATTGTAAATAGACCATTTTAGCACTTCTTGTTAGATGCTAACAGCATTTCATTATCTCTCTACATGTACTTTTCACAATGAAACTAAAGCTGAATTTAATCTAAAAGTCTAATCAAAGCTGCTTTATAGATCAATTCAAATCTACACCATGATCCTATGATATAAATATAAGCTGTGTTATATTTTGTCTTGCAGAAGCCGATGTCCCAAGTGTGGTTTCACGTGTGATACACAGAATGCCGACTACAGATTCAGGTTGTCCTTAAAAGTGTCTCGAGACTCAAGGCTGTTTGCAGTGACAGTATTTGGTGGTTGCCTCAATCCTTTTTTTGGTATTACAGCTGGTGGTTTACAGAGGTAATGTCACTCTTCTTAAATGCCCCCTCCATTCTCTGGATGAGCATGCTTTACACTTATATTTCTCCAATTTTGATGTACTCTGTCATTTTTCAGATTTGTAGAGTCAGAAAAGTTCGAAGGACCACAGACTTTACAACAACTACTAATCAAAGCTGTGGAGGATTGCTTTATTGGAAAATGTTTAGTTTTTGGCTTTAAGGTATGTTTGTCTTTTCTGACTTCAATGATTTCTAAGTATAAAGAATTCTGTGATTGTGATCAGATAGGATTTGAATACAAATATGATTGTATAGAGACACACTATGCTTTAGATACAGACAGTGGCTACAGTAGCTCTTACTACAAGGGGCGTTCAATCAAACTGAGGTGATAACTTGTGTAAGGGACAAAGTTCAGCATTTGACATCAACTCAAAGTGTCTCCTAACAGTATCAAGGATAAACAATAGTATTATGCTGTAAATACAGACATATTCGCTTTTTAAATCTGCATTCAGTCTTGAGAAGGTAAATATGCTTGACTAATGACATGCCCACAATGTAGCTTGAACGAACAGAAGAAGAAAAATAAAGTGAACATAGGTCTCCGAGGTCCCCAAGGTATTTCATACCTTAAAGCCTTAAATGTTCTAAGTCAGTGTCTGTGCTTAAATACACAAACTGCTCCAAAAATAAATTTTAAAAAGTGCATTTCTGCATAAAAGGTCCTTCACTGTTGTAGCATTTACAGTAGCAAAACATCAGCAGGATTGTACTCTTAGGGAGGAAAAAGTTCAAATTGAGAACGCTGCAGGAGTTTTGACTTGCAACACGTTAAAAACATTATGACCATGGAACAAGTTGTTGTTAGAAGAGATTGTGTTAAGCTCTATAGAGAGAGCGAGAGAGAGAAAAGCACAACAGTAAAAGTCCAGCAAGCACTTTTTACACAAAAAGATGAACAGGTTGGCATTGTATGTCTTTAAGGAAGTGAATTTTTACTCTATCCCTTGCTAGTTGATACGTAGATAGTAGGAGGAAATTGGCAAGTTTTTCAAACTGAGGAGAAAATAGGGGGAGGGAATTAGATTTCAGTTTAATTAAGTCAGTTCTTTTGTAATTGTGCTTCACAGCTTTCCGGACGTGCTGCAGAGAGCTTTTTACTTGGTGGACACACTGCTGAAACTGTGCAGTTTGTGGCCTGTCAAGTCATCCCTCCTCATGGAGCTTTACTGGGCGTCACTGTTTTTGGCTACTTGCAAAGCCTTATGCAGGAAAATGCACACCCAATCTGTTTTCCAAAAGCTGGCTGTCATTTGCAGCGGAAAGATTCCCCGGAGTGCAGCTTTGACCACACTCTGCCCTTGTGTCAGAACTCGTGCTCCGAAAGCAGCACTAGCGGATTAATGCTCCCACATCCATGGCATTCAGTTTCAAGCCTGGATTTGTGCTTCTCTCCAGACAAAACAAGCGTATGCTCTTTATCGGATGTTACAGAAGAAGATGAGTCACAAGAGCTTTTGGTCTTACAGCAGTCAAATGGTGTCCCAGGTGCCAAATTCTGCCCCTTTACACAATCTGAATCAACACCAAGAGAGCGTAACAGACTATCTACTTCCCATGAGTCCTTGTTTAATGCTTCATCTGTGTCCCCAATAAAAATTACATCCAGTGATCATGAATTAAAAAGCTTATCCTTTATCAAGTGGTCTTCACAGGACTGTCTTAGTCAAATTAATGCATTTTTACCTGAGAAAGCATTTTGCAGTTTTACTTTACAGGATGCACCTTTGTCAGAAACCTTAGGAGATTTTGTCAGCATAGAGCCATCGATTGTTGATCGGAAAATACACAGTTCCACCAGTAAAAGAGATCAAGGCACAGTGGAAAACAGCATTCTGCTTGAAAACAGCACAATTCCTAGGTATACCTCAGAGGTCCGATCACCGCACTCTTCCTTTCCTATTCTCACACCATTTTGTGATGTTACTAATTATAAGAAGTCACTGGAACGGAACAACAGAAAACGAAAAACCTCCCCAGTCTCTAAACATACAACGAAACTATCACATGTTTCTCTAGAGTTGCACAGCTCTGACACAAAGGGTGTAGATTCAACAAGCAACAGGGGCACGCTTGTGCAATGTCCTGCCACAAAAGAACAGGAAAATCAATTGAGTGTGTACGAGGAGGCCTATAATTATTCAGCAGATTTATTTCAACAAAGCAGCATGAATATTTTAGATGTGGCTGAGAACTCCGTCTCTGACAGATTCAAAAGAGCAAAAATGTCTAGCTGAAATCAACATTCCTGAGCCAAATATTTCGACTTTCCATTTTGCTCCTTCGCTGCAGTCAACTCCTGTTGTGGATTCATCCATCCAGTGTGCAAATAGACAGCGCTGTAAGCCTAGAAAAAAATGTTCAGGCATGTGTTGGTCTAAGAAAAGACTATCTCACAATCGTACTAGTAACAGACAGGGGATTGAATTGAATCAGAGTTGGTGTACTGATTCTTCGCTCAAAACCTCTGAAAGTTCAACAGATGGCTCTGAGCTGAAAGCAGATATGAAACACTTGTCTGGAGACTCTGCTTTACTCCCCACCAATAATGACTGCTCCAGAGATCTTTTCGATCCTTCATTTTGACTACTGATTAAAATACAATTTGAAAAGTAATAGATCTCAGATCTATTGAGTGCTACATTTTGTGGACTTCAGTTGAACTTGTAAATTCAGAGATGATCTAATATTGCTAAAGAGGTTTGTTGTGTTCCTGAGATTGGAACAATGTTGAGTGAATGTTTTATGTATTGTTCATTTGTATCTGAAAAATTGTTACACAGCTCTACTGTTTTGTTGAAACTTTGTTAGCAACTGTACTACTTGATTACATAAAATATTATGTATTTGCTCGTGCTGATATTTTTTACCTTTGATATAGCAATAAGTAATTATTTCAATAAAAAATTTTTTTAAATGAGTTGTTAAGAAAATGCATACAATTTCTCACTTGTGAAGATGATTTGTCATTTACAGTGGGTATAGAAAATAATTCCCCACACTTTACCATATTCACATTTTGTTGCTTTGCAGCCTAAAATGAAGACAGACACACTTTATTTTATCCATCTATATTTACTAAGTGCAACTTTTAACATCCAATTCAAAGATATAACACTATCATTTCAGAAAAAAAAAAAAAAAAAAAACAGAATCACTGAGTTGGGGAAAGGATCACCACTTGTGTCAGCATTTTGTTGAAGCACCTTTTACTTTAATTACAGCCTTTAGTCTGTAAGGATATATCCCTACTAACTTTGTATATCTAGATTTTGAAATATCTAGACTTTGCAGAACTGCTCAAGTTGATTTAAATTTGATGATCGTTTGTGGACTGCAATCTTCAAGGCATCCCACGGGTTTTCAAGCTGGACACTGACTAGGTCATGCAAGGACTTTCACATTTTTCTCATTGAACCACATTGTGGTCAGTTTTGCTGTGTGCTTTGGGTCATTGTCATGATGGAAGGTAAACCTTCTCCCCGTTGACAACTTTCTGGCAGCAAATTTTCCTCAAGAATTTGACTGTATTTTGCCCCATCCGTTCTTCCTTCTATCATGGCAAGTGCTCCAGTCCGTGCTGCGGAGAAACACCCTTATTAAACACCCATGCTTTGTCAAATCCTTTGCTGTTGGAATGGTGTTAGCTGTATAGGATTCCCGCTATACATATCGTTTGGTGGTATGGGTAAAATTTTGCTCTCATTTGTTTTAGTCAACATGTTTTTCCATGTGGCCTCAGAGTCTTTAAGGTATGTTTTTGGAAGGATCAGCCATGACTGCAAAAAAAAAAACACATGCAATCATCCCATACATACAGGGGAATATCAATTTTGTGATATTCTTGTCACATGCACACCACTCTTAATATGTCATACTGTACATTCCTGCAACTGCTTCAGAGTTGCTGTAGGCCTGTTGGTAGCCTCTGACCAGTTTCCTCCTGCTATTTCATCCAGTTTGGAGCAACATCCTCATCCAGGAAGGGTCTGTATTGTAGTAATAAGCTCTCACTTCTCAATAATAGATTTTTAGGCAGTGATAAAGCCTTTTTTCATCCATCACCTGACTTTTGTCTGTGCACACTTTTTCCTGGAGATCTTTTGACACTGCCTTGCCACCTATCGTTGGTTGACTGCTTCAGTTGCAGTACCAGGGACTGAAATGCTCCAGGAAAGTTATGCTGGGCTAAATAAAATGACCACAGCTGATCACAGTTGCACGTCTGGTTTTGTGTGCTTCACCTAATTGAGTTTACAAGTTAGCAGGGTGTGATCCTTTTTCAACTCAGTATTTGTTTTTTTTTTTTTGTTTTGTTTTTCTTGATGTGTTGGTGTTATATCTGCACAGAGTAAATAAAGCTGTATAAAACAACTGTGTCAGTTCAGGCTGCAAAGGAACAAATGTGATTATTTTAAAGGGGGAGAGGTGATTCTTTTCTATGCCCATTGTATTTGAAGAGAATATCCTCTTGACAAAAGGAAACATTTGTTTTACCTTACTGATTATACAACTAAAATTAATCACTTGGGTTACAATCATGCTTTTATGTACAGGCCTTGGTTACATAATGCACACTTTACTGGTTCAATACCTCATATAAAATGATGACTGGATCTGGTTTATTCATGTAAAATACAGTACCTGGCCAAAAAGTCACCACCTGAATTTTACTAAGCAAGGTTAAGAGTAATAGTTAAGAGCCTTCCACTGAATCATTACTGCAGTGATTAATATGGTTCAGCTGGCACCAAGTATCCATCATGCCTAGTGGCTACTGTATAAGCCTGTGGGAGCAGTGTTATGATATGGGGTTGCTTCTGTTGGTGTGGGCTATGTTTAGCAACGTTATGTGCCAAAAAATGTAAGTCAGCTGACTACCCATATTCAATGACCAGAATTTAAAACAATGGATTTTTTTTTCTTTCCTGACATATTCAAGGTAAAGTGATTATGTAACATATAAATGGAAATCACCAGACTGAGCCCATGGACTAGTTTTTGTATAAGTGTGTGTGTGTGTGTGTGTGTGTGTGTGTGTTTGTATAAAGTATCCAGTAAGTTGCACTGCAATACTGCCATGATTAAAAAAAATAAATAAATCATGTTTAAAAAAAGTGTATTTAATTTTCTTCTGCTGGCATCATGGTCAAATGCTGCTTTAAAAAAAAGTTGGCACTCAAGGTTTGTTTCAGATCCTGGCATGCAGACTACAAGCTTGATGCAGCATAAGACATTCTCACAAAAAACAGGATGTCATTTTAAACAAATCATACAATTACTGTCTTATTATTGATCTATTTTAAAACATAAGATGGCACATTCAGGCTGAAGGCTGCCATCAAAGCAAGCTGGTATTCAATACTGCCTCAGCAGTGTCACAGGCTCATGCTAAACGAGCCCTGAACAAGTACTGAGTGCATACATTTACTTTTTTTCAGGATGTCTGTATTGTATAAACTTTGTAAGAAATACTAGAGGTTTATCCCCGGGTCCGTGCATGTGCAGATCTTGATGCCTGCAAGTTACCGTTACCTACAAAAGGAGTGTGTAGTCAGCTCGCTGCCATGCCTCACGTCAATCTAATCTTTCGGCAGACCTTACTTCTTATGCGCTGCCTACTGTTACATTCAGTGATGGACGGTTGTGGCACGGCCACAATATCGGGTTTTTTTTTTTAGGTGCCATTTTTCTCTTAAAAACCTCACGCTAAAACACCGGCCACAGAGGATTTCAATTTTATTTATATTGAGATACTGGATTTTTTTTTTTTTTTCATTTTAATGAGCTATGAGTCATTTTTAAAAATGATCATTATTAAGAATAAAACAAAAATGGCTTGAAATATTTGATCTTTTTAAATCATGTTGCATAAAAAATAACCTTTGCATAAAAAATGTTAGCATGTTGCATAAAAAAACTAACATTTTCCATGATATCATGGAATTATGGGGTTAATAATTCCATGATATTCTATTTTTGGGGGGTTATTTTGTGGTAAATATAATATACGTCTTTGACATATTTTAAATGCTTTGAGTTTTATGTACAAGTCACTATTGGACTAATAGTGGCCAATAATTTAGTTTAGATGACACTGCATTAACAGACAATGACTACAAAATTTGGTTACTTTATTGAAAAAAAAAAAACACTAGTAGAGTTAAAATGGGACAGCATTCAGTTGTTAAACAAAGATACTGTTTGTTTAAATCAGTCAATGCAGGAGGTGACAGCAGACACATTAGATTTTAAACGAGTGTAAACAGGGTGAAAAATAAAGGTCAGGTGAGATGATTCAGCAGCGTACCGTGTGCAGCCCTGCTTTGTACAGTGAGGTCATGGCGCTGAATGGTTGCTTTTTACAAACGTAAACCGGAAGACCAAGAGAACAAGCCAATCAGAACACAGTGACGTACAGCTTGTTATATACAATTTCTTATGACGCAGACAACTGTTGAAGGAGGACGGACATGTTGTAGAGCTTGAAACCGAGCTGAAACCGACCAGGAGAACGCAAGCGCTACTGAAGAACCGGCGTTTACAAAAGAACAAAGGAGAAAGATGAAGAATAAATAAATGAACTCTGCCGAATTTTGTGGCTGTATACTGTCCTAAATTCGATCGAACCCACTTTATATTTAGAAACACCGCACGAAGATGTCGGCCGACGCCGCGAGGGAAGACGCCTGTCGAGAGTATCAGTCGTCGTTGGAAGACTTAAATTTCAACAGCAAACCGCACATCAACATGCTGACCATCCTCGCTGAAGAGAATCTGCAGTTCACCGAGGATATCGTCGCTATAATTGAAGCACAAATTGCCAAGGTTTTTATGAAAATAGATTTTTTTTTGTTTTGTTACGTAGCAGCCATATTGTCCTCGTTGAATACAAGAGCACGCGCATGTGCAGAGTCAGCTAAAGCGTGTTAAGGCCTTTAACGACACGGCGGCAAAAGACTAGCGCCTATTTAACATGAATATATCGCGGTAAATTATAAAAACGTATATAATTTCAATTTTATTTTAGTACTTAAACATTATATCACACAGCTTAAATTCTGCTGTTAAATTTTGTTGGCTCGTGTACGTTAGTTAACCTCGCACTCGATAGCTAAGAAGCTAGCTTCTAACTGACTGTGTAACTAAGGTGCAGTTCTAGCTTTAACGACATCTTTTAAATCGTATAATGTGTAGTAATTAGGGTCGTTCTACGAAATCGTAAAGTCAAAACTTAATTTTAGTTTGTTAAACACAACTAATGCTAGGTATTTAATGTAGACTAGCCAGACTAACAAAAAAGCACAGTAGGTGTTCTGTTCGGCTTAAATTAATATAATAGCTGCATTTATTTCACACAAATGTTAACTTACATAAAATGTAAAATAGTAACTTTATTCTTTAACAAACAAGGAGTTCAGTGCAGATATAGACTCATAAAGTCAAAATCTTCAAGATATCAAACTCTCACCATTACATCAAATATAAAGTGACTTCTACATTTAACTTTTTCAAAAGTTCGCCATATGGTTGAGATACTAAGGGGTGTCTGTTGATATCTTGGTCTGTTTGACTGGTCAGTTAAATTATCTTGATTTAGGTCAAACCTCCATAGCTGGAAAAATAGGCAGGTTATAAAGTGTCAGAGTTGGTTAGGTGTATGGAGATTAACAATTAAACTGTTTGAAACAAAACAGAACCCTGTTATAATGGATAAAATATAGTTTTAAGCAGATTACTTTGTATTAAGAGGGGGAAAACCCACTGAAAACCTTAGAGCAAAAAAAAAATTTTTAATATAAAAAAAAATTAAGTGCTCACAATCTTGTGCCATCCAATTGATTTCACCATTTTAATTATTAATCTAATTTGCTGGCTTTATATGTTACTGTTGTATGTGAGAAACGTGACTAACCAGTGTTGATGCATGTCCATGACAGACAGTAGCTTGCTAGACCAACACAGAAAGCCTGCAGTCAAATCTAATTACAGTGGACGTGTTGGATTGCATCATTTGTTTTAGCCAAGCAGTAATCTGGATTATGCTTTCTACTGTATTACTAGCAGTTATTTTAGTGATATTAGCCACTGCACTGGATAGAGATGAGTAGACGTGTAAGTTGAATTTGTTTTAAAGCTGTGACCAGATCAATAAAAGTTGCACTGCTTGTACCGTTGTCAATGTAAGAGTGTGGGCATAATAGTCAACATGCTAATGATCGCTGTGATGCCATAGTCCTGTGGTTCGTAACTGGTAGTCCGTGAAGTCGAGATCTCTTCTATTTTTTTGTATTTACTAACTAATAAAGGGTTCATGGCGTGTTTAGAGTGCTGAGTAAATTTTTTTTTCTCTCTATTGATTTTTTTCCATTGTTAATAAATCCTGCACAAATGTGACAATAAACTTTATGAAATGTGCTTTTGTCTTTCTTTACCAGTGTAATTTTTTTGTGGAAACATCTGCCTGTTGTTTTGAGTTTGTTTGAGAGAAATGGTCTTTCAATCAGACATTGCTCCAGATGTGTTTAACGTCCTTATAAGTTGACCAAATGTTAATTATTCTTAAAGTTGTCGGCCATGGATCCCTGGGAACAGGGTTGACCTATTCCAAGACAAATCTTACAATTTAAACAAGCAGCTCTCTAAACAAACTTTGGTTAAAAGTACAATGGACTACTTCCCCCCTCTCAACCTTTATTTTTGCATTTAATTTCTCAAAAGGTGACTATGGTATATTTATCCAACATCAGTTGCAAAAAGACCAAAATAAAATAAGACCATGTACCACTTCAAAAAATATTTTCCTATGACATTAAAAAAAAAAAAAAACAACATTCCAAAAAGTTTCTCAAATAGTGACTTTAACAAATAAAATTATGGACATCCTGCAATTTTTTCTTCTGGAATACCTGCACTGAAGATTCATCGTTGGTGCTTTTTTTTTTTTTTTTTTTTTTTTTGTCATGGAGCTTTTCCCCTTCCTGTTTTTAGAGGAAATATATGGTGGTTTGTTGCCACATAATCATCCAAGCCTTCAAAGCAAGACCTTCAAGTTTTCTTATTTTTAACCTTTAAGCCATGAGCTGGAAGAAATTTGAGAAGTGTAATAATTTTTTTTTTCCCCCAACCAGCGGAGGGAGAAGATTTTTTTTCCCCACTCCTGATCCTCTTTTTTTTTTTTTTTTTTTTTTTTAAAGCAACAGAGGACACAAGCTAATATCAGTGTAACTGCACATTTGTCATGTTGTGTACTAAACTTGTGAGTTTTCTATCGCTGTAGGCGCCTCCTGCTGAGAAGCTTCCTGTTTTGTACTTAGTGGATTCCATAGTGAAGAATGTTGGAGGACAGTACCTTGAAGTGTTTACTAAAAACCTAATCACTTCCTTTATATGTGTGTTTGAGAAGGTACTTAATTTTCCACTTATTTCTTCTTAAGATGTTGCTGAACATTACAAGTCTATTACTTCCATGCGTTCATGTTTATATATTTGTAAGCATTGCTGTTATTTTCTGAACATGGTGTTATATAATAGTCATCATAGGTTTGTAAATTTCTTTCTGAAGCCATTGATGTTAAGTAAAAAGTAATAGTTTAAAAAACTTAACCCAAGTTTTTTTGTAACTACTGAAGAAATGGATATTAGAATATTCGTTTGTTCTACCCTTTTTTAGGTGGATGAAAACACTAGAAAATGTCTCTTCAAATTGCGTTCCACATGGGATGAAATTTTCCCCTTGAAAAAGCTGTATGCTTTGGACGTTCGTGTAAACTCAGTAGATCCTGCTTGGCCCATTAAGCCTTTACCACCAAATGTAAACGCCAGCATTCATGTCAACCCCAAATTTTTAAAGCCGGTAAGCATGTGGAATAAGTAATCGGTAACATAGTGCCTAGGTTTTCATCATAGTAAAGTTCATTGTAATTTCCCTTTTTGTGTAGACTGAAGAAGTAGCTCCTCCTCCCACAGTCAGTGAGAAGAACTTGGCAGAGGAACAAATAATAAGGCAACAGTTGCTTGCTAAGCAAAAACAGTTGTTAGAACTTCAGCAGAAGAAGATAGAGCTTGAACTCGAACAAACTAAAGCTCAACTGGTAAGGTTTGAGTAAAATCATTGAATTTTGAGTACTTTTGAAACATACTAGTTGATAAATTGTTGCGTTTTATATCAGAGAACAGAAGTGGTTTTAAGTCTTTACATTAAAGAACTTTTCTTTTTTCTCAAGGCGGCCAGTACACCCATTTCAACCCAGTTTGATCCACCAGCTTTAAGCAAGTCTGCTCCAACGCAACACAAGTCATGGCCTCCCCCACCACAGGTAGACAAGCCGTCAAACAGAGATCCTAGATTGAACAGAGCGTCCATACCATCCGTAAATAATGCAAAGGAGCAAGCAACATTCAGGAAGGAGAGCCAAGTCATACCACCTATTCTCAACATACCTGAAAAGAGGGGAATGGTTCTGCCAGAACGACCAAGTAAACTAATGAGAATACCAAAAAAAGATACCTCTTCAACTGACGAAAAGGCCAAGTCCAAGTCGATATCGCCATTAAACAAGGGAGTTCTTAATAAAGGCAAAGACGCTGAGCCTGAGCATCCGAAGACATTAGATGTTAACAAAAAGGACCCAAGGTTGCGAAAACAAATGCATGAGAAGACTGATTTAAAAGAGGAAGAAGTCAAAGAAAAGAAAAGAGGCACAGAGAGGAAAGAACGGGAAGACATTGGGAAAGGTCCCGAGCTACAGAGATCCGGCAACTCCAGAGGCAAGCTTGTGAATGGGGGTCTGAATAAGCATGACCGATTTGACACTTTCCAAAAGCAAGATATTAAAGTGAGTAAAACAAACATCAGGAAAAGGTCTCGCTCTAGATCACGTTCCCCACCTCAGCACTCTCCTAAACGAAAAGACAGGCGGTCCCCAAAGAGAAGAACAAGAAGCATCACGCCACCTCCAAAATCCGGAAAGGCTAGGCAGTTAAGTAAACATAACGAAGTTGATAACCAACAAGCGAACGCCAGGGAGGATCGGAGCATACCAAAGAAGAACATTTCTGAGCCAAGGCGGGTAAAAAGACTGCTGGAAGATAGAACTCCTGAGCATCGAGATGTCCAGCCACAAAGGGTCTCGCCTGTAGAGCATAAAAGTGTAAAAGACATCAAGAGATGGAGGAGTGGGTGGGAAGAAAATAAACCGTAAGAAGCTCCTCACACTTTTTTTTTATTTTTATTTTTATTTCTTTTTTTAATGGGATATGTACACAATAGTAAGCAGAACTGTAGTGAGTTTTACTTGTATTTCCTATTTACAGTCTTAAGAAGCCTGATCAAGATCTCTCACACGGCAAACCTGGACAGCAAAGGCATAAAGTCTGGAACAGCTATCAAAGGCCTCCGACGCCACGAACACCGAAACAGCACCGTCTGAGTGTTGACGATAACCTACAGATTCCAGAAGTGCTTAATACTGCCAGCAAGAGGGAACTTTTACGAAAGGTAGGGTGGAAAAAAAAAACCCTCAAAGGTTTTCTTGTCTAATTTTCCTTATAAGCAAATTTTTTTTATTTAAGTTAGGCTATTATGTTACTCATTCTACTTATGTCATTTACTCATTACGTTACTTGATTCTTTGTCATCTAATTGTTGTTTTAATGTTTCTTTCACCTGATGAATAAAAAAAGCCCTCTGCTCTGCCTGTCCCATGCTTTTAGACAAAACTGGGTAGTTTGGAGTAACTTTAACCATGTTGTCATTCAATCATAGCAAATCTTGAAAGACAAATTATATATGCCATAATGTCTTCTAGACTAGCCAGCGATTGGCAGATGGAGAGCTATCCCAGGAAGAATTTCTTAATGTGGCCCATCAAATCAGGCAAATATTTCAGTATCAAGAAGAAAGACAGCGTTCTGATTCTTGGGAGGGACCGAATGACGGTGGTCCGCCCACAAGAAAGAAACCCCATGGACATATATCTGATGCTGAGCTCTCTTACCTTGAACATAAATCAAAGCTGAAAAGAACACAGCTGCAGCGCCCAGGTACTATACATGGTGTTGATGTAGCACCTTATTTGTTGTGTTATTTTAATTATATGTAATTATATAAAAACGCAGTGATCATTATTAGATTTTTTTTTTCCCCCTAAAACTTAAACCATATCCATTTGTGTGATTTTGTATCTTGAATTGATTAATCGCAGAGCATTGCCATGTACATTTGACTTGTAAGAATGTGATATTCTGTCTGACATTCTAGCACTTTGATTAACAAACCCTGTTCTGGCAGATAAAACTTCAGTTCCAGCATTCGTTCTAGTCCTAAGCCCTTCTGATTTGGTATATCAAGATTTATTAGGGATGGGAATGGGATGAATGAATGAAAAGGGCTAGTGTTCACTGTACTACTGTTATGACAGGTTTTTTGTTCATTGACTGTTAATCTTTTCAATCCCTCACAGTTCACCGGATCTCACCACTACGAGACAATGTGCAGCAGCATAAGCTTGAACTAGAGCATGATGATCTCTTCATCTCAGATACACTCAAAAAAGGAAGCGAAGCCTTTAAACTATTCTCAGGAACAGATGACCCTAGACGAAATGACAGACCGCCATCTCGAACAGGAGCCCCTTTCAGAAATTCCCCAAGTCTGGGTGGTTGTGATGGAAACTCTGGGAAATCAGGTTTGACATTTGAAGGATCAGCACAATCTATGGATGTAGATCAACTTGAGGATGGTGATATCAGTCCCAGGTTCGAAAGTCCTAACAGCGTCCATTCTGATTCAGGTCTGGACAATGATGCTCCACTAGGTTTAGATGCACCTTTAAAGCAGGAAAGGTTACCTGGACCTGGGAGAGGTAGCCGAAACCTTAATGAATCTCCTGGCCAAACACCGCCTCATGCTTCTGAAGGACCTAGCACACAGGTAAATGTGCCAAGAAATGATGGTGCAAATGTCCCCCCACGATTTGATGGCCATACGAATTCTCAGTTTGAAGGACCACACGGTCTTGTGGTTCAAACACGTTCAGATGGTCCATGCAGACCTCATCCTCCAGGGAGATATGAGGGAAATCCAGGTCCAGGAAGATATGAAGGTCCTGGTACTCATGGTCCACCTAGATTTGAGGGACATGGACGATATGATGGTCCTGGACCACACAGATTTGAAAGACCTCCACTACTAAAAGGGCCTGGAAGATATGATAACCAGTCAGTGCCACATGGACCAATGAGGTATACAGAGCCTCATGGACGATTTGAAGGGCCAAGATCAGGCCGTTTTGATGGTCCAGTGGGACATCAAGGTCCTGGAAGATTTGATGGCCCAGGACCCATGCGGTTCAACAGTCCAATGCAGTCAAATAGATTTGATGGCCCCGCAAGGTTTGATAATCCCCATGTACCACAAGGCCCTCCTGGAGGATTTGAAGGCCCAATTAGGTATCCTTCTGGGATGGTAAATTACGAGGGACCAAGGAGACTTGAAGGGCCAGGCAATCAGCCAGGCATGATGCGCTTCGAAAACCCAGGACAGCCAGTACCGATGAGATTTGAAGGACAACCATCTGGCATGCCAAGATTTGACTCTGCACCGCAGGGTGTTCCACAATACCATGGACCTCCAAATGTGCAAAACTCATTCAGACCACAAGGACAGATGATAATTGAGCAGCCTCAGAATCAGGGTCCAATGTTAAATCCTGGTGTACCACCCCACAATTTTAATATGGCAGCACCCAATACATTTGATGGTCAACCACTACCATTTCACATGCAACAGAACATCTCACAAGGGTCAAACTTCACTGTGCCAGAACCAGCACCTTCAGGATTTCAGAATACATACAGGCCTGTTGCTCCATTTCCTGGCACTGCTCCTGCAAACCACCCTCAGCCTGTGAGTACTAAAAATTATTGCTGCAGTCAACCAATATCAAGTAGAATGTGGATGGATTTGAAGCCTAACAATGAAACCTGATTAATCTTTTTTTAGATGCCTGTTATGCCTGCTTCAGTTCCGAACTTCGGCCCACCAAACCAAGCACCTTTCAACCCACCAGGTAAGCTTTTTGAGAATTTTTGTTTTGGCCTTCTAATCGAGCGATGATCTGAGAATAAACTTGAGTTTTCTGGGTTTTTATTTGTCTTAGTGTCCCAGTTTTTACAGCCTGAGAGTCATTTGGGCCAAATGGATGTTAATGACTTGATGGCTAAATTGATGGACTTTGGAATAATCAAACCAACGCAAACGGACTCCAGCAGTGGTACACATTGTTTGTTTAAAGAGTTGTTAAGCCAATATAATATCAATTATGTAATGTTTGCTTTTTCTAAATGTGTTCTTTATATGTATTTTTTTTTTATGTCTTGTCTTCATATCAGAGTCCACAACTGCAACTCAGTCTCAGAATACGGCAGAAGAAGAGGAACCAGAGGAGGAGGAGCAGGATGATGATGATACTCTTCCTGATTTGACTGGCTTTGTTGTAGATGACATGAAACAGTATGTATTCGCCAACTAGTCTTTAACTTTGTCCTAAAGTCCTACAGTTTTTTTTTTTTTTTTAATTGTCTTTGGTTCTTTGTCTCTTAACAGGAGACATGAAAGTGTCATCACAAAACTGTACACCGGAATCCAGTGCTACTCCTGCGGGATGCGCTTTACAGCATCTCAGACTGATATTTATGCCGATCACTTGGATTGGCACTACAGACAAAACCGCTCCGAGAAGGACATCAGCAGAAAAATCACACACCGACGGTGGTACTACAGTCTCACAGTAAGTCCAAACCACTTTTTGTAAACGAATGTGTAGAATGTAAGGCAAAGGTCACTGAGATTACATTCACCATTGTGTTCTTTATACACTGGCAAGGTTTTGTTCCTGACTAAATTGCTTTGTTTTTAGGACTGGATTGAATTTGAAGAAATTGCCGATCTTGAGGAGAGGGCAAAGAGCCAGTTCTTTGAAAAAGTCCATGAAGAGGTTGTACAGAAAAACCAGGAAGCAGCCAAAGAGAGAGAATTCCAGAGTGTAAAAGCTGCTGCAGATGTTGTTCATGAAGTAAGCATGCATATTTAAAGCTTTAAGCGTTACTTATTTAAGCTTGAAAATTTATCACGTCAGGCTTCATATAATTAAAAAACTCAGTAAAGGGAGTTCGAAAGTACAGCATTTCTAATCAAATCCTGTTCAGAGGTTTGGTGCCAGTTGGTCTGTGATACAGTTGCTCTGTATCGGTTTTGGTCCATTCTTAGCTTAAACAATGAGGTTGATTATGGTGCAGTTTGCCCATATGTGGCCCATATGACTAAATATTGTGATCAAATAAATTTTTGTCATCCAGGATACGCATTAAAACCCCAGTAATGGGGGGAAAATGTCTATTTATGACTTTTTGAATGTGTATTGAATGTGTACAGGACTTTTTTTACTGATACAAAAAGGAAAAGTGTACATAATGAAAACTCCAGAAGCAGTTACACACATATACAATTGTAAATCATATTGCCCATCTCTAATGCAGCTGGATAATTCTTTAAAAGGTAACAATTTGTGTTGGGTTTTTGTCTGTTACAGTCTTGTGAAATTTGTCAAGAGCAGTTTGAGATGTACTGGGAAGAAGACGAGGAGGAATGGCACCTGAAGAACGCCATTAGAGTTGATGAAAAGGTAAGAAATATGAAGCACATGTTCATTATCCAGTTCGCTAATGTGTCGAATGCAGGCAGCTGACTTATTATTCACTCGCTCGTTTCAGACATACCATCCCTTGTGTTATGAAGACTACACTAAAGTAAGTGGTGGAGCTCTTAAAAATTTTGTAATAAAGTGGACACTGGTAGTGTTTTGACTAACAGAAATCTCTTATAATTCCAAATCAAATTCAGCGGTTCTTGCAGTTAAATGCATGAGTGATGTTGGGGCAGTAACACCTCTCACTATAGAAAAATATATTTCATGCAGTTTACAGAAACTAGAAGCAAAATAGGGAGATTATTGTTAATGCTGGGATTTCCATCATCGTGAATACTCTTTGTAACCTTAATGTCAGGCTAATTTATAGGCAAGTCAGTATAACTGTTGAGCCCTAGTAGAAGTGGATGATGATACTAGATGACATTTAAATCATACAGGTTAAAAATGTTTAATTGACAAATGTATTGTTATACTTGTATTATCTCATATCGGGCATCCCTGGTGTCAGTGCATCATGTCTCAACCATAGTTCAGCAAGGGTTTGTGGCACTCAGTTCGTCTCTCTGTAGTCATTGACTAAAGACATGTATGGTCTGGTTTTGGACATTAATGGGTGGGGGGGGGGGGGGTCCACATTAACCTGCTCTTTAGCAAAGTGTAGAAAAGAGCATGAGACATGTCATGGCTGATTTGGGCTAATTTGTGTGGAAATGAGATTTTTGTTCAGTTCAGTGTCATAAATAAAGAAGAGCTTTCTCATGTTGTGTCCTTAATTCAAGCCAGTTTATAAACACTTCTTTCTTCTTTTCTTTTACATAAACACTGTAGACATCTTCCTTTGTGGATTCCACTCCATCCCCCAATAAGATGCTCACAGAAAACCCTTTAAATGATTTCTTAAAACAAGAGAGAGAAGGTGAGGGGTCATGCTCCAGTATTAAAGAAGAGCCAGCTGAGGGAGACACAGAGGCTGTAACGGTAAAACAGGAGGTTCAGGATGAGTCGGAAGGAGGGTCACAAACAATTAGTGCAATTCCGTTTTAAACCATCTTGCTGCTTTAAAGCCTCTCTTCTCTCGTGGTTACTTGAGTTTGTTAGAACTATTTTTATACAGAACGGCTCTGAGGCAGGGTCCTCAGCTATGCATACAATTAAATACATTTTTGTATTTGTAACTGCCTGCAGTTTCAGGTGTTTTTTTTTTTTGCTGTGTGAATGCCAAGTGAAATGTTCTTTAAAAAAAGATGTTTGTTGGGGTAAATGTGTGTATAATTAATTTATAAATAAAGAAATATTTTTGGTATTCTTTGTGTAATATTGAGAATCTAAAATGTTGGGTTGAAATCCTTCAAGAACTTTTGATTTATTTCCCCAGTCAGGCATTTGTACAGATTTTGAGAAGTGAACAGCAATGAACTGAGCAGGTTTACAGATGACACACTGATAGATCTATAATGCCCCATTGCAGTCTTTTAGTTAGTAAGGATAAAAAGAAATTATAAATAAAAAAAAAATCACATTTTCACCCTTCCTCAACGTAAATGTGTAAATAATTACATGTCAAGCCTATTAAGTTTATTAATGTTTTTTGGTTCTGATTATTAAAATGTATTTAGTTTAAAGAGGTAAATAAAAAAAAAAGAAATAATTTTTGCAGAGGTTTAAAGAGGGTTGCTTGACTTACTGAATATTCAATAAAGTGAATCATTAAAAAAAAAAAGTAGTCTGTGTGCAAATGTTTACTTTTGTGTTTTTTGAAGTGTTTATCCTAAATAAAATTTTAGTGTTTAATGATTTAGGCCTCCTGGTCTTTTTTCCATTTACAGCCGTCTTCTACTATAAAATACACCCAAAAAGGGTACATCAGTTTGTGCAATCTAACACTGACACACTTTATAGATTAGAATTGAAATGTTTAATGCCCACAGTGAGGTAGTTATTAAGGTCATAATTGTTGAAAAACAAATCACATTATCAATTCCATGTACACCATTCAGAGTAGGGATGTATACTTCAGACTTCCAAATCATGTAATTCAGTATAAAAATAATCTCTTCCTGTATGATTTAGGAGCCTCTGATCTATATGTAATGAACCTTGTTCAGAATCTGGGTTTGGTAATTAACATATATAAACGATTATGGCTTGGGGAAGACTTATTTTAAGCATTAGAATTAAATGCACCTTGCTATAATGTTTCAAATTATTTACACACACAAAAGAATATATACATTAGTTTTATACAGCACTTGATTGTACATAAATTGTTGCCTGAAATTCTGATCCTTGCACACATTTAGCCGTATGCTAATGTTATACAGTCATACTATTAGAACATCTTGAGCCACCCCTCATTATTTCACACGTGTGTGTGTATATATATATATATATAGGTCCTTCTCAAAAAATTAGCATATTGTGATAAAGTTGATTATTTTCTGTAATGTACTGATAAACATTAGACTTTCATATATTTTAGATTCATTACACACAACTGAAGTAGTTTAAGCCTTTTATTGTTTTAATATTGCTGATTGTGGCATACAGCTCATGAAAACCCATTAAAAAAATTAGCATATCATGAAAAGGTTCTCTAAACGAGCTATTAACCTAATCATCTGAATCAACTAATTAACTCTAAACACCTGAAAAAGATTCCTGAGGCTTTTAAAAACTCCCAGCCTGGTTCATTACTCAAAACCGCAATCATGGGTAAGACTGCCGACCTGACTGCTGTCCAGAAGGCCATCATTGACACCCTCAAGCAAGAGGGTAAGACACAGAAAGACATTTCTGAACGAATAGGCTGTTCCCAGAGTGCTGTATCAAGGCACCTCAGTGGGAAGTCTGTGGGAAGGAAAAAGTGTGACAGAAAACGCTGCACAACGAGAAGAGGTGACCGGGCCCTGAGGAAGATTGTGGAGAAGGACCGATTCCAGACCTTGGGGGACCTGCGGAAGCAGTGGACTGAGTCTGGAGTAGAAACATCCAGAGCCACCGTGTGCAGGAAATGGGCTACAGGTTGCAAATTTTGCATGTCATTCGGAAATCAAGGTGCCAGAGTCTGGAGGAAGACTGGGGAGAGGGAAATGCCAAAATGCCTGAAGTCCAGTGTCAAGTACCCACAGTCAGTGATGGTCTGGGGTGCCATGTCAGCTGCTGGTGTTGGTCCACTGTGTTTTATCAAGGGCAGGGTCAATGCAGCTAGCTATCAGGAGATTTTGGAGCACTTCGTGCTTCCATCTGCTGAAATGCTTTATGGAGATGAAGATTTCATTTTTCAGCACGACCTGGCACCTGCTCACAGTGCCAAAACCACTGGTAAATGGTTTACTGACCATGGTATTACTGTGCTCAATTGGCCTGCCAACTCTCCTGACCTGAACCCCATAGAGAATCTGTGGGATATTGTGAAGAGAAAGTTGAGAGACACAAGACACAAGAATCTGCAAAAGGATTCACGACCAAGTATTGAGTGCATAACTGAACGTAATTATTTGAAGGTTGACTTTTTTTGTATTAAAAACACTTTTCTTTTATTGGTCGGATGAAATATGCTAATTTTTTGAGATAGGGATTTTGGGTTTTCATGAGCTGTATGCCACAATCATCAATATTAAAACAATAAAAGGCTTAAACTACTTCAGTTGTGTGTAATGAATCTAAAATATGTGAAAGTCTAATGTTTATCAGTACATTACAGAAAATAATGAACTTTATCACAATATGCAAATTTTTTGAGAAGGACCTGTGTGTGTGTGTGTATATATATATATATTTTGTCTTGAATAGTTTTCCATGTTTCCTTTGATTTTTTTTTGCCTTTCATTTTTAATCCAGGGGAATCTTTAGTGACCTAGAAATCATTTAAACATAAAAAAAACCCTCTAAATGAACCAGTAAGGAGCAGATGCTTAGACTGGTGACTAGTATACTGGTGATGCTGAATGGTTGGAACAGACAAGAGGGAAACTCAGGTTGTTCGATGAACACCCTTTTTTTTAACGTGTATCTTAAAAAAGCCTGTCACTGGAACATGTTCCCATTTAAAATTTAATGGGTGGCTCAAGATTCTTGCACAGGTTTGTATGCACTGTACAATACAGGCAAATGTAAGGAAGCAATCCAAATCCGGGAGTCATCATCTGTAAAATTCTGAGTTGACTACTTAAATGGTTGCTTTACATAAAGAGTAAGTGAGAAGTAGAGACATTCCAGACATTTAGGTGGTGCAAAATATTTATGAATAAGTCGAATGTTTTATGGGGGGAAAAAAAACACTGCTCAGATATTTTTGTGGTTATTGACTTTGATGTTTCAACACAGATTTTGATTACAATGAGTGAAAATACAGTTAAACTTTTTATTAATGCAAAGTCACTTCTTTTACTTCCAAAACCGGTAGACACCGAGGGCAACCGCCAAACAGGAGAATATGCATACTGTAGAAAAAGAAAAAAAAGCAAGATATATATTGGTTTTCTGTAACCGATATATTCATTAATATGTCAAGGAAACGACTCGCAGTGTAATCTCAGCGTACCTGCAAGATAGCGGATCGTCTGAAGCTTCAGTGACTCCAGGAGTGTTTTCAGTGAAGCTACTTCGATGTCTATTTTCTTTGTAGTTTCAATTGCGCTAGTTTCAATTTCAGCATTCTAGACATCACAAAAAAATACTGATCATATAATATCCAATATTGGATTTTCCACAATTTTTTTTGTCAAAACCCACCTTTTTGTGAAATTCAGAGTTGACTTCCATCAGTTTTTTCTCTTGCTCTGTAAACTGATAGGAGAGAAACTGATTCATATTTGGTCTATTAATTTCAAATTTTGCTCTTTACAAACTCTGAAATGAGGACACAACCACATCAGTTACTTACCATGTCAGTAACACGACTTCGCTCAAGGTTAATATCCAGCTTTGTGTCTGCTCTGATTTTTTGACTTTCCTCCTTTTGATGGTAAAGATCAATGTAATATCAATAACCATGAAGACAAACCTCAGATTGAAAACTAAATGATTCCTTCAAACAGAATAGCTTGTACTTACGAACAATCTGTTCTTGATATGTTCAAGTTCAATCTGCATTTTCTAAACCAAAAACAATTAGAAAAACAAAAGAATCAAGCAAAACTTTTGTGTTTGAGGTACATCGTAAACGCACGTCTGGGCATTTAATCCAGTAGAGTTCATCACCATATATGGTTTAAAAAAAGTTTTTCCAAACTGGTAGACAAAACCTTTGGCCGCTTGATTGGCCGTTCAATTCAAACCAGGATTAGACTAAGGCACTTATCCCACCGTTTCACTAGTGCTTGGATACCATCAAAGTAGAAAGTTTTCTCAGTTTTTAAAGTTAACTCTTTAATGCTCTTTCTGTACAAAAAGCTTAGTTTGATCAGCAAATGTGTTGTGTTTGTCATATGCTGCTCAACACACCACTGGTACTTCCCCTGTACAGCCCCAACCCCGGTGCACGCCATTTCCACATGGGGTAGCTCAGTGGTTAAGGCATTGGACTACGGTTCGGAAGGTCCCAGGTTCAAACCCCACAACCACCAAGTTGCCACTTTTGGGCCCTTGAGCAAGGTCCTTAACCCTCAACTGCTGAGCTGTGTAATGAGATTAAAATGTAAGTCGCTCTGGATAAGAGCGTCTGCTAAATGTCCAAATGTAAATGTAAATTTCCACATAGTTGGGCCATTAAAGGAGCTGGTTTGAGGTCATCGTTTTAGACGTGAAGCAGGCAGTCTAATCATGGCTCTGGTGTTCTGGTAACTTTTTGCCTTGAAGGTATCTAAGCACTACTGAAATGCTAGTTTTTACTTTTGTAACTGTTTTCTGTTAATGTACACAAGCAAAAGTCTGAATGTCTGAATTGAATGCCCTATTCTATTCTACTCAATCTATTGTACATTGCAAAATGAAAATTTTAAACACTATATACTCTCCAGTCAATTTATATGACACGTTTACTATCATTATTTTATATTTAATATATTTTATACATACTGCATTTTCTGATCTCAAGTTGGCAAATTCACTTTTCTCCAGAATAACCATGTCCTTCCTAATGGAATCCAAATGAGCCATAATTTGCTGGAGTGCAATTTCCTGCAACAGGAAACACAACCAGTAAAGGAAAATTGCGCCGTCTTTAGTGTCTGTGAACAGCATTGCTTAACTCTTTACCTGATGAGCTCCGGTTACCATGTCCCTGTACACAATGTCCATGTTTGCTGTTGTGAGAGTCACCAGAGCATTGACGATCAACTCTGCATGCTTTTTTTCAAACCCTACAAAAAGAAAAAAGATTAATCATAATAATAAAGAGGTTCAGGAAAACAGATGCCCCTTCAGGTTTTATCAACAATCACACTCTTAGAAATAAATTTTTTTAAATGAACTCATAAGGAGTCTTTAGGTTTGTCCATTTGGGGGAAATCAGTAATGGTTTAATTCAGAACCAAGACACAATCTCTCACTCATCTTCTATACCGCTTTATCCTGTTTTCAGGGTTGTAGGGGGTCTGGAGCCTATCCCAGGAGACTTAGGGCACGAGACAGGGTACATCCTAGTTATGCTATAGGTTGTCATTGTGCCAGTCCACAGCAGAGCACACACATATGTAAAATGGGCAATTACGGGCAATTTGGGAACATCTATTAGCCTAATCTGCAGGTTTTTGGACTACAAGAGGAAACACACCAAGCACGAGAAGAACATGCAAACTCCATGCACATAGAGATAGTAATCGAGCCTGGCTGGGAATCAAACACTTTACATTGTCTACTGGTTATTTGCCTGCATTTGACTGCCCGAAACGACACATACCTGTGGCTCAGGTTTCACATTAATTATGTTGTTCCATACCCAAGTACACTCAAGTGATCCACGTATCGCCACACTGACTCCAAAATCAGTTTAAATTTTTTCAAAAATATTTATAATAGAGATGAACTGGTCGATCGACTAATGACTAGAATTGGCTGATTTTCAGTTTGACTGGTCATGAGTGCAAAAGCTTCTTAGAGGCGTAACAGGGATGCACTTTTATGGCATTACACGCATGTTAAAACCCTTTCATCTGCCTTTTTCTCCAAGGTCTGTGAGTGAATTAGTCTCAACCCCCCACATCAAAACATTACTAGTGCAAATTATGTAAAAATTGTGTCTGTGTTAGACCCTATGGAAGCTGTAACCCCTCAACTTGCGTGCTCAATGTTGAGTTTTGAGACTTTGAAGGCATTTGACGAGGTAAAACGTTGTCATTTCTTTATAAACCTACAGGTGGCACACTCTAAAATATGTACACATTTTCATCCCATGTGGTAGGAGTGAATTATTTGCTAAGTTTGTTTAGAAATAATAATTATGGCGGATTACAGAGATACATGCTGCTCAGTTAAATGTTGATCGCTTTGTATTTGATGTCATATTGTATTGTTAAAATGCTGCCCATAAAAACAAAAAATAAATAAAAATTAAAAAAATAAATAAATAAATCAGGTCAAAATTTTATATCGAATCGGAATATTTATAAAATCATGGTACTTTTAGAAATGCAGCTTTAATTGAATCTGTATCTTGGTATCGTGATAATATCGTATTGGGAGGTGACAGCTGATTCTTCTTCTTCTTCTTCTTATTATTCTAATTATTTGAGGGAATGCTGGTCCTGCAGGTGCCGTTTGTTGTTATGCTCTAAAATGCCCCCCCAACATAATCTTTATCCCACTTCTGACACCATAGGGAGACCGACACCATTTTTTGTTGAAACCATTTATTGATTGTTTTATGTACAGGGAGTTAGGGAAGTTTTATTGTACAGTATTTCCTTTTCTTTTCTTTTGTAAATAGGGAATTTAGAGGGTTTAATATTAGTTGCTTTCTGTTTGTTATTTTGGCCTGGCCGGCTCCTGAAGTCAATTCCCCCACTTCCATTTGTGCAAAAAATCTTTGTTTTTCTATTAAATTATTGCTTATTTGCCTTTAAACTCCTCGGTGTTCTTGTACTCTTTCATGTTGCGCCTTCACCCTAGACGGGGCGTAACATATTAGAACATAAATTCATGGGTTTATTATTATAAAATATATTATTACTACTATAATTAACCCTAGGCACGTGACAGCCATCGAGACCATTAGTACAAATAATGTTTCTTTTATGGCACATTTGGTTTGTAGGGCACTGGTGGCTCAGTGGTAGGTGTTTCGCCTGCCATGAGGAAGGCCCGGGTTCGATTCCCAGCCAGTGCCCGAACCCCAGCCAATGGATGCAGTGCCGGTCCCTAGCCCGGATACAATGGGAAGGTTGCGTCAGGAAGGGCATCCGGTGTAAAACCTGTGCCAAGTTGTAGTGCGGACTGGATATTCCGCTGTGGCGACCCCTCGTCGGGAGCAGCCGAAAGACAACAACATTTTGCAGGGGTTTGTTATGTAATACAAAACGAACACTTTTATTCCTCACAAATTACACTAAATGATTATTGTTTATTATGATTTTTGTTATAAAATAAGCAATATAAAAATATGTTGTATATGAAAATATATATATAATTAATATTTTTTCCCCTATACATGTTTTATATTGCTTATTTTATTATATCTTATTTATAAACCATAAACCTATGAATTTATGTTCTAATATAATACTTGAAAGAGCATTGTTGAGTAAAACACGCCGTTGCTGCCTCACCGTTAGACTCCAGCTCTTTGACTAGCGCGTGACTGTCGAAGGTGAGTTTTCTCTGCTCGAGCGGCGTCAGCTCCACTTTCCGAACATCATACGAGCTCCTGCTACCAGCTGCGTGGATCCCTGAATAAAAACACAACACGGCTGTGACATTGTCCCCCCTCCAGTTTAAACACAAACACAGTTTATAACAACATGCACTTTACCTCTAGCGGAAAGACAGGAAGATGTCTGCATGAGCCAGGGAAGAGATCCGACATGCTGTCTGATCTGAACAGCACGGTGTCTGAGCAACACAGATCCCAAGAACATGATCCAAAACTAATGACAGATTATTTATGGCTCAAAACTGCAAAGATTATACCACTAGTACATCACGTGGTCGTTATAAAGTCACAGCCATCATCTGCGGAAGTGATAAATGACCTGAACGGTGAATTAAAACGCGAACACACACATGATATATAAAATAGTAATACTATATAATATAACTCAACCTTTCTAACGAAACTACTAGCAGCTAGTTTCAAAACATCAGCTCAACCTCACAAAGTTATGACTCTATATTTCGGTTTCATCCTAAATTACACCGTGCTTCCTACACAGACAAAGATTCAGATCCAAGGGTCGATTCCAAAGAACCGACTCTCTGATTCGTTAGGAAATGAAGCGTCGATTCTGACGCTTCCTCCAGCAAACTGTCACTGTATCCAACATATAGCTGTATACGACAATAATAATATTTATTATTTTAAAAATATTTTTTATTCTTTCCTGTTTCATGGTTTAAATTGTAAAAATAATCATTTTAAAAAGGCAAATTTTTCTACAGCGAACGACTACTAAGATTATGAGTCGACTCCGACATTTTTGTCGTTTACAATCAGAACGGGAGTCGAATTTCTTGACTCATCCTTGAAGTCAGTGCACTTTCTACCTACCTAGTATGAAATAATTTGGGATTGAACCGCCATTGCAGCGCAATACTTCCGGAAATATTGAGTGTTGGCGTGAGGTGTATTTTAAATAAAGTTAACTTTATTGCTTCAGGGAGCTGTCATGGCGGCGTCCACAAGCCAGAGCCGGAGCTGGAGCTGGTTTCTCGCTTTGGCTCTCGGAGTTTCTTTTCTGAAATGTCTACTAATAAATGCATAGTGAGTGAACAGTTTAAGCTGTTAATTAAGTGTTGCATCTCTGGGTCCAATCGGTGATCAGATACTCTTTGATTTCAGATATTCTAATTGTCGTTGTAAGTGTACAAGTGTTATGAGAAATCTTGTTCTAGTAACCAGTCAGTTCACCTAGCCTTAGTCGCTCAATAGGAGTGAGCTAATGCAATATGACGTCATTACACTAGTCCTTTGATACAGTTGTGTGAGTATTGTCAGGTGCATTATAACTCCACTGATCCACACTGTAAAGAACAATTAGTTCAATGTTTAACAATTATTTCAGTACAATTTTATTTACTTTGCTCAAAATTCCAGCGTGATCGAAACTCTTTTCACTTTCCAAAACTGGCTTGACTTGCTCAGTCAGTGGTATGGCAGCTTCTTACTGCTTAGACAAGCCGTGTTTTATAACAGGATTTTCCACAATATTTGTTTTACAGTAAATAATCTGGGTGGCTTTGTGGTTAGTGCTGTCGCCCCACTTCTCCAGGGTCCGGCTTTGATTCCCGCTTCGGATCTGTGCACATGGAGTTTGCATGTTCTCCCCGTGCTTGGTGGGTTTCCACAGACTAAAAACATGCGGATTACTTTAATTGGAGTCCCCAAATTGCCAGTAGTGTGTGAGTGTGTGTGTGCCCTGCAATGGATTGTCACCCAGTCCATGGTGTACCCCGCCTTGTGCCCCGAAGTCTATAGATGATGAATGAGAGTGAGCGAGTAAATAATCTGATGTGGAATCCATAATTTAAAGCTTATATGGTCTATAGATGTCTTTTGACCACTACAACACAGCGGGGCTTAACCTTTGCATATTGGCCAGAACTTGCCAAATAAAACGTTTCTTTATGTTTAACCATAGATTTATGTAGCTTTCTTGAAACATTTTAGGATTTCATCACTTAACACTGTACTGCTGTTTCTGATAATTTGCATAAACTCTTATTTTTTCAGTCACTCTACAGATTTTGAAGTCCACAGGAACTGGCTCGCTATCACATACTCTCTGCCTGTGTCAAAGTGGTATCATGAGGTATTTACTCAAAACAGTTCATTACGCTGCACTAGGGCTGGGCGATTTGGCCTAAAATCAAAATCTCGATTAATTGAACATTGTAACTCAATAACGATTAATAAACGATTATTTAATTTATTTATTTTTTGCCCTCATAGTTCACTGACAAGTTTTGTACAGTAAATATGCTCACAAGTGAGAGATTTTTGAATGAAGGGTGCATTACTTGATTGATTAATTGAAGGCAACACACACTATCTACTATCTATGATTATTTATTGAACATCAATGTTGAACAACTGAAATTAAACTGAAGCCACAAAAATTAAAGGGTTAATTAAATTACATTTGAAAGTATAGTTTATTAACAAAAACAGATCATAAACTGACATAATGGCTTAAGCATGCAATGACAACAAAAATGGAATGAATTATGCATCAATCTGGACCAGGACAATTTCACTTTTACTATATACTTGGGTACCTGCTAGGTGTTGTATAGTTCATATTTGCTTGGCCAGAATGGCTTAAGCCACCAAAATAACGTTTTATTGATAAACAGCGCAGCTTTCGCCAGCGTGAACACTCCCGTTAGTAACGAGGCGAATAAGGAGCTAAACTTCAGCTGCAGGATGAGACGCTGCGCAATAAGGAGCCAAACGAATCGGAAGCTGCGAATAAGCAGCTAACTTCAGCCTCGTGTGCTTAGGGGCATCATATCTTTCGCTAGAAAGTTAGAAACGGCCCTGGTTATATCCTTGCTCCTTTAGGAACAACTTTCATAAGGTGTAATGGCCACGAAAGACGACACGATCGATATCTGCTTTGGTACAGACCCACTGCTAGCGCTGCTAGTTGACGGTGTAGCATCAGCCCGCATTTTCATGCTCTCAGTGCGGTCGTGTGGGTGATGCGTTCATATAACGGAGTTTGTGCTACCTTTTTTGTCGACAATTTCAACATCTTTGGATAATAACTCGAGGTTAGATTCACTTTTGTCGCTGCTTCCACTCTTTTTTTTTTTTTTTTGTCGTCCTGGGGCCTGTTTCAGAAAGGAGGTTAAGTGAAAACTCAGAGTTTGGTAACCCTGAGATAAGAGAAAGTCAGAGTTTTCCGTTTCAAAAAGGCAGGTTTGTCAAACCCGAGAAAGCAGGGTAACTCAAGCCTGTTCCTGAAAGAGAGGTAACTATTACTCAGAGTCAGTTACCGTGGCAATTTACTCTGTGAACCTAACCTGGTCGGGAGCAGATTTTATTCTCTGAACTCGGAGTTTCTGTCGGTCTCCTCCCCTTTTTTAAAGACGCAGCGGTATTTCTCGCCGTAGCCTTAGTCATTCATTGCCCACATTTCGGACACAAACAGAGAAGACAGTTAGGAGAACGGCTTGTCCTTTTTTGGAGGGTCCCGTAGATGAGGAGGCTGCATTAATTCGAAGAGAATTACATTTACGTCGGGCAGGGATTTTTTTTTGTCTTTTCCCCGTACATTTTTGTTTGAGTGTTACCGTTTTTCATTGCTATCAATTACATACATCCATAATCGAATCCGTCCTTACATCACTAATATCCCCCATCGTGGCCGTGCTCTTACATCCGAGCAGATACTATGTGCAGCTTTACCTTTCTTTGCTAATGTAAGCTTTCTGTACAATATCGGGGATGCGGAGCATATTAGTAAAGCCACTGTATGCAGAGCTGTACGGAAAGTGTGCCTCGCTCTGAAACGCTTTCTGCACACTCACCACCAGCACAACAAATAAAATATAATAAATGAAATGAAATAAACACAAGTCACAACACTTTATTTGGTCTTCTTTATTTCCTAAAAATTAAAACGTCACACATTACTTATCTATTATACTGAAATATTTAAATACTTTAAATGTAAACTTACGCATTAACTTGAGCAGCTATGTTTTCCCCCACGCTACCTGTCTCTGTTTCGCCGATGCAGTGGTGTTATTTTTTTATTTTAATATGTGCTCATATTTGCTGTAAGTTTGCATGAGCATATCAAGTTTAGCTGGGGAAAAATGCAGATCTCTTTTTTTTTCTGCTGTTGCCATGGTGACTCGTAATA
Organism: Channallabes apus; assembly: GCA_030522415.1. Taxonomy (NCBI): domain Eukaryota; kingdom Metazoa; phylum Chordata; class Actinopteri; order Siluriformes; family Clariidae; genus Channallabes; species Channallabes apus. Next base: position 7,897,140 of record CM060125.1, read on the forward strand.
TCTGCGCTCCATTGATCATGGCTTTTTAGAGTGGCGGTGTACACGCTTAACTCTGTGTTAGTCCACTCAGAGTTGATTGAACTTACTCAGATCAGCTGTTCTGAAACCGAAAACTCTGAGTTTTTAATCTCTGGGTCAATCAACTCAGAGTTCAAGTTTAAACTCCGAGTTGTTTGAACCTCCTTTCTGAAACAGGCCCCTGGTGTCAAGTTTGCTTCGCAAAGTGCGGTAGGAAATTAACTTTGACCTGCACGGCACGTGCAAGCTGCACGCTGATTGGTTGTTGTCGTGTTGTTCTGCTGTGTGATTGGCTCTTAGATTAATCCATATCGAGCAAAAAATGTCTAGAGCTTTTCATCGTTTTGAAAATCAAATAAATCGCGATTCGATATGATATCGTTTATCGGCCCAGCCCTAGGCTGCACACACACTGGTGATACCATTAACCTGTAGTTACCATAAGGTAATTGGGTCACTTAATGTTTCATGCAATACATTATCATAAAAACTAAAATAATTGATTTGATCTTTTCAAGCCTTTCTATCCACATTATTCTCTAAGGTTTTTAATTGCGTTGTAAAACCCATCAGTGTATTAACAGTAATTAACAGTGGGAATCTATTCAATTTATTTATCACATTTAATTAAAAATATAAAGATTTTTACCTTCTACAAACCGAACAACTGCTATAACCTTTGTAGGAAATGTATTATGTTCGTGGGATTATTACAATTAAAAGCTGCAGATTTGTATTATGTTTGTTGTTTTTACATTTGTGGGCTGTTATTACAGATGTTTTACTTATTTTTTCTATGTATATTTTCTTTGCTTTAATGTTTTCAGGCCACATCTGAGTGGACACTGGACTATCCTCCCCTGTTTGCATGGTTTGAGTTTGGACTGTCACACATCGCCAAATACTTCGATGCGAAGATGCTGGTTGTTGCCAACCTGAATTACGCCAGTCCTGCTACAGTGTTGTTCCAGAGACTTTCTGTCATCATCACTGATGTGATCTTCATTTATGCAGTTAAAGAGTATGAATGTGTTAAACGTACTTCTTACCCCTGACTCCAAATAACCTAAAAATACATTCGGCATAATTCGGAACTTGTGCATAACAGATTTGCATTATTTTTAGATGTTGCAAATGTTTACGGGAAGACAAAGCAAAGGATCTGCTGGCGAAGCCGTCTTTCGTCCTCGCCACACTGCTGCTGTGGAATTGTGGTCTTCTTATTGTTGATCGTATCCTTATTAAACTGACGTACGGTCATACACATCAATATAATTTATAACACAGCATGCGTAATAACTTAATAATGTATTTCTGCTTAATCCTTAAATAACGTAATGTAGATATTCATTTCCAGTACAATGGTTTCCTTTTTGGAATTTTTCTCCTGTCAATCGCACGACATCTTCAGGTTTGGATGAGGTTTTTTTTTTTCATTGTACTGTCATTTCAAATATCTTTTTCTTCTATTTTTCACCCATTATATGCAAACATTCACTCCACCTCTGCTTGTGTTTGTACAGAACAGACATTTCGAGGGCGCCCTGCTGTTTTCCATCCTCTTAAACCTGAAGCACATATACCTGTACATTGCACCTGCATATGGAATCTTCCTGCTGAGGTGTTTCTGCTTCACACAGAATAACACAGGTGTGGCTTCTCAAAAAATTCCTGACTGCCATGTTATTTTTATGAAGTTCTACGTTTTCAGCAATGAGAATTTGTTTGCTGTTTTGCATTTTCTGACATTTACACTGCATGTGGAAATTCATGCTAGAACAGTCGAAAAATCATGCTTAAATAAATATAATTTGACATAAAAAAAAAACATAACGAAATCCTTTTTCAGAAATTACTTAAGTAACATTTTTATAACTTAAAAATAAAATTCTGGAAATAGATGCAGAGTCATAAATTGAAATTCCAATCCGAATATTGTTTTTAATTCATTTATTCACTTACTGTAAATATGCAGTTCTTTAATAGTTTAACATTTAATTTAGGGATACGGTCCCATAACAACACACCCCATTGTGTTTTATTCTCTTATATCACAGCACTTAGATATAAATTTTTTTCATTAAGGAATGAATAATACATTTATCGTTTACTTTTATTTACTTTTACATTATATTGCATGTATCACTTTAAAGTTCTGTTTAATATTGTAACATGTTCCAAAACTCCTTTTTAATAGACATTATTTAAATCCCTGTGTGTCATATTCAACTCATTAATATAGTAAAAAATATCAACTTATGATCAGTTAGACCAGGAAAACTGAATAAACACAAATAATAACAATAAAGGTGGTTTAAAAAATTATAATCAGATATTTGCATGAATTCTGTATTATCATTGAACATACAATACAGTGCAAAAGTCTTGAGCAAGCCATTTTTTCATATAAAAATTTTTTTTAGGTTAGTTTTTATTGTGTAGATTAAATTAAATAAATTGGAACGAACGTTTTACTGTGACAGGCTGCACAATGCCTAACAATATAATTAAAAATATATATTTTTATGTAACAACGTCAGCAGCAACCTCATTTCCCCTCTCGTCTGTTCCAACCACTCTGCATTCAGCATCACCAGATTAAATCCTCCTAACATGGCTGTTGTCTTCTCTTTAGACGGTTCAGTGAGGTGGAAGAGCTTCAGCCTTTTCCGTTTAGTGGCTCTCGGATTAATTGTTCTGTCCACATTTGCTGTGTCGTTTGGACCCTTTGTTATGCTGGTACGATTCTCTTCAAGTTCTTTCTGTCTAACTGATTTAATCTTTCTTTGATATAAAACCACAATGTTACTAAATGTATCCTTGTTTTTCTCATCTATTAAAGGGTCAAATTCCACAAGTCCTTTCCAGACTCTTCCCTTTCAAGCGTGGGTTATGTCACGCGTACTGGGCTCCTAATATCTGGGCGCTGTATAACATCGCAGACAAAGCTCTGTCTGTCCTGGGTATGGAGAAGAAGAAAAAAACTTCTATAGCTTTTAACATTACATGCTGTGTTATAAGCCATCATGATGATAAAACTGATCCTAACAGTTCTTGCCTATTTTAGGTGTAAAGTTCAAACTGCTTGACCAGAACAAACTTCCCAAAGCCTCTATGACTGGAGGTTTGGTTCAGGAATTTCAACACTCAATTCTTCCACCTGTGTCTCCCCTAGTGACCCTTGTCTGTACATTACTGTCAATCCTGGTGAGTGTATATATGAACTAGGACTGCTTTGGCTTAGTTCTGCTGAAATAAATCTGAAATCTTCATCATGTGTCCCAGCAAATTCAGTCAAAAACATCAGCAAATTCTAGAGTGCAAGATCAGAATTACATCAGCAAATACAAATTTTATCATGAATAAAAATATTTTTTGTGTATTTAAAAAAAAAAAAAAAAAAGAATTTTAAGAATATCGTCAGTTCATCTTTGGATATTCCTCGTATATTTCACGAGATTACTTCACTTACTTGGTGTAAAGTCCAAAAATCCTTTTCATATTAATGATCAGTAATTTACTTGTTAAAGAAATAGTTTTACTCATAAATCAAATTACATAATTATCTTAAATACTTTTGCATAATAGTGCATGTTGATGGACAATTTTCATTTAAAATATTTGAACATGTAATTTTTCATTTCTCGTCCTCCGTAGCCTGTTCTGTTCAATACATGGCGGAGACCTAACGGAGCCCGTGGTTTCCTGCGCTGTGTGATTATTTGTGCTCTCGGATCTTTCATGTTTGGGTGGCATGTCCATGAGAAGGCCATTTTAATGGCAATACTTCCTCTAAGGTAATACAATCTTTTTCTATACATTTCAGAAAAGCTCAACTTTTTTTGTCGTTGTTGTTGATTACGGTATACGTTTTCCGTCTGTTTCTTTCCAGCTTGCTAGCAGTGGAAAGTAAGGAAGATGCTCGAACCTTTCTGATCCTCAGCACAGCAGGGCATTTTTCCCTCTTCCCACTCATCTTTACAGCTCCAGGTATGGACGCCTGCCTATCTCACTTCAGTATTTTAGAACGTTGGTTATTTTTGTGAACCTCTTTTGCATTCTTTTCCATGCAGAGCTGCCCATCAAAATTCTTTTTATGCTGATGTTTACAATCTTCAGTTTTACTTCACTCAAGAAGCTTTACAGGTCAGTTCATGATTGTTTTTCTTTTTTTTCAAGACAATAACTTTTCACCACCTTAATTCTAAACATTAACTGTTGGAGTAGAACATCTACTACAACATTAACTAACAGTAAGAATATATTGCTGTTAGACCAACATACACATATACTGTACTGCATGTCTTTGGTCATTAATTAAAATTTCCTAAATTGCAATAATTTGTGTGTTGATTTGGGGATCTGAGGAGCCGGGTTCAAGCCTCGCTTTTGGTGGGTTGCCACACCCCATACTACCCAGCCACTACATGCAGTGCCTGTCTCAAACCCGGATAAAATTGGAGGGTTGTGTCAGAATGGGCATCTGGTGTAAGACCTGTGCCAAGTTGTGTGTGGATCAGACTATCCACTTTGGTAACTCTTGACGAGGAGCCGAAAGATTGTTTTTTTATTTTGGTCAGTAATCGAAATTTTTTAATTTTGTGTTTTATTGTTTAAATGTAGTGTAGTGGTACATTTGCGTTTATGTCTTCTCTGAAAGTAGCAGAACTCAAGGCCAGTTTTTTTTGTTTTGACTATACACATGAGAGTATGAGAGTATTTCAGTTTGAGATTAAAACGTGAATGTGACAACGGACAAGAAACCCAGCTTTCATTTCCTTATATTTATATGTACATATAAAATGTAAAAATAAAAACCATAAATACTGGAACATGTGACTGACAGATGATTCTTTTTGTCCAGATATGCCCAGTAAGATTGATTGTTTAAACATTTGAATGTCTTGCTTTGAACCCTGTGATGGCCTCGTTTGGTGAAGGTGAAGACCAGAGCGCTGTCTATGGAAGAAAAGCAAGCCACCGTGAAGCTTAAGGAAAAAGAGAACTATCAGAGTGATTGCACAAGCATTTGACATGTTGGCTAAGGAAAACAACAGCAGTCGAATTCACAGATGTGAGGGACGTGAAGACGACACCTAAATCAACAGTCATCAACCTTGCCATGACCTCCTCCACAGGGCATGGGTGAAGTCATTGCAATCACCCTCCACAACTCCAAGATCTCCAACCTTTCATCAGCTGTGAGAATTTGTAGTTGGCTTGGAATTTCATAGCTGCTTCTAGCAGAGCCTCAGATTCCTGTTCTTGACTAACCCTGTCAGGAGTGGACCCTGTTAGGATATTCTATTCTTATACCCCATTGACTTTAAGGCTTTAGTGTATTGTGATTTCTGAGGTGATTTTCTGTCCACCACGGTTTTGATAAATCCAGTGAGAATAGTCAGAATGGTTTAAGCTGACAGGAAGCCTGTTGTAGTTGCATCATTGTTAACAGTCCTGGTACTGACTGGGTCAGGGGTACAACAATTTCTTGTCCTCTGTTATCTGTTTTCCAAAGGCTTCTACGAATGTTACACTGATTACAAACCAACACCCCCAAGGGTCATGACCCCTGTACTGACTTCCCAGAAACGAACGGTTGACCACGCACCCTCAATACATCACCAAATCCATGTTTTGCATCCAAGGGTTAAGGCATTGGACTACAGTTCGTAAAGTCCCAGGTTCAAATCCCACATACGCCAAGTTATTCCTGTTGGGCCCTTGAGCAAGGCCCTTAACCCTCAACTGCTCAGATGTATAATAAGATAAAAAGTCGCTCTGGATAAGGGCATCTGCCAAATGCCTAAATGTACACAGAAAACCATATCAGAATGCACAGCCCATTGACCAGTTCTCTTTATGTCTACTGCTTATACTGTGTATATACACAAATCAGATATGAGTCTACAGTATAAGTCCTTTATCTACATGCTTGAAGACTTTACCCTTCGAGTGTACCTTCCTTTAATAAATGACTCATTTAGACTATTTTAATCTGAATCCAAGATAATAATAATATATATATTTTGCAAGATACATTTTGCTTTGTGCTGATCAAGATGTAGAAACTAATTCTTTATCCCTGTTTTGTTTTTCTTGCAGTAAATCTGGCTGGTTGGTGAACTCTGTGGAAGCTGTGTATCTCCTGGGCCTGGTTCCTCTGGAGCTCATCTGTGAGATTATTTACCCACTGACTCACTTGCAGCAGTCACTTCCGTTCATCCCTCTGCTCCTCACCTCTGTATACTGTGCACTAGGTGTGGTGTACTGCTTCATCAGACTCTACCTTTCAGTCTTCACTGATCCCAGCAGCAAAGTGAAAACTCAGTAATGCGTGGAGGTTGTAGAGACACTGGGATGTTTTATAATTCGGAGGTGAACTTATATTTTGTTTACAATTTTGTGATCAAATGTTACTTTGGACCAATAAAACAGATTTTGAGGAACAAGTGTAATTTTATGTACATAGTCATTTTCTACTGAATGCATTATTTTAATTAAAGGGTTATACTCTCATCTTTCCTTAATCTTTTTCTAGTTTTATTTTAATGCATAAAGTTGCATCTCAGAAGTACGACCACAAGATTGATAATTATGATTTTTTTTTTTTTTTTACATGTTTTATTCTTTATAAGGAAAAAAGCACAACTGTACACTTCTGTTAAATTGGAAGGAGTAAACAAAAATTATTTCTGACCAAAGAGTGGGCTTAACAGCTTGGAAATGAATGATTGTGATTAAAATGTGAACTTAAAATATTATATTGATTAGTATTCAATGCAATACAGTAATCTCTCTTTCGAGCAGTTGATATTGAGACTGTTCCAACTCTAATATGAGGTGCTGTTAATTGGTGATTTTTGAGGCTGGTAACTATAAATTAACTTTTCTTCTACAGCAGAGGTAAGTTTTCATTTGTTTTCCTGGAAAGGTCAGCATGAGAGCTAGTTTGCAAATGCACTTGACAATACTGGATTTGTGCAAGAACTATTCCAGAACAGCTGACCTTTTGAAAAAAATTGATAATTTCAACTGACACGGAACCTTAAAAAAGCAAAGAAGAACATTAATGGCTCATCATCTACTTAGTAAAGAATTTTTAATGTGCAGGCATTCCGTTATAGAAAAATCATCAACAGCAGGATGGTGTGATATGACCCAGACTGGAGTTATTGTTTAATTCTGACATTTTTCTGAAGAATTTTGTTTCTTCTTATAACTAATTAATTTGTTAAAATAATTTAAATAGCATAAAATTGAAAGCTAGTGTGCTATCTAAGAAATTCCACACACCAAGAAGTGACCATGATCAGGGGTTAAAGTGGTATTTGCGATTCATTGTGCTAGAAGTTAGTTAGCATTGTCAAATTCCAATTTTATTTGTCACGTACACATGTACAGTATGATATGCAGTGAAATGCTTAAACGACTGCCCGTGACCTTAAGAATTTAATAACAGTTAACAAGAAATAAATAGAACAAAATATTTTATATATTTTATATATATATAAAACTTCTATACAATGAGAAGAAAATATAAAGATGAATTTAAATGGAAATAAGTGAAAATGTCCAGGAAGTGTGCAAATGTGCATGTGTGTGTAGATGACCATGGTCCATAAATGTCCAATGTGCAAAAGTGCAAATGTGCATGAATGTGCAATGTACAATATCCATAAATGTCCGGGGTATGTGCAACTGTGCTTGAGTGTACAGATGTGTAATGTCTATGAGTGACCATTACTGCAAAATGCAGAGATGGTTTAGTCCTGAGTAGTGATCTGGTTGAGAGACTGTATCGCCTGCGGGAAGAAGCTCCTCCTCAGTCTCTCTGTGTTGGCCTTCAGGAAGCGGAACCGCTTTCCGGACCGTAACAGAGAGAACAGTCCATTTCTGGGGTGGCTGAGGTTCTTCACGATCTTCCTGGTCTTGGTCCAGCACGGCTTGCTGTAGATTGAGTAGGTCAGGGAGCTCGCTGCGGATGATGCATGGTGCTGTTCCCAAACCAGGTTGAGATGTTTCCCGTCAGGATGCTCTCTATGGTGCAGGAGTAAAAGTTCTTGAGCACCTTGGAGGGCAGTCTGAAGTCTCTCAAGCGCCTGAGGTGGTAGACACACTGCCGGGCCTTTTTCACCACAGTGTTGATGTAACAGGACCATGACAGTTCCTGCGTGATGTTAACACCGAGGTATTTGAAGCTGTTCACTCTCTCCACTGGGCTCTCGTTGATGACGGGGGTCTGGTAGGTCTGGTCAATTCCTGCTTAGTGCAGAAGTCCAATATCAACTCCTTTGTCTTACTGATGTTTAGAAGGAGGTTGTTCCTCTGGCACCTCCTTCCTATTCTCCAGATTCCTATTCTCCAGATTCCTAATATCCTTCAGTTACTGTACGCCGACTGGTTGTTTTGTGAGTTCCAACCCACCACGACGGTGTCGTCAGCAAACTTAATGATGGAATGGTGGAACTGGTAGTGGCCACACAATCATACATGTACAAAGAGTACAGCAGGGGGCTCAGAACACAACCCTGGGGGGCTCCAGTGCTGAGAGTGAGGGAGGCTGAGACATGTCCACCCATCCTTACTGCCTGTGGTCTGCCAGTTAGGAAATGAGAGATCCACTGGCACAGAGATGGTACTCCAGCTTGGTGGTGAGTGTGGAAGGAATTATGGTCTGAGCTGTCAATAAAGAGCATTTTAACATAATTCCCCCTCCTAGTGTCCAGGTGAGTGAGTGATGGGAAGTTCGAATCATTTTAGTGACTCGGTTCTTTGAATCTCGTTCATCAAAATGAACGAATCTTTTTTTGAGTCTTTTTGTACATTTCGTTCTTTTGATCAGAAATAAATTAAAATGTTGCGTTTTCAATATAAATACCCCCAATACGTCTACATACACAAATTCTGGCAATAGTTCCAGTTATGAAAATATTACAATGTAACTAAAAACATATTATCATAAACAGAATGTGCAGCTCACCTCTTATACTGACAATCTGAGTCGTTCGTTCTTTTGAATCTATTGCACCGCATAGCGTCTATGGGAGTCACGTGTCAAAAGAACGAACGACTTGGGACTCGAGGACCCACTAGCCCAATCGTTCAATACCGTTTCCTGTGTACTGCACTGCATAGCGTCTATGGGAGTGACGGGTTAAAAGAACGAACGACTCGAGACTTGAAAACCTATTGCTGAGAATCGTTCAATACGGTTTCCTGTATATAACATACAGAGGTTTTGCGATGCTTTGCCTATGCGCGCCCAATAGAAAATGAACAAATCACTCCCTGAGATGACTCGTTCATCTGAGTCATGTTAAAGATTTGTTCAAAAAGAACTAATCGTTCATGAACGACCCATCACTAGTGAGAGATGGCATTGTCAGTACGCAAACTGTAGTGGTTTAAGTGTGTCCGGTAGTGAAGAAATTATGAAGTCCTTGACCAGACGTTCAAAGCACTTCATCACTACTGAGGTGAGGGCTACAGGGCGATAATCACATTATCCATAATCAAGGTAACACAGGTGGTTCAGGGACAATTTTGAATGACTTGGATGCAATTATTAACAAGACAAGTGTTGTTTAAAATGACATAACAGATGTGCTTTCTTGCAGTACATGCTTCCATGACTGGTTTTAAATGTGGGGCTATTTCAGGTAGAAGCTCTCTTTCATTTCCAGTACTGCACACCCTACCGACCTACTCTAACTCATGCTCTAACACCTGTGATGTGGAATGATACATACAGTACAGTTAAATTTTTCAGTGCTGTTGTGCTCTATATTACCACTGGTGGAATGCCTCTCAACCAATGAGATTGCAGTTAGTCCCCTACATATGAACAGGTTCCATTCCAGGAGTCCGTTCATAAGTCAAATTTGTTTGTAAGTCCAACTAACATTGTCTTGGTACTAGAATACTAACACAATCGAATGAGCAATGTCTCCCATCTTTTCACCTTGCTCCATTCTCTCAATTATTTTCACTTTTGTTTCCATCAAGTACCATCTTCATCGCACTTGCTTCTGGACATCCTGGGCTTATACTGCACTACTGTACTCTATACATTACAGTACTATATACTACACCACAACCACTTCCATGACTAAACATGCATGAACGCATGTGTGTGTAAGTTTGTAAGTTAAATGTTAGTATGTAGGGGACTTAATGTACTTAATTCTAGACTCAATGTAGAGTCTTCTAATTATCAGATTAATTTGTGTATATTATGTTCAATAGTCACCCACGCACACACATAAGTTATTCTCCTTGCTAATAATTAAAAAATTGCTGGCCAGTTTTTCTGGGGAAAATGTTTGCCCCCTTATCTTTTTTTTTTTTTTGCATGTTTGTCACACTTTAATGTTTCAGATCATCAAACAATTAAAAATATTAGTTAAAGATAGCACAAGTAAACACATTTTTTAAATAAAGGTTTGTTAAGGGAATACAAAATTCAAAACTACATAGCCTTGTGTGGAAAAAGTATTTGCCCCCCATGTTAAAACATAACTTAACTGGTTTATCACACTTGTGATCAATTTTACCAGCCACACCCAGGCTTGATTACTACCTCACCAGCAATCAAGAAATCACTTAAATAAGATGTGCCTGACAAAGTGAAGTAGACCAAAAGATCCTCAAAAACTACACATCATGTCGAGATCCCAAAAAATTAATGAGAGAGAAAAGAATTGAGATCCATCAGTCTGGAAGAGGTTATAAAGCCATAACTAAAGCTTTGGGACTGCAGCAAACCACAATGAGAGCCATTATCTACAAATGGCAAAAACATGGAATGTTGATTCTCTTTAAAACCCTTCACTGTCATTCATTCATTCATCTTCTATACCGCTTTATCCTGCATTTAGGGTCACGGGGACCTGGAGCCTATCCCAGGAGACTCAGGGCACGAGGCAGGGTACACCCTGGACAGCATGCCAATCCATCACAGAGCACACACACACACACACACACACACACACACACACACACACACACACACACACACACACACTCATTCACACCCTTCACTGTGCAACATCTAATTGCAGGTGCTAGAAGGAAGCCGTTGCGTCTCATCAAATCCGCCTATGGGTGTGTTTAGACTAATTCACATTCCGTTCAATTTATTCTTTTGAAGTGGGATTATTTACATTTTGAAAACAAGTTCCAACAAAGATTTACTGATGTCACAAGATCTGAACATGTTGTGTCACACTTGTTCTCTATAGAATCCTTTCCATAGAACATGGGTAATAAAACTTTCGATGCATATTTTTTAAATATGATGTATTAATAATAATACTACATAATAATATTTATGTAGTATTGTATAGTGTATAGGAATTCTACAGGACATTTTACGCCGGGGTTTGAACACACAATCACTACAATTTTTTTTTTTTTTATCATGTAATAAATGGAACTACAGCCCTGTTTGGACTGGATTGTTTTAAATAGATCATTTAACTAATACTACAGCATATGTATTTTCAGAGATCAAGAATAGTATGTATTTTAAAGGAAAATAACACCATATATAATAAATTCAACCAAGCTCTACATTAGATATGATTTTACATTAGAGATGTTTCATATTCTGTCCTCACCCCATTCATGCCAAATGTGTAGAAGGCCTGGTCCACATAACCGCTTGCACCATTAGTCATCCCCTGCAGCCCGAGGATGGACTTCAGGTCAAACTGCGTAATCAGGTCTGATGGAGACTCTCTCATGAACTTGTTATACCATTGGTGCATGTCATCCGTCCAGTGGTGTCAAAAGTATTCACATTCATTACTTGAGTAGAAGTATAGATACTAGGGTTTAAAAAGACTTCTTTAGAAGTTGAAGTATCAACTCAAGCTTTTTACTCAAGTAAAAGTGTAAAAGTACTGGTTTCAAAACCTACTTAAAGTATAAAAGTAAAAGTAACATGAGGGGGAAAAAAAGGATAAAGCATTAAGGATAAAAGCTTAGGCTGTGCCACGGGCCTATATACTACTGTACACTAACACCTCATGAAAAAAAAGAAAAATGTGTTGATTTTTTGTTGTTGTATTTTTTAACAGCCATAGTGATATCATATATATATACATATATATATATATATATATATATATATATATATATACACAGTATGTGTGTGTGTGTGTGTGTGTGTGTGTATACAGTATATATCATTCCTTTTACCTTCCTGGTGCTGTTACCTTCCTCGCTGGTGCTTGGTTGTGAAATTTCGCTCGAATCTTGAGTCTCTATCACGGACAGCTTATCACAACCTTATCAACCGAAAATGCTAATTTATTCAAACATCCTTGAGTGTGTAACGTGACGTCATGTGCAGGTGCGATGGATTGCGTACCAACCAACAGGGTGTCGGAATGGTATGTTTATTCTTCTCATCTGTAACGTCCTTCGGTATAGAAGAAAATAAAGATCACATAGACAAACGGAGTTGTTAGTGAATGTGCCCTTTACTTTTTTGTTCTCTCATGCGCATGTCCAGTGACAGATTACACGCTTAGTTACCTCGTCCTGCTCGACATGCTTACGTCAGAGTCTGGATGCTGAACAGAAAACTTGGAACAGAACTACATGCAAACACTACATCATCCAACCACAATCATATTCGCTCCATCCAGATGGCGTGATTTATCCGGATGTTTTTTTGTTTGTTTGTTTTTTGAATGACAAGCTGAAATAAAATAGGAGTAACAAGGCTATTTTTAAAATGTAAGGAGTAGAAAGTACAGATAATTGCGTGAAAATGTAAGGAGTAGAAGTAAAAAGTCGGCTGAAAAATAATTAATCCGGTAAAGTATAGATACCCAAAATCTCTACGTAAGTAAGGTAACGGAGTATTTGTACTTCGTTACTTGACACCTCTGCATCCGCCCGATGTCATCTAGGGTGACGTGTTTGATGCCCATATGTGAGCAGTGGCGGACTGGGACAATAATTCAGGCCGGGAATTTGACTCCACTGCCAGGCCACCTCTGCTGCTGCAGTCACCACCACCCTATTCATGTAGTCTACTGCACTGATAAACCTGTAGGCGAACCCTATTATTGTAACAGGTACAGTAGACTGAGATGCAATATAAATGAATAAAAAAATAACCCTTAACAACTCACTAGGAATACACCATTTATACTACCAAACCAATGACAAATAGAAAATTGGCTTTTTAAAAGAGATAATAAGAGACACATTCACATGTTGAAATTTTACATTTTATGTATTTTCAGTGCTCAACTCTAGTATACCAAATGTATCAGAAACACAAACACAAATAAACTTAACAAAACCTATGACAGCGTAAGTAACAGATAACAATGTTTACTCAATTATGGCATTATGTGGAACAGACCAGTAAGAGTAAACAGTAAGTAATTAGCACTACTAGTACACCGGCTTTCACTGTCTCCTTCATCTTTCCCTGAATCCTTCTCTCTCTCACTCTGCACATCTAGTTGCTCACATCGTGTTCAATAATCTGTATTTATAATTGTGCAGCCATCAGTTGTACGGCCCCAAAATCACAGTCCTACTACTGATCTTATAAATCATAAAAAGCACATGTTGTTTAAAAAGTATAGGCTGCTGCCTGCATGTTTAGTTTTGCTTATCTTAAACTTTACCTGAAGGTTCCTGCTCTGACTCTAACGCTGGACTGTCCACCACCTCTACTGTAGCTCAACAGCAGGAGCATTTGCAGCACTGGTGCTACTGCTGCTTCTTTCCTCACCTTTTCTAAATAAATAAATAAACACACATTGTAGGCTGAATATTGTAGACTAGAAATGAAAAATCTAAATAACTAATACTGTATTCTTTTCCATACCATCTACTTGATTTATTTATTATTTTAAGCAATTTGACCCACTAACACTATTTTGTCTACTTTTTATTCATTTTTATTTATTATATTAAAAATATGCTACATGTAGACGAAACGAGACTTGACTCAGCACAGCAGCACTTACATATTGTTGCTCGTTTGTTGGTTTAATTTTATCTATTGTGATTATCTAAGTGATTTGGATGAAAGTGTTCGTCTGCCAAATTATTATAAATATAATGTAAATGTAATCTTGACCGACCTGTTCCCTTACTGGCGAACATGGCTGGGATTTTGCAGCAGCTTGCTGCGTCTGCGGCCGGGGCTTTTTTTTCTTTTTATACGCTCTCTCTCTCTCTCTCTCTCTCTGCTCCTCCTTTGCGTTTACGCTCCATTTTTTGAACGATTTAGTCAGATATACCCTGTCTCTGGACATAGCCAGATATTAGGCAGTGCGGCGTTGACGCTGGGTCATGTGGGAGGTCATGTGGGAGGTCATGTGGGGGGTCATGTGGGAGGTCATGTGGGAGGGTAATTTTCCCTCCTGATCTTCTAATCTTCCCTTTCCATTGCCTGATTCGTAGATTGAGAGATCCGTCAATTAATTAGTAGTTGCACACCAGCCTATCACATGCCAGGCTGATCGTCTGCACAGCTGCAGCCGGCAGGCCAGAACGACCGTCAGGCCACCGGGAAATGTCCCGATGGCCAGTCCGCCCCTGTATGTGAGGATACGCTTAGTTATCAGCTTGGCAATCAGGGGGACCAGCTAGGAATTTAACACCTTGGGCACTTTTAGCACTGCTGACCTGTCACACACTGTCTCTATAGAGAGCTCAAGAAAGGATTTCTAAACCTCCTTTTTTGGTGTGATCCTGAAAAGCCTGTAATTATGATAATGGTAGCTTTTGCACAGAGATTATTATTATTATTATTATTATTATTATTATTTATTGGCACAGAAATAAGAATGCTTATGTAAGTCATCCTGAGCTCACCTTCATGGTAAGTACCTAGTACTATTTGTTTTTGTCATTTAGCTATTTCTAAAGAAGTCTTAGAAATAATAAAAAAATCATAAATAAGTGAATTAATTAAATAATTTACTACATTAAGGATATTTTGTATACCATTCCACATTATCCACGTATATAGTATAAAAGAGATGGAATGGTACCAATTATATACTTACTGTATATTATGATGACGATACAAAGTATTAGCTGATATTACTATTTTAAATAGGTTAAACCACTAAGAGTGATTTTACATTGTCCCCAAAAATTTGAAACCTCTGTTACTCTATACACGATAATGTACGCAGCAATCAATGTGACACAAAACAGCTTTTTTTTATTCACATAGTTTAAAAAATCATCACAGTGAAAAAAAAAGAATTCAAATAAATGAATGTATTTCGCGTGTACTATTATTAAACTACTAACTACTTCTTGTGACGGTAACTGATTTGGATTCATCCAGTGTGGAACTCAGCGAGGTATATTTTGGATGACAGAAATGTTAGACACGTGAGACACACAATCGTAGACAACACACAGATTGCATCACATTCAAGCAGGTTCAAGGTTGTGCTTGTTTTAGTTTAAGGGAGAAAATAAAATCTAATGCACTTTAAAGAAGAGCTCAATCATCACTATATTGCTGTTAATCCTTGGGATATTAGAACAACACAATTGTATATCTGATTCATTAAAATATAAAGAAAAACAGACTTCTCACAAAAAAATCTCAGAACATAATACCCGATGGTGTATCTGGCAACATACTATCCGCTTATTCTAAATCCCAGTGTTTTGGAGTTTAAATTAATGAAGCAAGTTTTATTAACATCCATCCATCAATTCTTTACTATAACATTTAGTGCAATGTATATACAAAATGACAAAATAATAATACTGAATCTGGGACAATTTCACCAGCACGTAAAAAGATGTTAGCAAAATGTTAACAAAACTGTACAGGAAACAATGGATTTCTTTCTTCTTTTTTTTTTTTTTAGAATGAACTTTCACATACACATTTTTTTTAAAAACCAAAAGCTATAACTTGTGCTAAAGCTTGATTGGAAGGATTCAGGACATTTTATTCACATTATTTTTGGGCCTACGTTTCAGCCTTGTGGCTCACCAATGTGCCTAGGATTAAGTGAACTGTCCGTTGAGCAGAATTCCCATTCTTTATGGTGTAGAGCTTCTACATTCCTGGAATATGACAAACACATACAACTAATTAAGTAATGATTCAAAATGTATTAAATTCTTATCAAGAATATCAGCAGACTCGCCTTCGTCTTCTTCCTCTTTTTTCACTTCCTGTTGTACTTCTTCCTCAGCTCCAGTCGCAGGTTCACTCTGTGGCTCCGTGGCTGTCTCCTCAACCTGCTCTTGTTTTGTGGACTCATTTTCGTTGTCTAACTCAGCTTGCTCAGACTTCTTCTCCTCTTCTACCGTCTCCTCCTTCTCACTTGAAACAGCACACTCCCCTTTCTCTTCTTCTCCTCCTGTCGAAGCTGAGGGCTGCTGCTCTGAATCCGTTGACTCTTTTTCTTGCTCTTGATCTTTCTCTTCTTTAGGTATAGCAGACACCAATTCGTTATCGTCAACCTCTTCTTTTTGCACGCTCTGCTTAACGAACACATCGTTCTCCTTCCCATCTAGATTTATCGAACCAGAGATGGGCGAGGCATTTTTTTCTTCTTCATTTCCTCCTTCATCCCCGCTGGACTTCCTGAGTCGGCGAGATGGCGGACGACGTTTGATGGAATGACGAGCACGACCCTGTGTGTGAGGTCCAAGAGCAGTACTTTAAATCTCAAAGTATAACATACAGCCCCTATTAGTAACATCTTCTGTAATTAAACACTGAGAGGTGGCACTGGGTGTTTTTCTTTTACCTTGTTGATGCTTTGTAGTATGGTGCCTTCTGCAGGGGTCTCAAAGCTGGCTGGGATCTCTTTTTGACCTGGTTTGGGTGCTGGGGTTGGGCTGACTGGGCTACTAGGAGACTGAGGTGGAAAAAACGGCAGCTGCGGTTTCACAACACCTGGGCTCAATGGCGAAGGCAAGAGGGCAGTCGGAGAAAGAGATGCCTGTGAGAAGCAAAACACATGGAAAAAAACTTTACCTCAAATGTAGACAATCAGATAGGATGTTCTGATGTTCTCATTTCTAATTTGTGAATGTCTGAATGTGGCTTTCTTTTGTAGTCCCTCCACTGAGGTACATTTATATATGGGGTCCATAGAGTTTGGTGTTAAACCACAGTTTCTCACCCTGGATCCTGTCACATTTGTCTGTCAGCTGGCAAATCCTGATCAAGACCTGAAAATACTTTTGAGGCTGAAGTAAAGCAGAAAACAGCTTTTGCACCAGGAGGAGGGCTTGAACCTAAAAGCTGTCAGAAGGATACCATGGAGAAGTGGCTTCAGCCATAAAATTAACATCTTGATTTTAATTATTTGGTTGAGTAAAAGCGGACTCAGAACCAGGGTTTGTGGCTGCCAGTTGGGCTTGCTGAGTCACGTTTGACTCAGGTGTGAGGAAAGCATTTATGAGAGGCAATGCAGTCATTGATTGTTGGAGCATAAGTGTTTTGGGTTGTTGATTGATTTTGAGCTGGTTTGACGAAAGCTGCTCTACAAGAATTGACAGACAGATGTTTTCTGGCTCTGTTAAGAAAGCACCGGTTGTGTGAAGGATACAAACAATCCACATTGTCAGTTCCTCGCTAAAGTGCACTTCAGTTATAATCTGCTTTGGCTCAGCTATAAAAAACAGACACCAGAAGACTACAAAGGATGGTTGGGACTGCTGAAAGGATGATAAGTGCTCCCCTGCCAACCACTGAAGAACTGTATATTTTTACAGTGAAGAAAAGGCCTCAGACCACTTACACTCCAAGCCATCTTTTCTGGTCGGTGCTATAGACCACTGAACAATGACAGGTTCTTTTCGCAGGCAATCTACCTCAGGAATTGAGAAATATTCCAATATGTGCAATATTATTATGTGCACTAACAATATGTTCATTATTCATATGTGCTATACTGTGCAATACCACTGCTATTTATTTGTTAAAACTCCACATTTTATTTCTTGTTATTCGTATTTCTTTGTATGTTGTCGTCGTCTCTGGAAGCTTTTGTCACCAAAACGTACTTGGCAATGAAGCACTTTCAGATTTTGATTCTGAGGTTTTCTGAGTAGCATGGTCACACACAAACACACAAAGTAAAAAGTAAAGAACAGGAAAAGAAACTGCCCTATACTGAATTCTCTGCCACTATGCGTGTCTATATAAACACAAAGATGTGAAAGCACCTGTGGATTTAAATAAAACAGAAAAACGGAAATCTCTCTTTTAACCATACTGAGCTTAAAAGCAAGAACAACAACAACAACAACAACAACCAAAAAGGCTAACTGATCTCTTTAGATGCTATAAATGTACAAAGGCAACAAAACCTGTGAGATAGACTTCACATCAAATAACTGGCATACTGTAGGTTACTGGAATTCTATTTAGAGTGCACACATTTTCAAAACTTAAGAATTTCACATACACACATTTCCCCCCCTTTATTTACAGTAATATGTGTATTTTCTTTTTTTTTTTAAAGAGGACACACTAGAGGGCGCCTGTGTGTGCTGAGGGTAGGAGTTATAATCGTGGGAGTGGGTGAATAGGGTAAGATGGTCAATGGTTAAAAATGCACCCACCTGTAGTTTCTCAATGAGGGCAGAGTTTCGATTCTTTCTGGGTGGATTGGCTCCAACTTCTGGTTTCTGTATATATATATTGAAATAGCGTATTAATAAACCCTGAAAATGAAATGTTATTTCATGCAAGCTGTTTAGTTGTATCATGTAAGATGCGCCGACAATGACGAGATATGAATGTACGACCAGTCTTAACAAAATCTTTGTGCTATTTTACTAAAGTTTGTCTTTTAAAAAATACTTTATACCACAGTGCTCATGAATACTTCTGATTGGTTTAAATATGTTCATTTATTTTCCGTAACAGTTGATAATTTCAGCAGCAAACCCAAACTTTTAATATAAGCATTCATAATAATCCAAGAATGACAGACAAAAACAAAGAAAAATGTGCTGTTTGTGTTTATTAAGAAAAACATATTTATACGTTTTCTGTAAGGGATGTGAACTCTACTATATATGAACTCTATGATGTGCACAGATGGAAAAATAATTAGTCTCAGGTGGTAACGGTAACTGTGCATTGCACCCCTTTATTGCTGATTATTTTCCAATAACATCACACACTCTGGTTGTTTCATTAATTGTTTCATTAATTGCATAATTAATTATCCTATTGGAAAGGTTTTCCCTTTCAGAAAGGTTTCCTTGAACCCCTTGATTTATTTGATATAAAAAACATCTCAAAGAAAAGCTACAATGATGATAAATCTTTAATAAAAGCATGTAAAACATGTCCTAGCAAGAGTTATCCTCATGCCTGTCATCTCATCTTACCTCGTCATGCCCCTGACCTGCATCATTACTGGCAACAAGTGGCAGTGATCGTGGAGGTCTCTTCCGTACAGGCTTGTTCTGAAACACCAAATAAGATATCTGTATAATCTGCATAAACAGGTCCTTAAAAGCTGAGCTTGGATCAGTTGGTAGAAATCAAATATTTTTTTATAGAATTCATTACCCAATACAAACAGCTGTCGAAGAAAGCACCAGGAAAGAGAAAAAAGCAAAACAATGACAGCATGGTGTGTCTGTGACTAAAATCACTAAGATATAGAACGATGGATAAGGAAAGCAGGAATGCAGAAACAAAATAAACGATTGATGATGATGATAAGGGGAGGGAGAGTGAGAGAGATTTTTCATTCCGAGCTCTGCTGTTGAGGGGGAAAAAAATTAAAGATCAGCAACAAAAAAGAAAACATGAACTTTTACGCAAAAGTTCTTGACTTAACCACACCATGTTTTTTGTTTTCTACAGTTTTAATACAATATAAATTCTGTATTACCGGTGTCATTCAAATATCGTTACATCCAATTATTACAAATAATAAACAGATAGATATGTCTTTATTTATCAGAGAGGAATGCCGGGTAGTTGATATGGTGAAGTTTCTTGTAAAGTAAAAGAAAATCGATGAATAAAACCCTTCAAAGTATGCTGATATCTGAAAATGGTCAATAGTACTAGTACTAGTAGTACTAGTAAATAGTGGTTGATTATTTTCCTATAATAGCAGGTTATTCTTTAGCTAAATTAATTATAGCTTCATATATTATTGAACTACCCCTGGAAAAAGGCAGTTACACATTTTTATGTAAATTCTAAACATTTTCAATGATGTAATTACAAACAATGTTACCATTCCTAATTTAATAATTGCAACCAAAAGTCAAAGTTCCCTCTGGTTCCCGAGCTTTAAATCATGAATCATATTCGATTCAAACAAGCTGGGGATTATAAATCAGCAAACAAAACGTGTGATGGAAGGGTAGGTTGATCGATGGACTAAGAGAGTCTGTTCTGTTCAAGCAGAATGCAGTGTGAAAACGTAAGCAGAAGGAAGGAAAAGATGCAGTCTAAATGAGGAAGCATGGAGAGACGGATCAGTTACAGTCTGGGAAGCCTCACCACTTCAGCTTCTGTAGGATGGGGAGCCTGACATGCGAACTTTCCAGCCAGCTCAGCCACAGACACTCTTGAGCCCTTCTGAAATACATCAGCATTTGATAAGTGCATGCTTGATAAGTGCAGCAACAGCTGCTGAAATGGGAAGAAGAGGAAGTTATACTTTGTGTTTTGGTTTGTGTATGTGTGTGTCTTGAAAAGGGGGGGGGGGGATTGTCATTATTCTGTACATCTTGCACAAAGACAGAAATAATTGCAGAACTCGTTCCCCTTGAGTCCTCAACTAAAGCATTAAAATCTGAAAATGGCAGAAAGGCTTGTATCGTCACAGAACCAGAGAGTTCCTGGTATTAGTCACGACATCTGCTATTCTGAGTGTCTGTTTACTTCGTGCATGTCTGTTTATTAATCACCACACATTTTGGTAACAATATAAGACTGCTATACTAACTGCTATATACAGGGCCCAAGTACTGTATGGTGGAGAAAATACACACGAGGGGTGTTCACGTCATTCTGTTTTGATTGTGCAGAATAATAGAACACAGTTTGTTTCTCTATATAATCTCCTGTTACACTAAGGCACTATGCCAGCGTTTCACTAATGCTTGAATACCATCAAGGTAGAAAGTTTTCTCAGTACGCCAGACCCATGATCGGAATGCCTACTTAACCACTGGGCTCCGAGGAACGCCTTTAACTGCCTAAAAGTGTGCAAAGTGCGGACTGAACGAGGGATGTGGCAACAACTTCCCACTGAGCTCCTCTTCTGATTTGCTCACTAAGCATCAAATATATTGTAGAAAACATGGCAAATGTGTTTTGCGTTCATGCACTTGAATGCAAAAATCTATTAAATGTTATTAATAAGGAATATTATATATGATATAAGGCGGCACGGTGGTGTAGTGGTTAGCACTGTTGCCTTGCACCTCCAGGGTCTGGGTTCGATTCCCGTCTCTGTGTGCATGGAGTTTGCATGTTCTCCCCGTGCTTGGTGGGTTTCCTCCGGGTACTCCGGTTTCCTCCCACAGTCCAAAGATATGCAGGTTAGGCTAATTGGCGTTCCTAAAAAATTGCCCGTAGTGTGTGATTGGGTGTGTGAGTGTGTCTATGTGTGTGTGCCCTGCGATGGATTGGCACCCTGTCCAGGGTGTACCCCGCCTAGTGCCCGAAGTCTCCTGGGATAGGCTCCAGGTCCCCCGCGACCCTGAACACAGGATTAAGCGGTATAGAAAATGAATGAATGAATGAATATATGATATAAACTTTTATTATAAGGATTGTGGAATTAAAATATTTACTCTGTTTATAGACCGATCAAGTACAGTTATTTGTGCAAACATGAACACACCAAGGATCACACATTGTAATTAATAGCTTAAGACTACTATGTAGTGCGGTGGCTGAGTGGTTAGCACTGTCGCCTCGCACTTCATGCATGATGGATTTTCTTCAGGAACTCAGGTCCAAAGTTTTGCTTCGTCGACTGATTTGTATTTCTATAGTAAATTGCCTGCAGGGTAAGATTGTGAGTTTATGCCTACAAACTGCCTAAGGCTGGGGTGCTTAGCAACATAACTTCCCCTACAGCAATGACCATGGCCATGAAGTCATAATTATTTGTGGCTAAGCCCTGCTTACAGATATCAGCTTGGATGTAAGGGTCTGTTCAGTGTGTAAAAAAAATAAGAGTTGTTGCTTTCCAGATGCTACTAGTCATTCTTCATTTTCCCTTTTAAATCTTCTAGGGATCACCAAAGCCAGACTAATAAGTGCTGGAATAATACCTTCTATCTAGTACTACTGTCTAGAAGCCAGAACTGCGAGTAATAAACCTTGCCCATTATCTGCGGGCGACAACCTACCTAATTATCTGACTAACAACAACCAGGATATACACATCAGTAGGATAAGAAAGATAAATGGTTCACATTGGCAAACTTTGGTTTGGTGGTTAACCTGATATTGATATCAGAATACATGATATAGCCAAAAAGACAAACGTATGATTGTATGACGGTTATGTAACTCTTATTTAATGAGAAATGCCAGAGGCAAGAAAGTCAGACACTTGTCGTACTACCACATGCCTTTCACAGATCAGACTAAGCAACCTTTCCTTTTCCACAACAGGAAACAACAATAGGTTCTGATTCGCTGCTCAAGAAGTCAAAAAATATTCAAGAACTCAAGAAAGAGCTCTGTGGAATTCTCAAGTAATCTTATAATTAGTTGGTACTCAGTGTTACTGATACTGAAATGAGTAACATCCTTAGAATGAAATGGTCTCTCATTGAAATTTATGTTTATGCCGTTATGGCATTTACATACAGTACAGAGCATTATCTGTGAGCATGCTCATTTAAGTGAGTGCAAGGTGACAATGGTGTGCAAGCAACATGTATATCATGGTGTGTCTCAGTGCTTAGTGCTCGCAGAACTGAAGACTTTCTCTCCATCGTTTCTGATAATATTCCAGAACATGTTAGGAATTTTACTTGTATTTCATTCAAATCTGTTGACTAAATCTGGTATCCTGGTATAAATAATTTAATTAAATGCAAATGTTTATGGTAGTTTGTTTTAAAATAGCCCAAGTTCACAGGAAATCCCTACTCTTATGAACATCAACCAGACCATAGGTTATCCTGGGTAGGACTTTTGTTTTAAAGCATCCCAGTTGAGACCAATCCTTCTGCCTACCATTGGCCTCTATATCTCTATATCAGTGTTATACTCGATACTGGATACTCGTCCTTGCTGACAGATGTTAGGAGTGATGAAATATCATACATGGAGCTGCGGGCTTCTGTTTACTTCACTATATCTGTTCCTGTCACTCAGCACCTCACGTCCTGCTATGCAGCTTTTGCTGCATGATGGTTTAACGAGCATGTAGTGAAAGTGACAGCAAGTGACTCTGAGATGCTAACATCTGAGTCACCCAGAGTGCAATTACTTCATTTAGACGCTTTCATTTAGTCTCCTCCTTTCTTTCCCAATCTATTGACCTTCCAACCTGCCTCGGACACATATACTTCCATCTGTGCATCTATTTTATTATGCAATGAATAACCTTTTTTCAATTCTGAGCTGCCTGTCATCATACTAACCAGGTTTATTGAGATCTCTGATCCTGAGATGGAAGGTAATGAAAATATACAGTTTCCAAGCAATAGGTACATTTTGGAGTATAAGGTTATTTAATACCTTATGCAGTAGGTTCTGCCTGCTAAGAGAAGAAGAAGAATCAAGAATCAATGCCTTTTATAATTTTGTGAAATCCTAACAGAGAGTGAATATACTGTATACAAAAAAACATCCTGAAACATTACAATTTATATTATATAATTTTCTTAATTTTTTTTGTCTGACAGCTGGGGGCGGCATGGCTGCTAAGTGGTTAGCACTGTGGCCATGCACTTTCAGGGTCGAGGGTTTAATTTCTGCCTTGAGACTGTGTGTGTGAAGTTTACGTGTTCTCCCCCCGTGGTGGGTTTCCTCTCGGTACTCCAGTTTCCACAGTCCAAACACATGGAGGTTAGGCTAATTGGTGGCCCTTATGCATTCTCTAGTGAAGGAAAATCTTAAAGCTTCAGCATACCAAGACATTTTGGACAATGTTTGTGGAAGCCCCTTTTCTATTCCAGCATGACTGTGCTTCAGTGCACTAAGCGATGACTATAAAGACATGTTTTGATGAGGTTAGGATAGTTGAAAACAATCGACTGGTCTGCACAGAGCCCTGACCTCAACCCCATCAAGCATCTTTGGGATGAAGTGGAACAGACATCGCAAACCAGGTCTTCTCGTCCAACATCAGTACCTGACTTCATAAATGCGCTACAGAATTAATGAGCACAAATTTCCACAGAAACATGCCAAAATCTTGTGGACAGCCTTCCATGAAGAGTGGAACCTGTTGTACCTGTTGTACCTGCAAAAGGACGACCAAATACCATGTCATTGCAGGTTTGGCCAAATACCATTTAGCTATACTCTGATATATACTTCGGTTTCCTCCCACAGTCCAAAGACATGCAGATTAGGCTAATTGGCATTCCCAAAATTGACCATAGTGTGTGAATGAGTGTGTGTGTGTGTGTGTGTGTGTGTGTGTGTGTGTGTGTGTGTGTGTGTGTGTGTGTGTGTGTGCTCTGCGATGGATTGGCACGCTGTCCAGGGTGTACCCTGCCTTGTGCCCCGAGTCTCCTGGGATGGGCTCCAGGTCCCCGCGACCCTAAATACAGGATAAAGCGGTATAGAAGATGAATGAATGAATATATATATATATATATATATATATATATATATATATATATATATATATATATATATATATAAATTGTCAAGTAATTACCATGTCATTACTATGTGTGCATTAACATGCAGTGAATGATGAATTGATTGAGCAAAACTATGGTTGCAAAATTCAAAAACCCCTACTTGTCACAGCATCAATCTGCTCTAGGCCCTTGTGGTTTAGCATTGCTCTGAATGGACTAGGTCTCATTCCTGCTGGTCAAATTCTTACGTTGTGGTCTTATACAGAGAAGGTGCCAGAAGTTGGTTTACAGTGTTCTCGTCTTACAAAGCACAGTTTCAGCAGCAGAATGGGCACTGTGAAATCAAATTCTAAATGAGGCTGATGAACACTATGTAACATTAAGGATAAATTCCTCCTTATCGTAAGCCTATAGATAAGAATCACAGCAAAGAATCCAACAATCTTGAACACTAATGATATAAAATATTTCCTTTTTTATACTATATTCCCGTATTTAATTTGTGTGGTCTCAAATTCTAGGATGTCACTGTCCATGTTGAACAATGCAACCTGGATTGCTCGTGGCAATAGTTTTGATTGTAGCAGTCAGTAGTAATAATAATAATAATAATAATAATAATAATTTGGTCTTCTGTCAAATTCATTTCCAATAATGAATAACTAACCAATTCTAAGTAATTAATTAAGTACACTGTAAAAAAGAAATAGTACATTTTGCGGTAAAAAAAAACGGCAGCTGTGGTTGCCAGAATTCTACCGTAAAAAATACGGTAGCACCGTTATTGCACTGTGGGAAAAAAAATAAAGCGTAAATTTTATGACAAAAAAAATGGCAGCTGTGGTTGCCAGAAGTTTACCGTAAATTTTAAAAAAGATTTAAGTTTTTTTTTACGGTTTATAACTGTCTAATTAACATGTTTATGTTGTTATAAAAACTGTTTATTCCCGACAAATTCCAGGGTTTACATTGTAACAAATACGGATCATAACCACGTTTTTTACAGCTCAGAACTGTCTAATTTAAAGATTTATGTTGTAATAATAATGGTTTATTTCCATCTTTTTTACAGCTCAGTACTCACACATTCTCACCCATCATCTATACAACTTTATCCTATATATTGGGGGGGATGGTTGACTAGTACCTGGAGGAAACCCACCAAGCACGGGGAGAACATACAAACTCCATGCACACAGAGACGGGAATCGAGCCTGGCCGGGAATCGAACCCGGACCCTGGTGGTGGAAGGCGACTGTGCTAATCACTACACTACCATGCTTGCTACACAATTGCTGTCGTTGTTGGACTATTTGTATTATTATGAATAACCACAGTGAATTCAGTCAGCAATTCTATGAAAGCATCATTTTATCACACTAGCTGGGATCTAAAAGAGATAGAAGTTACATTGCTAAGCATTCGGATTTTACTGTTAAGAAACTATTAAGAGTACTTTTATACTAACTGATGAATACAAACCTAAATCAAATCATCAAAACCCATCAAAAGTTATTCAAGACTCGGACATCAGCATGGCCCCATGTATTTTTTAATAAAGACAGCAAAACAATATTTAAATTCTCAAAATCAAATATACAAATGTCAGGGTGGACAGTTTTTGGGGCAGACAATCTAAGTATATAATTTTATAGAAGGACTTTTATTACAACTTTACACAAAAAATTATCACACACATGTTAAAATTGTTTATGTCCTCTGTCCTGCATTGTGGTTTTTAAGTGCACACTGCACTGGAGTGTTAAATATGTTCATTTATTTTGTAATGGGTTTGGAACAAGTGGGGCAACAACAAAGTCATCAAAGGGTGGAATACCATTCACGAATTTGAAGTCCTTGGTTAATGTACATTAGACGGCTATAAACCGTATAAAAAACTATTAATATCTGTAAAATATACAGTATAATGAGTGCAGTCCCGTACAACCAATAGTGTTGCTACCATACTTTTTACGATAAATTTCTGGCAATCACAGCTGCCAGTTTTTTACCGTAAAATTCACAGTTTATTTTTTACAGAGCAGATATTTTTTTTGATTTTTAAACTCTATCAACAAAGATTTAGTAAAATATAAACTGAAGCTTTATTATATTAGTAACAAATACCTTCTCTGAGAGTTTCCTGTTTATAAATACAGTATATCATAAATTTTACTGAAATAAACCATATACTCTGTAAAACTAATTACAGTTTTTCACTGTAAATTCTACGGTTATCCCAAGTTTTGTGAAATACGGTTTTATTCTGTAGCATTTATACTACATTTATCTGTAGTATTTTACTGTTAGAATTACGAAAATTTTTACAGTGTATGTATACTATTAAGCAAGTGAGTGAGTGAGGGAGTAAAAGGTCAAAAAAAGTCATGTGGTCTGATGAGTCCATATTCAATAGCAATGTTTGCATCGAGGTAAGAAAGGAAATGCACGAGGCAATGTACCCATCATGCATAGTGCCCACTGTACAAGCCTGTCAAGGCAGTGTTATGATCTGGAGTTAGTTGGTCAGATCTAGACTCAGCAACCTTGTTTGCAAAAAAAAAAAAGTAACTTTATGACCTGAATGTACTGAATGACCAGTTTATCACATGGAGTTCGCATATTCCAGGACTTGTGAAATAGTGTTTCTAAAAGCATTTTCACAAATGAACTGGCCACCACATTGTGTGCTATACAACTTTATCCTGTAATACAAAAAAAATCATATAATACAAAACTAAAGGTGATTGAATTAAATCTTAGAGAGAGCGACGCTTTTTTTTGTGGCCAGACAGTCTCTAATAATTAAGTTAAAAAGTAAGTAAGTAAAATAAGGATAGAAGGCAAAAAAGTGAGTGAGTGAGAGCATGAGTAAGTTAGTAAGTCAGTAATTAAAGAAAAGTAAGTAAAATAAGTGAATGTGTAAGTTAGCAAATAAAATTCATAAAATTTTCAAACAACTAATTAAAATAAGTGAATGATGGATGAAGTAAAACCAAAAAGTCTGTCCAAAAAGACCATTCATTCATTCATTCATTCATTTTCTATACCGCTTAATCCTGTGTTTAGGGTCGCGGGGACCTGGAGCCTATCCCAGGAGACTTCGGGCACTAGGCGGGGTACACCCTGGACAGGGTGCCAATCCATCGCAGGGCACACACACATACACACACTCACACACCCAATCACACACTACGGGCAATTTAGGAACGCCAATTAGCCTAACCTGCATATCTTTGGACTGTGGGAGGAAACCGGAGTACCCGGAGGAAACCCACCAAGCACGGGGAGAACATGCAAACTCCATGCACACAGAGACGGGAATCGAGCCTGGCCGGGGAATCGAACCCAGACCCTGGCGGTGCAAGGCGACCCAAAAAAGACCAGACAGTAGTAAAATAAATGAATGAGTGAGTAATTAAAGTAATTAACTTAGTAAGATAATGAGAAGCATTGGCATGAGAGATTAAGTAAGTAAAAAATGTACCTAAGTCAGTCGGTATAATCAGTAAAATAAAAAAGTAATCAAGTAAGTAAAATAGGTTAGGCATTCAGTCAATTAGTAAGTTACCAAGTCAGTCAGTAGTTAAGTATATAAGTAAGTAAGGAGGTAAATTTG
The DNA here is from genome assembly GCA_030522415.1 of Channallabes apus. Classification (NCBI taxonomy): domain Eukaryota; kingdom Metazoa; phylum Chordata; class Actinopteri; order Siluriformes; family Clariidae; genus Channallabes; species Channallabes apus. The sequence goes on from CM060125.1 coordinate 7,925,569, forward strand.
CTATTTATAACAGCAGAAATTAGAAAAACAATGACTCTCTCACCTCAGTGAATTTCTGTGTGGTTTCACTCCTTTGCTTCCCTGATTAACTAAAATTTATTTTAAATTCTACTTACAGTAAATATAATTGCTTGCCTTTATGAGAGAAATAAAAATGTGAACCTTTTGGAATGACACATGGAGCAAACTATAGGAGCAGAAATTTGGATTATATAAATTTTTAATTTAAGAATTGATAGAAACAGCCTGGATTGCAAGAGCAGGGTGTGGACCCTCTCCCATGAGAACAAATGACTGAGTGTGTGGTGTGTGTGTATGTGGGTGTTGATGCAGCAGCTTATCTCTCAGACTGTGCTAATATTATCCACTGTGTTTCAAACAAGCTGTGGAGATGATATCAGTATCTAGCAGACTTCAGCTAGGGTTTTACTTTAACAGACACGACTTCACCTCTGTGCCTTCTGCAGAGCACAAGATAAGTCGAACAAAATCTTTATCTTTACAACAGAGACAGAATCGTCATGAGAAACAAGACAATCTAATACACCAAGTACACAAGGTCTCATGCTTAGTGGGATCAAATACATTAGTACTGATTGCTTGGACAAATGTAATTATATTAATTAAGAACCTATAACAAGAGAAAGTGAGGTATTTTTGACTTAATGGGTCCTTTTTATTACTGGTTATTGGGCCAGTTTAGGGGATATTCACTCACTCAGTAATTGTATCTAACATTTATTTTTTCTTGATTTAGTTACTGGAAAGTAAATAAAGTCTGTGGTTGGTTGGTTGTTAGTCATTTGTCAAAAAAGTATACTAAACCTATACTATGTGACTCCAATGTGAAAGCTGCACGTCTGGTACGAGCCATCCCATAATTTCAATGCTATTTCTTTTAGATCAATTTTATGGTGAAACCAAAACCCATTTTGCCAGATGAGAACTGTTTCTTATGTACAGACAACAGGCAGATTTGTTCAGGATTATGACCAGCACCTGTCAGCGCAATAGAATTTACCCATTTAAACTTTTCCATATTTTGCAGTTTTTCAACCTTGTATCAACCTTGTATTCTTTCTATTAGCAGAACACATAATTCAAGCTATTATTTAAAGTTATTTTAAGACATGCATATGGAAGATCCGTTCTTTAATTATCATTATTGTTGGTCATTGTGAGAACCACCTCTTTTTTTCCCCCTAGGTGTAACCTCAGGCTTTCGCCAAGGTTGGCACGGGTGACTATTGGGTAGGAAATTCAGGACCATCTCTAAAGTATGTGATGGTGTTGGAGTTGGTGAGGAACAAATGCCTCATGCCTGTGCTTCACCCTGTTCTCACCTTATCACCACATGCCTAAAAAGATTGCAATGACTCAACGTTAGCATACACAACATAATCCTTAAAATGCAATTAAACAATCTAACAATAAAAAAGGCACCAGAACTTCTTTGCTGAATACTCAACTGCACTGTTCCTGTGTGAGCATAACATTTCTCCCATTCCTTGCATAATAACTTTAATATGTTATGAGCTGTTGTCATGTCATTTAACATGTTATTTCCCCATTGTAGGTGTTCATGTACTGTCATGTGTGTGTAGTCACATGACTATACCTTATCCAGTATGTGACAGGGATGCAACATGAAGGAGAACACTTGCATTATGAAAAAAAAAAATCCCAACTGTAATAGTTGAGCATATTTGCAGTACAAACCTTGTCAGTGAACTGTGAGAAAGGAAAAGAAAATCATTACTCATGATTAAGGTAATATATTGATTTGATTTGAGGTCGTATCACCCAGCACTATTTATGAGATATATTGCACACGTTAACTGTTTAGTAGATATGAAATATTGCTTCATTATACAAAAGAATATTCTACAATGTTATTTTGTGGCTGTTACAATTGTAAATCTATAATTTTATTTTACTACAGGGTCTTGGAGTGCTTATGTTTTAAATGTAAACAGTTTTTTTTTGTGCTAACTTTAAAGTTTTTTTCCTGAAGAGTTAAAAAGAGAGTGAAATAACTGACAGACTCTGCTTTAAGTTTTTTTAACAAGAATTGTGTAACTTCCTAATGCACTTGCGTTGCTCAATATGCAACGTCCCAAATGGGCTTGATCGTTACTGTATGTGCAATCTGTCCACCATGTTCATAGCATTAACACTTTCATGAAAAAAGCTTTCCATGAATATGCTTGGGCCAAAACTCAAAGTTAATGAACTGGAGCTCTATTTCCACCAGTTACCAAATGCCACTCTAACCAGTAGTGTGTGTATATATATATATATATATATATATATATATATATATATATATATATATATATATATATATATATATACATGCTTTTTAATGATATTATAATGAACTATTTTATTCTCGTGGAGGACTACACGATCTACCAAACTCTACCAAAATTAAGCATACAGACAATGGTAGGCATGTGATATTCATGAAAATTCCCTCCAAAACTGGAAACTGAAAAAAGGATCTAATAACCAGCTGAAACACCATTATAAGGCAACGACTTTCCTGTGAAAGGGGATGAAAAATCCGTTTTGAGGAACAGCAATGAACAAAATTGATGTAAGAGAAATTTAATTTACTATTTCATCATTCATAACAACACGTACGTTGTAGAAGATGCTTAACATACAAAAAATGTTTCACCAGCACAAGAACGGATAAGAGCTTATGAAACTGAAGGCTGACTTCTGTTTCGACAGATGCTTTGTTGCAAGCACTTTTTAAACTTATAGAGAGTAACCAGTCATGACCATAGTAACCATGTCCCTTCCTGTCCTCTGTTTGGTGTGTGTGTGTGTGTGTGTGTGTGTGTATGTGTGTGTTTTCACATGCTGAGGACAGCTGCTGAAGTGGGCCTGACAAGAACTCAGTCCTGCCAGGATTTTCACATAGCTGACATTCAGAATGTAATGAACTGAAATAGCCTGGAAGGCACACACACGCACACGCACGCATGCACACAGAGCCCCCCTTGCCTGGGACCAGCGCTTTAACATTATAGGGTAAAGTTGTCTGCTCTGAGCTCCTGCTTGGATTAGTTGATCATTCATTCATTCATTTTTTCATTCATTCATTTTCTATACCGCTTAATCCTGTGTTCAGGGTCACGGGGGACCTGGAGCCTATCCTAGGAGACTTCGGGCACTAGGCGGGGTACACCCTGGACAGGGTGCCAATCCATCGCAGGGCACACACACACACACACACACTCACACACCCAATCACACACTACGGGCAATTTAGGAACGCCAATTAGCCTAACCTGCATATCCTTAGATTGTGGGAGGAAACCGGAGTACCCGGAGGAAACCCACCAAGCACTCACCCATCCACAAACTCCATGCACACAGAGACGGGAATCGAGCCTGGCCGGGGAATCGAACCCAGACCCTGGAGGTGTAAGGCGACAGTGCTAACCACTACACCACCGCGCCGCCTATTAGTTGATCAGTGACTGCAATATTTAATTTACAGGATGTTTACGATGATAGAATAATGTTACGCTGCAATGTTTATCGCACTGACGTAATTATTTTCCTATAAAAGCACATCATTATTCCTCTAACCAGAGAGCTTGACCAAGGAATGGAAAGAATTGTACATTATCAGTCATTTATTGTTACACTTACAGTACTTTATGTGCTTGGTTTGGAAAGTTTAAATTTGCACTAGAGCTGCAAGGTTTACATTGCCCAAGTAAAATGTATCAAGTACAACCTCCAATTTAGCCCCATGTTAAAGTATTACACACCTCGAATCAGACAAGTTCCTACAGTAAGTAACCTCAAACTGCTTCACTTATGTGGTTATTAAAAGTGTATGACAAATTTTAAATCACTATTTTTAGCATCTAGCTTAATGCCACTTAGTACTAAATGTAATCAGCACCTGTATGATGCTGTTATCTATAAACCATCCTAACTCCACTTTGAAGCTGCATTTAACAATCTACTGTCCTCACAGTGCTAGCATTAGATTAAACAAGGGCATTAAAAGTGGATGACAATGTGTCACTTAGAACTGCAAAATAGCAATGGTCATATCACGAATGAATAAAATCTATCTGTTATAACAGGACAATATGTGTAATATGTGAATAAGGAATTTGATTTAAATAGCAGTTAATTTTTACATCCATCTCATTTAATTTTCAGATTTTGCCTCCACTGGTTTCATCGTTTGAATGTAGCCAATAGAAAACATTTACAGCCCATGCATATACTATATACATATATATGCTGGGTTATATACTGTATTGGTAGCATAACAAATAACGCAGGCTCTATTTTTTTTCCCCCTCAGAATTTTAGCCTGAATTAATTCTTAGATTGTGCTCACAGGCTGGCAGACACTAGCTAAATGACATGCTAATAACATTTTATATGATTAGCTAACAAGCTAGCAGAATGTTTCATTCAGCAAATATTAGCCAATATAATGTGCGTTATGCTTTACAAACGACAAACTAGCTACTAGGTTATGATTAGCTGTTCACTAGGTGTAAACAACCGTTTTTTCTTTCACAACTTCACTGTGAGTAAATTTACGAAAGGAACATTTTTCATGTTCTCTTTGGTTAAAGGGTGTGATGAGGATTTACTGCTGTTTTCCTGATGCTAAACTGGTAGCTTTATGCTTATCTTATTTGTTAGCAACACTGAAGTACAAAAGAAGATAACTTCAGACAACAAACATGTTTGGCTAATGGACTATAATTATCAGGTGTAACGTGTTGTTTTAACTAGTGACGCTCCGATTGTTCGGCCACCGATCATGATCGGCCGATATTGGCTAAAAATAGCTTTATTGGCGAACCCCAAAAGCGCCGATCAAAAAAGCCGATCACTTGACGGAATTTACTCGCGCAACTTTTTCACACGTGCATGCACGACGCACAGGTAAACAACAGCAGAGCGGAGCTTACCAGTGGCAACATGAGCTCTCCCGTCTGGAAGTGTCTGATAAAGATGTAAAGTTAGCCGTGTGCAATGTATGTCGTGATGAAATGCTTCGAGGTGGAAGCAAGCAACAGCATTTTAACACCACTAACATGATTAGGCATCTTAGAACACGCCATGCAACTGAATATACCGAGTATGAGAAACTAAACCAGTCGAAGCCAACAACATCCCCATCCCTCAACCAGCCGATGGTGAGTGATGCATTTAAACGACGTGAACCATATACTCTATCTTATTTGGGAAAGATGGCCTACAGTAGCCTTACGTTCTCATTTTCTAAAATAAACACTTGGTGGTTCTTCAGGATCTTGACTGCAGCCTATTTCTACAGTTTTTCAATATAGTTAATTTAAAGTTAGTTTCATTTCTACAAATGGTGCAAACTCTGCTAGACTATAGATAAAAGATTCCCATTCCCCGAACATTCTGTGATCGGCAGTGATCGGCAATCGGCAGATCATGATCATGGTGATCGATAATCGTGATCGGCCCCAAAAATGCTGATCGGAGCATCTCTAGTTTTAACGTGTGTAGATTATGTATTGTGTAGATTAACTTGAAATAAGTCTGTAATTGCTAGGGACACATGTCTTGTAGTGTCTCTGAAAGAAACGGAGAGCTAGAGATGATAGAATTGAGCTCACAGTCATATTACTTAAACAACACATTTAAGCAACGCCCACTAGCTTACAACATCAACGGCAATTCTGTGCCCTTAAAGCCACAGCCATACAGTATGTCAGAAGAAGAAATCAGCATGCACTAATTTACACTCATGACATGACTGATTTCATTTTAAATCTAAATAACCTAAAACTCAGGTAGCATTACAGTACTGGTAAATCACATTATAATTTGTCCATTAAAAAAATATATGATAATGCAAAAAAGGGGATAAATTACAACCATGTTGCTGCTGAATGTGTCAGAAGGTATTGTTTAATTGTCTACAACACCAACTCTGACATTACTGATTCTATAGTAACATCTTACATAGGACCCAAGGATAATGCAAGGAGTCTCCAGAATCAGTCGAGCTAAAGGTGCAACTTTATGCTTGCTTCATTTCGTTTCACTTTACTGCTTGCAAGTTTTCAGAATGGAGGGATTTGCAGTTAACCAGTAACATGACAATTTATATACGTCTTTTGGACAATTTATAGGGGAAAACAGAACCTGAGGGACATTCAAGTCGAACGTGTTAACAGTGCAGGACAAAAACACAGTTAAAAGAGTGAAAAATTAGCTACATTTCTCTATACAGTATAATCCCCCTGCTATGCTAATGGACTTATCCGAGTATTTTACTAGTACTTGCCATTGAAACAGAAAGTTTTCTCAATACACCTGAGCCATGATCAGACTTCCTTCATCACGGCTGAAATGCTGACCTCCCAGTAAGTACTTTCATGGCCCAAATATGTGAAAGTTGCTTGGAGCAAGATTGACATTTTATGGGGATATGGCAATAACTACCAGCTGAGCTCCGGTTATGTAAAAGTGGTGCAGTGAAGTTTTGCGCCGTCCTACAAAAATGTTTTTGGTCAGCAAGCCAGGCTGTTTATTCCACTCACTAAATGTTCACATAATGTCTGCAGTGGGCTCCAAACTACCACTGCTGGGATCGTCATTCATGAAAGGACAACATTGTTTAAATAGTTTGCACCATTCAAATGTCTTACTGCAGTTAAGAGGCTCATAACCATAATGTGCTTAAGTTCCATAAATGTCAACTAGTTTTACAACTTTATTCGCAAGAAATTTCATCAGTCCCGGTTTGATGTGAATGCCCCAAGTTGCATTTTTAAAACTTTAACAAACAGCAAACACATTACACTATAAATAGACTAACAGCCCAAGAATTTATTAAATTATTATAATTTGGGCCTAAAGCAAATAAAATGACCATTAGGAAGAAGTTAACCTCGTAACTTTTAACCTCGTAACTCGTTTAATTTCATAAAATTAGCATGCATATCAATTAAAGTCAAGTCAAAGCTTGTTTACCAGTGACATCTCTGCAGGCATACTCCCCAAAATAGTAAAATGCTATTTAAAGTGAATGCCATTTCCTTTTTATTACTCTTACACTTCAGCAGCCCCGCACATACCATACTAAATAAAATGATCATATCTGTGTTTTTATGACCATTCTCACATGTACACGCTTACACGAGCATATCACGTAAGCCCACCCTTTTGATTTGTTCTACGGATGAGGTTACACCACTTCCTGTGACAGTTAGCTCACTGCAATTCCAGCCATGCTTTAGTTTAACTGAAGACGCAAATGTTGTTGGTCCACCACTGCACAGAAACGTGCAAATACAGCAAGCCAAAGAAAGACCACTTGTATCAGTATAGACAGGAGAAAAAAAAAATAATAATAATAGCTTATTTGAAACTTAATTGTTTAAAAAAAAAAAATTAATATGTAAGGGAAAAACTATTTAAGCTAACAATATGCCTCAGTTTTTTCACCACTTTTCACTTGGAGGGTATTTTTTTATTACTTTATTAGTCTAAATAAGCTCTGCTAGAACTGTACAAGCTAATAAAACCCCATTTAGCCCCAAAACACAATGCAATATCACAAGTGAAATATCTAACACTATAATTACATAATTACAATATACAATACAGTAATTACAATATAATTACATTGTGATATTGCTCATAAAATGTAGTATAAACTTTATTAACCTGTTATAATACTATGCAGTATTTAAATGCAAAATCATCATATTGATGATTATCACAGTTGACTTTTAACTCGACTGTTATTTAGTGTTCATGACTTGACAACTTAGACAATGCTGCTAATCAGAGAATCAAACCAGCCCATTTAATGAACAAACCCCAAATAAAACTATGCATCTTGTGCTTACCGCCATGTTTTCCCCTCCTGTGTTTGGAGAGTTCCCCTGAACACTCTTGCTGCTCTCTAGTTTATCAGCTAGCTGAAGTTGAAGCTGGAGCTCTCCTCTCACCCTCCACCCAAGGCCAGGGTTGCCAGGTTGGGGCTTTGTGTTTACAGCGGAGACCTGGGGTAAAAAACTTCCCTAACAATCAGTTCTCTTAAAACCATATGGAAATGTTCGAGATCTCGCAAACCTGTAACATTTTGTCCATCACAATTCAAATTAATAGAAATCAAAATTTAACAGGACCCCTTAATCTGGCAACCTTGCCGAAATGCCAGCCCCCTCTTGTCCACGAGGAAGGCTTAAGTAGCTATAGAGCAGATCGTCAGTTATATTTAGCCGTGACGCTCACAACAGGACTTGGCCAGGCCAAAGTAGGGGAAGGAGAACATACGATGTCAAATAATTGTTATTTAATTTAAAGTATATATAACAAATCATATAAGTAGAATACAATTATCATAATAATGATATCAACCATAATATTAAATATAATATAAATAATAATGTAAAATGACCACAAAAAATAAATAGGTGTAATAAACATTGTGTGTGTATATATATATATATATATATAAAGATATTCGATGAGCATGTGTGAAAAGCAATGGCCTTGATAGAGCCTTCCCCAGAATAAGTTATAATAGGACTTATGATAGGAATTACATGTTTATGTCGTTATTAGTCCAACAAAATGCACCCATCAGTGTAAAGTGGACATGCAGTCGTAGTGAACACGCACATGGGTAAAACATTTACTGCTTACTTACACTGCCACCCAAGGGGAGGGATCAGAACCTAAACACAGCAGTTTGAGGTTTTTGTGATGTGACAACAACACTACCATTTATGGAGGAAATGAAAGAGGAAGCTGCATTTTGATAGACGCTGAGTTGTGGGGGAAGGGGAAGCCTTTAATACTAGAACAAGTCAGTTCTCTTCAGTCAGGTGTCCTCGATATCCATGTCGCATTAAAGTACCTTACTGTATAACAACACTCCACAAAAGACTCATTGTTCCACTGTTTTCAAAATGTCTTTTTCATCATAGGGTGAAGCCCTACACATAGAGAAAATACCTGTAAGGCTTTCTTAAACGGAAATATGTTATCAGGTCATAGCCAGAACTCTTGGATAGCTTAGACCCAGTGACTTTTTCAAGCGAAACTCTAGTGTTGGGTGAAAAACTCTTACAAGCTATTAAAAATTTTTTAAAACTCACATAATGGACACATTGTAGATGCACAAATGGAAACTGTTCTGAAAACAGTTCTGAAATTAGGGCCAACACAATTAAACCAGTTCTGTGTTTCTAGAACTGTTATCAGAACTGTTATAAGAACGGTCTCTTCAAATTTCAGTTCTAGAACTGAATCGGCCCAGTGACAGATTTTTTTAAATAAGTAAAGCGCAATTGTTTACGTCTGAAGTAAAAAACAGTATGTATCTCTACCTGTTCTGTTTTCAGCTGTTCTGAAGTTCTTGTCAACTTCTCAGTCTCTCCACACAAGTACTGTACAGTAAGAGCTGTTTACAAAATTTGCAGGACAAAAGTGGTAACTATGTAGCTATATTTGAGTAAAGATGACACTAAAAGCTATCTATTTATACATAAATAAAAAATGCATTTCATGAATCTAACATTTATACTAAGAATCTTTTTCAAAAAAGCTGCCAACTCTTACACATTGAGTGTAAAACTCGTGCAATCACTCACACGTTCTCACAACACACCCCCAATTTCTTACATTTTCATATTCAAAACAATTGTCTGTGGAAGACGGTGGAAGTCAAATGATCCTTCCAGGGTGTTTTTAGTACACAGGTGTGTTGCGTGTGGAATGAACCAGCACGATGCTCCACCCCTTTTTTCTCTCCAAGCGAAGAGACATAATATTAACGTTGAAATTAACATTTATTTACAGCTACGTTCAGGCTACAATCACACGCAAAAGTAGGGATAATAACTGAAAAAGTCATAACAGTGTCAACAATCGAATAAAATAAACTGACATTCAAATGGATTTACAGAATGCAGAAACGTTACACACCAGCTGGAGGCTTATAGAGTGAGTGAGGGCAGGGACAGTATTATCCCAAGATGCAATATCAATATTTGAGTTTAATTATGTAGCATTTTTATATATACAGAAGAACACTCAAAGGCTAACAAACATGATTAAAGGAGCATCACATGCTTGAGAAAGGAACAGAGAGAGAGAGAGAGTCACAATCATACGTATATCCATGCACAATCCCACTTTATATTTGATATATTTATTCTCAAGGTGGCGGGTGGTGTAGTGGTTAGCACTGTCGCCTTGCACCTCCAGGGTCCGGGTTCGATTCCCCGGCCAGGCTCGATTCTCGTCTCTGTGTGCATGGAGTTTGCATGTTCTCCCCGTGCTTGGTGGGTTTCCTTCGGGTACTCCGGTTTCCTCCCACAGTCCAAAGACATGCAGGTTAGGCTAATTGGCGTTCCTAAAAAATTGCCCGTAGTGTGTGATTGGGTGTGTGAGTGTGTGTATGTGTGTGTGCCCTGCGATGGATTGGCACCCTGTCCAGGGTGTACCCCGCCTAGTGCCCGAAGTCTCCTGGGATAGGCTCCAGGTCCCCCGCGACCCTGAACACAGGATTAAGTGGTATAGAAGATGAATGAGGATGAATGAATATTTATTCTCTTCGTTTTCCTCTCTCCTTATTTTCCATCAATATTACTTTTACATTTTTTGGTTTCCTCATGTTTCTGTGGTTCTACCACTAGTTTCACTTGTGCAAATTTGTGCTTTTTTTATCTATTTATTTCTGTTGTGACTTGATTCTGAGCTTTATTGATAGGAATGTTCATCTCTCTCTCTCTCTCTCAAGTTTCCCAGCTGACCTTATAAATTCCATTGTCTTTGGATACGGCTCCTGCATGTCTGTTGCATTTCACATAATATTGCATGCATTTTGTTGCATTCTCTCTTAATCAAGTTTGTTAACCCCCTGAATGTTCTTATGAATGAATATAAATAATGATACATTGTTTGCAACTTGATGCAAATGCTTAATTTTCTCTGTCCTGTGTGTAAACAAGGGGCATCATGTATACACAGGACCAATGCCCTTATTTTCAGAGTATCACTCCAAGCTTTTCGGAAAAGTTGGCAGCCCCGTTTCCAATTAACATTGATAATATAACAAGCTAAGCTGGTTATGTAAAACTAGGTTAGGCTACTGACTGCTACTACAGCGCAAGTTATGAGGTTCCTCCCCTTCTTCATTGAGAGATCTCCCATCCATTATATAGAGAGGCTTTATGCTCATGCAGGACCTTTAATCTACTGACAAATAGATATTTAAATTTGTCAGAGAAGTCCATAGAAGCGTGGAATCAAGATCAACAGAGCATATACAAGCTTTAAAGGGTGTGACCCACAGATAACAGTTTGCATTCACACACAAAAATACTGCAGTGAAATATTTAATTTTCTAAATAATTAGAGTGCTGAATAATATTTTCCGATAATACATTTCAATTAAACATTAAAGGGAATCTGCAGGACTTAAAGTAATTGGTAATTGGCGACGTATGAAATGTCTAAGGTGTTTATGGCCCAAATAGGATCCTGATTACAGTCAGATGGATGGATGGATTGATAGATACTTTATTGATCCTGATGGAAATTCCCGATATCCAACAGCAAGAGACAGTAACACAAAGACGGGTTATATATTGCACACTGTATATCTAACATTAAGTTAAGTTACGTGATCAGAGTTTCTTGCGCAATGCCGAGAACATGAACTACAAGTTATACAAGAAGCATATAAATGAAGAATATAAACGAGTTTAAAACAATAAGAAAAATAAGGTTAATTGCAGTGCAGCCATGATGTGCAACAACAGTGTGAATATCTATGTACAGAATTGTGCAAAGAGCAGCATGAGAGTGACAATGAGGTTGAGTCTGTGTGTAATGGGAAGATATGCAATAGTTAGAGTAACTGAGGACACCCTTAAGGTAACACATGAGAGAGTTATGTGTGTAACAATGTGATTTCTATAGCAGATGAGTCTTAGCCTAGATCTCCCAGTCCACATTCCCGTGCCCTTGTAGTGAGCTGCTGAAAAGCCGAATGCCTCAGGGGACAAAGGACTGACAGTCTGACAGTTGAGCAGCTTTCTTCCACTGAACACACTCCTCTGTTTGCAGAAAACTATATGCAGTGGGTAGTTGAGTTTGGCCATGATGGGTAGCATCTGTTTTGTTTTGTTTAGTGTCCTCCTCTCCCCCACTTCCTTGAAAAGTCCAGCTCCAAAGCAACCACTGAACCTGCTCTCCTGACCACCATGTCCAATCGCGCTTATCCAATTGCTTTTGAGATGCACATACCTACGTAAGCAATGTACGAGCAAGAAAGTTAGAAACTCTTATGAGGTATGTTAGTACTAAGATTTTAATACCATTAGCGAATGGTAGCTTATAACAGACTGAAGAAATTCCAAATTATGCCCTCAGAAAATTAGCATTGTCTATGTACAGTAAGAGTTTGTTGCGGTCATTGGAACCAGAAGGACATCTCTTCGGTGTTAGATATATGACATGCTTGTTCCTGCCAAGAAAATACACACGTAAACAGTCCTTGCAACTTGGCAATTATATAATAAATGTAAAAAATATTTCTAGACATGATATCTTCTTTTAATTTTGCAGAGTAGCCTAGCATGCAAATATCTGATATTTACATATCGTTCACTGTCATATTATGTGACTCTTGTAAATGCACTCATGTTGACTGTGTGAGGAAGTTAGCATGGTTAAACATCTTTATGCAGATTGTGTTTACCAGTGCATTTGTTAAACCAGCTTCTTAAACCACATGATCTCTGTGGAAAGATTAAAGAGGAAATACAAAATTTCCCCCTTGTTTTGATAAAGCATGTTTATCGGGATCAAAAGCATGTAAACAGCTACTTTAGCTAAAACCAGCCATCGTCGTTTTCTGTCTCTTTATTTGAATTCAGCAAGAGCAATATATATAACTGAACTTACTAGCTTTTGACACTTTTTTTCTAACCACAATCTGCTTATTTTTTTTAATGAGTGTTTGGTAAAGAACTTGAGGGCATCATGTTTCCCCACTGCTGGTCTGAGCTTCCAACACCAGTTATTTCTGCTCCTATATGAAATAAACACCAAGTAACAATAGTGGCCAAAGAAGACATACTGTATCCTGTACTGGAGTGAGATACACTAAGTCAGATTTTACTGAAGTAGAAGTAGATGTCCTCCTTTTACATGTTAATTTAAATAAAAGTACAAAAGTACTTACTTTAAAATTTACTTAAGCATCAATTGTACTGAGCTTGTATTAGCTCACAGTAGTCTTTTTCATAGTAAAAGATGCAGAAATGTAGTGATGTAAAAGTATTGATATTTGCTGTACAATGTAGTAGAGTGGTAAAAGTAAAAAAAAAAACTACTAGTACAGATACAATAAATGAAATAGGGCATTTCATTATGTATAGTACTAAAATATAATAACATTTTGAAGCCAAATATATCTGTCTCCCCCCTCTTTTTAGGGTTTTTACTTACGTATAATTATCTTATATCTTATACTTTACTGCAGTTGTGTTTACAACAGTATGAGGTATGAATAAACAATCTCAGCTCAGGACATGACACAGTGTGCACACTTTTACAACAACTCCATAAAAGATCAAACAAAAGGTTCATATTACTCATGTTTTTTATGCTTTTCTTTTTTGTCTGTTTCTACAAATCCTTCCTGAGCAAGTGGTGGGGCAGTGTGAAGGGTCTGGTGGATGCCGGTCCATGCCGGCTTTTGAGTCGGGATCTGGTATGGTCTTTATGGCCTTTGTTGTAGCGTAATGCTGGTGCCAGAGGGGTCAGTTTGGGTGTCTCAGGAGCTTCAGCCTGATATTGTCTTCTACTGATGTGACCCGACTAGTGCAGGTTTGGGATATGGTGTCCTCTGAGATGCCCTTTCTGCTCATCTTGGTTGTGGGACGACTCAGATATTGTACTGTAATATGATACTTATTGTTCTGATGGTTTATTCATTTTCAGTTCCCTATTGCACTTGGTGGTGGTTTACACGTTTGTGCTACTTTATATTTATTCATATGTGCATTATAAATAAATAAATAAATAAATAAATAAATAAATAGATTTCTAATAGCTTCAGAATTTCTGTTTGTAAAGTGTCTTTAGCATCATCGATTAACTCATATGTAATTAATGGTAACTTTAGCTCTGTCCTTTGATATCACTACATAATTTTTTTTTTTGTAAAATAACTCAAAATTTTAGATGACAATGACATGGAATTGTGCCCCCTCAAAAAACAAAGCATCACACCTCTGGTTCTAAAACTGTTGGTCACCAACTTACAGTAATGCTTGTTCCACTTGTTAAGAAAGAATATGTGTAGCAGAAGCAAAATAACTGGTTAAGTTAAGCGGCAACCTGGCGACATCAGTGTCGAACCTGGGACCTCTGGTCAACACTTTATGTGATATATGAATGCCCTTAACTAAGATAACATCAAAGTGAGGCATGCTTTGGAGTGTTCATACTGTATAAACACAAGATTTTATCTTCTGCACATCATAACACTTTCTCCAGAGGCCTGTACGTGATCACTTCATGTGCTTTTCTTACCCTGGTACATCAGTCACGCTGAAACAGGGTCAATCTGAACGTACAGATGTCGCCATTAAAAACCCGCGTTTCGAGAAAAGGGATCCCGTGACTTGCCGCGGCTTTGCGCGGCTGCGTGCGGGAAGCTGTGAACATGCCCTTCATTACCTGTAGGGGGCAGTCGTGTTTCAGTCTGAAGTATTGTGTGTCTACTGAAGCCGAAAATGTGTGCAAATTAAACTGCGCATGCGTGTTTGGAGACGCTGTGCCCGCGCTGTGGATCAGTCGGTTGTGGATCATCACGGAGGTACAGTACAACACGGCGTGGCTGGAGCTGGAGTTTGTCGTGTTCGAGGTAAGTTTAGCTTTCTTTTTTGGATGTGATTCTCGCTTTCATGACTCCCAATTAATGTTCATCTTAATCTCAGGACGTACAATTAGCAATTTCAGTTTTTAATAGGAGAGGAAATTTTGCAAGAATGTGGCAATAGCTCCGAGCACTGCGCTACACATTTGAGCTATTTTCAGAAAGTTCTTGATGGGATTAAGCTATCACCAAAAGTGCAAGCTTTAAAGATGAAGTTATCTTAAAACATTTGATTTGGCTTGACTACAAGTCTTTACATGTTGTGTTTACATGTTCAGCTTAATGTTTTAATGCGTTATGGTTTCAATGGCATACTTTTAAGTGCACTAGTCCAGAGTGCTGATTTGAATGTTGCAACTTCACTGCTTCCGAGGGCTATTACGTTTTAACGTTTATTCTACAGTTTGTTTAATGTATTTTCTGCTGTATTTTATTTCTAAATGAATGCTGTATTTTATTTATTTATTATTTTACACAATTTTGTTTTGGCAGACCACACGACCCATTTTCCACTATCCTTCCAAGTTTTTGGACATCTCTTCACTCAATTTCAGTAATTTTTAATTACTTCAGGAGCTTTTCCTTGCTTGATGCACAACAATAATTTGACCATTCTGAAATAGTGATTTTTGTCTGCCCAGGCAGTGGAGTTCTTATATTGCGGAAATACTTTCCTTTGAAAGTGTTAGGGCTCATTTTCACTTCTGCATGTGCAAACAGTTCTGGACATGTGTGGATGCTAGCACCATGTGAAATATTCATACTTGCATTTAAAGCCTATGAACTATATCAGAATTTTCTGAATTACATTTTTATTACATAAAGAACAATGTGTCGCTATAGGAATAATAAATAGAAGATACCATGTTTTAACTCTTCAACTAGGCTTTAAATCCACAGTTCTAGCAATCACTGACCAACTGAAGATTCATCTTTATTCTAAATAGAATATTCTAAAAGAACCTTTGTGTCTAGATTGTCTAGACTGGATTGTCTGTACTGTCAACCGTCATTTAAATGCACACTTAAAAATTTAATTTAGGTATTGAATTGTTCTTCCCTTTTTTTCTTTTTTTCCTCTTCTTTTTTTTTTTTTTTTTACAAATTCAACCACTCCCAGTAGCTATTAAAGCTATTACCATTCCAACAATTTGATGCAATTAGTGGCACAACTGCAGATTCTCGGCCCTCTGAAAACCTAAAATACATGATGAAATACAAAATTGATGAGGCCAATCCTTTTCAATATCTCAATATGAGTCCCTCCGAAACACAGGGGCCCTTGGATTTCTTCTTACTTAAACACCCTTAGCAGCATCCCTGAAAGTCAATATAAAATTTTGGTCAAATTCTATCCCTAACCAGGTGTTAAGGTGTTCTCCATGTTTCGTTGCACCCTCTATATTACCTCTTCCAGAGGACCTGGGGCACGAGGCGGGGTACTCCCTGGATGACATCGCAGGGCACACAAACTGAAATTTGGAAATACCGATCAGCTTACTTTGCATGCCGGCGGCGCGGTGGTGTAGTGGTTAGCACTGTCGCCTTGCACCTCCAGGGTCTGGGTTCGATTCCTGTCTCTGTGTGCATGGAGTTTGCATGTTCTCCCCGTGCTTGGTGGGTTTCCTCCGGGTACTCCGGTTTCCTCCCACAGTCTAAAGATATGCAGGTTAGGCTAATTGGCGTTCCCAAATTGCCCGTAGTGTGTGATTGGGTGTGTGAGTGTGTGTATGTGTGTGTGCCCTGCAATGGATTGGCACCCTGTCCAGGGTGTACCCCGCCTAGTGCCCAAAGTCCCCTGGTATAGGCTCCAGGTACCCTGCGACCCTGAACACAGGATTAAGCGGTATAGAAGATGAATGAATGAATGTGCATTTCCACACATGCAATTACTTTGCATGCCTTTGTATTGATGGAGGAAACTGGAAACTTAGTATGCAACGGGGAGAACATGTAACATGTACACAGACCTTGGCGGTGTGAGGGGTGTGATTAAAATTATTATAAAATGATCCAGCCTATGATGCCAATTGTTCAGAAAACAGGCTTGCATAAATCTTCTACAAAGTAAGTTTAAGATAATAAGCCCATTTATTTCCCATTAGCATGTTTCATTTACTGCGTTTCACTTTTGCCGTTACCACTTGTCTTCTGGAAGATGCTATTTGTAGCAGTCCCATGAAGTTCATATCCTCCAGGTGGTGGATTTTAGATGACACTGAGACTTTAATAAAAGTATTTCTCACATTTATCTCCATGATTGTCCTTAGACGCAATGGCACCAATTTTAGTCATAAAGCACAATTACATGTTTTAGCTGTACTGAAAATGTAATCATTTAAAGCTAGATTCAGGTCATGTTTATGAACCCTTACAGAGTCCCCAGGTTCTCTGCATTGGTGCAACTACAGCTGTTTGCACTTTTAATAAGAGTGTCATCTACATATAAGCGAAATGTAGAAGGAAATGCTCCCACTTGCTTTTTAAAGAATTTGACGCACCCATATTATCTATTTTAAAATATCCCAACATGCTCAGCAAAATCATAAAGTACACTCACAGACAACTGTGGCATTAGAATTAGAGATTATGAAAATGCGGTGCCATTTTGCCATTCCCAGCTAAAAGGTTAAGGGTTGATGAATTATCTGAAGGGCAGAGGTGGAAAGTAACGAATTACATTTACTCGCGTTACTGTAATTGAGTAGCTTTTTTGTGTATTTCTACTTTTTAAAGTAGTTTTAAAAATCTGTAATTTTACTTTTACTTAAGTACGTTTTGCTTGAAGTATTGTAATTCGCTACATTTTAAATCATATTCGCTACTGAGTAAAAAATAAATGAATGAAAATGATAAAATAATTAATTAAAAAAATGTTATGCTTTGTATAAATGCTCCGTTGCGCCGCGTGTGTGTATCATGTCCTGGTCGCGCGCTGCTCCAGACTCCACTCCAGGTTTTCTGACATCGGCATCTCCCTGACCTTCCACACGGTCGCTTCCGCCCTGAGTGACGTCATCGACTAGCGCGACCATTTATAAACCGGAGAGAGACGCGGGAAAGATGAAAGAGGTTGTGATTTTGGCGTTTTGATATTTGGTTGTGTATTCTGGTTTTGACTTTTTGCCTCCAATTGACTTTGATTATTGCTTTGTCCCTTTGGTTTGGTTGGTCTTTGTATATATTTGTAGATAATTTCATTGTTTTTGGTTTAGGGAGTCCGGGAAGGTACCTGTATTTTTGTTTGTGTGTGTGGTTTTTTTTTTCAGGTAATTTAGCTACTAAATATAAATAACATTTTGTTTATTATTTTGGCCTGGGTCCATCCTGAATCTGATCCTCCTCCTCCTGGTCTGTGTGTGTGTGTGTGTGTGTGTGTGTGTATACAAACCTCATTATTTCATCAGTTAATGATTGGATCTAGTTCTTTCTGCCATATACCACCATTACATTACCATCCATACAGTTTAAAATAGTGACCACTTTGATTTTCAAGCACAAGAAAGACAACAGCTGTATTATGCAAAGGTGTTCCTTCAGTTAAAAACAACTAGATTGAGATTTATATTTGCTCATCTTTTTTGAACTACGCTAGAATGCCTCATCCCACCCCGCTGTTAAAAAAATAAAAATAAAAAAGTAACTCGGTAACTTTTACTCTGAGTAAATTTTTTAATGAGCTACTTTTTACTTTTACTTGAGTAGATTTTTATAAGGGTAACTTTACTTGTACTTGAGTAAAATTTCACTGAAGTAACAGTACTTGTACTTGAGTACAACATTTTATTACTCTTTCCACCTCTGCTGAAGGGTTATGTTTATCAGGGGGAAGAATACATGTCAGGGCTTTCAGTGTGTTTAGAACGAGTTATTTTATTGTTTTATTAGGCATACAGAGATGTGTAGTTTTTATTGTCTTTTATTTTCCAACCAGCTTGGATGAAATGAGCTTTCCCATGGTTTCACAGACAGTTTTAGCATTGCTTGAGTATAATTGCTGGTATGAAGTGTTGTCAGTAATCTATGGGTTGAGGTATATTCCACTGAATTTATATCGATTGTTAAATATTATTTGTCTTCCTTTATTTCACATTTGTAAGCATTTCTCAAAAAAGAAAAAGTAAACATTGCCAGGTTTTCAGTATATTTGTCACTACTTTTAAGTATGTTACACTTATATACAGCTTTTTATGTACAGTAATATTAGTTTCAGCCCACAAGATAATGTTTTATAAGCAACATTATTAAATAATGTGAAGCAACTTACATTTAACTTCGTCATCACATCAGGAACAATAAACATTGCAAGTGAAACTTTTTACAACCTGCCAAGTACATTACTTAATGTTTGGATAGTGTAATGCTCCTCAAACATAACCTTTTTTAAAAACAATCATTGATCCAAACAAAGATATACATCTGATATCCTGCGATCCCCTCCCCCCCCCCCCCCCCCAAAGGCAATTGAGTCATTTGAACCAATTGTCTCATGTTATTACAGTCTTATTTTTGTAGGATTTTCAACTCTGCCCCCTGCTGGCCTCTTTTTCTGTTGCCTGTATCTGTTTTCCATCTCCTCAGCTGCTGCGTGAAGAAAGACCTGAAATTTTCTCCAACAAAAAAGAACAGGATGGGATCCAGGCAGCTGTGGGCTACACACAAGCAAAGTGTCACTACCGCGCCTTTACGTACTAGCCAGACAACACTGCAAGAACTGCCAAACTTGTCATTGCTCACATCCAATTCTGTGTATAAAAAGACTGTCCTCATGGCATGGTATGGCAAAAAGCAGATAATGAAAAAGCAGAGGCTGATGATGACCAAAGCAAAGGCTTTCTTCCTCATGTTGTTAATCGTCTGCTGGGATGGCCCAGGATTCCACAGTTTGTAGGCTACAAACACAGAGCACCACAAGGTGCATGCCAAAGGCAAAACAAAGCCCACGGTCAGAGTTGTGTTGTTGATAAAGATTAAAATCTGGATGGTTTGATTGTTGTTTCGTAACTCCATGCATTCGTGACTGTTATCTATGGTTGTATTTCTACTCTTGGTCAGAAACAGCAAAGGACTGGTGGTCAGCGCAACAAACAGCCAGATAAACAGACAAACGAATTGTCCGTTACACCATCTCTGCAAGCGTCTGTAGCGGTACGGCTGCACCATCGCCAAATACCGCATGATGTTAAGGGAAACCAAAAAGTAGATTGATGTGTACATGTTCAGGTAGAAGACGTAGAATATGAGACGGCAGGGCACCCTGCCGTAGTTCCAACGAGACCCCGAAAGATAGTAAGAAGCTCTGAAAGGCAACGAGCACACCAGCATAAGGTCTGACACCAGCAGATTAACCATGAACAGGTTGACCGTAGTCAGACATCTCTTCTTCCTCCATACACAGAAGAAGACATACATGGAGACCAAGTGTCCCACAACACCCAGAATAAAGACAAGCAGGTAGGCAGCGGGAAACACGGACTCCTTGAAATCCTTAATGCTGCAGTTTTGCGAAACCATGTCACCACTTGACATCAGGATGTGAGAAAAGAGAAAAACACAAACATCAGTAGATATACATCGAAACATTTATGAGCATATTTAAAAGAATACACCGGATCTTTACAACCTAATATATAGACGGGTAAGAAATGAAATGAAAAAAAAAAAACTATATAATGGGTGTTAATAAGGTGTTGTTGAGACACCACAAACTGCCAAAACATATTACATTTTACCGTGTTTTGCTTTGATTACGTCATTGGCATTGTGTTAAGAGGCTTTATGTTAAATGTCACAACATTTATTTCTGTCAGCCACATTGATTGCTTCAGCTTGTACTGATCATGGGAGAGTCAGACTGCTTCAACACCAGCAATTCTCAATTCTTCAATTCTCTAAGATTATTAATGAGGTTAAGGTTTGGACTCCAGGGTTTGGTGGGCAATCCAGGTTTTTTCCATCTTTCCCTAAAGTGCCCATTACTCTGCAACAGGGTAAATCTGGACTCATCGGACCAGATTACCTTTTTCCAATGCTCAACAGTCCATTTTTTATGCTACCCACCAAATTCAAGCCCTTGTTTCCGATAAGCTTCACTGAAAGACTACACAGGTTTTTATCCCCAATCCCTCGAGTTCACTTTGCATTGTGCATGTGGAACACTATTGTGAATTCTACTCCTGTTTTTTTTTCCTGATTTGATTTCACCAAAAGTAATAGTATAATAAAAAAAAAATAATAATAAAAAAAAAAATAATAATAATAAAAAAAAAAAATTATATATATATATATATATATATATATATATATATATATATATATATATATATATATATATATATATTATTTTTTATTATAATTTTTATTATTTTTTATTTATTTATTTATTTATTTTTATTATACTATTACTTTTGGTGAAATCAAATCAATATAAAACTGGTAGCAATCCTTCAAAAATCTTTTCCCAACACATTTCTTCACGAAGGTGATGCTTCACCCCTATCCCTCCAGGTTTTAATAATGCATTGGACAGTTCTTATCCCAATTTCTGCAGTCTTCTTACTATAGTTGTTTTCTTTGCTTGATGCAAGCTAATAATTTGACCATACTGAGAGAGAGCAACATCTTTGCCACAACCACAGGATATGAATTCTGACATGGTTGTTTCAGAAATGAGAAGCGACTAACTGTAGCTTCTCACCATACTCACCATAAATGATGCAGTAATTATCCAAAGGAAGCCTCTTAACTATTTGCTCATAAATCCAGGTGGTGACTCTTTTTATGGCCGGACAATGTACAGTATATATGTACTGCTTTGTTTTTTTTTTGAGGATTTGCACATAAGGAGTATTTTTCTATACATGTATAAAATAAATGACCTTGTTAAAGGTAAAGGTTTTATTCTTGTTTCTCACACTCCTTTCCATGGTGTGAGTCAGAAATACCAGTCTATTTATTGCACCATTCACACACCCTCACAACTAGGGCCATTTTATCATAGCCTGTCCAACATGTTTTGGAAGATGTGAGGAAAGCAGAAAAAGCTGAACAAACCCAAAGTGGGACCCTACACAGAAACGGATTGAACTGGGGACCCTGAATATGGACAAGACATCAACAGTAAACGATTTATCCAATCATGCCATGCTTTGTCATTCACAGTTATAGTTAGGATTTTAGGTGACATGTTGACACCTGTGTTTTGTTATATTTACAGTAGATGTCCATTACTACTACTACTACTACTAGTTTGGAGTAGAGGGCTTTTCTGTTATTTTTAAGTACAGATAAATGTCTTGAAAATTGTCTTCCAAACATATGAGGCAGTTAAGTTGAACTAAGATTATGGTAAAAAAAAATTATATATATATATATATATATATATATATATATATATATATATATATATATATATATAACTGAACCATTGACATTTTCATAGTCTTAAGATATCTTAAGACTATGAAAATGTCAATGGTTCAGTTATTTATTATTTACAGTTTATTTCCATACTTTTAACCATGCACAGGTCTTGAGTCAACTTTTCTTGTAATGTGATTAGAAATTCACTTTCACTGACTGAGGACTTATTAAACTACAGGAAGAGCAATAAAACCATGAAACCAGTGTATGTACAGTCTAAATGGCAGAAACGTAGGTTTTTACTTCTAAATGCATTTATTATTTACCTACACACTAGACTTTCAGTTTCTCAGACAATTAGTGAGTCACTGTATCTATTGGTTTATAAGTGACAGACAATCTAACTTAAATCATTTAGTACACAATTCAGTCATTACACTTGCCATCATATGAATATATATATTTTAAAAAATTTGTTACCTTTTAAAGTTGAATCTAAAACCGTAGACCTGTCAGGCAGAGGGAAATGCAGACACCTCGAGCTGCACCTCCAAAAGAGATAAGAGCTGCATGAGACTGAAGCAGGAAGGCAGAATGAAGAGAAGTAGTTTTGTTGGGGCTTGTCTTTTTCCCACAATGCCAACCGGCAATTCTTCTTTCTCTGGAAATCATAATATGGGGGAAAACCATGGAAACAAGCCACTACTCCATGCTGCATTTAAAATCTCTTATAAACATTGCTTTTGTTTTGTAAAAGTTCCTCATTCCATATTTGTTTTCATCTCTTTATTGCTCTGAAAAATATATAACCCTTTCAGTTTTTATTGCTCAGATGATGACAGATTCGAAAAGCGACTCATTCAGAAATTATGCACTGACGTGTTGCAACGGTGAAGCAGAGCTACAGTACAGTATGTAACCACTAACTAAAGTTTATAGTTCCTTATACAGTATATGTGGCAGTGTCGGAAACCTGTCGATCACCGCAGTTTCTGAACATACAGAATACAAAATGGCAGAAATTGATTTCATTGAGATAATGTGGAAATGTTTTTTTGACTTGCCTTCAAAGATTGTCTTGTGTAACGAGTCAGTTTAACAAATATACAGATTAATATTTTTTAAACACGATAAGTAATTACAATGTAAAAAAATTTTAAACATTAAAAAAAAGAAGTTATGAACTCTCTCTCTTTCTCTCTCTCTCTCTCTCTCTCTCTCTCTCTCTCTCTATATATATATATATATATATATATATATATATATATATATACAGGTCCTTCTAAAAAAATTTGCATATTGTTATAAAGTTCATTATTTTCTGTAATGTACTGATAAACATTAGACTTTCATATATTTTAGATTCATTACACACAACTGAAGTAGTTCAAGCCTTTTATTGTTTTAATATTGATGATTGTGGCATACAGCTCATGAAAACCCAAAATCCCTATCAAGCACAGTCAAATTGCATGGGAAGCATCTGTAAACTGCAATCTTCAAGTGTCATCACAGATGTTTTATGAGGTTCATTAACATTATTTATACATAAAATGTGTTAATTCTCCCATGCTCTTATCTTCCTCTTGGATCTAATATTAACATGCTAACTCTCCCATGTATTCTCTCTCTGCCAACAACCACTAAATCTTCCTGGGTCGGCTCTGAACGGACAGCTATACAACTTCCACTAGTTGCTCTCCTGGATGTTGCAATGATGATTTAAAAAGGTTTATGTTCTTTAAAGCATCAGGTGTACATGACACCAGAAAATGTTTTGTTACTAATAAACAGAGAACTTTCTGACACCCAGCATTCTTGCATGTTTGACTGTGGCTCTCCTGATTTCGGTAAGCTTATTGGAGGACAGAGCAGATTGTTCATTAAAACTTGACTAAATGGATATGCGCTTTAGCTGATGGATGCAACATCCACCTGCGTTATTATAGTAACATAAGCACCTCAGATACAGTACCTGTCACTGCCACTGTGGACATTTCACACTACGGACATTACATTTTAAATATTTATCAAAAATAAAACTGATACCATTATAACCCAAGGAAACCCACTAAGCACAGGGAGATCATGCAAACTCCATGCACACAGACCAAAGGTGGGAATCGAACACAGAACCTAGAGGTGCAAGGTCACCATGACACCATGGTTCAAACCAGGATAAACAGTAACTAATGAATTAATGATTGCATGTTTACACACCAGGTGGGACCAGATGGTTTGCATATTCTCCCTGTGCTTTGTGGGTTTTCTCTGGGTACTCTGGTTTCCTCCCAAACTAGATTAGGCTAATCACTGTTCCCAAACTGCCCATAGTGTGTGAATGTATGCCCTGCGATGGATTAGTACCATGCCTCATGCCCTAAGTCCTCCTGGGATCACCTCCTCCTCCTCCTAAGGCCACCTGCGACCCCGAATACTCGATTAAACAGTATAGACGAGAGTGTTTACACACCGTGAGCACCTGTTCCACTCCTTTATTGTCCCATGCGCTTCATATCTCGACTGTCCGTTCCTACAACTTTCCCTTTGGATTGTGTGGGATCACACACTCACAAATGCACTCCTCTACAGTTAACCCTGTTTGAATGACATGCCATGAAAACTCTGAGCAACTCAGACCAGGATTCATCTGCAAAAAGTTTCCTGTCAATCCTATCAGAAAAAAGGATCAGTTAGGTTTTTTTGAACTGACCAAAACACATAAGGTCTGACTGATCTTCCACATCTTGTTGCTCAGAGCTAGACTACTGTGATGCAAACCTTCTTTCATGCCTTCTCAAGTTAAAACACATCAATCCTTTATCGTAAGATTAATTTGAGTTAATATTGCCTTTTTTTTTTTTATCTAAAACCTGAAAGGTTTGCATCAAAGCAAATGAGGATGTTGAGAAACAGGATGTGGATCAGCATTAAAACCCTTACAAGTAAAAAAGACAGCCAAAACATGCGATACGTGAGACAGGAAACTTGCTTAATGTTTGTGAGTTAAAAAGTACCTGAAGAAGCATGTTTGTTATTCGGATAAATTAAATTCTCTCAGTAAACTTGCAAGCCATGATGAGCAGCCACAAGCAACCGGCACCATCGCCACCCGGGTGCACCACACAACCTGTGTGATTTTCAAGCATATTAACATGCATTTAAATGGAACATACCAATATGATTATGCCATGACTTTAGAATAGGAGGAATTTTATGTCAAGACCCTTAAAAAGCCATGAATGCTAAAAAAAAAGCATCACACTATATGTGTGACATCACTCAATGTGATGTCATTCAATATGATTTCACACAGAAAGTTATTAACCACTTTTCGGCATAAGTTAAAGGCACTGCCACGGCTGACCCGTTTGACATATTAAAAATCCCTTCACCATGTATTGAGATCACATAGACCAGGTTTTGGGGCGATCATATAAATTCCCTGGAAAGAGCGTATTAAATTCCATTTGGTGCATTTTGCAAATGACCCCAAAATAACTGACTTCCTGTTGAGTAGAGACCATGCAAGGTGAAAGCTATTCGTCTCAATAAGCCGAATAAGTGTAAGTATAAGTGTGTATAAGCTATGCCGCAAATTCATTGACCATGTTAAGACCCCCCAAAAAGTCATTGCCTTTGGGCCCTAAATAAATAATGAAAAAACCCTAGGGGAACCTTATAAGAAAGTCATTATTTGCAAGAATGCAGATGTAGAAACAATGCCTGAGGTCATATGACTAGAAAGCAAAAAAAAATATATATATATTTGTATGATTAGGAGGGAAGTTGTCACCATTGTCTGCTGTCATGCCCCACAGGTCACTGAATGTTCTGCTTTTTTGAACCCAGAACAATTGGTGTTACAGTTCATTTCCTTTTTTCAAATCCCAAAAACCCGAAAGTGACTAACCTTATCTGGGCGTTCACAAATTAGCTAAATATTCTCATTAGTGCCACATGGATATACATAGGTAGCATGCTGGCTTAATGGTTAGAACTGTTGCCCTGCACCGCCATAGAATAGACCAAACTAATTAATATTAAGCGAGGACAATACATCTGCATGCGAGGTAACACAAACACACGCTCAGATGGATTGGCACCCTGTCCAGGGTGCCCTAAGTGATGCCTAAGCTCCATGCCCCCCAGTGAACCTGTATACAGGATAACCATATAGACAAGAGTGACAGTGAGTAAGTAAGTGAACACACACAGAGGTCATGCTGTTATAGGAAAATATAATAAAATATAGGAAATATAGGAAAATAACCAATAGAATGAAGTGATATGGTCTGTGCAAACCACACAGACATTATATTTCTAGAACAGTATGTTCAAGATCTGATTTAACTGAAGCAACCTCAGATCATAACATCTGCCTCCAGAGGCTTATAAAATGAGCACTATCATTACTGATGGGTGCATTGCTTCATGCACCTCCCGTCTTTACTCAGACCCACACATCGTGCTGAACTAGGGCAAATCTGGACTTATCACATGACCTTTTCCTATTGCTCCAAAGTCCAATCTTAGCAAAACTCCCTACCATACTGAAGCCTTTTTTCTCATTAGTCTCAGTAACAAATTATTTTCTTATGCCCACACAGCTGTTTAGTCCTGATATTATGATTAGCAGTGGTGTCAAAAGTATTCACATTCATTACTTGAGTAGAAGTATAGATACTAGGGTTCAAAAATACTTCTTTAGAAGTTGAAGTATCAACCCAAGCTTTTTACTTAAGTAAAAGTTTAAAAGTACTGGTTTCAAAACTACTTAAAGTATAAAAGTAAAAGTACCGGGGGGGGCGTTGTGAGCGTTCTTATCATGCGACCGGGGGGGTTGCACGTTCTGATCATAAAAATAGAGTAACGAGGCTATTTTTAACATGTAAGGAGTAGAAAGTACAGATAATTGCTTAAAAATGTAAGGAGTAGAAGTAAAAAGTCGGCTGAAAAATAATTCCTCCAGTAAAGTATAGATACCCAAAATTTCTACTTAAGTAAGGTAACGAAGTATTTGTACTTCGTTACTTGACACCTCTGTTGATGTAAATGCTCTTTACTTTCAATATTAAACATGGCTATGATTTCTACTGTCTATTTTTACAACGCAACTTCACCAAGTGTTTAAGTCATCTCTTATTAGTCATTGATATATTTTTTCTTTTTTCCCCCTCTCTTTTCCATGACATCTCTTCCAGGTTTTAATAATGTGTTGAGCAGTTCTTAAATCAATCCCAGTAATCAGTCTCCGTTGTTTTAAATGAATCATATTTATCATTGCAATTATAAATTAGCTTTTTAATAGATTTGCTTATTTAAATCCAAAATCTTTTTTGGAGCGCAATGTAACAGCTGCATCAAAAGTCCCTGTCACTTTCGCTCCTCATGATTTGACTGATAAAGATTTTGATTGATAAAGAAACATGTTCAAGCACAGTGGTTCTAACACTGGTCTCTTAGCAAGACGAAACACATCACCCTACAGCCATGCAAACACTGCAGCTCATATCAGAGACATGGTTGGTGTTATCTTTAAGAGTGTTGGAATCACATAGTTGAATGATTCTACATAGTACATAAGGGCAATAACAACTTAACACGGCTTTTACAATGATTGAGAGCATTAAGGGAAAACCTCACCAACACCCCATTTTTAACTCATTCACTCATCCTCTATACCACTTTATCCTGTATATAGTCTCGCGCAGGGCGTGGAACCTATCCCAGGAAGGGATACTCACACTCCCTTGCTCATTCACACTATGGGCAATTTGGGAACGCCAGTTAGCCTAGCCTGCAGGTCTTTGGACTGTGGGAGAAACCCACCAAGCACGGGGAGAACATGCAAACTCCATGCACACAGACCCAAGAATTCGAAACTGACCCTGGAGGTGCAAGGGGATAGTGCTAAACACTAAGCCTTTCAATTTTGTAATAAAAAATAAAAAAAGTCTGCAGAATAATAAATTTCTTGCTCCTTTAGTTTTTTTTGCTTTTATTGTTTTCTTAAAAGATGAAGACATTTAGAAACTTAGTACTTAAGTACACAAACTATGGGCAACTTAGGAACATCGATTAGCCTAATCTGCAGGTCTTCGGGAGGAAACCAGAGTACCCGTAGGAAACCCACCAAGCACCGGAAGAACAGGCAAACGCCATGCACACAGAGACAGGAATCAAACCCAGAGGTGCACGGCAACAGTGCTAACCACTACACCACCGTACCCGCCCCTTAGGCAACACCTTATACAAAATTATTAATAGCGAATCAAAGCAGAACTTTTGATTGCCCCCTTTATATCTCTATGATTCCCTGCAATTATCCCAGTGTTTTACTAGTGCTTGGATCCCATCAAAGTAGCAACTTTTCTCATTTTGCTAAAGCCACTCGCTGAATATTTACAGTGCAGTAGGCTAAGAGTGACCTCGGCCAGGATTGTCATTCCACTTATGCCCAGTCTCCTTATTTGGAACACATTTAGGCTTACAAGTCACACAGTAAGAAAATACAGTAACATTCAGGCTAGGTAAAAGCTTGAATATATTCCAGGTTTTAAACAGAAAACTATTCATGATAAAATCTTAGATACCCAAAAGGAACTAAACATTAAACAAAACTTGTTTTAGTTAGATTTTATTCATTAATGAAAACAAGAGAGTTACTGTCCAAACACTTCTGCTTCTCTATTTTCACCAGATTCCTGTTTTGGAATGCCAGTACAGACAACACAACATAAATGCGCATCCTGTAATACAGTGCTGTCCTTTTACAATTTATTTTCCTGAAAGATGATCATATAAGACAATCATACATATTAATAAAATGCACTCTCAAGTCAGTTATTAACAACTTTGACAAAAGTACTTGAAACAAACATTTTTAACTAATTCTTGAAAAACAATTGATTAAAAAGCAAATAAAAATGCAATATATTAAAAAAAGAAAAAAAAAGAAATACAGGTATGCAGGAGTGTGAACACACACATACTCAGACATGCATGCAGGCACACAACATTCATTTCATAAAACCCAACACTGAATCTATTATCCTTACAACACAAATAATATTTCAGGAAGAAAAATTTAAGTCAAAAACTAAACAAAATCGATTAGTGCCATCAAGGCACAGTGGGAGTTAAAAGGTTTTTTTTGCTTTATTGCATTTGTCAGCACTTTTTGTGGAGTCTTAATACGAGGACTGACATGTCAGTAGCCATTTCCCCTTCACTTAAGTATTTATTAATGCTTTTTTTTTTTTTTTTTTTTTACAATTGTTTGTGAAAGAGCCAAAAGTGAATTTAAAAATGTGTATACTGAACACGTCTCTGCTTTAAAGAGACAAGGCAGTATTCCTCCTTTGTTCTTCTATTTCAAAGTGATTCTGTGCACTGAGCACATGACTCACTAGGTGTACATCAAGTCATTAATGCGCATGTTGCTGAAATGCAAGGCAGAAAGTTTAGTGAACTGCAAGCACCAAGGACACATTTCAATGTGAAAAACATAACAAAAAAATGTAAGAATCAGAAGATCATGATACCATTTTGAACAATTAACAGAAAAAAGCAACCAAATAAAAACCTGAAATTGACAAAAAAAAATGAAACCTTTTTTGTAGATGCCTGTTATTGCAAGTCTCACAGAAACATTACAGTTAAAAAAAAAAACTGTTTAGTCAGCTCAAGTGGACTGACATCAGTAGCGTTATTCATTTCAATACAAATAAATGAAAAATGCTTTGCGAGCATAAAAACAAAACAACAGTACGAGAAGCTAATTAATAAAAAATTTTGTCCTGAATTTCAGGTTTTAGCCAAGAATTTCCCTTCCAGTACATCACTTACATTTGTCCCCTGTGATGCTACGTCTCCAAATCTTTCTGCTGTATTCTTGCTGATTCATATCCTCGTTTGGTTTACTCAAACATATATTTAAACAAGTATTAGTGATTAGGGAATTAGTAAATCTGCAGATTAATAGTAAAAACAGTCTACGTCAGTGCAGGGCAATGATGACATGTTTGACGTCGAGGCCTGTTCTGGTCATGGCTCCGGGTCTTCCTTCTCCGCCTCCTCTTTCATTTTTTGTTCCTGCATGCGACTACGAACTGAACCTAGGATACAGGACACGGTGGTACATGTTAATGAGCCTTACATTTTCTGAGAACGGGGAGAACAGGCACAGACTAGTTACACAAAAAAATCAGCATTCCAGGCTCATGGAACAATCATTTTTGCAAGTCGACTATCATGTGTGCACATATGACAGATACTCTTTTCAAATTCAGGAACAAAGCAAACTAAGCCAGTAAAACTGTAATATGACTCGTCCTACCATAAAGAGAGAGACACTACATGGCTAAATAAGTCACATACTGTACACTAATATCTTTAGCTTTAATTATGACATGCATTTGCAAAGGATTTTAACAACTGTATTCAACATCAAACATTTATTTCCACCCAGAGTTTTATTAGGTTTTGGCTATAATCTTGTGTTGAGTCAGCAAACGCTTTGTTTTAATTGGGGTTAAGGTTAGGACTCTGTGGTGGCTAATTCATGTGAAAAGATGATTCCTCATGCTTCCAGATCCACTCTTTAAGAGTTTTAATCCTGGAATAGGTCAGTGCCATCAGGGTAGAAAAACATCATTAGATGGGATCACCTATACATACAGTGGGTACGCAAAATATTCAGACCCCCTTAAATTTTTCACTCTTTGTTATATTGCAGCCATTTGCTAAAATCATTTAAGTAAATTTTTTTCCCTCATAAATGTACACACAGCATCCCATATTGACAGAAAAACACAGAATTGTTGACATTTCTGCAGACTTATTAAAAAAGAAAAACTGAAATATATGGTCCTAAGTATTCAGACCCTTTGCTGTGATACTCATATTTAACTCATGTGTTATCTATTTCTTAAATATCTATTTCTATTTCTGATCATCCTTGAGATGGTTCTACCGTTTATTTGAGTCCAGCTATGTTTGATTATACTGATTGGACTTAATTAGGAAAGCCACACACCTGTTAGTATAAGACCTTACATGTCAGTAAGTTCACCACAATGCATGTCAGACCAAATGAGAATCATGGAACTGCCTGAAGAGGCACAGATCTGGCCAAGGTTGCAAAAAAATAATAATAATCTGCTGCATTTAAGGTTCCTAAGAGCAGAGTGGCCTCCATAATCCTTAAATGGAAGATGTTTGGGATGACCAGAACCCTTCCTAAAGCTGGCTGTGCAGCCAAACTGAGCCATCAGTGGAGAAGTGCCTTGGCGAGAGAAGTAAATAAGAAGAACCCAAAGATCACTGTGGCTGAGCTCCAGAGATGCAGCCGGGAGATGGGAGAAAGTTGTAGAAAGACAGACATAACTGCAGAGTGGCCTGACGGAAGCATCTCCTCAGTGCAAGACACATTAAAAAACACCTGAAGGATTCCAAGAAATGGTGAGAAATAAGATTCTCTTGTCTGATGAGACCAAGATAGAACTTTTTTTCTAAGCTGTATGTGTGGAGAAAACCAGGCACTGCTCATCACCTGTCCAATACAGTTCCAACAGTGAAGCATGGTGGTGGCAGCATCATGCTGTGGGGGTGGTTTTTCAGCTGCAGGGACAGGACGACTGGTTGCAATCGAGGGAAAGATGAATGCGGCCAAGTACAGGGATATCCTTAAATCCAATTGAGCATCTCTGGAGAGACTTGAAAATGGCTGTCCACCAAAATTTACCATCCAACCTGACAGAACTGGAGAGGATCTGCAAGGAGGAATGGCAGGGGATCCCAAAATACAGGTGTAAAAAAAAACTTGTTGCATCCTTCCCAAAAAGACTCATGGCTGTATTAGATGAAAAGGGTGCTTCTACTAAATACTGAGCAACGAGTCTAAATACTTCGGACCATGAGATATTTTTTTATAAATCTGCAAAAATGTCAACAATTCTGTGTTTTTCTGTCAATATGGGGTGTTGTGTGTACACTAATGAGGAAAAAAAAAGACCTTTAACGATTTTAGCAGATGACTACAATATAACAAATAGTGGAAAATTTAAGGGGGTCTGAATACTTTCCTTACCCACTGTACATTCAGGTAGCCAGATGACTCCATTTTATTGCCACATAACATTGTTGAGTCTAGACCTGACCACCTGAAGCAACCCCAGATCATAACTCTGCCTCCAGGAAGTACCAGGTAGCTCAAAACAAATTAGTACAGAAGCTACCAAGTTTAGCCTAATAAGTCAAGGCAGAACTCATTACAGCCTTCACTTGCTGATGGCTTAGCTAATGAGTTTATGATTTCTCCACAGGAGGAGATACTTACGCATCTCAGCCAGCTTCTTGTCCAGTGTAGACTCGCCATTTGATTTGCTGTAATGGATAAAAAAAAAAGATTATACGGTTTAAAGCTGTTGCAATAATTACAATAAACATGCATGTTTTTTTCTGCTGGAACAGTATTTAAGGCCCACCTCCCATCAGCCTCATCCTGTCCATCCCCATCGAATCGTAACCGCTTCAGAGGTCTGGGGGTTGAATCTCCAGTGAGACTCCTCTTCATGGGCCAATCTGTGCTACTGACCATTTGATTAATCTTCTGAAATTTGTCTGAGGTCTGTTTCAGAGAGAGAAAAAAAATGCTTAGAATATGCAGTACAACAGTAACAGAGTGGATTAAAGGTTAACAAATAAATCATTCTTATCCAAGATGTTTGAGATACATAGCACCGTCATAAAAATGCTCCGATGGCAACATCAGATACCATATAATACCATGTGACCTGAACCTAGATGTTGCAGATCTACTAGAAAAATAATGGACCAAAAAGGATCTGGGCGGATTTAACTTTTAACGTCCAGATTCAACTAGAGCTGAGATCGGCATCCTTAAACACTCAAAGACCCATCTGGACCTGCTTCCCACAGAAAAGAACACAGAGAGCCACAAAACTCTTTTGACATCTAAAATGAAGATACCACTGCATATATCGTTTTTTTACCTTTACGCTATTTATAAAAAAAATATATAGTGCGTTGAAATCAATGAACTGCTACAGAGAAAAATACATTTTATTTCTGCATGTAGCAAAAACATTTTGAACTCCCAAAAAAAAAAAAAAAAAAGCTGGGTTGAAGGTTACTTTCAAATAAAATACTCAGCGTCTGTTTGAGTCCTCCTGATATTTATGAAATAAAATACCGGACTTAAATTTCCACCTGCAGCAAACTGTCTGCACCCCTGTGCCATCATCCTGTTATCTCGTGTACTGGAGTGTAAAGTCAGCTGTAAGCGTGAATAAAAACCGAGGCTCGAAAAAATTAATAAATTACGCTCTGGCGAGTGTTGTACATCGGCAGCAGTTCAGGCGCATATTTTTTTCTGCTTAATTTGGTCATATCAAATTCCCAACTGTCACATAGGGGCTCCCACCTTAAGGCTACTACTACCAGGCAGGGAGCAAAAGACTATAGCACGTTTCCTCCGAACCACATGCACCGGTCGACCGCATCTTTACTAACTGCTCCCTCACGCACTCTTGGGGCGGTGTAACACACTCAAAAGAGTGCCATCACCCTCGCCCGTGAGAGCGCCAAGTGCCTCCCATCCCACTTCGTTGAGATTGCTCGGCCAATCAACTCTCTCTAGGCACTTGGCTGCAAAAGGCTACAGAATCACCCTGAAATCAAACTAGTACTTTACCACTGCGCCACTCGGGGGCTCCAAATGCTTTATTGCGGTCCTTCATTTTTTTCTTTCAATAAAGAAAACCAAGAGTGTTTAGTGCCATAAACAAACATACATTCAGGTAGTTTGAACAAATTAAAATTTAATAATTTCTTCTTTAAAAACATGATTTTTTTTCTAAGTTTACTTCTGAAGCAATGACGATACAAAATTGAATCTCATTACTGATATTTCCCAGCCTGAGTGTGCAGTTAAATAAGTACAAAAAATTTGAAGAATTACTCACCCCAAATGACTCTCCAATGGATACAAGGATCCTGTAAAAACAGTACACATTGCAGCTTTAGCAAAAACAAAGTACAGAAAGCATTTTCTGTTGCTTGTCCACATGATTTGTACACACGACACCCGTTAGTCACAATAAAATGAACAATAAAAACCATAAAACAATAAAATGAATAAATAAATGATAAAAAAAAAAAAAAAAAAAAGGTAAACTTAACCACCCCCAAGTAGTGCTGCACAATCTGGGCCTGGGCAATTATTTAATCAGAAATATTTACAGGTAATACATGCATAGATGGAAATTTATGTAGAGTTTGTCATTAATGTAAGTATTATATTTTTGAGGTGCTAACGAAATATTTGCAAATATATTCTTAATTGAGATCAACCGTTCCATTATTTGGGGTTAGCCTTGACAACTACATTTAATTAAACAGTTCAACATAATCTCATTGCTTTTGACTTTGCTTTCCTAGTCACTCATTAAAAAATGTTTTAGGCTGAGGCGCAAGTCATGAATGCACAGCTGTCTTCATTTCATCATAAGTGAATCTTCATCCTTATAGGGCTGCTTTCAGGGGACTAAACAAGTGAAAGTTCAATCTAGCAAGATAAAGATTACAGGGAAGATATTTTAACACCACAACAAAGTTTTTGCACTGAATGTCACAAGTGTGGGCAGAAGTATGCAGGACGTGCAAGATCACAACACACTTGGATAGCAGTCCTCTGCGTTTAATCAGTAGTTTAGGCTGAAGCTCTTCAGTTAACATCTTAGTGTAACAAGAACTGTTAATTGTTCAACCTTTTTTCCTGATAATGTTCCAATACTGGCGTTTAATATTTGCAGAAAACTAAGCAGCAATTTTCCAGCATGATGTTTGACTTTTTAACAATTTCTTGGTCGGTTTGAGGATGTTTCCATTCCTTACACTGCTGGTTAGTAGATGAATCCATGACTCATCACAAGTAATGATCCTCTTTAAGAAACTGTACCTGTATCAGTCCGAATTTTATTTGCAGATATCCAAACATTTCTGCTTATGCCCTTCTGTTTCGGTGTCCATCTCTATCATGGATTATTTCATAGGCAGAGCCATGGCTGATTTGCTCCATAATCCACTGTCACCCATCTATTTGACAATTATTTCACACATACGCATTGTAAAACCGTCCTTGAAATTCTCTATCCACTCATGCACACTTCTTCGTGACAAAACACTTCTCCATACTGTGCAGAAATTCTTTGCACCAGGTACAAAAAAACTAATCACTGTGTAGCGAAAATGTAAGCAAAAATGTAGAAAGACTCAAAGTCTGTTTCAATAATCTAATTAACATAAAGTCCACAAACTCCGATCATACTGAATGCGCAGCCGGCAACTCTGATCTGAAGCTAGGATTGTTAAATATTAGATCTCTCACATCAAAAGCAGTTATTGTTAATGAAATTATCACAGATCAGGCGTTTGATATACTCTGTTTAACTGAAACATGGGTTAAACAGGACGAGTATGTAGCTCTAAATGAAGCTAGTCCTCCTGGATACAGCTACATACACCAGCCTCGGTTAACTGGTAGAGGAGGAGGCGTCGCAGTTATTCATAACGATAATCTGTCTATCGTACAAAAACACGGACACAAATTTAACTCATTTGAAATTCTTTATAGTAACATAAGTGTACTTAAGTATATTAAATCAGCTCAGTCGATTCCACTAATTATAATTTACAGACCTCCAGGGCCGCATTCTGAATTTCTTCGTGAATTTGCAGATTTCATCTCAGACCTGGTCGTTTCTGTAGACAAAGTGTTAATTGCTGGAGATTTTAACATTCATATTGAGAATCCAGAAGACCCTCTGAGAACAGCATTTATGTCCATACTGGACTCCGTAGGCGTAAATCAGTGTGTAGTAGGACCCACTCATAAAGCAGGTCACACTTTAGACTTAATAATATTTTTAGGATTAAGTATAAGAAATTTATTCACAATTCCACTGTCTGAAATTATCTCAGATCAAGTGAAATTATCTCCATTCAAGTGTGTCACAGTGATAATGTACGCACAGCACCGCGCTACCGTATTAAACGTACATTCACATCAACTACCACACAGAGTTTTATCAGTAATCTCCCAGAGTTACCAACTTCGATTAGGTCATCGTCTGACCCCACAGAACTCGATCAGGCGACTGAATATTTAGAGTCGACATTTCGTTGTACCTTAGATAATGTAGCTCCAGCTAAAAGAAAAATTATTAGAGATAAGAAACTCGCTCCCTGGTATAACGATCACACGCGCACTTTAAAACAGACTGCTCTGAAATTAGAGCGTAAATGGCGTCAAACTAAATTGTTAGTATTTCAAATAGCATGGAAAGAGAGCATCCTGAACTATAGGAAAGCTCTTAGTGTAGCTAGATCAACGTATCTCTCCACTCTTATAGAAGAAAATAAAAATAATCCTAGATTTTTATTTAATACCGTAGCCAAATTAACCAGAAATAAGACCACTACAGAAATCTCCACAACAACATCATGCAATAGTGAGGACTTCATGAACTTTTTTAATAATAAAATTGTAAATATCAGGCATAAAATTGAGGCTTTGAAACCGAACAATGTAATTAATACAGATGTTAACCTAGCCATGTCAGATTCAAATCTAGAACACTTTACTCCTCTTGAAGAGAATGAACTAATTTCACTCATCTCTTCTGCAAATTCATCAACCTGTATATTAGATCCTATACCGACACATTTTCTTAAACAGATAGTACCAGTAATAACAGAACCGCTGTTGAGAATAATTAATTCCTCACTCAGCATTGGTTATGTTCCAAAATCTTTTAAATTAGCAGTTATTAAACCAATAATTAAGAAACCTGACCTCGACCCCTGTCAGCTGTCCAATTACAGGCCAATATCAAACCTCCCCTTTATCTCTAAGATTCTGGAAAAGATAGTAATGGAGCAGCTATGCTCATATCTACATAGAAATGGCATACATGAATTGTATCAGTCAGGATTTAGGCCTCATCACAGCACAGAAACAGCACTCGTTAAAGTAGTAAATGACCTCCTATTGGCCTCTGATCAGGGTTGTGTAACTATGATTGTATTACTCGACCTCAGTGCAGCTTTTGACACCATTGATCATGCTATTCTTCTTCACAGATTAGCAAATGTAGTAGGAATTAAGGGTACAGCCCTCTCCCTGCTCAGATCCTATCTGACCGATCGTTATCAGTATGTAGACTTAACTGGTGATTATTCTGCATGTTCTCTAGTGGAGTTTGGCGTTCCGCAGGGTTCAGTTTTAGGCCCACTGCTTTTCTCCCTTTACATGCTTCCTCTGGGCAACATAATCCGTAAGCATGGTATTAGTTTTCATTGTTATGCTGACGACACACAGCTATACGTCTCAACAAAACCTGATGAGAAAAACCAGCTTACTAAAGTTGAGCAATGTGTGCAGGATATAAGAAATTGGATGCTAATTAACTTCCTTCTGCTTAATCCGGATAAGACAGAAGTTCTAGTCATAGGACCGCATACAGCTAGAAGTAAAATCTTAGATCACACCGTAACTTTAGATGGCCTTTCTGTTCCATCAAGTGCAACAGTAAAAGACCTCGCCATGATTATAGATTCCAGCCTTTCATTTGAAGCTCATGTAGATAATATCACCAGGATAGCATTCTTTCACCTCAGAAATATTGCCAAGATAAGAAATATATTGTCGCTAAACGATGCAGAAAAACTAGTTCATGCTTTTATCACTTCTAGGTTGGACTATTGTAATGCCTTACTGTCTGGATGTTCTGTTAGGTGCATAAACAAGCTTCAGCTAGTCCAGAATGCAGCAGCGAGAGTCCTCACTAGAACCAGAAGATATGAGCACATCACCCCTATCCTATCTTCACTACATTGGCTCCCTGTGAAATTTCGCATTGATTTTAAAATACTACTCTTGACATATAAAGCATTAAATGGTCTCGCGCCGCAGTATCTGAGCGAACTGCTAGTGTCTTACGATCCGCCACGCCTACTTCGGTCAAAGGATGCAGGCTGCTTGTCAGTACCGCGTATTATGAAAACTACAGCTGGGGGCAGAGCTTTTTCTTACAAAGCCCCCAAATTATGGAATAGTCTTCCAAATAGTGTTCGGGACTCAGACACAGTCTCAGTGTTTAAGTCTAGGCTAAAAACCTATTTATTTAGCCGAGCATTTTTATAAATAGATTTGCCATAGGTAAAGGAGCAGATCTGGGGGACTCATGGACGTAGAGTATTATGGTGAACTGGTATGTTAAGATGCTGTCTTCCTCACTCTCATTTGATCACTCAGGTTTGGAGCTAATGTTGCTCACCTGCAGCAGCCAACTTGCCCCTATCGGTTATTTTGGTCCCCATGACAACGGTGCTTTGGTTCCGGGGTTAAGCTCACGCGCGCATGCGCAGCTGTGCCGTGAGAGGACCCCGCTGACCTATCGGGTCACGTGTGCCGGTATAAAGCGGGAACCGGCATGACGCTCGGGACGGAGAGATGAAGATTGCAGTGCCGTGTTTAGATAGAGAACGAGCTAGTTTGCGATATCCACTGGATTATTCTTTTCCTGGACATACCCCTCTCATTCCGTTTCTCGAGCTCCCGGACTTACCGTAACATCTTCTACCGGTGAGATCGAGCCGTCTCTCCATTCCACCATTACATACTCTCACTATAACCTGGACTTGGACATTCATACATACGCACTCACTCACTCGCATACACTACTGACTTTGTACATATTTGTTTATATTTTGTATATATTGTTTTTTTGTTGCACTTCATTTGTTTGGTTTGCTTTTGTACATAATACACTGCGGTTTGGTTTAGGTATTTGTTGTTGTGTCAGTCTTTCCTTGCTCCGCGAAGGTTGCGCAATACCGGAAGTGAGGGTAATCAGCCCGTATATAGATATTAGACCCCGATATAGTGTAATTAGCTCAAAATCTGAGCGTTACAACTGCACACTGCTCTGTGTGCACGCAAGTCACAAGTTGGGCATCCATTTTTACTTGCATTGCACTGCGTTACAAATAAATTTATGTAACACGGTCACGCCTGCACAGAAGTGACCGGGGAGAGCAGATTAGACTTGAACGGAAAGCGCTGATAAGATTTAAACCACAATCGCAATGTGTGTCAAAATGACCGTAATGATTGTTTGATCAGATTGTGCAGTCCTACCTCTAGGTGATTATTTACATATAAAAGCATGCTCTTAAGCAATTTGCTAATGATGTTAAAATAAAAAAAAAGGGATTCATCAATGAACAGCACATCACCTTTATATGTTCAAATGTTTCAAATATTTCCATCACTGATACCACAAACTGAACTGAACCAAATTCCTGTTTAAAAGAGGACGGACCTGGATCTGGGTGTCATGGCTCCTGGGGTCAAGCGACTGCTCTTCAAAGGCGAGATGTAGAGGTTCCCACCAGGCACTCTGAGAGGAGAGCTAGGATACCTGTATGGGCTGCGAGGAATATGTGGAATGGGAGACAGGGGAGGAGGCTGGGAGGGAAAAAAATAATAATCCAGAGATACAGTAAAGACCTTAAGCCATAGGAACTGAATTTAATTACATGGTGTTAATATTAATTTTGTCCAGTAGGGGACATCACAACACATGATTTGAGAGCTCATTCATTACCCGTGGGGAAGCATACTGCAAGATGTTCGTCTTTAACTTCTGCATAAACACCAGGTTGTAGAAGACGATGATGGAATCATATTGTCCGTCTCTGATCAACACGCGCTTGAAAGTCTGGATGATGGAAAACGAACAAAAAGAGCAGAAATGTACGGAGTGATTTAATTTTGCTTTAATAAAAAAAAAATCTCTCTCTCTCTCTCTCTATATATATATATATATATATATATATATATTTATATATATATATACACACACACACACACACACACACACACACATGTATATATAAAATAGTAAATAATAAAAAGAAGCAGTTCAGACCTCCTGGCTTGTGTTGGGAAGCTCTTTGTATGCAGTGACGATTGTCTTGAAGCGCAAATCCACATTTTTGACCTTGCATATGGCATACATGGCAGACATCATCAGCTGAAAAACACAAGTATTTTGTCAAGATACCTTTGATTTATCGATGCACTTTTACAAATCCTGCATAGAGTAGAAATTTGTTGACTACAATCACCATGTAGACATATTTCAGTTTAAATAAAATCAACCCTCACAAAGCCAAATTATACAGTAGTTTCTTATTGGACGACAGACATTCTACGAGTGGTGATAAACGGTAACGCCACTAGGGACATTTAACTATATGCATCACTCCATGTCCCAACCTTTTAGAAAGCCAGCCAACATGCTTTTTAGAACCATCACTTTATTATTTGGTGAAACCCAGGGGAAGTAGTGGACAGCTTTAAAAAATTGACTCATCTTCCAGACTTGTGTGTTGTGAAATGCAGCTACAGCATTAGGTCAATGCTGATCCAAAGTCCTAATCAGATTCCTAGTCACAGGTTGAACCATCCTGAGTCTTATGGTGGTCATCCGGTCTGTGTTCTGCTGATTTAGGTAAAATGGTCTAAAATTTACCAATGTCTTGAAAATATACCACATCTTTTTTCAGAAAATACAAACTGTTTCCATCTACCACAAAACACTTGCGAAATACTTGCAAGAATAATTTTCAAGTAAATGGACAGAGTTGCAATACCGCAACCTCTATAGAGTCGAATAAATTGTCACTAGCTTAAGTACCCATCATTGACAGGAAAAGATTTTAAAGAAATGTTTAAAAGGTCAAAGCTAAAAAAAAAAAAAAAAAGTAATAAGTTTAAGTAAAAAGAATTTTAGGCGGCACGGTGATGTAGTGGTTAGCACTGTCGCCTTGCACCTCCAGGGTCTGGGTTCGATTCCCCGGCCAGGCTCGATTCCCGTCTCTGTGTGCATGGAGTTTGCATGTTCTCCCCGTGCTTAGTGGGTTTCCTCCGGGTACTCCGGTTTCCTCCCACAGTCAAAATATATGCAGGTTAGGCTAATTGGCGTTCCTAAATTGCCCGTAGTGTATGATTGGGTGTGTGAGTGTGTGTATGTTTGTGTGCCCTGCGATGGATTGGCACCCTGTCCAGGGTGTACCCCGCCTAGTGCCCGAAGTCTCCTGGGATAGGCTCCAGGTCCCCCGCGACCCTGAACACAGGATTAAGCGGTATAGAAAATGAATGAAAAAAGAATTTTATTAGAATAATTTATTTATTTATTTATTATTATTATTTTTTAAATAATTTTATTATTATTTCTGGTTGAAGCCCTCATACATGTCTGTCTATCTTTCATGTAAATAAATTCTTATGTACATGTGCTTTCTCAATTAAAAAAAATTTTTTTTTGCAAAAATCTCAAGTAAACCTTTTTTCATGTCGTCATTATGGGGTGCTGTGTGTAGAATTCTGAGAAAAAATGTAATTTAATCCATTTTAGAATAAGGCTGTGACATAACAAAATGTGGAAAACATAACCTAAACTACATACCACTGGGGAATGGAGGGGGAAATTAATTCCCAACGCATCCTACGGAATAATGTCAGGGTGGCTGTGTGCAAACTGATCCCAAGAAGAAGTTGGGTGATGTAGCAGAACAATGACTATAAACATTAAAGTAAATCTACAGGATGGCTTCAGAGACATTTTGGAGGGGCCTAGTCAGAACCCAGACCTCAACACGATAGAGATGCCGTTGAATGACATCAAAAGAGCCATTTATGCCAGATGTCCTAAGAATAATCACTGAGCTGAGGCAGTTCTGTACAAAACAGTCCAAAATACCTCCTGAACATAATGCAGGTCTAATCCACAATGATAGGAAGTGCTTGCTTGAAGTTATTGCTACCAAAGGTGTTTCAACCCAAGACAAATTATGTAAAAACCAAGGAAATTGCAAATGTCACTGTGAGATGACGGACACTTTATCAAGAACTTGCATTAGGTGACAAACTGGGCCCTCATTTTGACAGATTAAAAAGAAATGAGTATTGAATGAAGGGACAAACAAAATTACATAGTGCATAGAATCAGTCGCAAAAGAAACATTAAGAGAAATACACTTGTATTGTATAAACAGACTGTAATACACGCTTAGAAGGAACAGAAATGCAGGTTGATACCTGGTCTAGGTGTCTGTCTTTCATTAGCTCATACTCAGTCTGAAGTGTGTGCTGGAGCAAGGTCCATATGATGGCCTCAAGCTCGGGATGAGAGGTCAAAAGGTGAGAGAAAAGCATTTGCAGTCGAAGGTAGGCCATTCTGTACACTACACACACACACAAAAAGTTGCCAACAATGAAGGTAGTGAGGAATCACTCTACAGTAAAGGATCACAATCTTCTAATATATTTCACAGTCATGGCAATCTTTCATTTGCCATTATCTGAGATTAAAGGTGGAATAGCCACCTATAATCTCAGTATTTACATTTGACCTATAAAATTGCAGCATCTCGTGTTCAGTAAACAAGTTGAAAACTAAAGAGGTTGAAAATTACAAAGCAAATGAACTCTACACTAACATGCATGTGGAACAATTTATGCACGTCATGCTTGTTATCACAGTAGATCAGCTCCGGCTCAAAAAAAGATAAGAGATGACGTACATTTCTTATAGAAGAGGCTGAGGGAATTGGAGCAGTGCTGTCTGGTGCCTGGGGCAGGGGGCTGTGATGAGGGCACAACTGGAATGTCTGCCTCTGCTGCTGCAACTCGACGACTTGGACGCACGGGAGACAGATATCTGACAGAGACCAAACAAAAGATGAGAAGACATACAGGGGAAATCCGGTGAATTCTGGTTTTACCAAGAAAACGCTAGTGTTCTCTTAGGAACATGAAAAATGTCCCAGTATTATCTCTACACCCAAAATAAGTAAATTTTTCACACTATATGGACAAAGGTTGTTGAACATCTGACCAGTACACTAATATGTTGTTTTTTAACATCCCACCCCATTCCAGATTTAGTTGCACTTTGTGGTTATTTTCACATGCAGGTTTACATTTACATTTAGGCATTTGGCAGACGCTGGTGGTTGTGGAGTTTGAACCTGGGATCTTCCGAACCGTAGTCCAATGCCTTAACCACTGAGCTACCCCTGGCAAGGAGGTCTGGGATCCATTCAGTAATCCAGTTCAATCCCAAATGTGTTCAGTCAGGGTTCTGTGCAAACCACTACAGCTCTTCCATTCCAATCTTTTTAAATAATTTTTTCTGGAGTTCAATCTGCGCACAGTGTAACCATCGTTTTAGACCTCTTAGATGCAGTGAAGGAAAATGGTAAGGCTAGAATAAACAAAGAGATTCTATCCAATTGTGTGCAGTTTATAATAAGGAG
Organism: Channallabes apus; assembly: GCA_030522415.1. Lineage (NCBI taxonomy): Eukaryota > Metazoa > Chordata > Actinopteri > Siluriformes > Clariidae > Channallabes > Channallabes apus. Next base: position 7,969,289 of record CM060125.1, read on the forward strand.
ATTATGTAAGTAGAAACTAGTTTAACATCATAAACAAATGTTTATAGTGGGGTCGCAGTATACCGAGTTCTCTTACATTCTCTCCCTTTAACACTTATTAATGACTAATAAACTGAAATCAGAGTGCTTAACACACTGAGAGAAATGATAAAAATTCCAGCCTCAAATTTGCATTTTATCTCAAAACTAAACTTTCTAATGCCGTTAAAATTAATTGTAAAACAAGTGGGAAATCAAAATTTTGTTCTCCATTGGTGCTCCCGGACTGGCATGTTCTGTAACATGGTTTAGTAACCACTATCTCTGTTTACAAGGCAGGAAGTGCCATTTTACTAATCAGTCTAATCTTAAAAAAAAAACAAAAAAAACAGGAAGAGCAAATCAACACACCAAGAGCAACACCAGACAAACTAACAGGCTTCAAAGCTAGCATTTCTTTTTCTTTGAAATTTTGGGTGAGCTAAATTAAACTTAAACTGTTAAGCAGAACAATCCAGGCGTACAAATTTGACCATCAAATCTGAGGGAGAGTTTTTCTGAATTTAATCTTTGATAAAGAGCAGGTTTAAAAAGTCATCCAACACAGTACCCACTCTGTCTTTACTGTTTTTTGTTTATAGGATAAGCATTACAAATGACAGAACAAATGGAGTGCTATTGAAGGAGTGAGCAATGTAAATGTCCAACTTTACATACACAATACAAACCTTTTTCAATTATAACAACTTTCAGCATAATTCAGATCTTTATTATAACGCAGCAGCCCCTAGTTGATGAGTTGAAATTTCAGGTAGAGGGATATTTTCACTAGTTGCAAGTCAACCTGTTCCAGGTGAAGAATTACAAGGTTGCGCCCGTTCCAGCATTACATCACATAGGCACTAGTCTCCATATCATTACTTGGTATCTGACGGTGGCATCAGAGCATTTTGATTTTCAGGCACAAGTTCATGAATATTTCATTTGACTGATGCCCAATTGTGTCACTGTGAGGCAGATCTACGTCCGGACATCATAAACAGGAACCTGTTGGTTTTAGAGCTAAATGATGAACCTCTGTGTAGAGCGTGAGAAAGACAGAGTTGTGAAATGCTAATGTTGGTTTCAGCCATGATGCATTTTATGCATTTTTGGGAAGGTGAATTAATTTCACTTCAGCATTGTAATTTAAGCTGTAGGAGGAAGCAACTATCGATGACGTGGAACAGTTTACTTCTGTGCATGGGTAGCCCGCTTTCTCAGAGACAAGACAGGTGGTTAACTCACAGATCAGCTGCTGTGTGGTTGTGCTGTAGGGGCTGGTTCAATGTTGCAGGAGGCTCCGCTTGCTCTTCAGGACCATCCTCACGACACTGCCTCAGGAGCTCAAACAGGAGCGAGTCCTATGGGACGGACCAACGAGGTGTTAATATTTTCTCAAGTACTTTTAATAAAATCACTATTTAAAAAAAATAATAAACATAAAAAGAAATGGCCCTCAACATGCCCTCAGGAAATATATGTTGAATAATGAAAAAAAAATCTAGATGTCTGTGTCTTACACAACCCCAGGAAATCTGGTGCCTGTTCCTCAAAATGCAAGCCAACAGCTAGTAAGTGACGTAGTGTGACAGTTCATGTTTAGACATTTTTTTCCCTTGTGTAAAGAGATTGCATAAACCCCTGATATTGTACACACATAATATCTCCGCTCTAACTCCTTTCATGTTCTAAACTTTCTCATACACAACCAGAATCAAATGATCAAAAGCACATGACATTGCTTACACAAACATCAAACAATAAGCAGCTTTGCACACTGACATGCTAGTTAGATTTTCCCCCTATCCAACACACTGCCTTCCCTTACAGACATAGAGGATCAAGGATGGGCAAGAATTTATAAAAAAAAAAAAAAAAAAAAAAATTCAACTTTCAACATCAGTTTGCTGATTTAATAAATGGTTGATACTGGGATACTGAAATATTTTTAGACTAGACAATCCACCCATGACTACTTTAGAAAGCACAATTGTGATTGTAATTAAAATGAGAAATGTCATGACAAAAGCAAGAGTGAGTTTTTTTTTCCCTTGCAAAAGCCATTATAAAAATCAATAGATTAATATTGATGCATAACTAATCTTAGTTGTGTTTAGAATCTACCCTGGTTTCTTTGGGGATTTTTTCAGATTGTAGAGTATATTAGTCACCTGAGGGGAAATAAAACCCTGGGTTATCAACAATTTCCATCCTAACCTTACAATTTGCTGACGTGAAACCACACTGCCTAGTTACAAATATTAATCATCAATGTCTTCAAAGGAAAAAAAAATAGCTGTCTATACAAACCTTCCCCCCCCCCATTTTTAAACTATACTGATTGTATACAGTGTCTTAACATTAAAATTCACTCACTATTTTCACATGATCATAAAATGCACAGTGCACATGTTCGTGCATTCTTAGGTAACAGAATTTGGACAGACTCTCATTTCACATTTTTTCACACCACTGAAACAGTTATCGCCCACAATGCGCAGGAAGTGGGAGTGGTAAATGGAAGTTAAACAAGAAAATGATGAGAAGAAAGAGGTGGGTAAATGTGCAGAGACTCCTCCTCCTATTGCAGCCTGTGTGACGATGAGAGCAGCTCATTACTCCAGTCACTAACAGCATGAAGAGCAGCAAGGTACCTCCGATTGTGGAAGAGGAACAGACAGGGAGCTAAAATAATGTATACAGCATTAAAGCCTTGGTTACTATTAAGACGACAAAGGCAAAGAAGACAACGAAAGAACATTGGATGTGACATCACTGGTGCTTCTTCATACTGACTGGACCACAAGCAGGGAAAAAAAAAACAATTATACCACAAGATGCAAGCGGCCTTGTGAACATGTGGTTGAAAACGAGCACGAGATCAGAAGTGTACGTGCAGGATCACATCAAAACTTCTGTAAGAACTTTCTGCTTCCTTTTGCTGAGCAATGTTACATCTTCATATCTCCAATAAGGATTTAAATTTTGGATATGTAAAATTTTATAAAGACATTTTACATGATCATAAAAATAACATTTTTCATGAATTAACTCTAAACTGACAATGCAAAACAACAGTACTGACAGGAACTGTACTGTACAGGATGACTTTAAATACATTCTATACAGCTCAGTGTTCAGCATCGTGTTCATTATAGGACTGCTCTTCAACATTGTGGCTTTGTACATCTTCACATGCTCGCTGAAACAAAGGAATGAGACCACGATCTACATGTTGAATCTGGTTGTATGCGACACACTATTTGTCCTCAGTCTGCCATTTCGGATTTCTTACTTTCTCAACAAGGAATGGACTTTCGGGCCAACCCTTTGCAAAATCTCTGTGTCGCTGTTCTACACAAACATGTATGGCAGCATTATTTTCCTGACCTGCATCAGTGCAGATCGCTTTCTGGCCATCGTTTATCCCTTCGCCTCCAGGTCATTAAGGACTAAAAGAAACGCAAAAATTGCCTGTTGTTCAGTTTGGCTGCTAGTGCTCTCGGTCAGCTTGACAGTTTGGTTTAAGTTGGAGACTTCCAGCTCTGGAAACACCACCAACTGCTTTGAAAAATACAGCAACAGTCAATGGAAATCTCAGCTATCCAAAGTGGTGCTGGTCATGGAGACTGTGGGCTTCGTGATCCCACTGCTCATCAATCTTTTCTGCTCCATAATGATCCTAAGGACGTTGAGAAACCTGGACACAATTAAAAGTCAAGTGCACCTGAACAAGACCAAGATCTTGCGCATGATTGTTGTGCACTTGCTTGTTTACTGCTTTTGCTTCATCCCGTACAACATCAATTTATTTTTTTACTCATTGGTTCGCAGTAAAGTCATCGATAATTGTGCTGTGGAGACTGTGGTCAAAACTATTTACCCTATTGCACTGTGCATTGCGGTGACCAATTGCTGCTTTGATCCTGTTATTTATTACTTCACTTCAGAAACCATCCAGAACTGTATTAAACGCAAATCTTATGCACAAAGCACCAAGAGGTACAGCAATGGTCCAGACGAGTCTTCTGTGAACACGGCACAGTTCCTCATAGCCAAGTTAATATTTAACGAAACTGCTGTTTGAGGACACTGACGTTTCAATTCCATACGACAATAAAGAAGTAAAGAACAATATGTTTTCCTGTGTATACTTCACAATGACATACAATCATAACGAAGAAAATGTATTTTATAATTTAGTTTTTTACATGTTTTGGTCATCATATATAAGTGAACATTTTACATTTCATTTATTATTTAACAAATAAAAAAGCAATCTGTGGTTTATATAATGAGCTATATAATGAATGTTGAAATGTCAGAACATTTTATTCGAATTGTGTAATTTAGCAGGCTGAGAAGATTTGAGGTTATAGCACGTTTATAACACCTAACATATTATTGCTCACACAGTTACATGTAGTGAAAAAACTTTCATAATCTAAACAATTATTCTTCCCTGAAAATCCTACAGAAATGAATTTTATGGTTTATATAAAAATGTATTGCAATATACCTTAAACTTGTTGAGTTGACAGTTTTTAAACCCAGAGATGCATTTAACTATAAAATATTTATTTTATGAACACAGTTCAATCATTTAAGCTCATTAACTAAACATTTTCAAAACTATGCATAACAATGTAATGTTTGAACCTTCCATACAAAAGATTCCATACTAAACACATTATTGTTAAAGCTTGATATTATTAAAGCCTGTTTGTTTGTCAGTTACTGAAGTTTAGATTAAATTATTCAACCCTAGTTAACAACTACAAAAAAAAGCTGTTACAACAATAAAGAGGTATTGATTTGCACCTCTGTATCTTAACTAAAATATCACAGACCATCTGGCTATTTATTGTGGAAAATTCAGCAGTGATTCCATTACAACTTTCATTCCCCCCCCCTCTTCAATTCCATCCAGTAAATAGAAGAATAAATAGAAATTAAAAAGAATTAAAAATAATTAAAACCTGTGTGACACTGTCTACTAGGGTTGGGCACTATTGCTAAAAAACTTTTTTTTTTTTTCATCATTAAGAATGGATCTTGATTATGATTTCAATAGTATTTTCTTGTAATAAATCAATTGTATAACCTTTCATTTGCATTATAAGTGAGCTTTTATTTTCAGAAATGTGCAAAACTATTAACAGCACCACCTAAAGCAATCACTGCGCACAATTACTATATTTTAAACAAAAAGATAAAGAAAAATATTTGCAAAACCTGCTATAGATGGCATTGATAGAATTTTTGTAACATGGGTAAATGGGAAGCATGTCTTTCGTGCCATGAATTACCACTGCAACGGAGAGATTCTTCCATTTATAGTGCGACAGGAAATCAACAACAAGGCATCGCACATAGTATCTGATATAAACAACGCAAACCTCCCTTCCTTTAATGAACTTGCCATATATTATTGTTCCATGGATTAAATGGATATGAGATTCAAAGAATCACTAAAAATATTTGTATATGAATGGGTTTACAGTAGGAGTCCTAGCATAGATATTATTTGAATATACAGTGGTGTGAAAAACTATTTGCCCCCCTCCTGATTTCTTATTCTTTTGCATGTTTGTCACACAAAATGTTTCTGATCATCAAACACATTTAACTATTAGTCAAAGATAACACAAGTAAACACAAAATGCAGTTTTTAAATGAGGGGTTTTATTATTTAGGGAGAAAAAAAATCCAAACCTACATGGCCCTGTGTGAAAAAGTAACTGCCCCCTGAACCTAATAACTGGTTGGGCCACCCTTAGCAGCAATAACTGCAATCAAGCGTTTGCGATAACTTGCAACGAGTCTTTTACAGCGCTCTGGAGGAATTTTGGCCCACTCATCTTTGCAGAATTGTTGTAATTCAGCTTTGAGGGTTTTCTAGCATGAACCGCCTTTTTAAGGTCATGCCACAACATCTCAATAGGATTCAGGTCAGGACTTTGACTAGGCCACTCCAAACTCTTCATTTAGTTTTTCTTCAGCCATTCAGAGGTGGATTTGCTGGTGTGTTTTGGGTCATTGTCCTGCTGCAGCACCCAAGATCGCTTCAGCTTGAGTTGATGAACAGATGGCCGGACATTCTCCTTCAGGATTTTTTGGTAGACAGTAGAATTCATGGTTCCATCTATCACAGCAAGCCTTCCAGGTCCTGAAGCAGCAAAACAACCCCAGACCATCACACTACCACCACCATATTTTACTGTTCATATGATGTTCTTTTTCTGAAATGCTGTGTTACTTTTACGCCAGATGTAACGGGACACACACCTTCCAAAAAGTTCAACTTTTGTCTCGTCGGTCCACAAGGTATTTTCCCAAAAGTCTTGGCAATCATTGAGATGCTTTTTAGCAAAATTTAGACGAGCCTTAATGTTCTTTTTGCTTAAAAGTGGTTTGCGCCTTGGAAATCTGCCATGCAGGCCGTTTTTGCCCAGTCTCTTTCTTATGGTGGAGTCGTGAACACTGACCTTAATTGAGGCAAGTGAGGCCTGCAGTTCTTTAGATGTTGTCCTGGGGTCTTTTGTGGCCTCTCGGATGAGTTGTCTCTGCGCTCTTGGGGTAATTTTGGTCGGCCGGCCACTCCTGGGAAGGTTCACCACTGTTCCATGTTTTTGCCATTTGTGGATAATGGCTCTCACTGTGGTTTGCTGGAGTCCCAAAGCTTTAGAAATGGCTTTATAACCTTTACCAGACTGATAGATCTCAATTACTTTTGTTCTCATTTGTTCCTGAATTTCTTTGGATCTTGGCATGATGTCTAGCTTTTGAGGTGCTTTTGGTCTACTTCTCTGTGTCAGGTAGCTCCTATTTAAGTGATTTCTTGATTGAAACAGGTGTGGCAGTAATCAGGCCTGGGGGTGACTACAGAAATTGAACTCAGGTGTGATAAACCACAGTTAAGTTATTTTTTAACAAGGGGGGCAATCACTTTTTCACACAGGGCCATGTAGATTGGTTTTTTTTTCTCCCTTAATAACATAAACCTTCATTTAAAAACTGCATTTTGTGTTCAATTATGTTATCTTTGACTAATAGTTAACGGTTTTTGATGAGCAGAAACATTTAAGTGTGACAAACATGCAAAAGAATAAGAAATCAGGAAGGGGGCAAATAGTTTTTCACACCACTGTATACATGTACATGGGTGGATGGAATGATATGAGTTATTATCCGGTGTGAGTAGGATTATCATCATAACCAGAGTGGTCACCAGGGAGGTCGAGCAGGTATCTCTCATTCTCACTCATCTTCTACACCGCTTTATCCTGTATTCAGGGTTGAGGGGCCTGGAGCCTATCCCAGGAGGCTTAGGGCACAAGGCAGGGTACAATCCATTGCAGGGCACACACACATACACACACTCGCACACCCATTCACACACCACGGGCAATTTTAGCAAAGTGTTGTTCAATATATACCCTCCAAGCAAAGAATTGGATGATTTATGACAGCTGTTGTAAATCAAATAGCGTCAAATAGCGTCTGTTCAACTTTCATTTTGGAACTATTTTTCCAACAATGACGGGACATATCAGAGGAACGTCATTTCCACAGTCATCAAACGTCAAAATGTTCGCTGGGAAGTATCTCTTTAATCCACCATAATTATTATTTCTAAACAAACACAGCAAATTATTCAATCCTACCACACGGGGTAAAAATGTGTATCGCCTGTAGAATTATAAAGAAACTCAAATAGCACAAATCTAAAAACTCAACCTGATAGCGCACATGATGTTTGACTAATTAATGCTCAGTGTATTAAAACTTGTGTAAACATGTAATGTGCGTAATGAGTAGGATTAAGACGAATCACCAATTCCAGTTCTGAAAATCGTTTGAAAATTATAATTATTTCAGTCATTAAGACATTCGCTTATGGGAAAGACAGCAGGCTCAAGGAGTCTGTTAATGCTGGGCTGTATAAAACACCTGTACAACTGTCAATCATTACAGATTCACAGGTGTCCTGGTTCATCTGCTGATTTTACTAGGGAAATAAAGATGACTGCTCTTTTGTGTATTTTTGAGTGATAACTCATAACATACTCCTCCAATGTTAAAATGTGGAGTTCATACACAATTAAGTTTTATTTGAACAGCAATAAACTACAGGTTCAAGGTCCGTAATCCAGCCAAAGTATCCTGTTCCTGTGTTAAACACAGATATTTGAGGACTTGCCACTTAACATCAGCTGAATCTCCAACAGATGGGCTTTGCATGTACGCACTGTCCCACACACACATGGTTCAAGGGCTTGGAGAGTTAAAAGATCTTCACTAGACGATTGAGGACACCATTTCTGACCAGCCAACCAACAATATATCCAATATTCACAATGAAACATGTGCAGCATGCCAGTAAGTCTAAAAAACTAAACACTTTTTTTTCTTTTTTTTCTGTCTAACGTTCAGGGTTAAATCTAAGCAAAAAGTTGTTATAGTTTGCAGAAATTCTATAGCATAACAGGGAAAAGCGCTTAAGATTTTTTCCCAGTATTATGAGCTGTATTGGGAAACAGAAAAACATATTTGCATATTGTATTGGCATAAATAGTGTAATATTCTTAGATATCTTAATATTCAAGAATGTAATATACCATCTTTAGAATCTTAGAGGACGGACTACAGAAATGGAACTTTTGGACTTTTTCCAATGTTTCATACCATTTGAGTGTTTACATGCTTAATTTAAATACCAAAAATACACGTAGTGGCACCGATTCATGAGAAGGTACGAAATCAGTAGTTTTTTTTTTTTTTTCTAAAAGCTATTTAATGTGAACACATCTTAAAAAGAAGTTCTTATATACATTCAATATAATCGATCAACACATATGCACTGTATGTAACACATATGTATGTAACACATATTACAGACAGCCCTTGTTGCAACCTAGGTCGTGTTGAAAAAGTTCAACTTCCCATGGAGTCAAAGCCAAGAAATGTTTGTGAAATGCATTTTACCAGACAAAAAGAGTTCTGAATGTACTTGACATAACAGGTAAGCTGTGCAAATGAGAGAGACTTGATCAGATTAAGGCTTGTTTCAATTACTGGTTCCTTCCAAAAGCAATCACAGTGCTGTGCTTAACTCTCATTAGGGTTGTTTCAGACAATAAAATACTGCCAAGTAACATAGAAGTTCAATAATGCAGAAACATACTGTGATGAGTCTTATTTAAATTAAAACCAGTTCTCGCCTCGTCTTTATCGGTTTCATGTTCTACAGTGTATGTAGAAGTGGTCTGAAGTGAGAAAACGACTGACTGTAGTTAGATGAACAAGTTAACAGTTGAGAGAAAACAATTATAATTTAATTTGCCCCTGGATCTAATCAAGATTGAAAACAGACCTGCAATTTATTATACAAAGTTAAACAAGTAATTTTAGTGCTTAGTTGGTTTTTATATGAATGGGTATTGACTGACATTGAAGGTTTCAGTATCAGTATCGGAAAAGAAATTATCATCTCTAGTGACCTTTGTGTGGTTTTGCTGCTTTTCTTACTGTATGCAAAGGTGGAAAGAGCAGTCAGCGTCTGCTTGGCTGACATTATGGTTTTTTTGGCCATTAAGCAATGTACTTTACATTTTTAGCACACACAAGTTTAATTGCAGCTCAGGCACCTTTAAAACATTTCTGTGTTACAAATTTAGAGTTCTGAAATGAAATGCAATGAGATGGGCACAGACAGACACTCATGAAAGAGAAACTGACAGAATTGAAAGCTAGTAATTAGTCATCTTGATTTACAGTAACTCTAGCTTAGACCAACTTACAAGCTATGCAAGACAGTGGGATTAAATAACTCGGGCCTTAAGTTGTTACAATTATTTGCTACATTACATGAAATTAATAATAGTTGGCAGTATTGCAGTAGGTGCTACATTTGAAAACTAAATTGTCTGTGGTATAAGGTGATTATACCAGAAGCATTTTAGTCTTCAAATGCAACTACTACTGCAATACTGCCAACTATTATTAAATTCATGGGTGGCAGGCCTTTTAACATAATCCAGTCTTTAAGAGTAATGTCTGCAGACGAGGACAAGTTACTAAGTCATTCCAGGCACTGGCGGCATAGACAGGAAGTTGACACAGGAATAGAACAGTTGCTGTTTTGCCTTTAGTACGTTCCATGAATCAATGGAAAAAGGAGCACTTGTAGTGGTGACACACCCTATTAACGCAAATATAATCACAGATGGGTGTGCAAAGGTCACTAACAGCTTTGCACAGTGCAAATATTAAATCACAATAGATTATCTGCAAGCATATTTAGCTGTTTAGATGAATCAAGATCATGAATGTAGTGGTTCAAAACGAAGCACACAGTGTCCTTGATCATTGCCTTTAGCCCTTAACCGTTCGGTTGTACCTTGTCTAACCTGTAGATATAACTGTTGGTGTCATTCTTGTTCTTTACAGACAGGTTAAACCCAGGAATGAAGCTCATTTGTTCTGACTGATGTAACTCGAGTGAGTACCTCAGGAGCTCATGATGGATCTGATTAACAACACAGCTGCCATTCGGACACCATTCAACTGCTCTGTGGAGATCGGATACCGCTTCACCTACTTCCAGATTTCCTACAGCCTTATCTTCATATGCGGCTTGACCAGCAATGGCATGGCACTCTGGCGCTTGTGGCTAATGCCATGGACTCAAACCAGCACTGCAGTCTTCATGGCCAATTTGGCAGTCGTTGACCTCTTTTTCATTCTTTCTCTCCCACTGCGCATCTATTACTACTACAACCGGTCGCAAAGCATGGCTTGGTCTCCTGGAAACGTTTTTTGTGTGCTGACTTTCGCCCTCAAGTACATCAGCATGTATGGAGGCATCTTCTTCCTGGCATGCATAGGGCTGGACCGATACTTTGCTGTGACACGGCCTGTGCTGCGGCGACCGAAGCAAGCACATAACGCCTGCATGCTCAGCACTGCAATTTGGTTAATGGTACTAGCGCTGAGCTTAGCACTTCCATACATGCACTTTGCAGCCTCCGACAGTCAGTACAAGTGCCTGCTCGACCCATCCTTGGGGCCCCATCAAACCTTCATCCTGGGAGCGCTGGGTCTGGTACTGGTTGCATTCCTGTTACCTGCATTTCTTCTGCTCTTTAGCTACTGCCGTGTCTTGCGTGTGCTTGGCAGGATGCCTCACCGTGGGAAAGGCCGCCACCGCCGCACATTAACACTCATCTACTCTGTGTTGGGCATCTTCCTGTTCTGTTTTGCCCCATATCACACCAACCTGCTGTGTTACACACTCACCCACGTAGGAACTGTCCCCAGCTGTGGTCTGGCTAAATTTGCAAGTGCCCTGCACCCAGTCATGCTCTCACTTGCCAGCGCCAACTGCTGTCTAAACCCACTTGTCTACTACTACTCCAGCAGCCTGGTGCACAAAGTTACTGGCAGCAGACAGAGCAGCCAGGAGACAAACACTAGCTTCAATTCCAGAAGGAAACATCTTCTAAGTAAAAGTTTTACCATGACTCCATCAGGGACACACAAAGCTGAACTTAAGCATCATTGTTTCCTGCATATTAGCACCACAAAACAGACCAGCACCTGCAACTAGGCTAACTAAGCGTATGTGATGAACATAGTGAGAGGTGGCCCTTTACATACCACATATGCTCTAATTATGTGTGAAAAATTATATGTGCTCTAATTATGTGTGCCCCATCCACCCTGACCAAAAAATATACATACATACATACATATATATATATACATACATATACATATCTATATATATATATATATATATATACACACACACATATATATATACACATACATATATATACACATACATATATATATATATATATATATATATACACATACATATATATATATATATATATATATATATATATATATATATATAAATTCTTCACAACAAGGCAAAATCTGAGCCCCAACCACATAGTAGTGTATTAAAATAGCTAATCCATTTAGCATAGTGATATTTACATTTTGTTGCAGAAATATGACAAGGGTATGTGAAAGTTTCCCCCCCAACACACTGACCAAATATAAAACTGAGTGCAAGCAAAATTCCAAGCGCAATTTGCTTGAACTGTCCACTTCTGGTTCTCTTCTGCTATACTGACTGCAAGACTGAAAGCCAGAGAACTTAGCTTCACTGTCCTCTGACATAATTTCATCAAGCTAAAATAACCAAGCAGGTGCACGGCAACACAATAAAGATTACAGTTATGCTAGAGCTAGTTTTCTTCAGATGACGTCTGAATATTTTACAATCGTCTATAATACTTGATGATCTTTGCCAACCCATTTATCTACAAACTAAAGTCAACACCCATATTACTTCCATTCAGTGCACTGTGTTACCTTTAATCATGTCACGTTATGCCATGCATTAGTTGACGGAAAAGCTCACCGATTTCCATGCAATGCTCTCCATGATCTGCTGCTCACAGCGCCACAAGTGTTCGATCATGTCGTGCTTCAGAGTGGGCTCCGCCTTGATGAAGCTTTCTATCACTTTATAGAAGTCAAAGGCATGAAGCTGGAAGACATCCAAGATCCAAGGGAAGCACAGGTTCGTCTCAGGAGATTCACTGCTGCCATTCTTCAGGGAATATCCTAAAGGGGAGCAACTGGCAGTTAAATTTCCAAAATATTCAGTTCTTCAGCAGTTCAACAGTTTCTTTTATCCGAGTTTAAGTTTTTATATACAACACACACAGAGTATGTATGTATGTATGTATGTATGTATGTATGTATGTATGTATGTATGACATACACTCGAATATATATACACAAAATTGCTAAGATTTATGACACAGTAAAGAAACAAACACAGTGAAGAGTTATTATTTTAATTCAATTGTATTTATAAAGCATTTTTTTCAAACAGTATAAATTCAACTTTATAGATCCAAATTAATTGTTGAATATTATAGTGTTAGAAAACCGAAAGTTCAGTATAATCGGAAATGTGTTCAAGCCCACTTTCTTTGCTGGTGCTCGGGTACAAAACTATTTGTGGGAATTTCATTCCTAAAATATTAAGCGACTGTAGTCACAAGCCATCAGAGAAAAATGACTAAAAATCAGCCGAGTCCAGGACCATCTTTATGGTCAAGTGGTCAACACACGCATCAGCAGCAGCCCACATGGGGTCATCCTCGGCAGCAGCTTTCATACAACGAGAACTCCAACTAGATGCAGGACACCAATGGCGCTTTTCCAGTGCATAGTACGGCACGACATGGTTCAGTTCAACTCACTTTTGGGGGGTTTTCCACTGGGAACAGTACCTGGTACCTCGTCCTTTTTTTAGTACCACCTCAGCAGAGGTTCCAAGCGCGCCGAACCGTTACCAAAACGTGACGTGTAAACTCTGCTGGTCACTGATTAGCCGGAGAAAATCGTCATTACTGCGTCACTGAACTTGCGACACGAGACACAACAGAACCGCTATATTTAGAACAGCCAGAGAAGGATCGGACGCACCTTTTTGTATTAACCAAAAATTTTCTTTGGCTGCCGTCGGGCTCTTTTGAAACAAACTCCTTCGTCTCGCTTTTAAAAACATCCACACACTTCCACTGCGCCGAACCGAAGTGAGTTGAACTGAACCGTGTCGTGCCGTACTATGCAGTGGAAAAGAGGCACAAGATGTGTTGATTATCAACATGTGTCCCCAGTGAGTGTTATGTACACATTAACATGAATGTGTGATGCATCCTGTTTAATTCCTCAATCTAGACTGCTAATAGAGATATATATGTGGTGTTCAAAAAGCACAATGTGGTGCAATTTTCAGGAGCCCACATACTGTACCTTTGCCCACTGTATTGATATAATTCTGACCAATCAGAATTTAGAATTCACCAGCATGGTTTAAAATGGTTTAGAATTAATGTTATTTTTCCAGAGATAGGATTTATATTTGATTCTTGAGCCTTAATATCAGCAGATCTTACTAGACAGACCCTGGTTAAAGGTGTAAAAGGCAAGTTGCTGTAACTGGGCTTACCAACATAAGTTGCCAGGACAACTTCTAGTGAACACCCAAGGAGTGAAGTGTGGAAAGTAGCGTTGTTCAGGAGCTTACTGTAAAGAAAAACATCCTTTCATGATACCGATTAATCATTTGGATGATTGTTTAAACTCTAACCATGAGCAGAAATTTTCAATACTGTGCTTACCTGAAATTCTGCACAGAGAGTCTTTTCTCTTCCTAAGGGCAACATTAAGGAAACCATCAAATTTTATTTAACAAAAAGACAGCAGTTCTGTTTCAACCAAATCCCTTTACACTCACCGATTTAAGCATTGACTCCATGACTTTGTAGTAAAGCTGGACACCTAGAGTAAATCTCTGCAAAACAGAAAAAGTAAGCTTATCTTGCACATGAACTTCACATTATAGACTGACTGAAGTTTTTTTATTTTTATTTTTTACCTTTTTGCCCAAACCTTCACAGCGCTGACCAACAGCTTGAGCAAATTTCTGGCTGAAAATCTGACTGAGGTGTTCAACCCGCTTCATGATGTCTTCTGATGGGTCCACAGTGCAGTTCTTTTGGGGAAAAAAATTTGATAAACAAATAATTTAAAGACATTAAATAATCAGTGGTACTTCTAAATCCTGAAAACTTTCCTGTGCATAGATCCAGCTGAAATGGTTTAAATGACATTCTTCTACACCACTTATCCTTTACAGTATCACAGGGGGCCTGGAGCCTATCCTAGGAGGCATTGGGCACGAGGTGGAGCATACCGTAGAACCCTTGACCAGGGAGGTACTAGGCGACAGTGCTAACCACTAAGCCACTGTACTGCCAAAACTCTAATTTATACTAAATTCAGGAAAAGAGGCCTATTTATAAGCGTGTTGATGACTGTGTTTGGATGAAAAACAAATAACTTGGAATTTGACTACACAGGGTGGAGAAACTATTTTATTGCCTATGGTGAGCTTACAAGAGAAGCTAAATAATGAATGAATACTGGAGTACTTCATTTCAATTCAAGTCACTGATGTATTTTATAAAATTATTTTGTTGTTTCAAAAAAAAAAACATTTCACCCATCAGTTCTTTCTGCATTTTGTACAATATCATGCTTAGTGCAATATGAATAGACTGTGTGTGGTATTCATAACTTCCTCTATATATTAACTGCTTCCTTTGTGTTTCTGGTAGATGTGTGCATCATGTAAATCTATTCTTGTTAGTTGGCTTGTGAAATTTCCCATAGTCATTTCTCACCACTTTGTAAACCTAAGACTATGCGGGAACCTGAAACCACTGAAATATACTTTACAGGTTAAAAAAAATCCTCCAAATTAATTTCATCATTTGCATCCAGAAAAGCATTTTTATCAGCATTATGGATAAAAACTTTTTTGGGAGAGTACAGGTTACTCAGTCAATTTTAAAGACAATTACAGAAAGCATTACAATTGTACTATGAAGCAGACTTGAATGAAAAGTGTAGATGTAAAATGTGTAATTAATTTATATAATAAATTATTTAGAAAAACTGACTTAATGGATGCGACATCACCACATTACGGTTGTGACTTGTGTCTGAATCAGCCGTCTACAAACTATATAAAAACATGATGGAATAGTGCATTTTTAAACATTAAACATGTGAACTAAGTTACAAACTGTCTTTTTCTTTGTATTTTTCATCATTTTTAATTGAGTTTCTTGAATATTGTGAATTTCTGTCTTGATTATAGCTGAGATACAATATGGCAAGAATGCAAAAAAAAAAAAAAAAAAAAAATTTTATGTTATGCATTGCTCAAAATTAACATTTAAATAAAGCTTTTCTATTCTGTCATTTAGCAATTCCGACAATAAGCTTTGTCTTCTGGCACCAGCGCTACCTTGTGAAATTTTGTCAATGCTAAACTGGAAGATGTATGCTTTCCATTGTCTTATTAATTACAAGGCAAAAATTAGGAAAACTAGAAAACTGATAATTGTGGCAAGGTTATAACAGTGTACACTATAAGGCAAAAGTTTGGAGACACCTTCTGCTTGAGTGGTTTTTCTTAATTTTTATTATTTTCAACATTTTATATTAATACTGTAGACATCTAAACTATGAAAGAACACAAATAGAGTTATTTAGTAAACAAATAAGTTTTAACCCAGAATATGTTTTATATTTTAGATTGTCCAAAGTAGTTAGATTTAGTTTTGATGACTGCTGGGCGCACTCTCGGCATTCTCTTACCAGATTCAAAAGGTAGTCACATAGAATGGTTTTCAATTCACACGGGCGCCTTGTCAAGAGTTAATTTGTGACATTTCTTGCCATCTTATTGTACTATCAGAGGAAGGGTGGGTGCGGGTTTTTTAACTATTGTCCATCATCACAGATCAGACAACCAGGAAAAATGTCAAGAACTTGTATCCCCAAGTGCAGTCTCCAAAACCATCAAAGGCTATGATGAAACTAGCCTGCATGAGGACGACCAAGAGCTAACTCAGCAACAGAGGTTAAATTTATTGGAATGATCACCTTCAGAAACCACCGGTTTTTAGCACCTCAGATTGGCGCCCACATAAATGCTTCTCAGAGTTCAAGCAGCTGTTACGACCCAAGGTCTAGGGTCCCTGAGCGTAACAAATAAATAATAAATAAAATAAACTTTTCAACAAAGATTTATAAGTGTGCGTGGTCTTTTATTTTTATACACACACACACAGGAAGCTCTTGGCTTCAGGGTTGGGCCAAGGCCAAAACAATAAACAAAAATCCTGTCCCTATCTCCTCCCATAAACTAACTAAACTACCAAAGAAAAGAAAATATAAACCAAAAACATAGGGCTAAACTAACTCCCTAACAACGCAAAAGACAGGAGAAAATAGGTTATAAACAAAAGTGGCACCCAATCCCTACTGCTTCCTTAAACTTAACTATGTACAGAAAAATTAACAGAAACAAAAGATATTTACAATATATACACAAAAAAAAAAAAAAAAAATCTATATACAACCGTGGGTGAATCACTCCCTAACACACACACACACACACACACACACACACACACACACACACACACACACACACACACACACACAAAAAAAAGAGAAAAAACAACCCACACCACACCGGCTAGCAAACTCTGGCGCGACTCAACAGTTTAACGTTTTTTTTTTTAAACAGCACAACGATTTGCAACACACAACGCACATACGGTAATCACAAGCTACGAGTCGCGCGCGCACACATGGGACAAGCACCAACAAAACTCGCCCGCTTCCGGCTTTCGTCCTAAAAGGACGCGCCGGTCCAAGGACGGCCAATCACGGAGCACATCGCCACACGTTCAATCAGGGCGGAGTCACCTGTGAGAGAGGGAGAGCGAGAGAGAGAGTGCGCGCACACGGTCACCGCAGCCACACATGCGCACATACGTGCAACACACACCTGCACGTGACACAGCAAACATATTTTAATACCCACTGTCCAGAGGAGACTGTGCAAGTGATGAAATTAATTTGGAGGATTTTTTTTTAACCCATAACGTATATTTCAGTGATTTCAGGTTCCCACATAGTCTTAGGTTTACAAAGGGGTGAATTGCACAAAGAAACCATTATTTCTGAAGAACAACAAGCAGAAGAGACTTGCTTGGGCAAGCAGATATTAGATCAGTAGAAAATTGCCCTTAGATGTGATAAGACCAAATTTAAGACTTTTCATTATAACCACCATGTCTTGTTATATATGGAGAGGGTGAACAGACCGTTTCTGAATGTGTGGTTCTTACTGTGAAGCATGGAGGAGGAAGTGTGATGGTGTGGTGGCACTTTGTGGGTGACACCATCGGTAACTCAGTGAAAACCAAGTTACCGATGGTGTCAGGATGGCTAGAACAGCATTTTGCAGCAAGATGACATCCCATGTTGTCTGTACTTTGAGGGACTATTATTTGTTTTCCAACAGGACTGTGACCCCAAACACACCACTAGGTTAAGAGCTAAGTGCCAAAGAAGGAGAGCTGCAACAGATGACCTGGCTTCCTGATCTATATCCAATTGAGATAGCTTGGGATGAGATAGACCAGAGAGTGAAGGAAAAGCATCCAGCAAGAATTCAACACCACTGGGAACTCAAAGATAGCTGGAAAACCATTCCAGGTGACTACCTCATGGGGCTGATTGAGACTGCCAAGAGGGTACAAGCTGTCATCAAAGCAAAAGGTGGTTACATTATGGATTACTTTACACATTATGTTCACTACACAATTCCCCATTGGATCTGACAAAATTTTGAGTAATATTATATACAATTTTTAAAACAATAAAAAGACAATTTGAATAAGAAAGTGTGTCCAAGCTTTGTCTGGTACTGCAAGTTTAATTTCTTTGTCAGTGAGTTGCTTTAAAATGTTGGGGATCAAGTGTAAGGCAGTGAGAATAACATTTTAAAGGTAGTTGCTGTTAGCATACCCTGAAGTAAACCATGAGTATTCCTGACGGTCGGTCACTGTTTGAGGTAAGCTCACCCCTCAGCTGCTGAATTGAATGCATGGCCGCTCTGAAAGGCAAAAATTCCAAGTTACAAAGAATATAAAAAAGGAACACGTTATAATTCTAACCTGGTTGGTCACAAACCAAAAGTAGGTCAAAAGCACACAGAGTGCATTCTTTTTTTCAATGTCAGGAATTTACCTTACTTTATGGGTTTCAAACTATAACCAAAGTACATTACATCTGGCACGTAACGAGCAACGTGTGGCACTTCAAAAAAAATAACTGTGGCATCTAATTTCCCAGTTTGGGAAAATTTCCTAAAATTTCACAAATTACTTGCACACTTGCAGTTGCTGAAATCCTGATCTGCTGAAAGAACTGCTGAAAGACACAACATTATTAAGAAGCCTAGGTTCTGATTCAATTAAAACTGTGATTCTATAAGTACTGCATTTTTATAAATATCCCTATTCAATATTACATTTTTCACAATTTTAAACCTTTATTGATTTTAGTGATTAAATGTTTAATGATTAATTAAAATGTAGCTCATTTCTTATAACATTATTTTTCTCACAAAAAATAGGCAGCATTTAAACAACATAAAAATAACTTCAAATACACATGTTTAACGTTTAACAGAGCAGCAACCCAGCAAACATTGGTCCGACGGCGATGTTGTGTCCCCGGCCAAAAACAGTCACTGTATGAAGTCATTACTTGGTAAAAATATGTGACAAAACATTTCCTAAAAATGCATTCAACGACATTTGAACACGTCTACAGTTGTCTGGGATTGCATGCATAGCCATTACTTTGACTTTTATCCAAGGGTTGTTCAATAAATAGCCTCCAAGCAAAAAAATTGGATGATTTATGACAGCTCTTGTAAATCAGATAACATCAAACACGTCCGTTCAACTTTAATTTTGGAACTATTTTTCAACCATGACCCCGTCGGAAGGATGGGACATGTCAACGGTCATCAAACGTCAGAATGTTTGCTGGGAAGTATCTCTGTAATCCACCATAATCGTTACTTCTAAACAAACATAGCAAATAATTCAATCCTACCACACGGGGTAAAAATGTGTATCTGTAGTATTATAAAGAAACTCAAATAGCGCAAATCTAAAAACTCAACCTGATAGTGAGCACGTGGGCACTATGATTTTTGACTAATTAGTGCTCATTGTAATAAAACTTGGGTAAGCGTGTGTAATGAGTAGGATTAAGAATATTTCGCTCACAGAGTTTGGAGCATAGATATAAACCTACTAAAATGCATTAAAACTGTCAGTCACTCATTCACTCATCTTCTATGTATTCAGGGTCACGGGGGCCTGGAGCCAATCCCAGGGGGCTTAGGGCACGAGGCAGGGTACACCATGGACAGGGTGCCAATCAATCGCAGGGAGCGCGCCCGCACGCACTCACTACGGGCAATTTGGGAATGCCAATTATCTTAACCTGCATATCTTTGGACTGTGGGAGGAAACCCGGAGTACCCGGAGGAAAACCACAAAGCACGGGGAGAACATGCAAACTCCATGCACACCGAGACGGGAATCGAACCCGGACCCTGAAGGTGCAAAGTGACAGTGCTAATTGAAAACTATTAGATTTATTCTTTTTACATTTAACATCTCTTTATACATCTAAGCAGTTGAGGATTAACAGTCTTTCTCAAGTTTCTCAGCAAATTGGTGGTGCAGATTGAACGTGGGATGTTCCAATCACTAGTACAACACCATAACCACTGAGCTACACCTGCCCCAAATTAATAAAGTAAAAGGGCATACATGCCAAAGTGACCCACTATAAAATAACCGCAGTGTACAAGATTCAGTGGCTTAATGCTTTTACAAGACAACCAGAAATGGGTAAATAAATTACATTTTAGTGTTTAATTAATTCTAATTTATTTTATTATTAACATCGACAATAAACTGGCCACCAGACAGCATAGTTTAGCAACATTAAGCTCTGGTTGCTTAGCAACATGACCATCAGGCTAAGCAGAATAATTAGCAGATGCAATGGACAGGACAATAGCTTAAATTGCCCATGAAATTAAATGTTGTTTCAAGACTTTGTGTATCTGCCCCTCAGTGTTATGGAAACCAATATGATATTACATGTTTTAAATTTGTAGTTCATTACTTCTGGGAAATCCCTTCCTCTAGAGTAGCAGCTCATTAGCACATTTCTGACTGTGTATCCTCTCCCACACTTGGCACCTTTGGTATATATTAAGAAATTGAAATTTTTTGCCATGACTAAAAGAAATCAACCACTGACGCAGGTTAAATTTTGCAATTCAAGATCTTAACCATGCATGTGAGTGACTCATCAATTAGTTAGGGCTTGATTCAGTTTGTACATGTGATGTGATAATATTAAACCCGTATCTTGATGTGGTTAGCACTGCTGCGTTTCTGATATACAGTATGTAAAGCAGCGGTTGAAGCTTTCCTACCTGATTGGGGTCTGTGGTGGAATTGAGATGTTCTCCTCTCCAGATGGATTCTTTCTAGGAGTCATTTCAACCTTTGTACTAAAAGAAAAAAAGAAGGTAAAATAGACAGTTAACCACAAACATATTAGCAAATCAGTTTTAATTTAATACAAAGGAAGATTCATGAGCAATACATACACTTCAGTTTTGATTGATTTGAGGGTCTCGTCATCATCTAAGAACAGTCGTGCGTCAAAGTCCTTGCTTTTATGGTAGAGCTCTTCATAACTTTTGGATAAATTTTCCATCTATAAAGAGAACAAAACCAATTTCTAAACACTGTGCAAATATACTCTAAAGCAAAATAAGGCTTTAACATTCAATTATATTTTGTTGAACCGGCAACAATATTCCCCTTCCTCATAAATGTGCAGAGTCTATATAATCATGTAACGCAATCAAATGACAGATAATACAGACTTATTGACTTTCAAGCTCAGCTCAGAGCTAATGTTTACTTCAGGTTCACTGAACATCATAGATCTTTAAATTATTCATTTAAGAGGAATACAGAAGCTTATGGTCAGACCAGATGCAGCACTAATGTATGTTTGCACTATAAAAACAGAGGGGGGGGGGGGGAGAGATCCTTCGGAATTGAAATTCTGAACACAGTAGACTGACAACTGTATTAAATGGCATTTTATAAAACTATAAAAATAAGGAACATAAGCAATTCATGCTATTATAGGAAAGTATAAAAATACTGGGGTGTTCTGTTGTGAAGCGTGGTTACTGTGACCACTCTGACCAACTCTATCTACAGTAGTACTGATAGCTGATTCCCCCAACTTGCTCTAGATTATATTTATCATAAAAATTTAAATGAGAGTTTTATCTCTGAAGATGAAGACTTATTAATAGACTTGTTAATTTATTAAAGTTGATGCAGCCTATGTGTTGTGCCCTGGCTGTATGCAGGCTGTTAAAATATGGCATCATACAGTGCATCCGGAAAGCATTCAAAGTGCATCACTTTTTCCACATTTTGTTATGTCACAGCCTTATTCTAAAATATTTTTTTCTCAGAATTCTACACACAACACCCCATAATGACAACATGAAAAAAGTTTACTTGAGATTTTTGCAAATGTATTAAAAATAAAAAATTTGAGAAAGCTCATGTACATAAGTATTCACAGCCTTTGCCATGAAGCTCAAAATTGAGCCTTGGCGCATCCTGTTTCCCCTGATTATCCTTGAGATGTTTCTGCAGCTTAATTGGAGTCCACGTGTGGTAAATTCAGTTGATTGGACATGATTTGGAATGATCAGTGGAAACAGGATGCGCCTGAGTTCAATTTTGCAAAAGCTGTGAATTCTTATGTACATGTGCTTTCTCAGTTTATTTTATTTTTTTTAAATGAATGAAAAAAGTTTACTTGAGATTTTTGCTCATGTTGTCATTATGGGGTGTTGTGTTTAGAATTTTGAGAAGAAAAATGTATTTAATCAATTTTTAGAATAAGGTTGTGACATAAAATGTGGAAAAAGTTGTGAATACTTTCCGGATGCACTGTATCAAACATCAATAAATTCCCCCGAAAAAAAAAAAAAAAAAACAACTATAAGTTTATAAAATTACTATAGTTATACTGCTACACTGAAATCATTCTGATTTAATTTTTTCTTTCTTGCCTCACAAGTCAAACAAGTGTTTTTTTTTTTTTCAAAATAAAATATGTAGGGCAACAGTAACCTGGCAGTTCGAGAAAAAAAAAAACCCTTCATTTAGGCAATCAAATATCATCTGAGGCAGGAGGAAACTTACTGCTGGAAGTTCCTGTGATCCTGACAAGCCCATGGAGTCCAGGAAGGCACAGAAGCTGCTTTGGTAGACGTTTTTCACCTATAATGATTCAAAAGCATTTCACCACCATTCTTCTTGTAAGAGACAATAGAAATCTCACAATTTGACAACTTTTAAACCTAAAGGGGAAAAAATTATGTATTTTTTTTCTGGCACTGTAGTCAACTTTTTCACACCTACTTCTGCTTTATCTTTCATTTTGTCCCTTATCTGTGATGGATCATCACAAACAGGAAACACAGTATGTTTCTTGGTTTTACAACTGATTATTTGCAATGTCCAAAAAGAACAGAAACCACCTTCTCACGCTACAGATGCATGTGAATTTTCTAACCTCATCTATGCTGCAGTTGCTCTCCTTACACAACTTCTCCAGCAACTGCATGTCCAGGTCTGGAGGACGGGGCTTGGCTTTGTTCCGCTTCGAAGTCCGAGTTGGGGGGCTCTGTGTCGTTTCGCTTATTGCCGACTCTGATCGAAAAGAAGACATGGGTGTAACTTATTCATGTTAACTACAAACTCTGGTACACCAAAACCTTTTTTCTGTAAGAGAGGAATAAGCATAACTCGCTTACTGTAGAGAGGCTGCAGGAGAGAGGGCGGGCAGCGCTTGATGTAGAACTCCAGAACACACAAAAGTAACTGGAATGCTATCACCAAATCATCCTCCATCTGCAGAGCGCTTCCTGTATAATCACAAACATGCATATACATGTATATATACACACATGTTTAATCATATACACTGTAAGACTGCAGGTTGGCCTTAAAAATGACCATAATAAAGAGGAAAATGAAATAAAGCAAAAAAAGAAAAATCCAACAATAAATATGAGTGGGCCCAAGCGCCCTGTGCCATTGACACCGCGCACTGTTTGTCTTTTGAGTGTGTTAAGACCTACAAAAAGCCATCACCACCTGGGTGAACTGCAAACATTGCACACTTCACACAATATGACGTAATAAGGCTGATGCTAGCTTGGGCCCTAAATATCTGTTACGTCAACTGGGTGTGTGTGTGTGTGTGAGAAAGAGGTGCGAGTGTTAACATTTGCGATTTGTGTGCATGTAGAATAGGGTGAGTTTTATGTTAAGACATCCAAAAAGTTGGTGTGCGCGTGCATGAGTGTGTGTGACGTGTGGGGGTCAGTCTATGTGTGACGAGTAAATATGTTTGTGCGTGTGTGTTAACACTTGTGATGTGTGTTACGTGTGTAAGACGTGTGATGTATAGAGCTGTTGTTGTTGGTCTTTCGGTTGCTCCCGACAAGGGGTCGCCACAGCGGACTATCCAGTCCGCACTACAACTTGGCACAGTTTTTACACCGGATGCCCTTCCTGACGCAACCCTCCCATTTATCCAGGCTAGGGACCGGCACTGCATCCATTGGCTGGGTTTGGGCACTGGCTGGGAATCGAACCCGGGCCTTCCACATTGCAGGCGAAACACCTACCACTGAGCCACTGTAGTTTATGGAATATTTTAGTAATCGAGTATTCTATCAAAAACTATCGATTAATCGAGTAATCAGATAAAATGTAATTTTGCTTAATTAAACAGCAATGTAAAATATAAGAGAAAAATTTATTGCTTTTCTTTTTAGAAAAATCTACTTTTATTTTTTATATGCATACAGCATTTTACCAAAAATAAACAAACATTGCCATTATTCACAATACAAGGCATAGCTTAAAGTTGACAGAGATGAATTAAGTGCATTACAATGCCATACATTCTTATTTTTTTTGGGTGACGTAAGCGCTTCTTCTTCGTCTGTGTATAGTGGCAACTTGCATCTGGAAGTGCGCTGTCACGCCAAACAAATAACTGCGCAAAAACATAATGCAAGCTTATTAAATGAATTAAAAGGAGCTTCGAGGCAGAAGATTCTGCCTCTATCATTTTTTGTAATCGAATTACTCGAGGAATTGTTTCAGCCCTAATGATGTATGAATGTTTGTGTATGTGAGTGTGTGTACGAATGTGATGTTACTCAATGTGATGTCACTGAACGCGTCACTATGATGTTACTCAATGTGATGTCACTGAACGCGTCACTATGATGTTCCTCAATGTGATGTCACTGAATGTGCCACAAAATATAATGTCACTCAATTTAAGGCCACACAGAAACGTATTACCCAGTTTTCAGTGTAAGGTTATCGTCACGGCTGACCCGTTTGAGGTATCAAAAATCCTTCTACAATATTGCATCCTCAATGTCTTTAGATAATGTGTGTGTGTGTGTGTGTGTGTGTGTGTGTGTGTGTGTGTGTGTGTATTGGTGATCATATAAATTTTATGTATGGTATATCAAAATCCATCTGGTTTGTTTTGCCAAACGACCCAAAATGACTGACTTCCTTTCGTGTTGTTGAAAGTTGTTCAGCTCAACGACATCTAAATGTGGTAAGGGTATAGTATTCAGAATAAAATAATTTCTTCATGAAGATAAAGTAAAGATTTTTAACGGGTTATTGACTAGGCTTAAGAAAAGTAAACTTATAACCAAAGAGGTCTTTATAATCAGAACAGACATGCAGTGCGTGATGCACTTGTACCATTGCCACATTTTGGGTTGGGATCAATACTTTTTAAATGGTACTAGTGCAAATATCTTTTTTTTTTAACACTACAAAAATGGTGGATAATATTTAAAAGATTTTCATTTAACATATACAGTATATATTTTTTTAATTAACGATATATTAAAATTAGTACATAATACACAAAACACAAGTCGCAACATAAATTTACATACTATCTAACCCAACTATGACAATTTAACACCAATCATTTTGACAGATGTTAATCTTGGTATTAAGATTTGCTATGAACCTTTTTGACTTTTCAGCAATTCTGTTGCAGAAATATGACCATATCTGCCAAATCTGGCAAAATACATTGCATGGCCTGCACAAGAGAAAACCATCTCGGATGGTGTTGATGAGGCCTGAGCATCCCTCTGCTTTTATGTTCATCACATACCTCAGACATTTACTTAGGTTTGACATGTTTCCCTCTTTACACTCATTTGTTAAAAGACATTTGTTTTAGGTCATGTTTAATTCAGCTAGCTAACGCTACCTGTTGCCGTAAGAGCTTTATTACTGCATTTATGTGCTCATTTATAGGTCATTAGTCTCTTTTATATCTTACACAGATGTATTGAAATAACACAAAGAAAAAAACAAAAAACAAAAAACTCATATCCAACCTTTAGCCAAGAGGAATAAGATCCAGCTACAGCGCAAAAGTTTTTGTCTCCTGAGGGAAAAACGAAATAAATTATGGACACACAAGAGGCCAGGTGCTGTATAATAATCAAGCAAGCACACGTAGAAGAATAAAAAAAAATTTTTAAGGATATGCGTGGATGGGAGTTTTTACTTACTTGAGTTCATCAGGCACACAATAGATTTTTACACATGTTCTGGGGGAAAACAACAACAACAACAGAGTAAAGATAACGCTTGCGACACAATACTCTATACGACTGCATCATCATTGCAAGTAGCAATGGATCCTTACAGCATGCTTTCTTTACAGTTGACCCTTCTCAAATTAAAACTGGTGTTAAATGCCAAAAAAAACTAAATTTATGATTTTTACTCGCTCATGCACTTCCTCTGAGTATACTCTTTTAACATTAGATGGCACACTGCTAGAAAGGGTAATTTCTTACAAATATCTTGGATTCTGCTTTGAGATCTGTAACTGGTGCTGAAGCAAGAACACATCACTGTAATCTATATGACATGGTGCAATGGACATCATTGCACCTAAGAAGGAAATCTCATTGCCTACTATTTATTGCAAAGGCTTTAATGGGTAAACTACCTCAGTACATATGTAATCTACTGACACTTCGCACTAACACTTACAGTACACGTTCATCAGTAAAACTCCTTCATTCTCTAACATGGACAGAGTTAGGCAAAAACTGCTTTTTCTTCATATGCACCACATGAGTGGAATTCATTACAAAATATCCTAAATTTGGACTCCCTACCCTCTCTAAATGTTTTCAAAAATCTTTCAAACTCAGGTCTTATACAACAATGTTATTGTTTTTCATAATTGTTTAGTTTTGAATTCTTTATTTTCTCCTCTCTTTTCTCTCTGTCTCTTTTTGACATTTGGAATTCCCATCTGCATGTCTTTTAGTCGTGTTTATGTAATTGCATTTTTGGAATGTCTGTATGTTTATATGTGTTAACATTGTATGTTCTGTGTATATATGTTGAAACTTTTAAACTTTGTTGCTGCCACCTTGGCCAGGACTCCCTGGAAGAAGAGATAATGTGTCTCAATGGGACATTCCTGGTAAAATAAAGGATAACTAAAAAAAATAAAAATAAATAAGGTGACTTCACTTTAGTAACTTGCTTCAGAGTTGAACTCCAAATCTGATTTTACATAGCATGGAGTTTAAACCACATCTTGTCCACACAGTAGAGCAATGCTTCTATAGGACCACCGCCCTACACACATTAGTGCTTTCTCAGGACCCAACATACTAATCAACTAATTAATGACAATGAGTGCGTCTTAAAAAGTCTTACTTCACAAATCGCTGATAGAGAGCCAGTGACACCTCGTATTTCTTCTCGATCCTCGTTACTGCAGAGTTTACTTTAGGGCTTATTGTGTCCAAGTTTTCATCCAGCTTTCGCATCAGGGCGAGAAACTGCTTCACACTGCGAAGAAACACAGCAGGGACATGGTTTACCAGGGGAAAAGACAGAAATCCAAGCTCTAAACATTACACAAATTAGATCTGAGCTTATCCATGGAATCGTATCGACAAATTTGTGCGCGTTTTTTTTTTTAAGTACTATAACTAATGACCTTAAAGGCTGGCAAAGGACATTGAGAAAAGCAATCCAGAGTGAGGTGAGAAGCAATTCAGAAATGTTACACTCCTGTGCAGAAATGCCTGATCATGCACATACTTCTGCCTTGACTGAGGTTAGAATTGGTAGGAACTTTTAGTGTTTTTTTTTTTTTTATAACGTTATGGTCTATAAGCGGATCAACTATTTAATATCATGAGCACGTTTCAAATCTGACTGGTCTGAAGATGATGAGTTTTCTGTAAGAGCAGCTATGCAACACATCATGCATTTATACACTGCGTGGACATAAAAAATAACCATAAAAATTTTTTTCCTTGATAACAGCACACAATATGTTGACCACTTTGCATGTGAAAATAATTCTTTATGCTCCCAGAACTCCTTTCACTATTTGCATCGTGAAATACGTCTGTGCCATGTAAAAAAACCCCGCTGACGTAATAGCCCGGTCATTCTGTACATTCAGGTCATCAGCTGACTGCTAAGCCTAGACCTGACCAACTGAAGTAATCCCAGATCATAACACTGCCTCCAGAGGCTTGTACAGTGGGCACAATGCATGATGGGTGCATCGCTTCCTGTCGTTCCCTGTTGCACCAATCACTCTGGTATAGGGTCAATCTGAAACTCATCAGAACACACAACCTTTCTTTGTTGCTCATCCAATATTTATGCTCCCTAGCAAACTGCTGCCTTTATGTCTGATTAGACTCATTAACAAGTGGTTACTTATAGCATCACAGCTGTTTAGTCCGAAATGCTATTACTTTCACTATTAAACATAACTGTTTTTTAATTGTTGATGTTTTTTACCATGCAACTTAACCAAGTGTTTAAGCCATTCATGATTTTTTCCCCCCCTCACCACGTATCTTCCACAAAGTTAAAGGTTCAGCACTATCCTTCCAGGTTTTGGTAATGTGTTGACAGGTTCTTAATCCAGTTCGAGTAATTTCTTCGAGTAAATCTCATTATATACATTAAATACGTTTTGCCATGTCATTCAGACATCTTTTATCATACTTTTGTCTTTCCACCTACCTCAGACCAACAGCCTTCTGAAATTCCGTAAATGTAAAGCTGACGTCATCCGAGTCCACGACTGAAATATACACACATGCTCCCCAGAGCTGCTTGCATGACTCCTGCATTAGAAAAACAAAATGTTTGTGGATATTATTAATTCCTAATTAATATTTAATGAAAATTTTATTGCAAACACACATGGGAATGGTCAAAATGTAATGAAAAACAAATATGTACATTGACTTTATCTGCTGTCTTGACCATTGACTCCCACAGTGACCATGCCTGGGTACATGCTGAGTTGGAGACCAAGAGGTCCTTACACAGGGCTACAAACTCAGGATCCTTCTCTTTGTGGCTGAAACAAAGAGAGAGAAATTTCAGTAGATACATACATACATACATATGAATTCTCCATATATAAATGAAATTATATAATAGCCAATCAAGTTGCAGCAGTGCAATGCATAAAATCATGCAGAAACAGACCAGCAGCTTCAGGTAAGAATCACATCAACAATGAGAATGGAGACATAAATATGACCTCACTCATTTTGACTGGCATGTTTGTTAGTGCCACACAGGAGGTTTAAATAATCAAATTACTGTCGAAAACTTACTTACTCACTCATTGTCTATATTGCTTTATATTGTATTCAGGGTCATGGGGGCCTGGAGCCTATCCCAGGAAACTTAGGGCACAAGGCAGGGTACACCCTGGATAGGGTGCCAATCAATCGCAGGAGGCACACACTCATTCACACACTATGGGCAATTTGGAAACACCAATTAGCCTAATCTACAGGTCTTTGGACTGCACATAGAGACGGGAATCGAGTCTGGCCAGGAATCGAACCCAGACCCTGGAGGTGCAAGGTGACAGGACTTCAAAAATTTACTGAAAAAATAAAAATTAAATTAATCCAATGAGTGGCAGTTCTGCAGACACAAATGTCTGGTTGATGAGAGAGGCCAACCACAGACTGGCGCAAACCATTCTCAGAAAAGGTGCAGCTGAGGAGGTGTAATGGTGTGCAAATAATATTTCTCAAAAACATGGCACCTTCTGCTATCAAAAATACAGTGTTTCCCTAAACACTGATTTACTTGTGGCAGTCTGCCACAATGTCAACCCTGACCACCATGTATGCATTTGTACTTAGCTTAATCTATTGTGAAATGCATCAATTCTCTCAGCTCCTTCATACCTCTTGCACATGCTCGCTCGTAAACATTAAAAATACTGACCAGTCTGTTAAATTAGTCTCAAAACTATGTAAGCAAATTAATCTTAAACCTCACACGATTACATGCACATGAATTACGCTCAAAACTGTGACCTCAAATTAATCTCAAAGCAAAAGCATCCTGGCTCTACACACGCTCATTGTCAACTTTATGGTTGGACAACACCTGATGTCTCTACTTTCTGACCGCTCACTTTTAACACACATCCGATACGTGGTCATGAGATCGCACTTTTTGCGTCTGCGCATTCCTATGGCACCCGCTGACATCGGTCAGCACCATTCAGCAGGGTGAGAATTTCATAGGAGTGCGAGAAATAGCTGATAAAACAGCTAAAGTGGGGCAACTGACTTTCTTGCTTCTTCTGGATGTCAACAAATACAGTTTGTCATCCTCTAGAGCACAATTTTTGCTAAAATCACATCCATTGCTTTTAATGGACGAGTGCTCGCACAAACTCATGAGGTGTTTTAGCCCAGATGGAGAATCGACAAGCACCGTTTCACAGAACAGGCGCGCCCATATGAGTGTCAGACAGAAGTAACTTGTAATTATGAATATGAAGAGTCATGACATGCAAATCAGATCTGACAACATAGCTTGGACTGAATCAGTAAGGAAACTCTGCCTGAACACTGTATGGTGTAAATCACACGTGCATGTGTGTGAGTGGGTGCAGCAGCCAATCGGAATGAACTTCCTGGTGTGTTCGGCGTCACATGTGTTAAGCTGTTCCAATCAACAGTGCTGGTGTGTGTAGACAACATGATACATATTGTGACTTTTTTGTACCATAATAGTAAATTTCAATATTTTTAATTCTCTTTCTACTAATAATACTGATGAGAAACTTTCTTGGGGGAAAGAAAAAAAATAAAGAGAACCAGATTTAAGGAGGGTCTCATATTTTTCTGGGTACTGAATTTTTGTGGGATTATAAAGCATTACAGTATGAAGGTGTATACTAAATGTTTTAAAAGGTTGATCATGAGTATGCATGAATACAGCAGCAACTCTTCAAAAAACAAAGGGAGACACTTGAACTGCTGTTGGGACGCATCTGGGACCAGCAGGACATGGGTCACTACTGCAGAACCTCCAAACTGAAACGGATCCAGATAGATCAAGCAGGTCCAGAGAGGAACAACAGGAGATCACGTGATTAGTTGCTGGTCATATTCCTCTGACTGACAGCAAAACAACAGCAACAATACAACTAATACAGGATATAATTGTTCATCTACTACATAAACTAAATGTCCAAATGTATAGAATGCTGCCTTTTGACAAACAAGAAGGCAATAGTTTGTCTCCTGACATGATGAGGCTGAACAATAGCATGACTCTGACTGAGCTAGCCTGCTAGCTAAGTACAAACGTTGTTTTGACAAACTAGTTAGTGGGTTAGCAACAAGACAGTGGACAGTATCGACCGCAGAGACTTAGTCATGTATGATTTAATCACGATAACCCCTGGTGAAGGGCACAAACCGTGTTAAAGCACGACTCTTACTTTTCCGGGGAGAGCACCGAGCTTTCCTTCTTGTTGCTGCACTTCGCCTCTCTGCTCGGAGGAGTCCCGCCGCCGCCGCCGCGTTTTTTGGGAGGCATCCTGAGAAACACCCGGGGTTTATGCCGCTCACGGCTCTGGGTCAAATTACGATTAAAATATACAGAATAATTAAATGTCACCTTGGGGAAAAAGACGAACCGCTAAATTCAACAACACTTCAAGGCATTAAGTCCGCCCCCGTCCAAAACCACCCCTCCGAGCACTGTTTCCCTGACTCCCTCAAAGCGCGGGAAAACTGCTCCGCGTAACATCCGCTGGGAAAACGTCACTTCCGCCTGGGCATCGCGCACGCTGTTGAGTTAGCCGAGCTTTACCAAAAACGGAAATACTGTTTTTTTATTTGTAACCACTTTCATAAAAAATATTTACAGTTATTTATTCTGTAAATATTTTTTTTTACAGTTAGTCGAGATGTAAAATGTAGTTAGCCGAACTTCACAAAACAAAGAAATGAATAAATTTCTATCATAAACAATAGTACATACATTTATCATTCACTTTTTTGTCAATAGATTGAATGAATTTCTTATTTATTATCCACATTTTGTTGTTATTAAATATTACACATATCTTTTGGCCATCCTGGTTTAGTCGTAAGCTCAGTTTACTTGCTTGTGTTCTTCTGGGTTCTCTAATTTCCTCCTACATCCCAAAAATATTGACTACACTAGGTGCCTGTGTATGTTTTGTTTGTGCATGGTACCCTGTGATAGACTGCCTTCCCAACCGCACTTAATGCATTAGTGTGATTTGTACAAGAAACCAACCAGGGTTTATCCTTTACAGTGCAATGCTGACACTTGCTCTTTAATAGGAGTGAAAAGATAATATATTGAATGATCAGGGTTTGCACTGTCACTGGGCAAGCAGGGGATAAATGAATAAAGGGGATAAATACAGGAAAAACAGGAAAATTAACAAAGTCCTCTTCAAACATTCTTTTAATTATTACCGAAAATAAATAAGTAAAAACATCAGTTTTTAATTGACTCATGCATTTCTTTAGTTAGTTGGCTGTAAAATCAGATGCATGGCGTTTACATGTTCTCCCCATGCTTGGTGGGTTTCCTCTGTGTCCTCCAGTTCTGGGTACTCCTGCATTTCTTTAGTTGTTAGTTGGTTATAAAATTAGTTGCATGGCATTTACATGTTCTACCCATACTTAGATTTCCTCCAGGTACTTCAGTTTCCTTCCATAGTCCAAAGACATTAGGCAAATTGGCTTTACACAAATTGCCTGCAGTATGTGAATATGTGTGCGCCTTACAATGGATTGGCATCACCCCATCCATCGTGTACTCCGCTTTCAACTGACTTAACTGTTTTTACTTTCAGTAAACTTAATGTGTAAATATTTCTATGAACACTAAAAGAGTCAACACCATAAGACATAAACTAAAAATGTTTCACAATGTGTCTTCTGAATGAAGGGAGGCTCAAAATCAGTCAGTACCAGTCAGTATCTGGTGGCCACCAGCTGCTTGAAGTACTGCAGTGCATCTCCTCCTCATGGACTGGACCAGATTTGTCAGTTCTTGCTGTGAGATGGAGGGATTGTGTGTTCCTGGTGTGACTCGGGCAGTTGTTGTGGCCATCCTGTACCTGTCACGCAGGTGTGATATTCGGATGTACCCATCCTGTGCAGGTGTTGTTACACGTGGTCTTCCACTGCGAGGATGATCAGCTGTCCTTCCTGTCTCCCCGTAGCGCTGTCTTAGGCTTCTCAGCGCGGACATGGCAATTTATTGCCCTAGCCACATCAGCAGTCCTCATGCCTCCCTGCAGCATGCCTAATGCACGTTCACGCAGATGAGCAGGGACCCTGGGCATCTTTCTTTGGGTGTTTTTCACAGTCGGTAGACAAGTCTCTTTAGTGTCCTGCGTTTTTAGAAGTGTGACCTTAAATGCCTACTTTCTGTAAGCTGTTAAGGTCTTAACGACCATTCCACAGGTGCATGTTAATTAATTGATTATGGTTAATTGAACATGCATGGAAAACATTGTTTAAACCCTTTACAATGAAGATCTGCAAAGTTATTTGGATTTTTACATTATTGTTGAAATACACAGTCCTGAAAAAGGGACGTTTCTTTTTTGCTGAGTATATATGGTATTTCCGAAAGTGGGATTGGTTTTTTTGGCAATTTCTACACTGAAATCGTGCACATATGGATATTAAATATGGATATCTATTCTCTCTTTGAGCTCCTCAATATGCAACACAAACACTGACCAGCCGTAACATTAAAAAAAAAAAAAACAGGTTTTGGGTCCCCTTTGTACCACCAGGGGAGCTCTGGCCCCTCGGGAAATGCCTCCAAAATACCTCTGGGAGTGTCACTAGTTTATCTGGTGTAGAGTAGGTGCTCAATGTGGGTCAGCTTAGCTGGAAGTTTTGTTAATCCTATGGCTGATTGGTTTACATATACTCTTTTTTTAGCTTGCTCCTGCAGTGTGTGTAAAACTTTTCTCTAAAACATTTATCAAAGTTTCCATAAAATTTGTAATTTTGTTTCTACAGCTACCATGACCATATACTTTGCAATGATGTGAATGGATCCTGATACTGTAGGTTATCCTTTTCTGTGGGCAATTTTACAGCTTATTAACTCGAGCCTTTGTCTAGGTGTCAATCAGAATTGGCTTTTCAATGTATTTTACTATTTTTCTCAATATACAAAATACAAATGGCTCAATGAAACCACTTCTAGATCAATGTTTTTAAACAGTCATTAAAAATGGGGCATGAAATTGAAATTTCATGCACAGACTTGCATTTGATAGTGGGAGACTTCACTCAGCATTAAATAAAGAACAAAAACAACCAATCAATTCATAGTTTCAAAAACATTTTATGTTTTTATTATTTATCATATGCAACATGGTAGTTCTCTTTCCTTTTACAACATATTTAAACATTTTTTTTTTATAATTATTATCATTTGATCATCCTCGCTGACTGTGCCCACCAAGTCTTCCTGGACTGAATAAAACTCTTCTCACTTAGAGTATCATGAATTGATCAACTATTACAGTTCATGGTTTCAGTTCAGTTTTGAGATCTGTTTTTTCGCTCGGTTCTGCATGTTTGTGCGTTTAATAATACAGAAATAGACATTAAAATATTGCCACATTAAGAGAAAAAATTATAGCAATAAGAACAGAGCAAAGGCACTAGGGTGCTTTGTCTGGAGTGAAAGTGTTCTATAATAAATAAAGGCTTCCAGCATTTCAGTGACAAAAGTTTTTACAGGTCACAATTAAGGAAACCATTGGTTATAACTCTGGAGGAGTAGATCTGAAAAGATTTATCAGAATGTCAGGATCAAATTCATACACAAAGAGAAATGATCTCTAATTCATACAACCTCATTACAACCAGTTTATAAAATAATTTGGCACAGAAATGTACAGATGGGAGTATTTCATTTCTTTCTATGGAAAACAGTGCACACCTTCATTCTTCCAATGTAGCACTTTTTAAAGAAATTGAGACCATGGCAACAGAAATAAACTGTACCAAAATCTTGAGAGAATTGCCTTAAATTTATGACACATAGCCTTTTCCAACAGTTCTTCCTAAATTAAATACAGATCTACAATAATGTGGATACCCCGAGTTGAGGGATTATTCCAGGCCCTAACACAGTAAAGCTTTTATTTAAAATGATTTAAATACAGTCCCCATAAGGTGAGAGTAATGAGATATGGGGGGTGTTGGGGGGTAGGGGGAGAGAGAGAGCAAAAAAAGTGCAATCCCGAGCGTGTAACATTTGAGATCTCCTTTGTTCTGTGAGTCCTGTGTTTTAGGCTAAAAGCACCTCAAAGCAACATAGTGACTGGTTTCTCCAGGAATTTGCGGAACTCGGCCAGCCACTGTGCTCCGACGGAACCATCCACCACCCGGTGATCACAGCTGAGAGTCACAGACATCATGCTGGCCACATCAAACCTACAGAACACAGCATTTAAGAAAATATCACTTTCAACTACAGTATTAATTAACAATTATATATAGGCAGACTAGATTAATGAAAATGCACTGTTGTAAGTATGCAAGACACAAGTATCAACAATAATTTTCATTACGTCACACCGTACAAATTTCCAAATAGTATTTTTTTTAATTACTTCTGCAACATCGATTCTCTTAAACTTTAGCAATAAAATTGCTATTAAAAAAAAAAATGTCCATCATTATCTTATACTTAGCAAATTTGAAGACTTTAAGCTCTGCCAAGTTAACAGATCAATTCATGTGTTGGGCTGTAGAACGAATAATGTGAGTTTCCATTATTTCCTATGGGAAAATTAAATTTGGTTTACGAGTGTTTTGGAATATGAGCCCACTTCCGGAACGAATCATGCTCGTAATCCGAGGTTCCACTGTATATTTATAACAAGGATTTATAGACAAAAAAAATCCCTGTAATATTTTGTTTAAATATGTTTAAAGTCAACAGCTTCAAGTCCTCCTGGGTAAGCCGCTACAAGCTTTCCACATTTGTATTTAGGGTTAGGGGTTACCACATGATATGATGCTAACCCAACCTTGCTGCACTGTATTATCCAGCTCATGATCGGTATCTTTACTAGCAGTAGCTTTTATCAACATTTATGAAAAGATTCTAAAAAGGGAGAAACTGTTTTCTAGCCTTAAATCTGCTTTAAACCATTGAAGTGCCCACCATACTGTATGTCTTATACCCAGGAGTGCCTGACATTCAATCATAAATGCCTGATTAGAAGAGTATTTCTGCTAGGGCTGCCTTACAATACAATAGGTTATCCAATCTCTTGCTCACCATTCCTGAAAACAAATCCTGTTACCGAGTATGACCAAATGACCTGTTCAATTAATAGTTCTGGTCGATCCAAACGTCTTCCATTCACAAAGACAATGACCACTATACCTCTGGTAACATTCAAGACTTAAGATGTACTTTTTTTTTTCTTAAATCCTCTCTCATATTTGTCCCTGGCCTTTTTTTTTTTGTTAATTTTTTTTTAACATGTGAACTGTGGAAAAATGTAACTGTGGACTAATTCATGCTCCATTAACTCCATTACTATAAGCAGACACTGTTAAGCATTACTGGCCAAGAACTCAATTTATTGTATATCACAACAGAGGATCTAAATACTTGAGCATGATGCATCACTTGACACATGCAGTGTGCTAATCATTTCCTTCATAAACCACTCCAAGTAGATTGGAAACATGTTAAACCACATCGTATCACCACACAGCACAAGGTGAGAACCAACACGCGAGTCTTCTAAGATGAGAGACTGAAGCCAGCCACCTAACTTATCTAACTGCTGCTCATGCTGTGTCACAAGACAGCTTAACAGCTATACTCAAAGGAATATGCGCCCAACATACACTGAAATTACAGATAACCACAATGTTGTTGTGATTGTCAGGGAAGAGAGTGTTTTGTATTACAACAGGTCAAAGTCTTTTCGTTTCCGTCAATAGTAAGCCTACAAAATGCTCTCTATTCAAATCAATATTTTTAAACAAAATCATTTAGTTCCATATTCAGAATGATTAATTTGTTTCTAAATGCCATGTATTCATGAAACCTTACATGTTCGTTGTTCTTCATATCTAAACCAATAAAATAGGAATGTCACAGAAGTTTAATCAATTTAAAATTTATGCTTGATTTCATTCTGGAAAATTAACAACATTATTTCTAAAAGTCCATGATATTTTTTATGTTTAAACAATGACAATAAAATAATTTTTGAACTGTTCATATTACCAGCCAGATGGGACTCAAATTTGACTTTTTTTTTGTTACCGTAACACAGAACTGATTTTTGTTAGGGCGAAGCTAAAGATTTTATTGACCTGTAGTGTCTCGCCTCCACACAGCTCAAGACCTTTTAGTTGAGATAGTTTGTCTCACCCTTTCTCATTGTCTGCAGGCAGCAACCTCTTTTCTGAGCCTCCCACTGCCAGGATACAGGCTTGAGGAGGATTGATGATGGCAGAGAAGTTCTTGATACCGTACATGCCTAGATTGGAGACTGTGAAGGTGCCACCCTAAAAGACAGGAAAAGATGCAGTCTGGCTTTAGCTGGTTTTAATCCTGGGAGCAGACCAGAAATCAGATTTCTTTGATCTTTTGAACTGGGGTTCAACTTTCTTCACCTGAACCTTGATGTGATACAATCAGGTTTGGAAATAATCATCTGCATGTTGAGTAAAACAATTTATTCAACAAATTTATTACTTCCTGTCTCAAGGCTAGAGAAATGTTCTGTCCTTTTGCAAACTTGTGTGCACAAATGTGACAAAGTGTGAGAGTAAAGTCTGAAAACACTGTAAAAGATGCACCTGAATATCTGTCTGGTCCTCTATAGCCGATGGTGTAAAAATAAAATGTTTGAAACACAGCAATTCAGCAGGATATTGTTATACTCACCTGGAATTCATGCGGCTGCAGCTTGCCTTCACGGGCCTTTGCAGCCAGTGCAGTTATATCTTTACTGATACCAGCTAATCCTTTAATATGAGCGTTGAATACAATAGGAGTGATCAGACCATTGGGTGTGCTGACTGCAACACTAACATCCACCACATGATTTCTGTAAGTGAACAAGAAGTCTGTATTAATAACAACAGCAGTAATAATTATTAAATAAAAACAATTTAAACACTGCTGCCCCCTTGTGGGGAGGAGCAGAAATTGAATTCAGAGATGTTTGAAGGGTTGCAGAAACACTTTGTATTAAACATGTACCTTCATAGATCTAGCCATGCTTGGAATGCTCATATAAACATATACTGTATAATGGAGAAATAAGTGCACTAGCCTCCAGCCACAAGAGAAATTATCAAAACAGGAGAACTCTTTTTTTACTAAATAAAAATACAGAGAATCCTCAAGCAAAATATGTTCCTCTTAAGTTCCATTATTTAAAATAAAAAAAAAGAGAAAAAGTTTATTTAAAGAGCATGTTCCAGCTCCAGAGGAAAAAAATATATATAACAGTGACCATTTTATAAGCAACTATAAGCAACCGTTTACAATATTTACTTGAATTTAGTTTAATAATAACAATAATAATAAAAACGATACCTTTGAAAATGTATGCTTTTCTTCTCCCTGCCTTTATTCACAGCCTACAATCATGATCATTGCAGAAAGCCTTGGTAAATTTAGAATGTTAATAATTGTTTTTACATCAAGTTTAGGATCTCTCCTCCTTCAGGCATACAGTAGGTATTAAGAAGTTTTACCAGCTGATAAAATAACTATCTGATGGGTTTTCAGTAAGAGATGCCTATAAATGCCAAATGTAAGTATATGAGCAAGACTTAATCATTTGATAGTAAGATATTTGCATCCAGACACAAAGAAACAAACATTCACGTTACTGCAAGTATAATTGATACCTGTGGTAATTCAGCACGCCTGGTCTTGAGATGTAACTTATAATTCTTGTAATAATATCTCATTACAACAGATCTGCAATCTGTTTTATAATAAGTTAATTCTAATATATACAATATTTGCAAATGTATTTCCTTATTAAACTGCACACACTGTACCCAAGACCATATTTAAGGGGTCGTCACAACAATTATTGACTTTCATTATTATTGTTTACTGCTTTTTTGTAGTATTTTTTTTAATGCAGGAACTTTAAGACGTCCTTTCTCTACAGCAGTTATTTGCATATAAGACTTCTGTACAATAGTGTAACCAAGGGGTGTATGACATCATTCTGTATTTTAGAAGCACCTGCTGCATCATTGGCTTTGAAAAGTAGAACCTGTTAACATTCAACTTTCAGTATGGGTTTCAATGCCACATCACAAAACGCACACGTACTGTGTAAACTTCCGTGAAATCACTGTAACTAAGTGCTGTGTGTATATCATGATCTCACTCACTGTCGGATAACCGTGTCCATCCAAGACGAGTTGGCCTCTGGAACCTTTAAACACGCCAGCGCTGATGCCTTGATGATGAAATCATTGACTGACAGTTTAATGTTGTCAGCTTTGACCTCCTGATCATGTGATGACAGAGGAGAGAAAAAAAAGCAGCTATAGTTATAATCTTCCCACTTCCTGCTAAACAGCCTATACACCCAAGTAGCCATGAAAATAGTGTCATGTGGCATCTCACCTCATTGAGCTCTTTCCTGAGGTCCAGAACCTGTTCCATGTTGATATCCACAGACAAGTAATAGTGAGGTATAGTCTGCTTCGACTGCATTAGCCTCTGAGCAATCACCTTAGAGAAACAAAGGTAGGGGGGGGGGAAACTATAATTAAATGTTGTTGTAAATAAAATAATACTGCAGTATAACATTTGGTATATTATGGTCACAGAGATAAGATATTTGCATTTTATGGAGAACATTCGTTGTGCATACTAAGCTGTTTCTAATAAATTTCTAGTTCCTTACTAGTTTTAATGACCCTTTTTATCAACAGACCAGAGACACTAGTCTCAGTAGCACTTCCCCATTTAATAATTAGGGCATCAAGGAAGACTTGACATAATTGACTAAAACCGATGACCGAATTACTTGCCAAAAAAGGTAATAAGCTGTGCAATAAGTCCAGTCGTAAAAATTTCCGACTGGTATTATAACAAAGTGGAAGTGATTGGGAACGGTAACAACTCAGTCACGAATTATTAGGCCACGTAAAAATCACAGCAAGGGGTCAGAGACGCATAGCGCACAGAGGTCGCTAACTTTCTATATAGTCAATAGCTACAGACCTCCATATTTCATGTGGCACTCAGAGTGCTGACTCATGCGTCTCTGTCAATCCACTGTCTGGGTTTGACGGTTGCCATGAGAACGGTACTTGTCAGACTTCATTGTGCCTCAAGTGTAAAGTTGATTTACAGAGGGAGAGGGTGATTATGATGTGGGGCTGTTTTTCAGGAGTTGGCCTCGGCCCCTTAGTTCATAGACATTTTGGAAAATTTCATACTCCAACTTTGTGGGAACAGTTGACCTCCTGTTGGAGATGACCTCCTGTTTCAATACGACCAATACACAAAGCAAGGTCCATAAAGACATGGATGAGCAAGTTTGGTAGACAGAGTTGCACAGAGTTCTGACCTTAATCCGATAGAAACACCTTTTGGATGAATTAGAGCAGAGACTGCGAGAATGAAATGAAATGAAAAACAGTACAATGACAACACTCTCACGACAAAAATCTAAAAAATGTTGGCGTATTTCAATCTAAAATTGGCCAAAAACAGCCACAAGAATAATTTATAAAAAAAAGAATAAAAATTTTTTTTTTACTTGGCTGTGGTGGGGCGTGGTCAAATGCTGGTCTATGAAGAGTGTGAGATTTAAGTGACGAAAAAGAAAGGAAAAATACACGTGAAGAAAGTGTGGCTAACTAGCGTGTGTGTCACTGTGAGCCGACTTTATAATTCCGGTTCTCTTCAGTAAACACTTTTCAACTGAATCACACACTGTTGCTGTGTTCTGAGCGATCTCTTTGTCTCTCCCTCCCTCTTTATTATTTCCTGGTTCACAGCAATACAGACACTAAGTAGCCACAACCACCAGAGGTGTGCGTCCTTTATCATTTACATGACTCTTGAGCTCTTCACAGGGCGTTGCTTGAACACGCCCCTGGCACCTGATCACAATCCTGCCTGAACCCACACCTGTAACCACAGACTTAGGCTTTCCGTTCTATTCCACACCATGTTTACATGACATTGTAGTAGTCTGACTAAAGCCAGAATTTAAAATGTATGTAATACGTAAAACATGTAATGTGGACTTCTTGAAGTTCGACTAGCACACGAGATAATGAGGTCGGCAGT
The DNA here is from genome assembly GCA_030522415.1 of Channallabes apus. NCBI lineage: Eukaryota > Metazoa > Chordata > Actinopteri > Siluriformes > Clariidae > Channallabes > Channallabes apus. The sequence goes on from CM060125.1 coordinate 8,010,691, forward strand.
CGAGCTACCCCTGCACGTGTACCTCAACTGGACACTCAGATTAACCTAATGATCTGCACATGTTCCACGGTTCCTGAAACAGGAGTTGAGCTAAATTTCTAACAGCAGAAGAAGAAGCCACAAACAAAAGAGCGGCGTCATCTGCCTTCGGATAACAGCATAAACATTTGATACATTTCAAAGATGGATGCTGTCATTCCTAACAAGATCTGATAGTGTATGTAATATTGACGAGTTATACTTTCTAATAGATGTACATTCAAATTATTATGAAGAAGTTATAGTAGTACGTCTTCTTGATAATAATGAAAGGCAAAAGAAATTAATGCCAGGTCTCACGTGAGCTAAATGTGTTTTGTGATCCGGCGAGGTGCAGTGACTAATGGGTGATGATCCCCTTCAAACTGAGCAGTTTTGCTCCCTATGGTTTGAAACCTTACTAACATAGATGAATTGTCGGATGAATAGTAAGAAATTCAGCCGACATGATCTGACAATTTATCTAAAATCATAATTGTTTTATTTTATTGTTGCTACTTTGCTGCTCCTTTGTTTTTAGATTTTTGTATCACCAGTTTATTAAGACATATTCTTTAAATAAAGTATTAATCTTCATTGTCTTAACTGTTACTTAGCACATGTCTAAAACAAACTTACATGCTCAAGCTTGTAAAATTGGTGTAGGAGTCATTGAGTTATTGCACAACTTATAATACGAACAGCTGATTATTTTGATAGTCAAATCTATAAAAATAATCCAGAAATTCGTTGCAGCCGTTTTAATAACACAGATTCTGAGCATGATCATAGCCGAGGTGTGCACCGTACTGAAAGAGACTCACTTTGCGGATGTTGCTGATTGGGATGTCGGTGAATGTGCCGATGGGTACAGGTGCCACAGCTGTAGGTGCGCGAGCAGGAGTGGGAGCTGCTGCTGGAACACCTGGAGGCTAGCGTTATACAGAAGAAGAAGGATTATTAATATAGCATTACATTATTAAACATCTCAAACTATCCATCTATATTTTTGCCTTCTTGAAGGTGGTACAACTTTTAGAGCACTTGTTACTGAAAGCAGAAATAACTCATTTAAAAAACTGATGATTTTGGGAACATCAACTAATGTAAGACTAAAAAAATTACTCTTATACTACACTCATGCTAGCAAGCAACAAATTGGTCATAAAATAAACTGCTCTACTTAATGCACTCACCAGATACCTGCTACTTACTTCTAAATAAAGTTTTTTCTCTTCACGTCTTTATACATGCATAATAGCAAAAATGATTTCACTCACAGGCGCTGCCTTGGCTGGGACAAAGTTCTCAATGTCTTTCTTGGTTACTCTTCCATCTGGTCCAGAGCCTGCAAACATTAGACAGACAAATGTCTTGTAATCTGTTGGATCTTTTATCAGGAAAACTCACTCAACACTAAGGTCACCATTTCCGTCTCAAACTTTGTCCCAACATTGTATTGAAATTGTAAACACTCACCAGTGACCTGTGCGAGGTCGATCCCTTTTTCAGCAGCCAGTTTCTTGGCCAGAGGGCTTGCGAACACTCTGCCCTTCCTAACGGCAGCAGCTGAAGCAGGAGCCGCGACCGGGGCGGCCACAGGGGGGGTTGCTGGAGCAGACGGAGCTGCCACCTTGAGAAACATTTCAGGTTAGATATGTACCGTCTTGATAAAGGCAAACATGATGACAAATTACATAGAGTACAATCCATAAGTATATATATTTAATTATTTGTGTTGCCTTGAGACTAGTGGTTTAAGCTCATCAGTTTGAGGAATTACAAAGAATAGGACCCTTTATTTAGGACCAATTCCTGAAAACAGCTCATCATAATATCACCTTAAGATCCAGTCAGACAAACAAAATGTCTTGGTTATACAGGGTGGGTGAAAATTAACTAGGCAATATTTAATGGATATAGAAGTTGCAGTATCACTGGAGTCATGATAAAAACAAAATTGATGTTAGTAAATAGGATTTCATATTTCCCACGTCGATAATACAGGCATCAGCAGATATAATACAAAAATAAGAGGCCGGTGCCTATGTTGAAATTTAAGATTTGATTTAATTTTCATATGTAATAAAGTACATGTACAATTTGTTCCAGTAAATTTGTATTAGAAATATGGACCAATTTTTAATATCTAGTTTCTTTTCACCACCCTGTATATTTAGTAGGGATGGGAATCACCAGGATCACCTGAGACGATACCTACATTAGGTGTCGATTCAATTTGTATTGGGATTATGTAATTATCACGATTTTATAAGTGTTTAGACACAAAAAAATTTTCGGATTTCATTACGATTCTAAACAAACTTAAATAATTCGCTCCTACCACACAGGATGCTATGCTGCCTACCAATGTGTGAATGGCACACCACCTGTAGGATTATAATGTTAAGTAAATGTAAGTAAATAAGTTGTTTCATAGTTGTTCAGTATGAATATCCTGAAGTTACTCCACAATGCAAAACCTTAAACATGTATTATCACAATGCCCTTATTTATAACTTTTTTTTTTACTTATCACGTTTAAAACAGTTGATTTTACTTTAAAATTTTGCACCAAATCTTTGAAAACAGTAACATTTCTTGCTTTCCATGTTAACTAATTTTGCAGACATGACAGAAGTGTCATCAAAGCATTTTTTCCATACAGAGACTCTTACACAATAAAACTCTCTTGGAACTTGTACTACCGGATATTTGTTAGACAAAGAAAAAAAATTATTCGCTAACAATAACGAGCGCGAGTGAAAGCCAACTGAACAAGTCCACTAAAGCATCCGCAGCACCAGTTCAGACTCATCACTTTCAACACAGCAAACAATGACATCACGTTTCACTGTTACAGAGGTTGCAGAAAGACCGGCCTTGACTTGCTGCAAGCCAAAAACAATACAGATCAGTCAGGTTACATCACACCATCCCGTGCTCCTGTAAACTTGTACGGTGTCGCAACTGAGTCAGGTGAGATCTTCCGATATGTATTAAAAATCCATTTACAGTACGTCTCCTCACGAAATCCTAAACCCAGTTGTTTTAATCAGGAGTTGAAATCCTTCTAATCAGGTATCAAATAAGGAAAACCTTCCTTCTCTATAAAGACAGTAGAGGAAAAACAAAAAGATTAAATAAACGTTACTTACCGGTGCAGGAGCTGGGGGTGTGCTGGTGGCCACACCGGTCTCTACATAGTCCGCAAACGCCTGAATGTCAGACTCTTTCTCTACCATGATGCACAGAGGGGTACCTAGAGGAACATCTCTGGTTCCCTCAGACACCATAATCTTAGCCAAGTAGCCCTCTTCCTGTACCTCAAAACCTAAAACAAAAGAAATTCTATCAGGTGCTTTCATTTTAACTTTATAATTTTACAGATTATAACAGAGAAGTATATTTAACATGGCATATTCTGTGCCATTTTCCTCAAAGGTCTCAGTTGTTGCCCTCTTCAGATGCCCAAGACATCACCAGCAGTTATTCAGCCTCGTCAGCATTGCTGAAACTTTAAACGCACTTTATAGAAACACTTCTCTAATGCACGATTTAAACGATAAGGTGATTAACAGGCACCTATCCATCTTATTTAAAAGATATGTGGATAAATCTATGCTTATGCGAGCCCACACGTGTTGATATTCAGTATATCAGCACTGCTGAGTCTGATATTGCTTTCATGCAACAGTTCAATAAACAAGAAGTTAATATCGAGCAAATACATTTTTGGATACAATATTGGTCAAATGTTCAGATTATTTCTGCTCAATATATATAGAAAATAGATCTTTAAGAAGCCATGCTCACTTTGTATGACACTGACCAGTTGGCTAGTTCACTCACTATGATTTGTACTTTCCCATTAAACGTGCTTCTGGCAAAATCAGTCTACCATATTCTCCATATCTGTAGGGAATATTTGATTTTTAGTATGTTTCATGATATTCTGTGTGCATGAGAACAGAATGTTACTTCTTTCTCTTACCTCGACACAAGCTGCACTTTCAATAAACACATCCTATAGTAGTTTATGTTAAAGGTCGTAAAACTGTTAAACGCTCGTAAATGCAGAGCTACTCCCAATTTTATGTTCTTCTTTACCTTATCTTTTCTAAACATTCCTGACCAGATACAAACACTCCTGCACCCACCTTTTCTTTGGTTCTTTGTGTGTGTGCGTATATATACTCCTGTCTTCCACAATAAACTTGGAACGTCTCACTAAGCACGGACTTGTGTATTATTGAGGGGTTCCCTGGATCCAGGTGGGAAGCAAAATACAGGCTGAGCACTGACTAGACGGGGTCTAGCAAAAACAAGAAATCCTTACAATATCCATCGTCATCTGATGATTATTTCAGAAAACAATAATTTTCTATGTCAGTTGATTATGTTGCTAACTCAAGTGTAGTATCCACTTTGAACTAGGAAGTGGAATGTAGCAAACACAGACGAGCAGATTGGTATCGACAGACAAACACCTCAATTCGGCTAAAGTAAATAAAAGCATTTCTGCGACTGTTTGACCAAACAAACAAGTTGACGAAAACTAACAACTGTATACAGATATTTTGGAAATTTTACTTTACATCGGACCAAAATCTCATTTCCGGGTGTCATAATCTGTCTTAAAATGAACGTGAATTATAAGCAAAGCACTGAGAAAAGTCAATGTGTGTCTACATGCTTGCAGAACTGAAGTTATCCGCACGCTTGATTCATTGCTGCATGTCCACAAATACCTTCCCTCATGCACGTTACTAAAGTTACAGCTTAAAAGCTATACGAATGTCCTTGAACTCCACCTTGGTGTTGCAGGTTACTAAATATTACTAAATGAAAACCATGTTATGAGGGACAGCTTACCAATTGTAGCCTTATCAGTCTCGATTTCAGCAAGCAAGTCGCCTTCATTCAGTTTTTCTCCCACTTTCTTCTCCCAGCGCTGCACTGTGCCCATCGTCATGGTGGGGGAAAGAGCTGGCAGAAGAATCTACAACATCAGCAATAAACAAACACCTCATAGTTTAGCGCACATAATTATCAATCCAATGGTCTTCTATACATACCTAATAATTTGTCATCATATAGCACTTTCTTGATCACATAACTGGACTATTGTTCAATGAAGTGGCACGTCTACTGTTAAATTTTTCGCTGGAGCATCAGGACTTACCTTCATGTGTGGTGGGTACGAGCTCCCAGGAGCCTGTGGAGGAGATGGAGTGGAGGAAGCAGCTGATGGAGCTGGAGTTGCTGCTGCTGTTGCTGGAGTTAAGGCGGCCAGTTTTTCCAAAGTGAAGTCCTTGAACACTGGGATAAGGTCAGGGCTGAAGGCAAATTAACAGGGTTTTGGTTACCAACATTCAGTACAGCTTTAACGCAGAAATCAGACAACCGTTTCTCAGTCCATTTCTCCCCCCTGATGGTTTTCTGATAGTCAGTGGTTTTGCTTGGTGATGACACCATCGATCAATACTATTTCTTTCCCCTCTGACTTTACATGCATGGAGATGTAGTAAAAAAAATTAAATAAATCATAGCATGCTTATATTATTTGAACTAGTTCTTATAAGATTGCGGGTTCCCAGTAAATCCCATCTTCCCCAAACTGCTACAGTACCGTGGAGTCTCTGAGGAAGCCACACAACCCTTACCGGTTTAGTTGTATGCTGACTCAACTGTAACTCCCTTTAACCACTTTCAGTTTTTGGAAAGCGACAAAATAATATCTTAATTAATGCCTAATATGAATGAACGCTAATAAAGTCCCAAAAAAAGAGAGAAAGATCCAGTTACAGGACATGTAAGTGCAGAACTGGATAAATGACATAAAAGGTGGGTATGTTTCTTAAGCTGCAGAGCAGAGGCAATCTTGCGCAAAATTGCAAAATTGACCCAGAATGTAGAGAATCCTGCCTCTGGCCATAATATTTGTAAAAAAGTTTGTAAAAATGTTGCGTGTTTAAATATAAAAAAAATTATTGTTGGGTTGCTTTATCTGGAATTGCTTCCCTTTTAGCGAGGCTAGTTTTCCCCTCAGTCAGTGAAAGTGTTGAGTGTAACATGTTAAAGTGCTTGGATTACTTTTTTGATGTAAAGAGTAATCTAACGCGTTAGGTCCGCCATTTAAGTCCTCAGTTATTTAGTTATATTTTCAATGATGTAATCCGTTACTTAGACAATTTATGTAATTCAGACAGACAGCAGTCATTCACAATCCGTTAATGTGTGTGTGAGAAAGTCATCTTATAATCCGCCGCTGTTATACCCCAACGCGGTTTGACTATGCGAGGACTGACGCGCGGAAAGATGGAAACGTAATCACAGCGTCAAAACTCGAATTATGATGAACCGTACTTACGGCCACCGCGCGAAACCACATAAGTGAGATGGGGGTAGTAGTAGTTAACAGATCATGTGCCAAACTTCACCGAGTGATGACGGTAGAATAATTATAAAGGTCTTGCCTAAAACAACATGCATGAGGAATCACAATGGAGTTTTCATTTTCTGCAATGGAAAAGTTCTCTAACTAGTTACTTTTATCAGAAAGTAATGCTGTAATGTAACTGATTACTTTTTAAAGACAGTAATTTTGTAACGTAATTAGTTACTTTAAAAAGTAACGTCCCCCAAAACTGGTCAGTTTGCATGAAATGAATACTAGACCAACAGAAGAACTTATATTCTCCAGCACGCTCAGTAAAACCTAACAACTGTTTTTTACTTAACAAACTGCACAAACCTGTAGCTAACACTATTGAATATTTTCAAGCAAAGACTTTTCACCCAAAATATTGACAGTGTTTATTTCATTACTATTTAGTGTTCCTTATAGAAGTTTCTTTTATTTAGATTTTTTTTTAATGAAGAATATGAGTTGCTCTAATACTGTATCTTTGTCACACTTGCTCCTTTCTAAGTTCATGCAAAACCCATGAGTCGACATTAGGTTTTTTATCTTCATCTAAATACTGGTCTGTTGTGTAATATGCTGATTTCTTTACAGACATGCAAAAATTCTTCTGTAATATTGTCTATGTATTTTTTAATCTTTAGTAGTTTGGAAATATTGAACGGTTTTATACATAATGCAGATGTACCACAATATCTGCACTACAGATAATATGGTAAAGATTTATATGAATAAAAGAATTTTCCACAATACAGTAAGAAACAGCAGTTGTTTGAGAATTTATTTCCTTTGAAGAGCACATACTTGTTTTCACTGAGGAATAATTAACCTCCTCCTCACCTGTCAACAGTAATACATATGACTGATCCGATTGGCACGTCTCTTGTACCCTCCGGTACCAGGATCTTGGCGAGATAGCACTCTTCCAGCATCTCAAATCCTACAGTGGCCTTGTCCGTCTCAACCTGAATAAATAGGATACAGAGAACACTCAAAATATATTTCATCCGCAGTGTTAATGATGGTCATTATTAAGACCTCAGATACGTCTTTTATTCTGGTCACAACCTGCAGGTCAGCAGAAGTTAATTTCCTATTGTGATCCTGAGACTCTTGGCTCAAACTGCTGCCAACTTCAGGACAAGTTCCTGACTACTGATTACAGTCATAACTGTTCTGTATCGAACATGAAATGCATGTAGAATAAATTCTCTCATGGTACTCAGTACAGATCTGAGGACTTTTGGTTGTTCGCTTCTGTGGTAAGAGAGGCATACTCTCTTCTTCCTCACTAAGAGTTAGATCTATAAAAAGAGTTTATATACTATTGTAAAAAGCTCTGTAAATCTTTAACTGTCCTCTGAAAAAAGCTGCAATGACAAAATACATGAGCTGTGCAGTCATAGAACAAGAATCAACCACTGGGCGGTGAAATAAAGTTGATTGTTTTTCCTTCACAGCACTTACAAATCAATGTTCATCCGAAAAAAAATTATTTTTATCTGTTTATATTTACACTGAACTAATGGAATGTACAAGAAACGAGCTCCTGTTTCATGTGATTAACAACCCGAAAACTTTTGTTTGTTGCAAAATTCCCTTTTTAGTCATTCTTAGACATTCAGATGGGCCTCCAGTGATCGTGGACACAAAATGGGTAAGGATACACCAACACCAATTGTGACCTCATAAAAAGATCCCCTCCCTCAGGTTCTCTAGGGGGTGTGGCTCAGCACTAGCTCATTTACTACAGACACTAAGACAGCACATTCTGAGTGCAACAGAGGGAGGTTAAGGTGTAGGGAAAAGATTTATCTGATGTTTTTCTTTTTTTTTTCAGCTGGTGCATTAACACACTTTGTGAGAGTTTTGAGACCCATGTTAAGGAAAAGTAAAACACAAAGCCTTTAAAATTACAGCTTTATTTTTGAAAGCTACAAGACACTGAAGACTTCTTCTGTCAAGGCTAAATAAGCGATTCCTTAGAGAAAACCTCACCAGCAACATTTTTCATTCACTCATGTAGAGCAACTACAACCTTTGAGTCTCCTTCTCCTCCTTTGCATTTAAACAGCACTGTGGTAGAACTGAAGTAAGAACTAATTCACAGTAAAAGGTTTCATTTCTCACATGTTTACAAAGCCGGATTCGTGCCTCACCTCAGCGATCAGGTCTCCCTCACTAATTTTATCCCCCTCCTTCTTCTCCCAGCGAGCGATGGTGCCCAACTGCATGGTGGGAGATAAAGCAGGGAGCTCCACCTGCAAAAAACATTTAAAAGAACGATTTGTATCATCAACTCAAAAATTCTGCCAGGACTCTAAAGTGGACCAAATCACTTCTTTTCTTTTTTAAAGCCAAGTAACATTATGTATGATACTATTGTTATGATGAATCACTTTTACACAAACTTAGGTTTTTCAAGTGCAACATGACGGCTGTAGTCTTTTATTTTTATTGTGTTGAATCTGATCATATTACAGCTGCACAATTTTATACATATATGTCACACTGCAATTTTAATTGTTATATTTAACTATTGAATGTAACATTTTGCATTCAAACACATGTATCAGCAAATAATGGCACAAATGACATCATTGATAGGAATGTCTGTTTATACCCTCGAAAGCATTTAACAAAATAAACACTATTGACAAACTCCCTGTAAATTCCTGACTGTGCACATATTACCTGTAAAAAAATGCAGTAATTTGCAATTTCATATCTGCACGTCTATAGCGCAATCTTGATTTTGTATCCGTGCAGCACTAGATCATATGGTTCCATATTTGCATACATTAAAGCAGCACCAAGACTGTTTTCATTGTATCCATTGCAATGACAATGAAAGAAGATAATCTAACCGAACTAACCCAAAGCATTTCAATTGGATATTTTTTTCCAATTAAGATTTGAGGACACTTTTTTTTTTAACCAATTTATTATTGCAAAACTCCCGTCACTCCTGCCTTCATGTCTGTGTTCAAGGACTTTGCATGTTCTCCCCCCGTGCTTGGTGGGTTTCCTCCCACAGTCCAAAAACATGCACTTTATGATAACTGGCGACCCCTAATTGCCCATAGTGTGTGTACCCTGAGATGGATTGGTACCCTGTCCAGGGTTGGACACAGTCTCATGCCCCAATTCTTCTGGGATAGACTTTATACAGTATAAAGTGGTAGAGATGACGAGTGACAATTATTGTCTTTTGACTTTGCATTGTATAAATCCGGTCACTCCAGCCTTCAGGTCTGTTCTCGGTGTGTTTCCTCCAACAGTTCAAAGACATGCACATGTGAGTTAATTGATGTTAACAAAGTTCACATAGTGTGTGTATGTGTGTGTGTGTGTGTGTGTCCTGTGATAGTCTCCAGATGAGGGAGAAAAACAACTTAAAGGATGAAATGAGGATGTTCTCAAGGTGAACACAGTGGAGATGATGAAGATGATGATGATGGTGTAGTAGCTGGGATTCTTGAGTAAAGACAGACAGAACCAAACACATGTCTATATAAACAAGTAATAAACTATAGGATTTAATCTCTAATTAGTCCGACAGGTTTAACTGTGTGTGTGTGAGAGAGAAGTTAAAGGACAGGCGGACAGTGTGTGAGTGAGTAGTAACGGTTGAGAGCAGCAGTCTTTAGCACGTTAGCTTAGCATGTCGGCGTTACCTTCTGGTGAGGCGGGAGACCGCAGACTCTGTGGCTCTGACTGAACGCGGCGCTGTGCGTCTGCGCGGCGCGCGCTGTGCACTTCAGGAAGCCGGAGCGAACCTGCTTACAGGAACTCAGAGCGCGGACGCGGCACGCGCCGCTCCTGTGGCACGGTACCGGTCCGGCGCGAGCTCCGGCTGCAGGGCCTGAGAGGACACCCGGGCGGCTAACCCTGCTCACCGGCCGCAGTCTCAGCGCTAAACGCAACATTTCTAGCTCGAATCACTTGAATAAACCTGGCCCGGGTTAAAGAGAGGCTCCTGTGGTATCAGAAACACTGACACCTGTATCACTTCTGCCCCCGAAACGCAATCAGACAGCCTCACTTTCCAATGACCTCCCCTCTCCAAAACATCCCGCTTTACGGCACCTCTCCTTCTCCGTGTCCTCCGGGCTTCACACCTAGGTTGCCACTACTGTACAAATTAGACTCCAGTTTACCCTAAAACATAACACTTAGTTGCTCAGGATTTTTCCTAGAATCCACGGTTCGTGTGGAGTCATTGGTAGTCTTTAAGCAAGATAGTGTTGAGATGACTCATAGTGATTCAAAGTTTATGTGAGTCGCATGTTTTGCAACTTTTTCTAAACACAAGGATTGTGATATTCATTTCATTAATACACTTCCCGGCAAGAAAAAAGGTCACCACATGGATTTAACTAAGCTAAGCGACTTGCATTTGATAATGAATGCAGTGATTAATATGGTTCATCTGGAAACAAGTTATTTAACCCAATGCAGTGAGAGGGGGCCCAGTAGTTAGCACTGTCGTCTTGCATCGCCAGGTTCCATGTTTGATTCCCGCCTCGGGTCTGTGTGCATGGAGTTTGCATGCTCTCCCTGTGCTTGATGGGTTCCCTCCGGGTACTCCGGTTTCCTTCCACAAAGACATGCAGATTGGGCTACGTGGCGTTCCCAAATTGCTCATAGTGTGTGAATGAGTGTGTGAGTGTGTGTGCTCTGTGATGCGTCCAATGTGTACTTCACCTCGTGCCCAAAGTCTCCTGGGATAGGCTCTAAGCCCCCGAGACCATGTACACGATAGGCAGTGAAGAAGATGAATGAATGATGCAGTGAGTAGATTTTAATTTCTTAAACAAAAATGTCAGAAAACAAATAATCTTTTCCAGAAGGGTTCAATTATTGTCCTGCATCAAGCAAAGAAAACAACTAAGGAGTAACCAGGAAAAATGCCTTAAATTTTATAGGGAGAGTAAAAAAAACTGTGGGGGTCTGATGACTCCCAATTTAACCTGTTCAATCATGTCTAGTCCAGACCTTAACCCATTAAGAATCCTTGAGATGTGCTGGAGAAGGTCTTACGCAGCAGTCCAACTTTCCTAACAAGACAAGAACTTGGAAAGAAACTCAGGACTTAAAAATAAAAGTGGTGACATTACCATTACAGGTAAACTTTTGTGAAATAATGTCACGCCCATAGTACAAGGAAAATTTTTGATTTTTTTTTTTGTCCAGATGGAATAGGTCTCTGTACAGGGATCTGTAGACCCTTACAGTATATATTTCAGCTACATGTGTGCTGAAATCTTTGTTATTCTTTGTAAGTAATCTCTGAGCCTGTTAGAGTAAGCCAGGATTTTTAAACCTGGTTCGAGACCGGACATCAACGGGAAACAATAATAAAAAAAAAGTAAACACCTACTGTAAGGATAGAGTATAATTAAGACACATATACCAATGACACCAATTGGCAAAGTTTTGGTAAAAGGGTTTTGTTTATACGTAGTGACTTTATGTGTCTTGTTGCTGGATCCAATCTGCTGGGCCCTTGAGCAAGCAACCCTTTTAAATGATATAAAAAATTAAAAAATAAATGAATGAATTCACTATCCTGTAATGTATATGCGACAAAAAAAGTTTCCTCTCCTAAATTAGCCTTCAAAAGAGAACGAATAAGCATTAGCATCATGTTTGTGTTCATGATTCTGTGATTTTGTGCACAATATTCATCTGTGCAATAATCTTCTTCTAGTTTTGTATACAGTATTTGTGTCTTTACTATGTCCTTGCCCTGGGTAGTTAATTAGGCTTGCTATAAATGACTTCTAGGAACCTCTGTAGTGGCTGTTGAGATTGATTCAATTGTAATTGAAAGGCTAGAATTAAGGATTCCATTTTATAAACATGGCAACCTTCCGTGGGCGCTGTCAGAATCCGCTTCACGAACTGTCGTAAAAACGTCGCAAAGGGCAGTTTTTTGACAGCATTCCAGCCGACGCTGGTCAGGTTGTCCAAGCTGTTGCAATGTAACAGCTGGGACAATGAAGACACCGGAAGATATTGTTGTGTTGTACACGCTTTACACTGTTACACTGGTAAAATCATCTCCAGATATGACGCATAATACGATCAGGTGTAAACGGAACTCTGTACTGGAAGCTTTTGGGGAAACCATGTTTGTCACACATTATGTATTTCCGTTCAAACCTTGAGCCGCTAAGACACAGCTTAGTTTATTAGTATTAAGGAGAGAATTAGCAATGATGGAGAGATGAAGAAGCCTCGTTTAAGTGTCGAGGCTTCACAGTCAATAGTTTCACCAAAATGTTCACTTCAAAAAGCTTAAATTATGACCTAGTTATACTGACATCTAGTGGACAAATTATGTATAGCAAATAGACCCTTAACATCACAGGCAGTACAATACTGACATGTACATGTATACGACTGAGCTGTACTGACACATACACTACCTGGCCAAAAAACAAACAAATAAAAAAACTCCACCTGCATTTAACTAGGCAAATAGTTAAGATCCTTCCATTGGATAATTACTGTGATTAATATGGTTCATCTGGTAACAAGTTATTTAACAAGAAGCTTCTCATTTCTCAAAACAGCTGTGTAGACTTATCAGTATTGCTAACTAGAAACAGAGGCTTTAATTTGCTTGGCAACATAATGTACCGTGGAGTGTTGGGAAAAGGTCATGTGGTCTGATGAGTCCAGATTGACCCTGTTCCAGAGTGATGGGTGGATGAAGTGATGCACCCATCGTACCGAATATGCCTGGGGGCTGTGCTATGATCTGGTGTTGCTTCTGTTGGTCAAGTCTAATGCGCTATAATCAAAGCAAAAAGTGGGCCAACAAAATATCTGTTTTATTTTATGTAAATGCAAAAATCCCAGAGGGTAAAAAAATTCCATGACAAATACATGTTTAAAGAAGTAACCAGCCATAATATACTCAAATCCTCAGAAATGCTCCTTTCAAATGTAGTCAGACATTTTATTGTGACAACAAGCTGAATGAATAATCAATAGTAATACATATGGATAAGCTTGTAGCACTTCTCTATTTAGAAAAATAATTTTAAAAAAAAACTTATTGCACTTTTAAGCAATTTATCTAGTTACTAGGCATTTATTATATACATTTCTTGAAGGTGAGGGTGTATGATATATGAAAATGCTCCAAAAACTGACATTACAGCATGTAAAAATATTAAGGTACACTCTAGCAGAGCTTTTCCTGTGTTAAGTCTTAAGCAATTGTACATTTTAAACAGACCAAAACTTTTTATTTAATTGTTTTAAATGGCAGATTTTGCCTTTTATATTTGTTAAATCATTATTTGAGTTTTGGGCCATTCTGGAAAGTATGTATTAATTATAATTTCTATTTAGGGCTTTTGTTCTTAAGCTACAATTTCCTTAGACCTCCTTATTGCTGTTTTTTCCATCGCTTATTTATTAGCATTATTTTTAGGTTCTTATATTCTTCTCATACACTGGTTTTAATAATAATGTACCTTCTTTCTGAGCTGCATTTAACTGGTTGAAATTGTATTTATTATGATTATTATTATTAATTATTGAACTGCGGATATATTGGCTGTGACTTAATAAAGACTTTACACAATTACACATAAAATAATCGTTCACCTCTCACACAAGACACATAAGAAGAAGAACGGAGACAATTACAGCCTTACAGAAACAAACAGTCTGGTATTATGTGACATTGCTTGAAAAGGTATTTATTATTATGTTACAGCGTAATACAAAAGAAGAGCAGGTGTGTACACTTTAGTCCAATAACGTTGTTAAGTGCCTGGGCAATACGAGTCGTTATTTGATTTTATTGAGGGCTACAGCTCGTCGGTCTGTGTTTTGGAACAGAGCTCGAATTAGACTCTTCATTTCATTACTGGAGAACTCCTGTGCGAGAGGCCCTTTGCCCTCTGCCCACCTAGAGGAGAGAAACAGTCAGTCAATAATTCTGTACAACTGAGAATTCAAGCACATCAGCAAGTGTTACTCAGCCACAGTGCTGCCAGCATAAGCCGCCTCCTGCATAATTGAAGGAGGAATGATGCTATTTTCACGTGTTGACAATCATAGCACGTATCTACTAGAGTTGGGGAAAAAGTTATTCAGTTATGAATTGTGATTCTTTCGTTGCCCCTTTGTTTCTATGTGAGAAAACTAACGCTATATTTAAATCGTTATGAAGCTTTTCAATAAAGCTAAGGTATAACCCCCCCCCCCCCCCATCATTCTTAATAAACCAGTAACAATCTTTGTTTCAAACCTTTGTGTACGAGAGTAGTGACAGCAAAGGGGACACTGACTGAAAATTTGAGTGTGACAAATTTACCAGAAAAACTCTCATTCTCCAGCAAGCTCAGTAAAACCTAACAACTATTTTACTTATAGTACTGTGCAAATGTCTTGGGCACATACAAAACTATGGCCATAAGCAAAAGATGCTTTTGAAAACATTTCTGCATAACAGAAACTTCTATAAAGAGCAATAAAGAGAGTAGGGATGTAACGGTATTGTAAATACCGTCGTACCGCAATAACAATTTATTTTGATAATACAGAGGTCGCATGACAATAAAATTATAGGTCTTCTGAGAAAAGTTTGCTCAGGCAAATGGAGCGAACGGGAGGTAGCGGGAACTACAATTCCCATCAGCCCAGGCGTGGCCATCATCCTTTGCGGTCTGTTGTCGCTACACATCCTATAATGCGCACATCCGATTTAAAACCCGCTTACTCCGTAATGATTAATTACATCTTAATTAATCTTAATTTTCCATCCATTTTCTTCCGCTTATCTGAAGTCGGGTCACGGGGGCAGCAGCTTCAGCAGGGATACAGACTTCCCTCTCCCTGGCCACTTCTTCCAACTCTTCCGGGGGGATCCCAAGGCATTCCCAGGCCAGCCGAGAGACATAGTCCCTCCAGCGTGTCCTGGGTCTTCCCCGGGGTCTCTTTCCGGTGGGGCGTCTCCGGAACACCTCACAAGGGAGGCGTCCAGGGGGCATCCTAAATAGATGTCGAAGCCACCTCATCTGACTCCTTTCGATGCGGAGGAGCAGCGGCTCTACTCTGAGCCCCTCCCGGATGACTGAGCTTCTCACCCTATCTCTAAGGGAGAGCCCAGACACCCTGCGGAGAAAACTCATTTCGGCCGCTTGTATTCGCGATCTTGTTCTTTCGGTCACTACCCACAGCTCATGACCATAGGTGAGGGTAGGAACGTAGATCGACCGGTAAATTGAGAGCTTTGCCTTTTGGCTCAGCTCCTTCTTCACCACGACGGACTCATACAGAGCCCGCATCACTGCAGACGCTGCCCCGATCTCCCGTTCCATTTTACCCTCACTCGTGAACAAGACCCCGAGATACTTAAACTCCTCCACTTGGGGTAGGATCTCACTCCCAACCCTGAGAGGGCACTCCACCCTTTTCCGACTGAGGACCATGGCCTCAGATTTGGAGGTGCTGATTCTCATCCCAGCCGCTTCACACTCGGCTGCGAACCGATCCAGTGAGAGCTGTAGGTCACAGGGTGATGAGGCCAACAGAACAACATCATCTGCAAAAAGCAGTGACCCAATCCTGAGCCCACCAAACTGTACCCCCTCAACGCCCTGGCTGCACCTAGAAATCCTGTCCATAAAAATTATGAACAGGATCGGTGACAAAGGGCAGCCCTGTCTGAGTCCTACTCTCACCGGAAACAGGTCTTGTGGTCGCGCTCCTCAGTAACGTGAGCAGCCCAACTAATCGATAACGGCATTCGTTGACAACGAATTCCATTATCGATAATATCGACTAGTTGTTGCAGCCCTAAGTACAAAAATAATCGTTAGTTGCAGCCCTACTTGTACTATTTTTTTTTCTTTACAGCTTGCATATATTCGCCTGTAATCTTATTTATTTATAAATTTTGAAGTTATATATGGAAATACTGAATGATTTTGTACATAATCATGCAGACATGATAAACATAACAAAATTGGTACAACATATGATATGGTGCCTAAGACGTTTGCATAGTACTCTTTGTTATTTATATATAAATAACACATTAGGGTTTCATTCAAATTGATTAAACCGATCAAACCATGTGTAATTTGCTATGTATTACCTGTCCACTATCTCCTGCAGACTGGCCTGCAGCACCATGGACAATTCTTTAAAGGTCATCCACTTCCTCACATAGACCGGCACTTCCTCCTGGTATTTCTTGTTCTTGGACTCATCGGGTAGCGGTGTGAAAACTAGCGGCCCTTCCTCTATGATGGTTTGGCAGAGTGTGTGCAGACGCTCTCCGTCTTCAGTAGAGATGTCCTATTGATGGGATAAATCATTAGCAAAATTTTTACTTCTATTCAACTTATATGGGTTCACATTGTTGCCATTTGCTCACCTCCAACATTGTGACTTTGGTAATCAGTTCAGAAATGGCGGTATTCAGAAGCGTTCCCATGGATTTGCAGTAAATGTTCACTGGAAGGACATCTTGCCAGACTTTCCCCAGTCGCTTTAGTTGGTGAATCACCTAAAAGGCATTGTCACTAAACATTTACAAATCAGCTCTCAAAACACCCAGAAACCAATGCTATATCAAATTAATGAAAAGTATTTAAACATTTTTGGTCAAAGAGTGTTTGATCTCACTTGTCTAACTGCCTTGCTGGCTGCTGTGTAATTGTCTTCATCATCCAAATTGGAGAAGTTTCTGGCAGTGGACAGTCTCTCCAACATTTCTGCTTTCTGAACGTTCATCTGCGCCACAAAACACTGAGCGCCTTAATGAGAAAACAGAAAAAAAGAAAAGAAAAAAAAAACTGAAATCTTGCCATTAAAAACACCATGTGAACTTTAGAAGAGTTTCCACTAAAACAGTCAGGTTTAATTTAGGTTTCAATGCACAGTTCTTGAGTATTCAGGAAATATATTCAAGGCTTAAAAAAAAACCCTACAATCTCAAAAGAAATGACTGCAAATCATGAAATTAATTTTAAATCTTACCCAGTTTTCTAAAGCCTGGGACCAAGTCAACAAAATAGGCCACTCCATCTTTCAAAGGAAGATGAGGTCTGAACTGATGACCCAGTGTCAACAGATGGTGGGCAAGGAACATGCAGTTGTTGTGCTGGATTGCAGCTAAGTGAGGAAACTTAAGTAGGTTGTCTCTGTGTCAAAGCAGAAACACAAACTCTGTTAATGAACGAGATTTTCTTAGGAGTAAAGTAAATGTATATATGATGGAATATGATGAGCAAACTCACTTGTGGTAGGTTGGAACAACATCATAGAACAGGTGAAAAATATTTCGTGTAGTGTAGAAGAGCTGGACAGCACTAGAAGGGGAAAAAAATACAATACACCAAGACATGAGAGTCATATTCAACTAATAGTTTGGTGAAAGCCACAAGCTCTAGTGCCTGAGGTTTGTCCTGAGATTAACATAAATAAATTATGAAATTTGTTTCACTCATATTTTTTAACAACCACAGACATCCTTCTGTACTTCAGTGATGTCAGTGAATTTTCTGTTGTAATCTTTACACGTGAATAACAATTTGCCAGGCAGTTAAACACTAATGTTATTATGCGAGCAGCAATTTTTAATTCATTTCACTTCAATTGATCATCTCCCAAAGATTTGTACTGGAATACTGGCAGTTACGAGGATAATAGTTGTACCATAGTTGTACAATGTATTTTGAATGAAAATATGTAGCAATTTTATTCTAAACAAATGTTGTTGTTGGTCTTTTGGCTGCTAGCTACAAGAGGTCGCCACAGCAAATATGAAGTACAATTAGTTTAAGACTAAATAGGGCCCAAGCACTATGACATCAGTCCCATGTCATCATAGTGTATGAAGGGCTCTATTGTTTTCCTTGTTGGTCACTCACTCTTCCCAGGGAATTTATACGAGTACCACTAAACCGGGCCTATGTCATCTAAAGACATTGAGGATGCAAAATTGCAGAGGGATTTTTTGATAACTCAAACAGGTTAGCTGTGATGACTTGTGCCGAAAAGTGGTTAATAACAGTCTGTTACGTTCAGTGACATGACATCATAGTGTGATGCATTTTTTCCTGCATCTGGAGCTTTTTGGAGGTCTAAACATAAAATTTCCCCCTTTTCTAAAATTATGTCATAATGGTATTGGTACTGTATGTCCCTTTAAATGCATGTGCCCACTATGCCCATTGTCTTTCTGGAGCACCGGGGTGGTAATGGCGCAGGGTGCTTATGCCCGCTCATTTTTGCTTTGCCATTATATTTGCCAACTGAAAAAAAAAAAAAAATGAATATAATGTCCTTTATTAATGCAAAGCTAAAGAAGCAAACATTAAACAACAAATATTAAATTATATCAAGCTTTTTTCCTTTTAACAAAGGGCCCTAGCTTTATACATCAATACTGAGCAGTGTGCCAGAAACATACCACTGGGGGGAGCTGCCCACTGCCTCAGACAGGGTTTTTATTGCCAGCTCCATCAGCTGTTGCACTGACTCACTGATGCGACACACAGGCAGACACAGAGTGCGCTGGCCCAACTGTTTCTCATTCTCCAGGATCTGCTGATCACTCTGGCCACTCCTCTTTCCCTCCTGCTTCTCTTTGCTCCCTCCACCATGGCCTGGCAGTTTAGGGAGGCTGAGCTTGTAGTCTGGAGAGATCTGAGTAACAATTATAGGCAGGTCAGCCAACTATACAGAGCTCTTACAGGAATACCTGTTATAATTATATAAATGCTAATGATTGTCACCGGCCTTACTTTAACTGTGTTGTGCATCTCTGAAGTCATTAATTTCCGGGCAGCTACAATGACGTCTTGGCATTTCTTGCTAGCGAAATGGCAGTTGACATTTCTGGCATACTTTAAGAGATCTGTGGAATCTCCAGACAGATACCCCATTTCCTTTAAATGACTTTCAAAATCTTGAGTTTCTTTAATAACCTGGAGATTACAACACAAAAAGCCAAAAAATGGATAACACCTCTACACCTATTGTACCGTCACAACTGTAGTAAACAGCAGTTACCGTATCATAAGATGCAAGCTGGCTGCTGTTAGTCGGTATGGAATGCAATAAGCATTCCCGGATGATGCAGTCTGACATCTCCTCCCATATCTGGTCTCCCAATATAGCAGACACTTTCTTTTCACCAGCTGCTATATCTATGCAGAGAAAAGAAAAAAAATCACTAAAGAATTAAAACCCTAAAGATATATTTGACAATATTTATAAAAGACAATGTGATGTTTAATTGTACCGAACAGATGTTTGTGCAGGGTCTTGAGCACTAAAAGGATTTTGGCATACACATCTGCAGGTGTAGGGCGCTCTGCTTGGTTCTCTTTGCTCTGTAAACTCAACACTGTGCCCACCTCAAGGTGCTCACTCACCTCCACCTCGAGGGATGGGTACACGATGAGTGGCTTTAGCACGTACTTCAGTAACACCTGACCTGTTGGTGTGACAGTGACTCGTCCATAAACACCATACACATCACATACAGCTCATAAATAAACATATCCTGGCAAAATTTGTGAAATATTGGTTATTTTTCTGAAAACAAGATTAATTGTGCAAAATACTTCTCTTTCACTTCATCTCCGGGGATATTCATCATTACTTAATTGTGTGCGTCTTTTGTAAATCATAATATTACCTGAACTCACCCAAATGGCCCCGATTAAGAAGTTTACAAACCTTTGAATGTTTGGCCTGATGATATACACACAAGTTTAAATGGCTTTTAAGGGTGGGTTTCTATAGCAGTGACCTGCTTGACTGCAAGTATCAGCATACAAATATCCAGCGCAAAAAATAAAAAAATAAATCCCTGCACATTTCATCCAGGGCTGATTTTGAGTCATGGGGAAGGCAAAACAAATGTCAAAAGACCTGTGAGAAAAGGCAGTTGATTTTTTTTTAAATATGGAAAAGTATATAAAAACAATTTTTTGAAAAAACTAAAACCTGAATAACTGAAATAAGAGGTGCTTAAACTCTGAAGTAGAAAATTAGTTCTTTCCAAGAAAGATTTCAGATACAACTGCCAAGAACGTTTATAACGCAAAGAAAAAACCCACACGCATCTACATACTGGCTTCTCTACAAGGAAAAAAGTGGCATAGTTGTTTCAAACATATCACCATATAACTTCCTGCATGAGTCTCATTTTCTAAGGATGCCAATATTTCACAAAATTTGCCAGGGTATATACACTGTAATTAAAACATTTACATTTGATTAAACTCTATACATTATG
This sequence comes from Channallabes apus, assembly GCA_030522415.1. Classification (NCBI taxonomy): domain Eukaryota; kingdom Metazoa; phylum Chordata; class Actinopteri; order Siluriformes; family Clariidae; genus Channallabes; species Channallabes apus. The sequence goes on from CM060125.1 coordinate 8,031,420, forward strand.
TACAATTAATATTATTATTACCAAATAGTTTGATCTTTTTGGGAAGCTCTCCTTGAATAGCAAGGGCCTGAAGAACACTGGAAAGTAATAGACTGGGCATGCCTTTTTGCTCTTTAGATTCTCCTCCAGTTAAATGAAGTGCTGTGGTCAGGAAAGACTGCATTCCAGTCAGTTCTGGGAAAATAAGTCAGGTTTGAATGAAGACTGAATGCCAGACAAAAATGTGTCACAAATGAAATTATTTTAATACATTGTAACTGTTTCTGCGAAACTAAACCTGTACATAGAGTAAAAATATGCTTATTTAAAGATTTAAGATGATTTGGTTTAGGCTAGAATTTCCAGCAGATTCTATGGTTTTCTCCCATGTTCCAAGACCATGCCACTACATGGACTGGTGATGTTAAATTGGCATTCCATTTGGGGGGGGTATGACCGCCTGGAACCTACGGTAGGCTTTGGAAATTTCAGGATAAAATCCTTATTGGAGATGAACAAATGAATGACCTCTTTAGCTACAAAATATGGCCAAAAGTATGTCGAACCCTGATTATCACACCGATATGTGCAGTTTGGACATCCCATTCCAGAATTACATCCCTTTTGCTGTTATAATAATCTCTATTAGTTTGGGAAGGCATTACAGTGGGGTATGCACAAGAGTATTGTCATAGTGAAGCATAAAAAAAATGCTGTCCATCTGGGTTTGTGGCAACAATTTTGGAAAGGTACCACTAGATTATTTTGAGAATACTCAAAATAACTGAACTGAAAAGAGAATACAGTGGAACCTTGGATTACGAGCATAATTCGTTCCGGAAGCGGTCTCGTATTCCCACAAGAAATAATGGAGCCCAAAAAATAAATACATAAAAATAATTAACACAAAATATAAAGTAAAAATATAACATGCACTTTACCTTTAAAAAAAAAAAAAAAGTCAAAATAAATCCTGACAGATAAAGTGTTTCTGTTTATTCGCGTAGGCGCTGTGTTCGTGTGTGTGAAGCAGAGAGGGGGTGCACGGTGTCAAATTACGCGTGCGCACACACACAACGCACACACATGAGAGAGAGAAAATGGATTTTTAACCTCTAACGTGACTTTCTTTTGCTTTACGCGCGCGCGCGCACACACACACACACACACACACACACACACGTTATAAGAAACAGTACACACACACACACACACACGTTATAAGAAACAGTACACACACACACACACACACACGTTATAAGAAACAGTACACACACACACACACACACACGTTATAAGAAACAGTACACACACACACACACGTTATAAGAAACAGTACACACACACACACACACACACGTTATAAGAAACAGTACAGACACGCTGTACACGCGCTTTCAAACACAAAATAAAATATGTTTCACACACACATGGTCACAGTGTTATAGTAAACAGTACACGCGTGCACGGATGTTGATTACACTAGTAAGAAACACATGCTAAGACCCAGCAGGGGAGACAATTACCCACAATTCCACAGCGCAAGAGAGAGAAAAAATGTTGGCTCAGTTGTGATCACATGATGCTCGGCGCAAGTGTGATACATGAAGCTTGGTACTCGTAAACCAAGACTTGTTCGTTTTCCAAGTCAAAATTGATTAAAAATCTTTGCTCGTCTTGCGGAACACTCGCAAACTGCATTACTCACAACTCAAGGTTTTACTGTATACAAAAACTGATTAATTAAGATGATCAACATTCTACTTTGTTAAAAAATACTATCACAACCATATGACATGATGTTTTGTGGAGTGCAAGGCCAAGGACATGTTGATCTCCTTGACATTATCAAGATATTAACATTGTATATCAACAAGGAGGGGCCCTTACTTATATTAAATTCCAACAAGTTTAGTTTACAATTAACTGTTTATTCCAACCTTTGGCGGAGGGTAGCTTCCATACTGCCAGTTGCTTCCACTCCTCTCCGAGGTGATAGATGAGGTTCTCTCTCTGTACTGTGATCTCTGAGCTGAGAGCACGAAGTAACGGTAGATCTTGAGTATTCCAAGCTTTCAAGGCTTCTACACTGGCCCGTGCCTTTAAAAAGAAAAAAAAGAAGAAAAGAAAAAATACAGGTCAATGAGTGACACAAAAAGAGACTCTCCTAACTGATTTAATAACCAGCTGAAATGACAGAATAGTACTGTGGGTATATAAAATCTGTCACACTTGGTAGAAGACATTACACGCAGCTTTCATTCGAGACCTACATGTGTTACTACAGTATATACAGTGGAGAGAGAGAGAGAGAGAGAGAGAGACACACACACACAGTATATGCAAACTGAAACTATACTGAGACATTATTACCCACTTTTCCAAGCTGTTTGGCCGATGTCTCGTATTTCTTCTGTTGCAAGGCTTTGTGATACTCCTCCATGGCTCTATCAAACTATAAATGCAAATATCCAATTTATTTTCTTATGCATGAAAAAGTACTTTAACACATGGAAAGAAATGTATTTCTTATTGCATTGCTATTTTTTATTTTTTTTTAGAAGTAAACTAACCTCTTGTAGATGTTGGAGCATGTTGATCACCGCAGTGTTCTTTTCCAGCTGCTGTTTAAGTTTGGCATACTCTGTTACGGCCTCATGGAGGTTCCTCTGCACCTGGACGTCAAGACAATCAATACGTCTTAATCATACCTTACATTTCTGATCTTAAATTGCCTTGGCTTTATTGGCTTTTATTATGAACAAAATTATTCTCGACAGCGCAACAGTCCAAATGACCTATTCACATACAAAGTAAATGTGAAATTGCTGTAAGGCTCATTTAAGCATTTTGTCCAAAACCACATGCGATAAAACTGTTATAAGCCTTGCTTAAGTGTCATAAATAGCCAAGTGGTCGATCACAAATGCTTATGATTTTAGCAAGTTCTAACATTCTCAAACATGTGAAAAATATTCTTTGTATGATTTTAAGGTTATCCCACCCACATCTTAACTTAACTATTGAAACCATTTCAAAATCTGTTTATTTTTTGTGTCCCATCCATGTTGGACATTGTGTGTTGTAGATACAAAAATAGTCAGGGACCACTAGGGTCCCATTACTGCTGTTAATATTTAAATGATAATGAGTGTTGCTCTGGAAAAAACGTACTTCAGGTGCAACATTATACACCGCAACACTGCTGACACGAAACCTACATATTGAGTTTAAGTACAGTGTATTCACAACCGCCCAAGTATATTTGCCCACCCCTTTAAAAAATGTGCCCGGGAGAACGATGCCATCTGCAATCGATTAACTAATAGGGAACAGTTCCCTCCTGCATTCCCGCTCCAGTACCTGTTTATTCTGAAGTAAAAAGAATGAAAAAAGCATACTGAGTAATTTACACCTACAAAAACTTGTGCAAATATCTGGTTATCGTGCACACTGGCACTAAAAAGGTGTGCTGATCTTACCTCATTGTCAATACAGCTTTTGAGGAGATCAATGTCTTTGGATACGGATTCCACCTGAGCCATGAGCTCTTCGGCTGCCTCCATACTAGGTAAGAACTCACTGTACTTCTTATTGATCATGTCAGATACCTCCTCCTAAAAAAAAAGGAAAAAAAGATAACCAACAAGCATTAAAAATGAAAGGATGTGGAACAAATCTATTATGAATTACAAAATTATTTATTGCCTACACCATATTGAAGTATGGTGGACATGGTGCATGAGATTGTCCTTTCATCAAGAGTAAAAGGTCTTGATGATTTTGGGGAAAGTTAAGTGGCTGTAAGAGGCTTAATAGACATCTTAACTATAAATGACGTCAACCAGTTAAGTGTGACCGATAATTAAATGACGGTTGCTCGCTAATCAAACCAGTGGGCTGGCAAACAAATTATTAACTGCAATTAATACATAATGGACACAGATTAAATGCTGTTTACTGGCGCAAAACATATGGCTTATTTCAGCACATCAGAGAATATATTTAGTTACCATAACCTACAATTATCAGCCATCAAGTTTAACTAATTGGACATGTTTGACGAGATGTCACAACAACTTGAACGTCGAAGTTAACAGTGAAAGCTAGCAAGCACAGCTAACTAGCAAACTCTGCTTAAACCCAAGTTTGTTTACCTTGGTTTCCTCCACCTTCCGTGATAATTTAGATATTTTCGAAGAAAGGTCATCTTTTTCCAATTTCCCCGAACTCGCAAGCACTTCTGTAACAAACGAAGCCATCTTTCACTACGAATTTTCTGCAAACTCCAAGCTTGGTCAAATCTCACTGATACCCGCCATACTGCCCGCGCGCGCAAGTCCAACTGGGAAATGGTCCGTTGTGAATGAATCGACACATGAATCGGATGTTTCACTATGGGAGTCGGTTCGTTCAAACACAAATGGATATGAGAGTCGGTTCGCAAGAAGTAATCGAATTCCCGAGCAACCGAATCATACGTGTCATTAGGAGCAGGGACATGGCATAGGGTCTTAAATACGAGTGTGAGTCGAAAATTATCCGCACTCTGGCTGCAATACTTATTTTAATAAAATTTTAGGAAAGACAAATACTTCACTTTTTGACATAATCCCCTTGCTTTTCAATACACTTTGTCCAAAGATATGCAGGTTAGGCTAATTGGCGTTCCTAAAAATGCCTGTAGTGTGTGTGTGTGTATGTATGTGAGTGTGCCCTGCGATGGATTGGCACCCTGTCCAGGGTGTGCCCCGCCTAGTGCCCGAAGTCTCCTGGGATAGGCTCCAGGTCCCCCGCGACCTTGAACACAGGATTAAGCGGTATAGAAAATGAATGAATGAATGAATGTTCCAATACTGGCCCTTGGGATTTCCAAAAAATTTAAGTAGAAATTTTCCAGCTGATGATTGACTTTTTAACTTTTTCATGTTCTGTGAATTTTGGTCGGATTTTTCCGTCCCATGCTCAGAATGTTAGTGATCCATGTCTCCAAGTCACCAGTAATGTTTAACTTTCAGAAACGTATCCCTTTCAAAATCAAATTTTATTTGTCACATACACAGTCATACACAGTACGATATGCAGTGAAATGCTTAAACGACCGCCCGTGACCTTAAAAATGTAAGAAATAAATAGAACAAAACATAAAAAACTTTTTTTAAATATCTAAGAAATATAAAAACATATCTATACAATGAGAGAAAAATATAAGGATGAATTTAAATGGAAATAACTGGAAATGACCAGGAAGTGTACAAATATGCATGCAAATTAGTCCATGGTCCATAAATGTCCATAATGTGCAAAAGTGCATGAATGTGCAATGTACCATGAATGTCCAGGGTATGTGCAACTGTGATTGAGTGTCCATTTCTATTGTGCAAAAATGTCCATAACTGTGAATTGTGCAATGTGCAAAGACGCAGAGATTGCCTTTCTTAGAGTACTGGTGCAAATTGTTTTTGGAGATATCCAAATGTTTCTGCTTATGCTATTTTGTCAGTTGTTTCATCACAAACATAATCACTGCACACTGCTCTTCTTTTGTGCAAATCACAAGTGGGGCATCCATATTTGCTTGCACCACAGTTGCAAATGAACTGATGTAACATGTTCACACCTGCACAGTAGTGACTCGGAGACAGTAGCCTTAAGCACTGATAAGACAAGAAGAAGTTTTAATATAACTGGAGTGCTGATAATTTTATCGTATGATATTAGTTAGACAAACCAGGTCTACAACTCTGGTTATTTATTATATTTTATTATTATTTAAAAAGTTGAATACAATAATGGTTTACAAGAATGCTTTGCATCAGTGCACTTCAAGACAGATTTAAAGGTCTAAATTAGTCATCAGAATGTTACGTTTAAATCCCATCACTGCCAGAGAGTCATTATTCAAGCATAATCAAAACCTTTGATCGCTCCATCAATTATGATCCTCAATTATGATCTGCCAATGATTGCTATGTCTGGCCTGGACAATCTCTTCAGTAATTTAATTTTGCATGGCAAACCCTTGCAGTAAAAGCATGTAGACATTTTTTCTTAAATAAAAAAGAAACAATGCTGGACTGAAAAACACTATATTGTCAAAAGTTTATGGACACAAGACAATCAACCATCGAAGCCTAGTCTGGGACACTCAATACAAAGGATAGAGTTTTTTTTTTTTTACTATATTTTAATCTATATTTCAGTTTAACTAAAGGGTCTAAACTAATGTTAGTTGCAGTATTTGACTAACTTGATCCTCTTTCTAGTCTTTTGACTGAACTTTTTACTCTTATACAGTGGTGTGAAAAACTATTTGCCCCCTCCTGGTTTCTTATTCTTTTGCATGTTTGTCACACAAAATGTTTCTGATCATCAAACACATTTAACTATTAGTCAAAGATAACACAAGTAAACACAAAATGCAGTTTTTAAATGAGAGTTTTATTATTTAGGGAGAAAAAAAATCCAAACCTACATGGCCCTGTGTGAAAAAGTAATTGCCCCCTGAACCTAATAACTGGTTGGGCCACCCTTAGCAGCAATAACTGCAATCAAGTGTTTGCGAAGTGTTTGCGAGTCTTTTACAGCGCTCTGGAGGAATTTTGGCCCACTCATCTTTGCAGAATTGTTGTAATTCAGCTTTATTTGAGGGTTTTCTAGCATGAACCGCCTTTTTAAGGTCATGCCACAACATCTCAATAGGATTCAGGTCAGGACTCTGACTAGGCCACTCCAAAGTCTTCATTTTGTTTTTCTTCAGCCATTCAGAGGTGGATTTGCTGGTGTGTTTTGGGTCATTGTCCTGCTGCAGCACCCAAGATCGCTTCAGCTTGAGTTGACGAACAGATGGCCGGACATTCTCCTTCAGGATTTTTTGGTAGACAGTAGAATTCATGGTTCCATCTATCACAGCAAGCCTTCCAGGTCCTGAAGCAGCAAAACAACCCCAGACCATCACACTACCACCACCATATTTTGCCCAGTCTCTTTCTTATGGTGGAGTCGTGAACACTGACCTTAATTGAGGCAAGTGAGGCCTGCAGTTCTTTAGACGTTGTCCTGGGGTCTTTTGTGGCCTCTCGGATGAGTTGTCTCTGCGCTCTTGGGGTAATTTTGGTCGGCCGGCCACTCCTGGGAAGGTTCACCACTGTTCCATGTTTTTGCCATTTGTGGATAATGGCTCTCACTGTGGTTCGCTGGAGTCCCAAAGCTTTAGAAATGGCTTTATAACCTTTACCAGACTGATAGATCTCAATTACTTTTGTTCTCATTTGTTCCTGAATTTCTTTGGATCTTGGCATGATGTCTAGCTTTTGAGGTGCTTTTGGTCTACTTCTCTGTGTCAGGTAGCTCCTATTTAAGTGATTTCTTGATTGAAACAGGTGTGGCAGTAATCAGGCCTGGGGGTGACTACAGAAATTTAACTCAGGTGTGATAAACCACAGTTAAGTTATTTTTTAACAAGGGGGGCAATCACTTTTTCACACAGGGCCAAGTTTTTTTTTCTCCCTTAATAACGTAAACCTTCATTTAAAAACTGCATTTTGGGTTCAATTATGTTATCTTTGACTAATAGTTAACGGTTTTTGATGAGCAGAAACATTTAAGTGTGACAAACATGCAAAAGAATAAGATATCAGGAAGGGGGCAAATAGTTTTTCACACCACTGTATATCTCATAAAGATAAAATAATCACTGACTAATCACTGACTTTCTTTACCGCTTATCCTGTGCAGGGTCGTGGGAGGCCTGTATCCTATCCCGGGGCCTCAGGGCGCTGATTGCAGTGTACACCCTGTGATGCCAAAAACATTGAACAGCACCCAAGCACACACACTCACTCAACTCAACTATGAGCAATTTTCATTTATACATCTTCTCTACTACCTATCCTGTGTACAGGATCATGGAGGCCTAGAGCTCTGGATAAGGTGCCAATCCATTGCACACACTCACTCACACACCACAAGCAATTTGGAAATTCCAATTATGCCAATTATCCTAATCTGCATGTATTTGTACTATAGGAAAACAATCTCCACGAACACAGACCTGAGGCAGGAATTGAGAAACATGAAGGTGCAAGGCCACAGTGCTAACCACTACGCCACTATACCACCTCAATCACCGATTAGTTCTGTGGGAAAAATGTTCCATTTTCATTCCACCTTTGCTTGTCTCCATTTCCCCAGTCGTGGGTGAGTGTGACCTATGGCAAATTTGACATTGTTTTAGTGGAATGCATTATTGGTTGCTTGATGCTGAGGAGTCAAATTATAGCATATTTTTCCATCATTTCTGTCAATGTTCTTGAATTTCTAGAATTTAGTGACAGTAAAGTCTAATCCACACTGGTTTCCTGGATTGATTGTCAATGGTAGATTAGAAGAAGCAGAACAGATGGAAGAACAACAGTAAGAACGACAGAACTTCAGGGGAATAGTACAACAAAGTGAAAGAAAGTTTATTTAGGGTCAGCGCAGGCTTAGAGCAAAGAAACAGAAGTGAAAACCCAGCATAGCAATTTGAAACATTATGACTATGGTGACTACGGGCCAATTTCACTCCAATGTCATTCTATAGCATGTGTGTGAGAAAAGTTAGTCATTTTTTTCCCTCAAATACCTGGCCTTCATAATGAAAACTCTATATTCTGTGCGGCAAAATATAATCTGACCGATCTTTCCTGAGATCAGACACATTAAAAGATCATGACGTGACTGAGCCACTGTTCTGCAATCACCTCACTGTGTATTCAGTGACTTGTCAGGGTTGACCAATGCAAGATAAAAATATGTATAAAAAAAGACAGCTATATATTCAGTGCAGCAATATTAGAAAACCAGTGGTTGACCATTTAACAAGATTCGGTGGCTAAATCGTGGCACATTACCAAGATGACCGTGATGCCACCTCCAATGCTCACTTCACTGTAACAACTGATGTGCTATAGATGGACTCCATGACGGCGGCTAAGCGGCTACACAAGTCGTGGGGTGACTTTCTCACTTTGGGTGGCTCTTTCAGCACCACCCTTTCAGCAGAGCAGTCCAGAACCCTCGGCAAGAACTCACTCAGCTTCTCCTGCTGGGAATCTGTCATACACAGCACAAATACACTGAATTTATCGACTTAAGCCAGTGTTACACTGTGTGATTACTGTATGATCCATATCATCTTCATAATCAGATAATATTCTGGTATATAAAATGCACAACCACAATGGTTTAAACAGCATGATATGATTTTCCAGAGCACTAGATCTAAGGTTAATCCTCCTTAAGCAGCTTCACTTTATTCAACTGTAGGTTGATATCAGAGGCTGAATGTTTAAGTCTCACCGTTCATTTCCTGTTCCAGATAAGAGCACCAGTGACTCCTGATCGCCTCAATAGCATCCATGTCCTCCTGAGTGACACTGTCTCTGACCATAAGGTGCATGCAGGGGATGACGCAGTCGTTCAAGATGACCACGCCCTCCTCCACGTCGCTCTCTTCTCCATTTTTAAAAAGTGTTGCTGCATTCTCATTCAGCTCCTGCACAGTTTGACAAATATTATGCATATTAATGCTTGTAATGCTGAAATAGGTTGGCTGGGTGTGGCATTAAGCAACAACTTGGAACTAAAAACACCAACCAGGTAAATAATAAAGTATTTAGGGGTATGCAGTTAGAGAAAAATAATCAATTTACTTAAAAGATTAGGGAATTTGTGGTGCATTTTACACAGAATTTCACTTAATGTTTTGGAAAATGTGCAAGATAAGTTTCTGCAACCACAACAACTATTAAAAAATTTAAGAAAAAGAAATTAGTTTGGTACCTGTGAAGTTATTACTATGGAAATGAGGTGTAAAAAGGGATCATTTAAATGCATGATTTTGAAAATATTGGTATATTTCTTATTCAAATGTAAATTCTATTTGTCACATACACAGTCATATGCAGTACGATATGCAGTGAAATGCTTATACGACCGCCCGTGACCTTAAAAATTTAAAACCATTAAAAAGAAATATGAAATAAATAGCTGAAACTATAAGACAATAGAACAAATTCTAAAGAAATATATAAGAAATATAAAAATCTATCTGTACATTTCTAATATACAGTCATATAATATATGTACAGTACCTTTAGGCATTTTCTCCTGTAAAGTCCTATAAGGTTGTGGTCCACACCTCTCTTTTCCCCGCTCGTAAGCAGAGCTGAATTGTCTTGGTAAGCATGTGCAAGATAAATCAGTGCCTCTCGAATTCTTTAGAAAATAAATATGACAATCATGAGTGCAATACTTTTAGCAAATTATGTAGTGAAAGTCAATGAACCATCAATTACTTTACATACTTTCCATTTTGGTATTGTTCAAGGCCTGTCAGCAGGTACGCAAACACAGTCTTGAACATGCTGTAATCATCATGCCATTGCTAATGGGAGAAGACAAGATTATTAGTAAAACATAATGTACGTCAGTTTACATAAAAAGTCTCCAGAAGAAAAATAATGTAATACTGATGTGCTTTTCTGTTCACCACAATCATACATAGTGATTATCTCAGTTACTGTAGCCATTCTGTCAGCTCAAATTCCCAGGAGATATACATGTACAGTAAATACAATCAGCTATACAAATGCTCAGACAAAACTGACTGGCACCAACAACCACGCCACAGTAAAAAAAAAAAAAAAAGTTGATGGGTGATGCAAACATTATTCAAAGCTGTTGGCCTGTATGTACATGATTTTATGCACTGCACAGCTCCCATGTAATTGGCTGATTAGAAAGAGTGAGTAGGTTTACAGGTTCCCCCGATAATGTGCACAGTGATTTTACTTATACTGTAAATGCTATAAACTATAATGTTACATGAAACTTATTTAAAACCACACTACTGTTAAATTCTTAATGGTGGCTTCAAAGTATTTAGTATCATCACATTAGCTGATATAAAAAAGAAAGAACTATCTGTGATTTTACCATGTACTCCTCCATATCCATGTCTTCTGGTTTGATAAGACGAAGTTTGGTTCTGGCCTCCCTCATGATACTGATAGACCTAAAGTAAGTGAAAATAACTGTGTATAAAAGTGTATTTCACAAAAACACCAAATGAAAATTCTAAAAGCAATTTATTAAATTATTAATAAATTATTTTAATTATTAAATTATTAATAAAAAATTCTGTCTTTTTTATAAAGACAAAAAAACAAACAAGCAACTTAAAAAAAACTGTTGCTGTAATTCTCTCTGTCATCACCACAAATGATTTTGAAGATGTATTAAGTTTAATAAAGATACAGGAATGACCATTGCATGGATCATTCCTGTTGCATGTAAATAATACACATCCAATTTAGTGAAAAACAAAGACCAAAAGATGAAATACTGTACCTATCGTCAAAGCTCAAGTTTCGGTCACCAAACTGCTCCAGTAGAGTTCTTTCAATTATGCGGTCAGGAGCTTTATTCTGGAACAAATAGACCAGCACATGCTGAAGGCGAGGGTCCTGCTGGGGTGTGATCTCCTCCTGAGACAACGCATACAATCTGGAGTACTCCTCTCGAAATGCCTAGAGGAAAACCATGTTAAACTATGCAATTGGGAAGTATAAAGATTGTCCGATTTCAAATTGCAAAAACTGGGTTCATCTTAGCATTAGGAAATCCAAGATTGGATTAGAAATTTTTTTTAAAAATAAATATCCAGAAAAAATATATATAATACTGATGCCACAATATACTGCTGAGACCAGTAGCTTCTTACACATTCTTGAGTTACAATAGTGCCTGTTTCGTTTTTATCCCTATGATAAGTCACCTTTATGTACACATAATATATAATTAAGGTTCTTAATTATAACATCCTTAGATAAGTAACAAAGCATTTACAACACTGCAAAAAAAGTAGTAAAAGTAAAAAAAAGTTGGAATTTACTTATACAGGATTACTATAAACCAAAAACAGGATTATTAAATCATTTGTTTTACTTGTTTCAGGATAGGTTTAATAGTTTTATGTTTGGTTTATTTTAATCTTATAATATAAATTAATAACAATGTATACATGTCATTATATCGCAGATATTTAAAATAGTTAAGATGTCAGTTTTTGCAGTATACATACGTAAGACACCATTCTAGGGACACGTACTTTCATGGAAATAAATCCTTCACAAATTAACAGATTTTTAAAAATACATATAATATATCTGTAAAGTTGGCATATCTGTACATTGTAATTATGGGGGGGGGGGGCATAAGATGAGTAATAGAACACATAAAGATGGTTTTTGGAATTTGTGTCTGTCTGTTTGTTTGTGCACGCATCATGTTGGTATTCATTTTAACTGAATTCATGAATTCTGAATTCATTTTAACATAAATTCTCACAGGTGTATTGCAGTGATTGAGGTAAAATATATTTCATAGCAATTGGCCCACGGGAAGAGAATACATGCTACATTCAACTTTAAATGGAAAACACCTTTCTATCATAAAGAAAATCGACCTTGGGTAAATCATAAGTTTAGGGTAAATCATCTCAAAATTCACTGATGGTGCTTTACATTTTTAAATACGCGCTTAAGAGTGCGCAATTGAAATCTTCTTAATAAACGCAATCTCACATCTTAATTCCACGCACTTCATGGTAACAAGTAAAAGTTTTAGTTCATTCCAACTTCAACTGATGGAGTTGTGCATTTTTTAAAACATGCTTATGAATGTGCATGAAGCCGTAGGTCACATCTAGTATTGTATATTTTTGTATTGACACTTACAGAGGCAATGTTAAGCTACAACAATTATAATAATTTATACCAAATTACATTAATTCAGGTAAAACTAAAGTAGTGGCTACTCTTAACACTATTGGCAATTATGACAGCAGTGTTTAAAGTGTCTGGAACATACACTACCGTGATAAGCCCTGATTCAGGACCTTCCTTGTCAAAGACATCTCTGGCTTTAGCTATGGCTAGAATAACACCCTGCATGGCTGGAGTAAGCATCATCTGTATAGTCAAGAAAAAAAACAGAAGGAAGTTTGTCAGGAAGCATTATCAAGGCAGTGCCTTAGAGTATTAACTTGTTGAGTATCTTGCATTTTCACAGTGACAACGAGTTATGCAGAGACTTGGACTGGCTAGTTATCAATCGACAAAATGACAACTACAAATCACGTTGAAGGTATTAGTTGAAGATTTTGAAGCCATCAAAATGATCAGGTGCGACTTAAGGACAAAGCCATTGCTCATTTTAGGTAGCTCAAGGCGAAACCTCACCAGCACCACTATCAGTGGTCAGTCAAGTGGCATTGTGGGTAATCTAGGAAATCTATGTCTATATGTCACGATGTCAGGATACATCAATATGTTTACTAAAACAAAAAGATTACGTAATAAAATAAGACATAGATGCCGCTAAACTCTATGTGTTAATTATTAAACCTGCAGATGACTATATAACATTTCACATTATACCAATGTGACTTCATGTTTGTAGTTGTTCGGGGCTATTACCTCTTCGTTATATCCATCAGCATCAGAGAGCACCAAGATCTTGCCCACATTAGGGATCTCTACCACCGAAACCTCGTTTTCTGGTTGTGCGGCCTCGGCTTGGCTGTCCTCCGCTGATGCAGTCGTCTGTGCTTCAGCTTCTTCAGCCTCTCCAGCCTCAGGTTGTGGGTCTGATACCGCTTCTGTTTCTGTATGCTCATTTACAGGCTGGTTAATCTCAGCCTCTGCTTCCGCTTTCTCTTCTTCTTCCTTAGGAGATGGCGATACAGGACTCTGAATGGGAGATATAAACATCTGTTCACGTTTTATGGTAATTTTGAGTAGTGTTGTATTTTTTGAGATAGTTATGAGCTTATTGAGTTAGCTGCATACTAAATATTTCTGATGCTGAGGCTAAAGGGTTTATACAATATTAGGGTAAAAAAGCAAAGTAGACTAGTTTCTATCCATTTTTTTTTTACATTTACAGCAAAAGCTGACAGCACTATGGCAGCTAAATTAATACAAGCAATGGTACATTTGATCCCTCTCTCCTCTTCCAAATCAGGACCAATCCTTAGCTTGACTAAATATGGACGGGTTTTCTTACAGTATTTTCTTTAGAAAAGCACAGTAGTGGCTGACATAACTTTGGACAACATTTCAGGTATTAATTTAGCAACACTTTGGTAACTGACACCTGCTCATGGCAAGTGTGCTGGTACTGTATAACTGCTCCAGACAAAATATTATGTCTTAAGTCTATAAAAAGCAGTATGAGTACTGACATTTTGAAGTAGGACTTTTTTTTTAAAATCCCTCATTTAAACATACACATACATACGTATATAGGGCATTCAAGTCAAACCAGGACTTGTGATTAAATTTCTCATGAATAAAGGCATAAAGCTAATTGACATTTACAGAAGACATCAAGCATATGATGAGACTCTTAGCTACAGTAAAACATGCGAATGATATTCCCGGCTGAGGTGGCTCAAAGCCCACTTCAGTCTTTGATTATGTCGTGAACATTCAGCTAGTGGAACACCTGATTTTTGAAAACTGCCAGAAAACATGTCGCCAACTTGCAGCAGAGACACATCCGTCTGTGGGAACTGTGCACACAATCACTCACAAACAACACTTTACGGGACTTCGTCTGTACACACCCCCTGTACATTCCTGCCTACTCCCATTTCAACATGGACATTAAAGGAGTTCCTGGGACGCCAGTGTTTCGGACGTGAAGCAGGCAGTCAGATGGTGGCTGTAAGGTGCTGAGAAAACTTTCTACCTTGATGGCATCCAAGCACTAGTGAAACACTGGGCTAAATGCATTAGTGTAGACTAGTGGGGATTACATAGGCTGTCATAACTCATAACTGAGTTCTGTTATTTATTTATTTATTTATGGAACTTTATTAATCTGCAAATTTATTATTCTGCACAATCAAAAGTCCAAGTTGGACTAGACTGCTCCTCGTAATTATAAATGAATTCATAATTTAAACTACTGCATACCTCACCGGGATAAAGCATTAACTGTATAAAAGAGTAACCACATCAGACCGGAGCACACAATGAGCTTTGCATCGAATGTTCTCAACACAACCTTTTTCAATCGTAGAAATTTCATATCTGTTCACCAGCCTTAAAGTAAGAGTTTTTATTAATATTTGAAATGCACACACTTATGAATCTTAAAATCACACTAAAGTATCACCACTAGAGGGCAGGACTCACCACAAAAATCTGAGTAAAGAAACAGATGTATGTAACTCATTTAACATCACACCCTGTTCTCTGCATTGATGCATGAAGTAACACTTAACCCTGTGATCTAATGACAGCTTCTGTGCATGGTTAAAGGTAAGCAGCCTATTTACATGCATTGCTAAAAAACTAAAGGACTAAAAGGGTCTCAGAATGCAATTGCATGTTCGTGGACTTGTTATGAGCCTTAATTTAAATTAATTAATTCCATTTAAACAACTGCACAAATGAGGACTCATGTGGTTTTAAACAGACTGCAGCAGGTTGTGGTGTGTTTAGGACATGCCTCTTACTGTGTTGGTGAGATTACAGGATAAATGAATACAGAACTAATTAAATTACAAATTATATAAATAAAGATCCACTACATTTGATACCTGACCTTATAATTGGTTTTGATGGCATGTATATAACATGAGTAAAGACACACAGGCCTCTTTAATATGGACTTAATTACCCAATCAGACAAGCACGGGAATCTGAGGCTACACTGGGCACAGACTCACTTAACACCCTTAAAACCCAAGCGGCACAGATACAGGCCAGCAACACGGCATAGGCCAATGACGATAACATTTTGTTTAAAAGTGCTAATAAGGAAGACTTGTCGTTGTGTATTTGGGTTTTCGGATATGTCAGGTAGAACAAAAGTTATCACTTACTCACTCATCTTCTATACCGCTTTATCTTGTATTCAGGCTCACAGGGACCTGGAGCCTATCCCAGTAGGCTTAGGGCACAAGGCGGGGTACACCCTGGACCATACACTCACACATACACTCACACACTCATTCACACACTACGGGCAATTTGGGAACGCCAATTCGCCTAATCTACATGTTTTTGGACTGTGGGAGGAAACCGGAGTACCCAGAGGAAACCCACCAAGCATGGGAAGAACATGCAAACTCCATGCACACAGAGACAGGAATCAAGCCTGGCCGAGAATCAAACTGGGACCTTGGAGGTGCAAGGCGACAGTGCTAACCCAAAAGTTATCATTACTTTTAGAAAAGGTACATTTTTACCACTACCAAAATATGGAAATGATGTTGCAAAAATGTAGAATCCTCAATATATATTGCATACTATTATTATGTTTGGTCATAGGAACAACCGAAAACAACATTAAAAACATGTGATTGTGTATCTGTGCTATTCTTTGCCTGTGTGATCCATTTTTTTATTTCTTGCTCAGTCATGTTTAGGTACATTAGTTGGTAAAAAAATAAACTAAAATTCAGTTCACTATATTGTGCTGAAAAAAAAAATGATGTTACTCTATACTGCACAATCCTGAGCCCTGTAAAAAAAAAACAGTAAAACAAATGATGGCTAAAATGCCTTGAGCTTTAAGGGTTACTACACTGGCTAATAGATGGTCTGTAAAATACCTTCAATATCTTCCACTGTTCAGTTTGTATATATTATATACAGTATATGACATTTCTGTTATTTTAATCGCCACTTGTATTTTAGCTTCAATTATCACTACTTGTTTTGATGAGCAAGCAAACCAAATACAATTCCTCTGTACAGTAACCTGCATGCTGTTTGCAGGAGCTATCTAAGGAGACTATTTTTAAACAGGATCAACTGCCTGGCTTACCTGACTCTCATCCAGCTGGCCGTCGGACACACTGGGAGAGGTGGCATCCTCAGTACCCTCCTTTACCCCCTCACTGCTATCTGGTGACAAATCAAGAGCTGCCATGCTGGTTGTGGCCACTGGAAAGCAGAAGCACCGTCATGTGATAAACTGCAACAGATGCAACCAGTTATGTTACCTTGTCTGGAAAAGGAGCTGACCTTCTGAATCCTGGACCGGCTCCTGTTCTGTCGCTGTGGTCGTCTCTTCAGGGTTCTCTTCAGGTCTGTCTTTTTGATCTGGTTCTGGATTTGGATGCTCTGGTTCAGGAATGTTCTCCTCGTTGTTAGAGTTAGGCTGTACTGTGGGAACCTGGGGCTCTTCCTGAGGCGCATGATGGAATTGCTCCTGCCATTCCCTCAGTTGCTGCTGGAACCAACGGTTGTCCTCACGGACGTAGCGTTTTAGTACGGGTGGAAGGGAGTCCATGCCTTGCAGAACCTGTCCTGTCTCGTTGTCTGTGTCCTCTGCCGTAAAACACAAATGAGACGACGGTAAAATAACCACTAGTTCAGAATACATACATGCACTGGATGTTGCACAACACTTGAAAAAAAATTTTTTTTACAGAAAAAGCTCTCTTGATTAATGCAAAACAGCCATTTCAAGAATCTTAAACCCCAGCAATAGCATAAACATGGCATAGTATAAATCTCGGAGTA
This sequence comes from Channallabes apus, assembly GCA_030522415.1. Taxonomy (NCBI): domain Eukaryota; kingdom Metazoa; phylum Chordata; class Actinopteri; order Siluriformes; family Clariidae; genus Channallabes; species Channallabes apus. The sequence goes on from CM060125.1 coordinate 8,048,987, forward strand.
CCACCTTATAACTCAACACACCCCTGTTAGCAGGCCAGGCACAGGCCAAACGCTGCCGTTTATAGTGTTTCGAGCAATCCACTATCCTGTTACCAACTGATATACTAAAAATACAGACTATTAATAACAACAGTACTATTTCGCTCCTACTTTTTCTATGCTTGGAAAAACTACTTCTTAATTGCCAAAATATTTCATGCTTGGATCAGAAAAATGTAGTTTAAGCCCTGCAAGAAGGTGATTATTTATTTATGCAGGGGTTTTGGTTGCAAAGACGCTTGCCTTGCATATAAACTTATTTCATTTACTTTTTAAAAAATATTACTGTGTATATAAATATGATATTTTCAACTATGTAAGAGACATAAAAACTCTAACAAACGCAAAGAAGCCTTTTAAATAATGAAATGATAATGTTCTTGCTGAAAATATGATATTTAAAAAAAATATATAAATTACTGTAAACGGATTACTGTAAAAAAAAAATCAAATCCACGTTATTAGGAACACCTGTACATCTAGTTATTCATAGAACTCCTATTAGGCAATCATATGACAGCAGCACAGAGCATAATATAAGAATGATTTATATCTAGTCTATCAGGTACAGATCAAGAGCTTCAATTAATGTACAAATTAAAACATGGTTGTCGGCATGTTTGTCGCCAGATGTGCAAGCTGGATGTGAGGGCAGAAGAGAATAACCAGATAGTTTCAAGCTGACAGGAAGGCTACAGTAATTGTACCACACTACACATCGAACCTTGAAGTGAATGAGCTACAACAGCGGGAGACCACATCAGATTCCACTCCTGTCACCTACGAACAAGATCCCAAAGCTACAGAGGGCACATGTTAACTGAAACTGAAAGGGAGAAGATTGAAAAAATATTGCCTGCTTTTTTTTTTTTTTGCATATAACAAAAAATCTTTTTCAATTCCTAAATGAATGTTCTGAGCATCCTCCTAGTAAACCACATGGATTATAATGAAATGCTGCTTAACAGCCCCCTTTTGGACTTCCATAGTAACAAGTCTGTGTAAAATGAAGGTAGAATGTAAAATGTAGGTGCAAAAAAATATTTTAATGAGGAGAAGACTATTTTCGATATAGCACCTCCAAAAACATAAGCCAATACCTGCTATGAGGTGTGGCAGTCCGTCATTAATGTACATGAGGCAGTAAGCACTGGCATTGGTCATTCCGCCATAAGAGTCCCGCACCAGCTCCTCCCATGACGACTCGGTCACCATCACATCATTGTACTTGAGCCAGCGTTTATGAGTGTGATCGTAGATGTAGGCCCAGTAATGACCAGCGGATGCCTGTCCCTCATGAACAAGAACTGCATGTAGCCTGTACGGTACCTGAAAATACCAAGAGAAATATCAGTCTCAGTCCCACCTTTTACTTAAAAGCCATGCATCACAGTACTTCACTGCAAAATTATTTATCGTTTATGTATGGGTTAATTCATCTAATATTTTTTATTAGAAGATTTTCTAATAAATCAAATAAAACATTCACCCCATTTTATTTCAAGCTTTCTGGCACATAATTTAGCTTCTTTCTAGAGATAAATTATTCAAATTTACAGTAATGATCTGTCAGTAGGACAAGACAAGCTTGAAATTAGTAAAATACGTCTAGAATGTGGTTTACTGTAATCATAAAATAAGGAAAACTAGATAAATGTGACTATATTCAAGATATATGGATATTTATATATAGATAATTTTTTTCCGTGCCCATTAGTCTTAGGTTACTGTTAAGACAAAAGTATATATTTTTTAAATCCCAGCTGCATTGTTTCATCCATTGAGCTACAATCTATTTAAGCACAACTTATAACATGAATATAGTTATCTTGATCAGGAGGGAGCTAAGATACAGTATATTGTTGGATAATAACATAAAAACTATAAAAAATATATATTTTTTTCTTATTTTCCTTTAAGAATGACTTTCATTAGATAAGTACTGAAATCATTTTCAAGTCTGGACCGATTAGACTATACAAGCCTGGAAGTGTTGTGGAACAACACAGCAGTGGACATTGACACAACCATGATTGATCATATGTGTAGAGACCTACTGTATGTGGCATCCTGCATTTTCCCTGACTTCCAGTCACAACTGGGTCTTGATATGGTAAACTATTTACACTGATCAGCAATAACATTAACACCACATAACATTACCATATTATTAATGATTATCAGTTATGTATATACTAATAAACTGGTGAAAGGATCATGGGCACCAGAGGCACGTTTATGCCTGTGAGGAGCAGAAACCTTCCTGTCCAGTCAAAAAAGCACCTCCTCAATGCACCACAGCTCACAAAAAAAGTCAGTGCTGGCCATGTATCAGAACACCAAGTGCACCACAGCATGCAAAGAACTCTGGGTCGCCGACCTTGCTTCCAAATTCTCCAGATCCTAATCCAAACCAGCACCCATGAAACACGCTGGACGAATAAGTCCGATCTAAGGTCCCACCCAACAACCAAAAGCATGCAAAAGATCCGCTACCAACGTCCTGGTGTCAGACAACACATCATCCACCCAAAAGTCTTTTGTAGTCATTGCCTTAGGGGACAGAGGTGCAGCACAAGTGGAACCCACATAATATTGAGTTTAATGTTTTTTAAGGTGTATTTCAGTTCACTTCAACATAAATAAGCTGCTTCACTCAAAAACTCTGCAGTAGCTATAAAATCACTTATCACATTTATTACCATTATACAGATTAATTACTGATTTTATTATAATTAATAAATACAATAAGTAATTAATTACTGATTTTATTTCTTAATTATTTCTTAATTTCTTAATTAACTGTTTACTAGAATTCAGCCACATCTGATTTGTTACCCAGAGCACCACACATTAATGATTCCTAATTAGATTAGATTTGTGTGTCTATAACATACACTGATACAACTTTATTACAAAAAGAAAAAATTAATGTCCCCAAAATGAAAAATTTATGTAGTAATATTTCATCAACAATTTAATAACAAAAAACATAACGTATACGTTAAAAAATAACTTATAATAAACCTTCATACTGTAGCTTTCCAGGAAAAATGTTACAAACAGCCAAAACACAGTATTGATGATATATATATATATATATATTTTTTTTTTTTTTATGTTATACATTTAATGACTAAAATATGTGTGCCAAAGAAGCTACTGCTGAAGTTTATGGAACACTGAAGTAACCAATCTTGCGGACACTACATACAAGGGCATCAAATTGTATTTTGCAGACATTAATCTGATAAAAATAGAAATGTGTATGCATATTTACAAAAAACAAAGCATGGATTGGAAGATAAGAAGCATTAAGAAAAATGGTATTATATGATCCTATCTAAAAATTACCCTTTTCATATTTGTGAGACACTTTTTAACACCAATACCAAAGGCTGACGTATAAATAAAAGTTAAAAGTATAAAAGTATAAAGTATAAAGTATAAAAGTGGTATAAAATAGACATAGGTTTCATACTGTAAATGTAAGTTACTTGTTAAATTACATGCTATTTACATAAACATCAGTCAATGTCAGTAGTCTTGAATCTTTTGTTGATAACCCTTTTTTGGGTAACTAGACTCTTTTTTTCTTCTTCTTTTTATTGTAATCATATTTTACAAGTGTGTTACACAGGTCTCAGAGCTCCTCTGAAGTGTGTGTGTGTGTGTGTGTGTGTGTGTGTGTGTGTGTGTGTGTGTGTGTTAATGCTCCACCAGAAACTCCTCTCAGACAATGCATTTTCATACCTCAAGCTACCTTTATTTCACTACTCTTCCAACCGCACCATTTCAGTGTCTATGTAAATTAACTACTGCTGAGGAACTCTTTTTTGAGGAAGTCACTTTAAGGAAAAATAGATTTGGCTTGTTTAAGCCCTGGCCAATACAAAAAAAACAGCAAAAGAACAAAAGGTAGGGAATGTTTTTTTTCTCCTGTTTTTGGTTTGTACAAGCACACTGGAGACCGATCTAAATGTTAAAAAATGACTAGAAAGTGACTTTTGCATTCTAGGCGTTAACTTTACTATACTGTAGGTTATTTCTAAAAAAAAAAAAAAAAAAAAAGATCTTTGTGAAATGTAACACCAAATTCTAATCTCATGTCTTCATGAAAATGTTTTCATTTTTTTTTTTTTAAATAAAATGACTTAAAGGAGTTCATTTGATTCTATATCACAGCAGGATACTTGTTAATTGTCACGAACTAACCGGGATGACTAGAATGATGATCGTGCTATCTGTCACGAACAAACCGGGATGAGCAGATAGCTTTAGCAGTTAGCCCTGTAGCGTGAATGGTAAACCCAAACGCGGATAAACACGAGCGGGCAGGATAATCACGCGCTTTGTTATAAGGACTCTCACACTCAATGAGCAAAGGAAAGACACAATCTAACCCTAGTCCTATAAACACACACTCAGTCTGAAAAGATAGCCAAGAAAGTGAGTACTCACAGATACGGGAACGATTCCGAAAGGATCTGGGCATAACTCAATGACAGAGCGATGTGCGGCGCCATCTTGTTTACCTTTATGCTTTCAGGTTCGCGACCGTCTTACTTCCGGGTCCTAGTGCCGGTCGCGGCTGAGTGTGCATGACAGTACCCCCCCGTCCAGGACCGACTCCGGACGGTCCAGGGGTGGAGGATACCCGGTGACGGTAGTCCCTAATGAGCCCGGAGTCGAGGATGAAGCGAGCCGGAACCCAGGACCGCTCCTCGGGACCGTAGCCTTCCCAGTCGACCAGATACTGGGTGCCCCTGCCCCGAGGGCGCGAGTCGAGGATCCGTCGCACGGTGTAGGCGGGACCGCCGTCAATGATTCGGGGGGGAGGAGCAGGGGGGGTGGGTGGAACCATGGGTGAGGTGGTGAATGGTTTCAGCTGTGAGGTATGGAAGACAGGGTGGATCCGGAGCGCCGCAGGCAGCTGGAGCCGGTAGGTGACAGGGTTGATCCTGAGAGTTATGCGGTATGGCCCGATGAACCTTGGTGATAACTTCTTTGACTCTGTGTGCAGGTGAAGGTTTTTGGATGATAGCCATACTTTGTCACCTACGTGGTACAATCGTCCCGGAGGGTGCCGACGGCGGTGTTGGGCCACATAGTTGGCGTTGGTGCGTCGGATGGCGAGATTGGCTTGGTGCCATAGCCGCCGGCACCGGCGAACCAACTGTTGGGCCGATGGTACATCAACCTCCGGTTCTTGGTGAGTGAACATCGGAGGCTGGAAACCATAGCACACCTCAAATGGACTCAGGTTGGTGGCTGAGGAGACATGAAGGTTGTGTGATAATTCGGCCCACTTGAGGTAGCGGGCCCAGGAGCGCTGGCGATCCGACACGAAACATCTTAGGTAGCGCTCCAGCTGTTGGTTGGTTCGCTCCGTCTGACCGTTCGTCTGGGGGTGATAGCCAGAGGACAAACTGCAGGACGAATCGATCAGACGGCAGAAGGCCTTCCAGAACCGGGCGGTGAACTGGGGACCTCTGTCCGAGACGATGTCCTTAGGGAACCCATGCAATCGGACTACGTGTTCCAATATCAGCTCTGCTGTGGTTTTGGCTGACGGGAGTCCGGTGAGGGCCACCAGGTGCACTGCCTTGGAGAAGCGATCCACGATGGTAAGGATGACGTCTTTTCCCTCGGAGATCGGCAGGCCCGTGATGAAGTCGACGGCAATGTGCGACCAGGGCCGACGAGGGACTGGAAGTGGTTGGAGCTCCCCCGGAGTTGGTTGGTTAGAGTCTTTGGCCCTGGCGCACACTGGGCACGCCCGGACGAACTCAGTAGCCTCCCTCCTCATCGAAGGCCACCAAAAGGCCCGTCCCACGAAGGTGAGGGTTCTCCGGGTTCCCTGGTGTCCCGCGACGGGTGAAGAATGGCCCCACTGGAGGACTTCGGGCCGGAGTTGAGTGGGGACGTAGAGCCGCCCGGGTGGCACACCTGCCGGTGCGGGTTCGGTGGCCAGTGCCTGGCGGACCCTCGTTTCCATATCCCAGTGCAGGGGTGCGATGATCCGGGTGGGTGGAAGGACAGGCACGGGCTCCGCCCGGGTCGCCTCTCGCTCGTATTGACGGGAGAGGGCGTCGGGCCTTGGTGTTCTTTGACCCCGGGCGGTACGAAAGATGGAAATCGTACTGTTCGAAGAATAAGGCCCACCGTGCCTGTCGTGGGTTTAGCTGTTTGAGGTTGCGGATGGTGATGAGGTTCTGATGATCCGTCCAGACAATGAATGGCTCACTGGCACCCTGGAGCCAGTGACGCCACTCCTCCAAGGCCCACTTTATGCCCAACAGTTCACGGTCCCCTACTCCGTATCGCTGCTGAGTGGGGTTAAATTTTTTGGAGTAAAAGCCACAGGGGTGTAGCTTTTGGTCTGGACCTCGTTGTGAGAGAACAGCGCCGGCGCCCACCTCCGACGCGTCCACCTCCACAACGAACGGTTGGCTGGCATCTGGATGGAGCAGGATGGGTGCGGTGGTGAACAGATGACAGAGTCGATGAAAAGCTGAGATGGCGGTAGGGTTGAGTCGAAAGGAACTGTTGGAGAGCCTGGTAAGGGCAGTGAGCGGTGCTGCAACTGTACTGTAGCCCCGGATAAAGCGACGATAGAAATTCGCAAACCCGAGAAAGCGTTGGAGCTGTTTGAGTGTCCTGGGTAGGGGCCAGTGACGTACAACCTCCAGCTTCTGCGGGTCCATGGCCACACCCTGGGGCGAGATAACAAAACCCAGGAACGTGGTGGAGTGCTCGTGAAAAGCACACTTCTCCAACTTACAGTACAGCTGGTGGGCGAGCAATCTCTTAAGGACCGCTCGAACATGTTTTGTGTGTTCCTCGGGGGTGCGTGAGTATATTAAAATGTCATCTAGGTAGACGAACACCCATCGGCCTAGCATGTCCCGGAGAACATCATTGATGAAGCACTGGAAGGCCGAGGGTGCGTTGCAGAGACCAAATGGAATGACCAGGCTCTCATAGTGTCCGGTGGGGGTAATGAAGGCCGTCTTCCACTCATCACCCTCTCTGATGCGCACCAAGTTGTAGGCGCTCCGGAGGTCCAACTTAGTGAACATGGTGGCACCAGAGAGGGCGTCCAGGGCTGAGTTGGTAAGAGGCAAAGGATGACGATTTCTGATGGTAATCTTGTTAAGCCCCCGATAGTCGACACACGGACGAAGTTCGCCCCCTTTTTTCTTTACAAAGAAGAACCCCGCGGCAGCCGGCGAGGAGGAGGGTCTGATGGTGCCATTTCGCAGGGCGCTGGCGACATACTCCTCCATAGCCTGGGTCTCGCTGGTAGAAAGGGAGTAGAGGTGGCCGCGGGGGGGGCTGGAGCCTGGCTGGAGTTCGATGGCTAGGTCGTAAGGTCGGTGAGGTGGTAGATGGCTGGCCCGGCGCTTGCAAAACACCTCAGCCAGGTCTCGATATGGTGGTGGAAGGGCGTGGATGTCGACGTCGGGGGCCTCGGACTCCCTGGAACACGTCCCAGCCTGGGCCTGTAGGCATAAGTCGGTGCAGGTCGGCCCCCATTGAAGGATTCGGTTCTGGGACCAGGAGATGAGTGGGTCGTGCTGTAAGAGCCAGGGGTAGCCGAGGATGATGGGTGGAGAGGAGATGGGTGTAAGGTGAAATTGGATAGACTCCTGATGTTGGCCGAGGATGAGAGTGATGGGTGAAGTCTGCTGGGTGATGGGGCTGGATGAGAGGGGCCGCCCGTCGACTGAAGTGATTTTTACTGGCTGGGATAACGCCTCTATCTTTACCCCCAATCCTCTGGCATACGTTGAGTCAATGAAGTTACCCGCGGCACCAGAATCGATGAACGCGGCACTTCTGACCCGTTTGTGGCCAAGATGGAGGGTTACCTGGACCGTGAGTCGAGTCTCAGCGTTGTCGGTGGTCGCGGAGAGATGGATGATACCCGGGGAGTCTCTCCTCTCTCTCACCGGGTTTGGGCGTTTCCCGGACGGGACGGGCAGGTCGCTCGATGGTGCGCGGCTGATCCGCAGTAAGCGCACAGTCCCTCGCGGTAGCGTCTCTCGCGTTCCGCCACGGTCAGGGAGGCGCGCCCTAGCTGCATGGGTTCCCCGGCTCCGGTGTCAACCACGGCAGGGGGTGGAGATCCGACACGTCCAGGGAGAGCGGTGGTGACGGTGGTTGGTGGTCTTGGTACAATGCAGGCGTACGTGGGTGGTGGCGGCAGGGTTCGAGGTGCTGGCCTCGGACGGGATAGGAGGCGCTGGTCGATCCGGAGGACTAGCTGGATTAGTCCCTCCAGTGTGGCTGGGAGCTCTCGTCCGGCTAGCTCGTCTTTGATTCGATTAGCCAGCCCCTCGAAGTAGGACGTCCGGAGGGCCGCGTCTCCCCAGGAGGTCTGGATGGCGAGTGTCCGGAACTCGGCGGTGTATTTACTCACGGACAGTCCTCCCTGCCGCAGGTGGTAGAGCTTTGTGTCGGTCTCCACCTCGCCCGCAGGATGTTCAAAGGTTAACTTGAGTTGGTGGGTGAATTCATTGTAGGAGTGCGCGGTGTCTGTGTCTGCGCGCAGGACTGCCGTGGCCCACTCTGCTGCCTGCCCTGATAGCAACGAGACGAGGAGTGCAATGCGCAGCCGGTCGGTGGAGTACTTGGTGGGATTGAACTCAAACACCAGTTCCAGCGATGTTAAAAACACACTGCATTTCCCATCCGTGCCATCCCATTTATCTGGAAGAGCTAAAAAAACGTCAGAAGGGGGGGGGGGTGGCGGCGCCGCGACCGCCGCGGCGGGCGGGCAGCTAGCCAGCCCACCAACCGCCTCCCGGAGGCTCGCGTTCTCCTGCCTAAGCTCCGAGACCTCGCGGCGCAAGGCCGCGATGTCTCGGACACTGCGGCGCAGAGAACCGAGCTCCGCGGTTAGCGTATTGATGAGCAAAGCATGCTGGTCAACCACATCGCGGAGGCGGGCGTAATCCGCTGGGTTTACTGCTCTTGGCTCTGTCATTCTGTCACGAACTAACCGGGATGACTAGAATGATGATCGTGCTATCTGTCACGAACAAACCGGGATGAGCAGATAGCTTTAGCAGTTAGCCCTGTAGCGTGAATGGTAAACCCAAACGCGGATAAACACGAGCGGGCAGGATAATCACGCGCTTTGTTATAAGGACTCTCACACTCAATGAGCAAAGGAAAGACACAATCTAACCCTAGTCCTATAAACACACACTCAGTCTGAAAAGATAGCCAAGAAAGTGAGTACTCACAGATACGGGAACGATTCCGAAAGGATCTGGGCATAACTCAATGACAGAGCGATGTGCGGCGCCATCTTGTTTACCTTTATGCTTTCAGGTTCGCGACCGTCTTACTTCCGGGTCCTAGTGCCGGTCGCGGCTGAGTGTGCATGACATTAATTCCTGCTTATAATGTATTTACTCCAACTGTCCAGCTTTTTTCTACAGTTGCACTACTCTCTACTCTGCTATGTTATTAACCTAGCCAACAAAAATGCTGAAAATCATATTAGTTATCATTACAATTACAAGCCATACAAAAATGATTCATTGTGCATTAATATTTAGTTAGATTTTAACATTTCTTACTATGGTAATCATGCTTACACACACACACACACACACACACACACACACACACACACACACACACAGACAAACACCCACACAGTCACTGAACTTTTTTGAAATCATATAGCATTTTGGTCACAGACTGAAAATAATGCTACAATGAAACGAAGTGGAAGTCTGTAGAGCCAAGGGCTGTTTTGGAATATAGACTTTACCTGACACAGACTGTTATCTGAGTACATCCCCTCCAGAGCCTGGCTGACCTTGTCAATGCTGGCCTTGAGCTCTGAACACAAGGAGAGAACAGCGATCAATAGGGTGCACCCGAGGCCAGGCTCCTGATACACTCAAACACATTAGGATATCTGCTGGAAAATAAGGCTGTGCTCTAATACAATACGGTAAAGGGCACAACATGTGGCCTCTTGAACAACAGTCGATACTGCAGAGCTGAAAGGAACAAAACAGCTTCTGCAACTCTGGTGGAGAACAATGATTGCTTTTTTCTGTTTTCTTGTAAAGGCAGAGGTCTAGGTAATACTTCACACCGAGAGAGAAAAATGCCGTAACTGTCTGAAAGCCAAGAAGAGGACGCACCGTTGATGCTGTTCTCCGCTTCGGCTCTCCAGCGCTGCAGGCAGCCCCTGACAAAGTGTAGCTCCTCCTCGCTCACGCTGCTGGGCACCGGGTGCTGAGGCCAATCAGCAGGGGGTCTACACTGGGTGAAGGGCTTGTGGATGGGTGTCCTCTGGTTAGAACTCTGTGTGCAGCCTGAATCATCTGATGAGCCTGCATCATCTGCTTCTGTTTGGCTAACAAGGGTTACAATGCACATTCATTCAGTTATTATTTCTTCAGGGTTCTTGCAAAGAAAAAAGGTCATGCAATGGGAAAAAAAAACATTCACCGCTGGATTTCGCCACACTATGCCTTAGAACTGGATATGGACCCAACACGTGACATTGCACGTGTACATGTAGAAGAGGCGGTATGTGTTCACATAAAAAAAAAAAAAAAAAAAGGAAAAAATAAAATAAATAAATGTTACCTCCGTCCCAGGAGGGCGAGACCAAAACCTACCTCTGCCGCAGACGAGAAGTTCATTTAGAGTTATCAGCCTGAAAAATTACCAATTAACAGCAGCTCAGATTAGAGGCGTTATGAAGTCTTCACAGAGCAGAAGTAGCAGACACATCTCAATATCAACTGTTCAAAGGAGATTAATGTATTTTCTGGATGCCTTCAGCATAACGATATGTTAACGATATGAAAAAAATTTAAATCAGGAACGATCATGGTGTTAGAAAGTGACCCCAAACTTTTGAACGGTGTACGGGGAGAAATCATGTTACATGTGAAAAAACTTAATCAGTTAATTGGTAACAAAAAATTATTAATTAATTGATATACAGTAGATAATGCACGCATGTTTCAAAGACATGATTGTACACAATCAGAAAAGAACTTTGGGCTCACCCTGTATAATATGTGATGTGTCTAAAATCCATTTCGTAAATTTCATATCAATCAGATGATTATGCTCAGTAAAGTCAATTGAGTATTATTTTCAATATTGACAAAACATAAGGAAGAAAATTATATTCACGATGCTATTACAGGGATGTATCGGCATTTTGTTAAATATTTCTTTTTAAAGTCTTACTCAAATCAAATATAATGCAGGGTAACCAGATAAACTGCCTATGCAAAAATAAGTTAGATTGTGATCTATCTAATAAGTTAGATAGATCTACAAATACAAACCGGATTCCAAAAAAGTTGGGACACTAAACAAATTGTGAATAAAAACTGAATGCAATGATGTGGAGATGGCAAATGTCAATATTTTATTCAGAATAGAACATAGATGACAGATCAAAAGTTTAATCCGAGAAAATTTATCATTTTAAAGGAAAAATATGTTGATTCAAAATTTGTCAACAAATCCCAAAAAAGATGGGACAAGTAGCAATAAGAGGCTGGAAAAAGTAAATTTGAGCATAACGAAGAGCTGGAAGACCAATTAACAGTAATTAGGTTAATTGGCAACATGATTGGGTATAAAAAGAGCTTCTCAGAGTGGCAGTGTCTCTCAGAAGCCAAGATGGGTAGAGGATCACCAATTCCCACAATGTTGCGCAGAAAGATAGTGGAGCAATATCAGAAAGGTGTTACCCAGCGAAAAATTTTGCAGTTATCATCATCATCTGTGCATAATATCATCCGAAGATTCAGAGAATCTGGAACAATCTCTGTGCGTAAGGGTCAAGTGCGTAAAACCATACTGGATGCCCGTGATCTCCGGGCCCTTAAACGACACTGCACCACAAACAGGAATGCTACTGTAAAGGAAATCACAGAATGGGCTCAGGAATACTTCCAGAAACCATTGTCAGTGAACACAATCCACCGTGCCATCCGCCGTCGCCAGCTGAAACTCTACAGTGCAAAGAAGAAGCCATTTCTAAGCAAGATCCACAAGCACAGGCGTTTTCATTGGGCCAGGGATCATTTAAAATGGAGTGTGGCAAAATGGAAGACTGTTCTGTGGTCAGACGAGTCACGATTCGAAGTTCTTGTTGGAAATGTGGGACGCCATGTCATCCGGACCAAAGAGGACAAGGACAACCCAAGTTGTTATCAACGCTCAGTTCAGAAGCCTGCATCTCTGATGGTATGAGGTTTAATGAGTGCGTGTGGCATGGGCAGCTTGCATGTCTGGAAAGGCACCATCAATGCAGAAAAATATATTCAGGTTCTAGAACAACATCTAGTCATCTCTTTCAGGGAAGACCCTGCATTTTTCAACAAGATAATGCCAGACCACATTCTGCATCAATCACAACATCATGGCTGCGTAGGAGAAGGATCCGGGTACTGAAATGGCCAGTCTGCAGTCCAGATCTTTCCCCTATAGAGAACATTTGGCGCATCATAAAGAGGAAGGTGCGACAAAGAAGGGCCAAGACGATTGAACAGTTAGAGGCCTGTATTAGACAAGAATGGGAGAGCATTCCTATTTCTAAACTTGAGAAACTGGTCTCCTCGGTCCCCAGATGTCTGTTGAGTGTTGTAAGAAGAAGGGGAGATGCCACACAGTGGTGAAAATGGCCTTGTCCCAACTTTTTTGGGATTTGTTGACACCGTGAAATTTGGAATCAACATATTTTTCCTTTAAGATGATAAATTTTCTCGGATTAAACTTTTGATCTGTCATCTATGTTCTATTCTGAATAAAATATTGACATTTGCCATCTCCACATCATTGCATTCAGTTTTTATTCACAATTTGTTTAGCGTCCCAACTTTTTTGGAATCCGGTTTGTAATAATTCTCTGAATTATTACTGTATGCAAATTCATGGCCAAAACCATATATACATGCAAAAGATAATTTAATTTAATACCAAATACTGACTGTGTTAATTATTCTTTAGTGCTCTTTTTAGAAGTTTCTTTTATGTCAAAGTAATTATCTATACAACACATCTTTGCTTATGATTTCTTTTTTGTTCCCAAAACATTTGCATAGTAGGGTAAGAAAACATTTGTTAGGTTTTACTGAGCATGCTGGAGAATATGAGTTCTTCTGGTAACTTTTTTCACACTGTCCTTTCTACTTTCATGCAAAACTTAGGAACTGACTGTCTGTCATGTAATATTTTGCTTTCTTTACAGGTATTCAAAATTATTCTGTAATTAAAAAAAAATACTTTTTAAAGTTTTGTTTGGAAATATTGAATGGCTTTGTACAAAATAATGTACACATGATACACAAATGTAATAAAATTTGTACTAAAGATAAAAAGACTTTTTCATGGTATATGTAGATGTACAGTACAGTATATTCAATTCAATTCATATTGCACTTTTAACAGTGGTCATTATCGTGAAGTAGCAGAGTTAAAAAAAATATAAAAATAAGTTTGAACAATCTGAGGAATTATATAAAACTTATTACTGAAGCTTATAATTATAATATGAAAACCTTTCTCTTATATATGGACCTACTCTTACTGTATATCCATAACATGATGACCACCACGTATACAATACAGCCCTGACCTATTGAGGTATGTTCTCCCTTAGCCCTCTGAAGGTATGCTGTAGGTATCTTGCACCAAGCCATCAGTAGCAGGTTTAAATTCTGTAATAAGTTACATCATCATAATATCATTTCCATGATGGGATGTTCTTGGTCAGCAACAATTAAGGTACTGTAGGTGGTCAAAGTAACAACACATGAATGGCAGGACCCAAGAACACTGCTTAAAGCATCACACTGCTTGTCCTGCGCCCATCTGTTTCTCAGCTGAGTGACGCACACAGTATGCACCCGGCCATCCATATAATATAAAAGAAAATGTGATTCATCAGACAAGGCCATCTTCTTCCGTTGCTTCATGATCTAGTTCTAATGCTCACGTCCTCACTGTAGGCATTTTTAGCAGTGGACACCAGTCAGCATCGGCACCTTTACCAGTCAGCAGTGACCAAGTGTTTTGCCTCACCACATTTTTTACTGTTATAGATCCTAATGACTTTCCTTTGACAGAAAACTTATAGGAACTTCCCCTGTAAGTGAGCTGTTAGTGCAGAAATGATAACCAATGAAAGCAAATGCATTAATATGAATGTGATTTGCCTCACGGTTGGGACTGCTGTCTGAGCAGCTGTTACAGAAAATTAAACAACACTTTATGATCAATCAGAATTCAAGAATTCAACAGCACTGTACATTTATGTGCAGCTACACAGATAAACCTGTTATTCGATATATAAACTGATCAGAGTTAAACATGGTAACTTTCTATGTTAAGAATAAAGGAAAGAGAAATGGTTAGTGCTGGCACTTGCCTGGAGTGTTCTGAGCTGGGTTCTGTGTGTGCAGGGATGCTGGCAGGTCCGAATGAGGTGGCTGCAGTGCTTGCATTTGTCTGTTTTGAGGTGGCGAACTCCAAAACATACTGCAGCATGTCTGCCAGCGGGTATTTGTTCGGCCCGGAACCATAGTTTTTATAGCTTGAAAGAAAAGATAAAGCCAATAAAGCTAAGTCTGAGACTGTGTAACCTTTTTAAGAAATCTGCAATTACAGTACTCAAAATTGTGAAATTTATGCCTGACCTTTCAAGCTTCTGCTGAAGAACTGTTAACTGGTCCTTGAGCCTTTTTACCTCTCCTCTTCTTCCGTGCGTCTGTTCAACATTTCTGTGAAGGTACCTATTTCCGAAAGTACAAAAAAAATAATGAGCGCTAAATTGTAAACACAAGTGTAAAGATATTTTCCATCGACAGCCTTTCCCTATTATAAATTTAATTTTCATTAAAGTCATGTTAAGGTTGTATGTAGTATGTAAGTAAGTATGTAAGTATGTATGTATAATTAAGCATGCTTTTAATTTACGTATCAGAGATATGCTAAATAAATGTACAAAAGTATTTTAGCCTATACTTGTACTTAACATTTTCATTGAGATATGCTTGAAAAAAATATTTACTTTTATTGTTTTACTTTATTATACATAAAGTTGGAGTGTACATGTATTGTTGTATGGAGCGAAATAGTTTAAAGTATATAGTATAGTACATCTGTAAAACTGAATCTTATCTTTTATGTACACACAGTAGTGTTGTTAACTCACACAAAAACTGTTAGTGTTTTCATACTGTATATTTCGCCTTGTACTATATTAACCCACTATTTTTCTCTTAGAATTTCTTTCAGTTTTCTTCATATAGCAATACTGCCTGGGTTTTCATGTAGAATGTACTGTATGTAGACCAGGTGAATGGCTCATGCTCGATGGCGTATTGGCACATGACAGTAGTCGCTCCAAACCATCAGATTTTCCTAAAGATTGAATGGACAATCAAGAATTTGGAGCTTCTGTGGAACCATCTGTGTATAATTTGGCCGTATGGACAGAGGGTGCTCCTCGATGGCTACCTTATCCCAGAGAATGATCTTTTGATGAGGCTGACATTATCACTGTTATTTAATCAATTTTATGGTGATATGAAATAAGCGTTTAAAACATGGTGTGATATGAAACCAAAATCATCTAATAGAAAGCCTACTTCACATGCTACCCAGGCTAATTCGCTTCACTTGCAATTGGTTAAAGTGAAGGTCATGCCCCTGGAGACACTGACGAGGTTTTTGGTAATGCTTTGACTGATGAAGTGGCTAATCGGGCCTCTAAGGAAGCCCCTTTGTCTGCTAATAATTACAGGGATAGAGTCTTTTCTTTGATGATCTAATTTTGTCTTCTAACATTGATCAACCTTTCCTACAATTCCACTCTTCACCTTAGGATTTGTATTTCTGGTCGTCTCATAAGTGATCACCCAGTCCTGATTTGCTGATTCTTGATAAGATTGGTTGCATAACTTGTAATTTCTATGCCCGAAGACAGATTTTAGATTTGTAATGTCAAACAAGCTACACTTGTCATATTGGACACATGATTGATTTGTGCTCGGGCAAATACACAAGGACATGTTAAACATGATGCCTTGCCAATGCCCACTACACCATTTCAGTGTTTACAAATTGATTTTACACACATGCCACCTGTCAGAAATCTCAAATACATGCTTTCAAATACACTGATTTTCCAAACGGAAAAAGGCATTTCCATGTTTTAAAAAAATGCTTAAATTTTGGCTTAAGTGACTGAAATTGTGTACATTTTTGAGTATTGATTGGAAATTTCACATGCCCCATCACCGTGAAAGGTCTGGTGTGGTAGAAATAATGAACATTTGCGAAATATGAATCATACCCAATTAAAAATTATACCAAGTTAAACTTAACTCCCAGTCTTTGAACCTCTCAAGGGACGACCCTGGTGTTCCTTTTACAAGTGATCTGGCTGTAAGGATGATAGATATCGTTCAAAAATGTTCGATACCAATACTGATACTGATAGCAGTGGTAGGTTTCAGAAGGCCTGGGTTCATTTCCCACTTAATACCCAAACCCCAGACACTGGATGCAGTGCCGGTCATAAAAAAAACTAACAAAAAAAAAAACAGAAAAAAATGAAAAATGCCTATAGACATTTTGTAATAAATGATTACTGCGTTTTTTGCCCAAACACAGTGCAGCTTTCTGCTCTTAAATGTATTGTACACACATTCAGTTGTTCCATTAATGTCATCTTACTTTTGATTGCATACACATTATTATTCCTACTTTGGGATGCACACCACTGTCCAGACCCTCATATATAACACACGTGAACTGTGGGCTGTAATCAGCATGCTGCGTGCTTACTGGCTCGCTGACGCTGATGAGACATACTCCTTACATACTGAAACTTTGCATCGAATGACATTTTCAATACTTGATGGTATCGTTCCCAAAAAGGTATCGTACTGTACTGTACCCAGCCCTATCTGGATGTGATTGTTGGTGATACACAAGCACTCTGTACACATTTCTGCTTCTCTTCCTTTGCCCATATTTGACTATTCACTCTTTCATACCAGGTAATACAGTGTTGGTGAAAAGTTTAAATCCCAGGAAGGTTGGAGATGCCACCTAGTAATAATGTTTGGTATATTTCATGTTTCTCCTATTGGGCTCATTCCCCTTTGTGCAGCCAGCAAGGTACAGTATGCTTGCTTACAATTGTTGCATCAGGCATATTTTTTTTTTTATATCTGACTTCTACAGTGTGTGTACTATGAAGAATTATTTGTAAAGGAAGAATCATTTTGTTGTCCATTTCCCTTGAGGCAATGATGTTAAGTAATGCATAACCCACTGGCTATAAGGCTGGACTTCTGATACACCAAGCAAGCCAATGCCAAGCAAAGCATGTGAAACAGGGTTTTATTTCCAATTAGTTTAACTGTTGGAGTTAAGGTTCCTTTCTCTCTCAGTCATTTAACAGGGGAGAAATTGTGGAGAAGTACAGCATGTTCATAGGCGGCCAGGGACTGATTTTGTAGCGGCTGAATGACACAAATTCTAATCTCAGCCTTCCCAAATCAGGTCTGTGTTTATACTGTGTGAGTGTTCTGTTTTGTTTTGAACTGCCATGTCAATTTGAGTTATATGTTGGTGTTAATACCTTATTTGTTTATAATTTTTGATTTATAGAAATAAATACTGTATGTTCCGCCTCATGGATAGGTCTTGTGAAATTTGTTATACGTGTCATGCACTGGTAATGTTCATACAGTTCAAGTTAACTTTAAGTCTACATAAATTTACAGTTAGGTATATTTCATCTATAAGAAATTATACTTATAATAATAAAAAAAATACTTTATAATAAAAACCCAGTACTACTGTATACCTTAATGAATAAAATAATATGTAAGTAAGGCTTATTTAGCTACAGTTTCCTTCAAAGTATACATTCATAAACTGAAATGTGAGCTAGAAATAAACAATTCAGCCATAATATTACCACCACAGATATTATCATAATAAAATTGATGATCAATTATATACCAGTAAACTGGTGAGAGGATCATTGGCACTCAAGGCTTACCCATGATCCATGATCCCACAGAAAAGTCAATGCAACATAAATCAACTGGACACAATAGAAAGGTACCAGGACAGCCAATGCATCATAGCCCACACAGGGCTCATACTGACCAAATAAATAAGATGCAAAAGAGGGCCTATGCCACAACCCTCAGCTCCCAAAAGATTCACTGCCAGCTAGATACAGGGGTTGATTGACTCCACGTGATCTCTGGGGTGCAGTCATGCCACCTCCAGAGGTCCTGTGGAGTCATGCCCTGAAGGACCAGAGTTGCCCAGGTTACTTAATAAAATGAACTTTAATTATGCTTTTAAAGGGTAGCCTTTTTTTAATAAAAAATAAATAAATAAAACTGACTTTATGAAATGAAATTTCATTTTATTACATGCATTAACATGATTAAAATTATGATAATTGTAGTAGAAAAAATTACCTAGTAAGATAGCTAGCTCAGCATCATAACATAGATGGAATCATCATAGGTTTCATAACATATTACTGTATACACATACAGTAATAAAATAATCTCCTTGAGTAAGTTCTCACCTGTCCATGTAGATAACCTGCGGGAACTCCAGCTTTTTGTGTATCTTTTCTGGCCGTCCTAAAGATTGATTGAACTCAAATCTAGAGAGTTCGAAAGTCAACACTGGTGGCAGCTTCGAGAACCATCGCTGGAAAAAAGTTCCATACTTACACGATTCGTATTTGTACCATAAATTAGCTTTAATATTCATAACATCAAATTGGGCAATTAGCATTTATTTATATCATAACACTGACCTCCTGTCCAGGTGACACAGTTTGATCACATTGTAGAGATTCGATCTCTGCTGCTACCATCGCACCCTCCAGGCACTCGTCCAAATTGCTGAACCCATTTACCTGCAGTGGGTACTGTCCAAACTGCTCAATGGTGGAAAGGATCTTACCTGCATTCATCAAAATACATGCTTTTGGTAAAACATCTAGACAACATATTTCCTCAATAATGAAATGCTATTTTTTCTCTCACCCTCATGAACTCTCTGTGCTACAAATGTCCCATAGAAAAGCTGAACCATTGGGTTGTCCTGTTTGTCTTCTGGATTACTGGAGAATCAGAAAGACCATATATCAGCTTCTGTTATTTAAAATTAAATGATAAAAATATTTCTAAAAGCATACCTGCCATTAGCTGCCAGCTGGAAGGCGTCCTCGAGCCAGTCGAGCAGCTTGTGTGTGAACTCACTAACATCCTAAAACAGGCAAGCATGTTACCTCTCTCACACTGCCTCCCCTTAACCACATTAGTGAGTACCTTAACCATCTGCTGCACACATGTAGCATATAAAGGTGATAAATTAAAGGAAAAAAAACAACAATGACTTAGTAAGATGTTAGGCTTCTAAGAGCTACCAGAATAGCTTCAACAAAGCTTAGCAAAGATTTTTTAAGTCTTTACAATTGTAATGGAGAAATGAACACCGTTCTCCCCAAAGCCATTTTTACAAAAGTTTAAACAAACGTAATAAAAAAAAGAAGGCTCTGGAAAATACTGCTCCAATATTGTGTCCTATATTGTGGATCGCCTAAAGCAGTGGTTCCCAACTTCGGTACACCTGATTTAACTAAATAACGCAAACTAGGGAAAAGTATGTTGCAAAACAAACATTATCGGCTGATATTTTTTTTATTAAATGGCAGTTAATCAATTAATGGTTTATCATCAACATCTTTAGTAGGCATGTAAGGGTAAATGTTTATTCACTCTCAATGAGTACCGAATGGTTTGTTTGTCACTGGGGCAGAACCCTTATCTTTAATATTTCTAATATCATTCACCAAAAAATAGGGATATACTGTACATTTAAAATGACTGAATCGGGTAAGTAAAATTATTAAGTAATGCCTCGCTATATGCACCTATGCAGGTTATGTATGTAGTATGCAGGTTATGTATGTAGTATATATATCTAGGTTACGTATGTAGATAAATAGACGGACAGAGAGAGAGAGAGACAGAGAGAGAGAGAGAGATCGCTAAAGAGAGCGAGAGCAGCTTCAGAAGAGCTGTCCCTTTAGCCCATGCTTACTAAACCAGAGTAAATATACCTGCTGTGCCTCGCTGGTCCTAAAAGCATCCCTGAGCAGCTCCACAGCTGCAGAGGGGTCCACAAACCTGCGATTGGAGCCCAGCATTAAGGCAAAGAGGCATCGCAACTCCTGCATGAATGCAATGTTTCTCTTCTCCTACACATAAAGACAGAGACATATAGGGGTGTTGCATATCCAGTCAAAGTGCTCCTCACGAAGACAACAAACAAGTGATCCCACCAAATATATAATCTAGCTGAAACGCGGCCTTATTCAAAGGTACTCCTAGAAGTACTTTGCTATCCCAGAAGGGATCTAAAGATCTGAGCGTGTCAGAATATTTGTCAGAATATGAGCCAGATCCTCACAGGCGGCTGATTACTCACAGAGTGGCTCTTGCATTTCTCCAGCACGCGCTCAGACAGGCAGTAATTGAGCACCAGTCTGCGAAACTCCGGCAGATGGAACAGAGACTGAAAACAACAAGAGCGAGAAAATTTCGCGTGACTCATGCATATCATCATTTGCTGTCATTTCGTTTTCATTTACCACAAGGCATATTCGTCAATAGAGCGTAATGGCTGGGGTGGATTTTGGGATGTAAAACACTCCGAAGTGGGTAATTACTGGGGTCAGAGCTGAAGTTAACATCAATGCTTTTTGTCACACAACAAAATGACTGGGGGCGGATGAGCTGTCAAGTACTGGAGCGGAGCTCATTAATAGTCGAATAGTGCACACATCTGCACCAATTAACCTACGCCAAGTTGGAAATCTGCTGCTCTGTTTCTAGCAAATCTGGAAAAAAATGAAAGGAAAAAATAAAACACTGTAATGCAGATATAGCCAAATAGCTATGTGTTTTCTATCAATGAAGTCCAATTAATGAAACAGAGCTAATAATAAATATAAATTAATTAGAGGTAAAAATACAATTTTTTACAACTTCCAGTTGCTTACAATGCAGACATGTTACTGAATGATACGCCATTGAATCAACTCTAATGATAAAAAATTCCACATCATAGTCATATTCATAGTCTTTTTCTTTTGCGACAGAGAATAAATAAGAACCAATACGATTTTGTAACTAATCTTATAATTTCAAATTTATTTATAACAAACACAGCCTTTAGAGTTCAGAGCAGCACATATCATGCTGTACTATTTAATTAGCTCTGCAGTCTATCAATATCAATAAAGTCTTGAATTTCAACACAGACATCTGAGAAGCCTGGCTAAATTCACTCTGGAATGGCTGTAATAAAATTAGAGGGGCAAGATGCTTTGGCATCAGAGAGAAAGAGAAGCTCATCTTTTCAAGCCTCCTGTCATTAGCAACAGAGGTAATTTCATTTGCACAGTATGGCAAGATTACAAGATAACAACTGAGATAAGAACGGTGAAGTTTTTTTTTTTCAGGGTAGGATATGAGGTGTGTATTCAGGCTGACATCATAGGAATACATCAGAAGATTAAAAAAAAACAATCCATCACATACGTATGTAGTATCAAATCTTCATAATAATGTTAATTGTTTTCTCAGTCATTTTAGATAGATAAACTATGCAAACGCCCCAATAGTCCCTATAAGTGCCCCTATAGTAGATTTCTTTATTGTACAGTATATTCATTCAGTGTGACGAAATATTAGGTATCTATTCACAGTATTTTTATACAGTATTGTGTAAAAGCCTTGAGCCACCCTATATTTCATCAAAAAGAAAGACTTTCTTGTATTTTTTAAAAAGCAATCTTATGGAATAGTTTCTGAAGGACTAATTTTTTTCCCTAGTTCTCAGTTCTCATTTTTTAGTCTAGTCTCTGTATCTGACCAGAGTAAAGTTTTTGTTTATTAAGTCACACAGTGACCTATAGTCATTTACTGTAAGCATGAATAACATCAAACTTTAGACATGAACGAGTAAGAAACAGGTGCTGATGATGACAGATGATCAGGCCGGTGATTATTATACTAGTGATACTGAATGCTGAGTGATTGAAACAGACGAGAGGGGAAATGAGGTTGCTGCTGAAGTTGTTAAATAGAAAAGAAAAATAGAATTTTATTTTTTTTTTTTACTTGAGGCACTTTGAAACCTGTCGAAGTAAAACATTCTATATTTTAGTTACATTTAATTTGAGTTAATCTAATGTGAAGAAATAGTGGTGGCACAAGACTTTTGCATAGTAATGTATATTACATAACTACTTTAATTTTGTGATTTAAATTTTACTATTAATGTTTTATTTACCACATCACTCTTGAATTCTTGGTTCTGATTGCTTAGAAAGAAAGCATTAATCTTCATCTATACCAATAGTGCCAATAAAACAGACTTATAATGCATTAATGCTTAACGAGGCAGGGACCTGTTTGCGTTGTGTAATTGCTAAGACGGAGAAATTTCCAGTGAGGAGGCTGATATTGAGAAGTTTGTAGTGTCAGCAATTTGAATTGGTCACAGGTAAAGCTGAAACGTTACAATTTCTCACAAGCAAAAGTTATCAGTCTGGGGATAAGTACTGCTGCCTAACACCTGGCTGTTATAATGTACGTTCCCTTGTATACTGATACTGCATAGCATAAAGTAACTATAAACAGATATACATCAGACTATTTACCAGGTGTGTTTGTTGGCACATTGCTGTGGTATAAAAGAAATAAATCACTTTAGCTCATGCTGTTTAGACAGCAGCCTACCTGGATGACTGCACTGAACCAGCATGTATTTCCTACATTGCGGATGCCCACAGGCCATCCCTCCTGCCTGATCCAGTCTGCAGGACTGCTCATATCCCCTGACACCTCGTTCCTCTTCCTCTTCACACAGGCTGCATTCTCCTCAGCACTGGCCTCCAGAGCCCTGTGCAAGATGGCACGAAGCATATTTTTCAGTCATAGGACCTGCTTTAATTTTCAACATATTGGTATTTTAGGAAAAGGGAGGATACTTGTGGAGCTCTCTGTCCTCTGCCTCGGCCCGCTGAGACTCCTGAAGACTGAGCTGAATGGCGGCCTGCAGTTCATCGTTAGCTGCATCTACAAACAAGGTTACACCAGTCACAGCTAGGAAAATGCTTGTATTTAAAATCCTAATAAATTAGATTTTTTTTTTACCATATTACAAAAGGCTGATCAATAGAATTTACATAATAGATTCTAATTCTATTACATTAGTAGAATTTAGCATACTTTTTTGAAGTTTCATATACTTCGAGTAACTTAATTTTAACTAATAATGTAATACTGTCTGTTCTACTGTATTTAATGAATACGCTGAGTTTCCTGTAGGAGTACTTTATCTGTTCTTAGACAGTTTGTCTCATAATAAACTCATTATATACAGTAAAGTGTTAGGGCTTATTACATGAATTCTTAATTCTGATTGGTCAGAAGGTACTAATCATATTTGCATACAAGCTGCTGTGAGAGTAGCGTAAAACTGCAAGGCAAATCACCGACGCAGATTAATGCACTTGTCTGATTATGATTATATCATTTTTATAATAACAACTCATTCACATGGACTTGTAAAGCAGACTCATCACATAATTTAAGACTACTGATTACTATTATTTACCAAAGAAAAAACAATGTTTTGGCAGATGTTTGACAACACTAAAAGTAACTTTAAAGGGATAATAAAAATTGTTTTATATATATATAGGTTTATGTTTTTATAGATATATAAAAAACTATATATATATATATATATATATATATATATATATAGGAGGCGTTATAGGAGAATTAGAAACTTTGTAGTATTAACAGATTATTTCCTATAATAATAAACAGTAGTTTCCATATTTTTTGCAGTTCAGTTATGGGGGAAAATGTGGGGAAAAAATGTGTTAAGCCTGTGTTGAAAAATGATTATATTTAATATTTCCTCATTTGTAAACATTTCAATGTGGAATTTTATATTCAGAAATAAATGATATTAAAGGAATTAATATGACAGAACCTAACAGTATATAACAGTGTTTATAATACAGAACATATAATTTGTTAAATGTATCCTGTTCTGCTCTTACTGCTGTGTTGAATAGAAGATTCTCTGTGATGCTCTGCAGGTGGAGCTTCCTTGGGTACTTGCTCCTCCACTGTTTGAGTGGTGAGAAGCCCCACAGCATGGCTAATGTCCCCCTGACTTTCCTGCAGATAAAATAGTTAAGTTTTAAATCTGGTTTGTTTTTTATATTTGTGAAATATACACAGGTGGTGTAGTGGTTAGCACTGTCGTCTTGCACCTCCAGGGTCTGGGTTCGATTCCCCGGCCAGGCTCGATTCCCGTCTCTGTGTGCATGGAGTTTGCATGTTCTCCCTGTGCTTGGTGGGTTTCCTCCGGGTACTCCGGTTTCCTCCCACAGTCCAAAGATATGCAGGTTAGGCTAATTTGGCGTTCCTAAATTGCCCGTAGTGTGTGATTGGGTGTGTGAGTGTGTGTATGTGTGTGTGCCCTGCGATGGATTGGCACCTGTCCAGGGTGTACCCTGCCTAGTGCCCGAAGTCTCCTGGGATAGGCTCCAGGTCCCCCGCGACCCTGAACACAGGATTAAGCGGTATAGAAAATGAATGAATGAATGAATGAATGAATGAAACATACACAGTACTGTGCTAAAAAGAATTGAGCCACCACTCTTTTCTTCCTAAATACATTAAATGTATTAATTATTGTATTAATTAATTGATTGATGTAAAGAAATGGGAACAAATGCTTTACTTTGATATGCTGCCTAAAGATATATATTTTAAAAATTGAATTCTTATGTAGCAACCTCAGCAGCTTCATTTCCCCTCTCATCTGTTCCAATCATTCAGCATCACGAGTATACTATTAGCCGTCCGGTTTCAATTCTGGAGAACTATTCTTCACGACTACATTAAAAAATACAAAAAAGGCTGACTCGTTGAAAGCAAAATATTAAGAAATGACTGCTGACTTAAGAATTTTGCACATTACTGTAAATAACTATATGGGCTGGCTTTCATAAAAATCGTGTCAATTGCCAGTCTGGTTTTAAATTCCAAGTCACATTCCTTCTCATGTTTGTGGTGTTAGCTCTGGCTATGGGGTTTGAACCTACATTAAGGACACGCTGGAGAATCTGGAGGTCTTGAATGCCAGTGATCTCCTTCAGCTGGTTAAGCAGCATCTGATTCTAAACAAACACATAAACAAAACTTATTAATCTAATTATTATTATTTTTTTTTTATTTATTTTTTTTTTTTACAAAGTAGGTCTTTGTACAGGGCTCTGTGAAAAAATCACATTACACTGTTCAATGTGAATTAAAAATTGATTACATAAAATAAACACATTATTACTAAACATTTATGGGCAATCTGATCATAACAATATAAGATATATAATACCCTGCAGAATAAGGTTTTCCATTGTTGCTCACAGTAGCTGGATGTGACTGTGGAGGAGCTAATGTTTGATTTACTCTTAAAAGAATTAGATTTTCTAAACTTAATTTTGTAGATGTTGCATCTGTAATCATTACACTTATTTTTAATGCTTTATTTTTCCTTCCATTTTGTTTAACAAATCTAAACATAATAATGCATTATGCATATGATGCTTTAAATTTCTGAGTCTTGTGATTGTGGATGTTGTTTGTGCCTTATACCACAGCATGGTTAAATATCGTTTCTGATTGCTCAGAAGATGTTGGCTATTTTTGGATAACACGCTATGGCAATATTGCAATTCTAATAAAAAGGTTATATGAATGTGAGTCCAATACATTACAATTTACAGGGTTTGAACAATGAAAGTGAAACAATTTAGTGTCAATTTAGTGTTGGAGGTTTCATGGATAAATTTGACCAGCCCGGTGGCCAATCTTCATTGACTTCACATTCCACCTGTAAGAGCAGAGCGTGATGGTTTAATTAGCAGAGTAATAGCATAGTTTTGCTTAAAATATTGCAATGCACACAACATTATGGCTGACATACAGTATCAGAGTTGGTGCGCGTCTCGCTGGCGAATCTGTGATAAAGACAGCAGATCTTTTTAATGTACAGTACAGTATCAAAGGCCTCGGTACCCAGGATAATGTCAACATACCTGCAAGAAGGACGAACCACATCCAACAGGAGTAACTGTGGATGCAAGAGGAAGCTGTCTGAAAGGGATGTCCAAGTGATAACCCAGAATGCATGCAAAAAACATAAAACCACAGATGTCCAACTCACTGCATAATTAAATGTGCACCTCAACTCTCCTGTTTCCATCAAAACTGTTCTTTGGGAGCTCCACAGAGTCAATGTACATGGCCAAGCTGCTATAGCCAAATCTTTGGTGACTCGTGCCAATGCCAAACATCAGTTTCAATGGTGCCAGCAGCGAAAATCTTGGGCTGTGGACAATGTGAAACATGTATTGTTCTATGATGAGTTCACTTTCACTGTCTTTCCCACATCTGGAAGAGTTACGGTGTGGAGAAGCCATAAAGAAGGGTACCACCCAGACTGTTGCATGCCCATAGTGAAGCGTAGCGGTCAATCAGTGATGGTTTGGGCTGCAATATCATGGCATTCCCTAGGCCCAATACTTGTGCTAGATGCCAAGGACTACCGAACCATTCTGGAGGACCATGTGCACCTAATGGTTCAAACATTGTATCCTGAATGCGGTGCTGTGTATCAGGATGATAATGCACTAATATATTAGTGCAAGACTGGTGACAGAGTGGGTTGATAAACATAAAAGTGAAGTTGAACATTTCCCATGGCCTGCACAGTCACCAGATCTAAATATTATTAAGCCACTCTGGGGTGTTTTGGAGGAGTGAGTCAGGAAACGTTTTCCTCCACCAGCATTGAGTAGTGACCTGGCCACTATTCTGCAAGAAGAATGGCTCAAAATCCCTCTGGCCACTGTGCAGGACTTGTATCTGTCACTCCCAAGACAAACTGGCCACAAAAAGAGGCCCTACACCATACTAATGAATTATTGTGATCTAAAACCAGGCGTTTCAGTTTCATTGTCCAACCCCTGTATATCTACAATTTATAACCGGTTATTACTGTGGTCTTTATACGACATGAGCTACATAATACAGTAATAATAGTCATCATCATCATCCAATTAAATAATGTGTGATTATTTAATTAAAAACATTATTGTTGGTATGTTAAAGCTTTCTGTAATGAGACATTTGTATAATTTATGATAGGAGTCTCCACTAACAGCCTTTTGTACAAGAGTGGGAGAAAAGTTGGATGAACAACTAAAGGAACAATCACACACTATAGGCAATTTGGAAAAGCCAATGTCTGTGGTCTGTAGGAGTATCATTAAAAAAACTTCAATATTGATACCGATACCAATACCTTGACTTTGATAACAATTTTGTAAGATCCAAAACAGAGCCTGTGTAAACAAGACAGAATTTAATTGGGAAGCTTTGTATTACCAGATAGCTACTACTATAACTCCATATAAATACAGTTCAGCTTTTTTTTTTTTTTGGCTGTGGTCTTCTCTTCGTGTAGTTGAACTAATTGATCTTAAATTTATTCCTAGCGAATTCAGGTGTTATGTAAATTTCATCATATGGACAGTGAATCAAAGACAATTGCAAAGACATATTTACACTACAACGTGCTACAAGTACAATACACACGAACCACGTCTCTGGGCAGTGTACTTGTCATGGTGAATGCTTGCTGGCTCACTGACATTGATTAAATTTACTTCTTAGGTATCGAATTTGGTACCGGATGACAAGATGTTTTTTGATACTTGGTGGCATTAAAGCAATTCGGTCAGCTGCAAAAAAACATATCGAAGTTTGGTGCCCAGCCCTGGTGGTCTGTGGAAACCAGAATACTAAAGCAACTATTATAATAAGGAAATTATTATCTATCTATGCTAGATAGATTATCTATTATCTATCTATGCTACTCACCAAGCACATGGAGAATGTACCATGTAACTCCATGCACACAGACCAGCGGTGAGATTCAAAACCCCAAACCCTGGAGGTGTGATGTGACTGTGCTGATCTCCCATCGTGACATCCCCCCCAACCCCCTTGTTTGATAGTGAGAATATTAATTAATTAGTAGTAATATCTAAGCATTTTGATTCATACACATTCACATTTCATACAAACTTCCATAACTTCGTTTGATTGTGTAATGCTGCTGTGCGACAATGACAATTGCTAAACAAAAAAAAAAAAATAAAAAAAAATTACTTAATTGAATTATGCTACTACAAGTATAAAATTCAAGCTAGAATGTTTAATGATTCTATGGGTTTCCACATTTATAAGTATAAAACTATTCAGCAAACACTTGAGGAGCCCTTTCCCATGCAAGCAACACTTGAATCTTTTTGTAATGTCCTTTATCTGCTTTTTCAAACCAATCTACACAATTTCATTGCTTATTGCTAAATATTTTAACATCTCACATAACTGAGCATTATTCGGTAATTTGTCTTAAATCTTATTTTCAATCAACTGCTATAACTTTTTCAGTAGCTACAATGAAACTAATAGGAAAGGGATGAAGTTACAACAACAAGGAATGTAAACGGGTTTGTGAGGCTGCTGAATGAATAAAATAGTAAATTTTTTCACATTTTTTTCTTTAAATTACATCAAAATAATTTTTTGTTGTATTGTGTTTCTTTCAATACTAGCACATCAAACTGTCGCTGCATATTGCACATTGTGAAAATGTCTTTGAGCTTGCAAAGTCATGCAGCAAAACACTACGTTTAAATTGCATATGAAACACTCTCACTCTAGCTGCATCTTATTAATGACATTCCTTGTTGTAAGTCCACAATTCATATTAGTAATTTATTAAAGCCCTTGAGCACTCTTAGGTGAAAGGTTTTGATTGTTGCATGCTTCTGTGGGACATTTATGCCCCGTGGCATAGGTGGCATGTAAACATTAACAGGCCAGATAAGAAAAGCATGAAAGCTGAGGAGCTATATAAAGCAGCTCAAGCAGCAGGTGGGAATGTCAGATTGGCGGTCATGGTGGACCCTGGGAGCTGGAGACATATATGGCAGGCTGAAGGCCTGGAAGTCCTGGCTCATGCTCTATTTTAGGCCCTGACACAGATAGCACTTCTGTTTATGACGCCCCTCATCCTGGCACCAGTGTTTGGTTGACGGTTATGAAGATTATGAAGTTATGAAGAAAAGAAAAAGAAACAGTCACCTGTGACATACAGTACATTATTTAAATATGACCAAAAATAGTTTCAAATGATACCAGACAAATATGTGGGGAAAACAAAAAACAAAAAACAAACTAAATAAATGTGGGGGAAAATAATGCACTTTTGAATTTTTTTAATTTATACAGTTGGATAGTGAGACTGATAAAATATGCAAATATATATATATATATATATATATATATATATATATATATATATATATATAAATATATAAAACAACTTTAGGAGACAGAGAAAACATGACCTCGGCATTTCACTTATTTTATGCAGTCAGATACTAAACCAAGTATTCATAATGTTTTGCAACACACCATTCACAAACAGGTTAATATCAGCACTTAAAAAATTACAGCAGTCACAAAACTCCAGTACGAGGTGGATAAATGAGCGCTACACAAAGCGCACTTCTCACCGCACAGTTTTGCCCATGTTCGCAATCCTCTTGAACTCTCATGGCAGGACAGTCTGACTTTTAATTTCCCCCGAATTTCTTGGTCAGGATTCCGGAGTGTGACCTACAGTACTCCACGGACAATCCCGCCCTTACCCAGGCACATACACGCCGCACAGGCCGAGGCTGCGTCCCACGCGCACACTAGCAGCAGCAGCAGCACAGGTGGCGCACTCACTGGACACTTTATTTAGTAACGCGCGGGTTTCGACGGGAATGGCGTAGAAAGAAAAAAAGAACAGAGCAACTCAGCAGCTGTGTTTAGTGAATGAAATCACTCAACATGAACATTTAGTTTATGATTTGACGAAAACTGGTGGGACAGGTTTGTAAATCTCATGTTCTCTGTCACGTTGAATTATCTTAATGCCCTATTTAACATGATATAATTTCAGAAAACTTAGGTTGTACAATTTAAATGTAAACACACACACACACACACACACACACACACACACCTCTATTGGACATATATTAAAACTTTTAGAGTATACTGGTAAAGTGGGACGCCCATAACATCAAAGAGGGACACTCAACCTCAATTCTTTTTGTTTTGTCACTGTTTTGCCTTTGGTTTATGAAATTATTTTTTATTCACACACTTAACTTTGAGGAAAATATGGACATATCACAAATATGAGGACATTCAAGTCAAAACAGAACAGTTATAAATACGATAAATTATGTATCTATAAAAGCCAACTACTACATTACTTTCACTAGTGCACGAATGGAGGTATACATGAAGGTAGCCATAACATTAAAACATCTACTGTAGGTTTTTGGTTCCCCTTGTGCCACCTCTGTGCATAGCTCCGCAGGGTCTCTGGGGGTTTGCTGTGGTGTCTGACGCCTGAACATGAGCAGCAGATCCTTTGGGTGTTGTGGTTTACAGGGTGGAGCCTCCATAGATCTGCTTGTTTTTCCGGCGCTTAATAGATTGGCATCTGAGGAATTTGGAGGACAGGTCAGATGCCTTAGGCTCTTTGCCTGCTGGGTCCCATGTGAGGCAGGCTGTGGTGCACTGGGTGTTCTGATGCCTTTCTATCATGGTCAGCACTGAAGCTTTCAGCGATTTTTGGGCCGCATTGAGTTTTGGACCAGATGGGTTAATCTTTGTTCTCGCAGGCCTGGCTGAGCCGTGTGTGCCCATGATTAAGTCACCAGATTGCTCCAAGCTGATTTTTGCACTGAGGGGAGGATCTGAATACAATTACATGTAAAAAATTTCTAGGAACAAAACCTTAATTATTTGTCTGATTATACGACCCAAAAAGTAATAACCAGCTACATTTTGAATAAAACCTTGCATTTTCTTTAATACATATTTACAATATGAAATAAATAATATTTGAATCATAATTCCATTATTAACAACTTTATAGTTGTCATAAAAGGCTATCAACAATAAACATAGATAAAACAGGTATAAATAAATAAATCAAACTGAGTAATATAATTTGGAAAACTTGAAAGCAAAATAAAATGCTTATAAAAAAGAAGACAAACAATAATAAATTGAAATGAACAGTAACAAGCAAAAACTAAGAAACAATCCAAAATGTAAAGTAAAAATAAATAAATAAATAAATTATGTGAATTCTAAAGCAGCCTGATTCTTACCCTCTTTCCCTGTAGTGAAATATTTTAAATTTCAAGTCTATTGTATACTGGATTTCATCATCACCAAAGAATTATGCTTATGCTCCACATAATCTCAGTGCTGTAAGGGGGAGTCATTAAGATGTCAGTTTCCTGCTATCAGCTTACCATCAACATAGAAAATCAATACACAGCTACGGCCAGTGAATGTTTTGTTGCCTTTCTACATCGTACATGTGAAAGCAGCGATGATTCGAAAAACGCTTTAGGCTTCTTTTGCTTTCCTGATGATCACATTTTGACCATTTAATAGCAAATAGTTTCATTACTGCTGCACGGATAAACTGGGATTCTTTTGTTCTTTTTTTTTAGCCACTGAAAAAGTTATGCCTCCCGTTCTGCTGTTGTGTGTCTTCCTCTCAGGTAAGACTCATGATTTTTTTAAAATATTTAAAATAACATGAAAACAGGGAAATATGTTCTAATTTTACATGAACATTTTAATTTGTGTGCCGGATGTGTCTATTGATTGAAGTAAAATTTTTCTCATTCCATCACTGAGCCACTGTTTATTAGTACAAACAAATCCTGTTAATACAGATACTATAACAACTATTTGACTACATAAAATAATATTTACATATTTCCACTACTGTCATCAGTTCACCAAGACAAGTTTGATTCTTGAAGCCGTTTAACCATTAACGTAAGAAAAACTTATAGCTTCTATTCCTTGTACTCTTGGCTCCAATTATGTCAAGCTGTTCAGTGTCACTAACATGCTTGCTTATTTTATTTCTGATGCTGTTAGATTAACTAAAAGATTTACAGCTAAAACCGTCATGGATTCACTTACTTCTTCATCACATACTTTGTTGTTGAGTTAGGAGGCGTGTCTTTATATGAAGTCTTTCAATCATAATAGTTCAACTTAAATTTGTATAGCTATATATATGTCAATGATGTACTTTACTGTATATCATTGTTTGTTATTTCATAAAACTTGTCATCAAGATGATTGATCGACTTTGATGATTTAGACAGAAAGGAAGTATAACACAAAACCTATAGCTACTGTACTGTGTAAGCTATTTTACCATTAAGGTATGTTAAGCTCTAATCTTTTAAACACCACATAGTGTATATTCGGTGCTTGACTACATTACATTATGTTAAAACTGGATAGATGAATTATATATTATAAAAATGTATATTCTGAGTGTTTGTTAAACATCCAGCAGTTACTAATGTACAGTCGTCTGTTAAGTGATTTGTCAGGCTGATTCTGTCCCTGAGAAGCCAAAAAGGTCTGCACTGAACCAGCTGACACGCACACTGCTGCGCCATTATGACTGCGGGGTCCGGCCCGTCATCAACTGGACCAGTCCTACCACAGTCTTCGTAGACCTCATTCTCCAGTCTGTGCTGGACGTGGTGAGCATATTTACGTAGCAAATTATTCCTGTCACTATTTACAGTATTCCTGAGTAAATGTCTTAAACACAAACAGAATTACTTTTGGAATAAAAACCTGAATTAATTCAAATCAAATTGATCAAAATTCACTCTTAGGGCTTAGGGCACAGGGCAGGGTACACCCTGGACAGGGTGCCAGTCCATTGCAGGCCACACTCATACACAGACTCACACACTCATTCACACACTACAGGCAATTTGGGAACGCCAATTACAGTAGCCTAACCTGGGACTGAATATCTTTGGACTGTGGGAGGAAACCCACCAAGTACGGGGAGAACATGTAAACTCCCTGATAGTCCTTGAGAGGAACCAGACTCAACAGGGAACCTGTCCTCATTTGGTTGTTAACAGTCATACTGTGTGTTAGGCGGCTGGAAGTTCAATATAACAGTTGATGTCCTGTTGGAATTACTTCCAATAACTGTGCCTTAATTGTTTTATTTATTTATGGTACCAATTTGCCAATGGTTGGCTTGGAGCCTTTGAAAAACGGGTGAAAGAGATGCATCTTTCTGTGTGAACTGTACACACAATTGTTAATGAACACCATTTGCACATTACAAGAACTGGGAGTTATAGCCACATCCGCAATGCAGTCCTGACCTCACTCCAAGCGATTTGCATGTCTGGGTCATTAAAGGTGTTCCTGGGAGGCCAGCATTTCAGACATGAAGCAGGCAGTTTGATTATGGCTTTAGCTTACTAAGAAAACTTTCTATACTACCTTGATGGTATACAAGCACTATTGAAAAGCTGGGGTTAACTTCACAAAATTCACAAAATTTCTGTCCTGGATTAAAAGTGACACTTGCAGAAAAAAAGTGTATCCGTTCTTAAACTGAAACCTTTTTGATATACAGTAACATGTATGACATACTGTACCATGTCAGACACTATGTCAGAGTCTGATACATTTTAGATGAGGAGGTTTTCCAAACAAACTTCACAAGCACATCTTGGCTAATGGAATATAAAAGTACAAATTTTGTAGATGTTGTTCTTTACAGTTACTTTATAAAGCAAATTGTCTAACTTTAACACTGTTATTTAACAGTTGTTCAACTATGAATACAAGTAATCTAGGATTCTCTTTACAGGATGGACAGATGCAGAAAGTGACCACAAGTATTTGGTATCGCCAGGTATGTATCATTTTTATCAGTAAGCTATGGTTCATATAGAGGTGACACCTACTGTATATGATCAGATCAGAAGTATTGTACACAGTATTGTATTAGGTTGATGCAATAAAAAAATGGTGGATCAGATGTGGTGTAATGATGTGATCGGATGCAGATTTGGAAAAGCAATTTATTTTGGAAACTGGAAATGCTTCCATATAAAGAGATTTGTCTGTTTTACACAGATTTGTATTGTGTATGTGACAAATAAAATTTGAATTTGAATTTGTGTGTGAAAGAGTTTAACTTCAACGTGGTTAAATAAAATATACAATTTAAAAGTTTCAGTATTGATATTTGTACGGGAAAAAGTGGCATTGTGCCGAATTTTAGTTTCATTAAAATTAGGCATGCCTTTGTACTTGGAGCTTCTAACCTGAATAATAAATCCTATCCTCCTTATAATTTCAGATCTGGAAAGACGAGTTTCTCGTATGGGATCCTGAAGAATTTGATGGAATCACAGAAATATCGCTTTCCTCGGATGCCATCTGGGTGCCTGATGTTATCATCAGCGAATTGTTAGGACGCAAAAAATCTATATGTATTTATGATCCATGCTACAAAAGATTCATACAAAATACATTTTTCCCCCTTTCTCTTTAGTGTGGATGAGGGCAAATCTCCTGTTATCCCGTATGTATATGTTAACTCCTCTGGGATGGTAAAGAACTACAAACCCATACAGGTGGTCTCGGCCTGTGACTTGGAGATTTATGCCTTTCCTTTTGACAAGCAGAACTGCACTCTGACATTCCGCAGCTGGCTCCACTCAGGTAAATCTTTTCTCCCTTCTGTTGGACAAAAATATGTTGTTTTAATATACTGTAAGTGACCAATTAAATAAAAAGAAAACAATTGTCCAATTTCATAAATATGAATTTGGATTTCATAATAACTTTGTATTTAGAGTTTCTAATGCTACAGTATCTAACCTGAACGCATACTAGGAATTTTAATAATAATAATAAAAAAAAAAAGCTCATGAATTCAATTACATTTTATTTGTATAGTGTGTACATCCATTCTCTCAAATCAGCTTTACAGAAATCCAGATGTACAGTAGTGTAAGATACCTAATGAGCAAGCTAGTTGTTACAGTGGTGAGGAAAAAAAACCCTTCAAGATGACATAAGACAACTTACTGTAATGAGGAACCAGGTAAAAATCTACAATATCAATAGTGGAATATTTCTAACCTTTGACTTTTAGCATATTCTTGGCATCTTTCTGTGTATACTAGGAGAAAATGGCAAATCAAGGCAGAGACGTGTGGATTATGATGTTTCTCAAATTCTACAGTATATGTACTTATCTTACTCTTGGTTGGATTCTTGTAGTGGCTGAGGTGGATCTGGCTCCTTTGAGGAGCCCTGAGGAAATTTCCCTAGACACGGAAAAGTTCATGAACAACGGCGAATGGGAGTTGCTCTCAGTGCTTTCGCATTATTGGAAGCTTAACTTGGGTAACAAGGATTATGCCCACGTCCAGTTTAATGTGAGGAATACATTTATTTGAATCATTTAAACAAAAAGTAAAATTGTCAAAAACCAAAATTTTATTTATTTATTTAGCTGTTTTTATGTTGTAACTATATTAATTGTAAACTATATTGGTTTCCTCCCACGTTATGGGTTAAATGGTTTAAACACATGGCATATAATCTATATTATGTCCATTTTATTTCAAACCTTCAAGGGAGGTGATTATAAGTGATGCTGGCATTGTTGACATTATATAATATTGATGAAAAGCATAGACAGACAGTGAGTGTACGGAAAAATATTTTAAACAATATGTGGGAATTGAAATAGTTTATATAGATAACTTTACAGATTCATAATTGCACTTATGATACCTGGAAATAGTAAACATGCCAGAAAGTTTCATACATTTTCATTTGGAAACGTTTTATCTGACCCTTCAAGTGTACATGTCATGACTGCAAATGTTTAAATATGAATTAAAAAGTCAACACAAAAGCAATACTGTTCAAGCACTAAGCGCATGGACCCCAAATTCAGAGGCACACTGTTCTATTTTTGTGCAGAATTTTTTTTTCTCTTAAAGCTCTATAGCAATAAAATTACATAAAAAATCTTAAGAATAAAGAGTGAAGGAAAGCTGGCTTTCATTTATTGCCACCTGTCTAATCCAGGCCTTGAGAACAGACTTGGCAAATGATCTTTTCTTTACCACTGCCTACTATTTTCCATGCATAAATGCAGCATTTAAAAAAAGTCTTCAAGCTGTAGCTAAAGTATTGACCACAATCTGACAAGTGACACACCCATTGCACTAAACTCTGTGTGGCTGTTAGTAACAGTGTGTACTAATGCTTATAGATGCAGCTTAACGGCAGACAGCGTGCTGTGACGATGGCAATAATGAGACTGTCTCTGTGCTGTCTGATCAATGAGCTTCATGGTTGGTGAGATGAGCAGGCCAACGACTCTGAGCCGCTACATAAGCCTCACTGCTTGGGGAGGAAGGCACACACGGGCACTTTGATTACCTTTCCTCCATGGCTCATTGGCACAAGCCGTTTAGGGATCCATATTTGCGTTTTCATTCATCGGCCAAATGGGCGGGATGGTGGAGGCTGTTTAAGTCGGTGTGAAATTGCTCTTTGTTGCGCTGTGCAAGTTTAAGCAGCCTTAAAAGAGGCAGAGTGACACGGATGGTTAGCCAGTCCGACTTTAAGCGGACTCTGAAAAAGTGCATCTGAGGGCTTTGTGCTGTCTTTTTCTGAAGCAATTACTGCAGCGCTCAAGAGGATCTGAAGTATCAGAAAGCTATTTTATTTCTTAAATGAGCACTTAAATTTATGGGTCTAGGGAGCGTTTTTAGAAAAGGCGGCAGCTTGATCCCTTAAGTTTGTCTAAAATGAGACCCATGTTGACATTTTTTCTCAAAATGATACAAGATCAAATTGACCCAGTGGCAGGTGCGTGTTCAGGTTTTTAGACATGGGGTAAGGAAACATGTGGAAAGAGCACATTACTCAGTCACTCAGTCACTCACTTATTCTCTATAGCTCTTTTCCTGCACAGGGTTTTGGGAGACCTGAACCCTATCCCTGGGGCCTCGGGCCCTAGGTGGGGTACGCTCTAGATGGGGTTCAATACATAGCAGGGCACAAGCACACATCACACACTATGGGCAATTTGGAAATGCCAATTAGCTGACCCTGAATGGACTTTTTGCCTATGTGTGCATTTAGGTACTAATCCGCCGGCGCCCCCTACTGTATGTCGTCAGTGTGCTCATTCCCAGCATCTTCCTCATGTTGGTGGATGTTATCAGTTTCTACCTTCCACCAAACAGTGGCACACGTATCACCTTCAAAACCAGCATTCTGCTTGGATACACCGTATTCAGGGTTAACATGATGGATGAAATTCCAGCAACAGCCATCAAAACCCCTCTAATTGGTATGCTATGAAACATCAATTGTCTTAATCTTGTTTTCATAAGGGCAATACTGAAAGTGGGTATAATCTTTTCATTGACTGACATACGTCATTTCAAATTGCAATTTGTCTTCTGTACTAAGGTTCTACTCAACATAGTCTCTATCACGAGGGATGCATTTGTGCCTTTTTGAAAATTCTCTTTGTCGCAGTTGATGGGCTCCCATTGAGCTACAAAATGTTTAGGAAGATGACACCATTGACACCGTCGACAAGAGCATTGTGTCCAAATGGATGAGAAACGGGATGTTCAAAAAGGCTTCGAGAGATGGGTTAAATGATGGTGCAAATGTATCACTTGTGATGGAGTCTATGTTGAGCAGAACCTTATATCAAAGGTACCAGTCTGGGTTGGTGTGTTGCAGGTGTTTTTTTCGTGGTTTGCATGGCTCTCCTGGTGCTCAGTTTGGCCAAGTCCATTTTTGTGGTCAAGCTGCTATATCACAGACAAGAAGAGGTTAAGGAGATGTCTATCTCTGCATGTTTACTGCAAAAGTATGGGTCAACTGAGCAGAGCTTCAGTGAGAGTCTTTTCACCTCAATGAGGACGCTGGATGACTTGGATCATTCAGGAGGTGCGTACAGTTATTGGAAAAGATAGACTCTGATGTATGTCTTAGAAAGTAATTAAATTGTGCAAAGTTCAATTGTATTAATGGATTGGTATATTGTTGTCTTGGTTTTGTGTATCTGTGTGTAGGAATTATAGACAGCAACAATAGAATAATTTATTGTAAAAAGTCAATTTGTATTTTTTCTTAAACACTCAGGCTATGAGTTTGATCTCTCATCTGAGCCGGACCTACTGTCTCTGACAGACACCCAGCCCAGCCCACCACAGCTGGAGAAAATCCTGCAAGAGCTTACCACCCTCAAACTTTTCCTCGAGGAGGACGAGAACGATGGCATGGCTCAGGAAGACTGGCTCGCTCTCTGTTACAGGGTGGACAAGTTGCTGTTTCGTATTTACCTGCTCACCTTCATCATTTACTCTAGCACTCTTCTGCTGCTATGGGATAGCTGGAGCAAATAAAGGGACAAACTTTTTGAGAAAGAACAATTAAAGTGTTATTGTGTTAGCATTTATTTGGTTAATACCCTGCATATCAATATATATGGATATGCACTGAATGACTGAATGTATACTGTACATAAATATATCAGATATGTACCACATGGGACTCGCTGAGACATCCATGAATGCTCATGATTATCCTGGTCTTACTTAAACTGTCCCAGAAATGAGTTTTTGTATAGTTGTAAGTTAGTCCTGGTTTTCCTTGATTCAATCTTTATGGACCTTATGGAATTTATGGAATATTGTATACAATCAAAACCAACAATAATATCCTCAAAAACATATTACAAACCTTTTCTTTAAGCAACATACAGTATCGTCTTTGGCTCATTGAGAAACACATTTGTACAAAGAAATTGAGTCTTGCTTTATATAGCAGAATATTGTCCATCGTGGTCTTTATAAATGCTTTTTTTTTCAAATACAATACATTTCTTCTTTTAACTACACTATATTTGGCCAAGCACTGTCGCCTTGCACCTCCAGGGTCTGGGTTCGATTCCCCGGCCAGGCTCGATTCCCGTCTCTGTGTGCATGGAGTTTGCATGTTCTCCCCGTGCTTGGTGGGTTTCCTCCGGGTACTCCGGTTTCCTCCCACAGTCCAAAGACATGCAGGTTAGACTAATTGGCGTTCCTAAATTGCCCGTAGTGTGTGATTGGGTGTGTGAGTGTGTGTATGTGTGTGTGCCCTGCAATGGATTGGCACCCTGTCCAGGGTGTACCCCGCCTAGTGCCCGAAGTCTCCTGGGATAGGCTCCAGGTCCCCCGCGACCCTGAATAGAGGATAAAGCGGTACAGAAGATGAATGAATGAATGAACATACAGTATCGTCTTTGGCTCATTGAGAAACACATTTGTACAAAGAAATTGAGTCTTGCTTTATATAGCAGAATATTGTCCATCGTGGTCTTTATAAATGCTTTTTTTTTCAAATACAATACATTTCTTCTTTTAACTACACTATATTTGGCCAAGCACTGTCGCCTTGCACCTCCAGGGTCTGGGTTCGATTCCCCGGCCAGGCTCGATTCCCGTCTCTGTGTGCATGGAGTTTACATGTTCTCCCCGTGCTTGGTGGGTTTCCTCCGGGTACTCCGGTTTCCTCCCACAGTCCAAAGACATGCAGGTTAGACTAATTGGCGTTCCTAAATTGCCCGTAGTGTGTGATTGGGTGTGTGAGTGTGTGTATGTGTGTGTGCCCTGCAATGGATTGGCACCCTGTCCAGGGTGTACCCCGCCTAGTGCCCGAAGTCTCCTGGGATAGGCTCCAGGTCCCCCGCGACCCTGAACACAGGATTAAGCGGTACAGAAAATGAATGAATGAATGAATGAATATATTTGGCCATCATCATCACAATGTCTCTGAAACCAAGTTTAAAAATCCCAAAAAGAGTCCCAAAAATGTTTAAAAGAAAGAGAAATAGTGTTTCAGACCAGAGTAAAATTATAAAAAGAATTGTCTACAGAATTGAATTTATGTAAGATATCCATATTAAATCAAGATGAAAATGGAACAAAACAAAACAAAAAAACATGTATAGTTGGAACTTTCATTACAGAGAACTAGGAATAACAGCACTGTCCCAGTTATGTCTTTAAATAATTCAAACTGAATTTTTAACACAACTGTTAACCTGAAATTCTCTAAGGGAATGAATAAAACACGACGGACATGCTATTGTAGTACAGTAATAAACAACTGGGGTGGTGTGTTGCAGTCTGACTTGGAGAAATTCCTGTTATCCTGATATTTATGTTACCTTGAAGTTAAATGTTGTTTTCCAGTTACAGTGTATTATATTCAACCTAAGCACTGTAGTAGTGATTATGATTTGTACTGTACTGTAGTTCATAAATGAACAAGTATTATTATACCTATTTATAGATACACATAATACTGTGGAAAATTGTGGAATAAGGCAACTCAGTCACTGTTTTCACTTACCTTTCGCCTTCCTTCCTATCTCTTTTTTAGATAGCTCAAAAATAGACACAGTTGGTTATGTTTCCATGAGTGTTAAATAAACTTCCGCTTACAGAAAACTCCAAAAATGATATATTGTTCTTCGTGATAAGAGCACTGTATCTGTTTGCTAATAGACTGTGTGTGGAGTGTCCAGCATAACCAGACAATGTACAGTAAATAAGCCATGACTATAGACATATAATATAGTAATTATAGGACATAGCTTATTAATGTAAGCCTGTGATTTGTCCAAAAAAAAACTGCTGTGGGATATTTATTATTATACATCATGAAATATTAATAATATTATACTTTTTATTAATGTGTATTAATATTACTATTATATATTAAATAATGATAATGTGATATATTCATTATAATATTATATATAATATTATAATATTTTCTATTATAAAAATTATATCAGCATCTCAGAATTAAGATTACAACATCACTTTAGTTTAACATGGGTTAAGTGAATCTTATAATTATGCTGCTAAAATATAAATAACCACAAAAGAAAAAAAACCCTGTGGAGGATTTAAAGCTCAAACTAAGGCTAAAGAGGAAATACAGCTAAAATGAAATTTTATCAAAGAACTGTTTTTGTTAAAAAAAAAAAAGTTATGCTGTGTGTCTATTTAAGCACCTGAGTGAGGATTTCTGCCATTCCTATCATTCTTTACATTCTAAAAATAAAGAAAAATATTTCATCAAGTGACTGTTCTCGGGCTTAACAAATAAAAAACATTCCTCTGAAACCGGTCAGGTACACGGACTGGACTGAAATTGAGAGCCAGACATTCTTGTATTTTTAATGTAGTCTTGAGGAATCATTCCACAGGTTTCCTGAAGGACTTTTCTGGCTCTCATTTCCAGTCCAGTCTGTATATCTGACTGGTGTAAGAGGAATGTTTTTAGTTAGTTAAGCCATACAGTGACCATCATTCAAGCATTAAAAACATCTAACTTAAGGCATCTACCAGTGAGAAACATGTGCTGATGATGACAGATGATAAGTCTGGTGATTAATATACTAGTGCTGCTGAATGCTGAGAGGTTGGAACAGACGAAGGGGGAAATGAGGTTGCTGCTTAGGTTGTTACATAAACATCGTATTTTAAAATTGTATCTTAAAGCACTTTGAAGGCTGTTGTGGTAAGCATTTGTTCCCATTTCTTTAATGTACTGTATTTAACTTGATATGAAGAAATGAGGGGTGGCTCAAGACTTTTGCACAGTACTGTATATCACCATAACATTACAAATTCTTATCAAATATTGATACATTTTTTACAGTAAGAGCATTGTATATCCAGTTTTTTACGTGCTTACTGAAAAATAAACCACAGCCATAAGCAGGTCACCACACTTAGTTTTCATTACACAGTGGATGTGAACTGGCTGCTCAGTGAAAAAAATAAAAAAAGGAAGGGAAAAAAAGGATAATTCAATTCCTCAACAAATTTCTGGTAATATTTTCCTGACACAAATCTAATTAGCTGACTAATGTAGAGTCTAATGAAGTCTCATCATGGCAGACCAGAGTATAGTATCTCAGTTTAATGTAGTAAGTGCTCATGGAAATTGTTTGAACTTGGCTGAGAAATATGACCCTGGCATCGTCACGAGCGGCTGTTATGGATATTCATCCAGACAGTTAAGGAAAAATCATTAGCCATAGTACACATTTTATACTCCCTATTTAAGTCACTGAGTTCACTTTAAATAGGCATTTTAAAAAAACTATGAAAAAAAACAAATGGAAATGCTTTCTTTAAAATCTCTCTCTCTCTCTCTCTCTCTCTCTCTCTATATATATATATATATATATATATATATATATACAGTACTGTATATATAATACTACATTTATTGCTACGCATATACAGTACAGCATATGGTAATTATTTGTGAATATATATTAATATATATTAATATAATATACATCATACTATATTTCTTATATTTTATAAGAAATATAAAAATATATCTTACAAATATATATATATATATATATTTTTTTTTTTTCCCCCCTCTGAGGTGTGTATTTTTTGACTGACTGTGTGTAGTGTTTGACTGTGTGTGCGTGTGTGTGTGTGTGTCTGTCTGTCTGTTTATGGTTCTGCTTGTGCCCAGTAATAGGTTGGCAGGTTAGCACCACATTCAGGATGTACCACGCCCAGTTTCCTGGGATAGGCTCCAGTCCTCCAGTGACCCTACACATAAGCAGTATAGATAATTGATGGATGGAAAACTACTTTATTAAATAAAAAAAAAATCAAAAATTTAACATTTTTACATTTTAACATTAATGCCTTTTACTGCATAGGACTTTTTAGTTGACTATTTTGGACAGTTCCTGCCAAATGAAACAAAATCAAGAGCAAACAATCAAGAACAAGAGATCATTTATTTATGGCTTGAAATTATACTTAATTTAATAATCCATCAAATGACTGTTCTTATGAATCATTTCTGTCTAGTTTTTTCTCATTGCGTATATTTGCAAAGTGGTCCATGCAATAAAGAAAAAAACTTTAAAATACTATTTGTGTTGTACTGTATGAGTGTAGTATTTTTGGACAACAGTGTATTATTCTACAGTAAGTAGTTCTCTATCAGTCACATTTGTTTTCCCTCTCTACAGAACAGGCTAAAAAAAGTCTGTTATTAAAGAGGTACATTTTGGTTGTGTACGTTCCCAAAGATTTAACTGTACCATTCAAACATGAACCTTAATTGAATGTTAAATCTGCATCCTTCTCAATTACAAATACTTATGAGAAACCATTCCTACATCTAATAATTCTTGCATTTTAATGCTGACTTTAATAAATTTCATGTTTGAAACCAGGCATAAGCAGCAGTGTACTGATCTCTTCCTGTTCTGCTGGATGAGGATGAGGATGAGGATGAGGGATGGTGACAAAGGAGGTGTGGTTAACAGCTGCAGCAGTGAGAGCTGATGGTAAACTGAAACCCAGGAGAGCAGGAGCCTGAGGAGCATCAGAGTCCTGGAACCTGCCTGATAATAAACCTGCAATAAGCCTACAGTGCCTTTATCCTAACCCTCTGTGTTTAGGACAGCATGAGGACTTTAGTGGTATGGACTGCACTCAGCATATTTATGCACATTGCAGTAACGGCCTGCTCAGGTGAGTGTGGCTAATTAAAATTTCTCTCTCATTAGTGACCTAATTATATAGAGAAGATATGGATGTGCAGAATACTATCTCAGGAAAAAAATTGAAAAATGTTCCAGTTATTGGAGATATTCATCTTTTGTATCACTAGGATATCTTTTATATCGCTGTCTGCATTTAAAGTATGTAACTGGACCTTATTGACTAATCCTGAGTGTATTTCTATAAAGGTACGCAAAATCCACTTGTCCATGTAATATTTACACATTGAAAGTATAAAAGATGTTCATAATGGCCTCACTTCAGTGGCAGGAATAGTAGCACTTTAGGATGATCATTTAATTAGAGTGATCTAATGTTAATTGTATCTGTCATAAGACTATACTAAGGTTTTAATGCAACTATAGCATGGATATATACTGTGTGTATAATACAAATACTGGGAAGAAGAAGAGTATTTGGCACTAGGTAGAAATACGACTTTTTTTATACTGAAAGCTTGAATATCAGATGATAATTATAACCTTCTGATATATTTTTCCTTAAATACAATAAAATAAATGTAAACTATCTTGAAAAATACATGGCTTCAACAAATCTGCAACTATCATATATAAATCCCTTACAATAAGGAGAATATAAATTAAATAAAAAATAATTCAGTATGTACTGTACAGTTAATGTGAAAATAACTAAATATTTCCAGTTCCAGATTTAATGCCGAACTTTTCCATTTGTTACATGATCAGGTGGTATTGACCCTTATATTCATCCTGGGCATTGGATCGATGCCATGTCTAGTAATGGGTACTGAAATATGATAGGTTGTACAGTATAGTATAGGGAAATTTTATATTGTGTTTTTCCCCAAAGACATAAGAGACATTAACAGCCTGCGCTTATTGAAACTGGGACGGCTAAACTAAGACTGGAAGTAATATAGCACTAAATATATTGATACAAGATTTTTTTTTTGAAACCCTTAACCTATCCTGGTTCTAACATTGACAAATGAAGTCTCCTATGAAGGACAACTTCGAGTGGGGAATATTGAAATATATTATGTATTTTGGAATATTGGGGAAGCTTGGTTATACTTTAAAAAACCACATGTATTTCAAATGATTGACATGCTGTCCAGGGTGTACCCTGCCTTGTGGCCAGAGTCTACTGGGATAGGCTCCAG
The DNA here is from genome assembly GCA_030522415.1 of Channallabes apus. NCBI lineage: Eukaryota > Metazoa > Chordata > Actinopteri > Siluriformes > Clariidae > Channallabes > Channallabes apus. Next base: position 8,093,974 of record CM060125.1, read on the forward strand.
GTCCCCGCGACCCTAAATACAGGATAAAGCGGTATAGAAGATGAATGAATGAATGAATGTATTTCAAATATGACCGCATTTTTGGACATTTGGACATTATTTAAGCAGAATATTAAAAAATCATGTAAAGCAGAAACTGCACATGATTAATGAACAGGAAAGTGTTTATTCACTTCATGTGACTATATTGAGTTGCATGTTAGTTTCCTAACTATTCCAAATACTCCTGTCTTTACCTTTTAGTTGAATTCATTCACAAACGTATATTTCTTTCGCACTTTTTTTAGTTAAAAGGCTTGGCAGTAACCCTGGGCGATTCGCCAATGCCACTTTAGTGCGGCTGTCGGAGTATTTAAGTGCTGGATATAAAAAAGGAGTACGGCCTGTAAAAGACTGGCGAGTCTCAACCACGGTGGCCATCGACTTAATGGTCTATTCAATCCTGAATGTGGTGAGTAGAACAACTGCTAAATGAAAATACATATGATTATACAAGATTATTATTTCTTCATTATTTTGATTTATGGAAAAATGTTGCCTAAATATGCTATGTGTGTAATGCAGGATGAGAAGAATCAGGTTTTGACAACATATGTGTGGTACAGGCAGGTAGTATATAATGAAATAGAAGCTTATACACTTTCATATGTAATGTACAAACCTTTAAAATGCTATTATTATTATTACTATTATTATTATTATTATTATTATTATTATTATTAATCTTTACTTACTTGTGTGAAGCAATGGATCGACGAATTCCTTGTTTGGAATCCTGAAGACTTTGATGATGTTCTGAAGATCTCAATCCCAACCGCAAATGTCTGGGTACCTGATATTCTCATCAATGAGTTGTAAGTGCATATCCAATATTTCTGTTTACACTGTAGTTTATTCCACTTATTATTAACCATCTTACAGTAATAATTGTTGTGACTGATCAAGGACATCTGTGTTGTATTAGGCCAACTAGTTCTGATTTAAATGACACAAAAAGACTTTAAGTTCCACTTTAACTCATGTCTGGTTTGGCATTTTGATACCAGCAACACCTCATATCCAAAAGTTTGAGAACACATCAGCATCACACTCATATGCGCGTGTTGAACATGTCATTTCGGATTGAGTTTTCCTTTTGCTATTATCCTAAGCTCATTTCTTCTAGGAAGGATTTCCAATAGATTTTCGAGCCTAGCTGTGGGATTTGTCCATTCAGTCACAAAAGCATTCACATTTGTGTGGTAGCCTGGTGTGCAGTCAGTGTTCCAATTCACCCCCAAGCTCTTCAATGGGTTTGAGGTCACTTCTCTGTGCAGGCTGCTTGACCTCTTCCACTCCTGACTTGGCAAGCAATGTCTTCACAAACCTTGCTTTCTGGACAGGTCCAGTGTCATGCTGGAACAGGTTTAGACAAAGACATTCTATACAATTGTGTGCATCCATTTTGTGGCACCACATGATAGCCAGGCATGATAGCCAGGTGTCCAGAAATTGTTTAGTGGTTGTTATTAATGTAAACAACATCCACTTGTCCATGTAATATTTACACATTGAAAGTATAAAAGATGTTCATGATGGCCTCCTTTCAGTGGCAGGAATAGAAGCACTTTAGGATAATCATTAAATCGATACAGTGATCTAATGTTAATCGTATCTGGTATGGTTTGTATAAATTGCTGATTTAAATAGAATATACTAAGGTTTAAAAAATCAGGTAGGTTAATGCAACTATAACATGGAGCTACATCAAAGCACAATCTTTAAAATGGTGGATAATAATATATATGAAAACTCTTTTTATAAATACATGTGATAAAACTAAAAATATTTGGCACTAGGCAGAGCTCTTCAATGGTTTGAGGTCACTTCTCTGTGCAGGCTGCTTGACCTCTTCCACTCCCGTCTTGGCAAGCAATGGCAGGTTCAGTGTTATGTTGGAACAGGTTCGGACCCCTTAATTCAACTGAAGGGAAATCTTAATGCTACAGAATACAAAGACATTCTATACAATTGTGTGCATCCATTTTATTTATTGTAGCACCACATATGGGTATGATAGCCAGGTATTCATAAACTGTTGGCTGGATTTTCTTTTTTTTTTTCTATACAAATTCTTTAGGTATTAAAACTTCTATAAATTGCATACCTAAAAAAACATTGCTACAAAGCATACACAGATCAGCCATAGCATTAACATAACCACCAGGTGAATAGTGACAGGATCATGAACATCCAAGCTTAATTTTTGCCAAATTTTCACCAATGCTAGTCTGATCACACATAAATAATATAGCACAAAATGCTGAAAAAAAAGTTAATGCTGGCTATGATAGAAATGTATCAGAACATTCAGAGCATCAAATCTTGCTGTGTTTTAGAGGCAAAGAGTAAAAGGTTGTTTATCTGCCGAGCTGAAATCTGTACATCTGAAACTTTCTCTTCCAACAGTAGACAACTGTACAAATTGTTCAACACCACCACCTTCTACTGTATCGATTTACTGTTCTCATAAATGTTATCATTTTAGCATCTATTTAAAAAATTCTCCTTTGTTACATTTCTTCTGTGGATTTATCCTTACAGTGTAGATGTTGGAAAGTCTCCTGACATCCCGTATGTGTACGTAAGCAATGAGGGACTTGTGCAGAACTACAAGCCAATTCAGGTGGTAACAGCCTGCTCTCTCAACATCTACAACTTCCCCTTTGACGTCCAGAAATGCAGCCTTAGTTTCCAAAGCTGGCTGCACACTAGTAAGTTCACCTGTCCTTTATTACACAATAAGACCATCTCAGTATTTGTTATGTCTTTCTGGAGAAATGATTGAATAAATTTAATTAGGTTATATACATCTGCAGATGTCAGTTTTACATACAACTGTGATATTCGATAATGAGGAACCCAGCGCACTAACACTGGTTTATTATGTAAATTATAGAAACATTTTTTCACAACAAGGTAACACAGATTTAATTGAGTACTGGCAAAGCCGTCAGCATTGCACCTCTCTCCAGGAAGCTGTGATCAGTCTGAATGAAGTGACCTTTAGCATATCTCGTCCTGTAGTTAATGACATCAACATCACGCTAATAAGGACCGCGCAGGAAGTGAAGGATGACAAGAATCTGTTCATGAGCCAGGGAGAGTGGGAGCTGCTGCACGTCCTGTCCAAATACAAGTCCTTCAGTGTGGACAATGATGACCACTATGCTGAAATGAAGTTCCATGTGTGTACCCCCTCATCCATTCACTATTAGACTTTCCTCCATTTCCTGACTATTCTTAACTTACATTAATACCTACATGTAACTAACCATGGATAACTACTGTAACATTTAAATGAAAGTTAAACCATTTTCTAACTTCTAATTTTGCTGATCAGACATGACTGTGGTGGCCAAAATTGTGACATTTTATTTGCTTAACTTTTTTTAATTTTTTTGCTTGCATGAAACAATGATTGTGCAGCTTCAGTGCAAAACATCAGAAGCCAAACATGCCTTTACTGATCGATCACATATGGGATGAGAGAAAATTTTGGCCAAACTATTTCAATAAAATTCTACATTTCTAGTTTTGCCACCACATTACCGGGAAATTGCTTCTCATGCTGCTACCCTCAGGTGGTGATACGCCGCAGACCGCTGTTCTACACCGTCAATCTACTTCTCCCCAGCATATTCTTGATGGTGATGGATATAGTGGGTTTCTACCTCCCCCCTGACAGCGGGGAGAGAGTATCCTTCAAGATCACTCTGCTGCTGGGATACTCCGTCTTCCTCATCATCGTCTCCGACACACTGCCAGCCACCGCCATTGGCACCCCTCTCATTGGTAAATGGTCCATCTTGTTTTGAGTAAAAATACATGGAAGTAATGCTAGTGCTGTGTGAAGGAGCATGACAGAGTGAAACATTTCTGTCGTTAGCCATGAAAGCGATATAAATTATTACAGTGATGTGGTGGAAAATGTCTTCCTGTATGAAACAAACTTGTGTTGAATCTATCTGAACATAACTACTACAGTATATTAAAGATGTGCAGCTCTATCTGCATATAAAGATATATAGAACCTACTCATTAAAATCATCCAAATTCTATATACTAATATACACTGAGACATGATACAATCCAGTATTATACAAATGGAAAAGTAATGTTTTTCTTTGAGATTAAAGGAAGTCCCCAACATACAAACGAGTTTAGAATTGTGCCGATGATTGAGCGATTCATGTTAAAAGAACAAGCAATGTCTACCTTCTTTTCCCATTGCGCCAACCTCCCAATTATTTTTACTTTTGTGTCCATCGTTATTGAGGCTTATTTTCAAAAGTTTGTACTGTAACTTGAATGTTCGTATATAGAGGACTTCTTGTACAATAACTATAATGAGACAAGTAGGCACAGAGGACACACATCCTTTAGAGGAACTGATAACTATACTGTAGAGGCCATGTCTATCTTTCTGTGATTAAAAGGCACAGGTGCCACACCTCCTTTACTGTGATTGACAGGCACATAGGCCACACCTCTTACACTATGACAGATACAGTAAGTGTAGATGCTATGTCTCCCTTATTTTGACTGACAGGAACAGAGGCTACACCTCCTTCATTTAGTCAGACAGGCACAGAGAATCCCCTCTTTCACTAGGACTGATAGGTACAGAGGCCACACCTTTATCCTGTGACTGACAGACACAGACACCACACCTCCTTCAGTAGGACTGAAATATACAGAGGCCACACCTCCTTCTCTTGGACTGACAGGTATATAGGCACCACCTCTTTTACTGGGACTGGCACAGAAGCTATGATACTGTAAGTAAATCTCACTCACTTTTGTGACGCATGGTTAAAGGTCTGTGGGGATTCTCAGTCGTCCAGATCATGGTTTCCCAGTGGCAGCTAGACATGCTTAAAGGTGATGAAGCTGTTTTACGTCTCAACTGAAAGGTTTCATCGGTTCTAACTAATTGCCTTGGAGAGGCAGACGTATAAACCTCGAAGTGGAGTCATTGACATCTTTAGGTCATTGACACCCTGATGGTCACCTGGTGGTTGTTGTTCCACAAGGCTTTCATGCGTGTCATTAGGGTCACTTGAGTCAAAGCATGAACAACTATAAAACTGCCCCAGGAGTGATGAAAGAACTGCATTGTAAGTGGGTGATAAGTGGTGTCTAAGTGAGGGTTGTTCCAGGTTGACGTACTGTAGATGGCTTCCTTTATTCCTCTTTCAAACCATCAGTCTTCTCTGTCTCTGAATGTGGACATTGCTGTCTTCAAAGGAGTGATACTTGTCTGTAGGATGCCGATGGACTGCTGAGTCTTATCCTCTCTTGTGTAATGCCACGCATTTGTAAAATGGTTGTATTTTTTGTTTGTGTTGACAGCACAGTTCATCCCAAATGTGCTCGATGGGTTGAGGTCAGGGCTCTCTGTGGGCCAGTCAAGTTCTTCCACATGGTCGTGTTGGAATAGAAACTGTTGCCACAAAATTGGAAACATAGGATTGTCCAAGATGTCTTGATATGCTAATGCATTAAGATTGATGATGAAACGTAAAACACAGGAGGAAAAAACCTTCACCAAACACACCACTACAAAGGGCAGTCACAGGGAATTGTCTGGCCTTCCTGGATTGTCCAGCATATGGACAAAGGGAACAGAAGCCTCAATATTATACAGGAATCAACACATGCTCTCTTACCACCCTCTGTAGCACCAACTAGTGGTGATCAGAACCCTATGCCACTGGGATAAAGATAATGTGTCTACAAATCTGGATGGAATGCAGAAGGGAAACAAATACATTAAGAAATTACTCAAAACATGTGGTTATTCAAACTGACTTTTTCATTAAATCATTAAAAAAGATGCAGTAGGAACGCTTCCACAGCAGACAGAGACAAAAAGAACAACAAACGCAACAACATTGTCATGCCATATGTTGCTAGAATAACTGAAAAACTCTGGAGGATTTTCAACAAACACAGCATCACTGTACTTTACATTTCAAACCTAGTAACACCTGAGGCAGAAACTTGTCCAATCCAAGGACAAAACACCCAGACATAAGAAGAGTAATGTACTATATGCAGTCCAAATCCCAAAGGAGGGCACATATTTCTACAGAAACCAAATAACCACTTCATAAGTGCATGGTAGAAACAAGAGAGCCAGCTCCTCAGGACAAGACTCAGCAGTCCATCTGCATCTGGAAGACACTCCTTCAAAGATGGCAATGTCCACATTTTGGAAAGAGAATCCATCTACATCTACCTGGAATAAATCTCTCTAAATAAAGGACCTGAGCTTAGACACCACTTACCATGCACTTACAATACCTGTTCAGACTCATGTGACCCTCACAATAGACATGAAGGCTTGGAGTTAGAACTGATAAAAGCTAACAAAATGTCATAATTCTAAGAATTATCTTAGAATTTCATCACTAGGAGCAACTTTTAGGCTTAAGAAGCATTGTGAATACGGGCCCAGAAGTTTTAAGCAGGTCCAGTTTCTACTGAAGAGCATCTCATGGTTAAAAGAAAACAACCCCATAAGAAATCAGAAAAATCTGAAAATGTCCCAAATAATTGCATAAGTATCATACAAACAGTATTTAAAATGTCATTTGTGTTTGTGTTAGGTGTGTACTTCATTGTGTGCATGGCCCTTCTGGTGATCAGCCTCACTGAGACAGTGCTGATTGTGAGGCTGGTGCATAAGCAGGACCTGCAGACCCATGTGCCACAATGGGTGAAGTACCTAGTTCTGGAGAAGGCCACCATACTACTTTGCATCCGCAACAAGAAGTTCTGCTCCCTGCTGGTGCATGAGTCTGACCTGCCACACTACACGGAGAATAACATGAACACAGGTGGGTATGCAGGAAAGGTACTGTGGCAAAAAGTCTTTCTTTCTTTCTTTTTTTTTTACTGAATATTAAAAATATATATATTGTTTCAGTAGACAAAATGAAATGTTCAGAGATATTGAGTTCAGATAGCTCAGAGTTAGGTTGTGACAGATTTTATTCCTTTGTCTTACTTGCAGTGAGGTTAAGGTACTCATAATGGTTGAGATTGAATTAATGACTGTGTTGTAACACCTAATCTTAGTCCATACTTTACTTTATGGCACTAGTAGAGATGTACAGTATCTATTTTTATGCCTAACTATATATATATATATATATATATATATATATATATATATATATATATATATATATATATATATATATATAAAAATAAAAATATTATACAATTCATGATAGATATTCATAGATATATCTTTTTCATGCCACAGTTACACCTTAAGTACCATTACTGTATTTCTTGCTAGTACCTCTCTATCTATACCACTGATCTATCTATATCTATACATTTCCAAAGGGGAAGAACATAGTTTCTGGCTTATAGTGCTTTACCTGACCTTTATCTGTTTTTCTTTTGTCAGCACGTTGTAACCACCACCACTATGACAGCTCCAGAGACATGGACAGGAATCTCGTTATGGGAATTCCCATTCGGGAAAGCACTCCTCCAGTCATGGACAACATCCTACATGAAGTCTCGTCCATCCGGCAGTACCTGGAGAAGAGACAGGCGTCTCGAGACATTGCAAAGGAGTGGTTGCAGGTGGGATACGTGCTGGATGTTCTGCTCTTCAGAGTCTACCTGCTGGCCATGCTGGCCTACAGCATCACCCTGGGCACGCTCTGGTCCGTCTGGCAGTATGCCTGAGAGAGCATACATCCTTTTTGCTGCCTCTTTACTTAAAAGCAGTTGCTGTGTGTTGACAGTTAACACATCTGTGTAAAATTGACATACACTCGACACAACTGGTGTGCCACACCAGAATTGCTAAGTTGGTCAAGTACTGCAGTAAAACTGCAGTAGGTGTGTCAGCGAGACTCACTGCGCCACTCAACAATTTCAGCTTTTATTGCAAAATATAACCGCTGATGTCACTTTAAATGTTGGATAAAATGTTTGGTTGTGTAGAAGTATGTGTAACATCTGAATAAGCATTATAGAAATCTATAACGACTTTAAAGTTAAAGTCTGAACCATAAACCAGAGCACCTAACCAGCATTTGTATCTGTAGCTACTATTGCTGTATCTGTAGTGACTTTTAAACAATTTTAACCCCCTTACAGAATTACAGAATATTCAAGTTTTTTAGTGTACTTATTTCATGCATATGAATTCTCAGACAATTCACATAATTTTCACAAGTAATTATTTCTCTTCAAACACTTGATTTTTTTTTTATTTTGTGGCATACCTTTTTTCTTCTTACATATTTTTTTCTACATCTGGGTCATGTGATTTAGCTTCTCACATGTAATACCTCATAAGATTAATGGAATTAAGTGTCATTTATTTCATATGCAGCGCATGTGGTGTTTTTTTTTTTTTTTAATGATTTCTCGTTTAATTAAGTCAATTAAATAACATGAGTTTCTTACATAATTAAATTCTATTTTTATTATACCCTCGGTTTAATTTTCACATTAGTCATATAATTACAAGTGGATAAACATATGGTTATATGATATGATGTGAAATGTGATTTTTGTTCCATAAGGGCCTTGTCAATGTGAATATAATATTATGAATATATTTATGAAGACTGTTAACAATATCACATTTTGAGCTTCTATCATCATTAACAGCGACTTAAAATGGAGTCATTTTGTTATACACACCTGCTGTTTATTATACATTCTCTTCTCAGTGTATGCCTTAATTATTTAAATGGTACTGTCTTCGTCTCTTAATTCAAAAGTGTACTGAAATCCAATGTATCAAAAGTATGCAAATGTTGTATTTTAATGGCAGATAATATAAACAATATCTCAATGTCTTACATACATGTGAACATACACATACACAGTTTTTTTTTCTAGGTCAGCCAAGACCTGATTGATGTCTTGAGTTTGCTTTAAGATACAGTATGATGCTATAACATAAAGCTATGAGGCTACGAGAAGCTTAATGCTAGTAGGTAAAATCGAAAACAGCACACAGAAGACATAGTTTGGCTCAAAAATAGAATTTGTACAAAAAAAAAAATCCAAAATGAAACAATATTATAACCTGAAATTAACTTTACTTAGAGCATAGCATACAATTCCAGCTAACTCAGATGCTAGCGTGGAATGAAAACAAAGCTGAGGAAGAAAGCAACGCCTGATTCAAGATGGCTGCCAAGATTGTTTTTAGCTCTGTGTGATGTCCTTTTGTATTATTTTTTTTAGTTGACTGTGTATTATACATTGTCACAATGTGTAATGATTAAGGTTTTAAGTATTAAAGGAAAATTCACCATAAATGACTCAGCATTTTTGGAATTAACATATTGTATCCTATTATGTATTCAATTAGTGAATTAAATGTTTTGAGTTAAAAAAAATTTTGTTGTCACCCTGGTCTATTTTATACATATATATATAAATAAAAATAAAAAGTTTTGTATGAGGGGTGTTCAAATCAAACCGAGAATTTTGATTGGACACAGAGAGTAAAAACTATGTTTATTTATCCCATGCTAATCCACATAACCCCATGCTACACTAATGCGCTTATCTCAGCATTTCACTACTCCAGAGTCATGATCGGACTGCTTACTTCACGTCTGAAACGCTGGCCTCCTAGGGAGCTCCTTCAGGACGAGGTCAAGTCTGTACAGAGGATGTGGAAATAACTCCCACCCGAGTTATAATGTGGTGTTGGTGAATGATTGTGTGTACAGTTCCCACAGACGGATGCATCTCTTCTGCAAGATCAGGCGTTCCACTTGCTGAATGTTCAGAGCGACTACAGTGTGCTCAGAGCCACCTCAGTTGGGATCGCCATTCACCGAAGTACTGTATTACATTTTTATTTATTCATTAATTTTTTATAAATTTTGCACTGTTTACAAGTTTTCCTGCAGATAAGAGTCTCATCATTGTACTTTGTTCGAAGTTGTCTGGAAATATCAATCAGTTTTATGCCTTGTGTTGTGCTCTGGTTTGACTTGGATGCCCCTCGTACATTACTTATGATGCTGCTCACTTACCGGCTCATCATGGTGTGGGTGGGATTTATTAAGCAATTGGAATGATGTTATATTCCACCTCTAGCTCTCATGTTTATTTTTTGCTAGCATCAAGTTAGCCGGCTAAATGTCTTTAGCATATTCTTGTTCTGATAACAGCAATCCGCCTATTAAATGTTAGAGATTTAACAATCATATGCCGATCTAAAGCAAATAATTATATTTATAGTGTAGTATCATCAATTTAAAAGTAAGACGTGGTACTTTGTTTACTGCTAATGTACAGCCATGTTGATTTGATGAAATTTGCTAAATTCTGAGTTATTGAGTTTTTTGTGTTCCTGGTCAGATGTCGGGAATAACAAGTCATGACCTTTACTCTAATGTTTAGTCTAATTAGCCCTTGTTTCAGAGCTTTAGTAATTCTAACTTCCTCATCTGTACACTCTGCATAAACAGATCTGCTAATACTGCCATCAATGCCATCATGCTCATCATCTCGTATAATTGCTAATCAGACAAGCCGAGTCTCTGTTGTATTTGAGCGCAATTGCTTTGTCTGGCTGCACTGCGTACTGGGATTCTGAGTCCAGTGTTTGTCGTCTCCACCACTTTTACACTCGGTTCTCATTAATCTGATGTTGAATGGCTCTGGAAAATGGTGAGTGAGAAAAGCTATCAGCAAAACCTGACCATTATGTTTAATGTTGATTTTTTTTCCCTCTCCATTTAAATGCTGTTGTAATGTTCCTGTATTACATCAGCATCGCACACAGTTGCTAACTTCTCGCAGAAATAACAAAGACTGATCATCAACCAGCGAATTTGCATCACAATCACAATATAAATATATATATAATATAATCTTTAAATATATATATATATATATATATATATATATATATATATATATATATATATATATATATATATATATATATATTTAAAGATGATATTTATTTGTTAGCTGTAATTGCTTGATTGCTTCAGGAACCTAAATTATGGTTAAGAGGGAAAACCTGCCTCTTACCTCCATTTTTGATTATATGGAAGTTGGGTATTATTAGTCGCCTTAGGACTAACCCTAAATGTATTTATAGTAAAGATTTTTTGTAACCTCACCAGGAGGCTTATTGTGATTGGATAAATGGCACTGACACCCTAGATAATTAAAGGAAAAATCTGTTAAACAGACAATGGCAGCATTGATCACAATACAATCAATGCAACATCATCTAGGCAGCCAGTCGGAGCATGCTTTCTGCAATTCACAAGCCATTATCCCATCAGCCAGGGCTGTAAAACAGTAAGTAATTTGATATACTTATTGCTACACTTAGTCTCAACACTTTATATATATCTGAGAACAAAGTGTGACGGCTAGACAACTGTGTCAGAGGATCTCCAATGTGAGTTTATGATAGCCGGTATGCAGTGGTTAGTGCGTGCCAAAAGTCAGGATGGATTGATGAGCATGGAGAGCAAAGGCTAGTCCGTCTGTTAATCCCAATAATGCTGACAGTTAGGAACTTATGCTTTGCATACCTGAGGAAAAGATGGCACCAGTATACACTATGAGAGGAATACTCTGGCATCAATGTTCTGCTGGGAAGCCTTGGGTCCCGGAATTCATGTGGATGTTACTTTGACTCATATCAAACATTAAACATTAATGCAAACCAATTACAACCTTCCATGGCAGCAATGCTTCCTAATGGCAGTGGCATCTTTCAGTATAGTAAAACACTGCAAAAACTGTTCAGAGGTGTTTTTTTGATACTTCAAGGTGTTGAATTAACCTCCAAATTCCAGATTTCAAATCTCATGTAATCAAGCATCTCTGGGATGTGTTGGACAAACATGTCCAATCCATGGAGGACCGCATTGTAACATATAAGACTTAAGGGATCTACTGCTAATGCTTAGGTGCCAGACAGCAGAGCAAATCATCAGAGGTCTTGTGGAGTCCATGTCACGAAGCATCAGAGCAATTTCCGGAGGACAAGGAAATCTACAATATTACGCAAGTGGGTATAATGTTATGGCTGATCAGTGTGTGGTCCAGTATGAAAATGTTACTGAAACCTGTTGGGAGTGCATGTCATACTTAAACACCACCACTAGAGGGCTATAAAAACCAAAGATCATGCTGTTGGGCTGTTTTTGTCTGAGGCCATTTCAGAAAGCATCCATGGATAAATCTCATGGGCTGAAGTAAGAAAAATAACACAGTGATTAGTAGTTTTGCAATGAACATCAATCAAGAACAGATCCAACATTAAGTGTAGACAGTGAGCAAGTACAATTTATTCAGTAGGCATCAGTTAAAAAACAAACAAAAAAAAAACCCTCAAACATTTGAACAATTGGTTTAAGTAGGTTCCTTCAGGACATTGCGTGTCTTCTAAATTCACTTGTCAATAGATGTCCCCAAGCTGTCGGCTGAGTCACAGACGCCTACAGTCGTGGCTTAGCTGCAAACACAATCAAAAGGATTTGGACACAACCATGTCCACAATTCATCACATCACGCTCTTGTCTATAAGATCATATCTGGGTCAAAGAGTACCTAAAAGATGGGACCCCCTTGGCCGGCACACAAAGGCTATTCAGCAGCAGATTCACATTCACTCCAGACCTCTGTCACATGGTGGGGAGGGTCACATGACCTGAGCGGTAGCCCACAGTGTGAGCTAGGATGCTTCTTTATGATAGTGCGATTTAGAAGAAGGAGGGACCTTTAATGTGATTAGACTGATCTGACACCAAAATATAATCAGCTTTGTGTGTGAATAAAGAAAGGATTTAATTAGGCCTCCCATAGACGCATAGACATGCTCATAGACATTGTAGACTTTTAAACAATCCATCTCTTTTTCAGTACAAAGCAGAGGAACCTATAATAAAATACAGAAACGGCCATGCCTTTTTATAATACTCTGACATTTACATTTCACATGTCCAACTTGAGGTGTAAATTGCGTTTTCCAAGCTTCCACTTGTACACTTACATTTTCTATACACGTCCTTATCCTACTTTAAATGCACACTGCTGTGTACATAATCCTACGTACAGTATGTTACACACACCAAATCCCACTGACAATGTTATTATTGTACTGGATTGTGGTTGTTTGTTCAGATGAGTCCTCCGAGTGTTCTGAGTAAAGAGCACAGAAGGCTCTCTGGTCTGTGCAACTTAGGATTGTATGCTCGGCTCGTCTGCTTTCTGGAGAGAACGAGAGCTCTTTTGTTTGAGGCTATTTCTCTCCAAATGGTAATCAGAGCAGGCTGTAATGGCAAGTCCTGCACAGCTAATGCTACAGTACATGTGCAACTCCCCTTCAGTAAGCAAAGCACTTATCCAGAGTATCCTGTATTTTTCCACAGCAAGCAGAGACACAAATGCTCAATGTTTTTATTCACTTTTCTTGAATATAATACACAGTTACGGGTTGTTCTATAACGAGTCGATTTACATTTCATTCAAAACACGTGAAAAAAATTATCTTCACAGAAACGACAAAAAAAAAAACCACTTCATTAATATACTGTTCTAGAGACTCACCTGCAGTAAAACATGTGAAAAAAAGCTGAATATGTTTTAAAGAATGCCAGGCAGCCATGAACATGGTGATCCACTGCAGTCTTTCCCATAAATATTCAGCAAGGGGATCCCTGATCCTTGAAAACAGATCAATAAATTTTAACTTGTCGCCAGGTTGTGTAAGGGACAAATCTATCTGTGAGAACTGTACACACAACCATTCGCAAACACCACTTTTACATTACTGGCTGGGAGTTATTGCTACATCCCCCATACTGTCCTGACCTCGCTAGGTGAGTTCCATTAAAGGAGATCCCGGGAGGCCAGAGTTTCAGATGTGAAGCTGGCAATCATGGTTTGAACATACGTACTGAGAAATGCTTCTGTATGGTTTCCAAGCTTTAGTGAAATGCAGGGATAAGTGCATTAGTGTAGCAGGGGATTATATGGAGAAATAAAGGTAGTTTTTTTTTTTTTTTTGTTCTGTTCTGCTACACAATACAATTCTCAAATTGACTTGAACGCCCCTCATACTATAAGTATATTAGGTTTAATGGCCTGATTCTACAGTAAGTGCAGTGTTTCAACTGGTGTCTTAACCTATTTTGAACAATTCAAAAAGTACTGAAGATAAACCTTCAGTATTTCCTGTGCAATCTATTTCACTGATTTCCCTTTCTTTTAACCTTAAACCAGACAGTATGTACCTCCTGTATAGATAGATAAAATCTTTTGAAGCATAACAAGATACTTTAAGAATCCAGATATTAATAACCAACACAATTTCAGGACAAGTAATACATCCAAGATGAGGTTTATGCATGACTTATGTTCACTTCACTTCAAGGATCATTCGCACTTTAAGGAATAAGTCATACTGGGGAAGTTCTTATTTTTTTTATATATAGTAAAAGTATGAATAGGTTGCACAGTGGTGTTGTGGTTAGCACTGTTGCTTTGCACCTCCAGGGTCTGGGTTCGATTCCCATCTCGGTGTGCATGGAGTTTGCATGTTCTCACTGTGCTTGGTGGGTTTCCTCCGACAGTCCAAAAACATGCAGATTATTCCCCGTAGTGTATGATGGATTTGCACCCTGTACAGGGTGTACCCCTGCCTCATGCTCCAAATTTCCTGAGATACCCTACTACGACCCTGTATACTGGATAAAGCGGTATAGACGATAAGTGAGAAATATCGATGTTAAAGATAGAAACTGGAACTTTTAATGGTACCTGGCCATAAACTCACATAGTACAGTAGCTTGTGTGAACTGATATCGAGGTCTATAATGCTTAATAAAGAGGTAAAGACATAAAGCCAAACAATCTTAAGTCCACTTTTTATTTTTTTTTCTAACTGCAGATTTAAGGAATACAACTGAACATTGTTATTGGATGAGACTCATAAATAAAAATACAAAAACAAACAAAAAAAAAAAACCAAAAAAGAAAATCACTACAAAACCATCTACCGTTAGTATTATGTAAAAACAAACAAAAAAAATCTCTCACTATTAAAGGCACACAATTTACTTAGTAACAACATTGAGAAGAAAACCTGCAGCATTAAATCTCTTTAATTTCTTTTTTATTTTTTTCCACACTCCATCAGAGAACACTGAAATGTTACAAAGAGATGTGTCTGATCCTACACGTAAAGAAAAACTACATCAGAAACCGATGCCGATATCCGTAGCACAATTGCCAGAAAGTGGTGCTACAAAAATAGCATGTGGCCAGAAAAAGACAAAAGGACCTTTTGCAAAGCTGAATGCAAATTAATTATTATTATTATTTATTTATTTTTTTACAATTGACAACAGAAAAAAAAAAATAATTGGGCACCTTCTAAGATTAGGCTAAGATTAGGTGCTGAGGTAGACGTAACTAGAACAATTCAAAATAATTATAAAAACACTATTTTTTTTTTTTTTAGTACAAAGCAACTGGACTGGCACTTGTGCTGTCACAATAAGGAAAAAAAACAGATAAGCAGAAAATGGATATAGTAAACGTGGGAGATCAGAGTTAGAATGAGAGAGAGAGAGAAAGACAGAGAGAGAGAGACGAACAGACAGACGGGAAGATAGAGTGAATTGGAGAGACACTTAGAAAAGCTCTGTTGCGCTTGGTCCGACAGGGCGATTGGTCCTCAGTGCTAATTTAAAAAAAAAAAAAAAAAAAAAGGTCTTGGTGCTTCCAACAACATCATCTAGACCTCAATGGCACATGCATGGCAACACGGCATGAAATGTCTACTCTTGCTAAAACACCACACTCGAACACAGTGAGCCAAACTCCAGGGATGCCAGGATGACACCGTCAATTTGCACACGCTGATAATGTAAGTACTTGAACCAAAACTACAGTAATGTCAAGCTGGGGCAGTAATATCGGTGTACAAAAATAAAGTCACCATCATCAGCTTTCATCAGCAAAACCTGTTGCTGATATTATAACACAATTGAGGAAAAAAAAAAAAAAAAAAAAAAGTGCCAAAATTTTTGACTTTTTAAAAAGAAATCTCTTGAGATAAATGCACATTTCATTCCAAAGAATGTATACCTTGTTTATTTTTGTGTACAAAATACAGGATCAGATATTTAGTCACTAATGAAAAAAAAAAGTAGAAAAAAAAAAAAAAAGATCCTATCATGAGCCAATAGGTTTTCCCACACGGACATGGTTACATTATTTTTTTTAACCATTAAGTAGCCACAATGTGATCGCAATGGCATCCCTGGAGCTCTAGAGAGACACCGATTAAGTTTTGAAAAATACAGAAAACGAAGCAGATATCGATGGACAATTTGAACAATTTCATTTAGGCACAAATATTACAGAAACATCAGAGTAACATCGAGGGAAGAACTATATCAATGCCAATATCTTTTGATCCTATAGAGAGAAAAGTGGCATAGAACATTAAAGTTTGATTAGTGCATTTGACACTAACAGGCTCTCTCTCTCTCTCTTATACGCGCACACACTCGTTACACTCATACTCCATGGGAAGGTAAATAAAAGAAGGTATAGAAGACAGTAACACTAGTGTGTGGCTTAATATCTGCTATTGTTGCCCAGACACTTTCCTATCTGCCGTATTATTTTATTCCTCTTACATTGAGCTACTTAGGCTTGCTTTAAATCTCACAGGGGGGCAAAAGTTCCCCCGAACTCACAGTGTTTTCCAGAATACTACAAGACACGACAGGTACATTACTCTACCCCTCCATATATCCTCCGCCCACCCCACCCCGTCTCCCATATCTGCGCCACCCCTATTTTCAGTCACTTCAAGTAACACAAAAACAAAATATTGGCAACATTGATTGTTTGAAATTGTAAGTATGATTTGTGAGTAATTGATCATTGGCATCATAATACATTTCTCTCTCTCTTTTTTTTTCTGTTATACTTACAAAGCAGACATTTGTGGCTGATTTAGTCCTTCACCTACAATGTATTGACATCCAGAAAAGCAACACTGAATCACAACAACGTTCACACACTTATGTCCAACATTACCAAAGAGGTGCAAGGCTAAAAAGTCCAACCAGAGAAGAACAATGTAATAAAAAAAAAAAAAGGAACAAACTACAAATATTTGCCCTGCTGAAACCTCAACAAATGGAAAGGGGACCAACACTCAATACAAAAATATCACAATTTTATATATCAAATGGCCTCTGTTGGCTCTTGCTCAGGACTACACTCATATAAAGAAACGTTGATCGACAGGATATCAATTTTTTTTTTCTTTCCTTTCATCCTCGATTACCACTTGCAGTCCCAATTGTCCAACGCACAATGCACAGCTGCATATGACCTGTTCTTAGCGGTTCAGGCTTTATGAACCATCTTTTTTTTTCACATTACAAAACTACAATTCTATTCACATATTTTCAAGTTTAATGTTTCTTTTTTTTTTTTTTAAACTTTAAAGTACTACACTCCATCGATTCCATACATACCTCATAGATCAACTCTTACCCCAAGCTTAAGGCTTTAAAATCTCTTATCTGCTCTTGAAGAAAAGGTCTGGGGTAAAGGGGGACAGGTGGGTGGTCAGAGCAAATAAATGCATGGGTTTTTTTTTCTTCTTTCCACTTTATCCATCATTAATAAATCTTGCCCTTTACATGTCATTTCCAAATCTCAACAGACGGAAAGCATGAGATGAAAAGTTGCAATAATTCAAAACTTCAAACACAAAAAATATGCTTTTTCGCAAAAAACAAACAAACAAACAAACAAACAAAACAAAAAAACTTAGAGGTAGCTTACAAAAATGACCAAACCCACAAGCTCTTAAACAAGCAGGGTTAATAACAAAACAAACAAACAAAACAAAAAAATACCAAGTTTGGTAACAATAACACAATAATAATCTCTCATCACCATGGCACATCATTTTTTCACATCTCTTCTGCAAAACATAGCAGACGGACATAAAATGTGCATGTAATCAAATATATACACACACAACAAAAGAAGGAATAAAGGAGAGAAAAAAAACAAAAAACACAAGCACATGAGGTCACAAAATATACGAGGTAATTCAAGCACAACGTGCTAACAAATCAAGGTAAAATAGGAAATACAGACATAGCAAAGGAACATAACCATACAAAGAGTTGATCTATTCTTTCATGGTAGCCCTCAGGGCTGGATAGACCAGACAGGCCTCATACCTCCCGTTTGTGAAACTTGCTTTCACTCATCTCTCAGATATGTGGAGACCAGTCCTGTACATCACAGTGCCCTTTAGTGTCCAAGCCACTGGCAAAAGCAGCTTTAGTCATTATTTTGGTCTCTATATCAGAATATACACAGTTGATTAGATTTTTAGTGCGCTCCTTAAATGTAATGTACTGCTGAATCCTGCTTCGAAGCTGATTATTTTGTGTTAAACTGATTTCCTGTCATGTACTTCACGATGAGGAACTAAATGAGTAATAAATGAAGGAGAAAAAAAAAAAAAAAAAAGGTCCAGTTAATATTAAATGAAAACATACAGCAGAAGAATGGCGTAACGTGGCACGCGATTATGTTGTATGAGGGCAGGAAAAAAAACTCAAACAGAAATTGTCATCGTAATTTGTGCAATGAAGCTATGAAAGGCTATGATGCAGAGACTAAGATTATGTTAAGTAAACTGAAATAGCATATATGAATAGCTGGTTTGTATGCTGGTTAAGCCGATAAACCCTTAATGAATGTCAATCAAGCAGGAAGGCTCTACCCAGCAAGGATCCGTGGAACGATAAAACTTCCCTTCAAAAATCCATAAACAGTACCAATGACATGTGTACTCTAAGTCATATGGAAAGGTTTGTACGCATCTTCCTCGCCGATGTAAGTGCTTGCAACACCTCCTGGTATGTCTGACTTTAGCGGGGTCAAATCTTGGCTAGTAACAAGTGGATAACCAAGAATAATTTTTTTTTTTTAAAAAAAAGGAAGGAAAAAAAAAACAGTGAAAGGGTGTGAATTTGAAAAAATCACTGCTTGAAACTGTGGGAGAATCCTTAATGAGTAGAGCAGACTTCCTGTTTGAGTCACAACACCATCACAGCACAACAGAACGCAATACTACAACATGACAACGCCACCATACTTAAGTACATTTTTTTTCCCTTGTCCCCTCTTTCAACTTTGCCTTGCCCAGCCCTACCGCCGAAAATGTAAACATTCCCCCCTTTTTGCTTCCGCTGTGCATTCCATCCTCATCCTCCCCCAACCCTAACCACAACCTCAATGCCAACCCCAACCCAACCCTATGCAGGCCTCTGCCTCAATCAGACGTAGCACAGGTACAGATAGGTCTTCTCGATCCTCCAGTCTGGTGGGATGTCCTCTGGCTTGTGACCCTTCATGTGCTTCTGCATGGTGGACAAGCTGGGGCAGTACTCCAGGCAGATGGTGCACTGGTAGGGCGAGGCGCCGTTGTGGGTGCGCAGATGTTTGATCATGGCTGAGTAGTCCCTCGAGCGCTGGTGACACAGCTTGCACTCGAAAGGCTTCTCACCTGTAAGGTGGAAAATGAGAGATGTGGTCACAGTGTCCAGGGACAGATTGGCCGAGAACTTAAATGAAACCGCGAGTCTCTGACATATACCTCAATAAGTAGTTGAACAGCATGTAATCCGCTAAATAAAGAAAAGAGCGATTGTAGAAGATGGAAATGAGATGGCACGGTGTGAGGGTGCTGGCAGTCAGAGCATTAGCAGGGGAATAATGGTATTACGTTTTATCTGGTCAGACGAATGAATCAGAAGACACTTTATTAGCCAACAGAGCAATCAAGTGTGGAGTATATTTTATTGCCTAAACAAGAACATCTGGATCGTTCCATTCTTTCGTCAGGGCAGCACGGAGATGAGTAGGGCTTGAAATATAGCTTCACATACTTCACAGCACTACGAGTCTCCAGTTAGCTGCCACTTTCTGATGTTTTGTACAAAGCTACAACTATAATGTTATTTAAAATGTTGCTTTAACACTGTATACAGTGCGAAATCATACTGGGTCCAACTTCCTGAACAGCCCCGATTAAACATAAAAATTGAGATCCCAGGTGGTTGATGCGATTGCAGTGCTCATGTGATACCTTTCTTACAGTACTTTCATACAAGTTGCAAATACATTTCAAGCGTATTACGGGAGACGTAAACAAGTCAGTTTAAATCGGATACTGTACGTTTCGTAAAACAGAACATTAATAGGCATTACAGCTTTTATTTTTTAAACAAGCTCAAAGTTCTCACGGTGTGAACAGCTACTGTAGCAATTCCTTTTCAACTTTATGAAAATGTACTTAAAAACAGCGATGGAAACTTTTCTGCGTTTTTTTTTTTCCTCTCTCACTATAATAATGAAATCATCTAAATGTTGAAATTTATACAGTGCTGCTGGAGAGCACGGTGACGAGGTGAAGGGCAAAACCAGCACCTGTGTTAGGTCACCCAGGTGGAACTCTAATCACCAAGTTGTTTGCTTGTGTCTTTTTCCCTGGTGACAGTGGACTACACTAACCCTGACCCAGATGGTCAGAGCAATGTCACATCCATCTATGCTACGGCCCTAATGAGACAGTCATTAAAGCTGTAGGCAGGCGTGCACATGTGGTCAGTGTACTTTAACCACACTGTAAACAGGGCGGCCTCAGATAACCAGGCAATAATGAATTGCAAATGGAGCTCAGCTATTGATCGGTCATTGACAACGCGGGGGTTGCCGATGTCGATGCTTCATCAAGCAGCTCCCTTTTGTGCACGCCAGCCTTTGACTGTGAGCTTGTCACTGCTCTTGTTATCTCAGACGCACTCCGTTCGCCGCCAAGGCCCTAGCCTGACAAAAAAAGCCAATTATTTGACAGGCTGCCTTGATAGTGTGGCTTAACGGGAGTCTTACTGAGCGGCAGAGGGGAGGAGAAGGGCTGGACGTAGCGGGGAGACCTGGTCGCTCCACTACTGCCCTAATCCCTCTCGTCATGAGGTGAGCTAACTGACAGCAAGGGAAATGGTCTGCCCTTCGGTAACAGCTGTATAGAACACTAAGACTGTGGAATCAATCAAGCATCCACTTTAAGATGCCAGGTTTTTCTTTTTCTTTTTTAAAGTAGAGCTGATGCAAAAGCACTGACATCTTGAGGTGGAAGGGGGAAAAAAAAAAAAAGTTTACATTTGGCACAGTCATTCTCATTTTCCTCACCTCAGACCAAATGGACCTGATTCAGAAGTGTGTACAGATGCTTTACTAACTAAATCAAATGAGGACAATTTTGCATGTAGCTCAAATGTAATTGATCAGCCAAGATAACATTGGCTCCTTTCAGTTTTATACTCGAGTTGCAAACCTACCATTGGCTGTTAGCTATAATACCCTTGTACTGTAGATCCACTGCAAAACTGAAGAAACAAACATTGACACCGAACAAACTTTGGTTTACACTTTGAACAAGGGGAAAATTGTCTAAATCTCTCTTTTTTTTTAAATTCCTTTAATAGCGCTAAAGTGTGACTAAATGATTGAGACGTACCTGTGTGCACACGGTAATGGGTCTCCAGCTGGTGTTTGAGGCTGAACTTCTTGCCGCAGCCATTACATTCATAGGGCTTCTCTCCGGTGTGGATGCGCTTGTGGCCCTTCAGCGTGCTCTCATCACGGAAACAGCTCCCGCAGAACTCGCACTCATACGGATGGTCACCTGCCATACAGACGTCGTTTAGGGATTCGGGAGATTCAAAACCGAGAAATCACTTAAAAGTAAACCATGATCTGACCATTAACTTCAATTGTATATGAAGAAGAATTCTTAAAACATTTGCTACAAAATAATTGATAATCCACAGTGATAGCCAAATGAGGCGAGACTCCCCTGCTGACTTTTGATTCCTTTAAAGGTTTTTTTTTTCCCCCTCCTACTCCTGAGCACCATATTAAAGAGGTTTTTTTTTGCCTTGCCAATATCGCCCTTGGTTTGCTCACCGGGGGTTCAGGCTCTGATGTCTGGAAAGCTGCTTTGCGGAAGTGTGTATTGTAAATTGCCACAAAAAAAATCCATTCCGTTTTGTTGGATTCTATTTCATTCTTTATATTCAATTCAGTTCTATTAAATTCCATTCTGACATTTTTCCACAATGGCCAATTTCCTTTTTTTTTTTTTTTTTTTTTCATTCGTTGTTGCGTTGTCACATTCCGATTCTTCTTCAGGGGATTACTAAGCAAAGTGAGAGTCAGTGATCAAAATATCATAGCTATAACGATTTTGCTGGGGATAATACAAATACTAAAGTGTCAAGCAACATGGAGATGACACTAAGTGTGACAAAACAACATCTCATTTACAATTCATCACCCTCTTCTTACAGGCCAAGTTTCATCACAACATTCTCAGCGCCTAGACGTGCATGTAATGCATATTCACATGTCAATAATCTGGGATATTACGATATGCGAGGGCGCACCATCTTGCCCTTTGCTAATTGCTTTCCTGTGCCTGACTGCCAGCCGCTCATATATCATTCCGGGCCTGTACAGATGCACGACGCTGCCAGGCGTGTAATGTTCTCGATTAATGCATTTCGCTACGCCGCCGAAGGTTTAAGTCCTCGCGAATGACCTACGTGTTTCATTATCTGGCTGTCCGAGTGCCACCGTGCCGAGGAATAAATTGCATTTCTCGTTATGTACTGTCATGCTTGGCCTCTCGCCGCTCCTGTTACGAGACAATGTCAATTTCCTCGGGCAGGTTAGGAGACTGACGCACCTAAATGCTCGGCACATTGTACATTCGCTTGGCTATTTGGGCTAAAATGTCACTGCTTCTCCGTTCAGTGGAGTAAGCTAGTCTAATGGGGACAGCAAGAATAACAGAAAAGAGACTCAAGCATTGGGGGGGGGAAGAAAAACAAAGAAGGGTGGTAGAGAACAAAATCAATAAAAGTGACAGTCTTTATTTGTCTGCATGAAGTTATCTGTGCCTCATGCTGTAAGACATTCTGCTCTTTCTAGTGTCTCTGCCGCAGCACAGGGTGCAATCCATCACGGTCTGAGCTGAAGCGCCTGCACGCGACAGGAATAGTAATCCCTCCAAATTCACCTGCCTTTAATTGTGACTAAGCCCACGTCTCAGTCAAAGACATCTGCGCCGAGCCCAGAGAAAGCTCCCCGCTCTCGGCGCCATAGAGTAAAATTCGGTGGCTTACTCCTACGATCAGTACAAGCATCTTTAATCTTTATTTGACAGAATAATTGGTGACAGCTCGCACTTGACACTACAGGGCACAAATTCATATATCCAACACAAAGCATTATTTTGGGCTGCCGGCGTCGTGTAAATTCAGCGCGGCGCTTCCGCAGACACGAGTTGAACTGCTTATCAAATTTCGCAGCGATTCGGGGGGCTTGGCACGGCTTAGCTTTGTTAGGAATACATTAAGCTTGGAGGCAGTAAAGATACGAGGCGATAGATCAAGATGCTGCCATCAGCGTCTGTTGCTGTGTTTCTGCGACAAGGAAAGCCATCAGGCGCAGACAGAGGAAGAGCCTGGGTGGAGGGGGGCATGGGGGAGGCTTGGGGGCTGCCACCTGCGTCCTCGTGCCTACAGGGGGGCATGTGGCATGCTGCTGTACCTGGCAAGGGCATGTGGGTGATGCCTGCAGCCCGGCGTGGCCGAGGCTCGCGGCCCAGTTCATTATGCACTAACCGGCGTAAATCAGGGATCCATCACTGCCAGTGCCTCGGCTGGCCCGCGCCATCAAACACAGCTGCGAACACAAAACACCCACCGCAGATGGAAAATAGGCAGCGAATAAAACACAGGCGCGGCAACAACAACGGAATATTAACGAGGCCCAGCCGGCAGTGAGAGCCTGCATGGGGAGGGACTGAGGGAGCAGCCATGATGATTAACCCATAATGTATGCCAGCAGTTGCTCACACTGTATGTGCAAGTGTGTTCTGCAGTATTCCTGAAGGTATTTTGTATCCTTTACATTGCAGAGTCCCTGTGAAAAGTGTACATAGAATAAGATATTCATTTGAGGCATTCGCGCAACAGATATCCTGATCAACACGCCCACACGGAAATACAAAGTTATGGGAATATATCGAACGCAGAATTTCAATCAGGCTTCTGTTTGAGGAACCATTTGACTCTGAAAATGATCATCATCGCCAGACGGAATATTAATGTAATACCGAGTAGGG
The DNA here is from genome assembly GCA_030522415.1 of Channallabes apus. Lineage (NCBI taxonomy): Eukaryota > Metazoa > Chordata > Actinopteri > Siluriformes > Clariidae > Channallabes > Channallabes apus. Next base: position 8,118,293 of record CM060125.1, read on the forward strand.
GTTAATTATTGGTGTGTATGTGTGTCTGCTCCTAATGCTGAACATCAGTGTGTTTTTACACCAGTGATCCCTTCTGTAGCATGAGAAAAATATGAATGAGATTAAGATGATCAAAGGAAGACTAAATGAGAGCACTGGCTCTTTTCCTCCACTTTAAAAAAAAAAAAAAAGAAATAAAAAAATAGGGACTTATTTTTGGTGCATTTTTGCCTGGGCCAATTGCATTTTTTTTTTTTAAATCCCTTGACAAAAGCTCCCACATCACATTAAGCGGGTGCTTGTGACGGCTCATTGTAATTTAATACACGCCTACAGAGAATTGGGTTCAAAGAAGCGCGACGAGACGCTGCATCTTTCCCTCTTCCCTCCCCGTGTCGCTCGTCTCGGTGGCGGAGGAGGGCCGCTGACATTTACGCGCACTGGAGGGAGCGTCGGTGTGTCGTGTCCGATGCGGCGTCCGGCGCAGATGAGCGAGCTACAGTACCGCACCCGAAATAAGGGCTGGGCTGGCGTAAACAGACGGCCTCAGCTCATCTCGCCACCTTCGCTTCAAATATTTATCCCAGGCGCGGTAGCCTGGAGGAGCTTTGACACACCAGCCTGTTATTTAAGGTCAGAGACTGAAAAAAAAAAGGGGGGGGGGGGGGGGTTTCGAGGGAAAATGGGATTCGCGTAATGGAGGCTGTTCCCTGAGTCACCTCATCTGCTCGGTTGCACATCAGGCCATATGAGAGTGGGATGGGCCGCGGTGGACCGCACACATGCCGAATAACAGCGCTGTCACAAGCCATCACGTTGCAGGGCCCTCCACTAAATGATCTGTCAATTCGGGCTGCTATTCACCGAGACCGGCGTAGCACCTGAACGGTACGAGCGATCACATACCAAACGCTATGGTGTTGATCCTCCAACCAGGCTACACTCGGAGAAATACACAGGGTACCATTATGCGACGGAAAATATCTTGAAAGCATCAGCCTCGTGAGTTCAAACATGGAAAGAAGTGGAGGGATTACAAATTCAGCATGTTTACAAGTAAACCAATCAAAGCAACTTAACTATTTGGCCCTTCTATAAACTAGGGTGCATGTGAATTTTTTTGTTTATTTGATTTTGGCATAGCTCAGGGAACATCTGGACTGTAAAGCAGCAACCCCTTTCGAAAAAAGCGGGTTGTATCTCAGGGTTTGCGCGGGGGTTTACCTGTGTGGGAGCGAAGGTGGCGTTTGAGTGCCGTGTGGCTCGGGAAGGTGCGATTGCACTCGCTGCAGATGTAGCTGCGGACTCCAGCGTGGACCTCCATGTGCTGCTGCAGGGCCGTCTGCGTCTGGAAGCGCTTCCCACAGAGCAGACAGAAGATGGCCATGTCTGATCCTAAAGAGAGAAAAATGAAGAAAATTTGTTATTCACGCATTATTCACGGTTGTAAAAATAACGTTTACTGGAGCATAGATGTTTCTAAAAAAATATGAAAGCTAATTATTTTTGTCGACATACAGTACATTTTTCTAGCTGAACATCTCCGAAATTACACTAAGCTCAATTTTTCATACAAATGGCCACCTTATTCGGTGACATTTCTTAATGTAGACAAACCTGTGAATCATACCTGAGGAAATTATTGATACATCACATAGCTTTGTCTCATTTCCACTATCACTTTTTTTCTCTACATGCCTGAAAAATTGGCAGCACACAAAAGCAAATTAAATCAAAAGTGTTTCTACAATGATTTGGGAAGCAATCTGCCAGCATGGATTGCTTCCACTTGACCCTTCCATTACAGGAAATGGTCACTGCAAATGGTAAATAATATGCCATGGACTTATCACCAGAGCTAAACGCAACACCAATGGGAAATTTCAACGTGATCTACTGTATTAGACGGTGCTCTCCAACAATATCATGAAAAATAACTACAGTAATAAGGGAATATCTTTTTGAAGAGCAGTTTCATCTTTCCCGTGCACTTTTAGAGACGTATAAACTCAATGGCAATGTGCACTGAAGACGTACTGGTGGCCCATGATAGCTGAACTCGTTACCAAGACGTATTTAAATCCCCCCCCTTTGTCACTGTCTTTCTAAATAAAACGCTCTTTGTTAACTAGCATTAAGTAATCAGGACAAAAATCAAATGTGCACCTTCAGAAAGTGGGGCCAGCTGTTTGCCTCAGTCTATAAAGACACAAATAGGCGAGCTCTCTTGCCTCTCACACTCTCTGACACAAACACACACACCACAGACTTTTTCAATTACCAGTCTCCAGAAAACTCTGGGGAAAGAGGGAGTGTTTTGCGCTCGGCTTCTATTTCATCAGTCAATAATGCATCTTTGGGGCAAAGCTGCCACTAATTTAAAAATCTATGAGGAGCCTCAGCATCGTGTTCATAAACATGGATCAATCAGTGAGAAAGAGACAGAAAATTATGGCGAGACAGAGGGAGAGAAAGAGAAAGAGGGAGAAAGAGTAAAAGAAACAAGACAGGAGCAAGCCGTGTTCTTAAATCTCAGACTGTGCAGCTGAATTGCTGCTTCTCTGCAAATAAATACTGACAAGGCTTCCTGCTGGCTTTCTGGCTGTCCAAGTCGCTCTCTGCTGTCTCTCTCTCCCCTACTTTGCTGCTTCCTGCTCTTTATTTATCAATGAAAAAGGGGGCCATTGACTGGAGATGATTGCGACGGGAGCCCCAGCAGCATCGGGAGGCTTGGGAGAAGAGCCGAAGGACAGACAGCGCTCTCTTATGTCATCCGGCGCTGACTGATTCTGGACGGGTGTGCTCTGTGGCATTCTGAAGGTCTAAAAAAAATGCAAACACTGTCTTGGGTTTTAAGGGCCGGAAGATGAAAGATAGAGAAACGGGGGAAATGATGGTTTAACTGGGGGAGGAAAGGTGGCAGGAATGCAAGAGGTTAGATCTGGATTCTGGTCTTTGACCTACAGGACGTAAAAGGTCTGATCAGGTCTTGGGACATGTTTGCTTTTTAAATTCCTATCTCTCTTGAACCTAAAATTTGTGAAGGTTGATTAGGATAATTATACCTTTTTTGCTTTAGATTGTGTTCGGTATTAGTGTATATAGAGCCATCATGGCTGAAATTACAGGTTTAAGACAATGTTGCAATCTGAAGCAAGGTAGAAAGCAATGACCACTGAATGAGTATTGAATTAATAGTTAGGGCATTTGCATTCATAACCGAGTATGTGTGTGCATATATCTACACAGCAGACAGACTGCCCTTTCACCCCAGTGCCTAAACATATCCTGCATGTAATTAAGCAGTGGTACAATAGCCCACATTCATTCGGCTTGAAGTGAAAAATCTACCTAAACAAATAGGAAAATTCAAGTAGTTAAGTTTCATTTACTTGTACAATGAAGCTTCCATCACTGGATACTTCATCAGGTCCACCTATCAGATTGGTCCATCTGTCCATCAACTGACCAGGACTATCAATCACCAACCATGGATGACTTTAAACCTCAATAGAGCTATATCGCGATAGTACAAAGCTACACTAAAGTCAGTGACTATCCTTTAGTTTTCTACCAAATGGCCAATAAGTATTAATTAATTAACAAATACAGCCATGAAGAACTTACTCATGCTGGTCAATATAACAATTAATGTTATAATTGAATATTTACAGATTTCATAGTCTTCCTGTTGATCTTTGTGTGATTTATAAAAAAAAAATAATGATGGGAAAAGTAATGTAACATAAAATCACAAAGTCTGCAAATATTTTATTAATTAGACTGAACATTAATATAAACCTTTAAAGGTTCCATGTACAGTATGACACTATAAAGAAATTTGTTTACCCTTTTCACCAGTTTAGAAGTTATACAGTACGTACAAAGGACCTTTGTGAAGCCTTTATTCTCACAGAAAGCTACCCATACTGTAAGAATAGAAAAATAAGTTGGACCGAGTACATGTTCTTGAGGTATGCCCCCGAATTCAACATGGCCCTGTTTATAAAATTATTCAAGTAGATTTAATGATACAATAAAAATTGTAATTTAATACTGGTCTACCTATACATTATCTGGTATCAGTTCCCCAGTTAGGTGTTTTAATTTTGTAGGCCAATACATTATGTAAAATAGCATAGATTTTTGGGTATTGTAGTTATTTATGAAAGCAACTGTTGCTGCTTAATGTCCTTTTTACTATTTAGTTGGACTGTTTTCAGCAAAGCTCTGACACTGACATGATGTCATGGTAGTTGGTGTCAGGTGCACCAGCGGTGGCCCATTTCCATATTGTACTGCCAAATCTGCACAGCAACACATGGGATACAGTCAGTAATAGTGCTCTTATATGGTGGGTACCTAAAAACTGTCCATTCAGAAAAGAAAACAGGTTTTGAATGAAAAAATAACTACCACTCATTCTGTGTTTCTTTCGAAGCAACAGTACAGAGGTGAGCAAACAAGCCAGCAAGAAGTCAATTACTCGCCAGTAATGCTTGCAAAATTACACTCTTCCACAGCCACTGATAATTTTTCTTGTTTTTTTTTTTTTTAATCAATCAGTGATAGATAAAAGGACTGCTTTTAACAGCTAAAACACTGAAAACAAAAAAAAATGTGAAAGAGCAAAAGCTAGCTGATAAAGCACCCATGAAAAGGAAGTGCGATGTCCATCTGCTTGGTGTTAGCTGAAATTAAGTGTTCCACTGTGAGAAGTTAGGAGAGACAGGAGAAAATGGACTGGCTCTGTGAAGCCAAGGTACAGAGAGAAAAAGTGTGTGTGTGTGTGTGTGTGTGTGTGTGTGTGTGTGTGTGTGTGTGTGTGTGTGTGTGTGAGAGAGAGAGAGAGAGAGAGAGAGAGAGAGGGGGGCAGAGAAAGAGAGCCAGCCACCTCTATTACAGTGTAAAATTGAGTCGGACAAAGTGGCACCTGGACGAAGGAGTGCTTTGCCTGCTGCTGCCTGCTCCTGCTGGAGTTTTGGCATAATTTACCTCCACTCATGTGTCTATTTGTAAGGGTCTCTTAGCTCTACTTTCACTGTTAAGTTAATGGGCCTGGAGAGCCACTGGCTGTTACTTAACGATGGCTGCACTGTGCTGTTCAGGCACTGCGGAGGAGACATTACATGCACACACACACAGCGAATAAATGGAATATGCCTGCTTTGTTTGTGTGATCTATAGTCTGCAGTCGAGGTTATGGCGAAAATTAAACAGGCAGGAGAAAACAATGCACTGATTAAATTGAAACACGCAAAGTGGGGACGAGAATGGAGGCACTCCGTCTGTCAACGCGATGGGGGGAAGAAGCGCCATGAGGCCGCGTGTGTCATTGGAAAGCCAGCGAGACTGTAGTCAATTAGCTTGTTTTTCATTTCGGCGGTGTTGATGGAAAACAAACTCCTGCTGCTCTGTCTGTCACCCCAGCAGTGGGGTGCGATGTCACCTGTTGCTCAATGAAGATCTCCCCATGATGGCGTCGACAGAGAGGCACGCTGCTGCTCGGATCTATTCCATAGAAAAACCGTGCACCCAGAATACACGCCTGGGGAAATTTCTACTGCCGCGAAGCAGTTTAGTTCATGCGTGATGAACCTGGTATGTGGCAAAAATGAAAATTAAGAATGTGTTGGTAAAATGCACCCACTGTACAGGGTTAATAGTGTACATTATAAAAGGAGTATTCAAATAAACGTTGGAAAGGCCTGGCTTAAAACAGGTCCAGATTAAACTTGCACAATTAAATAGTGGCAATATCTACCTTTAAATGTTTACCCATGAGGACTAGTTCACGGCTATAAATAGGACAAATTAATTTGAAGTGGTAATGTTTTTTTCATGCACTGGCAGGTTATATTACCACTTTTGACTAATACCACAGACTTCAAAACAAAGAATAAACACATACAGTACTTCTCCATCCAATTAGTTTTAAATATTATGTTCATCAACTTTTTTTTTTTTCCATGTTGCAAATTTAGATTGCAAATGTAAAACTGCAGAAAAAAAAAGTCTATTAAATGTGTGAAAAAAATTACATTTTCAGGCAAAAAATACACACCACCTACACATTTTCTTTTCTCCTTTCCCTTAATGATTGTCATGATGCGCAAAAAGTCAAACTGTTCCTTTGTCAAACTGTTACATTAACAGAATTTGCGACTTACAACCATTTTATGTTCACATGCAACAAACCATATGAGGCCAAGCGCCTTAAGAAATTGTGATGCAGTAAGCATGCATCATTAAGTCTGAACAGAACAGAGGAATAAAAAAAAATGGTGAGCATGACATGATCTTGTGTGCTGCGTGTCTCACCCCTGCAAGTGTACAGTATTGCATGAAGTATGTTAGGGAGAGAGTGGTAGGAGGTAAGGCTGTCTGGCTGCATGCTTCAGACTCACGTACACATTGGCCGTGTGGTATGCATGCTGCTAAGGGAGTGGCTGGCCTGAACAGCAGGAGGGGGTAAGAGGTCATGGGGCAGCTGCAAGGGCCAAGTATGGGGTGGAGGAGGTGGGTGCTTGGGGGCACAAGGGGTTTGGCAGCGTCAGTGAGTTTTTGAGAACAATAGGGACGCAGGAGGCCTTACAATATGGCTGACCTGCTGCCAAAACTCTACCTCAATGGATAGACAGAAGCATGTGGTAGAGGAATAAAACTCAAAATGCACCAGTTCACAAATTCACAACACTATTTGTGACAGAAGTGACCAACTTTAATGATTTTGTCTTGAGATCTAAAGGCATACATGAGCATACCATGGGTCCAGTCAGGGGTTTACTTTGCTGGAAGCTGCTTGATTCAGTGCTTGGGTTTTAAAGGTGAGAAAACACACATCTTATACATTTCCTGAAGCATTCATTCAGTAACTCAATACCCAATAAAACCCAACACCTTGGGGTTCTTGTGCTTTTGCAACTAATTGACCAACCTGACCAAACAGAGAGAGATGAACCACGTGCATACAAACATGTATACAGTACCTGTTCTCCTATTCCTGTCCTCCTTTATATCTTTTTTATTTTTTTAATCTGAAACAAGGCAGCAAATTCTGCTTTCAAAAATGACATGCTGTACATGCTACTTATACCAAACGCATGCTAAATGAGCATGTTGTACACAGTTTCTAAAGAAGATGATTGTTTTCAGGATGGCTAAGACAAGCATTGTATATTGCACGGCCCTCATGATTATCATATCTGGTAGAAATGGGGAGGGAGACAGGGGAACAGTGAGTGTACCAAGGGTTGGCATAAGTGTACGGAATATCTTAATTGTACCTCTGTGTAAAACACACAGTCACAAAAACATGATATTGTATGATTGGTTTTGTGACTATAGTTCTTCATACTCAAAAGATTTGGTTAAAAAGAAAAAGAAAAAAAAGACCTACGAGACTACAATGAGAATTATAGTAAGAAATTACATGTCTTAAATCTAAAAGAAATAAGAAATCTAAAATTAAAGAGGTAAGGCTCATGTGTGCCACTAATCTAAATGTTTGTTTATGTTTCAATTGCTGTAGGTAAGCTAAGTTAATGCTAATGCTAACCAACAATTAAATAGCTTGTAAGTCTGCAAATATTAATCATTATAATTAACATTTTTTTATTCACATATTTTTGTAGCTGAATTAGTTTTAACCAATTAAATAGATCTAATTTTAATATTTTGCCGAATATCTTTTCAATTCTAAAGTAACAAAACAAAGACAGCTACTTAGCTAATTCTGCTATTACTGTACCTGCTACAAAACATCTTTTACCTATATACAGTATATAAAATATGTAAATAAATTAATTTTAAGTCACATCATGACTTTCATTTAGTCAAACTGACTTGTGAATAATGTTAGCATTACCTTAAAATTACCTCAGACTGCTTCACTGATTACACTGACAATTTTTCATTCTTAAAATGCATATGCATATACATTATATATCTATATCTATATATCTATATCTATCTATATATATAAGGGCTGCAACTAACGATTATTTTGATAATCGATTAGTTGGCCGATTATTGTTTCGATTAATCGGATAAAGCTAAGCGCTTCTTTAATTTGCTGTTTTGCTTATAATTATATATAAAACCATACTATATATATGCTGTTTTGCTTATAATTATATATAAAACCATACTATATATATATATATATATATATATAGTATGGTTTTATATATAATTATAAGCAAAACAGCAAATTAAAGAAGCGCTTAGCTTTATCCGATTAATCGAAACAATAATCGGCCAACTTAATATAATACTCAAAATAATCGTTAGTTGCAGCCCCTACTGACAATGGACCAGACCTACTGAAAAGCTCTGCAGGTAAAAAGTCATGCTCATTTGTCACTAAGGGTAAATTTTTGTTTGTAGGTGGAGCTTGAAATCAAAAGTTCTTATTAATGACACACACGCATACATACACACACAGACAGTGTATATATCCTCAGCATTTTAAGAATAACAAATTGTCAGTGTAATCAGAGAAAGCAGTCTGAGGTAATTTTAAGGTAGCGCTAACATTATTCACAAGTCAGTTTGACTAAACGAAAGTCATGTGACTTAAAATGACAATTTATTAACCTATTATTCTGTGATAAACAATAACATTACACAGTGTATACACAAAGAAGAGATCCTGTACCACTATGAATATATACTGTATATTTTCATGGTAGTAAGAGCAACTCATCTTCGCCACATCACCCATTGGTTGATTATTTTTCTACAACATGAAGCCCCCGAATGTTTTATTCCCTGTATAATATGCAGTATTCAATGCTACACAGGTATAATGTTTTGAACACTCAATGTCTGATTCTGAGAGTGAAAGAGCAGTCAGAGAAGCACCCAGCAATAAAAACAGACAAGACAAGCAGAAGGAAGGATGAAGGGACGTTTCATGAATCTGTAAGACAAGACACTAGAGGCAGCTGAGGCGTCAACAGGTACAAACTGTTCCAGTGGTGGTGTGTGTTGTGTGTGTGTGTGCGCACACATTTGTACATCTGTTTGTGTATTAATGTGATGAGTCTGCCGCCTTGCAGTGACCAGCATATTCGTTCACTCACGAAGGCTAACGCCTAATGAGGCCAGACTACAGGAGAACCACACGTCTACGTAATCCTTCCAAGTGTCTGGATATAATGTGGTATTAGAGTTGCCTCTGGCTGGAGAGAGCTGCTCTGACAGCTCCGCTCCACATTACAAAGCACATGATAGTAGCGATTGCAGACTTAATGCATTCAAAATGCATTTCTCTGACAAGAAAAGCAAAAAGAAGAGCCCAAATGAATTGTTTATTGATCTAACAGGAGGAGGGATGTGGTGTGTGTGCATGTGCGAGAGAGAGAGAGAGAGAGAGAGAGAGAGACGGCAAGAAATAAAAACATTTTGATGTTCTACTGTTGCACATGCACTGGCATCAGGGGTTTCTTATACACATCAGTAGTGTAAAAAATATGAAGCAGTCCTTTATAACAATACACCTTCCATAAACAATGAGACAAGGGGCTTTGAGATTTTCGCACCAATAATAGCCACAGATAATTCATGCTCATGCTGGTCGGCTGTAGTCTGGGCATGGTGAGATGCACAGCTCATGAACAGATTAATGTCACCAGATGTCATTGTAGATGCCATATTAATTACCTCGAGATAATGCCATGGAACCATATGGTTCATCTAGTGTCCGTTTAGTCAGAGAAAATGTCTTCATCACTCACAAGACCCACTTGGAGAAAAGGGAAAAAATTGGCCCAAATAAGTTTGACAGGTGTTGAAAGCAGATTCTTCATAATTAACTGAGCTATCGCTGATATGATTGGAAAGGACAGACTGTAAACAAGTGCGTTCATGAATACTGTATGATGGTTGGCCCGAATAAGCCTTCATCCTGTCCTGAGAGCTTTATTTGATTTTCTTTTATAGATAGTGTATGGTAGTTAAATCAGCTGCATGATTGGTTTGCATGTCATGTCTTTAGTTAAAAGAGTAGTTTATTGATTTAAAGGTGCAGTTTGGGATTTCTCTGAGTCTTCTGATGCCTGCACGTTGAATTGTAAATGCTATGAAAACAGACAAGCCTTTCCTTGTCACTATCTGACCCCACCCACTCTGCTGAAACCATATGCAGTATAAAAACGGCTGCCTCTGGGAGCGTGGCAAATTTTCGGGCTGGACAAAACAAACAGAAGTCTGAATTGAAGAAACTAGCCATATCCATTGCATGGCTGTACTGTGAATCACAAATATCCCTAGGTACCTTAAAAGCCAATGATGACGACAGGTCTGAGAACATTTCCAAACATTACAAACCGCACCTTTAATCTCAAATAAGGTGAATTTTGTATCAGGGCTGACTTCCTGTACCACTCTATGTAATGCACAGGTTTAAAAGCACAGCGGTGTGCCTTTAGGAGGTTTTACAGTGCACGGCTGTTCCTCGTCTTGACACGGGATCGTGTCAAAGCAAAGACCAGACTTGCTTCTCCCCCATTTCGCAAATCCGATTTAATCAGACAACCCTCACGGTGCAGCTCCCGGTAAGAAAAAGGATAATTAGTAAACAGGCAGCCTCTCCTTGGCTTCATTGGCATTCGAGCTGGGATAGTGTGTCACATTTAAAATGCAGCCTGATGAAGTCTACAAAATCAAACCATTTGTTACTCCTATTGAGGAGGCTTCAGGCCAGTGGCAATTAAATTGGAATTAGCGTCGGGGAATGAGATACGGTAGATTCATACCAAGAAGGTGAGCACGGCTGGAGGATGTCTCTGCAGTTTACAATGCTGGCGGACAACTAGACAACCAGATTTTTACCACATGTATGCATCTACAAATGTGTGTATGAGATGCTTTCCCCCCCGCCCTCTTTTTAGTTTAGCCAAGTGGTGAGCACACACACTGCTAAACCTTATTAAACAATCAGCGATAGAAACAGAAATACAGTTTGCTCAGCTGCACTGACAGAAACACACGGCTGATACCCGGCAGCCTTTCAAGATTTGACATTGTTATTGATCTGTGGTTTAGGAGTAATAGCTGTTGAATCCCTGGGTGTATCTATGTGTGTGCGTGCATGCGCGTGTATGTGTGTGTGTGTGTGTGTGTGTGTGAGTGCAGTCGCGTCTGCCTGCATGACAGGATGATGTCTGCATACTGATGTCTCCGCTCCTGTGTTTTCATGGAGAGGGCATTGCTGCTTGTGGTGTGCATGTGCGAGCTATTTTAAATGAATAAAAGGGTGGGGGAGAGCCCCATTTACTTTGCACAGCTGATTGGGCACAATGGAGATGGGGTTACCAGTGGGAGCTTGTGTGTACGTGTGTTTGTGTGCGCGCATGTGTGTTGGCGAGCTTTGCGGAGATGGGAGATAAATGAACTGCAAATGAGAAGGAACAGCTCCTGCAGTACAGCTGGCTTCCGAATTGCTTGCTTGCTTGGCTGTGGCAACCACGCGAACCGCGGTTGCCAAGGGTGTCAGCGTTCAGTGTCCCTTATTGGCCACAAGTGAGAGTTACATGGGCTGTAATTCAGGATGAGGGCCAGCAGGGGCCGCTTTGACAGTTGTTGATCAGTGTTGGCTTTTCCCCTACTGACATCACGACTACAGTCTGAGGCGGAAAAAAATTAACCACCAGAACTAGAGAGTTAAACAACACTACGTTAAACAAAGTGAAATATTGATAAGTAAATATATTAAGCATATTAGTTTGAAATATGGTCAAAACATAACTAACATTCCAGGTTCCTCAGGGTTCGCCACCAATTCTGTAGTACGATACCCAAAATGCGTTATTACCAAATCAAACACAAATCATTTAAATCACTGGATTAACTCTTTTGAATGCAGTCAATCTGCCATCACTCCGTGTGCTCTTGTTTGCTGTGAGTGAAGCTGTGTGTGTGCGTGCGCGCGTGTGTTCTCCCCTCAGGGTGTGTGCAGAAATGCTCTCTATGCAAGCCCATTACTGGGAAACATCAGGAGGATGGAAATAAATTACACTGTTCCATCAAATGACAAACTGCCACCGTGAAAAAGATCGGCACAGAGGAAAATTATGCCAAAGTTCTGTTTTTCTTCACCCCCCCCCACGCTATAAACTGATTATTTACTATTGCCAGTTCACTCTGATGTTTATAATACAGCAGGCTAATCTTTTAAAACGGTTTAAAATGATCTTCCCAAATCAATGCAAACGGATAAGACCTATTTCTAATCCGTTTGACACATCTGATACGCCGGCTCCTGTGGAATGGAATGCTGATGATACTAACAAAGACTGAAAAACGTTTTTGGTTTAAAAAGAGGTAAAGATACAAAAATGGCAAAGCTCCATGTCAGGAATACCTGTGATTTCCCCCCCCCCTATCTAATCTAGCTCTGACATAATTATAATACGTGTATGATTACAGCAGACAACAAGTTCGACACATTTCTCTATACTGAGATAAGTCAACATTTAGGTCTAGGGGCAGCTGTTGGGGACCAGAAGTGCTCATGCAACACATTTTTGTAGAATGCTTTTAGAAATTCTTTATTAAACATGCTTGAAAGTCAAGTTTCATTAAATCATCTTCAATTCCTCAAGTTGTATAATTCAATCTTTTAAAGAATATTGAAATAGTAGTAATTATGCTATTACTTAACTTCTTAACTTAAGGTTTCTGATTTTTTTTAAGCACATTGAAGAATTGCTAACTACGACATTAAGCTCGAAAACAGCAGAATTCTCCTTTAAATACTAGTCATAATATAGATGTGACTAATCCATGTCAAAATACTGTATGGATATATTTTTTTATTTTACGATACTGATTGGTGCGGGGCAAATGACGTCGCCTTGCTGGAGTGATGAACTACAATGAGCTGCGGGTGAAGGAGGCAGGGGAGAGAGCCCTTGTGACCACAGTGGCTTCGTGAAAAGCAACCCAATCCCATCCACATCACTTGTTGATTTGACGGTGTTCATTTTGGGCAGTACTCGTTCTATGGTTACGGACACTTCTAGGGCAGTGTTTGTCCAAGTCTGGATCAAGGACATCCACGGGCCAATGAAGCATAGAGGAGCATACACTTAGTCACAACACCATTTTAAAAACCATTAGCTTAAAAACCAGTTGGGTTTTAGGTTTCCCTTGTGCCACCGAAACAGCTCTGACCACTTGAGGCATGATTCCACAAGACCTCTGAAGGTGTGCTGTGGTACTATCTGGCACCAGGACGGTAGCAACAGATCCTTTAAGTGCTGCAATTTGCAAGGTGGGGGCCTCCATGGATCAGACTTCTTTGCACAGGACATCCCATGGATGGTCGACTGGATTGAGATCTGGGGAATTTTGAGGCTGCATCAACAACCTTGAACTCTTTGCTTGCTAAGCCCCATACATAGCAGGCTGTGGTGCACTGAATGTTCCGGTGCCTTTCTACCACAACCAACATTAACTTTTCTCAGCAATTTATACTACATTGGCTTTTCTTGTGGGATCAGATTGGATGGCCTAGCCTTTGCTCCCCAAAGGCATAAATGAGCCTTGGGTGGCCATGATCCTGTCACCAGTTTACTGGTATATAATTGATAATCAATATTATTAAATTCACCTGGAGGTGGTGTTAAAGTTATTTCTTATCGTTATTAGCTGATCTGACTGGTTCTTTGAATTAAATTGGTTTAAAACCTATTATTCAAATACAACACAAGTATACAACACAAGTCTTGTGTTCCTTCCATATAAACTTGAGAAATAATAAGTTCTTTGACTCCAATAAATAGCCAGAATGTTGCAAACATCTGAATAATAAATCTTATCGTTAAGGACGTCTATACGAAGAAGAAAGTCCATGGAATACATATTACAGTTAAAAGGATCAATGACTACGGCAGGAAAAAAAACATCCTGTATGCCTTACTGGTCTGAACAATTTCAGTACATGTAGCTGTATAATAGGACTTTCTTTCCTACATGATAATCTGACTGGAAGTCTGGTGTTGGAATTTATTCCTCCCCTCCCTTCGCATGCTTTATTCGCACCGGCCATCTGGACAGCGGGCAGACATGTGGCAAGGGCTGTGAATGACCGTCCGTATTAGTCATAGGCTCTTAGCTCGACCCCTTGCGTCCTTAATCTTTTGCAACAGCCAAATGACCGAACCACCTTTTCTCACTGGCCGCTGACATGGTCTTTCCCACCGGACAAAAGGCTTTAGGCGGACACCCCCTTCCACTGTCATTCAACCCCTCGCCTCAAGAGAAAGAAAAAAAAAAAAGACAACAACACACCATTACCCCTGATATTCCTTCCAACTGATGGAGGCGGAACTTGTTTTGGAGATGGGAATGAAGAGAATGGGACTGGGCTCTTACAATAAAACCAGAAGGAAGGGAAAAAAGTGGAGTAGCAGTGGAGAAATTCAAGGTATTATCCTGTACTGAATATAAAACACAACCCAAAAAGACTGAAAAAAAAAAAGGAAAAAAAGGAGTAGCGGTAATCATATTCAAATACATTAAAAGCAACCATGGCCAAATGACTTATAAAGATAAAGGTATTAGGTAAAACAGGAATGGCATGCTTCTTCCGAGCTTAATGTAGGCTTTTGTGGTGGCTATTAGGAGAAATGGGGCTGAGGAATAAGCCACAATCACCTTCCTGATGGCTGCCACAAGTTCGCTTTATTTGGCCAGGGCCAAAGAGTGGCGCGTTTTAAAACGAGTGCTCGGCAAGATACCTAAGGCTGTGCAGAGTGAAGGCACTCTCTGTAACTGGAGAGACTTAAATAGAAAAATGGATGCTAATCAACATGCTCCATAAATTGGAAGCTGTTGGCATTACAGAGCAGCAGTGTCTTCTCCACAGCATAACTCTAGGGCACCGTAAACAAAATAACAGGAATAAAATGGCAAATGACAGATGAGGTTCGTCTAAACATTTCGCTTTTATAAACAAGGACATTTCTTGTGCAAAACAGGGTCATACGGAGCGCGCTGGGCATCATCTTTTCAGCTCTCACAGTACAAACACTTCATAAATATCCCTTGTGCGAGTGTACATAGCAGCTACTGCATCATCCATCATTTTAGCATTTACACAAATACACCTAAGCAGTTTAACATCATCATCTGCTGTAACAGCAAACCAAATATATCCTAAATAGCAGTTTATATCAAGAAGCTAAAAGCAGGCTAGGGTAAAGGAAAAATCCTTAAGAAAATACAATCAAATTTTTCCAAACAGTTGGCGGAGAGCTCCCGTCCCAATTAGGCTCAGGTCATTTTTCCAAATGATCTCTGAAACATGTTTATTCAGAGCGGCCTGTCCCTGACCTTGAAGACAAACCGTCAACCGCAAAGCCTTTGTGAGGGAAGAAAAAGACTTTATTTATAGATCAGCTGAGTGTCGATCAAGCTGCATCAGAGCTCTGGGAAGAGGGGCCTAGGGAGAATGCTTTTGAAGCAACTAATATAGCGGTCTGCCTCCATCACTTCAACCCTTTTTAATCCCATTAGAAAGCCAATTGATTTAGCTTTGCGAGCACACGGCAAGGCAGACATACTTACCGGCGGAGTGAAAAAAAAAAAAAAAAAACAGAAAAATAAACAAACAAAAAAAGAATGACAAAAAATCCTTGGTGAAATCGAATGATAAAAACATGGAGAAAAAGCCTGAGATGTATTTGCCAGTAAAATGCATTAGAGTAGAGACACTTAAAGATATGACAAGATGAGGAGTCAAGAGTGTACCACTTGAGAGAGAGACGAGGGGGAAGACAAATCATTATCAGTTTCCGAACATAGGGCTAGGGGTTTAGTCTGAAAAGTGCAAATGTGTTGTGATGATTTGGCTGGTGCTTTCATACAGATGGAATCTAATTAATTTCGGTTTGATAGTGGAGGAGATGCGCCCATCGGTTTGTCATTTCTCCTATGTGATAACACCTGGTAATTTACTGTCTCGATGGTAATGAGCTTTTAAAAGGCCGGAGGGCCACCGGAACACAATCACATTCCCAAATGACTGTACACTGGCATTCGCACACGCGCACACAACAGCAGATCTGCCCGTTTGTGTCAGACCAGACTAACTGTTTCACAACCTACCTACATTTCGGCTTGTGGACAAAAGTTTTATATTCTCATTTATATATTATTCTTAGGGCTAACTGCTTCATTAACAAAAGTAAATGGAGTACTGTAATAACGCACTGTTTTTATTTCATTTCATGCATAATTTCAACATGATTTTTTCCCCATGACAAATGGACTCTTTATATCCATCTATACACTCTATCTATACACATACATATACACGCATACACATTTACACAAAGCAATAACATTAACATTGATTAACAATTAAATAAAAGTAAACTGCGGACAGGATCACGGGCACCCAAGGGTCATTCATGCTTCTTTATCCCACAGAAAAGTCAATGCAGCTCAAACCGCCAAAAAACAGACACCATGGTAGCAAGGCACTTCACCAACCCAGCCTCCAAACTCCACAGACCACACTGATTGAGAACCCAAGAACATGCCAGACACACTTATCTGATCTATGGAGGCCCCAACCCAGGGCACCCAAATTATCAAATTATATCATATATATGTCAATGATGTCTCTTAAACTGATCAGGTACAGGGATGTGCCAAAAAAATGAGGCAAAAAAGTCCTTCAGGAAGCCTGGAGAACTATTCAAGACTACAATGAACACACAAGAAAGTCTAGCCTTCGGAAACAAAATAAGAAAAAGAAAATTAAAGGGGTGTCTCAAAACTTATATACTGTACAAATTTTTTATTCCATTTATCCCTCACTCTCAACTTTGTGCCCTTGTTCCCATTTTTTTCCTTCTTTTGTAAATCCATGGTATTTGGCTGTTATTCCATATTTGATTGTGCAATACTTACAATCATTGTTTATCTCCCTCATTTCACGATCTGAGAATGTGCCAGAAAGAGTAAATGGAAGAAATATTTTAATAGACCTAAAGGTGATCTTATTTGTTACTTCTTATAAAAAGAAATTAAACTAAATCTCAGCAATGCCCTTATTTCCTTCCTTACAATTTACGTAGAATACACATGATTTATTTTCATTTATCTGTACTGTAACATAATTTCATTTCCCTCCTTAGCCTTCATGGATTTACAAATTACTGCCGAATGTACTTTTACTTTTCAAGAAAGATCAAAGTTCTTGATGCGCGATCGTGTAGGAATCAGATAAATACCGACGCGCATTAGGGGCTGCAGACGAATCGAATCAATGAGACCTCGCCAACACATTCAGCTCACACACTTTATGTCAATATATGTCAAGGCTGCTGTCAACAGGTTTAATTACATTTGCTCGGTTATCAGCACCGGCTATAGATAATTATTAAAACCCTGAGTCATATTTAGACATGGTCATATTTGTATGTGTCTACGCGCATGTGTCTAAATGCCATATAATTCACGACAGGAAAATATTTATTTAAATTTCATCCAAAGTCTCAAAAGTATTCTGCGCTAGAAACTTGTTTAACCATTCCACTAGGCTCTTGCAAGAAACTGAGCAGGATTTCATCATGGCTGTCAGGACATGAAATATACTTTTAACATTTCAAGCGTGTAGCTTTAAGGAATATCTAGAAGAAAGAGGACACTGACAGAAAGGACACACTCAATGTCTACCAGCAGGGGGAGCTATATAAGCTTGTCTGACCTCAAAAGCTCTGACCGCATGAGTTTGACGTGAGAAGAGAGAGCAAGCGAGACCTTAAATGACCTCCTTCTGCATGGATACTATATACAAATGGGTCAGGAAACTGATAAATTAGATAAAGCCACTTAGACACCTACTGTGTTTTTTATGTTGACCTTTGCCACTAGTGGAGTGGTAAAACAACCCAGTAGATTTATTTATTTATTTATTTATTTATTTTTAACAGGGGGGGGGGGGGATGAGTAAGATGCACAAGCAGAAATATTCATGCTTTTTTATGTGCTGCTGGAAATCATTTAAAACCCAATATCCTTCCTGGCGCTTGACTTACTGAGACGGGCAACGCTCTGAGAATCTGCTCGCTCTCTAATGTACATCATAAATTATGAACAGCAGGCACATTCAGGATGCAGGGTGCAATAACTAAACCGGGGAGGGCTGTAAAAATCACACACATCCACCGATTTCACACACGCAGAACACACAGTAAATGGAGGCAGTTAAGACGCATACTAGCAAGTCAACCATCATTTTGGAGCTCATTCCTCTGGGAGGACCTGATGAGCTCCATGTTTCTAGCACACACTTGAGGAATGAGGTGCAGACAACATACTGTCAGAGCAAGATGGGTGGCAAAATTTAGGCCGGCTTCACTCCAATGTGTCTTAACTGGCTTCAGATGGGTACTTGGATTGAATTGGTTTGAAGCACCAAGGTTGCTGAGTATGAAGAAACTGCATTCTTGAGTGGGGAGAAAGGCTTTCTTGGTGTGTGTGTGTGTGTGTGTGTGTGTTTTTAAAGACTACTGGCCTTTCACCCTTGCCCAGAGACCTTCCTAGAGGTTAAAGTATAATCCAGGTCCAATGACCACAAAGACAGGACCCTGAGGGCCAAGGACTTGCACATTTTCTGAATTACAGCGTCATCCTGAAGCCTGACTGACCACACATCAAAGCCTTCCAATGCGGGGTGGCTAATGGGAGCTTTGCCCCACTTGTCAAAGTTCAGCAAATTGCCAAACCTATTCCTTCTTTTCTCTTTCAGAGACAGGATGGGGGTAGTAGACGTTGTGTCCTAGATTTTAACCAAGGCTGAAAGGTTTAACAGTGTGCACTTAACCACAGAGCAGCTAATTATTACACATCTTTAAATATACATTTTGCATGATATCAGGCTGATTGTTTGTATATCCACATATATATATATTCCAAAGTTTTAAACCCAGAGGCTGTAAAGCTGTGATTTTTTAAAAATGATTTTAAAACAGTACAACCCAATAAATTCCATATCCAACCCACCACAAGTTATTACTATCATTTAAATTATTTCAACTGGAAACTTATGACAAAATAAGAAAATGGATTTAACTGATAGGAAAAAAAAAAACTAATAGCCAAAATATCATTATACATTTGTAATAGTTTGTAAAATACATCTGTACTGAGGGGAGGCAGTTTTCTCATCGTTAGAGGAGTCCCTGACTGTAAAAAGCTTGAGAACTCTTAATTCACAGCAGAACTAAACACAAATATCTGTTTAACATTTCCTTAATAACTGCCATGAAATAAAACAAACAGATGCTAATATGCAATAACGCCGTTGTGCTCTTTATGAAGCAAAACATTTGAAAATTTACTGCCTTATAACTTTCGCTTCACTTGCCTGTTCCGTTCAATACATTTTATGTCAATCCATTTTAAAGGGGAAACTCTGTGTGAATTTAAGCCCTACACGCTTCTTAAAGGGGAGAGAGGGGGGGGGAAGAAAAAAAAAAGTTGTTTAACTGACATTCCCTTCCCCCATTTTCCCATGGTGAAGAAGAAGAAGAAGAAGAAGAAGAGGAGGTGGGAGGAGAGAAAAAAAAGAAAAAGAGGGTTTTGTGCAGTTCTTCTTCTGGTGCTCACTGTACAAAAGGAAGCCGATTTGAAGATGAGATGACCTCGTGACCTCTGGATCCACTGAAAGGTTCTCAGTGGCACAAATCCCACATAATCAATCACATTCCAGAGCCGGCAGTCAGCGGTGGGCCGTACGGCTTGCCCCCTGAGACGGACTGTAAACGGACACCTTTAAACTCTGCTTAACAATTCGCCATTCCTCCTTGTCCTCGGGAGTGGAGACATTGTATTCTGGATGTTACTTACAGTATTAATGTCCTATGAATATCCATGCTGTTTTGAAATGAATAAATCAGTGGAATCGTAGGGGGGGGGGGGGGGGGGAAAAACAGTTGCAATTTATCTCTGTAAGTACCCATCAATGAATAATTAGCTATATATGAACTGAACTGCAATTAATTACTACAGTAATACAGTACTTTACCAATTGGATATTAAAAGAAATAGTACATTATATGAATGTAATGTTTTAGTACTTGCATTTAAACATGCACCTACATTTCCAACTTGTACAGAACCGACACACCAAATGACATCACAACATTGATTATCAATTATATACCAATGACAGGATCATGAACACCCAAGGGTTCCCCATTTGACAGAAAAGCTCTTTCAGCATAAATTGTTGAAAAGAAGGCAATGCTGGCCATAACAGAAAGTCACCACAGTCCCCCACGCACAGAGCCCAGCAGGCAAGGAGCTCAAGGCTAAACTCTACGAATCCTGATGTGATCGAGCACCAATGGGATGCACAGGAATCTCAAAATCTAGGTGGTTTTAATGCTATGGCTGTTTGGTGTATGCATCAAGTATTACTTGGAAAGACTTGTGCTAAAGTACCTAGTTTTCACATTATTATTCACTTTTGGCCGTAATGTACAAGGAAGGTACCACATATTACATAAGTGCTCATTAAAATCCATGCTGTAAAATAAAGTGCTAGCAAAAGTTTTGTGAACCGATACTAATTAAAACAGTGTGTTCATGCTGATTCTTATGTAGGAGGAACACACAATTACCCAACCCTAGTCCTCCATTTTTGACAGCTAAGCAATCAATCAATAGATTGGCATTATAAATGATAGCTTATCTAGCCAGGGATTTGATTTCTCCAGCTTTGTAACTTGTGATTGAATTTCCAGGTGTCATCTAACAAAACAATCCCAGTTCTTAGAAACCTGCTATTAACTGATAAGAGCAAGCCTGCATGGCATAATGGTTCCCTCCTGAGTTCAAAACTCAACTGTAGTCATCAGGGGGACATGTAGAGAGAGGTAGAGCAATGAAGGAAATGCTGTTTTTTTCCTCATGTTTCTTTTCTTTTGGCCTGATCTTAACATCACTGGCATTATTATGAAGCCTTCAGGTAACGAGCTCAAACTCCTTGCCTAAATTGGCCAACATGAAAACCATGTCACTAGGCAACCAGACCTGATCGTTTCTTTGTCTGAGGTGAAAGGTTGGAAGTGTTCACACTAATCTTGCCGTTCACAATTAAGTAACATAAGAGTATGGTTGCCTCCGCCCCCCCTCATGCGCCCCCCCCCCCCTACTTTTGCATTCTCTCCACACTCTTCTTTTGGGAAACGAACAAAGCGAAAATCCCCCATCGCTAATGGAAAGGTATTTGCACTGTAAATTAAAGGGGTCTGCGTTTTCGATGTATTATACCGACCACTTTTGAGATGTCTGCAAACAGCTCAAATCTAATTACAGGGGAAGATTTACTTGAAACGCCCGGGAACAAAAGAAGCCTGGTCCATTGTGGAGCTTTGCTGTTGTGCCTCCAGTGAATCCTTTTCTATTCAGGCACTCATGGCACGGGGGTTAATCCATTACAGAGATACTTCAAGGTGGGAAACTCGATCACAAAAGCACCTCGGTGTGTTCATGCTGTTTTTTTTTTTTATTTATCATTTTATCATTTATCATTTTCACCACCTCATTTTCCCCCTTCCATATCTTACCTTTGGCGTGGTAATCAATTAACCATGGCTGTTAATATTTTAGATAAAACATGTTGAGGTTTCCGAGGGGTTTTAATGCTTGTTCTACACGCGATTGAGTCCGATTGTAGCAGGGCAATGCAACACTTGTCTGGCTAGGATGCCAAGCAGATTGGGAGATTCCTGCTGGCTCCTTTTGCGCTGTGTGAATCGCCAGGCCGACAGGAGTCCATAATCTCTGCACAAAACTTTGCTTCTCCCTTGGATATGTGCTGCTGTCTCTCACACTGCTCCTCAAAAGAGCTCTCTCGTAAGGATTCTCTCCTAACGCTTGGATTTAGAGATCATTATTTGCTGTCAAATCATTGCCCAGAGACAATATTGGCCATCATGCAGAGATGCTACAAAGGACTCACTGCCACTACCGTGCTTGCTAAGCCATGCCAGAGAAATCCAGAGCAGTGTGTCGGTGGTAGGTCTGGGGAGGCTTCTTTTCACATTCCCAAGCTGAACACATACCCGGGCTGCATCCAGAATGCAAGAGTCAGTCAATAAAAGTGAGACTCATTGTGGGAATTTATACGTTGCCTAATGGCTAAACATTCTTGCCAGCAGATGATTACTTCTGGGTGTTGGCTGCACGTCTGCACATGGTATCTATCAGCCAACTGAGCATCTCAGCCACTGGAAAACTCATTTAGATCCTATCTAGGGGAAAAAATTAGTTCTGAAAAAAAAGAGAGAAAGAGAGAGAGGATAGTCTGGCCTGCTCTTGATTTAATTTGGTCACTGATACAGCAGCCAAGCACTTGTGCTACTCCTTATTTTTTTGGGATGCAGAAAGACAAAAAAAAAAAAAAAAAAAAAAAAAAAAGGCCTTCATGGCTGTAAGGAAGCACACTCACCACTTCAAAGCACTTCCATATTATCCAGGCCACTCAAACTCATGCCGTGCCATTCAAATTGAACTTTTGCATCTCATCATTTCATCTCGCAATATTCGCGCATACTGATGGTTAGAAAGCTCGAGAGCCCCTGGGTCAAAATACTAACGCAGAGGTGAGAAATTTGGGTCTGAAAGCCTGGACCGTGCCACCTGTTATCCACTTGATGAGCACAAAACGGAATAGGCAGACTCTTGCAAAGCATTTGCTGAAGATATTTAGCTTACTGACTCCCATAAAGGATGACACAGAGTGCAGTAATTATAACTCCACTTCACAAACCGAAGAGGAGAGCGGAATCGGACTGTAAGTGTACAGCCATATGTAGAGAGTGTGAGGGACTCGGACAGATGGGCCCTCCGCTGGAGTGGGGGACAGCTTGCACGGTAATGAATGTAAAATGAGATATGGGGATAGAGTCTGGCATGGCTAATAAGTCATTTAATCATCGGCAGCTGACCGGCACATGGGCACTGCTTTTGCCGCTACCTCTATCCTCGGATATTTGGCTGTTATAAGTTATTCCTTTAAATAAATAAATAGATAAATGTACCAGTTAGGCAGCATTGTGTGTTTTCCTGGTATAAAGGCTGTCACCATGGATCTTCTTACTTTGACCTGATTTGGGAGGTAGCATTGTAGGAATCCTTGCTGACGTTACTGTATAATTCAGTTCACGGAATCAGAGGTTTTGATAAACATGGCAAACCAAATCGCTCGTCTCATAACTGAAAAATGTCTTGTAGTAGTCTAACTCAAACAAATAGCTATTACTTCTATAATCATGCAGGTCACTAAGTAAACAAAAGCTCCAGTGTAAACTTATGCTTTATGAGGAAACTGAATGGTATTTAGAATGCAACCCGTGCCCCGGTTCCTTTCTGGTTAAAACGTTTCCCAGTGAGAAGGTACCTGCGGACATTAGCATAGTTGCATCCAGCTTATAAACTCTTCACAAACAAAGTGTTAGTTTTCCCCTCATGTACTCTTCAATGCCCGGGTTTGTCTTCATACCAACCTGCAAAATCACCTTCTTTTGCACAAGCAGAAACATTGTGTTGGGCAACGTTAATGCGCTCTGACAAGTTAATGACATCACAATTAAGTAAATGCTTAACAGACGCTCTGTTTGCCCTGGTGTGATTGAGATAATGGACATCTATGACATGACCCCTGTTTACCAGTGGCACAGACCTCATTTGTGAGCGACAGGCACAGAGTGAATGAGAGGATGAGGGTTCGTGTGGGGTGCCGAGGGAATGATTAGAAAATATTTTCATCTGACATGGGGTGAAGGGAAAAAGAAACTAAAAACAAAAAAAGAGGGAGTAGGCGCTGCTTTTTCTCTTTGCCCCACAACACAGGCGTGCTGTCCTCTTGCTTTTCTCTCACTCTGTCAAAACTATTTCTGGCTTGAGAAAGAAAGTGTTTACTCTATGGCCTGGTTCGTTGGAGTCACGCCGTGTTCCCACCGAGCAAATCCACTGTTCCCTATCCAAAATGGTTTGCATATTTTCCCTGTAACACAAGGCTTAAAAAGGATGAGGGGGAAATCAAGAGGGTGAGGGGGGGGTAGACACTGCTATTATTACTGGATTTACATGCAGTCAGCGGCTCTCTTGGTTTACGCAGCTTTTCTGGAAACGCAACACAGGATTCTCTCTCTCTCTCGAAAATGTCGCGGTTCAAGAAGTCCGGCAAATGGCTCTCGTGGCCCAGGGTTAAACACGGACCTGAAACGATGACTGATTAATCAAGGATCATTGAAGGAAGGATCACCGATTTACCCTAACAAGCCCCTGTTAGCAAACACAGAGGGGTTTCCTGGTCCGTTTCCACCTGCTCAGGGTCATACCCGCATTGTTCACAGAGGTTCCAAAACTATTCATAGTCATCCACGCTGCTCGGGTTGCGACAAGCAGCCCAGAACTTTCCTCCCATATCACGTGCACCCTCTGGTTGCTTGGCGGAGTGCGCTTAAACTGAGCTCCTCTTGCTAAAACTGTGATTTCAACCCATGTGAGCCTGATATCAACACACCTTCTTGAAAACTTGCGCTGTACAACATTAAAGCACTTTTAGCGAGGGTTACAAAAGCATATTTTCTACCGATTGCATTCTACTCCCCAGAGATGAGTGAAGTAACTGCAAATTGGGCTCTGCCCTTTAAAGTAGGTCAAACTCGAGCAGCACTGAAGCTGTGCGTCAACAACAGCACATGATGTTTTTCTCTCAAAGTCCTGGCACCGAACTCTACTAACTATTTTGGTGCCTTAACTAGACACTGTCTTAAAGACCCAGTATACACAGACGTCAGAGCGGGTGACACCTGGCCAAAAAAGAAGCGGTGAAGTTGCTGCCCAGATTCTGTTTTTAGATGATCGTTTGCGTCATCTTAATGGTGTTTGGTTATTGGAATGAGATTAGTTCCTCGCATAGCCAGTTTGCCCTGGTTACTTGAGAAGGCTGAACAGTAACAGTAAGTTAAAGGAGTAGTTCAGCGCAAAATCTAATTTGCACTGTCAAATTTCACATTACCCCAGATGAATGTGCCAAGATGAAGTGAGACTTCCATTATTTGTTAGCAACATTACAGGGTTCTTGCTCTTTTCTCATGGAAAAAAAAAAAAAAAAAAACCTGAACCTCCCCCAAGACAATATTCTATAATCAGGTTTTTTTTTTTTTTTTTTTACATTTAGCTACAGTGGTGTGTCTATTACTGTTTTTTAAATTATTAATCTTTTTAAATCAATCAAATGGCTTTAATTCAAATGTCAATAACTCAAAAACAAGTCAGATTAAAGATAATAATAAAAAGGTACAAAAGTCATGCAATGATGTAGCTTGCCTCTATAAATAAATTAATGTACATGTACTGTACGTTATCACGGAACAGATATAGATAATATATATAACCTTGCATGTACTATAGCACCCAGTGACAAGGACATGTGCAGCGTAGTCATTAGATTTTTCTTTTATTTAAAAAAAAAAAAAAGAAAACAAAAGAAGCAAACGACTTGGAGGATTTACCACATTAAAATAAATAAATAGAATAAAATGATCTAAACTGTAAAACAGACCCAGCGTGGCCTGATAAGAGCTGGCTCCTTTCATTAGGCTGTAGTATGACAAGAGCTGATTTCTCTGATGTCAACCCCACATGCTGGGAACGACAATGGTGTCCATTGAACATCTGGTGATGCCCATGGCATGAGAAAACTGGCAGAATAAGCTGCTGTGAGGTGCTTGCTGAAACATGCCAACCATCAAAGTACAAACGTGGCTTTCGTTCAGCCGTTTCTTACTTAACACTTCTGCGATGTAACAGAATATTCACAGAGCATGATCTATGAGCAGATGGTGCTGATTTCCAAGTCAGTGGCAAAGTAATTATTTCAGAAACTATGCTATTAAACTATTGACTTTGGTGCCAAACCTGTTAACTTTTCCATCAACGACTTACATCGCGTTGGATCTTTCGATAACTTTCAATACATTTTCAATAACTTTGTTGTGAAAGCCAGTTTCATGTCAGCAGCAGTGGCTCTGATAACGTTACAGGAAATGACCGTTGCTCCCTGAATGTCTATGGCCTTTAGTTGGAGTAGCTGCCAAGTTGAAAACTGAGACCTGGATGTTTACAACGGCATGAAAACTTTCGCCATCATAAACAGTACCTCCAAGCTGGCAGTCATTAACTATTTATAAAGTGGGTGCAACAGCGAGTTACATATCCACTAGAGAGCATCTGTGTGCATGCGTGTTTGTGTCCACAGGGGTGGGGGGGGCGGTGTGTGTTTGTGCATGTAAATAGAGGATTGGGGTGATGCTGACAATTATGCATGGCAAAGAAGGAAGATATTGGTAAAAAAACAAACAAAAAAAACAAACAACAAAAAAAAGATTCTCTTCGTGTTGCAGGCTTTACACCGTCACTAGGATGATAACACACTCCAAGGGTGGACAAACATATGGGTGAGCATATTGAGGAATTGGAGTGTGTGAGGAGAGCATTTGTATCAAACTCGCCATGCTTTATAGCACATTTAAAATATAAGCCTGGTAGACACAGAGGAGGCTGGCCTGAATGCTGCTCAGCTCTCTGGCAGGAGGACAAAACTCTCTGCCCGTATTTTTGCTCCAGACTCCAGTTCTATATTTAGCCAGGCTTTCCGCTGTTATGCCTCTCTGATCGTTAGCCCCATTTAACCCCTCTTTACAATGACCATACTGGTCAAGGCCCTCTGGAGGCCCAGTATGTAAAGACAAGCCGAGCCCTTCATGAGATCTGGTGAGAGGTTTGGATGAATGAGACCATGAATGATTTTTAAAGAAGTTGTGTGTCAAGAGTAGGGCTGCACGATATTAGGAAAATATGCGATATTGTTGTTGAATACTGCGATAACGATATTTCTTGCGATATAACATTTCCCTAGAGAAATGCATTTGTTTATTATTATTATTGCCTATTTTTTTATTATTTATTTATATGTAATGATCATACTAAAATAAACAGGTAATAGATATTCGTCTGAAGTAATTAAACCTAATTCAGGCTAAAAAGAAACTATATGTCAAGGAAGTTGCAAATATTTAGACTTCAAAACACTATGAATGACTTAAACCCCTCAGCAGATATTCTGACTTCTGGTTTGCTGTTACTATAAACCTGCCAACACAATATGAATTACTTTCAAACATTACTTTTTATTTACGTCTAACCATACACTCATCAATAGTGTCTTAAAACAAGAGCATCTTTTAAACTAAATATTCTCTTTGGCTTGCCTGTTTTTTTTAAATAAAAATAAATATTAAACAAAAATAAAATTGAAAAAATACTATTTGTCACACACACGCACACTCGCTCCGCGACCGGCACTAGGACCCGGAAGTAATGCGGGTGCGAACCTGGAAGTATAAGAGGAGTAAACAAAGCATTGCATACAGCTTAGTCACTGAGTTCGCCATGTCGGTTCAGATTGTTTACTTTCTGATTCCAGTGTGTGTCTATAGGACGCGGGTTAAATGTGTGTTTTTCCCTTGCTCCCCTTCTGTGAGAGTCCTTAAACTAATTCGCGTGGTTATCCTGCCTACTCACTTGCTTCCGCGTTTACCGTCCACGCTACAAAGGGCTAACGGCTAATCGCTAAGTCTTCTGATCATCCGGGCTTAGTTCGCGACAGAATGAAGTATAAAGATGTGTGTGTGTGTGTGTGTGTGTGTGTGTATGTATATATATATAAGCGGGTATAAACATAGTAAGGGCCCATCTGATTGGTCAAATTTGGACACACAAATGCTTGGCAAATAAAGTATTTATCGCAACTCTTTGCGATATGGTTATCGCGCATGCCATTATCGCGATAACGATATTTTATCGATATATCGTGCAGCCCTAGTCAAGAGGGCATGTTTTTTGTTTACTTAGTAAGTTTACCAAGACCTCTTTTATATATGCTGAAAAATATATATGAATAAAATCTATTTTAAATCCTCAGTCCATATCATTAGATCCTCATAACAGCATTAATACCCAAATCCTTTTGTAAAAAATATATACATACAGTATACACACATTACTGTGCAAAATCTTAAAGGACCATAATTACCTTTTGTACAAATGTTGTATACATGTTTATTGTGTTTGCATTTTTATGTACAAAACCATTTACTTTTTTTTCAAACATAACTTAATAAATAAATAACATTACAGAAGAATATTTGCATGCCTGTAAAGACAGACCTGTTTTCAGATGGAAAGATACCAAAAACAAAAAGAAAAATCTAATGTACAGTACTGTACTGTAGGCTCATAGGATTTGCATGACCATGAAAGTGTGTATGAAAGTGTGACAAAGTTAACAGAAGAAAACAGGCATTCTCAGTAAAACCTCCCAGCTGTTTTACTTATAAAACTGCGCACATCTGTACAGTATACAACACTATTATCATCAAGCAAAATGTTTTCACACAGAATATTAACGGTTTCTTTTTATTACTCTTTAGAATGAGAGCTCTTCTGGTAACTTATATAACAAAATTTACACTAAAGATAATACAGTGTCTGAGACTTTTGCCCTCATGGCATTTAAGAGTATTCAAATGTTAAATATTTGTATGATTCCAAAGTCAAAGCCTCAAAAGATCCGATTATCTGTAAAACACTGCTCAAGTACTAGACAAATTTGCTGAACAAAGCAATTTGGGAAAAAATAAATAAATAAAATCGTAGTAAGCACAGCCTATTAGTCTAATGAGAACGTACTTCCCGACAAGACACAGAGCTTGTTACACCATTCAAACAGAAATAAACTAAGGGACGGTGCATGTGCAAACCTGTTAAATTAGCATGACATCGCATACAGTACACTGGTTACATAAGCCTTCACTTCGCTATGTTTAAGCACAAGTGCGTAGTTTTGACAGTAAACATGACGGAAGCACAAGCGATAATCATTCTAGCAACCTAGCATTCTAGGTCATTTTAACTTTACCCAATTTACCCAAGATTGGACACTTTAGACTTAAAGAAAGACACATCCGTAGCTCTATATTAGTACATTAGTGAGTGATCATCTGACACAAAGTTTAGTACACGTGTGCAGCATGTGTGGGTTAGTATCTGCACGTTCAGCTTTTTAATTGCACTGCTTGTGTGCATAACAAGTTTTAAATTATAACCATTGCAGCAAAATCTGTGAAAAGTGTGATTATTAAAAGAATAATGAGAAGAAGAGTTTGTATCTGCGACAAAGTCACACAGCATTTCATATCTGCTCGACATTCAGGAGTGGGGATGCTGGTTAAAAATAACATAAAACGCAGACATTGTTAGTAACCGTAATGTATTTACTCATCCACTAATGTTAATCGCAATAAAAGGGGGGAAAAGGTTTTTCCCCAAACTTGTAAGTGTGAAACTACAGTCTGAATAAATTTCAAACTCTGAACCGACTTTACTGGGGTCAATTTATGTCCTGCATATGCCTCAAATGATTAATTTGACACCCGTCCCATCACTCACATAAGCAACAAATTATGTTAAACATGATTAAAATCTGGAACAAGAATTATGATAATTTTATTGCAAAAGCAGAGCATCGTGACTCGCACACGTGCAGAAAAGCACATGCAGTATCTGACTGTAAAAGTATTCCATTTAACTGATTTATGACATAAATTTCGTTTAGCTTAATCTATTCTGACTTGGGAGTTATCAGTTAGATTATTATAAGGATTAATAAGGATATAATAAGGATTATTAGGTTCCATGTACTGTGAAGTACATGTGTGTATGTAGGTCTGGGTGCTGGAACATTCTACTTAGGGCAAATAGCTGAGTTTGTCAGCAGGGTAAGGGGTCAGAGCATGGCAGGATCCCAATAAACTGAGAACCAAATGCATCAACACATCCGTAAATCCCCTTTAACCTCCCTCATCCAAAGGCCTAGCAGAGGTCATGATTCCTAGAATGGCACCATGTCAGCACCATACCGGTGCCAACCCCTACACTCGGAATAGAGTTGGAGAGAAGGTTAGTTACGAGATGAATGCTGGCACCTTCCAAGAGGGTTCCTTCATGCAACAGTGTTATTGTGGGAAAGGTAATAAACAAACCAGCGCAGCCCAACGCCCCAAAATCCTCCAATGCTATTCTGTTCCTGTCTCCACAATTCTTCCTTTCAAACTAATAAACAACTAGAGGGAGTGAGCAAACTCATGATAAACAGGCCCCAATTCCAAAACTTTTCCAGGAAGTGCTTGTCTAATAAACGACATGCCAGGGAAGAGTCCAGGCTTGCCTCTACAGACATGACCATGACTTGAGAGTTTTATCTGTTTATAAATACTTGGCCCAGCCTGTATTACATTGCTTAATGCATGCTCATGTAAACACCCTTGGAGTACTAGCTGCTTCAGTTGTAACTAGCACAGCACTACTGTATGAAGATTAGCATTGAGTGTGGTTAGAATAAGACTCGATTAGTATCAAGACTGACCTGTAGACAAAGTACAGTGTAAACTATCCTTACACCAGGGCTGTTCAAATACCATCCTGGGGGCATTGAGGAGCAAAGTTTGTAATTGATCAACACTTAAACACACCCACTTAACCGGGCAATAAACAGGTAAGTTAAATTTACATTTAGGCATTTGGCAGACGCTCTTATCCAGAGCGACTTACATTTTTTATCTCATTACACATCTGAGCAGTTGAGGGTTAAGGGCCTTGCTCAAGGGCCCAACAGTGGCAACTTGGTGGTTGTGGGGTTTGAACCTGGGATCTTCCGAAACGTAGTCCAATGCCTTAACCACTGAGCTACCCCTGGCCCAGGTAAGTTAAATCAGCTGAATTCAAGCTATTCATTCATTCATTTTCTATACCGCTTAATCCTGTGTTCAGGGTCGCGGGGGACCTGGAGCCTATCCCAGGACACCCTGGACAGGGTGCCAATCCATCGCAGGGCACACACACATACACACACTCACATACCCAATCACACACTACGGGCAATTTAGGAACGCCAATTAGCCTAACCTGCATATCTTTGGACTGTGGGAGGAAACCGGAGTACCCGGAGGAAACCCACCAAGCACGGGGAGAACATGCAAACTCCATGCACACAAAGACGGGTATCGAGCCTGGCCGGGGAATCGAACCCAGACCCTGGAGGTGCAAGGCGACAGTGCTAACCACTACACCACCGCGCCGCCATGAGCTAAAAAAATTAAAATAAATAAATAATAATGATTGTGCTGACACTGGCCCTCCGAAACCTGGATTTGAACAGCCTTGACTTACACTTTTACCAAAAAAAGGACGTATTCTACTACCACAACCATTAGCTAGCTAGCTAGCCAGTAAACAGTTAATTTGTCTAGCACCTTAATAGACCCTAATGAACCTACAGTATGGGCTTCTTAGTAGCTCATGAATTACAATAAATTACAAAGTAAACGTCTGGTCAAAAATCAGGATACAATTCGCTACCAAGCGAAAAATCTCCCAACAAATTTTGGTGTCTGAACAAATGAATACGTTTTTTTTGTTTCTATTGTGTAACAGGATAGCTAGCTACTAGCTTTATAACTTAATACCACTTAGGCTACAAACTAGATGGTTAGCTAAACAACAGTAAGGATTTCCTTTTAAACACGACAATATAAACACACACACTGGATTTTTGTCTTTTTATCTTGCAGACGATGCATGTTGCACTCACGTGACCATGTATGCTAGTCATGTGATCCAACTTACAGTACACGAGTAAACATACTCAAGCGCATGTTTGTATCTTGGAAAGTTCATAACTGTATGTAGAGGACTTAATGATTTAAAGGGTTTTGTAGCAGCACCGAATTTATTTACTGTCAAAAAGCCAAACGAAGATTTTTCACCTTGTGTTTATGTACTGTAGTGCTAGCTATTACATGCTAAACATGCTAGCTACTATAGTAAGACCCACAAACTAGCAGAGTTTATCCTCAAACCTTTGCATGTACAGTAAACCTTTCTTAATCTAATAGCAGGAGCGATAAACTGACAAAAAAAAAAAAAAAAAAAACTATTCTATTTCTATTAGTTTTTCAGCCAGTGCAGGGCTACAGTACGTTTGAAGTGCAAGTGAGTGTGTAGGGGACAATTTCTGACCTGTGTGAATCTGTCTGTGTGCTTCCAAGTCTTCTTCTTTCTGAAACTGAGCTCCACACTGGTCACACACGATGGCCTTCTCTCCAGCTACACACACGAGAAAAAAAAAAAAAAAAAAGCACATTTAACAGTGTTTAGAAAGCACTAGAAATTGAAGAATTGTGCAAAAATGCATGACATGGCAACCCATGACAAGTCCTAAACATTAGTCATGGTTATAAAATGTGGATGTGCAAAAGTGTTGCAATCAGAATCCAAACACAGGAACTCCGTGCTCAGGCTGCTGTCTCTTGTGTGTTTGCGCAGAGGAGGTTATTGCAGGTCAGAGCTTTCCTATGCACTACATTCATTCTCTCTTATTCTCTTGTTGCCGGCATGGCACATGTTGAACTGCATGTATTATCAGTATTATTAATATTGTTATTATTATTAATATTATTACTACATGGCCTTCTATATTTCCAGCACCACATCAGATGATTACAGCACCACAGCAACCAAAACAGGAAGCTGTAGTTAATATAACACAGTGTGATTCAGATGAAGCCAAAGCCTGTTTCGCAACCATTATGAAGTTACAAAACATACTGTACCCTCGCGTGAGACAGGAAGAAACACCTTTCAGTTTTTATTAAGGGGATAAATAGTGCAATAACACATTTGAGAGCTAGTAAAAAAAAAAAAAAAAAAGAAACAACTTGCAACCGGCATGTTATTACATTTGCAATTCATAAGAAAACACATGCGTAAATCAACTGGGAGGGTAAAATAAGACGTGCTGGGGTAGTTCATGCTCTCAAAAAACAGAATGAAAAAAACGAAATTCTGAAAGCCTGGAACGTTTATATAGGAGTTTCTTAGCTTTTTGCAGGCCGCACATCATAGAAAAACTGGGAGGAGCAGCAAAAAAAAAAAAAAAAAAAAAGGCAAGTAGAGACAGCTAAAAGCTATTGCTCTCTGTCCAACAATAGAGTAACATGCTTCAGCAGAGATGATGATGAGTTTTTCTTTCTGAAGACCATATGAATTCATCTTCCAAGTACAGCAAAACTATAAAAACAGTCCCTGAAAAATGGCTTCCGAAGAACGTCAATAATTCGGGCAGGAAAGAGAACAGCCGCTCAACCCAATCCAACAGAAATAAGCCATTTCATGGATTCAGAAATCTTAAGTATACAGGAATAATTTACATAAGAAAAATATTTATTAAAACCTTTATTTACACCACCACCACCTGTTGAATTCTTCATTCTGATTGGCCAGAAGGGTGTTAATTGTCTGTAACTGGCATGAATAAATCACAGCTTTATAATCAATGTACTTCTAATATATTGTTCCTTGTACAGTAAAAATGGATGCTTTATATAGTTGTTTTTAAAAAATATGTTAAAAGATTTTCTCAATGATTCATTTTTTATCTTTTGGAATGAGTCTCCATGGTAATCCCTTTGTAAGAATCAGAGGAAAGGATACACCTTTACGTTTTCTGACACAGCAAAGACCAAAGACTGACTGTATCCTGCTGTATTTTTTATTTCAAGAGGAAAGAAAAGAAACTGGTGATGAAATTAATTAAATGAAACTACATATAGATAAAAAAAAAAAAAAGATGTAACCAATGAATACATGGCAGCATCTGGCAAATCACTGACACAACAGGAATAAAACAGGGGTGTGGCAACAATAATGCCACTTTACACTGGGCTGACTCGCATCACCCAACAGTGGATTATATTTCAATAACAGCATGTCCACAAGTTCCTTAGCTGGGTCAATCTGCTATGAGAATCTCTTGGGCCGGTCATACTTCACAATTAGCCAGTTTGCAGAGATGAGCAGCACATATAGATTTCTGCTTCAGGGATGTGCTTTTCCAGCAGTCTGCAGACTTTGTAAGCCTACACGAGAGAAAAGTATAAACGAGTCTTTAGGTGGGCCACAGGGATTAGTGCTAAGGGCAAAGCAACCCCACATCTGGGATATTCAGGTACTGCGACAACTTTGTGCAGACGATAAATCATGATATTAAGTAGCAGCGAGAGTTACAAGCCTTAAATCCCACCAGCAACATAAGCAACAGTGGATCATTATCTGGAACGTGTTTCTCCAGCATGCAACCACCCAGCAGGGGCGTGCTTTTAGGCCACTGCATAAAAAAGAAAGTAAGGAAAAAAAAAAAAGTAACAAAATTAAAGTGATAAATTCTAACCTTTCCCCTCGATCAATAGGTGCTTTTCTGTTATGTAGAGGTGTGCAAGAAAAACACCTCGGTTAGGTTTGGCATGGTACCTTCTAGCTCCTAAACCCCGTCATCACCCCACCCTCTCTGCTTTTTCAGGGTTGTGGTGCAGAAAGCAAGCAGAGGGCCAAGGCCAGAAATAACCGGCTCTCCAGCACAGAAAAAGCCATGGCTATAAAAGAGCTGTTTTCTAACAACTTCCACTTCCTCTTCTGCACCTCCTTGGAGTTGCCACAGCAGGGCCGAACCTGACATAATGGGCCCTTACACAACTGAGGTTCCCGAGAAGCAAAGGAGAGGTGCCACGTGCCACACTAGCCTGTTCCCTTTTCACTTCCTCTCTGAAATATTGCACAACTGGAAGAGAGGGATTTACTGCCTCTAAAGAGGACACTCATGGTGATCGCTCGTGCTGCTGAAAAGAGGCCTCGTGCATGAGTGCATGCAAGTGTCAAATGCAGACAGCATCCAGGATGGTGAGAGCATAGAGATATAGTACACGTATAGAATCACTCTGCTCCGTGCTGAACAAAGAAAAGCGAGACTATAATGAAGAGACCATCGGGCATTTGTAGAACTGAGTGGTCATCAGGAGTACTAATCGGCTCGCTCTCTTGTTTCAGATGGGAACAGGAGCGAACGAATACACCACAAACAAAAACACACCCTTGCTGCTCGGTGAGCCTACACGAATCGGTTATATAAGAGTATGCTTGGTAGCAAAAAAATAAATAAAAAAATCCATAAAAAAAACAAAACAGGGCTCCGTCAGAACAATGCGTGCAGACGACATGCTCTGACTCTTTCCTTCAGCAGTAATGCTCTGTGCTGTACAGTTTTATTTACACTACCCTCTTATCAGTCACACAGCAGTACGGAGGCTGCCAATTGGAAAGGACAGCCAGGAACTGCATGTTCCCTCGCTCAAGTAGATGTGTACTGCAGGCAGAGCCCTTTTTTTTATTAACCAAGACAAAAATGTTGGGAGTCTGCCAAATTTCCCTTATAAACACACACACACACACACAAATGTGCAAAATACGCAAAATACATGAATAGACAAACAGAATAGCTACAATGGGCCAGATTCTTTCCCAAAAACAGGTACACACGACAGTTAAAAATATAAATTTTTAAAAAAGGCCATTGACATGAAGAAGAAAAGATTTTAAGGAATTGCACCAATAAAAATGTCGACAACAGTCCAGGAAAAGAATGTTTAGACGCAGCCCAAAAGCAGGCAAACATTGATTGAGCAAGTACACTTGCACATCCAAAATAAGTTTAGAGTTTACATTCTTAAAATGAATATTGGCCCAATGCTTCGCTCTTGTTTCATGGATGCTAAATCTCATAATCCATTTTGCCTGCTTTGATTAAAACTCAAGGATGAAGACTGGGTGTGGGGTCTGAAAGCTTTTCTCTGTACAAGACAGCTGTTTTAGCTCTTAGGTCCTGAGGTACGGAAAGAATCCGGTCAGGTACAGTCTGAGACAAGGAAGCTTCCGGATTTCTGAACGCATGGTGCGTTAGGACCGTATGATGTCTTGTCTCATCTCTATACATGGGGACAAAGTAAACAGCGTAAGTAAAGGACAATTCGACTATAGTGTGCGGGACTGCAGCCTTCTTCTTCCCCAAAGCTATGAAAGGTCAAAGGGCCCATGTGTTCTCTGCTTCCTTTTTTTTTTACCCCCTTGAACACTGGTCTTTAGTTCTTTAAATTATGACATGGGACTACACTTGCTTTTTTTTTTTTCATGGTGGCAAGAAAAAGACCTTTCAGAAGTTGAAGGAACAGGATCCAATCTGGGAGGAATCAGCAGCACCAGACTGGTGTGAAGTGGCTGAAAATGACTTCAGGTATCCTGCATCTCTGTACCAACAGTTCTTCACAGTTGACCTCCATTTTAATACAATTTATCCCAACGAGCACGATCAATCCCGTTGGTACTGCGGATATGCAGAATGGTGATGCTAGCAAAAAGGATTATACAGATTATACAGGCTCCAAATTAAACTTCAAACCAACCCAATTTTTAAAACATGATTTTGACAAATCTTTTTTTGGAGAGGCAATCGGTTAAATCGGGACACACCATGAAGCTGCCTTAGGTATAGGGAACTGATACTGTCAGGGCAAAAATGGAGCAAGTAGTGAGCTATGGTGCCTGATCGATAGCTGTGAGGTTGGCTGTAAGTAGAGCCCTTCCCACAAGCTCTCTTTTATTTATCCCGGCAGAACCTGAGAGGATGACCACACGGTGAACCCTTCACCAAACGACCACTGAAACTTCAGCAACCCGCTGGATACAGCAATTGAGGTGCCTTTACAGTGCTGTAAATGCCTTTATGGCTAAAGACAGAGCAGCAGGAGGCCTGGCCAAGCTCTTTCCTCATTTGCCGGCTCTCAACAGCATGACGAAATATGGCTGAATGGGATGATATCAACCAGCTCTGGACAAAGACCAGGAAGCAAAAGTGTCCACGATACAACGGTGATTATATGCTCCTGCAATAAAAAAAGAAAATGAAGAAATAAAAAAAAAAAAGCATTAGGGCTTGAGGTTAGTAAGGAGGAGGGATACCTACCAGGAACTCACAAATTCACTTGTGTGCTAGCCACTTAGTGAGCAGCATATGATCCAGACGATCAGGGAGTCAGACAGCAGAGCCTGCTGTACATGTGCTTTCTCTCCAGGTCAATAACCTGTAAAGATTTAGCGTTTAGGGCCCATTATTTCCTGCTTTCAAGTCACACATTGTCAAAGGCAGTCCTTGGTTTTATTAAGGCCCAGGTCAGAAGCCTGGAAGGTGGAGCCAGGAGGCAATACAAAGACCAATGGGACAGTAACTAGGACATAAGAAACATACTGGGAACCATTACTTATAACACTTTTTGGCTTTCCCTAACCTACAAAAAGCTATTCAACAAAAAAATCTTAGATGCAATGCAGGGGAAAAAAATCTGCATGCATCCAAGCCAAATTAGTGAGCCAAGTCAAACCACAGCAAATCACAAAACTTGGTTAATGGGAGCTCCAAAAAAAAAAAAATTAAACAACAGGAATGGTCAAAACCTGCAGTGTGTTTAACTGCTCTCAGGTGCAATGAATTACATAGTTGTTTATCATTTGATTCCAAGTTTTTTTTTTTTCCAACATGCCTCCATTAGGTATGTACAAAAAAAGGTAATCACCTGCAGGATAAAATGAAAAAAAAAAAAAAAAAAAAAAAAAGACATCCTTCATTAGTTAAACCAAAAAAAAAAAAAAAAAGAAGAGAATGCGAGTCTTATGCAGGAGCAAGAGAAAGGCAAAAAAACTAAACAAGGTTACTTCCATAAATGTAATTTCTTCACAAATGTGGACAGTGAACCCCCCTCCACCCCCCCCCCCCAACTTCCTCACTAAGCTGTTTTTACAATGTCCTGACACATTACAGTCCTTCCTCCCCGAGTCGTCACTCTGAGACTTTGTAAACAAGCAATGTTGTGATCTTGCGCTCCGATTCATGCGCATACATCATCTCTAGCCAGCCTTTACTTTACCAAGTACCTCTCCAGCCAGGATCTACTTTACCAAGTAACTTATTACAACATGCTGTTACAGGAACATACGTTAGTGAGTCAAAGCGAACACTAAAGTTGGGAATGTTCCGCTCTAAAGCGTTTTATTCCTCTTATATCATAGAAATGATCCACTGATCAATATTTTTTATTAATATCAGAGTAAAGACTGATATTTTAATCTGTTCATAATAGGATTTAATCTTGTGAATTGTCCATTAAAGGCTACTTCCTTTTTATTAGTGGCATTATATCGCCTATAAACAGTTCCCTCGCCAGTTTCTCCTTATTCTTTCTTGTGAAGACAAATATTTTGCTTGTTACTAAGAAACTGGAAACCATGACTTCTATCTCAAAGAAAACTGAATGTGACAAAGCACTGGCACTGGAGACTCCTTCCAGAAGAGATTCTGAAGATAACTGTAGACACCCATGATGGCTCGGAAGGCCAAGAGAGGCAAATTGGTTGTGATCTGCGCGTCTGATTGGTGAAAACTGGGAATGACTGAATTAATGATAAAATAATGGAGCGTAAGAAAGCTAAATAAATGACTCCCTCACCATTTCATTGATTATGTTTTTCTTTATTAAATAACAGCACATTTTAATCCATGCATTATTAATCTTATATGATGTCTGTATAATGCATTCTGATTTACTGTACCTTGCAGCAAGGCAACCTCTCAGATCTAAGCTGTTATAACTAAATCGTCAGAAGGAGTTGAGTCATTTTCTATATGTCTTCTGCTCCTTTTTGTCTAATGTAATATGTGGATGGTATAGTACGGCACGGCCTGCTCAGTTGCTGTCTGTTAAACATTAATTGTCCAGATCAATGTGTTTTAAAGTCAAATCCACCTTAGAGCCAGGTATTTTCAGAGGGACTAAAACCAAGAACCCTATATTAGTATTCAGGTCCATGTATGTGTTTGCAACAGTAATAACACAATATGCACGGCTGCTATTCATGCTGCACCTCCCAGTGGAATGGGAAGCATAAAAGCAACCCTTGTGTGTCCTGGCTACTTCCAGATGGCTTTGGGACTGCTTTTATCTTTTTTTTTTTCTTCTATACTCCTGCTTTTTTTCCCCCCCACATAAAAGGACTGTCGGCAGATATTTGCTCCGCGCTTCGTTCTCTCCTCGTTCGAAATATAAAAGTTTCAAAGAGCATTTCACGAGGGAGCTCTGCCATAAATGGGATTCATAGCTTTTTAATCTGCGCTAAGAAATTGATCTAAAAGTTTCCCAAAGCCATCGTCCCAACTTACATAACGCAATAAAAGTATGCCTCGGAGAGCGTTTACTTTTATTGCCAGTTCATGAGAAAGTAAATCATGTTTTCTCGGATTCTGCCCACCCTGTATGCGCACATGGATATGCATACCAGAAACCGAACATCGCGCAGAACGCGCAGGTTTCCTAGGTGTCGGAGAGTTCCGCTTATCGTGTCCCCGGCATGGGGAGGGAGGAATGTCATTAGTCATGAAACCCTTAATTAAAACCATTGCCAGGCTCGCACCCGCGCTGAGGACGAGAAAGTAAACCTGAGAGCATGCCGTACATGTGTAAATTCAGGCCTGAAATAAGGTAGCCCCTGTGGAGGGAAAGGCAGACAGAAACAGATGGGTTCGAACGGGATAAGCGTGATGGAGGCATTTATCATGCTACAGCACACACTCCATCTTCGGGGTCTCCTCCCAGATAAAGGGCAGGTGAGCC
The DNA here is from genome assembly GCA_030522415.1 of Channallabes apus. Taxonomy (NCBI): domain Eukaryota; kingdom Metazoa; phylum Chordata; class Actinopteri; order Siluriformes; family Clariidae; genus Channallabes; species Channallabes apus. The sequence continues at coordinate 8,157,976 of CM060125.1, forward strand.
TTTGGTGAATGGAAGTGCTGAAGGACTTCAACAGTATTTTGTGTGTGTGTGTGTGTGTGTGTGTGTGTGTCTGGGAATAGAACTGGCACAGCGGCTGCCAGCGCATTCCTCTACTTATTTAAGTGCCAAAGACGGATGACCCTGTTAATCGTAATCTAATAATCTAAGTAATGTTGGAGATGCTGTTATGCCATTACATGCACACTATTAGGCATTTTTCCACTGAGGAGCCACGAAAATTAGCCCAAGATATTAAACCCCAGGCTACAATTTCCATTATAGTGCCTTTGTCGCCAGTGTCAAAACCAGGACCAGACATGATACATTACAATAAAATGTCACTTTTTTTTTTTTTAAAAGACAATGGATTTGGATGGTAAAGTTTTCCCCGTTTACTTTTATATAGAAGATTCTTCTGGCTAAAAGACATTCATCACATTTTATATTGCGCGTTCTTGAAGTGATTTGAGCTTTCCATTTTACATCTCTCTGTACAGGCTGCTTTCAGATGCTGTTTGAACTTGGGCAGAAGGTGTTGATTGATTTTCTACAACGGCAGCTCTGACAGTAATTCTGGCTATAATTCAAATCACAGGTATAAATCAATGCAATTCTTCTAATATGGTTTTCGCTCCATGCTGATCAGATTTGTGTTTAGACATGCTATAGGCTTTGATCAATAGGTGAAACTGCCCTTTTTTTTATTAAGTTATTAAAGTTAGGCCAAGTTGGAAGGATCTCAATTTATGATGACATATCTGCAGTTTTTAAAAATATTTTTATTATTATTTTTTTTTATCTGACAGGCTTCCAAAATCTTACAGTTCCAACAGAGGTGTTTTAATAACAATGTTAATTCCTGGTCTGTTTTTCTGCGTCATAGACTTGTGACGGTCTGATACAGAACTGCTTAAATGTAAAGGTTACTACCTTAAATGTAGTAGATTACTACTTCCTGTTTTCTCCCACACCCCCTTACTTTTCAGATATCCTGAAAAACCCCATTATTAACTTTTTCAAATTTTCATTTGTTTTAGTAGAACGTCTAAGAAAAAGCCTTTACAGTACGCAGATTTGTAATAAAGATTCTTTGATGTGATTCTTGACGCACTGAATCCAAAAGAAATTTTTTAAATATATATTTCACATACAGATGAATATATTTCATATACAGATGAATATATTTCATATTCAGGCACAATTTTTTTCCCTCTCTTGTGACAGTCACATGATAGCATAAATGATGGTGCAACTACTGAAATATTTAGAGGAAACAATACTACACATTTCTGCCGTAATTTAATTCAAGTTAAAAAAAAAAAAGCATATCTGTTGAAGTGTGTATATGTTTTAGGCCCCCTCTGTATGTTTGTATTTAAGGGGGGGGAAATACGGTGCAGTTCCCCTATAATCCTAAACTATTCACACATTGGTAGGCAACGCAACATCCTTTTTGGATGGAGCAAATTGTTTGCTGAGCTTATTTGGAATTGTAAAATCGTGATATTTATAAAATCGTGATGCTTATGGAATCACAATACAAATTGAATCAGTATGTCGGCATCGCGATAATATCGTATTGGCTGCTCCCTGGTGATTCCCAACCCTTAAGCATTGAGACATATACACTTAGGATAAATCCATGCAATATGTGGCAGTCAACTCAGCGATTCATCAGGCCTGGCAGAGAGGACTGGCCTTGCTGATGAAAGAAGTGTGGTCTTTTAAAAAAAAAAAAAAAAAAAAAAAAAAAAACACACAAATCCATACTGGCCACAGGCTCCTCTCCAATCTATTTTCTGCTCAGCTGGTTTTAAATGAAGTTATTATGACTCATTAAAATGCCCGCAAGCTTGTGGAAGTCGGCCAATTACAATTTAAATTTAGCCTCCCCTCACACCCGCCCCGTCCTCTTCAAATCCCCCTCTCATGCCTGCACCAACACACCACACAACTACAGCTCAACCACTGGCTTACAGCTGCCATCAAAGCCTCGATCTTTGGACGTGAATGCAGCCCAATAAACAAACAAATCATCATTTTTTCCAGGGAGCCTGCCAAAGGAAGGAACACCAGGAATCTGCACCACGCTGCCTTAATTAACGTTGCTTAAAACTCCTAAACCTGCTTAACAAAAAGACAATGTTCTCATCTCCAGACACTTGGATTAGCAGTCTTTGTGAATCAGTTACAGAATCTTGTTTTCGCTCCTATCTGGTTAGCCAGAGCCATCAAACACCGGACTGCGCAATCGAGGCTGAAACTAGATATGGTTTAAACCCATTTTCATGGCTGCATCCACTGTGTCACCTCATAAAGCAATAAAGGTCAGACTCTGGTTAGACTCTTCCTCTGCCCCCCGTGTCAAGGACGTTTTACCTTTTTTTTTTGGGTTTTTATCCAAAAGGTGTCCAACTGAACACCTTTTGTACATCTAAATCATTTGAACCTTTCCTTATATAACGATTATGAAAACAAGGGCATCTCTTCCATCCCTCAACAAGGAGTGGCACTGACTGAACAAATGTCTTCTTCTTTCCAGTCGTGCTTGCGTGCCTTTTGCTTTATTTCTCAGCCTGTGAGTGGCGAGTGCACGCGTGTGTGTGTGTGTGTGTGTGTGTGTTCTGTTGTCTCTCTCTCATTTTCCAGCAGAACAAATTAATCTGTGCCCTTCCAGCAACGCTCCCTTCTTTTTTTTTTTTTTTTTTTTTTTTTTGACAGAAGCTGCTCAGAGGAGAAAAATGATGAAGCAAATCCAAAATTCAATTGCCTGTGTTCTGTTTTAGAAGGCACACGGTGTACTGTACAGACCATAAAACTCCCAAACAGCCTCCAGACGCTGCTGCAATCACCCTCCATCAAAACACTTTGTCTCGCATACAAAAATAAGACCCGGCATTGAGCTGAATACCAAATCAGCCCACCGGGGCACTTGCTACTTAGCAACCAAAAGGGATTTAAAGCTGCAATACCCGACAACAAAGGAATAAGATCGGGATCTTTTACAGGGTATTACAGCTGGTCCTACAGTTTATTTCACGGTTCTAATCAGATATGTCAACAATACCACCACGGAAATGTGAAGAACTGGAGCACTAAAAGAAATATATAAATAAGTAAACTTAAATACATTTTTTTTTTAAAAACCTCCCCAAACATTAACGGTCACAATAAGAATACGTCACCCCTTCTTAGGGGAAATGAATCTAAACTTAGGAAATGCTCAGGAATTCAATAAATTGTCACGAATGAGAACTAATAATTATAGCGACTGAAAAACATTTAAAGTGACTGTAATAACACTCTAAATGTATTCCAGCCTACATTTCAACATTTACAGTCTTGCTCCACGAAACCACAAGAAATCAGATCTGTGCTTCGACACGTTACTGGTGTGTCATCACTGCCTGAAACGGCAGTTCGGGTTTGTGAATTTAGACCAAAGTGGAAAGATCCAATCAGATAACATTGCACTTTTGCACAAATTTGTTTTGACATGCTAAGCAAAAAGTGCTAAGATTAAAAATGCTTCCTGAAAGGAGTGCTTAAGAAGGTGTTTTATATAAGATTTAATGTTAAAGAATAAAAAAAAAAAAAAAAAAGGCACAGCACACAGCAACAGAAACACACGTTTGTAGAAAAGCGTTGAAGGGTTAGAAAGAGGCTTGCTTTAGATTCTGCTCAGGGTGGATAGTCTGGAGGGTTCATTAAAGGCAGATAAGAGCACGGAGCAATACACCGTAGTCGGGCGAGTGATGTGCTCAATGATGGCGAACATCAAAGGCATCACCGGCAACAGACAGCTTGTGTACAGTACACTGGTTAGAGCCTGGCGTTAGAAAAGGGAACACGGCTTTATATTCCTACATCCATGGGAATAAATTCTTTTAAGCTTTTTCGATGAGGGCCAAACTTGCTGCCCAATTACAGCACCATTACCCAGATGCCTAATCATCTGCTTCTCCTGGACCTCATAATGGAAGAGATTTATGCCCCGCATAATTCAGGCGTTGTTGTAAATGGGGGTTTAATGTACATCAACAGGTCAGGGGAAAGTATTATGGGTTTAAACCACCAGAGAGAAGTTAGGGCATGCCGCCAAACAGAAGCTCAGGCCATTTATCCGTGCTGCCCGTCATCCCCCACTAATGCTTAGAGAAAAAGAGAAAGGGGAAGGAGGGGAGCCAGAGTGTAAGAGAGAGAGAGAGAGAGAGAGAGAGAGGGGGGGGGGGGGGGGGGGGGGGGGCTTTATCAGCTGCTCCAAAGAATTTACATGAGAGCAGAGTGCCGGGGCATTTTCCTTTTTTTTTTTTTTTTCTTCTCCCCCCTCAGCTTTATTTAGAGGCCTTTCTTCCAGGCCTTTCGCCCCACCCCACGTGTGCAGCTCTCTATTTTGGAATATGTGGTTTGGAAGCCAGTCAAGTTTCATTAATTTCTGGTTTGGGTACAGTATGTTCCTGGCCACACATCTGCGAGCAATCATAAACGCTCTGGAATGCTGGCAGAACATCCAGACCTGCCGGCAGTCGATGATGTCATCACGCTGAGGGAAGATCTGGCAAGCGGCCAGACTGTGGGAGCACGGCGCTTACTTGCTCTGACAGCGAAAGAGAAACAGAGAGAAAGGGAGAAAGAGGGCGCGCAAGAAGGAGACAGCAAGAATAGCGGGGCAGGGACACAAAATCTGAGAAAGAACCCCCCCCCCTCTAACTTGTTCCCTGCACTCCACACATGCCTTACATATTTTAAAGTCCTAAACTTTCAGCATGTTTAACTCACCCCCCACCCCCCCATCTCCCTTCTTTTTTTTCTCTCTCACTCAAGCAGCAGGTGTCAGTCAGGTGCATACGGACCTAATATAATCTTAGGATTATAACACAGCTTTGATAAATTGAATAAAAGTGGAACCAAGGAGCCAAAGCAACAAATGTTTTACAAGACCGTGACAATGGTCCTAAAGAACAGCGCAAAGGCAAAATTACATTCCTTTCCATCATGCTGACTGTTTTATTCAAATAAACTTTCAAATAAGACCGACCCAATCCAAGAACAGAACTGAGGCGTTTATTCAAAAAAGTTCCCCTATTGAAATGCTGAGATCTGAACTTCTGTATGATCTGCATGTTGAGCAACAGAGAATGTCCTAAATAAAGTGCACCACAGAACCTCTTATTGGTTCTCTGATGTTTGGACAGCACCAGGAGATTGTTAATTTGATTCCCAGTAACTACTACAAGCCATTCATTGCACCATAGTCTAAGACAATACAACTGTTTGGAGTTGGAGGTGGGAAAGCGGCCATTTTCACGTCACCATTGATCAGTTTGATGCGAGCAAACCTTGGGCAGGTCCTGAAGAAAGAGTCGTGCAATAGTTTGACTTCTAATGACTGGTTCTCTGCAAGTTATGGCAATTCTGGTCTTACCTCAGGTTTTTCAAAAAGTCTCAGATTTGGAATAAAAAGGCTCATCACATAATGACTACCTTCTGTTTTTGTGTCTTGGCGGACATTTGAGTATTGTCCTTAGCCCATGTGGTGGGTAATGCCAAGCCAGCAGTATACGTGTATGACTAAATTATTTAACATTGTGTATTTTAGTAGAACTCTTGGCAAGATGCGAAAAGGAAATGTAATTTAATCGGGGGAAAAAATAAATAAATAAATAAAAAATCCAACCTCCCCAAGGTGCCACTATTGCAGGTCTAAACTAGGAAAGGTGAAGGCTGGTGTGGATGAGCCTTGCTGTCTGATGCCCAAAATCAGCCTTCTGCACTAATGAAGTCAAGTGAGGTCCACCGACTGGGCCCCCTCAAGAGAATAGCAAACAGACTTAATCAGCCTGGGCCAGACACTCTGGCCTGCTAATGAGAGTGTTCACACGGCCCCGTGAGAATGTGTCTGTACGCATGTCTACGTCTGGCTCCGGACGCTTCAATCCATGCTGTCACAGGTGATGAGGCACCGGGACCGTTTTGCTTTGTTGGTGTCAGGTGCTAGTTGTGTCACTTTTCAAGTTGTTTGTCTGGAGGGTTGTTTAGGAAGGGCAGAAGTGAGACTGGGACAATGAACAGGTCAGGACGAAGGCTTTCAAGTTCAAGAAGGGAAAACAAAATACCTCGGATGGTGAATGGTGAACTCTGAGGCTGTAATCCTTCCATCAAATCCTGCCTCTTGTCTTCAGGGGAAAAAAAGAAGGCTGGGGGGGGGGGGGGGGTAAATATAACTTTTGGCTAGGCTGATGTGACCCAAGTCTTCCACTGAGCTCTTTGAAGTCACAAGGGGAGCTCATATAACACTAATAGCCCAGCAACACTCCAAATGGCTGAGTCACTATTTTATTTATTTATTTATTTATTTCTGTGTGCTCTCAGCATCAGCCCTGAAGCTCCTGGACCATGTTGACCTTAAACTCAGAAGAAATTATTAGCACACGCCAATTCCATTATCAGACCCACAGAGTGGCTTGCACCCCACCCAAGATTTCCTGCTCGCTGTGCGAGTCCTCCCTTTGTGCAAAACACCAGCACACGCAATCCTTTGAATCAACACCATAACCACTGCTGTTGGACAACGATTTTGTGTGGAAAAAGGCAAAAACATTGCCAGGAAAAGAAAAAGAAAAAAAAAACAAACTGGCACAAGGTTCACTGTACATACTGTACCCTCAGCGGTGGCAGACGGCCCACACTGGCACCCTGCCAAGTCTACAATAAAACAAACACAGAGACAGCATGCCCCAGCTGAGCTGAGAGTCAGGAGGAGGTGGAGGAGGAGGAGGAGGAGGAGGGAAGGGGTGATCAGGGATGACTGAAATGGTACACCACAATACACGCTGCATTGCTAATATCATACCTCTTCACTTTCACAGGGTTTCTGAAGCTAAAAGTGTGAACAAGGGAAGCTAAGCCACTTGCCTGTTGTCACTGATAAAAATCAAACCGCTCAAAACAGGAAGGATAAAAACAGAAAGTTGGCAATGGAAGGGAAAAAAATAAAAATCAAAGAGCTTTGCTCCATCTCTGCTCCTCTGCCACCTCTCTGTCTATAAAGTGCTTCAACTGAAAAGCTTGAGCTTTACACAAGAGCAAAGCTCTCAAGAGCCTCACTGCTGCAAACAAAAAAAAAAAAAAAAAAAAAAAAAAAAATATATATATATATATATATATATATATATATATATATATATATATATATATATATATATATATATATATATATAAAATAATAAAAATCAGGCTAGTGTTGCACGTCAACTAGCAGGCGATTGTCAAAACCTTTTTTTTTTTTGATGCACTAAAAATATGCTGCCTGGAATGCTCAGTTATTACAACTGTTGTGGGGAAGACTGGTTGTTTTCGCTCCCTTGGTGAACATCATGTAGAATTAGTTCTGCAAACAAAGATGGCGTTATCGTTATTATCAGAATTTTTGGCATACCGTTAGGATTTCTAACCTCACCCAAAATGGCAATTTGGTGGCAAGCCCTGTACGGAAGGGAACGTACTGTAGATATATAAATACACCAGAGGCGTGCAAGTCAAACCTAGACTGATGATTAAATTTCTTGTGAATGAAGGCGTAAAACCAACAGACATTTAGAGAAGCACAGTACGCTGATGAAACTCTTAGCTGTGGTAAAACATTTAAATGGTGCAGACATTTTAAAGAAGGCTGTGTGTCCGTGAAGGACAACCCGGTGCAGTCTCTCCCCATGAACAGGGAGTTCAATGCCTGATCCTTGAAGACTGATGGATAACTTGTTGCTGACTTGCAGAGGAGACGCATCCGTCTGCAGGGACTGCACACAAGATCATTCATAAAGGAGTTCCTGGGAGGCCAGCCGTTCCGAAGAAGGCAGTCAGATCAGGACACTGATTATCTAATAAAACTTAATGGTTTCCAAGCACTAGAGAATCTATGGGACGGGTGTATTAGTGTAGCAGGGGATTATATAGAGAAAGAAAGGTAGTTTTTGCCTTCATATATTCCTCTACCGCTGGACAAACTGTGAAAGACAAATTGTACTCTTAAACCCTAGTTTACAACTTATTCTGATGACCGTCATCAAAGGTGAACCTGTCTAGCATCTTGCCCAAAATCACTCAAGTACAAATTGTGAAGTTCTGAGTTATTTATTAACTTATTTGATTAATGGCCACAACACATGATCTGCTACAGAAGTCACTATGGTTCTTAATAATAAAAATAAAAAGTATATTGCTATGCCTGGTTAAAGTATTTTTTCGAAGGCTCACTTTACAATCAGATGAAATGTTTTCCTGGGCCTCCACACACTAAGAGAAGTGTGTGTAAGGAGCACAGATAACTACTGGGTGACAGACAGACAGACAGACAGACAAAGACAGAAAGACACAGAGAAAGGACCAGACACCTGCCTTGGGTGCTAAAGTGGACATTTAGTTTCTGTCTGCACCTAAAACAAAGGACATGTTTTCTTAGCCAGGCAGGGAAACAGGCTTTTCAGGTGTGCGTGTTTGTTTTCATTGCCAAATGAGATAAATCCATTCTGGCAGTTTTGAGAATTCTCTTATCTTATTAGAATTGTCTCATAGTTTTGAGAGTAACGAGAATAGCTGGTGGTTTATTGAGTCAGAAGGGTGTTAATATATTACCAACACTACCATTTATTTTTTTTTTTTTTAAATAATTTTCGGTCACATCATTGTGCTTATATATATTTGGGCTGAGATTGTAATGTGATAATATATTAACTAATTAACTAGTGGCTATGCCTCAAGTCCTTTTGCTATGAAGAAGACAAGGAAATATTTCAAGAGCACTAGGTAATATTTCATGACCACAAACTACTGTAAGTATCTCATGGCCTTGAGATAAAATATTGAGGACATAATATTTCGATGCGGCAAATTCTTATGTTATGGCTACATGATAAAGTCGCAGCCATGGATTGTGAGACTTGAGACGCAACAGATTGTGGGAATGTCATGCTTTGGACTGTACATGGTCTCCAGTTAATTATTTGGTTTCTCTCTTTAGCCGACTTAAAATGACAGTTGCCACAAGTTAAGTACTCCGTGGCCACAAAATAGATCCACAAAAAAACCCTTGTGGGCCCAGTAGATTAATTCACGTTCATCAATTATTAAAAAAAATAACCATCATCATTTCACTTCGGCAGTTCCATCTTTTCTCTCATTTATTTAATCCTACCTCCCCCATCAAGCTTTAAAAACTCTCAACATAATGACACGAATTGTACTTTTGTTTGCATAAGAGCACATTGACTGTGGGTCAGCATGGAACGGTGGATGAGATTCGAAACACTGCTTCCTTGTCTTTATTAGGGAGCCGCTCATAAATGTCAGCGCGAAGCACATGCACGATGGGTTGCCATCATGAGTGCAATGGTCGTACAATATCTCCACAGAGTCTGGTATTGAACACGCATCTTGGGATTTGAGCAGCAGCTAAAATAAACATTAGATATTTCCTTACAGCGACATTCCTCGTGCTGAGTTGTGTGAATTGAAGTGGGCGGCCCAGCGTGAAAGACCATTCATCTCCCTATTCGACATGGTTTTCAAACATTCATGCAAAAAAAAATAAAATAAAATAATATAATAATAAAGTCAATTCTATCTCTATACTGAGATATTGACGACAGAAATATTGAATTGTTATGAAGTGAGGTGACATTAGCCCCGCTTAAATAGGGACAATATGGGCCTATGTAGTTTCACTAACAAGTCTGATTTCATCTACATCCCTAATTACCTTTCCAAAATCAATTACTTGATTAATGTGGTACTTATTATCTCAGACTCGATGGGTTCAATGTGGACATTTACTCTGTTCTTCTGTGGCTTGTAGATTTAGCTGTGGTGAAGAACGGTCCCATACTGGAGAGGGACTTCCATAGTGTTTACAGACTCTATATAAACCAGATTCCTTTTTGACTGCAGGAGAGGACTTTACTCCCCTATAAAAAAAAAGTCTAACTCCCAGTAAAAAAAAAAAAAAAAAAACCAGCAGTGCAAATAAGCCACCCATGATTTAGGCAGGTTAGCACAATCAATAGCCTGTGTGTGTGCATTGAATTACATGACTGTTAGGCTAGCTGCTATCACACTGCTTCTGGCACGCTCCTCAGTAGCCATTTCCAGCATCTTATACCATGTGAAGGTATGACGCATGAATGAATCCCACACACGGACATTCCGGCAATGTAAATGAGCTCGGATCTAGTCTGGTCTAACGATCGCCGCTATTTATGTACGGTCCTCCTTTTGTGGCATCCATGCAAAAACATGCCACTTGTGGCGATGTGCTATTTGCAGCTCTGTTTTCAGACGGGCTGAGCTATATTTGGCAGTGGATGTACAGACGGGGAGGCAGGCCCCTACAGACGCGAGCGGGTGAGTGTTACCTGAGTGAGACAGCAAGTGCATCCGCAGGCGTAGGCTGTCTAGGAAGCGCTTGCCGCACAGCTCACAGCCGTAGGTCTTCATTCCGCTGTGCAGCTTCCTGCGGAGAGAGGCAAGGCAAAAAACAACATCAGTGATGGCTTCACTGCCAGCTCCGTTTATTTAACTCGCATCAAGACATGGAGCGCAACAACCTCAAGTACACAATGTACATGATTTGATTAGGGCGCTATGCGGTAAACACGAAACAGTGTAATGTCATTGTGTGAATGAAACAAGAGCTACACAGTCAAGTCAAGGACAAAACTGGGACATAATAGTGGCAGTAAATTAAGAAAATCACACACACACAAAAAAAAAAAAAAAAAAAAAAAAAAAAACCCACTAAGAATCGCATCCATTTAAACCAATGAGGTTTTTCTAAAGTTCTAAAGTAAACCTTATTTGCAATTCTGACCTCTAATAGTGCTTTTAAGTAATTAATCATTATAAATGGCTAATATAGATATTTAAACAAAATCACAGGAGTCGACACACTTAACAAATTCCGGGTTCTTTTCATATGTAAGGGGTTTTTTAGACTCCTGATTACGTTCTACTTAGTTTCTACTACTGTACTTCTCTCGACACGTAAAAAGAAAAGCTTAATTAAAAACCGAGATCGTTTTTCCCAGAGGAACAACCAACTGTTCCTCCCAACAGATCCAGATTTATGCCTTTTGTAGTGTAGTGTGTAGAAAAAAACTAATATACTTTGAATATTGATAAAAGCCTCTCGATCATGACAGATCTTGGAGATTGAACTACTGTACATTTTGAAAGACTATAATTGCTTACATTTTTTCCCTCTATAAATTTCTACAAACCGTGCCACCCGAGTTACCTCAAGCAAAAAAGTTCTTACTCTGTCTTCCAAGCTCTACACCATTAAAATGAAAAATTCTACATAATAAATTCATGTAATTCGAGCACAGTCTCGAAATGATGGAGGACAGAGAGAGACAAAACGCCGCACCGCGTAACATGTCAAATAACACTTATTTGATGACAATGTCCCTTTGAGACAATTTTCTCAAGCAAAAGACATAGGAAGTCATTTCCTCAACTTGTCACAAATAAGTCTTGAGTGCCATTGTTCATTTATGTAGACCGTCAGAGTGAATGAAGGGGCTCTTTATCTGCACAGAAACATATAGATGGCCTTTAAGCTCAGGGATGGTGGATTTACTAAACTGCAAGGCTGGCTGATTTTCATCCCTCTAGGCGCTGTTTCTAACAAAGCGCCGTCCTCTTTAGATGAAAGGTGAAACACTGTAATTATACACAGGGATGTAATGGGGGACAAAAAGTGAAATAAAGACAGTTTTTCAGGATGTTCACGGTCATGTGGCTGCAAAAAAAAAAAAAAAAAAAAAAAAAAAAAAAAAAAAACTTTGGACGCTTGCATTTCGTAAATCAGCACGTTAGATATTTCGATTTCCTGCGTTGGTTATGATCCTACTGAACCAGTATAGGATGGAATGCTCATGTGATAACACTGTACCCAATTATTAAACATGACAGCAATGAACTGAGACGCAGACATCTTAATAAAAGTTATCATTTTACAGCAGCCTAGGTGGAGATATAGCTGGTGAATCAAATGTCTATAGTAACTGATATGATTGTTTTCAGGGGAGTTCAACTTTAGAAAATTGAAAGGTCAAGTAATGTTTTTATTCTGTAAATACAATAAGTGAGTAAACTGTACAACCAAAAAGTCAGGGATATTTTTTTATATATAATTGATAGAATCCCGATAGGATGTAGCAATTCAGGACTTGGAAGGCAAAAAAAAAAAAAATCTTTCTAATTAAATAAGCTCAATATCATTCAAAAGAAATTGCGTAAGAGTTTTGCATAAGGCAGATACTCGCGGGAAAAGTTGAGACAACTCGGTACGGAGCTCTTGGCAAGCAAGGTGACCTAAACCTCTGAAGCCTGATCACATACATTAAGACAAAGTGTTCATGTGCTGTGCATCAGCCAGCGCCACCTAGGTTCATGGTATAAATGCATGTTAGTTGATATGATCCAATTCTGTTGGTTTCGCTGCACTGATTCAGGGTAGTAGCTTCCCTTTAACAGGGTTTAAGCCAGAAAGTATCCTTAAAGAACTAGCATGAGGATAGGTTTCTCGATGGGGCACTTCTGTCATTTTGGATATGGTTGTCCGCAAAATGTCGTCAATGAAACCATGATCAGTATACAATTCAGCCTTTCAAGTCAGTATCACTTCATTAGTCATTTACTAATGACCGAATCATATTGATTGAATATAATAAAACTATTTAATTTACATTTTCAGCACAGTGTTGCAGAGTTAATCCGGGAAAGAGCAAATCCAACACCACTATTCACCTGCCGATACATCTAAGTGTTTAAAGGCAATTATGATTGCGGCAATTAGAATACCGAGTTGACCCTTTGACCCGTGTGAGGATTAGCCTGAACCAGAGAACATCCATGTGTGATTTTCTCAGCGAGGACGACAAAGAACAGCGTATCTGAATCTTTAACCGAGCTAATCATCAGACCCATTGCATCCTTGCAAAGATAAGCCGTGCAAGAGTCAACACTGAGGGATTACCCAACTTAGGTTGGTTAAAAGGCAAGTGACTGCCCATAAAGGATATGATATCGAGCACTGGTATGTTAAATTGGTTTATTGGGTTTATTGTTTTATGGATGCCCTTGCTTTAGTGGGCTGCAGTGGAGCAACAGGCTGCACAAAGTAAGAACGCTGGCGATGCGTTACAAGTGGTGAGCCGAATTAGTTTTTATTAGCATACTTACAGCACGTGGTAATTGTTTCCAGAGTAGTAATTAGCTCATTGTTTGCACCTCGCTGCCAAAAGTATACGTGTTTAACAAGAACCAAAAGACAGGCATCTTCTCCTGTTTCGATTTATCCTTAGAGACATTTGCAACACACAGCTAACATTATTATTATTATAGGAGAATTTGAGCTTCATCATCATCATCATCATCATCATCATCTATTTTGCATACTAAGCTCATGGCTTTTTATTAAACAATGAAGATAAGGTGAAACGACGGGGGTTATTTCTTATATAAATGGTAAGGGTATTAGGTGTACTGTAAGATGAGACTCGGAAACAGTTACAGAAAACTGATTATTCTGGTTGGTCATGCCTAAAAAAAGCGATTGGCAAAAAGGGCCTGCAATTATTTTTTTAATGCCCGTGTGTTGGCATTATGAGCTTAGCTCCTAAATTTCTAAAGGATGTGCTGAAAATAAAAAAAATGAATGGAAAACCGTTTTGGGCTTCGAGTAGAAAGAAGGGGAAAAATGTAGAAAATAAACAAAAGAACGAAAGGAAAAAAAAAAATCTGTCACGCGTCCAAAAATCCTGATGGCTGTCTTCTGGATGGGGATTGTGGAGACCCGACAAACAAAGGAAAGAATGAAGCAGCAGAGCCCTTTGGCAAGCTGTAAGTAATTAAAAAGGCCTGTAAACGCCTCCCAGGATAAAGGGCACTTCAAAAGGCAGGCGGGCGAGTGAACGAGTGCTGCACAAAAAAAAAAAAAAAAAAAAAAAAGTGAAGGGAGGGTGGGAAAAGCCATGGGTCTGAGCACCTATGGGTGCTAAGATGTACAGCCTAAGCATAATGTACAATCTACAAAGACAAACCACTGTCCTAAATCTGCTCACTGGCCTTACTTTGGTCCAGAAAGTGCTGCCTGTCACAGGGTCCAAGCTTTATCCGAGACTGGAAGAAGACCAAAGGGTCACATGAGATGAATTTGAAAACTTATGGGGAAATTCTGCAGATCTTTAATGAGCTTGGGTTGAAATTATACGCCTGGTTAATGAGATTTCTCATGCATCCTGTAAAAGGTTGGTACAGTACAGTATGACCCTGTAGACCTGAAGCTGTAAATGAAATCCAAAAGGCTACAGCTAAGGCCTGTGAACTCTACCCATTACGACCAGGTTGTATTTTCTAGACAACCAGAAGTGACCTCTGTTTATGAGGCACACACACATCCACGAGCCCGTCAACCCACACACACTCGTTCACATTTTTGTATGTGTGAACTGTAGCAGCTCCATTTCCCCTCAGGTGTCTCCAACCAGCTGTGCTTTTAATTTGCTACAGAAACTGTAGATACTTTGTGTGTGTGTGTGTATGTGTGTGTGCGCGCGTACTGGTCTGTTCTTGCTAGATAAAGAGATGGTGAGCGGAACGACAAATGCCTGAAAACAGACCGACTGTAATCATTAAGGAAGCCGACATAAAACTCTCTCAAGCCATTTACTCAGTTAATAAGCGACTTTGTCCGACAGCGAGTTTTGACAACGGCAATAAATTTCAAATTTATGTCAACAAAACATATGCTGAACACCTCATTTCAGAGGCGGCGTGGCGTGCTGGCTCGTAAATCAGGGCCATGTTTGAAACCGGAGTAGATTACGGGGGCTGCGTTATTGAGTTGTTGCAGCTCGGCCTATATAAATCTGAACTTTCTCACTCTGGAGTAGACCCTGCGCCGTCCATCATACCCGGGAGCTCCCTCGTCATGAAGGCCTGCTCGCTGCCTCCCAGCAGGATGGCGCTGTTTAAGCTGCTCGGCTCTCCTCCTCCTCCTGCAGCCAACTCGCATACACCAAACGGCCAGAAACACGCCATTAAGCAGTATCAGATGGGACCGAATGACTTCGGCTCCCCTCAATAAAATCACGCTTTGAAAAAGGACCGAAAGCACCCCGACAAAAATTAATTGAGGGAGACAAAGCTGTATCTCTAGGCAACTATAAAAGCATGCTTCATTGTCCATCGTCCATCATGCTCTGCTGTGTCCTTTGTTCCTAACTGATGCTGACAACTAAAACCCAAACTCCTACAATTTTAAACATGGCATAATGATCCTGGACGTAATTTTCACATCATGCGCAATATTGAAAAACTGATTAAAAGCTTCATTAATACGAATATTTTACAGTTATGTTATGCTTTCAATTTGGAACAAAATACCAGCTGACTATCACATTGTGATAGAATGACCATCACAGTTAGCTGAAATACTGGAACCACTTATTATTTAATGTGTTAGTTCAAAGCACTTATTTCTAAAGTACATATTGTAAAGTATGAACGGTTTGTTACAGTTTGGTTGTATCGCAGTCAAGTTCTATAGAGTTGTCTCAATATTCTATGGACCCCTGTGTCAGCACAACATTATTATTATTTAATTACTAAAGTCTTCTACATGATAATTAGCTATTTATTGCATAATCATGATTAATCAGAAATGTAATGGAAAGCCTATGTTAAGCATTATTTTTGTCTTTTCTCTGTAATTATTTTCGTATTCTAAACAGCAGACAGTACTTAATTATCTCGCAAGTTCAATGTCAATAAATAGCTGTTCCTAATGAGATATATGTGCATTATGCTACTTACTTTGTGAAACGCAACTGTTTACTAGACAATTTGCATGTGAGCTGATTTTAATGGCAGCTAATAATTGTGAGCCGTCTTTTAACCAAGTGCAGTTAGGCATATAAGTGGACGAGCAGCACGCACCCCACTAGAGTCGATAAATGGGGAAGAAGTTGGTTGGAAAGGAAAGGGGAGGGGGTTTGAATTGAGCAAAAAGGCAATTCCTGCCTGAGAACGGTAAAATCCGTGGCGTGCAGGCTGCCAGACCTTCCATTCAACGAGGTCCGATTCAGGCCTTTAAAAAAAAAGGATGCTGTTCCATGTGCGCAGTCGGATTATGGTATTTGTTAAAAGAGGTCCAACAATGCGGTGAGCGCCAGAGAGAGAGAGAGAGAGAGATGGGGAGGGGGTAAGAGAGGGAGCAATCTGTCAGTTCATCGTGTTGCAGGCTCTTAATAGAGATCTCAGTCAGGTGTTGACACCACGCTGCCAAAACATTACCATAATGATGATTAATGCTAATTGACTTTTCTATAGACACCCTCTTGAAGATGACCGCTTTACTGACCTCTCCAATAAACAAAGTATGCATGTTAAATTTATTTCTAGACTACATTTACATGCAATAGAGAAAAAAAGGAAGGTAAATCCATACAATGATAGCGTACAAGACCACATGCAGAACATCACCACAAATGTGAAAGTGCAGAGCTGGGAAATATGATAATTTCCTATTCATATCATGAAGGGGTATTGTGATATCTTTTTTTTTTTTTTTATGCAGTTGACTTCTTGATCCTTACTGCTTAGAAAGTGTTGAATCTTCTATAAAAGCAGTTCTGACAGAAGAAGTTCACAGGCTTTTATACTTGTAGAATGGCCTAGTTCAAATATGTAACTGTTGATTTTGGATACTTTATAAAAAAATTGTAATTTTAAGTAATTTAAGTAATTGCTTCAACTGTTCGGTTAATGAAAAAGCAGCAATTCTGTGCAGCTTGCAATCTGTTTATATACAAATATAAATAATGTGATATATTGTTTAATGTAAAAGTAGCTTACTACTACGTAGAATTTAGTAAGTAGATATTGTCGAGTCACTCAACTTTATTGTGCAGAGATATAAAAACTGATTGAGAAGGATATTTAGTAAATGCTAAGGGCCAAGTCAGATTCTGTCAATTCTTGTAAAGCCACGATCATCTGGGAACAACCCAAAGTCTAAGCAAATTAAAATTGCATTATAAGAGATAAAACGCACAAATAATAGGTTTCAGTTACCATGCTTATATAAAATCATAAATACCAATCATATACGGTAGGTCATAAATTCTGATCACAATGTTCACGGTTCACTTGATCAGACAGCTACACTAACTTTGCAGCAGCTTGGTTTTATTTTCTGCAGTCGTGCTAGACGGGACCAGTGAGTCCCCAGTCCTTTCCACCACATTAGGAGTGAATGAGGCAGGCAATAGTGAATCAGATGGTGGAGGAAAGAAAGAAAAAGAAAGAAGGAAAGAAAGAAAAAGAAAAAAAGACAAACAACAGCACCAGCAGCCGCACCATGACTGAATTTACCCTGCAATTAGAACGTTTATGAACCCTGCCATAAACACATTTACAACAGGATTGCGGAAGCATGATCTAGATAAAATATCATTCCCGATTTTATTGCATCTTGTGCAGTCATGATCTGCCTTGCACTCAATCATAGCACATGATTCGAGCCATTGATATAATATAGTTTATAGCTTTATGATCAGTCTGCAATCATGTGGACACTATAATTCATTCAAGCAAAAATGCTTATCTGGAGAATCTGGAAAAGGTCAGAATAACCAAAACACATAATAAAATAATTCAGTGATTCCTTAAAGCTCTTTATATCAATACTGTAAACAAAATAAAACTGATTTAATAAACAACACAGCAAGACAATTTGGGTCATCTATTCTCATACTCATACATAAGTTCAATTTTTCTTTTATTCAGCACTTTAGAGTAAGCATTTTAGAGTTGATATAATATTAGGCATTTGTCCGAAGTTCAACACAGGACTGTTAAAAGAAAAAAAAAGAAGGGGAAAAAAAGGTTTACAGCATAGAGTAAACAGGTAGATGATACTAGGCCAACTTTACTGCCCTTTTCTTGCACAACTGACCCCATTAACCAAAATGTGAGAGATATGTCAAATATTTGCCAAAGAAGATGTCCAATAAGTAAATCATTATGCAAGTAAGTAAATAAATAATTGAAATATTACCACTTCAGTAGACGTGGTTAAACCACAGGAATTAAGAATTGTACTTTGTACTGTTGGACTTTTTAAACTTTGAGTAAGAGTGCAATGAATAAACACAATCGAAGCTGATTAAAAAGTAGCTATCAATTAATTTAATTATTGATTAGTTAATGCCATCATTGCATGTTTTTTGTGCACAAATGACATAGGTGCCATTTTACTTTACTTAAGCGAAAAATAGCTCAGTGTCGACTAATTAGAGGCTGTCAACAAATCAGAGGCCATTTGGTTGACTTATCATCCAATGAGAGGCAGTGTTTCTGACTTATCGACCAATCAGAGGCAGTGTTTCTGACTTATCGACCAATCAGAGGCAGTGTTTCTGACTTATCGACCAATCAGAGGCATTGTTTCTGACTTATCGACCAATCAGAGGCATTGTTTCTGACTTATCGACCAATCAGAGGCATTGTTTCTGACTTATCGACCAATCAGAGGCAGTGTTTCTGACTTATCGACCAATCAGAGGCAATGTGGTAGTGCCGCTCTCAACGGCAGAAACACCTCACAGCTGCTAGCATCACTAATAGCATTCACGGTTTTCTCAATATTTCAATACTATAATCTATAGGTAACAAGTTTATATTTTAACATAAAAATAAAATTTTATGATATTTCATTGATGCTACTTATTGCTTATTCTCGGTTTTAGAATTTGACTGAAGAAAATAAAGTTTGGAATTGTATTTATCTTTTGTGTCAGCAGGAATGTTAATACTAAAATAAATATTAATACTTATACATACAGTATGTATTGTTTTTATAATTACTTAGCATACGCCTAAAACTAACTCATACTAAATAAAAAAAGTGTTGGCAAAATAAAAGCCATTGAGTCATTGACTCAACTGAAAAGTCGATCATTCATTTTAATAATTAATAGATTATTATTATTATTATTTCTTAGTTCCAGGTCGAATACGGAGTGCATTTATGTAAACCTGTGATACAGTATGTCTTCAAGCCAGGATCACTGTCGGAGCTGCTTTATAGACAATTGATTTTGACAACAATCTGATTTGTAAACTGAAACATGCTCTGTAAAATTAATAACAACAACATGTGTAAGTGCCGGATAAAGAATTGTTTAAAATAACTCTGTTCATCTGTTAAAATGAACTCAAAATGCGTCTGTAATCCAATACGCACATATTAAACGCACTGACAAAATTGTTGAGGCACACAATATAAAACAGGAGCACTTTACAGAGGACTACATATAGCCCCAATTGCAATCTGTAACATTAATACACCACTAAAGCTTTGACGCACACATTGATCATAATTACTTCTGCTTTTAAGATCATGTGATGATAAATCCACACCAGACATAAAGGAAGCCTTTGACTGACAGAAATGAAATATTCTGACTGATGCTTTTCACTGTCTACCATCCCTGCCTTTCTGTCCATCCTTTGTCTCAAGATCCGTCTCCTTTCCCCCTTTTCTCCGCCCTCCCCCAATAAAAACGTATCAAACAGCTAGGCAAGGCTCAGCGGTGCTAGATGTTTATTAGTGCGTTGCCTCGCACATATCAATGACTTGGGCCGCTGTCCCCGCGGCGCGACGTTCATATGAATTCCAGCCACACTCACAGAGGCTGCAGACACGTGCTGAGCATAACTGAGTAGCAGCGAGAACGGAAGCAGTGGGGAAGGGAAAAAAAAGAGAAAGAGAGACGCCGTCTTTGTTATGACACAGCCAGAGCTCTTATTCAGAACGCACACACACATTAATATACTCACGTCTTGCTCATACACTGGTTGACAGATAAGGATACACAGCGTTTTTATAGGCTGCACATTACATTGTGTGAGTAAAAGAAGGAATGGCACAATATCAAAGCCTTGAAGAGGATGTTATTCAAGGCACCGGGCTGAGAAACAGGGCAGCAGACACATCCAATTATCAATTGATGGTGAATAAGGAGGAGGTTTTACAGTGAGTGGAGAAGGTTATCAATAAGACATGGCTTGTTTTCCAGATCAGCCTCTCTTCCTCTCCCATTCCATGTCATTTGCTGGGAGTTTAAATAAGCGGCGTGCTGCCCTCCAGGCCCCCCTGTACATCTTGTATAAGAAAGGGGCCCCTTCAAAACAAGTCAGTAAAGGTGTATTGGGGAAACCGTGGTGTTGAACAAAGCTCAGTTATGTTGTCCAGGGGAGTGACACAACACTCCTTTCATTATGGCTGCAAAGCATCTTTTCAGTGGAGTCAACAGGCAGAAAACACAAGAGCTCTGTCAGGACCTGGGCTTAACGTAGCTCTCCTAATTGCGCTACCTGGAAGAAAAGAGAGGAAGAGAGAGGGAGAATTGCGTTTCCCTCCTAGCCTACAATTTATACCTCCAGTCACCTCAGCTTGAGGATAGGATTCTCTGCTAATGCCTCTTTCGCCTACAGCCATTATGAGGCAGCTTCTGCCATTAACCTTCGGACTAGCAGGCGCTCGCTATGATCGGTACATTTTCCAATATCGGAACGTTTAAGGTTATTAATGGGGTTCTCTCTCGCCAGATCTTATTTCCAGGTCACTTGTTTGCAAATATTTCAAGCCTGAGCTTAGCGATTAGCCTGTTGATTGTGCAGTTCGGGATGCCTGCAGCAACAGCTGAGGAAGCAATGGTATGGACAGGAGGAAAAAGCAGACATGCCAGAGAGGAAGCAAACACGCATACAATCAAGCACAGGTCGTCAAACATCAGGACGGATAAAATTGGGTTCTCTGTCTCCTTGGCGAGGTTGTTATGTCCAGCTCTTATGTGGCTCTATTTTAATTTCATTTAATCTTTTTTTGTACAAATAAAAGACTATGCACCAAACAGTGCAAAAAGCAACAGGCACACATTGGAATTGCAGTTTTGTGGGCGGGAAGGCTTTGCTAATGAGAAAATGACTGACGAACTGACATGATGTTTTTACAGCCAGGGTGAGAAGACGACCATCTCAAAACATCCAGAATGTCACACATTGAGGCAGATAAGCTACACCACACATCGGGTTTCAACCTTCCCACCAAAAAACAAGAAGCTGGAGTTATCTTGGACAAAAGGTTCATCTTCAAAATTGGATAGCAAAAATTTTTTAATAAATGAATAAATAAAATTATGCATTGCGCTGCTGCAACATGATTGGCTAATTGGATCATTTCATTGAGTGTACGTTAATTTTCATTCATGCATGAAGCTATGCCTCCTACAAGATCAACAATTACTGTATAATACAAGAAGTTATTAAAGCTACAAGTTTTACCTCCTTAAATCACTTTTAAAGACTTTTACAGTATCAGAGACCACATAAAATCCTAGTTATTAAGATGAATGCTAAAAATAAAATACGTGGGACAATAAAAATAAAATATATACAATATAAACAAATGTTCTGTATGAGTTTCATGGCCTTATTTCAGCTACTTTTTTTTTTTTCCACAAAACTTACTAACCACGCATAATATTTTTTTCCTAAAAAATGCAAACACATGCATTCATTTTGGTCACGTATTATTGTAGAACAGTTTGTGCTGTTTACAAGAAAAATACAGGAGCTGAAAAAAAGCACAAATATTAGAGCATGTCCAAACATCTCAAGGGCCCCAAAATCATCTCAAGGGCCCCAAAATGACCTGGGACCCCAGAGGGTTAAACATGTTTTCACTTGTTAGCCATCCATTGCATTTTTTTTGGACAAACTATTCCTTTAATTGTCATGTTTTACTCTTTTCCCTTCTGCTTTGTACCCAATAATGGAGACGCTTCCCATATCCAAAAATAGCACTGCTTTTATTTAGGCTTTTCTTAAGCTTTCCCCCCCAGTTCCTTACGTTCTTGTTTTCTTCTGCTCCGATTTGCGTGTCGTCAGATCAACGAGGTTAAGCATGCGCGAGCACTCTGCTGCTCTACAAAAAGCTCCAGACAAGAGTTCCCTCTCTGCCATGCATTATTCATGGGCATCACCTTCAATCGAGTGGCAGAAACCTCAAGTATGCCTAACTTTAGGTTTAAAAAAAAAAAAAAAAAAAAAAAAAAAACACACAACGCACTCCATGTCCTGTATAATTTATTCTTGCCTCAAACGACATGAAATATTTTGGGCCCTCTTGCGTGTTGTAGTTTATATCTGCCAAGATGCGTTCCTTACTGTTTTAACAAGCTAGCACCTGTTACATTAATAAAGATGAAATCCAATAACAGCCATGAACATGGTAGAATATGCAAGTGATTGCTCAACAAAGTTAAGCAGACCACAGTATGGAGAGAGCAAGGCGGCATCATGGCGCAGATGTTGTTTATCATTGGAAAAAACATTGCACCATCATATCACTTTGTGTCATCAGTATCACCACCTGGTACGACGTTCACTGTAAACAGCCATGGCTCGGCTCTATGGGCAGCAGTACAAGAGAGACCGAGGCTTGCACAGACCATTTGACAAGGAGGTGATTATTTGAGCTTTGGCTGCGGCTCTCAAAATATTATGCAACGACTCGAGATTGATTTAGCCGAAAGGAACACGGCTCAATTAATCTGAGTGGCAAAGACAGGCGTGAGCTGATCAGTGGAATTCCTGTCATGCTGGTTGTCGAAATGGGGGAAATAAAAGGTCTCGGGTGGATTCCATCTTTCAGGGAGATTCCCCCACCATTTTTTTAAAAAAAGCTTAATTCCAGTAAATATAAAAACATAGAAGTTTGTTTATGATACAAGCAAAGTACTTAACTTTGATTTAACACTGGAGTCATTTTTTGTGGCTTACTAATAATAATGTGAACAGGTCACACTACTAATAATAACACAAAGATCTACACACACAGAGTTTTATTATCGCAATTATTAATGAAGCTATGTAATGCTATGCCTACACTTGAATCTTTCCTTAACCTTGGCTTTGTTTCCTTCTTTACGGTATCCTGCCAAACATCCCAACAAAGTTAAAATTGTCAGATATTTCCATCCCTGTGGGAATACTCATCAAAACACAGTGGTGTCAAAAGTATTCACATTCATTACTTGAGTAGAAGTATAGATACTAGGGTTTAAAAAGACTTCTTTAGAAGTTGAAGTATCAACTCAAGCTTTTTACTCAAGTAAAAGTGTAAAAGTACTGGTTTCAAAACTACTTATAAAAGTAAAAGTAACGTGAGGGGGGAAAAAGCATTAAGGTCACGTGTTTTGATCATGCGACGGACGGACGGATGGGGGGGGGGGCGTTCTGATCATGCGATGGGGGGGGGGTGCGTTCTTATCATGGGACCAGGGGGGTTGCGCATTCTGATCATAAAAATAGAGTAACGAGGCTATTTTTAAAATGTAAGGAGTAGAAAGTACAGATAATTGCTTAAAAATGTAAGGCGTAGAAGTAAAAAGTCGGCTGAAAAATAATTCCTCCAGTAAAGTATAGATACCCAAAATTTCTACTTAAGTAAGGTAACGAAGTATTTGTACTTCGTTACTTAACACCTCTGTCAAAACCTCACCGACTGACAAAATGCTAACAATCGCTAATCTAAAATTGTTTGTCATGCTAATGTGCAGACTTCTTGACAGTAACTTCTTAGTTATGTAGCATTTAGTTTAGTTGCATCTTGGTAACATATTTACTATCCTACTTTATTTTATAGACTGATGGTTAAGAAATCTAGTTAGCTATTTAGCTAACAATGTTTAATTAGCACAATGAAAACTCAGGTAGTGGGAGGTTTAACCACTATTATCTTGTGTGTGTGTGTGTGTGTGTGTGTGTGTGTGTGTATATATATATATATATATAAAAATAGTAATTATATATATATTTTAATTATAATTAAAATATTATACATTATATAAATTATAAAAGTAATTATAATAGTATATTTTACATCAAGGCATCCGGTGCTGAATTTAAAAGTGGATAAATTCGGCATGGAATGAATTTGCTTTATGTAAAGGTCACATACATTACCTCAAAAACTGTTCATATTTTACCAACATTGTAAAATCTGACTTTAAAATATGAGATATAGTGGGAAAAAAACATTTAAGAAACCAAATTCAGATTAGCTTTTTAAGCAATGTTTACTCCTACATATAAGACACACACTGGCAGAATCAGCCAGAATGAGCTATCTGCCTAGTCATGGTGTCTCGAGTCCTCCATCAGCACAGCAGTGAAACCTAAGACCGCGGTAAACAAGGCACAAATCAGAGATACCATGCCCACTCGCTGTTCTGGGCCTGGTCTCTCTTCCATAACGCAACAGGAGCAGAAAGCAAGACAGGCCCGGAGACATAACCAGAGGTGTGAAACCCCTGTGGTGAAACAGAGCATGCTGAACACAGAGACAAGAACAATGGAGACAGGGAAGGGAACAAGAGCTCACAGGGTCTTGGGTCACACAGGAATGTGCACTGGATTAAATTTCTGCTGTACATAATGCCATTGACTCTCATAGACATGAAATGTCAGCCTGTCTGCTTGTCTGGTTGGTTGTGTCACCTCAGCGCTGTTTTATATAGAATAGGCCCAGTGTTCATTTGGTAAACTGCATTAAAAAAAAAATGTGAGGCAAATTTTGAGTTATTTAAGTCAGCATTGCATGAACAAGAGGGTGAATACAGGAGAAATGCTGATGACTCTCAGAAAACACTTATTAGTATTATGAGCGTGCACTACAGGATCTTTATCACTTCTGTCAGAATTTCCATAAATTCAGTCACCATCATTTCCTACTCACCAACGGGTTCTTCAGAAATCAGCCACTGCATCTTTCCATAATGCTGCTTATGCTATATTACATGAGGGCTAAACAACCAAACTTAACTGCTCTCCTCTGCAGATATCTTACACTCCCAGACACCTGTAATTGGCTGTCCCATGGATTGTCAGAGGCGACAGTAAAACCATCCTTCCCACCCAAAAAACAAAGGCTTGTTTGGACTCTGATACCCGTGGCATCAGGATTTAATTTAGGCATCTCTCTATAATTGGGCTTTTATCCTTCATGATTCTCAGGAGCCATGATTTGTGATTGACTATAAAGGTGGATGACGCATGTGTGAAATTCATACAGTATACCTTTATGTTATATTAAGTGAAAAAGTATTAAACATGCTGACAAACTTATTATGCTATGATTCTTGTCTACAGACATTCAATAGAGAAAACAAGTCTAATTTGATCTCGTGTGATAATAATAATAATAATAATAATAATAATAATAATAATATTATTATTATTGTCACTGAGCAGATTTAATCAAGACTAAGTAGGCAACAAGAAGCTAATTTGGAACCATATAATGAACAAAATAATAGAAAAAAAAAAAAAACCTAAAACCTGTGCAGTATGTGGGTAGTTTGTGGATTTTTTTTTTTTCCCCATACACAGACCATGGTGGCACATGTTCAGACCTCATCAACTTCAGGTTAAACTTTAAAAGTGGTCTCTGATCACTGTAGAAGGAGCTAGCAGCTGGAGAGCAGTAATGGGAGGTGAGTCAGGTCTAGACTGGGTCTCTGCGCCTCTGGAATGAGCGCCTAAAGAGAAATCAATATGGGTTCTGACTCAGCCACACTCCATCTCTCTTCGCAGGCGGAAATCAAAACAGACTTCTGTACAAAACTAATAACTATCAGAGGCATGACAGCCTGGGTGGACTTGTCACTCGAGTGCTGGGTGGATCACTGGGAGAAAGGAGGAGAAAGAAAACACAAGAGAGCCTCTTGATTACATTGCCTTTCTTTTTCACACTCTCAAACACACCCATCTCAGCAGGGCCACGTTAAGAGCACGCTTGGAACCGTTGGGTGCAGGTACACAGAAAACAGGCAGACATTGGGAGGCCTTTATGAAGCCTTCTAACTCCTCCTGTCATAATACACCACACTCATAAGCACACTGGCAGGGCATGTACAACAGGCTGCTCCACAAAGACATATAATCCTACATGACTCCTCACCCAGCCAAACATGTTGCTGCGAATCTGGGAACAGGCGACATTCAGAGATGACAAAACACTGCTGGCGGCCAACACCGAAGCGCTGCTTTTTCACTGGCTGTAAAAACTTGGGAGAACATTTAAAGTCAATCATTTGCTCCATGCTTCATAGGGATTATGAATAAAACATGGAGGTAAGGGAGAGAGACAGAGAGCAGCGCTGGCTGCCCAGCATCATGCTGCACTCTGTCCCAATAGGTGTCAAGTCTTTCAGCAGATGCACGCGACAAAAGAGTAATTAATAGCCCAGCGGCAAGCTCGAGAATCCCCATGCCTCAATATGTCTTCATTTGCCATGCAGCAGGATGGAGCTTTCTGCGGGCCATATTTCTCCTCAATGTGCCCATCAACTACAGTCAGGGTGAAGATGGAGCTGATTTGGATTCAAGATGTTCTCGCACACGCCGTCACCATTACACACAAACATTCTTTGACTTTACTTTTACGACATTTATTCCACAGTACTCCTGAATTTTCAAACCTTAATGTTAGATGTTGATTAATTTGCTATATTAGCAGCTCTATTTTTGACCATAGAGGTTGCTGCATGCCAAAATACAGGCATATAATGTCCGCAGTAACAACTTGCACAGGAATTTGGACAGTGGTTACTTTACACACAGATTAAAAAATCTGAGCAGTCTACATCATTAAGCAAAAAAATGGATAAAATGTATTGTGCATACATTTTAGTTAATAAAAATTGCATTCATAGGCACATTGCTAGTGGTATAAGAAAAAGAATAAAACACTTTGGGACTTACTGTTACAGCTCTGAAGATGATCATATTCCAATAACTGCATCTCATCTCAGGGTGCAGCAGACCACCCCTGTGTTTATTATAAGCACTGAGCTGTGAAACATAGGTAGACTGTTCATTCAATTAGATTTTTAGGAATTGAGTTTCAGTTCAACTTAAGGCCGGATCATCTGATTCACATTGTGATTATTTGGACACATATTGTAATTTAAACTGCTATACTTAACTATTAAAAGTACCATTTTGTATTCAAACATATTTATATAGGCTAACAGCAAATAAGGGCACCAATTATCCAACTATGAGCATGTTGGCCAATATGTATTTATTAAAAAGACTTGAATTATTGACAAACTCGATATAAATTCCTACTTAAGCGTATATTATCTGTACTTAAATGTAGCCTTTTGCTATTAAATAATTGCGATTTTATGCAATTAATTGTGCAGCGCTATTTCAATTGCACTGCACTTAAATTCAAAAGAAGAAGAAACATCCATATTCTCACAAAACGCGAGGATTTGTAGAAGATTGTGTGGTTTGTATTTTTTTTGCAAAAGCTGACTTTTTTTTAATATCTATTTCACACCATTTAGTATGTGAAAGTTTACGTAGATCTTTAAAAAAATACTAATCGATTCTGAATCAACCAATAAAATATTGATTAAATTAAAAATCATGTCATTATTTACATGCACAGTATATATTCATCATACCTTTTAAAGCATGTTAAAAAAAAATTAAGAATTAAGAACTCAAATGCGTCTCATTTTCCCTTTATTTGTGACAGGAAACCACTCTAAATCTAATTCCATAGCATGACAAATTTATAAGATAACGTTACTCAACCTTAAAGGAAAATCCCTCAAGCAAAAGAAATAAAGCAGAGTTTGCTTGAATGTATGCCTTAAGTAAACCACTAAGGCAGATCAGTCTCCTACTCGACAGTTGAAATTAATCTGTTGTGAGGTCTGACAGCGCTACTAAATATATTGCTCCATGTATCATTGCATTCACATGGAATACATTACGGCTACGTATCACCATGTGCTTGGATAAATGCCTTGATCCAACAATTCCACATTCCAACTTCTCACCTCTGAGCCTCGCTTCCCAGGGGTGGAAATGAAACACGTTCGTCGCAACTAAATATGTCTGCGACATACTATTCATCTTAAACAGTTATGATGCTCTTTTATTTGTGAAATCATTTTTTTTTTTTTTTTTTTTTTACAAATTCAAGATAGTGTTACTCCTACTAGATTGAAACTACACTTGTACACCTCCTGTGAAATAACTAGAATAATTTCAGACTGAACTCTCCTTATTTAACCAGCTCTACTGTAGCATGGTGTGGAACAGGTATCAGACGCACATCTCTCTCTAGTGGGATTACAACTTAGTGCTGATGGTATTTAGAGCTCTCTGCAATCTCTGGAGAGCCGAGGGTCAAACGATGCTTTTCACAAGCCGCTGCTGTAAAGTCTCCCGCCTGCTGCATTTAAATCAGCATTTTAACAAACGTCCCAGAGATCCTCGTCCAAAGACCCCCTCGGCACACCTCCTCAAGACAAGCAATTTGCCATTTCTGTTGTTTGCCTGACCTAGAGAAAACAATTTCAAAGGGTCTTTTTGTGGACTTAACAGCTCGGCTGTGCAGGTAAGCACCGGGCAGCTTTTACCCCCACAAGATGAATTGGAGAGCTGTCGGCTGGAGACAGGCCGAGTGCTTGTGTTTCTGTAATGGGACACTGGAAGTGTCTTTGATTAATGAAACGGTGATACTGAGCTGTTAGGGAGCCTTCCTACTGAAAGAACGATTGAGACGCGGATACGTGCCGACAGATGTAGGAGCGCGGCTGGTCTCAGCGGAAAGAGAGCGCATGAGGATGCTTTAGCTTAAGAGCCGAAGCTGGAAATCGGGTCTCAGACACGTTCCGGCACCCAGACGAGTCATTAACGAGCACGACTTTCTACTAATGATACACGCACTGGGAGATGCTGCACACTAACCACCCGATCGTTAGGAACAACATAACGATCATATTTATCTAAAAAGGAGGAAACAAAGAAGTGCTGTTTATGTCTTCTCCCTTTCTGTGCCATTGAATCAAACCTTTTTTTAAAATCGCCTGTTGTTCCATTTTTGTTTTTGTAAATACATTTGTCCTGGCTTTCATTTAAATCTTTTCCCCTACTGGCTTAAATCTTAAACCTCAAAAGCAAAATACAATGCACTCATCCAAACTTGCTTTATTTGAAGCATATTGGAAAGTGTTTTTTTTTTCTCTGTTTACACAGTTAAAAAAAAAAAAAAAAAAAGCCCAACAATGTGAAGTTTCAGATAGAAGAACGCTCTTGTGGTGCTGTCATAAGGCCAAGTTCTGTTCCAGAGCCTAGAGAAACTGCCTCCGAAAGAGGAACAATTCAGTCAAGTAAGTTTTTCCATTTTAAAACCTTTCAGCATAATATGCATGTGTAAATTGATTATCTTTTAATAGGAAAATAAAATATAAGAATGGAATGACATCACCGGGTTGTTTGCCGTTTGCGCATTTATTGGGGAACAGTATTAACTCACTTTAAGAGAGCCGAATCTATCCTGAGATGACATTTTGAGGGAGACCGCATCATGATTAAAGCCTTTTATTCACCATGCTTGCCTTATAAGAAGTTTTAAACACTTCACGCAAAATGGTTCAAGATGGGTAAAAGGACTGAAAGTGATTTATTAAAAAACGGAGATGCCAATACTACAGGGCTTTTGAAACAATTCAATTCCTTTGTAGGACCGTTGATGCCCTGCCTCCCATGGTGGCTGAGCCGTGGATTGGATCATTTCAGGATGCATGGAAGAAAGGATGTTTATGTTCACGTTGTTTGCAGGCTGTGAGCCTTCCCGAGGGAGCGCATTCCTCACCCAAAGCATGACTAAAGGTATGTGAACCATCTGGACAAAGCCACTGGTCACAATGCCCCTACACACCGAACGCAAAGAGGCCTTTCATTTGCCGGCCAGGACCTTGATATCCATCTGCTCCAGAGGGGTCAACCATCATTTCCACCGTTATCAAATGTGTGCGGTTGCTTTTCTTCACCCCAACAGCCTCCGAGTGAGCCAGATGGGCCGTTAGTTTCATATGGTGTTCCACTTAATGTGAATCAACTGGTTACGCTGATGCAATCAATTATGTTTTCTTTTGTTCAGATATTTGATACGTTTATTTATACCATCGCATTCTTCAATCTGACTGGTAAAAAAAAAAAATAATTTTTAAAGATTAATGTCCTAGAAACAATATGGTTCTGCAAAACATATTCAAATAAACTTTCAATAATAACTAATTCACAGGGATGCTCCTCATAATCCAAGATGAATAATGAACAATTCAATATTGGGATGTTTAACAAGGAAAATATTTGTGAAAAAATGTTAATGGTTAAATGTTCTATTATGAGGCTAAAAAAATTAATAAATATTTTTTTTTAAAACCACATACATTGTTGGAAGGATCTCCTAAGCATTTTTAACATTGTACCAGCCAGTTAACTTTCCACCATGGCAAAGTCTTCAGGACATAGAGGACATTTTGTGCTTTCTGATTTCTCAAGACAAGCTGTTTTTTTTTTTTTTTTTTTATAATTTCAATTATATAAAAAAATGTAATACAATTTTCTTTCATAGTTCAGTCACATATTAAATGTAACTACAAACCGATCTAAAGTATGATGTAGCATTTTTATAAATAATAAATTGGTACAACTGAAACTGCTGTAGTATAAGAGGAATAAAACACTATAGGACGTGCTAGAAAATTAATCGGCGTTGAGGCGATTACAGTAACTAAACAATATCACACCAACGTCATTGATTTTCTTTGCCTATAACAGCCAGCCCTCCATACATAGGATATACAATCAATGTTATGGTCAGGAAAAAAATAAAAAATAAAAAAATAAATAAATAAATAAATAAATAAATAAATATCGCAAAAATATGTAACAGGTAATAAACTGAAACTTTTTTTGAATTTCATCCATCATTTCCTCAATTTTTCCAAAAAAAAAAAAAAAAAAAAAAAAAAAAAAAGTGCTTTTGGCCAAATGAACTTTCTCTCCATACAAATCATTTAGCATTATTTCTGCTTTTGTGGACAGAGAGAAATCTGGATTTATGCTGTGGGCTGAAGTGGCCTAAAATCGTTGTTCCTCCACCTGCACCATCGTTCTCCCTCCACTTATAGAGTCTGGGAAGGACATGCTCCCAAACACATGTGCACACACACACACACACACATTCACAATCTCACGCACGCACACACATGCACATGAGCACAGGAGACCTCACACACAGTCACGGGGGGGTTTAAAAGTGCTGCGGCTAATAAAGAAGCCAGATTTGATAATCAGCTCAGACAGTCCATTTGCAAATAAGAGCCTCTAATTAATTAATCAATGTGCATTTCAACGACTGTATTGTCAAGAGCAGTCAAGTGCAGTTTGCTCATGCGCCAGCTCTCTATTTTCACCAAACTGTCTTTTATAACTCTAGTGTAAAGGCCAAAATTACCCTTATATGCAGGAACATTTCCCCAATAATTGCCTTACACCTATAATTGCCTGTAAGCACTTAAAAAAAAATAAAATAAAATCCTGCATTAATCATTTCGGTGTGAACTCAAATAGATGTACATTTGGAATTTATTTTAGGAGTGCATTGTTTGCCCTACAAAACCCCACATCTCAATGAAGCAGCAGGGGACATTTCTT
The DNA here is from genome assembly GCA_030522415.1 of Channallabes apus. Taxonomy (NCBI): domain Eukaryota; kingdom Metazoa; phylum Chordata; class Actinopteri; order Siluriformes; family Clariidae; genus Channallabes; species Channallabes apus. The sequence goes on from CM060125.1 coordinate 8,189,638, forward strand.
GTTAATTTGGGAGATTAAAGGTTAACCTCAGACAAACTGCCTCTATTCTCTGCGCTGTTTGGAATGAGTGGGGTATTAAAGGCTTCAGCACCGTCGCTTGCATGTGAATTCCAAGACTGTACAGCTCCCCGGGCTGACGTTAAGGACTTTGAGCAACTGCATCGACTCGCCGCCCAAAAGTACATCATCTCCAATCAAGTTATTAGAGTGAGAAAAACCAGAGTGTTTTTTTTTTTTTTTTTTTTTTCTGCAGAAAGATTTGGGAGAATGCAAATAATCCAAACAGAAGAGACAGTGCCTGAGGCACTTTTAACGCTACAGTGGATTGTGAAGAATAGACCATCTAATCTAAATGAGACACTCTATTCATTCAGTGATGATTCTCACATGCTGGGCTTGAGTTACTAAAAGTGTATAGTGGCATTCAGGAGCAACGCTGCATTGCATTACATCGAATTTCTGCTATCTTGGCCTTTTCAGAATCGTGCCCAACATCCACCAAGCAACCAATCAGAAAAGTCAGAGGAGAAGATTCAGCAGAGATTTGGGGAAACACAAGTTGGGTGACATGCTGAAGATGGTGGTGCCCTCTAGGCTAAAGCGAGCTGCTTTCCAGACCTACTGGAAGTCAAGGATGGAAAGAAATCAAGAGGAAGGGAGAGATGCTCTCAGCTCACCTACAGAGGGGGCTAAACAAGAACATGCGTCAACTCGTAAAGCTTTAGATCTACATATAGGAAACACGCTTAGTCAAAATGTCACAGAATAATCTGGAAAATGTGCATTTAAAAAAGGAATATATTGCTTGTATGATGTCCATGATGTCATGCAAATTAGGTTCTTCATGCAAAAAAAAAAAAAAAAAAAAAAAAAAGGGCTTGTGTTTCAGTTTAATACAAAATAACCACAAAGCACCAGATTACATCAACAGTCACATCAGGGTTAAATATAAACTACCAATAGTTACCATAAAGTAATGTACCATAAAATCTGGTACGGTCATGGTTCAGAGTTTTATTACCACGTTTAACCATAAAAACCACCGTGTCATCATTAACACGCACCAACTCGGACACACCACAGTAATTATACATGTATGCAATATCGTATATATTTTGTACGTGTACGTTTTCGTCTCCTTCCCCATGAGCAAATTCTCATATGACATGTTTCCCTAAGCAAATATTAAACTATAGTCAATTTCGCCCAAGTCTGTTATCAAATCATTCACGTGTCAAACTCTAGTTCCTTAGCGCGCTACCCACTTTTAGTACAAGTCGAGCGCTTGTGATTGGAAATTCATGCTCGGAAACGTACGACTAGTGTATTATTAACCACTTTATACTCCCGCAAGCCGTATGAGGCCCCAGACTTACATTTCTTATTCTCATAACTATGTCCATGTCCTGTTATTTTCACTGTACAGTACTTAATAATTTAAAGCGGTCACTGAAATATTTGTATTCAGGTCGATTATTGACTAATAAGAAGGTGGGTTAGGTGGATGATCCTGAGGAGGAACAAAAAAATCTGAACAAACAAATAGGCTGGTAAAGGAATGACTGATTATAGCAAATATAATTAAAAAAAATGATGAGAGGAGCGAACTGGTTCCACCGACATCAAATGCAAATCTTTAGGTGTTGTGAAATAAAAGGAATTAATACAAAAATGTGTGGTGTTCTAGAGAAATAACCAACTTCGGGCTTGGAGCAGTGACTCATGCATCATGTTGGCACACACACACACACCACACCACTCGGTCATTGATTAGTTTCCTTTAACAGCACATCGCTTAGCATTTGATCCTTAGTACCTAGTGTGCAAATTCCACGGACAAAACGGAACCAACACTTGCCACATCGTCAGCGAATAACATCCTGAAAAAGTTAACACATTGCCACATTTCTCTGTTACAGACAAGCGAACATGAGGAAATCCTTGAGAATGATTCCCTGCTTACAATGAGAACAAAGCCTATTGTTAAAAATAATAATAATAAATAACACCTTTTCACCCAAGAACAACAGGAGAAAAAAGAAAAAAAAAAAAAAAAAGTCCAGTACTTGAGTTAAGGGGAAAGAATTTACAGAGGGGAGGAAGGTCTAACTTTGGGCGGGGTAGGTTGGGGTGGGGGAGGTTAAAGGTCAACCCTAGCACTCAACAGTCAGCCAAAAAGCCTAGATAAGAACTGAAAGCATCCTGTGTGTGGCTGATACCAGCCTCTGGCCAAACAGATACAGTAAAGCTTGACCAACAGGAATCCGGCACTTTAGAAGGACTACAATTTAAACAGCGCACGAGTGGAACTGGATTCCGGTGGTCATCGCTTAGACAGCGAGCGCTCATTCATCAGGCTTAATGTAGGGATGCTTTTCTTCCGCCGGTATAAATGACCTTTGCTGCGAAACAGCACCAGAACAATGTAACAAACATCAATTCCAGAAATGTCAATTGAATCTCAGGGGTCGGGGGGGGGGGGGGGGGGGGGGGGGGGGGGGGGTCATCATGCCACTCGACACTTTCGACAAGACGTCTTAAGGTGAATACTCGCGCATTAACATGCCTGTGCAGCTAATCCTTATCCTTGGCCGTGCTTTTTTAACATGGTAGACGTGTCCTCTTTGGTGCGTAAAAAAAAAAAAAAAATCTTCATTCTATTAGGTGTTGCAGGTCTTACTGAAGAATTTCGTCAAGCGAATGGAAGACATTTGTATTCCGAGGAAAGACCATGTTGCCTTTATCTAGATCGAGATCAGACGCAGGAGTATGAGACACAGAGGGGAAACCTGACTGGAAAATCAAGGAACTCCTATAATGGAATCCTGGGGAATATACCAATAGTTACTACAACACTGAAGGTACCCTTTAAAAGGATGCAATGGATCTCAGGGGGGGTAAGAATAGACATGTTTGTCGTGCCATCTTCTCAAGTGAGTGCTATTTTTGAGGAAGCACTAAAACTAGAACAATCAAAGTTGTGTGAGAGGTCTTCCTTTCTTTCAAGTATCCTTTCCTCCTTTGTTTCGTGTCACAAGCTTGTCAGCAGTCATCCCCCTGCCACACGGACAGAGGAAATGGCTGGTCTCACCAGCAGAAGCGCACGTGATGTTTCATAAGGACAATAAGAACTGCGTTTTGTGCATGTGCACATTTCACCGCAAAAACCAATGTAAGCAATAAAAACTGTAAATATTACTGCTTTTTTTCCCTCCACAGACGGACCAGAAAGCAAATTAAAATGCTGCATTTGCCATTCATGAATTTCACTTTTGGAATAAAAAAAAAAAACAAACAAAAAAACTATGAGATGAACATTTTGGTTAGCATGATTTCGCTCTTGCTTCAATAACTGGTACAGGCGGACTATACACACACACACACATGAGAATTTTCTCATGGAAATAGGATTCTTTCCTGACTGTTGGCATGGGTCTGGTTGGCAACATGGTCGGATGCTGAACAAAAGCATCCGCGGGCAAAGTCGTAGCTGGTGCTTTAGCATTGAAACAATGGCCAAATTTAATTAGCCTCATTCCAAAAAGAAGGCTCGGTGCTGTTTGGCAAAGGAGCTGTTTCCCGGACTACAAAAAGACCACACGCATGTACTAATTGATGAAATAACATTTTCCTAGACACATCAGTGGCGCCTACATAGAAGCTATTTTTGACTTTGTCTACAGACATCAAGCAAAGCCATAATATTTCTTTGCGAGGCAGCGGCGCTATTAGCGCGGAATGAAAGGCAGGGTCGTCGCTCATTAGAAGCGATCTGCCTGCATTGATCCCCGCAGCCGAGCAAAATGTCACCTTAATTAAAATGCGCCCGTGCTCGGCGAGAGTGTGTGCAGGAATCAGAGGAACACAGTGGTACACATGCTGGGGTTTGCCTTGCCGTACACACATGAACAACCATACTGCGGTGTTAACGCGAACGTATAAAGTGACGAATGTTCGCACATCACCACTGAGGGCGAAATACTAGGACACTTTGTGTGTGTTGCCAACTATAAGGCACGTAACACACCACACGACTCCCTGTCAGATTAGCTTTTTTTTGTCAGGTTAATACAGTTAACCACATAGTCATCATTAACGATGAAGATTATATATTATAAACATGGCATATTCAGTATAATATTGCCTACACCATTTTGGAGAGGCAGTAGAGGTAATTCCTCTAAGAAAAAAAAAAAAAAAAAAAAAAAAAAAGGAATCCTTTGGGTGCTGTGGGTTGCAGGACTGTGGATCAGACTTGTTTATCCGGACCATCCCTAGGGCGCTCAATGGGGATTAGGATCTGGGAAGTATGGATGACAGATCAGTGTCCTTGGGGTTTTTGCATACTGGGCCCTGTGCACGGTGAGCTGTGATGCACTGGGTGTTCTGGTATCTTTCTATCATGGCTAGCATTGACCTTTTTTTTGGTGTGTTGGCATTTGATCCCTGCGTTATGATATGATTTATAATGTTAATGTGCTGATAAAGTTATGGCTGCCTGGTGTATCCTAAAAGTATGTTTTAAGTGAAGTGAACCTACCCAACCCCTAACCGAACATTCTAAAATCAGACTTTTATCTCAGACTTTTTTGTGTGAAAAGATGGAATAAATTGCACGCAGATTTACACATGAAAGCCATTTTAGGAGAGAATTAAAGGCAACTGATCTTGATCCAGCAAGATGGCATTTGTAGACTTTACACGTGTTCAACAGGCTAGAAATAAGACACACCTGACCGACGGCATCTACTTAAGTCAGACCTTATTACAGTTAGAACTGTGCGAGTCTGGAAGGCAATTGTTCATCCTAATTGTATCAATCGTCACATTAATTTCTGACTAAAATCCTGGTAACATGTCAGATAAAAAAAAAAAACAAGACAAAAATGGTCCCTGTACAACAGCGGAAGAGACTGATCTAGTTTCTCTCGCTATCCTGGGCCCACCATTGCCCCAGGGCTGGGCAGTGAGTAAAAATATTAGTGATCATATTAGAACTAATGGGTAAAACACAGCCTATTCTCTGGGCACAGAGAGACTGACCTAGAAAAAGCGCAGCCGCTCTCATCTGGAAAGAAACGTGGCATTCATGCCCAGGTGCTATCAATTTCCTCAAGTGTGTGCCAGATCCAAACTGGCACAGACTCAATCCACAGGAACCATACGGTTATATTAAACAATACTGCCGCGTCTAATCCACACAAAACTCACTTGCACAGCCTGAAATCCATCGCCGGAGAAAGTAAATGGCTGTTTTCCCTGCGTGCCTAATTGGAATTGTAAATAGCCTTCAGAATTAATTACAAGCCCGTTAAATAAGTATTTTTGGATAACAAATGTCATATAAAAAGTCTTATTGGCTTTTCCATCGCTGTTATTTAGCTTAATGAAGGATGTGTGTATAATTCAAGCACTGCCGCTTGCACTGGTTCACCCGAACCACCAAAACATCATAAACGCGACTGATATAATCGCTCCGGTATGTATTCCTGGCCTCTTCAGGAAATTTGCAACCATGTCATTCGAAATCAATTAATAATTTTTGAAATAATGGGACGCACATGGATTACAATTACCACTGGTTTGCTGTTGTACATGATAACTATGACCATTTTAAAATTATTAAAAAAAAAATAATAATAATAATAATCATCATGAATGCTCTTTGAGAGTGTATGACTCATGTGCACACTGAACCAGATAAAGACCTAACCACATGCAGGTTTTTTTTTGTTAATCTTTAATTAAAAATATTGGCTTTTGCAACACTGGCATCACCTGTAATATGCAAATGAATAACAAACCGTGTTTCTTTGGAAAGATCCAAGCAATCAGTCATGTTTGGTGTGTTTGTTTTAATACATGGCAGGGTACTAACGATATGTAAGGAATAAAACGCAACCTGGCATGGCGTCATAGGAAAATCAACAATGTAGTTGTGTAAAACAGCCTGACGTACAACAGAATTATTATTACCATGTTGAAGTTGATTATTTCCCCATGAGAGCACCTATTATATACATTTATAGTTACATTCATGATGTAGAATATCAACAGGAATTGATTTGTTTCATGAGCACATTCTTTATAAAAGCTATAAATGGTCACCCAGTCTTTTTTTTCTTTTTTTTTTTGTCTCAAATAACGCAGTTTGTCATATTTCAACGGAAATACATGTATTTTTGTATTCTGATCAATAAATGTCTCGAAGCTTCACCGCATCAATGATTATACATTTGTATTTGTTAAATGATGAAGGAACATCTTTAAAAATCCTTTCATTATTAGATACAGTAGATTATATAGTATATCGTGTTCATAAAAAAAAATAAAAATAATAATAATAATTGTGAATGACCTGTTACTATAGAAACAATAACCTACTAGAACAAGAGCATTAAAATAAACCTATGATTTGCATCTGCACTATTGTCTGAGCTGCTGCCATCAACATTCTGACCAATCGGAAGGGGGAATTCAGCAGCACTGAGATCTAAAGCCATATTGTGCACCACTTCTATGGGATGACTGACTATTAATTGAAATTGCAGCAGATGTTACATTACGTGTATACACATACTCATATATGAACATTTTACTGTATTAATTAAACGCTGGAAATTTTGCTGTATATTGATCAGCCATAACATTCCAACACAAAGCATTGCCCAATGTTGCGTAGGTCCCCCCGGTGCCACCTGGGCAGCTCTGGCCCCTCTGGACGTGTGCTGAGGTCTTTGGCACCTGGATGTCAGCACGGTTCCTTTGCGTTCTGTGGGTTGCGGGGTAGGGCCTCCATGCATAAGACTTGTTTGGCTCGTCCCATGGGTGCTTGATCGAATCGGGATTTTGGGAATTTGACTCCAGGATCAGAGGCCTTCATTGTCTTTTTTTTTTTTTTTTTTTGGTGATTTGTTCTGCTGACTTTTCATTGGGATTGGACCACACGAGCTGGCCTTTACTCCCCTCGGGCATTGGTGAGCCTTAGGTGCCCATGATCCTGTTTCCAGTTTACTGATAATGTTAATGCAATATTTTGTGGTGGTAATGTCACGGGTGATCACTGTGTGTACACATACTGTATAATAGATGTATAGTTACAAATAGATAAATATAGATGATGTATGTATAAATAGATAGCTAGTAACCAAAGCCCACATGTAGCTTTAAGTGAGACGTACCGCAAAGGCTGCCTCGACGATGTCTAATCCCTGTGGCTGTCTCCAGCTTCTCTAACTCCCCTCTTGCTCTCTCTGCTTTATCTGGTGCTCTGCTGAGTGCCACAGACAGGCACGCACATTTCCCAGTGGATCTTCTGGGACAGCGGGTGCTCCACATGTCCCATATATTTTTAGTGCAACCCGAGAAAAGAGATCCCTCTGGTTAGTTTCTACAAATGTTTCAAGAAGTGCTAAATCTAACATTGACCTCTTCCCTGTCTGTGCACTGTCTACATACTGCACATTTTTAATTTGGCCCTGTGGGCATGCGAAACAGGGACCGGAGTCTTCACATCAGGTTTCCCCATTGCTGACACAGCCAACGTCTAAGAAAAGACCGTGTGCGGAAGGGTCTCTAACAAGTTCATGTTATGCACAAAAAGGAACAGTTTGGTCAGTTTCCCCCTTTACTTAAAATTTGGCTAAATAATTTAAAGAGATAAAGTTCCGTCTTCAAAAGGAGCTCATAAGCAACTCCGAGGTACTGAACAACAACAACTCGAAAGTTTGTGATTATAAATGCAGCTTACTAACTAATACTCTTCTTACATGGTTAAAAAAAAATTAAAAATTGGGGTTGGATTAGTTTTTAGAATAAAACCAGAACAGAATAGAAACTCATAAAAAGACAGTCACACACAGACACACCAACACAGAGAGTGAAAGTCTCACGCCAGGTGTGAGAACGTACGACTATAAGTGTAAGACGAGATCCAGCACCTTTGAAAGAATTCGGCATTGCTCCAATAAAATAATAAAAAGTGTTCCCTCTGTTACTTTGAATGGAGCCAGAAAGAAAATCAAAGGGATGAGAGAAAAGATCAACAATTGTCGAGTTCTGTACCTTTCCCCCTGTTAAATCTAAAGAGTCCGGACTCCGTGTGCAGGTGTGCGTAGGCTAATAAAAGTCAAGGTTAATAAGCAGGACATAAGTGAGGAGACATTTTGTGGGTAAAAGAAACAAACAGCTATCCTGTGTATTGTGAACTATTTTTATCCCATGCAAGTAAATTATATTAATATAGACTTGAATTCCGCATACACTGAAGAACATTAGGAAAAATGTCAGACATTAGCACAGCTAGGCTTATTGACGACATTTAATTAAGCCGAGGGGAAAAGAATCAATTTGATCTGACGTTCCTTGTGAGAAGAATTTCATTATTATAAGTGCCAAATTTGTGTACTGAGAAAAACCTCCATCACAAAACATAAACAAACTCCCTAAAAGAGTGGCAAAAGCTCACAATGCAAACGACATCAGATTCTTTGAATTGAGAAGACAATGCAGAGTCTCAAGGCTTCTGAGGTTTGAAAATTAGTTCCAGTGCCACTATTAACATGGTGAAGTAGGAGACTCAGCAGGGGGTCGAGGGCACTCTAAGAGCCCACTTCTCGCTGAGGAAAATCGGACTCATGGAACAAAGGCGTGGGTCAAGACCTTGAGGCCAAGCGAAAGCTGGAGAAACTCGCACCGCTGAAAGCCCATATCGCCGCAGAGCCGGAGGTTGTGGCCTTCAGCCTGGGATTCAGGCCTCTCTCAGGACTTATTATACGTCATAAGCAAGATGATGTCACCCTATGCAACCTGACAGTACAATAGACTTGACAGGACCGATTTCGACCGTTTTGTATTTCGAGCACTCACCTTTGCCCAGCTGTGTCAAGGAGGTGGAGGGAAATGAACAGCAATGCAAGGCAGGAACTCTCCAACGCAATGAAATTACAACCAAAATAGGCACCAAAAAAAAAAAAAAATCATTATTCACACTATCAGTCAAAAGTTTGGACATACCGTCAAAATCAATGGCCTTTACGGATTTCTTTATACATTGTAAAACATGGCTGAAGACATCCAAAATGTGCAATAATCTCCTTTGAACAGTTGATAGAGATATTTTATCATGGTGCTCGATGGGATTTGAAATGCAGTCGACAATACTATTACTCAATTCTTACATTAAATATACTAGAACAGCTGACCTTTATCTTCAAATAAACGACTAAAAACTAATAAAATATTTTTCTTTAATGTAGAGAATGAATCCAAACTTTTGACTGGTACATATACATGTATAGGTATACATATATAAATTAAGCTCTTATGCACCAACACAAAATAATAGCCAAGGACAGTACCGGTTAAGTACAATTTGATGGCAAACATTGCGCAAATGGCAGGAAAAAAAAAATATTCTTTACACATATATAATACAATATTATTAATTCCTCGAAAATACAGCAGTGAACCACATACCCTTATAATCTCTACATGCTGCGGTGATGTATGGGTCTAAAAAAAAAATTTTCTCAGGTATTTACTGGAACCAATAAACCAAGTACATTTACAACTTCATTCATAATTTCATATAAAAAAAAGTCTTTTGCAAAGGTGTTCTCCGGGGTTTTCTGAACATTTCCATCTCAGATCTAGAGAACATTCAATGAAAGCATGTTAAAAGCAAATTAGATAAAGAAACAGCAAACAGGCTCATGGATACAGTGCAGCTACTTAATGAGGAACAAGCTAATTGGGCTGTAGCAGTAGAAGGAATGCCTTTAAAGAACCATCATAATCAAACTGATTAGAATCAATTTGAGGATCATCCTGAAAATACATCTTGAACCAATCAGTTGAGACCTTTATGTCAGTCTTTCTAATGCAAGTACGAAAGAGAAAAGATGCTTTTTGTACAGGTTTTGATGTTTCCTAATTGGTTCAGCAAGCTCCAAAAGTCCCAAAAATTATTTTTTTAAACTAGGTATAAATGCAAAATGTCAAACTCTTAGAAACAAACAAACAATTTAAAAAAATCTTAAAGAACCCAATGTCCAAGATACAGTATGGTTCGCTCTGGTTTTATTTTTTATTCCTTTACTGGTCCGGGGCCATGTGCCGACTGGGCTGGAAGTTGAGCTCGGAAATGACTCAGATGTAATCCTGGACATTCCTGATTCCAACACTGATTTTAAGGAATTTTGAATAAAATATTGCTGTAGGTTACAAAAAAAAAAAAAAAAAAAAAAAAACCTGGATCGAGACCCAGGCAAAATGGATTCAGGCTGTGGCAACTTTCCCGCTCGAACTTCGGCTTACAGGAAAGCTATTTGACCTCTGAATGTTTTATATGGCACAGGAGGCAAAAACCATTATGATCACATTTGACTACTCTATTCAAGGGAAGTTTAATCAGAATGCATTTAGGTGGAAAAACCCATTAATCCGTTCACATCATGAACACATTACAGGTCAAATGAACACAAATTATGCCCCTATTGATCCAACACCTCCTGACCAAGCTTGCCTCAGGACCATTAATATAATCCATCTATAGCTCACTTTTCTCCACCTTGATTCCGTAGGAAGCGTATGCACAGTCCTATAACCAGCATTCTGGTGCTAACAACTTTCCCTCCCCGCACTAGACTCCAGGCCTCGCTCTCACTCGCTGGATATTTTCTCCAGCTAGTGTACACAAAAGGTTTATTTTTAACCATTCCACACATTAGACAACAGAGCGCAGCTGACAGGCCCAGAATGAAGGAGCCATTACCTCATCACAATAGCAGGGGAGAGGGGACGCAGAGACAATGGGGCGAGGGGGAGAGGAGTCGAGGCCACTGAAGCTCACACTGGACTCGCACAACTCTATTTGGCCCTGGATGGCAAGCGAGATCGAGAGAGAGATGTAGCGCATGTGCCAGCTGGGCTGGAAGTTAAGCTCGGAAATGACTTTAGCTAGTGGAGTGGAAGGAGAGAAGAAATGAGGAAAAGCTGATCAATTTAAAAAGAAAGAAGGTTGGCTTTTTGGAGGTAATCTGCCTGAGAGAAACAAAAGTACCCGAGTTTGGAACCTTTGTAAAGCAAATTATGACGCGACTGATATTTACTTGGATGGGATTTTTAAGCACACTTACTTTTACTTTTGTGGTTCTAAGCAAAACATTTTCCTCTCATTGATTGGTCAGCATTTTCACCCACCAAATTCAAAGCCTCTGTCTAACTGAGCTTGAGTTAGCATCAGGACAAAAGGCTTAAAGGTTAGGGTCACCCCTTCACCCCACCCAGAATACAGACCTCTGCCCTCTGAACTCTGACCCTCCTGGCATTGTATAGCTAAAAATAATAAAATCGGTTCCAGCAGACTGTTCGGTCCTGCATAGTAAATGTAAGCTTCACTTTCTTTGCCTGCTCGCTTTATCTTTATCTCTTTCTTCTCTAACATTTAAATCAAGATTATGCCAAGATTACGTGGGATTCTGCTGGCAGATGGTGCTTTTGCACCGTGCTTAGAAAAGCCAAGAGTTGGCTGCACCACTTTCCCTTTCTTAATGAAAGAAAACAAATATTACTGCTTTCAAACGGCTTTGGGGGATTGGATCCAACAAGAAGGCATATGACGAGCTTAAATGTGTCGGCTTTCATCTAAGTGTTAATCAATAACACGTCGAACCACATGGCCGGTGTTATTACCAAAATGGAGAAAGTGGCAGGAAGTTTCCTTCGATAGAACAAAATTATGTAGAGCGCTGCATCCAATCTGACTAAACAATGCAGACAAAAGAAAGCTTTTACATTGTCTGCTAAGTCCTTTGTGCATGTGACGGGAACGACAGTGGTATGTTCTGTCCCATCCGGCAATTTCAACAGCTCTGGTCCTGACCACTCAATGTCACCCCCACTTTGATTTCTAAACTTTGCCTTTGTGACAGGATTCTTTGCAGATCAATAAAAAAAAATAAATTAATAAATAAAATAAAAAAGTCCTAGGAAGCCCCTGGAAGTCAGCTGCCCCCACCCACATTGCTCTTTGACCCTACTGAAGGCCTGACTGAGCAAAAACACTGCTCTTCCCATGAGGCCCCTGGAGGCTCCTGTTTCACTAGGGCAATGAAAGGGACTACTGTAAATAATGGGGGCCTGTTTGACCCCACCTTTGTCTGTGACGAGACCCCTGCATCCACTCTACTGTAACAGAGCCGACCTTTCACAATGGAGGCTCTCATGGTTCCAAGACCCCCAGGCTCATAGCGCTATATCCACAGAGGTAGGATTGAAAACTCAGACAGACCTGGACCCTGAGCTCCAACGCTTCTGTGCTTTTCAACAAATTCAATCAACGAGCCAAAATGTACTTCTGAGCTCCAAATCACTAACACTGAGCCAGAGGTTAAACAAACATCTCTCTGCTATGATATGAACACTAAAATGGGACGTCTGGACTGTTTTCACATAATAAATCCAGAAACAATCTTGCATTATACAGGCAAGTTGTGATTACAGGCAACTTTTACCAGATAAAGCTCAGACAAGAAGAAACTGGAAGTTCATTCGCTTCCTTTGTGACTGCAAGCAAACTGGCTCCATTAGATTGTCTTTTGTCCCGACAGCCTCACAAATATAAAATAACTGAATATGCGTAGGCACATTGAGCAGAGGGTCAAAATTCTGCGAGGTGTGTACCCAAGGCCATCTGTGGCAAATGCTTCTGTCCACAGCCAGAACTCACTGAGGACCTGTGTGTATATGTTTGCGTGTCCCTGTGTGCGAGAAGTCAGAGGCTAAGTAAAATACTTCCCCACTCTGCAGCAAGTGTTAGGGTACAGGAAGCTGAGCCCCAGAGATAAGACGTGATGTGGCGATAAGGCACCAACACCTGTTAAGGACTCCGGCTTCTACACACAGTCAAGGCATGAAAGACCCAGATTCAATGTGACTTTCCTTCACAACGAAGGTCAAGCTGGAAACATGGGGCAGAAATTTGCAGGACAGGGCTGCAGAGGATGGCGTGCTCGGGGAAGAAAGCATGGAGGCTCTGCATCAAGCCATGCCTAATGGTGTACGGCGCCTCCTGACAGCATCATCTGTATCTCCCTGCCATGGACACAAACAGCAGAAATGATGCGGTTTGAGTCATGACTTGTCACAGCAGGCTGCACTGGTGATCAGTCCAGTAAACGGAATGGCTTTTGGACTCCAGACAGCGAGGGAAAATAAAATACTTCAGCCTGAACTGAAAGGAGAAAGCTCAAGTCGCTGTAACGCGTCGATAAAAATCCAACCCCCATTTTCAGTGACAAGTCAAAAATGGGTGAGCAATAAAAATAAATAAAAAAAAAGGGGGGTTAGAGCTATATTCACTCATCCACACAACCACATTTCGACTCGTGTAGACTCACCGTGGATTTGAACAGGTCATAAGAATGATGAATGCACACCGCAAACAGTATGGCTGTGCAGGAGCGTCAGAAAACAACGGTCTCGTGGTCTAAAGATTTGTCAAATATTTCAGTTTTACACAATAGTCTTACTCATATGGATGATCGAGCGAGCCTTAACGGTCATATTGTTGACCACGCAATGACCAATTCGTGCGAGAGGGCAAGAGATAAAGCTCACTTCTGGCATAAATGAGAGCAGTGTGCCTGGTGAAATAGTCTCTCCTCTATTAAATTAGATGCATTATGAATTCCATAATGTAAGCGTTTCGAACTTGAGCCGTGTCACTCTGGATCTCCTAAGGGCACGCCATCCATCATTCAGCCAGTCACAACGGGTGCCTCGAGTCGGCAAATACATAAATTAATTATGGTTTTAAGCTTCATTCCACACTTTATCCAACTGATCCCCCAGGATTACGATGTGGCTTAAAACATACCACAAGGATTTGAGTTTCCTTACTGTGTCCGTTCAATATCTCAAATGCCGTCTGCTCAAGATAATGCCTTGAGACTAAATGAGGCTTCTTTGCTTGCAAAAAACAGTGGAGGAACGAAACACTCCGATGCATGGGATACCCATATATGAAGGAGCACCAATACAGTTTTCAAAGACTGCTGGACCAACACTGGGCCATAAACAAGTGTATGGAGTTCCACTGCTCCTACCTGTCCCGGCTGCACACAGATCTATTGTGATGGGTATTTTATGACCCCCTTCTTAGCACACTTGTATCGCTCTATCTGGGGCCCCTTGCCAGTCTCTGGCACCCTATTCAACAGGCAACAAAGCAGCTAATTAGAGCCCCTCTCGGTGGAAGCCCGTGGAAGGCTCTGATTTGATACTTCCAGGGGATTCCGGAGCCCCAGCAGTGCATTCACACAGCCCCCATGCACGCTTGGCTTGGCTCTTTGCTCTGGCCCTTCATTGTGCACGGAGCTCAGCAGCGCATTAGAATCACCGAGGGGGAACCGACATGTCTTCTTTCATGTGGCAAGAGCCAGAAACCAGATGCTAATGGGAAATTGATGGGATTAAAACACTGTACTTTGCCGGAAAGAGGAAACTGCTGGCTTATAAAGACCACTTGAATGAAAACACTTTCATGAAGCAGTAAAACTTTTCCTGGAAATAAGTACAACACGGGGATGTGGGTCACTAAGGAATATATTTCTACTAATACAACAACGTATTTACAACGGAGCCACTTCTTAGCCATTTTCTAAAATGTGGTATGTAATTTAAAATGATGAAATATTTTTAGACTGTCCAAATAATAGGGATGGGAAACACCAGTGACCGGACGATACGATATCACGATATCTTTATGCCGATATAAATATCTCAATTCAATATTGTTAATGTGTGAATAGTTTACATTGCGCCACCTGTAGGATCATAGAGGAACGACAACATTTTCCCCTCAAATGCAAACTCAAAATAAGTTTTTTTTTTTTTTTTTTTAATGAATTATTTTGGCATCAGTCACCACACAAAAGAATCATGACAGACAACTTAATCAACTCTCCCCCCCCAGCCCTACTAAAGAATACCAGGAATAGAAATCGGACTTACATTTGTAACATTCCAATTTAACACTTTTTGAACTTGATGAACATTTTGCTCCAAGGTGAAATGAACAATGATATAAAATTTATGATACCAATTTGCGAAGGCTATGAATGTAGTGGCCTTGTCCTTTAAATAAAAAAAAATAAACAAATAAAAACTGCGGTGTCCGACCTGAAGCAAACCTGGATATGTAGGATATACAACAACGCGTTATGCATAATTAAAAGTTTTTACCTTCTAAATAGGTACTTCAACCTATTAAAATGGACTGCAAAATCATTATGGGTTTCTATACAAATCTGAGCATTAATACTGCAAGTGACCACTTAAAGTATGTGAAGGCTTGAGAACAGAGAAAATATTTGACTTGCCTTTGCTTTCTTTCCCTGCCTTAACGAGGTGCATAGCAGAACAGTAGCCTATCAAAGAACCCCATGGTGACAAAAGAGAGTGCGACTAAAGCCTCCTTAAGCCGAGCTTGCCTGATGGGTAGAGGGTCAGAGGCCCGTTAACCAGCGGCTATTCAGCCCCATTGGCCAGGTATGGGAGGGTTTGGAGAGAGGCAACGGGAGGAAAAAAAAAAAAAAAAAAAAAAAAAAAAAAAAAAAACACCACACACAGGGCCTCCTTCGTACTTTGCGCCGCCCTGTTATCTCGGCTAGCCTGTGCTCGCTTCATCTCCATCGCTATGGCCACTGCTTAAACCTGATTTCAGTATGTGTGTGTGGTGAGGCAGAATGGCTTTAGATGTTCACAGAAAGCTCGGTGTGCCACCTGGCACCGTACTGGGCTCCCAGCACTCTGCTCTGACTGTAATCCCTTCATCTCCAGTTGCAGGCTGTAGATAAGGAGACGGCTAGTGAAAAGCACCTCGGTCAGAAAGCCCTGTGCACAACCAGCCTGTCTCTCCACTAGGGCACATGATGCTTATCGCTTTAATAAGACGAGGCTGCCTTGTCTGCCTATCTGTGTTTACTTTTACTTGGTATTCATGCCGGACTCACTAGCACTGCCTCTCATTTTGCAAAGGCTACAGGGAACCAAACTCAGGACTTATACTTATAAAAAGATCAGTTACTACTACTACTACTACTACAAAAAAAAAAAAAAAAAAAATTAAATAAATAAATTAATAAATAAATAAAAATACTATCACAAACAAGCAATAGCAAGCTACTTCTTGCTGGAAAGATGCCCTGACACCGTAGTAAAGACGTGAGGTCCGATCCATGTGATGTAACCCTGTGCTAAGTCTTTAATCGATACATCTCACTTCTCAACAGCAAAGACAGAAGCCAGATCTCAGATCAGAGGGGGCCGGTGTAAATCTTTACAGTTCAACCAGGCCCTTTTAAAGCCTGTCCATAACTGGGTGCCTGCCAACAGACGCCGCTGTGTTCGGGATGCATAAACAAACAACAGCTACTACACAATACAACAAGACAGGCAGATTTACTAGACATTAAGAATCCAGACCCTGCCAAATTTACAGAAATATAGAAGAATCTCTCCTTATTTAGTAGGAATAATCCAATTTCTTATCATGTGCAAAGAAAGAATCAAAACTATGTGAGAGGGATTAAATAAATCAGCAGCAGCTATCAGATTGTGTGTGTGTGTGTGTGTGTGTGTGTGTGTGTGTGTGTGTGTACTCAATATTCACTGCCTGGCCAAAAAAAAAAAAAAGAAGAAGAGAGAGATGTCATTCAATCACCTTTAGCTTTGATTACAGCACACAATGTGGTTGCCAGTTGACGGGTGAAAATGATTCCTCGTGCTCCCAGAACCACGCTTTCACAATGTGAGTCCTGAGCCGTTTAAGAACAACTCTCCTGATGCGATATCCTGGTCATTCAGTACACATTCAGGTTGTCAGCTGACTTTATATTTTATTGCCACATAACATTGCTAATCCTAGACCTGACCAACTGTAGCAAGCAGATCATAACACTGCCTCCAGAGGCTTGCACTGTGGGCACAATGCCTGATACGGGATAGGGGCAATCTGAACTCATCAGACCACGTGACCTTTCTCTGTTGCTCCAAAGGCCTCCAATTTTTTTCCTCCCTATAAAAACTCAAGCCTTTTTTTCTGATTAATCTCACTAAGAAGTGGTCGTCATCACATTGCATGTGTATGGAAATGCTCTTGCTTTCATCATTAAACATAGCTATGGTATTTACTGGTGATTTCTTCCCCCATGTGACTTCAAACCGTTTAAGTGATCTCCATACATTTCTTCTGCAAAGTTGAATAACGTTTTCAACGTTTTAATAACGTGCTGAAATGACTTTTTTTGGCTAGACAGTGCATTGTCAAATTAAGTATGGATAAATTTAATTCTAGAAAGAAAAGTATGCAAAAGTGATTTCCTTTGAAAAGTCAGCGGAAAAAGACATCAGAGATAAATCTGCCTCTTACTGTTCCATTATCCCAACAATACAGAGTCATATGATAAATGATTAACAATATCTGATAAATACCCTTAAGACCAAGATCAATAATGATAAATTACTTGTAATCAAAATGTAAAGAAATGACAGTACGAAAGCATGCTTTACCTCTTCATAAGAAATTTATACAAAGCATTAATTATATAACCTTTTTTTTTCTTTCCATCACAACCTTCCTAACAAGAAGAAAGAAAAAAAAACATTTTACAGTTTTACACAAAACAGGGCAGATAAACAGACTAAGTTTAATGGTGTCTTTATAGGCCCTTGGACCTTCAAGGGCTCTTTAAGTTCTTGGCAGGGTGACCCATTCGGCCACGTTTGCCCCAACTGATCAACTAGTAAAAGACGTTACCCCTGTGGCAGACTGGAAGAAAAACCTGTTGACCATGTTTACGGAGAAGGTGTGTGATAATCCAGGACATGAAGAGATTTACTCTGTCCAAAAGAACGTCATGAAAAAAAATTCACTTAATCCATTTTTTCCCCCCCTTTGCAAATGGTGACTATAACGTTTACAGCCAAAATGTTGGACAGCAGTGAGTGCTCGTTATAAGCCACATGGTCTGGCTCCGAAAGCTGCTCAGAGTCACAGTTGTTATGGCTGTTGCGTGAGCGTTGGTGGTTTTGTGGTGAAGCTCAGCTGCACTCATTGCCTCTCTCACATCGCTGCAGCCTGACGCTGGTGTTATCTCACCTCACAAGCTCCATGAAGCTTATCGAGCCAATCTGCTCTTGGTGTACTGGAGAGGAGAGCGCATGATTATCAGTGCCTCCGATATTCAAAGATAAGTCCAGGCTCCTGTTTAAACACCGAGCCTAACTGGGGTCCTGGCTGCATATAGGAAACCTGACATGGGGATTTTAATCAGCGAATTCAAGCTGTTTATTCATATAACGGTGAAGGCTGGTATACAGTAGAATAATAACCACATTAAGATCTAAATGGTGGAACAGCCAGTTATGTCAGTTAATTGAACTTAAATTTAATTGTGGCCTCAGTGTGAACATTTACTGGTTCTGCAGTCAAGTTTATAAAATAATGAATAGGCATATAATACAAAGCAGACCTAATAAAGTTTCCAGCAATAATCATTTAAAAGTTTTTTTTTTTTTTTTTTTTTTTTTTACCAAGTGTATTTAAATGCAGATGTGTCGGTACTACATTCACATTTAGGCATTTAGCAGACGCCCTTATCAAGAGCGAGTTACATTTTTCTCTCATTATACTGTACATCTGAGCAGTTGCTTGCTTAAGGGCCCAACAGTGGCTGTGGGGTTTGAACATGGGACCTTTCGAACCGTAATCCAATGTCTTAACCACTGAGCTACCCCTGACCCAAACATATTGAATAAGATCTAAAAAAAATATATATATATATAACTTGCCACTCTATTATAAAGTAGACAGATAAAGTAAGATTAGACAGACAGACCGATATACAGCAATTTAAAACCTAGTTGTGTAAAAAAAAATCTGTCTGTTGAGAAGGACATAGATAAACTACCAAAGTTCATCGATATCGATATACAGATATTGATGAACTTTGGCAATTTATCCATGACTATAAGACTTCAGTTTCAACGTGATGTTCCATATGCAAGGTAAAAGACACACAGGGGCACGCTGTTTTAGGAAAATAAACACTGATGTAGAGGTGTGTTAAGGCCTGGCAGAAACTATGCCTTCTAACCAATAGAAGTCTAGAATTCAAAACCTTACAGTACAAACAAGAAAAAGCCACAATACCATCTTCAATATGTTTCTTTAACATTTTCTGTATTCACAATATACGTCACAAAACGTAAAATACCCGCACCCAAATAAGGCACAAGAAACAGCACATTATATCCTCATATAACTCAGACCTATATGTAAAAAATAATGTAGGACGTGATAAATGTAATGTTTCCTGTTCATGTCATATAGCGCTACTGATTAGATAAAAACTGAACTATGATCATTTTATGCAGGCATGATGCACTTTGAAAGTAGCTCTAGTGTTCGAGCATCGAAATAAGGTGTAGGACACACTTTACAACCAGACTTAAAAGCTTAAGTTCAACTGGTAAACAGAACCGACCTAAGATGACCTCTTGGTTGGATTGTATATGAAGAGGCCAAGAAAAACACTGCTCTTTTTTTTTTTTCTCTTTATGCACGAGCTTTCACCTGAATTATTGCCATTCTCTGCAAGCTGATTATTTTCTTATCAGGAGCTTACTGAAATATTCCACTAATCCGGTCTCTGTGATGTCATGGCAGCGCACACTCTGCTCTCTATTGCAAAATAAATCAAAAACCAAGTGCAGAGAGTCAAATATGTCGCCAAAAAATTAAATAAATAAATAAATGAAAAAAGCCACGATTCTGCTGAGAGAGAGCTGCGATTTAGCCCTGGCAGGAAACCGCGGGTGACTGCAAAACAAACAAACCCTTTCATTTTAGGTAATCCAGAGTCATATATCTTTCCCTGATTCCATCACATAACTCGCAAGGTCCATTCCAGCGGGCCGTCTCATCGGCTCCCTCTTCGTCTTGGACCCGATCCACGTCTCACCGATATGACCAGAGCGCCGTGACATAACCCAGGGCATGGCTGAATAAATGGGCCACGCTAAATCCACGCAGTAAGCAAGCACTTATTTATACACACACACACATGCGTATATGGTCCCGTGCCATGTCTGGAAACGATTATAGCTAATTACGTTGACCTGTTTGTGCAAAATGAGCTTTCAAACAGAAAGATTTTTCACATTTGGAACTGGTGATGGCAGGGTCCCTGGCACAAGACGCTGGGAAATAATGTGTAATTACTCACAAGACCCGTCTCCCTGTGTGCCGCAAGCTGTCAGGAGTACAAGCCTGTAAATAGCCTTAGAAAACAAACACGGCCGTCTCTGTCGCACGACAAAAATCAACACTGGTATTCAAAAAGGAATCGAGTTAGGATTCGTGCCTTCACTTGATATTATGGCCAATAAGAGATGGAGAGATACGGCAATTAAATAAAAAGAAGCCTTTTAAACACCACAGCTGCTGCAAAGAACACTCTTCTACAGAAGATGAGTTGAGAAAAATGGTAGGGTAAATATTAATCTAAGAAATGTCTAAATGAAAATGAGCTACTTGTACAGCTAGCAATAAACACTAATGTAACCTATACTAAAACACAAAGTATGCTTAAAATACTTAAAGGGATTCTAACCAGTTTCACTTAACCAAGGCCTTTATTTTTTCCCCCCTAAACGCACGATACACCTTCAATACCACTCAAGCTCAATGAGTCAGCTCCTCATGATTCACTCGTGCTCCAACAACTTTTACATCACACACACTTCTCAACCATTTCCACTAAAAAATCATGTTTAAATGTCATAGAGAGTGACAAAACCTCAAGCTGGTCCTTATCTAATGAACACTTCTTTAATGGTTACAGTCAGCTCATCTACTTCCCCGTTCCCAGCCATAGCTTTGGAACAGGTTTGAAACCGAATCTTGGACAAATCTCGAACTTTAACCATTGGGCATTCCATCAGATTATGTAAAATCTTTACTGAGTCAGTAAATGAAACCACTGAAAAAAAAAAATGTCATTCAGTCAGCAAGTGGCAGCTAGACAAGCGCTTACGTAAGCAAATCATGAAGAGAATCGTTGTGAAAGAATTCTTGAAGGAAAAAATAAACACGACTAAGATGTCACTCCTTTGTATCGCATTTGTGAAATTGTACATAAACGTAAATGTGCCAAGTGTTTCCAAACCCGCGCGTCGGGATTTCCATCCCTCAACGGCAGCACCCCCTCCAGCTATGCCGACGTGAAGCAGAGGCCAGCCGAGCGGCCAAAAGGTTACAGCGTGGAGGTCGGCCCAGGCCCTGCACGCAGCCCTCATTTCCTGGGCTGGACACTCGGCCCCTCTCATAAAGCTAATAAAGGCTCTGGTTGTGGTGGGAGGCTCGTCACTGGCCACGCGGTGGGGGTCAAAGGCTAGACTGCAGGCTGCTTCCCATTAGCCAGCGTTCTCCCCAGGTGTTGCTAATGGACCTGAGCAGCGCCTCTCCAGGAGCTCTCACGGCCACTAGAGCAGGCCTGGAAATGATCAGCACCCGAAGCCCGAGCTCTACCTCAAGCACAAGCAGATCACACACCATGCAAACGGGAACAAAATTAAGGAGTTCAGATGATCATATGTATAGACTTTAGAGCATCAGATGACAAACTATGGTCGGCGAAGCATCACCACAGAACCCATAAATATTTAATTTACTTTTTGTAAATTAAGTAGATTATTGATAATTTAATTAATTAAGTTATTATTTATTTGAAAGCCATAACACATTAGTAAACTTATTAAATTCAAGGGATTAGACAAACAAGCTAAAATATAAGTGTTTAATCCAAACCTAAGTAACTGAAAAACAAGTAAACTAAAACAGAAATAATAATAAAAAATAATAATAATAATAATAATAATAATAAAGCTATATAGCTCCAATAAATAGACAAAATGTTCCTGAAATGAATTGGTGCCGAAAGGATCATTAAAATCTATTTTGGATTTTAAAGAGATCCACGGCTCCAAAATATTCAGAGCTCCAGCTGTAAACTGCAGAATTATGTTAAAGCGTACACCCTTTCTAAATGATTTACAGATCATTTCATTTTATTTGCAACGCTCCAAAATCCTGTTAAAATCGACAGACCTTGTTTTCCTCAGTGTTTTGTCTATAAATTTTCGACATAAGTTAAAGGGAATTCATGTATTTGTTATAAATAAATAAATAAATAAATACGAAGGGTCCCTGACCATTAGACATTTATATTTTATCTGTTTTTTTTATTAAAATTAAAAACAATTTTAATTTCATTAATTGTAAACATAACATAAATCAACAGAAAATCAATATCAGCCTTGTAATTTAAACTGCGTTATTAAACCTAAAACATTCTAGATTTAAAAAGTTTTTAAATATACACATGAACACGAATGACAAATATAATTATATCTGGTTTCTATTCAACAAATCATTAACTCTTCAGCTGTAAAACAACAACTTTATGGTTTCCAAATTTCTTTCCTTTCATTTCAACCTGATGAACTTCAATACTGACACGCTCCTTATTCCTCACTCCTTTGCTAAATGATAAAATTATTCATGTTTGCAGAACATCAATTTCATGTGGAGATGAGGAACTTGCATTTTTATAAGAGAGCGAGATACAAGGATAAATTGGTGATGTATTAATGCATTACTTTCACAGCTTGAAGTAACGGAAACTGACCTCTAACATAAAGATAAGAAATCAGCAGCCACCTTCGTAAATGATCTTCAACTGGCAGCTTCTTTAACCAGAGCTCCTTAATCAAGGAACTTACACATGCATATCTTCTATTTCTTCACTTCACTGACCAACAGTACTAATTGTATTGAGTCAGTGCATGCACCCTTCCTTGAATTAAAACAACGAGGTAAGTTAAAGACTGGAAGAAAACACCCCCCACACCAGTCGAGATGAAGAACTGAGCATACACCTTCACATGACAGGGAGATGATGAATATTAGAACCCACTCACCTGTGCTGCTCCACAGCCTCGTTGTCAGGCAGTTCCGCACCGCAAACGTTGCAGCGCTCGTTTTGCCCACCGCGTCCGTCAGGCTTCATGCCAGCCGCTAGCTCGCCCAACTTGTTGAAGAACTCCCTCTGGATGAAGCTCTGTGGCAGGAGGCTGCCATAGGTGCTGAAGTCCATGGACATAGCTAGAGCTGGGGACATGTGCAGGGTCGAGGCCATGGAGGCGGGCATGGAGAGCAAGGCCTCACTCTTATGGTTGTGTGGCAGGCCATACAGAGAGACCAGATGTTTCTCAGTCATACCTGCCATACCTTCCAGCCCCATGTGGCTGACCTCAGTGGGGTGATCGACTAACCCATCCTCACGGACATACTGTAACCCACGGGCGCTGGTGATTACGCTGCTTCTGGTGGGGGTACCAGGCCCATCACGGCTCTTATCGCCATCACTATTGCGGTCACCGTTGCTCGAGGTGCTGGACTCCATAGCTCTGGGGCTCTCACGACCATTAGCATCATCCACCTGCATCATTTCTGTTTTAATCTCTGTCATTATAGAGTGAGGGTTGCCCAGGAGGATCTGCTCACTGCCCAGACCATGCTGCATGCTGCTCTGCAAAAGAGATTGGCCAATGCTCATCAGGCTGTCCACTGCAGCTTTGGTTGGGCTCATTGTGGAGAGACCGAAGGAAGTGGAGACAGATGGGCTCTGATCTACGATGCCGGACAGTGCTAATGCTTGCTGGGCAGTGGACATGTAGCCGCTATCGTCCATGGAATGCTTCTTGGAGCCGGCAGTGCTCCTGCCATGCCTCCCTTTGTGCTCATCATCCTCCTCCGTACCACCGTCGTTCATGTTGACCTCCGCATCATTCTCATCCGAAGACTGGATGGTCTCCAAAATCTTCAGGCATTGCTCCTCAAGATACTCTATCTCGAGTATCTCTGCTGCATACAGCAGGTCATCCAAGTCTTCCACTTTTGCTTGAAGCGTGGCAGTGTAAGCATACTCAAGAATCTGTTGGAAGGTCTTTGGCGAAAGAAAATCGAGGGTATAATGCTGGCTGTTGCGATGGAAAAGGATCTCAAACATCTTGCTGGTGCATGCCAGTACTGTCCGGTGAGCGTGGAACTCCTGGCTGTCCACCATGATGACCACATCACACAGCGTACCGGCCAGGCGCATCTGATTGGCCTTGTGCAGCAGCGCAGCGGGGTGGTTGGGGTTCTGGAGCTGTATCATACCCATTTTAGTCAGATCCATAACGTCTCCGTAACCTGCCAGGCCAATTCATGAGTCTCTCTCTCGTTCCACTCAGCAGTCTGTTCAGTTATCTTTGTAAACAAGATAAAGTGAGTCTAGAGAGAGAAGGACAGAACAAGAGAAGCCTCAGATAAATATAATCAGGAATGTGTATTACATGTTCTTCATTGATCCGAGTTACAATGTGCCAGACTGTTGTTTTGTAATTTAAAATTCTGTAAGCTTCACATATAACCTCCAATAACAGTTTTTAGTAAATCTCCGCTCTCAGCTGACCTTAATCTCAAAGCATAGGAGCAAAACCAAACTACTGTAAATTACTAGCAAACACAACAAAACCTTTGTGTTCCAGACTTAAAACAATGGTGCAAATCACCACCTATGCCTCTCAAAGAGCTAGTCAGTCCCAATGCGAAGCCTGAAAGTGTTGCATTAGCACTAGGAAACCCTGCCTGTAATCACGCTTTTGTTTTGGTGTTCGAAGCTTGCTTCACAAAGCCCATCAACAGCCGCCTGAAATGAAATGGCATCTTATTCAGTATTCGCATCACAGAGTGGGATAGGGAGCGGAGCACGGAGGGTGAGGCAAGCTGTTGCCAGGAACAGTTGGAACAGAGGATGTCACAAAAGCTCAGAGTCTGAGTGGCAACAACGCGCCCACCTAAAGCTGCTTTTTAAAATGTTAAAGCGTTAACGACTGCAGTGCAAAGAGCGCAACACAAAGATGTTTTCTGAATGAATTAAGGATTGCTTTAGAGATAACACTTCGAATAAAACACCATGCGGATAGAGGACAGAGTGTCTGCTTTGGTGTTTTTTTTTTTTTTTGCTTTTTTTTTTTGGTGGGGGGGGGGGTGTTAGGAGTTAAACATGTATATGTGAAATAAATACAAGATCATTTTTAGAATTGGTTCAGCATGGGTGTATTAAGTGAAATAATTTTAATACAAATGAGAAGACTAAAGAAACAGTCACACCAATATGTATACATTATAAGGAAGTCAAAAACTGCTGTTAAAACTAATGCATGTATAATTGTTATATATTATATACAGTATATATAAGAGACAAGTTACATAGTGTATAGCTAATATTTCAATGTCCAAGTCTTCCATTCATTCCAAATTACCTTTTAGGCTTACAGTATAAAGCTGACAAAAATACACTGCACAAAATATATTATTGGTAATATTATTTTGCAAGTTTTTATATGCAAACTGCTAATAATGTACGCACACACATTACATGATATTTCATATCCAGCCAAACTACACTGATTGGACACAAGGTGGAAATGTTCATAACTTCAATACAGTGTCATACAGTAAGCAGGAGTAAAGCCGCGTGCGCCGATGCGAAAAGCTGCAAAACCGCGTTTTAAGGTGACATCCTGCTAATTAAATAAGCAAATAAACAATAGGACGAATAAATCCAGACTCATGTTGTGTTTGCAGTAAATATCATTGATTGGTTTTACTGCACGTCTTCATAAAATCGCCATCAATGTCAGGGTGAAACAGCAATCAGTGCAGTTGCCTGAGCGCGCGCTGGCGGTTCACCCCGTGCGCTCCAGAAAATGCATGCACGCGCATCAAACAACCAGCAAATAATCACATCATAACCTTTGGAGTCGTACGAAACACGTGAGCCCAATATCTTGGCTTTTGTAATACCAGCGAGCCTCCAAGGCGAATTAAAACCACGCATGCAGCAGCGGATCGATATTGGAGTTTACGGACGAGTTTACGCTCGCAGGTGATTCTGTTTAAAACGAAATGGCAGTGTTACGGCTCGAGCGCACTGTACGAAAATGACGCCAAGTTATCCGGGATCAATCAATCAGTCAATCAATCAAATCAATCAATCAATCAAATCGGCATGGACGCACAGCATGCATGATCACGCAGAAAGGTCCACTCAGGTCTGCTCATGCTACCAAGACCCGGTTTTGTCCTGTATAAAAAAATGTAAATGTTTCAGTCATTTGGACATGTGCATACAAGAATGAAGCCAGGATGAGCAGTGTGATCACGTATATTCCAAACAATGTCAACATTGCATCGGCGTGCACGGAGATGAGGAGCACCGACTGTAATATGCGTGATATGCATCAGGTGCTTCACTGACAGCAGTGCCACTTTTTACTCAGAGCAACTTCCTCGCCTGTTCTTCTCTCCGTTTCAACACGCTGTCGCTTTAAATGTAGCGAGCAAACAGGCGAGGAAGTTGAGCTCAAAGCGTGTTTTGTAAGCAAACACGTTACGTTTCGTCAATCACTGACGCCAACAACACTCCGACCTGCGCCGCTGCCCTCCCTAAAAAAATATATATAAACACTCCAGCTTTCCGGTAAGCCGTGACCACGCCGATCCGCGGTGCTGGTCCCCTCCCGCCCTCCGGTTACTCACCTGCAGGTCGCTCGCACGCGCCGCTTCCGTACAGGGCTCTTTATTGAGGAGACTCGTGCATACAGAGCGCAGTTCACAGTACCCGCTCTCGCGCGCACTGACTCCCCTCCGCGTCCGCCTCAGCAAATCAACGGCGCGGTGACGTCAGCGGCCGCTCGCCTTCATTAAGCGCCGCGCGCACGAGCGCTGCGAAAGCGAGACACCTAGGGGGGCTGCAGGGGGGCTGCAGAAATCAGGCCGCAAAACCCGGGGTCACGTCCAGCAACTCGAATAATAATAATAATAATAATAATAAATTTATTATTATCTGAAAACATCAAATATCATAGGATGGAAAAAAAAACTATTAAAAAATAAAGTCTGATTAAACTAAGAAAACAATATGCAAAGCATAAACATGTCAGCATACTGTATGTGTAAAGTTGTTTTTATATACAAAATAATAACACAATGGAAATATTGCATGCAACAGTAACAGTAATAATAAAAGTAATGAATTATGTATTATAGTAATGTACTGTATTTGTAAAAAATAAATAAATAAATATATATATATTTGTTTTGTGTAATTATTAGTAAGGACATTTAAATCAATATGTTTGTTTTAAGACTGACGTTTTTTACTTTTAAATTCATTATACTTTATGCAAATATATAACATGCAACATAATTATACTGTATGTTTTTCCTCTTTACTCATTTCCCCCTTTTTCTTTCCGTTCTTGTTCACGCATTAAAATGAATAATGCAAATACAACCAATAATGAAAAATACAACTAAATTTTTAAAGTACATTTTCTTTATATTACTTCACATTAATATGTACTATGTAGGTTACAAAACAAAATGAAAACACTGGAAAACATTTTTAATTATTAATATAGTTGCTGCTGTTGCTATTAAACCTCTTTAGCTTCAACAACACTGGTCAGTCTAGGTGTATTTGACATCACATTACAATATTTCTATTTATTTTATTTATTTATTTATTTATTTATTTAAAGCCAGTTTTTTGGAAGAAATTAGACTTAAGATGAGCTTCATTCATTCATTAATTCATTCAACACAATCTGGCTGCCTTACTATAATAATTTTGTGTTTTTGCATGCTCAATAAATCCTGAGGCAACAATCTCTCCAACCTGTTACATTTTTCTCCTCTTCACCCACCTGTACAGCTCTCTGACAGGCTTGAAACTGAAATGAAAAGCTTGCAGGATTGTGTTTGTATCCAGTGTTACCCAGCTTCATGCCCATCTGCCTTAATCAGGGATAAAGAATAATGTAAAAAAAAAAGAAATCATCACCATAATCTGCACATAATCCTTGTTACATCAGAGATGAACAAACCTTGAGGTAGAAGAGCAAAACGATAATTCTGTACTGTACGTGTCTCACTAGATCTCGGTGCATTCATAGTAGTTAAAACTCATCATGTTTAAAGCACATTGAGAGGCAGGGGCTGCTGACAGATGCACACACTGATGTCTTTGTTAGTGTTTGACCACACCAATATAATGAGCTATCCGAGAGATGGGGAATTCTATTCGTTGCCAAGTTCAATACAAAGGTTCTTTAACTGTACAAGTAGACACGATGTTGATTCATAGCCAGGAGTTATATGGATTATTTTTTTAAAACTTACTCTGTAAGAGCATAGCTGCCATATCTGTTAAACTGTCATACAGTATCTGTTAAATATACAGTAGATGAGGTATACATCTGCTGTCCTTAATTTGGTCCAATTTTGGTCCACATTTTGCTTTGCTGTTCCTCACTTTTTTTTCTTTTTCGTTTTTACACAATAGGCAGAAGAGGTAGCAGCCGTAACAGTTGACTTTTGAGCTCCTGCTCTGAATAGGCTCTTTTTACACTTATAATCTCAGTGGTGCCCTGGGACTTGGGCCCTGCCTCCATCACCTCTGACCTCTACCTCTGACCTTGGCTAGATTTCCTCCTGTACAAAACCCCCTTCTTTGTGACCAGTATACTATAATGCCTTTTCCAAGCCCTTAAGCACATACACTTAAAGCCCACCTTTAAAGTTATAAGATAATACACATTGTTTTCTGAAAACATCAAATATCATATAGCGAAAAAAAGAATCTAAGTCATGACAGCATTTTGAAAATGAAATATTGAATATTAAAAAGAAAGTCTGACTAACCTGAGACAACAATATGCAAATCCTCAAGATGTCAGGATATATGTAATATGTTTGGTATACAAAATCATAACACATTGAAAATAATGTTGAAAATTTCAGTTTGACTGATGCTTTAGCTTTTGGGATATGAACAATAAACAGAGCTGAGCGTTGGTATGATAATCTCATGGAAATGTAAATCATTGCATGCATTTGTGTTTTTCATGGTGATGAAAGTAATAAAGAAGTTTCATGCTGCCTAATAGACAAATGCTTTCATTACAGAACACAAATATTTCATTCAGTCAAAGCAACCTTTAACTAGGTTTATACCACAGTGCTGTTGAGTTCTCTATACTAATTTATTCTGCTTGGTGTTGATAATGAATCGCTTTCTACAACAACAGCTCTGACAGAAGCCCCAGCTATAATTCAAATCAGACGCCAATATTAATGATCTTGTTGTAATGCGTTATTATATATACAGCCACAATTTACACAGGGAATTGTATGGTGGACACTCCACATGAATGGTAAAAAAATAATACTTTTATTATTAATACTCATTTAGTTAGAATTTTTGGAAGGAGTCTCTGGAGTATTTCTAAAAGTAAAAGTTAAAAGTGTTTCTTTATGTTTTCTGACATAGGAAAGTCTTTCTTATTTCTCACTGGGCTTTTCCTTTTCACAGTAGCATGACAACTTGCATCTTAATGATGCCAAGCAAGAGAAAAAAGGAGAGGCTGGTAAAGGAATGAGTCTTTATAGCTGCCAAACATGAAAACTCAATAATTTCAAGGATATTCCACAATATTAAATATAAAGAAATTGATAAAAAGTGCAATATGCAGTGAAAAAAAAAATATTCATGTATTGACATATTTGAATTAACGGCAGAATTTTCACTCGGGTAAATTATGAATATCTAATGAATATAAATAATGGTAAAATAAGTTTATGTACTGTATAATTCATGAAATAGAAATAAGTACATGTACAAACTTGTACAGAATTTATTATAGTTAAATAGATATTCAAAAATCAAAATGTGAACGATGCATGAGGCCAAAATCACTTTTTTTGAGAGTTGCTGTGTTTTTTCAGAATGTTTGTTTGCAAAATGCTTTTAGATATTCATTCATTCATTTTCTATACCGCTTAATCCTGTGTTCAGGGTCGCGGGGGACCTGGAGCCTATCCCAGGAGACTTCGGGCACTAGGCAGGGTACACACTGGACAGGGTGCCAATCCATCGCAGGGCACACACACATACACACACTCACACACCCAATCACACACTACGGGCAATTTAGGAACGCCAATTAGCCTAACCTGCATATCTTTGGACTGTGGGAGGAAACCGGAGTACCCGGAGGAAACCCACCAAGCACGGGGAGAACATGCAAACTCCATGCACACAGAGACGGGAATCGAGCCTGGCCGGGGAATCGAACCCAGACCCTGGAGGTGCAAGGCGACAGCGCTAACCACTACACCACCGCGCCACCCTGCTTTTAGATATGAATTGAAATAAAATTCTTTTTATATATTAGAAAAATAAAGCATTTGGGTATGTTCACTCATAAGAAAATAGTAAATTTTGGTGTTGCTGGGGTACATAAGCTTAATCACATAACTGACTGTTAATTGTTTTCTTATAACTGCAAATTCCCATGTGTTTTTTTCCTTACATAATGTCTTTGCCCTGCCTATTTTAAGTTTATGTTTAGAATCACAGCAAAGGGTGATTTTTAATGAAATTACAATACCCTTCGGAACTCTTAATCAAGCTCAGATTGGCCCACCCAACATGTGACATCTGAATAAAACCAGACCTTCTTTCCTCCTGCTCCAGAGAAGAAGAAGAAGAAGAAGAAGAAGAAGAAGTAGAAAAATGGCCACCGTTCTCATTGTTAATGGGTTGAAATGGCAATGTTTACCGAACAGTTTTATTTACTGAGCACATGTTTACCTCTCTCTCTCTTTCTTTCTCTCTCTCTCTGCCTGTGCCTGTTTGGTCAGATGCCAAGGTGATCTCCTGATCAATACAGATCTGGTATCAGCAAGCAGGAGAAAGAGAGAGAGAGGAGCTGCCTCATTAACCCTGCCGCTTCCAGGTAACACAAGTCTCCTAATCAGAGGTAAGCTGACCCTACAATCGCAGAGCAGCACCTTGGACATTACAGGAGGCAAATACCAGTTAGCAGTTAAGGCTCTTATTAACCTGTGAGAGAGAAAAAAATACATAATTATCCAGTAAGTCTAATTACAACTTTTAGCTCACCTTGTGAATATACAGCCTGCTATTAGACTTAATGTGTCATAATGTGTTTCAGAGCTGCTTGATGAGAGGAAAGGTTGGAAAGTTCTTTGTAAACCTGAATCAATGCGCTCCAGTCAGAGAGCGCTCGGAGGAATTCCAAAGCCTCTGCAGAAGGTGGAGGAGGTGGTGGAGGAGCTTGTGGTGGTGGTGGGGCAGGGCTATGTTAGTGATTGATGTGTCTGTATTTGTGCTTTGTTAGTTGTGTCCTTTTAATGGACTGCAGATGCGAACGGTCTTGGTGCAACAGCTAATTGCTCATGTTTAGAATTGGAAAATAAACTGGAAAGACACAGTGATGTTGAACAGACAAAGTTATTTAAACCATGTAAAGAAAGTGAACAAGTGGGTTTTGTTTACCATTCTCTCTTTTTTCCATCTTACTTTATAAATCCCAAAAGATTTCCAGAGAAAGTGAGAGAAAAAAGAATCATCTTCAGCATTCCGCCATTACTACACTCTTTATCTAATCTTTAATCTAGCGTCCTTCCTCATCTGAGCCACAGAGCACTTAGGATCACAATGCACAGTTTACTGTAGAGATCACCTCAGTGTTTTCTCATTATTTGGTCATTAATCATTTAGATAAAGGCCTTTCTTAAGACTTGATGTATTGCCTGAAATATTTGCATTTTAACAGATCATTTACCATTCACTGAAAGTTTGTTAAAGTTTATCAAAGTGCCTATATACATTAACAACATGCCTAAAACAATGTTGTATTATTTCGTGATGTAACAGAAAGGTTACACAAACGTTTCTTTTTATTAACAAAATTGTTACAAAATATTGTAAAAACCTTAAAACCCTAAAGAAGTACCATATTACAGTAAATGATACAATATTTAAAAATGATAGCACTTTACAGTAAATTATAGCATCCACATACCTGTATGTATAACTAAATCAATAAAGAGATGTAAAAAGCATAAGCTTTTATTTTTATATTTTTAAAAAATCGAGAGATTTCCCTACACTCATATTTTGAGACTGCTTTTCTTATAGAAATAATAGAATACAGCTTATATGTACTGTATGCATTTTGTATTGAATAAAAGTTGGAAAAATGCATTAAACTTATGAAAAACTACGTGACATTTCCTACAGTCTCAATTTTATAAACTCATTGCTTACATTTCTTTCTAAATAATGTGATATATTATTCAATTCACTTTCAGTGTTTAAACTTTTTTTTTTCTAGAGCTACAGTCATGACAGAGGTTTACATCCTCCAACAGTTATACAATTTCTACTTACTGTAATAATTTAATGCTATCGCAATTTATACTTATTAATATTAAATACAGTATATAACTTTAAATGGAGCTACATTATTATGTAAAAACTATGCCTCATATCAGAATCCGGTACTAGTATAAATTCAGCATATATGTACAAAGAAATAAAACAAATTTATACAATTGTGATGATTTAGATATGAAGTTTGCAGTGCTAAAGTAGAAGCTATAAGCTTCCTCATTTTTAAGTCCATAGTTCAAAAAAGCAAACATTTTTGGGCAATATACTAAATTAAGATAAAAAAGGAAGTTGTCTAAAATAATTTTGCTGAATTGTCATTTTAATATGGCATGACAATTTCAAATGCAGCAGACTTTATAAAATTTTTTTGTAGTGCTCATGTACTTGATAAGGCCAAATTGTAACAAACAAACAAACATACAAACAAACAAACAAACAAACAAACAAACCATCATATTTAAATACAATGAAATATAAAAAAAGAAATATAAAAGTATAAGAGTGACTCTTCTGCTCTCCACAGTTGCAAGGAATGGTTTTTGAGTTAATGTGGACTTCCTTTCAGCTGTACCATTATTCTGCTCTCAACTCTCTGATCAACAAGTCATTCGAACCTATAGAACTGGAAGGTTTTGTTATTTTACCCCATTCTGTGTAACTTAAAGAGAAGTTGTGTTTAGGTTTTCCTATATGGTATGTAGAACCAAAGTTATTATTTTTTAAATGAGTAAATAATGAAATATTAGAATAGTGTAAAAAAATATATGTATTACTATAAAAATTACTATATTATTATTAATATTATTAATATTATTATTATTAGCTCAGGGTAGCTCAGTGGTTAAGGCATTAGACTACGGTTCGGAAGATCCCAAGTTCAAACCCCACAACTACCACCTCAACTGATGTATAATGAGATAAAAATGTAAGTCGCTCTGGATAAGAGCGTCTGCTAAATGTATATTGTTGTTGTTGTTGTTATAAATACTTATATTATTATTATCTAAACCAGCCTCTCGGGCACTAGCAGGAATGGCACCGTCAAAGTCACAGATGCCTTATTTTTTCCCTATTCTGATGTTTGATTTGAAATTACCTGAAGGTCTTGACCAGTATCTCCATGAATTGATACCTTGCACTTCTGTGACAATTTAGCCATGGAGTTAAATTAGCAGACTTTACAGACTTTAAACTTAAAAATCGAAATAAACTAACTAACTAACTAACGAACTAAGAGACAAAAACACCCTCTTTGACATAAACATCTCTGCCAAGTCATAGAGATCACGTTTTCCCCCATTATGATGTTTGATGTGAACATTAATTACAGCTCCACATCTGTACCTGCATGATTTTATACCTTGGCCTGCACCAAATGACATTGCAGACAGATTGGTGGCTCAAGTCTTTTGCACATTATGTATTGTATAAAATGTTAGAGATACAAGTTCAGTACCTTACACAAAGTTTCTAGTGGACCAGCTGTTTCAGACAAAAACTTAAGTTAATGTATTTTTTTGATGGCCATTTCATACAATAATTAAATTTTATTAATTAATCCTAAATCAAATTACCATTCTTCTACTAGTTTTACTATTTACTACTTTTACTATTACAAATAGGCCCTGCTGTGAATAAGAGAGAGGTTAAGAGTTTTGTGAAAGTGAAACTTGTTTATATTTCATATAATAATTTCTTTTCTTTCTTTTTTTTTTTACTTTTAGCTTGAATTAACAAAACATTCTATAAAGGTCAGCTTTTTGGGATAAACTGTCCTCTCTTATGTATGTATATAAAAAGTGCTGTGAAAAAGTTTTTTTTTTTCATATTTGTTACACTTAAATGATGAGATCATTTTAATATTACTCATAACCTGAATAAATACAAATTGCATTTTTAATATGATGTAGAAAATGACCAAACCTGCCTGGCCCTACTGTATGTGAAATAGTAATTGCCAAATCAAGAATGAACTGTAATTAACAATTTTACTTCACACACCCAGGCTTGATTACTGCCAGTTGAATCAAGAAATCACTTAAATAGATCTGTCTCACAAAGTCAAGCACGCTAAAAGATCTCAAAAAGCACCATATCATGCGATCTAAAGAAATTCACAAACAGATGAGAAACAAAGTAATCGAAATTGATTGTTCTGGAAAAAGTTATAGCCATTTCTAAGGCTTGGGACTCCAGCGAACCATGGCGAGATCCATTATCCACAAATGGAGAAAACTTGGAACAGGGGTAAATCTTCCCAGAAGTGCCGAGAAAGAGCCGAGAACAACATCTATAGATTTGCAGGCCTCACTTGCTTTAGTTAAGGTCATGATTCAACAATAAGAAAAAGACTGGACATCCATAGAAGAAATCCAAGAAGCAAAACCATTGCTGACCAAAATGAACACATTCTCATCTCACATTTGACAAAAGACGGTTTGATTATGCCCAAAACTTTTGGGCAAATAATCTGTGGACGGACGGAACATTCCAAAACCTTTTGTAACGTGTTTGTTCTGTTACATCTTGCACAAAACTAAGAGCATTTCATAAAAAGAACATAAAACCAACGGTCATGTATGGTGGTGGTAGTGTGATGTTCTAGGGCTGCTTTGCAGGTTCATGACCTGGACGACTTGTCATAATTGATGGAACCATGAATTTTGCACTTTTGGAAAAGAGAATGTCCGGCCATCAGTTTGTGACCTCAAGCTCAAGCCCACTTGGGCTATGCAGCAGGACAATGATCCGAAACACACCAACAAGCCCAGCTCTGAATGGTGTGGCCTAGTCAAAGTCCAGACTTGTGCTACGGCTGTGGCCTTAAATGGTCAATTCATGCTTGAAAACTCTTTAAACAATTAAAACAATTCTGCAAAGAAGAGTGGACCAAAATTTATTTACAACAATGTAAAAGACGCAATGCCAGTTATTGCAGACGCTTGTTTGCAATTTTTGGCACAACCAGTATTAGGGTTAGGTGCAATTACTTTTTCACATACGTAGGGCTAGGCAGGTTTGAACAGATTTTTCCTTAATAAATGCTATCATCAATTAAAAACTGTATTTTGTATTTACTCGGGTTTGTTTGTGAAGAATGGAAAATAGTTTGATAATCTGAATCATTTAAGTGTGACACATACAGTGGTGTGAAAAACTATTTGCCCCCTTCCTGATTTCTTATTCTTTTGCATGTTTGTCACACTTGAATGTTTCTGCTCATCAAAAACCGTTAACTATTAGTCAGAGATAACATAATTGAACACAAAATGCAGTTTTTAAATGAAGGTTTACGTTTAAGGGAGGAAAAAAAACTCCAAATCTACATGGCCCTGTGTGAAAAAGTGATTGCCCCCCTTGTTAAAAAATAACTTAACTGTGGTTTATCACACCAGAGTTCAATTTCTGTAGTCACCCCCAGGCCTGATTACTGCCACACCTGTTTCAATCAAGAAATCACTTAAATAGGAGCTACCTGACACAGAGAAGTAGACCAAAAGCACCTCAAAAGCTAGACATCATGCCAAGATCCAAAGAAATTCAGGAACAAATGAGAACAAAAGTAATTGGGATCTATCAGTCTGGTAAAGGTTATAAAGCCATTTCTAAAGCTTTGGGACTCCAGCGAACCACAGTGAGAGCCATTATCCACAAATGGCAAAAACATGGAACAGTGGTGAACCTTCCCAGGAGTGGCCGGCCGACCAAAATTACCCCAAGAGCGCAGAGACGACTCATCCGAGAGGCCACAAAAGACCCCAGGACAACATCTAAAGAACTGCAGGCCTCACTTGCCTCAATTAAGGTCAGTGTTCACGACTCCACCATAAGAAAGAGACTGGGCAAAAATGGCCTGCATAGCAGATTTCCAAGGCGCAAACCACTTTTAAGCAAAAAGAACATTAAGGCTCGTCTCAATTTTGCTAAAAAAACATCTCAATGATTGGCAAGACTTTTGGGAAAATACCTTGTGGACCGACGAGACAAAAGTTTAACTTTTTGGAAGGTGCGTGTCCCGTTACATCTGGCGTAAAAGTAACACAGCATTTCAGAAAAAGAACATCATACCAACAGTAAAATATGGTGGTGGTAGTGTGATGGTCTGGGGTTGTTTTGCTGCTTCAGGACCTGGAAGGCTTGCTGTGATAGATGGAACCATGAATTCTACTGTCTACCAAAAAATCCTGAAGGAGAATGTCCCGCCATCTGTTCATCAACTCAAGCTGAAGCGATCTTGGCTGCTGCAGCAGGACAATGACTCAAAACACACCAGCAAATCCACCTATGAATGGCTGAAGAACAACAAAATGAAGACTTTGGAGTGGCCTAGTCAAAGTCCTGACCTGAATCCTATTGAGATGTTGTGGCATGACCTTAAAAAGCGGTTCATGCTAGAAAACCCTCAAATAAATCTGAATTACAACAATTCTGCAAAGATGAGTGGGCCAAAATTCCTCCAGAGCGCTGTAAAAGACTCGTTGCAAGTTATCGCAAACGCTTGATTGCAGTTATTGCTGCTAAGGGTGGCCCAACCAGTTATTAGGTTCAGGGGGCAATTACTTTTTCACACAGGGCCATGTAGGTTTGGATTTTTTTTCTCCCTAAATAATAAAACCCCTCATTTAAAAACTGCATTTTGTGTTTACTTGTGTGATCTTTGACTAATAGTTAAATGTGTTTGATGATCAGAAACATTTTGTGTGACAAACATGCAAAAGAATAAGAAATCAGGAGGGGGGCAAATAGTTTTTCACACCACTGTATGCAACAAATACAAACCAAAAAAAATCAGGAAGAGGCAAATACTTTTTCACAGTACTGTAATTGTTGTCCCATTTCGCTGAGTAGCAGCAAATCGTTACTACAAGCAAGCTCCGGGTAACAAGCTGCTGGGAGGTGCTGCATTGTTAAGATGCAGAAAAGGTCCTAAACTACAGAGAGCTCTAATGAATACTGGTGCTTTTAAAAAGCACTTTCCTGCAGTTTCCATTGGGTAGAAATTTTATAAACTCTCTTTTAGGCCTGAGTCAGCTTGGACAGACCATTGTCTCCCCCACTGAACGGCACCCAGACACTCAATACAGTTTAAACAAAGGCTATGATGATTAACAACAGGGCCGTCAAACAAGCAGTGCTGAGTTAAACTTTCACTCCCAGAAACCCTTGGTTTCAAAAAATCCAACATGTTCTGACTTCAAATCAGACAGATGAAATACAGCCAGGGTGATAGCGCACTTCAAATATATCGCGAGCAGCTGTGTTTTATGTGCGAAAATCAGCACTCATATATACTTAAGGCAATAATATAAAATCCTAACAAGGCCTTACTGACTCAGTGCCATGACCACCCTGAGACCAGTTTACAAACAGAATAAACATATGTTTCATTTTTATAAAAACAGGACTTTTACTGTTTGCATTCTCACAGTGCGGAGATTTCTTTTTAAAACCTGTTCGGTTGCAGTACAAACAGCTAAATGATTTTAAACTACGGTTGATTATAGTAATATGCTCGCTTGTATTTTTGCAAGAAATTTTAAAACAAAATACTCTGTTTTCACTTAAATGCAACAGTTTGTTAAAAAAAAAAAAAAAAAAACTCAGTGTTCCCCATATACTGTACCAAATGTATGTCTGAAAATTATGTCTTTAGTTAGAAGCATAATGTAGTAAATACTTTCAGGAACCTTAAACCAATCAGCCATAGCATTAATACCACCACCAGGTCAACTGAACGACATGATCCACCAACTATATACCATAAACTATACACTAGTGACAGGATCATGAGCATCCAAGGCTCACCCATGCCAAAAGCCACAGTAAAGCTAATGCAATACAAAAAAAAGTGGCTACAATGCTGGCCACAAAAGTAAGGCACCAGAACACCACAGCCTACGGAGCACAACGGAGCAGGCAGAGAGCCCAAGACCACTTATCTTGCCTCCAAACTCCCTAGATCCAAATTCCATTAAGCACCCAAGGGATGCACTGGAGAAACAAGTCAGATCCATAAAAACCCCACCCAGCAAACCCACAGCACCCAAAGGATCTGCTGCCAATGTTCTGGTGCCAGACACCACACCACACCCTCAGAGGCTCTGCGGAGCCACGCCTTAAAAGATCAAAGAGCCCTCCCGGGACCAATGTTAATGGATTTAACGTTATGGATGATTTATTTTATGACATTCAGTAATATCTAGTAGATTCACTGAGTCATCTATAGAGACAAAACAACTTCACAACCCCTAGATGGGCATAGAATTGTTAATTGACATACTAGCATGTTTTTAGGAAGTTAAGA
Source organism: Channallabes apus (assembly GCA_030522415.1). NCBI lineage: Eukaryota > Metazoa > Chordata > Actinopteri > Siluriformes > Clariidae > Channallabes > Channallabes apus. The sequence goes on from CM060125.1 coordinate 8,228,383, forward strand.
AGGAACCTGGAAAACCCAGAGAAGCACATACAGACCACATGAAACACATAAAGATTCATCCAGACAGTAACCCGAGCTCAGAATCAACATGGATCCTAGTGCGTTAAGGTTTCACAGCACAAAGCCTGAGCTGGAATCTGACCATATTATAAGAATGAGGAAACGGGATTAGACAGTATATCCGGGTTTAATTGTTAGTGGTTGTTGGAGTAACTAGCTTGCTGGTGAGAAATTCAGACAGGCTAGTAACCAGGTTAGCCTCCCACGAAATGCCTAATACACAAAACTGTTAACATGTTTTTTAAAAGAAATAAGTGAATATTATAAGCATCATTAAACTGTCATTACAATACTGGTGAAACTTTAAGTTAAAATACTAAATCAGTTTATGGCTAATTCACCAGAAACGTATAGCTAGGTCAAATTTCATGGCATGTCATAAAAAAAAAAAATATATATATATTTTGTGTAAGAGAGAGTGAGAAAGAGAGAGAGTGAGAGAGAGAGAGAGAGAGAGAGACGGCTATATACTGCAAGCTTACTGTATCACTCACTCACTCATTGTCTATACAATACACGGGAGCCTGGAGCCTCTCCTAGGAGACTAGGACACGAGGCGGAGTACACCCCGGTGTGCCAATCTATCGGAGTGCACACACTACGGGCAATTTGGCAACGCCAATTAGCCTAACCTGCATGTCTTTCAACTGTGGGAGGAAACCGGAGTACCTGAAGGAAACCCACCAAGCACAGGGAAGAACATGCAAACTCCATTCACCTGAGGCGGGAGTCGCACCCGGATCCTGGTTGTGCAAGGTGACACTACTAACCACTGTACCGCCAGCTTTCTGTATTTACTTTGCATTTTATCATCATAACTCCAGGACAATCAGATTCATTCTGGAAGATGTTGTATGGAGGCATAATTCGCTATAATGAAGCAAAGGTCCAGGTAATTTTGGTAAATGGTTTGTATTTCATTTTCCCAAACATACACCATTATACACATATACACTGTACATAGGGTTTACGGTAACCATCAAGTGCTCGTGGGAAAAACTGTTAAAAACAAGTTCTCCATTTATTACTATTGATTTTTTTTTTGTGTGCAAATACGCTACAAACAAAATAATAAATATTTCAATTTTATAAAGTAAAACAACTAAATAAAATCACAGTCGACAGTATATTAATCATAAGAGCTCTATAAGAAGATTTGCAGTAATCTGTCATTTGCGTGTACATTAAATAAATTGTGAATTTTTTTGCAAAAGACTTTCCGTACAATGTGCTTCTGTAATACTGTATGTGCTTAAATCATTTTCATTTTTGTAAAACAAAAATGAAAGTAAGCTTTACGAGTATTGTGAAATGTGCACTTTTTGCAGACTGAAATCAACAGGCTTTCAGAGCAAAATAACTCAACCACATGTGCTCATATGTGTAATAGCAGGGAAGTCTGAGGAAGAATGGATGAAAATTATATAAGATATTTATGTATTGTCATATTGTTATTATCACATATTCCTGCATGTGGAAAATTTTGGTCCTTGGTTAGGAACTTGTCCTCCGTATGGGCTAATGAAATGTGCTTCCCTGTCAAACAGTAGGTGTATAGGAGGGGTTCTGCGTCTCTGTGGAGATCCAAAGAGTCCCGCTGACCCAAGCTGGTGCACCTCTGCTGACCAGCGCATTACAGAGCACTACACAGCTGCCTTCCATTCAGCTAAAGAAAAGAGCTGTTTTTTTCCTCGCTTCTCTCTCTCCCTCACTCTGTCTTCTTGTCTCTCAGTGTAAGACCCCAGCTGTCCCCAATGGAGCAGAATTCCAATCTTCCCTCCAAAAACTCACTCACTCACTCTCTCTCTCTCGCGCGCTTACTCTTTCTCTGCCCCTGCCCCCATTGTCCATCCAGGAGCATAGTGCTTAACCACTGGACCGGGCGCAAACAACAAAGTAATCATATTACAGTGTCCCTGGGGAAAAAGGGACAGCTATCCGCAGGGAATCTCCTGCGGCTAATCCCTGCAAGAGCGCTGCTTTTCTTCTTTGGGGCCGAGGCTACCTTTTCACAGCAGCTCCGGAGGCGCAGTCCTTTAACTGCTCAAGGATATCGACTCTGCGGCTGTGCTCCCGCAGGCCCTGTAAATGCCACCGGCTGGGGACAGTGAGGGGGCTAACATTATATTGGCAATGTATTCAGTAGTTACACACACACACACACACACACACACACACACACACACAGTGCGTGCATCATCTGCCTCTGCTTTTCTCATCTGTTCTGTTTTATTTCAGTCCTTTCATTACCTCACCTTCATTCCCTATTCCACCATACCTCATTTTTTTTCACTCCTTATGACCGCAGACAAGATTGCAGCTTTTTATTAATTATTAATACACCACGATAAATCACCTCTAATTAAACACGTTTGGCGGCCGGGCGAGTAGATTTACCACCCCAGATCCTCATCCAGCCACATTAATAGCAGCCCGGTGCACATGAATGATGCACTATAAACACAAGTCTCCATAGAGTCAATGCAGCAGCGGGGTCTCTCTAGAGAATGAATCACTCAGTAGTGTGTTTGAGTGTAAATAATCACAGTAATGCTTATGTACATTTACACCCTTATGAATATTCTCGTCTTTTTAAAGTTCAGCATAGTAACCTTCAAGTTCAGTCTCTCTCTCTGTATTTAATTTTATAGGCGGTCGAGTACATGCTCTCGTACTTTAATTTCAGAAGACAGACTCCGAGTTATTTTCTTTACTAGAGAGTCTGGGATATTTTATGAACGAAATGTTTTAAAGAACCATTGACTTTAACAGAAATAGTTGATTGACAAGCATACTGTATGGCAAGCAGAAAACCGAGAGTGGCGCAAGGGGTAACGTACTGTACTTACTATCATCCGGAGATCGCTGGTTAGATTCCCGGGTGATGCTGTAGTCTCTCGCAGCCGAGGGCCTAGAGAGAGCTCATTGGCTGAGCGGGGTGGAATTCTCTCAAATCAGTCACTTCACTCACGACTCTACAGCCAATTATGGGCGCCTTTGAGCTCATGCAAGGGGAAGGATAGTACTGTCCGAGTGTGTTACACTACCACCAAAGAGATGCGGTCGGCTGGCATCCTGTGATTACGAGGAAACACGTGACAGTCTTCGGCCCTCCCTGATTGACTGGTAGGAGTAGTCTTATGCTGGGAGCCCCCTTGTTTCATAAACATTCACATTACATACAAACTTCCATAATTTCATTTGACTGTGATAAGCTGCTTTGCGACAATGACAATTGTTAGAAGTGCTATACAAATAAAATAAAATATATATTTTTTAATTAAATAGGGGGCAAATTGGATACGGCTAAATTAGGGAGAACATCTGGAAAAAAGTTCTGTGACTATAATGCAAAGAAAATTGTATGCACAGGAGTGAAGAATGTACAGCGAAAAAAAAAAAGCCAGTTAAAAAATTTTAGCACCTCCAAAGACCATACAAAATAACAGTTATTTAAAGAAACTGAAGAATTTCCGAAACTTATGAACTGCTCCTAGACATACAGGGTATTCCAATGAGTACTCTATTAAAGGCAGGTGCACTTAAATCTTAAAACGCATTGAGCAAAATTAGCTGAAATTGTATAGAGAGTGCTAGCATTAATCTTTATCACTTTTCTGAATAAATTCACAAATCACTTAACAATGAACATTTCTCAATTTGGGTAGATTTTCAAATGGTAAAATTCTTTCAATAACTTTCTACTATGTGAGTACAATAAGATTATTAATCATATTTCATAACTCATTTCCGCTTGAAACCAACTTTATGTATTGGCAGACGATAATGATAATATAAAAAATAAGTGTAAGCAAACTTTATGGAAAGGAGTTATAAAAAATTAAAAATTAAAAATAAGTGTAAGCAAACTTTATGGAAAGGAGTTATAAAAAATTTTTTTTTAAATAAGTTTAAGCAAACTTTATGGAAAATCCTATCACTTAATACAAGATGTGTAATCTTATGTTTGATTAATACTAACCTCCTAATAAGAAATATTAGATTACTTAGTTAAACATATTTTCACTTCACTTATCATTTTTTGCCATTCATGACTGACGTTGTTAAAATATTCCGAAACTTTTAATCTGACATGTTTATTTGAGGTTACTGGCATTTGAGGTCTGACATTTGAGGTTACTTATAATCTTACAATCAATTGAGACACAATTCAATCTAATCAAGGATTGAAGTTTTACTTTAGTAGTACAAGCCGTCTCTAAGCTCCACGGGATTTAAAATAACAACCTTGTATTCACTGGCTAAGAATCCTAACCACAGAGTCAAATATTGTCTTAAATCCACACACAGAGAGGCCCAATCTAAGGAGTATATATACAGTGCATATCTAAAATTAATTTTAAGAAGCTGATTTTTATTGAAATGGAATGATTCAAGCAGGCTGGCAGGATAAAGTACAGAAAGGTCGAGGTGCTCTCATTTAAGAGTTGCACCTGCAGAGCGGCAGATGAAAGACGCTAACAAAACCAGCAGCTGGGCTGATGTGTCAACAGCAAGGACGGATTTAAAAGGGAAAATCTGAAACTCTGGAAGCTTTTCTTCTCTAAGAAGGACAGTTCAAAAGAAATAAATCCTCAGATACATCTAGAAAGAGAGAAACTATTAGTAATGGGTCTATAAACATACTTATGAGTCGGAAACACTGACGTAAAGCTTTTATTCTTCCAGATACACTGATATGACACCATATGCTAAATTCTCAAATCTGACTGGCCAGAAGGCTTTGATTCATTTTCTATAACAGCAGCTTACATTAGTGATATTAATAAATATAATTAATCATGAAAAAGAAAAATGTATTAATAATAACATTACATAAATGTTGCTCATAGTTTAGTGTAGGTTTCTGTACTCCATTGTCAGTGCATTATAAAAGGCAATTTTTGCAATGAAGGCCTTTGTTGATTCTTTGTAACATGATAAAAAAAAATCCTATTAACTTCAAAAATGAGTAAAAACAGAGGGTAGTGAGGGTTATACATTTGCTGTGTTGTTTTTGGAAATAATCAACTTCATGGTGGTAACCATAACCCCTGCATACCCTGGCGTTTTTTTTTCCTTACTTAAGCATAAGATGAATAATAGACTCTTGAAAAAACTTGAAGCAAGAAACTAATAGCATAATCTATAATAGTTTACATGCAATAAGCAGATGCACAATAACATTGCACAACTATTGGCTCTGGTTGTACAAGCTGTAGCAATTAAAAAAATTATACAATGTTCTACTTCCTCTGTATGCCGATAAGTCAAGCTTGGTGTCGAAAACTTTGAACTGGAGCTAAATGCAATGCAAGTCTCTGCTTCTTTCTTTACATGACATCACTCAGCTGAAAGTCTACACTTAGACCTTGTGGTTCATGTAACATTATTATTATCATTCACATTCCAGAGTGGAATCATATGGAACTGCAATGAATATACTCCTGTTTCATACTTATACTGTAGTTTATTGTAACGTCTGCAAACTCTATCCTAAGGGACATCAGAAGGTCAGTGACACTTTACTGAAGAACTGAATGTTTTCATTTATATTATACTTCTATTATAATATTATACTTCTATTATACTTCTACTGTCTGATTATAAAAAAAAAATAAAGTCCTTAATCTCATTCACTCTTTTTTCCCCACTGACAAAATCTTCTCATTACAAATCAAAAAGGAAATACCAACTCCATCTGAAGCACATGACTGTTTACTGTGGGGACTTTAGGTATACTGGAACCAAAACTAGATTCCAAATAACACACTGAGTGATGTAACAGCAGCATGATTTATAGTTGGGATGGAGATATGAAGCACAGTGTTCTTGGCTGGAATGTAAGCTGGCCTGAACTGTATTGATTCAGGACCAAAAACACAGAAACCACTGGAACTGCTTCTGTATAAAAAGTCAAGAGTTTAAAGCATGGGACACAGATCTTAGTTTTACAATAAAATATAGTAAAAAGGTCTCTTTTTTAGCCAAAAACATAAAACATTATTTTCATGTAATAGAAAAAACACCAGTAGAGCAGGATTACATATATTATATTAGATTAGATTATATATTTTGATTGTGTAAAGCTGTTTTGCGACAATGACAATTGTTAAAAGCGTTATACAAATAAAATTGAATTGAATATTATTCTTTTTATATTACAGCTATTCATCTACAAATTAATGATTTATAAATAAATGCCTCTAATTTCTGCATAATATCGGTTAGCCCTGTGGCCTTGCACCTCCAGAGTCAGGGTTTGAATCCCTCCCTGGGTCTGTATGCATGGAGTTTTTATGTTTTTTCCCACGCTTGGTGGGTTTCCTCTGGGCACCCCGGTTTCCTCCCACAGTGCAAAGACATGCCGATAAGGCCATAGTGTGTAAGTGTAAGTGTGTGTATGCATGGGCTATGCAATGCACTGGGACCCTGTCCAGGGTGTAGCCTGCCTCATGCCTCAAGCCCTAAAACTTGTGATAGGCTTCTGGCCCCCTGCAGATAAGCAGTATAAAGAGTGAGTGTGTGAATGAGTGAGTAAGTAAATTATGTTGATTAAATAAAAGAAATTTTAACAAATGTTTTACTGGCTGCTAAATGACTAAAGATACAATTTAAAAAGTAACAACCTCAGATTTATGTAACAACCTCAGCAGCAACCTCATTTCCCCTCTCCTCTTTTTCAACCGCTCAGCATCAGCAGCACCAATCACCGGTCTGATCATCTGTCATCATCTGCACCTGTTTTTCACTGATTCATGCCATAAGTCAGATTTTTTTTTAAATACTTGAGTGATTCATAGGTCACTGTGTGACTTAACAAACAAACATATTTCTCTGAAACTGGTCATGGTAGAGGGACTGGACTGAAAAAGAGAGCCAAAATGTCATTCGAGGATTTTAGAGAACTATTCCTCAAGACTGCATTGAAAATACAAGAAAGTCTGGCTTTTTAAGGAATTGAGTGGTGTATATATATATATATATATACATACACTACCGTTCAAAAGTTTTAGAACACTTTCTAACTCCATGATGGTTCCTGATTTTTATTTCTTTCTACATTGTAAAGTTTTGCTGAAGGCGTCCAAAAAATGCATGAATCTCCTTTGAACAGTTGATATTGAAATGTTTCTGCTACTTCTGCTCTGTAAAGACTTCATAACGCCTCTAATCTGAGCTGCTGTTAATTGGTCATTTTTCAGGCTGATAACTCTAAATGAACTTCTCGTCTGCAGCAGAGGTAGGTTTTGGTCTCACCCTTCTGAGATGGCCTTCATGAGAGCCACTTGACAATTGTTTTTGTTATTGTCATGTAATTACCTAATTCCATATGTGTTATCTATCTATCTATCTATCTATCTATCTATCTATCTATCTATCTATCTATCTATCTATCTATCTATCTATCTATCTATCTATCTAGATAGATAGATAGATAGATAGATAGATAGATAGATAGATAGATAGATAGATAGATAGATAGCCAGGTGGCCAGATGTTGGGGTCATCAGCAATGTTCATAGGGCATTGTGGCCAACCATCATTTAGTGATGACAACTTGAAAGGATGGATGGATGGATGCATGCGCTTTGTCATGCTACCAAAAAACTGCAAACGCATAGTTAGCCTAGCAAAAGTCTTCTGTCCTGTCATTGTGGACAATGTAAAGGAATGGCTTTACCTGACTTTACAAAGCGCTGATGCTCATTTTATTACTGTTAAGAGTGCAAGGAATCATCATCGTATCAAACACAGTTCTGTTATATGGATTGTCCACTCTGTAAGTCCCTGTGAAAATTACTATAGGAGTGATAACGTGTGATTTTCCCATGCAGCCAAAATACTGTCAGAGCTGCAGAGACATTTAATCAACAGCCAATCAGAATCAAGAATTTAAAAAAAATCTATACTTTCTGCAAAGTTCTAATACATAAGTTTGGAAGATATTTGAATTATGTTATGAGGAGTGGCTCCTGGGCCATTATCTAAGTAAAAGATCCAAACAAGCCTGTGACTTCGTCATGTGGTCACAGGTCAGGCCATTGTTATGTGTTGGGGGTTGGGACAACCAGCTTCGGGGGTTCTTCTGGTATGTGTTAGTTGTTACTCCAAGACAACAATCGACAGAGCATGCACTATTGTCAATCCTGGTAAAGAAATGTGTTAAAGGGTAGTTTCATGGCTGCAATGTCATTGAGTGCTTTAGCGCTTTCTAAATGAAACTTGAAACATGAATTTAAGAACATATATTAAAGTTAAATTAAAGTGTGTTAACCCATCTTAAGCAACAGTGCATCAACCCTGTTCTCTTAATTATGTAACATGTTGAAACAGGGTATAGACATTAGTCTGTAGTTAACCAATACATAAAATGTTATTAACTGGCACATATGCTAAGGGCATGAGGACAGTGGACATGCTAATAACTGTATATTGAAATATACTTCCAAAATGTAATTTTGGTAACAGGGATGTGCTCTCAATTGGACTTTTGCTATTTAAGTTTGCTATCAAAGGATCACAGAAAGCCAAATTAAAATATCATTTCCAATGCCATTCAAGAAATGGAAATTATGCAACTTCCTGTTGAAATGCAACTTGTTGAATGTTCCAAATATTTTACAGGGGTGAGGTAATGGTGACTGAGTAGCAGGCTTCTCAGCAGCAATGTGCAAGGGCCAGATTCCCTTCACAGCCAATGTCCCGACCCAAGTCACTGGTGATGCAGACAAACCATTAGTGCCAGCCCCAACCCTGGGGGATCTAATATAAAACCTGTGCCAAATCAATTGTTCAGCTCACACATGACCCACTCAACCAGAGCTGCCAGAAAAAGAAGGAAAACAGCAAGAATATTTGAAATATCCATCTAGGTTGTTGTGATTGACACTTTATATACCTGTAAATGTAATGTCAAAGTGGTCGTAATAGGTACCTCTATCATAGAATCACCCTTCTACATGCATAGCACTTGCTCATGACTTTAAACAGATGGTGTTTCCATTTCCAATGTAATTCCCTCCTCTGTAAATTCCTTAAAATCAACATCTTGAAAAGTTTAAGGCTGGAGCATCTAAACAGGAAATATCGAAAACAGCTCAACGAGTGAACACATGCCCAATGTTTGGACGAGGGAGAGAGTCACGTCCATAATTCGCACGACCAACATTGCATAATCTACTTAGAGCCAAAGAGGACTTGGCCTTACACTGTGGCCCAATACTGCATAATCTAACCAGACACCACAGCTCCTTGACATGAATTCAGAGGACTTGACAGACAAATTTGTGGCATTTGAGGTCATTCTGGGACAGCACTTGTCTCTGGCTGTCCTTCCTGTGTATTTCATAACCAGGGAACAAACCTCAGCCACATAAAAGCCGCCAGATGTGGCCTAACTGCAGGCAAAAGAAAGCAGCACACTCACTGCCAGTTCCTATCATATTCCTGTCACCATACAGTCAAATTTCCACTCATCCGATGATTCAGCCAGTGAGTGTGTGTGTGTGTGTGTGTGTGTGTGTGTGTGTGTGTGTGTGTGTGTGTGTGTGTGTGTGTGTGTGCGTGAGTGCGTACAAAGCCAATTCTTCACAAATCATAACTAGTAGGGATAATTTCTGCAGTCTGTTAAAAAAAAGTTTATAAGGAAATTATTTAGTCTTGTTATCAGATATATATGTATTACAAAATAAACAGCTGTCTAAGTTAGGTGGCAAGATGATGAGATGATGAAGGTCATGTGTGAAGTAACAAACTTCTCAAAAATAGCACTTTCCTGGCACCTAGTGGTAATATTTGAGTTGCATTTAAAAAAATGTCTGTTCAAGTCTGTTCATAATAATAATAATAATAATAATAATAATAATAATAATAATAATAATTATTATTATTATTATTATTATTATTATTATCATCATCATCATTATTATTACATTTTTGCATCCCAGCAAAAGTTTATACAAAATACACCACACCACTGATCCACATTCTGGTAACACTTTTCATTAATGTTCCTCTCAAAGTTAATATGAACAAACCATTAACGGCATTAAATAAATGAAAGTAGGTAACATTAAGAAAGTAGGGTGGCAGGGTGGTGCAGCAGATATCGCTGATACCTCAGAGTGTCATGGTTGCCTGTTTGATTAGGTTACTCTCTATACTTTTCTACTATACTCTATACTGCCTTATACTTCTGTGCATGTTCTCCTTGAGGATTTCTTCTGGATCCTCTGGTTTCTGGTTAATAGCTGTGATAATGCATCTGTTTTTTTTTTATTTTTATTTATTTTTTTATAGTTTCTGAGTTTAAGACCAGTTTGTGACCAGATTGTGAAAAGAGCTTAAAATATCATTTGGGTAGTCTCCATTCACTATCAACACCTTATACGATAATCGCCTCATTTGCAAAGTCATAAGCATTGTTGATAACCTCCTCCAACTCCTCACATGAACAGCCATCTGGCAGAAGGTACAGGAACATCTGTACCGCCATCACCAGACTGTGCAACAGGTGCAGATTTCTCAAAGCTCTAATCTAGCACTGTACTTTAATGTTGCATTAAACACATTCAATTTCATAGACCCATTATTGCTTCTCACATTGCTGTGATGATCCTGCCAAGACTCCTGCTACATTTACTGCTGCTACACCATTTAGGACTTTATTCAATTCAATTTAATTTATATAGCGCAAAACAATTAAAAGAAAATCTGAAAAGAAAATTTATGGAAGTGTGTATGTGTGAGAAAAATGTGTCTAGATAATAATGAGCTTGTCCCTGATGAGCAAGCCAAGGGTAAAGGCAACAGAATTTTTCACTCTTTGTTATATTGCAGCCATTTGCTAACATCATATACTGTAGGTAAATTTTTTCCCTCATTAATGTACACACAGCACCCCATATTGGCAGAAAAAGTTGTTGACAGTTTTGCAGATTTATTAAAAAAGAAAAACTAATGGTCCTACGTTTTCAGACCCTGTGACACTCATATATTTAACTTAGAAATGCTGTCCATTTCTTCTGATCATCCTTGAGATGGTTCTGCATCTTCATTTGAGTCCAGCTGTGTTTGATTATACTGATTGGACCTTATTAGAAAAGCCACACACCTGTCTATATAAGACCTTACAGCTCACAATGCATGTCAGAGCAAATGAGAATCATCAGGTCAAAGGAACTGCCTGAAGAGCTCAGAGACAGAATTGTGGCAAGGCACAGATCTGGCCAAGGTTACATTGCTCAGTGTTTTTTGTCCTTTGCACCTATTATCTTGCCCTTGTCTCCACTTGTGTATTTGCCATTTAGGGGGTATTTAGCATTTTTCAGATGCACACATGAATGTTGCACCATGGTCCTCAAGAAACAGCATTATCTTTGAATGTACACTCACCATCCACATTAATGGGAACACCTGTACACTTCTTCATTTATGTAACTATACAGTGAGCTACTCATGTTGCAGCAGTATAAAGAAAAAAGTGGAACCTGATATACAGTAGTCTTGTGCCGTCGTAGCTCATCAAAGTCAAGGCTTGATGTGTTGTGCATTCTGAAATGCTTTTCTGCTCACCACAGTCATAAAGAGTTATTATAGAGCTTATTTTAGTGTAAACCAGTGTGATCATTCTCCACAGATCTGGTGGTTTAATCCTGCAGACCGACACAGGGCTTTTCCCCACCGTTCTGTGTAAATCTTAGAGGCAGTTGTGTGTGAAAATCAACAGAGCAACAGTTTTTTTTATTTTTATAAATATTCAAGCCAGCCCGTCTGGCACCAACAACTGTGCCATGATTAAATTAACAGAGATCACACTTTTCCTTCATTCTGCTGCTTGATGTGAACATTAACTAACATTTGTACATTAACTGAAGCTTGTGTATCTGCTTGGCTTTATACATAGTGAAGCTTGTGACAACTGCACAAATAAGCAGGTGCTTCAAAAAAAAAACATGGTGACTGTTTACTAGCTATAATAAAATAGGAATAACAATAAAATCGTACTTGATTTGATTTGACGTGACTTGTATGTGTGTGTACTCTGTTATGGACTGGAGTCCCATTTACTGTAGGGTGTATTTTTCCTTTGCATCCAATGTTCCCAGAATCCCCTGTTAATCTGACCAGGATAAAGTCCTTACCGATGATAAGGAAGTGTACTAATCAAGTTATAATGTAATAATATACATAATACAAAACCTTAATCAACATGTTTGTGGTTCCTAATCAGAATCAGGCCTGAAGTGGAGGCAATTAACAAAATGCACACTTTGTTCAGTTAGCTATCAACATTAATTAACATGCTGTAGGTATGCTTCAGATAAACAGCAGGCGTTTCAGTGTGTGCTAACTTATGTTGTAATACTAAAGTTTATTTAAGTTGGTTAAGGTTGAATAACTAAGGAAAACCTACGGGTATTGTACTTTTATTTCCAAATCTTTCTTTCTTTCTTTCTAGCGCCACGCTAGTTTGTATGTTGAAGTTTAAAGCTCTGCTGCCACCTGGTGGCCATGATGTAGAAGACACCCGTCTGAAATGACATGTGGTTTGGAATACCAGTGTTGACAATGTGGACAGAGGTTTAACTCTGACTGTTGCTCTAGTTCTGACTATACTTCTATAGGACACATGATTCAGGATCCATGGGTAGCTCTAGGATGGTTGAAGTATTTAGAGTTGGAATATGTATTTTATGGACTGGATGAGTATTTTAGCATTAATCATACATTAACATGACTGATCAAACATGAGCTTGAGTCAGGTGTGCTAGAGTTAAGCAGGCGTGGCCTTTGTACCTGACTGTTACAGTTAGCAAGGTGTGGCCCTTGTGCTTATTACTCTTTCACTCACTCACAGGATATACCTCTTTATCCTGTATACAGAGTCGCAGGGAGTTTGGAGCCTATCCCAGGAGACTTAGGACATGAGGTGGTGTACAGTACACCCTGAGTGAGGTTCCAATCCATCGCAGTAGATTGGCACATCCACATGCTCATCCTATTACAGGCAATTTGGGAATGCCAATTAGCCTAATCTGCATGTCTTTGGACCCAAAGAGAACCTATCAAGTATGGGGAGACTTTGCAATATCGATACATACAGACGCAAGATGGGAATCGAACTTGGACACTGGAGGTGCAAGTCAACAAGTGCTAGGCTAAGTGCTAACCACTAAGTCACTGTTCCACCCCTTGTGCTTTTTAGTCTAAGGAAATTAGGACTTGTCAGTCTTGACAAAGGATGTATGGCTGTTATTCCGATCAGCCTACGTATCTCCTATATTTAGACTGATCGGCTTTGTGCCTGTCAGTGAAAGTAAAAAGAGTGACTATGACTGTTTCTCTCAGTAAAAGTGGCATGACCTTTATGCCTGTCTGTCACAGTAAACGTGGCATGACCTTTATGCCTGTCTGTCACAACCAGGGAGGTGTGTCCCTTTTTTCCTGTCTGTTCCTATGAAAGAGGTGTAGACTTTGTACCTGTCGGTCACAGTGAAAGAAAATGACCTGGACTTTGTGGCTGTCTGTCTCAGTGAAGGAGGTGTTGTCTTTCCATCCATCTTCGAACCTCTGTAGTCCAACCAGGGACCATGGAGGCTAATGGTGACCACTGCATGTATTTCCATTTTTACAACCGTGGTCTGCTCAACACTTACTGTACATTCACACACTACAGACAATTTGGTAATGCTAATTTGCCTAATCTGCATGTCTTTGGGCTGTGGGAGAAAATTGGAGTAAAGCATCCACCAAGCACGGAGAGAACATTCAAAACTCCATGCACACAGTCCCGAGGCGGGAATCGAACCAGGAACCAGGAGGTGCCGCTATTGTATATAGCATATGCAGTATAATTGTGGTCTAATGTACTTCTATAAATATCTACTCTAATATCGAGTCCTTTCTGAAAAAATACATTCTAATTCTAATTCTAATTCGGTGAACTCCACTTTTGGGGCATTTTTATGAGTTATCAGATGCCATCAAGCGAAGTGAAAGCTAAATGAAGTGTATCATTTAATTACTTAGCAGGGCCTCATTAGGTCCTGGTAACTGCTCATTGGCTAAATATTAGCCTGTAGGAATGACATTTCAGTAGAACATTTTTATATTTTATCAAGATTTTCTTTTCTAGTTTAAAAAAAGCAAAGCAGACAGTAAAAGTTCATTGTTTCCCATTTTATTGAACACAAGAATTTCCGACATAATGAAAAGTCAAAATGGTTCGAGTTAGTACTCAAAGTATGTACACCAGTGTGAGTGAGAGAGAGAGAGAGAGAGAGAGAGAGAGTGGAGGAAGAAGGTGGCACCGGTGCATGATGTGGTAAAAATCTGTATACAAGAGTGAGAAGGCCCCTGCAGCTGAGAATAGATGGGTGGATGAGTGTATGAAGAGGGTTTTGTGAGGAGAACTGTGATCGATGAAGCAAGAGAGCATGTGCATCAGCTTTCAGCCAAAAGACAGCTTCAGTTATGGACTTGTTTACGTGGCTCAGAGTGTGAGCTGGTGAAAAAAATTTTCGGCTTTTTTTTTTGGTGATGATTTATAATGTTGGAATGACATGAGTGCGGTGGTAAACCATTTAAGGTAAACTCACATAGAAATTGGTCCCACATTGAATGGTGTCAAAACCCATTTCAACAATCTCCAACATGTCTTCAATCTGAGAAACACACCATGACATCATGAGGTGCAATGTCTGGTTTTATCATGTACCAGACTGCTACATATAAAAAAAAAATAAAAAATACAGGAATAGTTTGGACAAAACTTTATCTACAAACAAAATTTTCTACTTGCCGAAAATGTACTTAATCATCAGAGAAATGCTCGGTGTCTGAAGCTGCTTCTTTGGTTTTGCATTGGAGTGAAAGGCTAATGTAGCTTACATTGGACCGAAGCTTAATCAGCATTCCGCTCAAAAGACATACAGGTGAGTTGGATCGGTAATCAGTTGGATTTGTAATGAAAGAATTTTATAGAAAAATATGATTCCATGAAAAAATAAAGTGTTACAGTAAAGCTCTATTAGCATAGGAATCAGGCTGAACATACAATTACACATAAAGCTGCAGCTTTATGTCTTGAGCGAGGGATTCTTCAATAAGGCTTCTATGACTATTCTGATCTAATACGGTTCTTACCATTGCACTAGTTTGGCAAGAAACTTGTTTTTCCCAAATGGTGTCCAGGAAAATGAATAATTCTGCTTGGAAATTACCATTCAATAAGATGGATGAGGAAATTGCTGGAGCTTCAATGTCGTGATATCATTGGTAGTCTCTTAACATACTGCTGACATTGGTTCTTACCAGTTTGGATTGAGGATCTTCCCAGTAACAATTGAAAGTTCAATACCCTTTTCAGGTTTTCTTAAAATCACTTTTTTGTTTAAGTTGTTCAAATAGATACAGAACCGAGCAGCAAGAAACTTTCTCCAGTTGTTAGCTACATTAGTTTTTTGCCTCCATTACTCCCAAACAGGCAGATTTCAGACAAATTCTTGGCTTTGTAAGTTTCTTTTCTGGCAAAATGGTATACATTTTGGTTATTTTGCCAAACTATTGATTTGGCGTATAAGTGCAAGACACATAAAAGAAAAAACAAAAATGCAACAGCAACTTTGGAAAAACATCAAAAAAAAAAAAAAAAGAAGAACAAGAAGAAGGTCCTTATTGAATTTCACATTTTCACATGCTTGTTGCTGATTGGCTACAGAGTGCACTAATCTGCAAGTTGGATGATTTAAAGTTTAAAGTAAATACAGTATGAGTCAAGTTTTTAAAATTTTTTTGACAATGTCTTAAATTTCCATTTTGATTAGGCAACGAGGTAATCTGTTTCTAAATTTGCTGGTGTGTTTTTGGTATTGTTGCTGCATTTTGGCTTTGTCAATATGTTTTGCACTTACATGCCGCCATACTTTAACATAATGTAAAAGAATGACAAAAAACAACCAACCAACCAACCAAACAGACAAATAAACAAACAAAAAGTGACCACCTTTGAACAGAGCACTCGATTTATAATAAAACAACACTGAAAGTCTTTTGTCATTTTTCTTCTTTTAACAATTTACTATCAAACCTTGACACCAATGACATCTAATTTAGTGTACATTGCATGCTTGTTTCAGTTTTTAAAAAATAGTCGTCATGGATGTGGTTACATTTCTCGACTGGATCACGGCAATGCTGATCACAGAAAGGGACACGGGCAGCTCGGCCATTCGATGTGAAGATGACGTGTCTGCATTATCGACGAGCGTTTTTCTGTTCCTGGGGCACTAGACGACGAGGTGTTCTAACATTTCTGATCGCAATGTATGATCTTGTTTTGCATCAGTTGAAGAGAGGCAAGTCGTGAAGGTTTTGAGCTAGCTACTAAATCGATCACACCCATGGACACTCTCAGACCTCTGGAAAAAACGCAACACAAACACACTGAGAAAAAAAGAAACGATTATATTCACAGTTCACAGAGCAAAACCGTTTCCTAACACGTTTTTAAGAATGTGATTCTGTTTGCAAACTACCTCTTCTACTCCCCCTAGTGGTACGGACAGAACCGAACCATTCCGACTACACACCTTTTAACATTGAAGGCACCTTCTCCTTTGAATCTTGACAAGTTCTCATGTACATTGGTTTGTGTCATAGTATTTTTGAATGTGATTTTTACGGAGATGGAACATTATCTGTACTAATAGCTACACCTTTCACAACCTATGGATATTTCAAGTCTATGACAAAGAACAAACTGTATTCACACTAGGATATATCACGCATTCACAGTGCACAAACTTGCACTCTAAAAAGACTTGGGAAAAAAAATGTTTTTTTTGTTTTATTGACTGTTTAATATTTTAAGTACTATGGCTTAAATAAAGAATAAGAATATGGCCATTTGATTATAATGCATACAAAATATTAAACCAAAATAATGTTATTTTTCTTCATTATTGTTTATTTGTGACTTGATCATTGGAAGGTCTGTTTATCAATTATCCAAGCTGTGATAATTGCAACAGTGGCCTTTTAGCCTTGATGAGCAAACAGCTCCTAATGTCAAAACGTTAAAATCTGAAATCTAGGAAATAAAATAACAAAAAATAAGCTGGACCTTAAAACTAGTCATTGCAATAAAATTATTTTGGCCTGACTTACATCTCTCAGTCGCCCAACTGTTCTTTCATTTGTTTTATTGTGTTTTAATGGGAAAGATTTTTGCTTTGTGTTCATCAACATTAGAAAAAAAAACCAAACACCTCAAGGTGTCATAGTGACATCAACAACTGAGGGGCATTAAAGGACAAATCTACAAAGCGAGCGTGCGAGCAATCTACTTCTAATTCTCAAAAATAAAGAGTGAAAAAATAAAATACGAGCCAGTTACTTTTATACATTATTGAAACACAAAAAAAGTAATAAAAAAAAAAATCAATCCCAGAAATTCATGTGTAATGTAACAAAATAGGGCAATACTGCATGTAATAAAACAGTACATAACTCAAAGACGGTAAAAGCATCGACTAGATGTGTTTGCACAATGTAAAAGGCATTATTCAGGAGTAAAGCTAATGCTCCCCGGGATTAACTATCCACACTGATATTATGCTTCTCTCCTGAGTAAAAGACAGCTGAGATTGTGCTGAGGAGGTAAAGTAGAGTGTGTTGAAAAAAGAAAAAAAAAAAAAACGTCCTGCTGTATCTGAATACGGGAAAACAGGAAGAGAAATGACATTCAAGAAAAACAAACAAACAAACAAACAAACAAACAAAAAAAACCAAAGGCATGTGCACGGGTTCTTTAGGCGGTCTATACATCTACAAACTCTTTTGTTTTGCAAACTCATAGAATACACTGGCTGAAGAAAGGAACCCCTCGTTTAATTAAACCATTTGTTTCGATGTGGTGGTGACACTCGGAGGCCCTCGGTTCGCTGGATCACGCTTTGCTCTCGTTGCCGTTTGTCTGCGGGGCTTCGTTGGGGACCGTCTTCACCTCGGCCGAGGGTTTCTTCACGTCCATCTCGGGCTCTTTACTCTTCCCGTCTTCCACGATCTTACCGCTAGGGGGAAAAAAACAGTGATAGAGAGGCACTTTGAGTGCTATAGCAATCATCCTCATGAATACATTTTATCAGTTTGGAAAATGTATCCCAACAGAAACAACAATTTCACACATTTATCGTGATGTCAGATGGACCATTACAGGTCTTTTTTTATGAAAAGATGAAGCCAGACAGAGTGAGGTGATGTTGATGTGGATGACGGAGACATTTACTGCAAGCGACAAAAAGCAAGATGATAATAGCGGCTTTACCGCGGAAGCCCAGAAGCATCTGCACAAATGTTAACCTTCCCTTTGCTGTTTGTTCAGCATGTGATAATTCACTGACACGTGAAATGGTATTTCTCTGGGGGATGGCTGAAACAGCACACAAAAGCACTTCAGTATAAATTGTGTATAAATATGAGACATTAAAGAGGTATTTTTTTTCTGTCTATGCCTGCTAAGAGAAGTTTTTGTCATGATTTCTCAATGGACCAATTTACGGCCCGCCTAAATTGGCAGTAATGGAATTGACTAGCCTTGTACCAGTGTGCCAAATCATTCATAAATGGATAATGAATCATGAAAATGAATGACGAGCCCTGCGAGAGGAAAACTGGGGGAGATGCCACTAATTGCATGTCTGACATGTTTCCTCCCTTCAGACACGCCGCTCTATTTTTAGGCCATCTGACTTGCAGCTATTAGCCAGTTATGCATGGATGCTTAATGCACACATGAAGAGCAATGGCAGAGGGGCAACTCCGGTCCAGCTTTGGCTTCCATCAAACCGTAACATGGGACATCCAGGATGCTCTCATCACCCTCTATGCTATTCAACTGTCTAAGCCACAGAGGGCTATTGTGGTGAAGAGAATGAAACCGGTGAAGTGAGGCCATCTCCTGTTACCATCTACACCATATCAGTTGTACGACACAATTGCAGCCGAGGACTTTGTTGCTCAGAACGCTGAGCCCTAGTTCCCTGTCCAAAGCGATCTGCACTGAGATGGAGTATCATTAACTTCAACATAGTCAGCAGTAGACTTGTGACCTTCATCGTAATGAAGTTTGAGTCTAGCAACTCGGGTGACACAAGCATATGCTTTGTTTAGAGCCTTTAAAGCAATAATTGCATCATTTAGGTGGGGGGGGGGAAGTCAGATACCCAATTCTTAACTCATGCAGGTTGTATAACTGCTAACAAAACCGTACACCGATCAGCCATAACATTAACACATTAACATTTATTAACAATTATCGATTATTTAAAGGACCGGTAAACTGGTGACAGGATACATGGGGACCAAATGATAGCCTGTCAGAAAAGCCGATTCAGCACGAATCAGTGACAAAAGTCAAGGCTGGTTATGATACCAGCACCATTACATTATAGCCTTCCTCACCTAGAGGTCTCCAAATTCCCCAGATCCCAATCCGCTCGAGCACCCATGAAACGGAATGCACCGAAAAAACAAGTCTGATCCATGGAGGCCCCGCTTCACAACCCATGGCACCCAAAGGATCTACTGCCAATGTACTGATGCTAGGATACCACAACAGAGCCCCAGAGGCCCTGCAGAGCCACACTCTTATGGGTCAAAGCTGCCCCCATGACACAAGGGAAACCCAAAATGTGGGCGATCTCATTGTTAATTTTTTTCCACGTTACAGTTGATTAGTGTATAATAACAACAACATAATTGCTAAAAACATGGCCTAGACGAAGTCCCATTCGAAATCAGTTGCCAAACTTTACTGGTAAGAAATGATATTGAGACCTTTTTGTTTAATCTTTAGATGAAACATACTGTATCAACTAGTCTGGCTCATTACGTGTACCAAAAAGTTAACTAATGATTTGTCTTTGATTGTATGTCCCTACTGGTGTGTATTTGTACAACATCAAACCTCATACAGTAGCTTCAGGGTCCCAACCTTAAGTTATTGTCTGTGCAGGATATTGCTTGGTCTTCCCATGTAATCATGGGTATACTCAGGGTTTTCCACTTACTTTTGACCTTCCTATACATGCTAGCAGATCAACTCAGGGGATGCATTTCACTATGAATGTGGTGGTTCTATGGCAAGAAACAATAAAGGGTTGTGATGAATCCCTGGAACACTACAGAAGGTGAACACCATGCAGGCCAATATCCACACATACTTTCCCATTTAGGGGCAATTTCAAGTAGCCGGTCGACCTGTCAGCATGTTTTGGAGGAAATCCATTGAGACAGAAGAAGAATGTGCAAAAGTCTGCTCAAATAGTAACCCAAGGCCAGGAATGAACCCAAGGCTCTGGGGCTGTAAGGCGAATGCTATGCTTTAAAATCCAGAGCTGTAATGAAATGACCAGGTAAAAATGAGGTTAAAGCTGTAAAAGACTTGTACTATAGGTCAAACTATATTAATTAATTCCACCTACAGTTACAGTTTGACTCCATATCTGAGCTCTTCAAAGAGTCAAGATGAAAAGATCTCAAAAACAAAGAATAGTTGAATTCTTGTCAGGGATCCATTTGTTCTATGAAATCCGTCCAGATTTTTGCTGTCTGTCACTTTCCCAAGGCCCAGAGCTAAAGCGGGCTCAAAACCTCTGTCATCAGAGGCAGGCGGTGGAGCCATACTACAGAAGAATCTCTTAGTAGTCTCCCTTCCCGGATCAGATGACTGAGCAGGGCTAAAAGGGAGGGGGATGAGCCGTGTGATGTACGCTGACTTGGGATGCACTTTGAGTGTCAGACGAAGCAAAATTCTCCATCTGAAGAAGATGAGAGAGTTTCCTGGGAGTCTGTGTTAAGTATTTAAACACTTCTCAATCCGTAGCCGGGTCTCCCGGTAGCCCAACTCCTTTGTCCTTTAAAAGCATAATTTGGGTACTCAAACGGTACTCTAGTTCTCCGCGTGTGGCATGCAAATTAATTGCTTCTGGTTCTCACACGAACACAGTAAGTCTAGAGGTGTCTCTGCCATCTCAATACACAGATCCTAGGTTTCTGGTACTCAAGGTCATTTCCAGAATGTAGCAGTTTGTTTTCGAAGATACAACCGGATATGTTTGGGGCCGTTTATTCCGGAAGCGCCATGCAAAAAACAACAAAGCCCCACGTTTATGTAAGCCGACACTGCAGGCGCAGCCTGACAGTAGCAATAGCGGGAGCGCTGACGACGAATCACCTGAGGGAGCAGAGATAGTACCCCACCTCCCAATCACTTTCATTAAGACAAATCTCTTTCTCCATCAAGCTTTAGCATCGCCTCAATCACACTTCCACTCGGGACACATTAAGACCACATATTGACTTTTTACTGTGCCCGTCCGTCTGAGAGTGCCGTGGGCATGAGGGAAGCTAAACGAGGAGAAATGCTCCGATTTATTTATGGCAGGAGCTTCCTGTTTGCAGTCACCTCTCTCTCCGAGATAACAGAGGAATCAATTAGTTCGTCCCTGAAAACAAACCCCCCAAAAGGCAACCAATTTCACACTTTCATAATGGTGTTTGTGTTGAACGCCTGACACAAACGATCCAATTTTCACCAGTAGCACAGATACGTGATGCAGAAAAGCTCTGTTTATGAACACTGTACATCATGGTGGATACATAAGATTCCAGGATGTTTGTCCTTATTTTGCCAGGTGACAGGTGACTACAAGGGAGTACAATTTGTTAAAACAAACCTGATCACCAGTAGATTTTTTTTTTAGAACAAAGATTTGCATTAAAAACATTGTTTTGACTTATGCAATGGCCTACATACGCTTGACAGTCATGGATATCTATGAGTTTATACATACAGAAGAGGGCAGACAGCATCTGTGACATAGCATACTGTAAGCAGCGGTTAAATAAAAAAGATGTGTCGAGCTGTGGTGAGAACATGAGATGTGTTTCTGAGGAAAAACATGTTAGCCTTCACCCTCTTTGTTGTACGATAGGGTCTAGCTGGCTGATGAGTAGAAAACGTCCAGTGAACAAATTGGGGAGAACGTGGGGAAAACACACTATACTAAATAATGTTATGCATGTTTTTACATCAAAAGTAAACTGGAAAATTAGGTTTTGGTGATGTCACCTGACCAAGTTTTGTTTCATTTTCTTTTTGGCTCAGGTATGTATCAATTGGCAAAATGTGGACATACACTGCCTGGCCAAAAAAGACATTTACTGCATTCAAGTCATGTGAGAAAATAATTCTCACTCTTTCCCAATTCAAACCTTGGAATATCATCGTGTCATCATGGAAGAATGACTCCATAGATGTGATAACCTCAGTACATTCAGCTGATTTCAGTTTATTGCCACATACTGTACAGTAACGTTGCTGAGTCTAGACCTGAGTAATTGAAGCAATCATAGCATTGCATCTAGAAGCTTGTACAAGGGCACCATGCATGGCGGGTACATCGCTTCATGAACGTCCCATCTTACAGTAGGTTGATGCCCCCATCGCTCTGGAATAGAAACCTGAAACTTGTTTTTTTCTCACAAACAAGTTGCTTTCTTATGGCCACATAGCTGTTTAGTCCCAATGCTGTAAGTTCTTGATACATCGTGTGCAATAAAATGCTTTTACATTCACTCTTTAACATAGCTGTGAGCTCTACTGTTGTTTTTCTTTTTACGATGCAACTTTTCCAAGCATTTAAATTATCTTCGATTTTTTCCAAGCACATTTCTTTCTGTGAAGTTAATGGTTCAGCAATATCCGTCCAGGTTTTAATTATGTGCTTGACAGTCCTAAACCCAATTCCAGCTAGTTGAATATTTTCTTCGCTTGAAGTAGATCAATAATTTGACCCATTTGGCCAGGCAGTGTACAGCAAATGTACTCTCATAAGCAGTAAATGTTTCAGGCCCGGAGCTGCAGTTCCTCATGAAACGCATTCGCATTTGGTGAAATGAGGAGATGCAAGTTGATTGAGTGGAATGAAGGTTGAGGGAAGAGAGAGACTAACGCTAACAAAGAAGGCGAAGAGTGGTGACACACACACACACACATACACACAACTAAAGCCATACTCGTCCTGGATGGGCACATCTGATGCTCTGGTGGAGCTGGAATCATTGGCCTTATCAGCATCTGATGTGTGGTGGACTCCTCCATCTACCTGCGAGACTGTAGCCGAATCTGTATTTTGGATGGCATCTGTAGCGTTTTTGGGTGAAGTGAGAGTGGATTTGGGGATTTCTGTGGGCTGAGAAGCCTGGATGGAGGGACCATCGCTCAGGTCCACCAGTGGGGTGTCAGCAGGCGGGGAGGTGGGAGAGGTTATGCTGGCTTTAGGGGCACAAGACTGAGAAGGGCCTGTGGATTTGGGGTCAGGTGCTGGGGCGGTGCTGGAGCTGAGGGTGGTGCTCTCACTAGCGGGACTGTCAGTGCCTGGCTCTGAGTTAGTAGCTAAAGAGGGGAGCAAGTCCACTACTGTGGCAGTGGTGTCAGCAGCATGCCTGAGAGGATAGGGGGAGACGAAAAAGAGGTTGAGAAACAGTGACACAGAGAGAGAGAGAGGGGGGGGGGTTGGGGGAGAAAGATGGCCATATTATCAGATAAAAAGATGGGGAGAGGAGCCGAAGCACACATATGCATACAGTGTAAGTGAGGGTGGGTGATATGGAAAAATCATATCACAATACTTAAAGACACTGTTACGATATGCAATATGCAATCATGTTACTTAGATTTGGAATAAAGTAACAGCAAGCACATAAAAATGGTGATGGCAGGGTAGTCTCCAACGTCCTGAACTTGATCATTTTTCCATTTATGATTCCATGTTTCATGCACTAGTTGCAGATAATATGAGTGGATTATCATGGCAAGAGTGTGTCTAAACCAGAGTAGAAGCTTAGAGAGATATGGGAAGACATCGATAAATGAGCTGCCATCGCTAGCTTTGCATGGAAGACATACTGTAAATACTAGCTTCGACCCTAAACGATGTGCTGAAATGCATCAGCATTACAAATTTTTTTGAAAGTCCTGAAGCTTCTACACCATAAGCTAATGCATTAAGCTACAACTCCCATGTGGTTTAAGTAGTTACACTGTGAATAAATATAACAGCTCAAAACATTTAGTTAAAATATTATTCATCTATGCTTGCACCTTGTCAAACACTCGACACTCATGTCTATAAACATGCGCAGATAAAACAGAGCGTAATTAAAGCACAGCATGGCGCATCAGTAATAAACACTACATGACCGGAAAGGCAAACACCAGAATAGGGAACGCTCCTTCCCTGGAAGTGAGCAGACTAATCACACTAACAGCATGACCGCTCAGTATCTGAATCATGTGCCGCATTCTGAGCATAGCCCTTTCTCATTCAATGACCAGGTTTCACAAATAGCTTTCCAGCAGGCAATGTATTAGCTTCCATTCAAAGCACTCTCCACGTTCACTATTCTGACATTGATGTCATTAGCTGCCTATTCTCATAAAGACACTTCTTTCAAAATAAGCACTAATGCATGCCAAGGCTTAGTGACCCAGACCACCATTAACTCCACCTGAGAGCTCCTTTCCTTCCTTTCGTGCATGAATTATTACTTCTGTACATAGCTCTGTGGGTGTGTTTGTGTAGGCATGAGCACATGCATATGTCTAAGAGAGACTCACTCAGGGTCGGTAAGTGGAGTGGTCTCATTGGGTTCAGTAGGAATTCCTCCCTCGTGGTTGGGGGTGTGCTCTTCCTCGGTCCTCACTTCCACTATGGGCTCTTTAGACTCATCTTTCCTGTAAGAAGATAATAGACAAGAGATCAATATTCGCCAGATTCAGTCCACTGTTACGACCGTAGGAATATATTAGTGACCTAAACAGCTTTACAGATTCTTCACAAATCAATACTGCAGTTTTTTTTCGTGTTGGAAAATGAATAGTTGTCTGTGGATGAAACTTTAAAAACGTGCTTTAAAAAATGTGCTGCATTTTCATGCACTAATGCCAAATGTGTAGGTGTTTATGTAAAATATTTTAGTTAGTATTTTATGGTGTTGGTAAAGGAGATTTAGATATGCATAAACACTAAACAGCATCTTTAAATGGTTTGTTTGATCAAGCATAGTAATATCCGAGAGTCAAGTCTGTCAATGAGGACAAGATAAGCTTTGTTCACTCTTTTTAAAAATTTGTCAGATGGCAAGCCATTAAATATGTTATAAAGTGATAAACCACAATCAATTCTATTGACCAGATAATATTCTCAGTAAAAGCTCCTGTATGTCATAGAAGATTTAAAAACCACAAATCGAGAGAAGTCCATTCATGTCAGTAATTGAATACAATGATATAATTAAGCAATATCACAAAAGGGGGAGTGCTGTTGTACTAAATATCAGCACAGCTCATTTTTAGACATGTAACTCCAAAAACCATTTCACATAGCTCAGGTAGGCCTGGCCAATTTCTTTACAGCATTCTATATTTTTACATGCCAGAGGTTGTCAGGAATTCCCTTAATACATGCCTTTATACTGGCTATAATACCACCCAGTGCTCAACTTATACAGAATTATACCATTTACAAGCCAATTTCACTGTAACAGTTAACTTGACTATAGTCATTTCATTTATTTGACGTAAAGAGCACACATTATTCTTATTGTAGCCTGCATCACTGTGCCCTGCTCTTACCTTTAAGAGAACAACCCGTCATATTGCCATTATTCTCATTCATACAGCCAGAGATAAGCTCCAATCAGGACTGTTACCAGTTCCCTTTCAAAGGCT
Organism: Channallabes apus; assembly: GCA_030522415.1. NCBI lineage: Eukaryota > Metazoa > Chordata > Actinopteri > Siluriformes > Clariidae > Channallabes > Channallabes apus. The sequence goes on from CM060125.1 coordinate 8,254,244, forward strand.
TTCTCTCGATGCTGCGTGAGAACGCTATGGGAACCATTTTGTGTGCCGGTTGTGAAGCATGTGTGCGAACATGCCAAATTTTCTGGCTATATATAGCCATGCTCGATCTTTATCCTTAATGCCACAGTGCCAAAATCCTTATATTAGCACAGGCTGTCTGTTTCGTCGCACGCAGGGACAGATCAGTAGCCTGGCGTAATTCTATGAATGCTTCGTGATTCATATTGCCGCTCATACTCAGATCATTCAGTAGGTCGGCCTGGTACGCCTGCAAAACCGCCATGGTGTGCAAGGAAGCGCCGGCTTGACCTGCTGCTTGGAACGCCTTCCCTACCAGGGTAGAAGAAGTTCTACACGACTTGGAGGGAAGGGTCGGCTTCTTTAGTGAGGATGATGTCCCAGGAGCGAGATAGCCCGCGAGCGTCTCCTCAATCTGGGGCATCATCACATAACCTCGTGCCTTTGCATCCACGATATTCGAGTAAAACGAAGCCGATGGTACAAAGATACAGGAAGAAAAGGGTTTATTCCATGAACGAGACAACTCGTTGTGGAGCTCATCAAAAAAGGGGAGAGAGCAGCGTTGTGGCGCCATCTCCTGGCCACCCGACAGAAACCTGTCGTCTAATTTAGATCGCTTAGGGTGAGCTTGCTCCTGTGGCCAATCAATGTGTAGTCGTTCGACTGCACGCGTTATAACTTCAATTAACCCCTCATACTCTTTCTCATCTCTAGAGAATCGTTCTGAGGTAGCTAATTCCATTTCCACAGAAGTGGGAGAATGAATCTCTTACGAACACTCACGAGAGGTACCGAAGTGCGCTCGTGAAGTGGAGGGAGAGATTCCGTGATCTGGGGAGAGAGCGAGTGAAAGGAGGGACTCCGTCTCTCGTGCCTCGGCCAGATCAACCTGAGATCCCCAAGAGTGCAGCGCAGCTCGTGGTTCCCTAAAGAACGCGAGTCGTGCGCGTAACATCGGGAGATTATCACATTGCTCACACTCTCCTTTAAGTCCAAGGAGAGCGTGGCTCTCACCCAAACATTCAAAACAGAGGATGTGCGTATCGCCTTCGGAAAGAAAGCTATCGCACGGGCATCTAACTCTGAACTCGGCCATTCTATCTGGTGAGTTTAAGGGTTATTTTTCTCTCTGTTTTTAATTATGCTTGCTGCACACACGAATTCACAATGTCAGTGAAGACAAAATGATCTGAGGTGTGTCGCCGGCTCACTAGTATTTATACTGTAACCTGCAGCTGCGTCTAATCAGATGACGTCACCTGACCGAGGTTATATATAGCCAAAAAATTTTACGTGTTTGCACACATGCTTCACAACCGGCACACAAAATGGTTCCCATAGCGTTCTCACGCAGCATCTCGTTCCCGCCTTTTCAGGGAACAGGGTTACAGCAAAGTAACCCGAGACGTTTTCTTACATAGCTGATGGAGATAATGACAAAAGTGGAGGTCTAATGGCAGTGCCTGCAGCACAGGTCGACAAAAACATGAAACTTTGAGAAGCAAAGAAATGAAGAGCTCACGTGAAAGCTGCCTTGCCCTCTTCGATGTCCTTGCCCTTGGCATTAGGACCGGACTTGCCGCAAAAGTTGACGGCAATGCACATGAGCAGGCCGCATTTGTTGATGAAGAAGCAGGTGACGTCCACAGCGACCAGCAGCAGGAGGAAGACCACAATTAGAATGCCCACGATGGCTCCTGTACCCAGGCCTGAACCGCTGTCCACTGGATCTTGAGAAAGACAGAGAAAGGTGTTAAGTGTGGGGATGTGAAAAATTTAATTCAATGCACACAATTCTTTCTGTGATAAGGTCTAGTACCAGACTGTGTACATTCAGACTAGGATAACACATTAGCACAAGAAGTGATGTACCAAAACGTTTGCAGCGTAGACAAAAAACATGTCAGTTCTTTGCACCCAAGGTGACAATAGGAACTACAGTAAGCTGTTTCTGGGATGTTTAAAAATGTTAAACACAAACAAGTAAAATCTATGAACTTTTATTTATTAACTTAATTATTTTCCTATTTCTGCAGAGATAAGGGCAGTTATTGGGTTGTTGTCAAATAAAAAATGTGACCCAACAATACAAAATCTGCACTTTAATGGAACAAACAGAAGGGATATGGTTACACAATAGGTATTTAAGGATGTATTGGATAATTTTGTTTTTTCCAAAAATGTTTTTCAAAGTCTCACTGGGGAAACATTCTGTGTTAGAGTTTCACATAAAAACCTTAGGTGTATCCCTGGAGGGACAACCATTGAAAGCACCATTGAAAGCATTAAATACAAGAACTGTATTGGAAGTAATACAACATTGCGAATACCTTTTTTATTAACTGACATCGGTCATTCAAATTGCACACGTTGGTAGAGTAACTCTGGGAGAACATCAACTGCAACAAGGGGCATTTTCAAAGAGGATTCGAGAGTTGGGGTCAACAATGGTGCAAATGCATCGCTTGTGATGGAAACTCTGATTAGTAGTACCTTTGTATAGTGGAAGACTCACTCTACCAACATGCACAATAAAAAAATTAAATAAATAAAGTTATGCCTACTTTTGCATTATTTTCGGTACAGCCCGAGTAATGCGTTTCGAAACGCATTTAAGGCTATACAATTCCGATAATGTTTTCTGGCACCCATACACCACTTAATTCATTGTGAAGTTCTACTTTGAGTTATGCTTATATTGTTTTAAAGACATAACCTCAAATCTGTCTTGTCTCAGTTTTAAAATATGAACTATACAGTACAGACTTACAGCATCACATTAAAAAAAATATAAAATCATTCCAGGAACAAAATATTTTTTTTGTTGTTACTTTAGAGGGAAACGGATATGAGTTTAGAAATACACTCATAATGAAACTCATCAACTCATGCTTTTACTATGCACATTCTGAAATTGACAAAGAGTGACTGGAGATTTATGGCACATTATCCTTTCTTCACTTCATTCTTAATTGTTGCTCTGTGTGACCTAACTGTGACTGATATCTTTAATAGTGCTTTAATAATAAGCCCATGCTTGTTTGGTACATTTCTCTTCTCGCCGATGCTTGATTTGTGTTGGGTTATAGGGTATTCCATCGTACGTTACTATGTTTGATTTGAGCAGGTTATCAATAACCGGAGCAAAACAACAGAAACAGAAGGTTAAAGAATTCTGCATCATTACTCATTCAGCTGAACATATCTTGGGTGCATCTCTACGGGGGAAAAGAAATCAATTATTCATTGCTCAAGGAGGAACAAACCAGAGACACACATAACATACAAGCTTCCTGTGGCTAAATACAACAACTCAAATGGACAGGACAGAACTTCCTTAGAAAGAATGCATAATATTTATACAACGTTACTGAGGAAGCTGAAAACCGGATCATCCTGCACAAAACATCTGCACAGCATCCACTTTCAGAGGCAAAGGTTATTGCAGCCTGCATCTCACGCTGAGCAAGAGTTTTACACACAAACTGCGCTGGCATGAAATTGAGACTCTAATCTTGTTCATAATGGTTTGGAGTATTGCAACTTTGAAAAATAGTCATATAAAAATACATATTTATACACTGACTTTACAAACTAAGAAATGGTATGAATGTCAATAGAAGAAAAGAAAAAAACCCTAATGATTAACAGGAAGAGCTGAAGAGCTGTACTACTTACCAGCGATATAAATGTTTACACCATGGAAACAATCCACTAATACGAGACTTGAAAAGACCTTAAATGCACATAAGACGTGAGTGAGTGAGTGGGTGGTGAAAGCAAAGCGAGAATATTTGCCTTTGCTCCAGGAGGTCATGAGTGCAATATGAGCTGTTAAGATCCTGTTAATGTTCTGCTACTGCCATTGTGCCCTTGAGTAAACTTCTAGCTATGCAGCACTCCGGGGGGAAATGGCCTGGCAACCCGGCATTTGTGCTCAGTGCAAAAATATCAGTTGTCCTTTATAAGGTGAATACATCTACAGCAATTGCACCGTAGCACAAGCCTTCTGGAGGAAATAGAGATTGATTCACTACAGTATATCAGCAGCTCTGATAGTCGTCCCGGTCACTACGTTAATAAAATATGCTCCATCTTATATGTTAGTGTTAACAGCTTACACAGAGACACATAGCTCACACTTCACATACACTGACAAACTACTGTATGTTCTTTCAGCAATGTTCTGGAAGGAGACCTTGACTGAAAATAAGAATGACAAAGAGGGGGCTAATGGATTCTAGCTGCTATACTATAATTGACAACATTGGTAGCACTGGCAAATTGCTGTGCTATAAGGATGTGTCTTATAGGAATATAGGAAACAATAACTGCACAAACAATCAGGCAACATCACCCCATTTCGACATTGGTTGACAGACTCACATCCTATCATGTATTACTCAGTCATTCTCTACAGTGCTTATCCTGCTCAGGGGCATGGGAAGCTTGAAGAGGACTCGAGGAATGGGGGTACACTCTGGATGGGGTGCCAAACCAGTGCAGGCCACAAATGAGCACACTCTTGCACACTCACTTCTATCACACTATGGGCAATTTGGATTTGGACTGTGGGACTTGCAAACTCCACACACACACACACACACACACACACACACACACACACACACACACACACACACACTTGGGACAAGAGGCGAACCCTCAACCTTGGAGGTGTGAGTCCACAGTACTAACCACTACGCCACTGTGCCGCTCCTGTCATGTTTTATTCCATATTTAATGGAATCTTTTAAGCAAAGTGTAATTTAATTAAACTCTATCTGGGATAAAGTATGACTTCCATTAGTGGCTTTACACTAAAAAAAAAAAAAAAAAGTTTGACCCCTGAATGACACATAACTAATAATGTAAAAATGAAGTATAACACCAAAAGATTAAAACATCAGTATGTAATGTTTAAAGATGATCCAGCATTTCTAGAGACCACTGACAATGCTTACTTTCATGCCTCCACTTCTACAGTATTAAATCTGACCTCTCCAACTTTACAGAAACATATGATGTCCTTGAAATTTAATAGGGCCGAGGTTCTGTATCTGTGTTCAGTCATCTCTTTTCTGGGAAGAGTGGGGGGTCATTTCAGGGCCAGAAAAATGAAATGAAAACAACGTAATTTCTAAACAATATTATGAATAACAATGTATGAATGTGTTTAAAAATATGTAGCTTATTGTAGAAATATTGTCTAGACATATGCAGTCTAGACGTAATGTTACATACTGAAGCTTTAAATGTAGCAGATTAGACGAGAGCAGACAGTAGGCCTTGTAGGCTTGATGATTAATAAGGATTATGTCAGATTAGAGAAAATGCCAAAAACTTGGCAAATGTAGCCAAGAGAATAAACAATTTGCAAGTATTTTAAAATAGCCAGAAGCACAAATGTCAGATTAAAAGGAACATTTCTTCTCGAAGTTACAAGGCAAATCTATTCTTAAATGTAATCCTGAGGATCTCCACTTACAGTATGACTTGTGAATAACTTAAAATGCACACTACCATTCTTTTGGTCTTGTAATTAAAGGCAAAAAAGACAAACGACAGGGTTGTGTGCCCTGAATTTTAAAAGGGGAATTCAGTAAACTGAAACGCTCTGATAATTGAGCCATATAGATGACCGGCGAACCTGAGCAGACCAAAGTAGTAGGCAAAGTAAGAAAACGGTACAAATGAAATAAAAATGTTATGTTAAATCAGTCCTCTGGCTGATTTAATACTAATTGGCAGCATTCACCACTTCTTTCCCCCAGAACAGTCTGTTCTGTGAAGCCCCGTTATCTTTCTCCACCATGTGCTTTCCCGTCAGTCATCGCAGCCAGGTTCGACGCGTTTCAGGATTGAGAGCCTGGGCTATATGGTATACGTCTGATTGGATAGCAGAGCCGAACATAAACAGCTCTTTCAAGTTGACTTATTATTCCTTTCTTAGATTAGGTTAGAAAACATTATTTCTGTAACTTCTTAATATACAAGCCTCTGCTTTTCACTCTATAAAAATCTTACCCGAACACTTCTCAGCAGGCATCACTCAAGCTCAGGGAGTGCAGGCAGTCTTAGCTAAAGAACCCCTCAATGTCGTACTGGCTGGTAATTAATTATTGTCTATCATTCTATCAGGGTACAAACTAAAATACTAAAATATATCTATTAAAATGTGCCCTTAATTTATAGCCTTATAAATAAAGTAAACACATTTAAATGTGTCAAGTGGTCATGCATTATTGATGCGTTCAAAGCAGAGTTAAGGCAGGAATGGATTTGCGAGAAGGCAAAGCAATTTTCACAACGGTTCACATGATAACTTGCAACTTTAGTGTGCATCAGTTATGAGGACATCGGAAGCTTCTCCTGTTACGCATCTGTTGGAACCGCCTCGCTGTTCATACAGTACATTCTAGGAAAAAATGGTTCCACCTAAATGTTTAACACCCCTAAATACCCCTAAATTCTTAAACAATAACTATTCTTTGAACCTGCTTTCTAAGAAAAAGAAGGTTCTGTTTTTTAAAAATGTATTTGCTGGGAAATAATTCATACTGAACCTCCAGAGATTCCGACAGAGGGACAACCAAAGATTCTGTATGGGTTCTTCTACAGTAGATTTCAGCTTTTTTTCCACTCAGTGTAAAATAATACAAAGTGTGACCTTGTGCCATAAAGAGATTTTTTCTTGTTGATACTCTTGAAGGAATTAGTACAGGTTCCATGCAAAACCTTTCAAACAGTCATAGCAACAGATACTAAACAATGTGGATGGGAACTACCAGGAGCCATCCGATATAGAATACTAGCACGATATCCAGGTGGATATAACTTTTTTAGCAGATCATTTGCACACAGGATTCTATGCCGCTTGCCAATGTAGGAACAGTTTAGAGCACACCCCTGTAGGAAATGCAAGATTTTTACAGCCTCAAAAACATATATGTATTTCAAATTAAACTTTTTTGAGTTACAGTACGATACATGAATTGCCACAAACAAAAAAATCACAATACATCATTAAATCAATGTTCTTCCCCATCACTACTAAACAATGCAGCTGTAAATCATAGATAGACTGTTAGATTTTTGGCCATTGTGTTTTTCAATTCAATTAAATTCCGTAGAATTAAAGTTTATTGATTAGGGCAATGGTGGCTCAGTGGTAGGTGTTTCACCCGCCATGCAGAAGGCCCAGGGTCGATCCCCAGCCACTGGATGCAGTGCCGGTCCATGCGTCAGGAAGGGCATCCAGCATACCTGTGCCAAGCTTGTATGGTGGACCAGATGGTCCGCTGTCGTGACCCCTTGCCGGGAGCAACCGAAAGGCCAACAACAAAGCAGCTTTTAATTTTTACAGCTTAAAAGCTATTTTAACCACAACTAGAAATATCTAGTGAACATTTAACTTCTGTGTAATTTATGTTATTGATTGTTTAAACATCATGTCTTGCACAAAGCAATAATCTTTTGCAGCACACAACAGTACAATAGGTGGCAGTAATGCACCAACCGCCCAAAAACTCATTAGAAGAGAACGAAGCAATAATCTCGCAAAACGAGGATGCTTTGCAAGTACTTTATGGAAAAGGCCATGCAGTTTTTACTTTCCCCAAAAGCTGTAGTGTATTTTAACAGAAACCATAAAATTTAGACCATTAAATTATTTGGTAATTTTACCTAAATAATTAAATCGACCTACAGTACAAAGGACTGATTAAACTACATAATCGATTTAATCGCCCAGATCTACTAACCAAGAAAATTCAAGGTCTTGTCGATTCCATAAATCCTAACAGATTAGGATTTTACATTGGCATTCTATATTAAAATATTTGTATCAGATTTCCTTTTTCACTTTCAAATGGGTCTTTATGTAAGATTTCTTTTATTTGAATCAGTCAAAGAAGTCTCTGTGAAACCCCAATCGTTTTACCTGGTTAAAAAAAAAACACAAAGCTTAAATCTAGATCTTTACTAAGTTTATCCTTTTAGGGATCACTTATAAATGTTTAAAAAACCCTACAACAATGTGTATGCTTTTTTTAAAGAAAGATTTTCAAGTGGAATGCATTTAAAAAGCTTAACATCACTTCACCGATTCAAAGAAGTGTTACAGAAACTAAGCCCAGTTTTTCTCCTAGTATAATTATCCAATCACAGGCAGACAGCTAAGACTGTGGACATTCACACCTGCATTAGTGACCACTTGAACTTGGATTTCATACAAAACCAAGAAATGAAGAAAATTCAAGTCTTCAGGTTGAGTTCCAAACAGTCTTGCAATAATTATGTACAGCCAGGGCAATGAAGCATTCGATAACATGGTCTTTGATTGCAGTCTTGAGATGTGTTCTGTGATCTGAAATACACTACAAAAGAGGGTTCCTGGATTGTCTTTGAATTTGGTTTTGGGTGATTGGCTCACAATACGTCTTCAAGATGCATTTGATGCTATTAAAAGCGTAAAAATACTTAGCACTCTCCACTTACAATCCAAGAGGTGAGCTGTGTGTTTATATATACAGTATATACCATACACCAGGGGTGGTGAACCTGTTTGCCATAATGAGCCAAAAAAATAAATCTTTATCACTGCAAAGAGCCACACAATAGATGTGTAAACAACAGAATCACAACTTATGCACTTAATTACATAATACCCCTATCTCACCTAAGCGGTTTCGAGTGGGGGCCGTAAGTACGATTATGATTCACCGCGAGTTTTTGGCGCTGTGAGTACGTTTCCATCTTTCCGCGCGAAAAATTAAACGTTTCATTTTCTTGCCGGTCCTCGTGGAAGCTTGTGGTCCTTACAGAACTTCACGGAGCGACAGCAGAACGTTGGTGGGCAATCGCGGCGCAGTTCTCATGGATTTTAATCAGCCTACTTCCTTTTATTTGACTCAGTGGGACACTTGGTTTCCACAATCTTTTTTAAGTCTGGCTTGTATTCAGTTGCGGCTACTCGTAGTAAATCTTTCACATGTGACAGTAAGAGCAGAGCGATGCTTTGATTTCACTTGTTTCAGTGTCGAAAAAAGGGATTCACAGATGTAAGTTGACCCAAACATTGACAGTAGGTTGAGTGGAGCCTGTTTGACATTGGGATATCTCTCAACCGGCACAATCTTCCAAAACTCCACGGTTCCTTCCTTCCATTCAGACAAAAATGTTCTGTGGTCATCTTCGTATTTGCGCTTAGCTGTACGCTTCCCTGACTGCCATGATGATTGACAGGCTACTAACGAACTTCACGTCAATCGTGTTAGTCCATGTTAAATCGCGCGAGAGGTTGTGTAAAAATTCATTACAGGTTAAAGGCAGAAAAGCTTTTAATTTATTTTCAATGATTCTTCTCCATGGGGACAAGTGGAACCAAACCATACCAGCAAGATAAAAAAAATCCTCATATAAAAAACAAACAAACAAAAAAAAAAAACAGAAACCACTACATTACTTTCCTTTAATTTCTCCCACAAAAGTATGTGGTGCACTTTTAGAAAAAAAGGGTTTCTTGAGAATTTGGACATGTGAAGGGTTTTTCGCTTCCTAAAGGGATTCAACCTTGATTTAACCAGGTTCCGTTGAAATAAGTATACTTTTAAGATGCCAAGTTTAAATAAAGTCCAGCTTTTAGGGTCTCTAATTGAGGTTACCTACACTGTGTTGCTTGTTCTCGATTTCACAGTTCCATGAGTTTCCAAAGTCTTCTTCAGTGTGTGAGAAAATACAATACTGGGATCATCACTTCTACAACCCTCAACAGCGTCTTAATGTAAGAACTGTTCACTCACTCGGACAGCTATACTAGACTGCCATTCACGCTCCCTCTCTCCGTTTGTATGTCTGCCAGGGTTTTTCTCCATCTCTGATTCCAGCTGTGTTTTGGAGAGCACATCTGGCTGGAGAAAGTGGGAGACATGACTGGCAGCTTTAATCTACTGCCCAGCTCGAGAGGGTTCAGGGCTCTTTGCGGGCCTTACATTTGTTTTCCTCTGCTCTGGGCCACATTTTAAGTGCAGCAATAAATCACATCACACGTTCCAAGAACAAAGGCTGGCTCTGAGCTCTTCAACGCCAAAGCCCCTGCCTGTCGAGTCAGCATCATGTCCAGAATGTCCTATAGGTCTCTCACCTGTCTCCAAAGAGTCTCACTGCAGAGATGACAAATTGAATATGAAACACTATCAGGAACATGCACGGAAATGTACCAGACTGTTTAAAATGTTTCTCTTGGGTATGGGGTATCTTCAAATATGATACATTTGCATTTAAAAAGGAAATGAATATGGAATGAACTCATGATTGTAAGCTCGAAGCTTCTTTTCTCACGTGCCAAGACAGAATCCTGAGTATGTTTTCGGAGTGTAAAGTTAATCTGTATTTAATAGCACATTTTAGCAGTAATATCTAATGAGATAGACTATGTAATGTAATTTCTTTTGCAGAATAATTACTGTGAGTTGTCTAAGGCATATTTTTGTAGTGTATTAAATATTAAAATAACCCAATGAATACACATTTAATGGCACAAACTGCTTCATTATATCCTTGTTTAAGCAGAAAAACTAAAGTTTAACAACAGAAACAGCTACATAGAAAACCCAGATACGTTAATTAGACATTCTACATACTTCAAGTCACAGATTTTCCAAATTTCCCTAATGATTTTGTTTTAATGTTTTTTTATAACCTATTGTGTTTACTACATAAGTACTAATGAATCTACTGTGCTAATTGCTTAAAGTAGCATGCTCTAGAACTGATGGTCAAAATAAGTGAATATCACACATACTGTTCAGTAGAAGATATTTAGCTACAGTGAATTTCAATCTCTCTTGTGTGTATCCCAGGCCCATGTTTCAGTTTCTGCATACTGTACTGTAATACTAAAAGCATGGTTATAGAATGGAAACCATTTTCAGTGTGCATGTTTTTAAACCGTTTTAAAATTCGATAAGTCCTTTTTTTTTTAGACACGGTTATTGCAATGTTCAACAGATAACCAAAGATGAGCATCTGTATAATCACAAACAGTTGGAAATGTGGATATCAGGCTCATTCTAAATATCTGGTAACAATAAAAGGGCACAAAGTGGCCCATATGGTCATGTGTCATTGCAAAAGAAAAATGTTATAGTCATGTATTCTATAAATTTTTTCCCCATACTGTATGAATGTAGTAGGATACTGTATGCTCAATCCTACATAGTCTAGTACTACTGTATGTAATCATGGAAATTAAGGGAAAATGATCAGTCTAAATATTAGTATCTAAAAAGTTAATACATTTACAGCATTTGGCAGACGCCCTTATCCGGAGCAACTTAAATTTGATCTCATTATGTATCTGAGCAGTAGATGATTAAAGGATTTGCTCAAGTGCCCAACCGTGGTAGCGGCAGGGTTTGAACCTGGGACCTTCTGGTCAGCAGTACAATGCTTTAGCCCTTGAGCTACCCCGGCCCTATCAGTGCCCTACAGTGAGATAACAACCTACTGTAGTCACTTCTGATGTCTAGAGTTAGTGTTGTAAAAAGGTAGGCCTCTAGATAATTAGCCTCTGGTTAATTAGCCTATACACGCCATGGTGCCATCAATGAGTCAGCAGTTAAATGCAAGGACACCAAAACAATTGACTGTTGTTTAAAATTGAAAAATGTGTCCCCCCCCCCCCCCTCTGTCTGTGATAATGATAATTATAATGAACCTCATTAGGAGACATAATGCTTGCTTACTTGTTTTCCTGATTTAACTAGGCGTCCTTGTAAATTGTTAAATGTAAAATAAACCCTGGTGCGTTCTTAAAAAGTTTATAAGCAACAATCCAATAAATTCTTGGATACATAATAAAAAAAAAAGTAATAAATAAATGAATAAATAAATAAATAACCAACCTCCTGCCTAACAGATAGGAAAAGACCCAACAGGGTGATTGGCAAGTGTTTTCAAGAATCATGGTAGTTAATTTTCACAATTTTATTATTATTATTATTAGACTCAGGAAGAAACGTCACTCGAGACCGTTTGAAAGACTCCAGTTCCCAACGCCATATGCGACTCATAGACTGTTACATTGCAAGACATTTTGACATTAGTAATTTGACAAATGATGCCCTCCCTGGAAGTGAAAACCAAAGGCTTTTCAAACAACCTAATGCTTTTTTTTGGAACGCCAGCCTCGGTTAATGACAGACAGTTGGCCAACAGGGAATAATGTAGCAAGTGTCACAAATGTTCTTTTATTATAAGTGTTACAGAAATTCACACAAACGCCTATGGGTGTCATGTTTGCTTTTCAGACAAGGAATGGGGTGCTCTAAAAAATGTCATTAAGAGAGACAAAAAAAAAAAAGCTCTAAAGAATAAAGCAGTTTACATGATGATGGATGATTATGAGAAACCACCAGTACAGCAGAACACACCTGCCTTTCATAGCTGAAGGCTCTGTGAACCAACAATCAGCACCATGGCAGTGTGGAGGAAGCACACTACGTACACACCATATTATGATCCGATGTATTATGAACTCCAACTAGGACTCAAGATCCCATAGTGCTTCTTTCAACTGATCCAACTCACATTACATTCTTCATTAAAAATACACTTATCTTATTTGTTTTCTTAAACCCTACAATGATTACTGCATGAAAAACACACCAGTACTGTATGTAGTTACAAACCGTATTACAGAATAGAATCAATTCACACTTCGGACATTGGTAGTATGTTTCGAATATGTCCTTTTTTTTTTTTTACAGTACCTCAAGGAAGAAGCAAAGAAGAAGAAGAAAAGTAAATAAAAAATAATGCAGAACAAGAAGCACACCTTCATTTTTTTTGTTTTAGAGTTATCTAAAATTATGTACATTTTTTCACAAAAAAAAAACACATTTGTTTTATATTAACACACAAATCTGACCCCTTGAAAGCAACCTTCCGTTATGAGCCATACTGTATAATCAAACTAATAGATCTAAGAAGATGAAGGAATAAGAAACTAAATAGAAATGCATGTGATCAAAGCAGGACTTGTATAAAATCCCTTGGTTGAAGATGCCCTCACAGTGATTGTACACTAACAGCATCACCAAGAGAAGCCTGGAGATGTTCTTGGTAGGCACAAGATGTTCTTCAGTGCTTCGGAAAGTTCATAAAAAAAGAAAGAAAAAGAAAAATTGAAACCAAACAGATGGTGCCTAATTTTGACAGAAAAATTGATGGGAATAAGAACAGAGAGTGTAAAAACAATCAAAAGAAAAGAAAAATTCAGACAGAATGATGCACGTATTGAGTACTCGGCTTAACCCCGTTAGCATGTGACTGACATTTCTTCCTTTTTTTTTTTTTTTTAGTGTTGTTCTTGTTTAAGCTTGCAGTAGGATCAGAAGATCAGAGGATCAGAAGGTTGGAGGTTGGACAGTGGAGCAGGCCATGTGGAGGCAAGCACTCCTTTCTTCAGTTGAGCTCCAGTTTATGAGAGCAAGAACACAGTCAGCATGGGGAGCATGAGAGTGACCAGAGTATACGTGACACAGGAGCAGCCAAGGGTAGCTGAGGTAGGCAACACCAGAGCCACGACCACCACACCATGAACACAGGGGCAGGAGACCAGAGCGACAGTGCACACCACCAAAAAAAAGTTTCCAAAAGAGAGGGCGGGGGGGGGGGGGGAGAAATCAAAAGCCGAAGTGTTTTTGCATATGAAAATGTGATGGTCCAGCAGTGTCCGAGTGAGTTCACAGATAGAGACAGAACAAGGGAGGGAAGGAAATGGGAAAAAAGGGAGAGAAAAGAGAAAGAGACAGAGAATACGTCAAATACAGAAACATAAACTTGAAAGATAACTACAGATTAGAAAAGAATATTAAAGCAAGTTAATACGAGCAAATAAATAAAACCAGCATGTTAATAGCATGGAATGACAGGGGTAGCATAGCAAACCATGGGTAGAGGACATACTGAGGTGGTAAACGATTAAGGGACTGGGTAATGATGAGTGAGTTAAGCGACATTAAGCAACTTCCCTGGTATTAAACATAATGAATCATAATGAAATATTCTGTGAATGAATTTGAACCTTGATTCGTTGAATACATTTACACATAATAAGTATGAATGTAGAAAACCACATTATGCTTTCTCCTGTTGAACTGTTTACACCAGGGAAGGTTGCAGTCGAACAACAACAAAGAAAAAAAGCATAAACAGGCAGTGATGCAACATGGTGTAAATGGTTTGTTGGATGACTGACTGAGCATTCCGCTGTTTGCTAAAACTGAGCAATGTTAGCGGCCAGTGCCACAGAACTGCCTCACCACCCCTGGTCAGCTGTATCTGGGGAGATTTGGATAGCTGAATAAAAATGTATAATGTTATTGCCTCAGTATTACATTTTCCACCAAATTACTTAGATTTTTCCCTTCATTATGTTACTCATCCACGAACAAGCCAGGTATTATAATGTTTCAGATATCTCAGTATGAGGGTCACATTACAAGCTACTTTGTTTTTGTACTTTTTTTTTTTTTTTGGTCAGATCGGATTAGCATGCAATTTCAGCAAAAATATGTTTGGGAGTTTTCTCTGGAGGATGGCAAGCAGTTAGTCAGCTGTATGTGTTGAGGCCCAGAAAAATGAAGTAAGCCTCAGTTTAGCTGTTTTAGTAGCTGTTGCTAGCACTGCTATGAAATCTCTGTGCAGAGACGCATGGATTCTGATGTGACCGTTTTCATTCAAAGTCGATCTACTGTAGCAACACATGTAAAAGTGATAAAAAATATATTTATATATTAACAATTTATTGTAAACATATAGCCATAGTAACTGGAGAAATCTTCTTTCCTTACCGTTTCCGCTAAAAGCTTTAGCATCTTAAAACTTCAATGTGATTGGCCTTTCGCATTTTGTTATGACAGGACAATGAATTTCTGAACACAATATGATTTTGTGTTTCTGACATGACTGAAATGTTATGTGATATTTTCAATATCAGCGAAATGACCTTATTTTGTGAAAATAAAGTCTTGGTCATGTTTCATAATAAAATGTACCAGACTCTCTAGAAAAAAAGCTAGACCCCTGGCTTGCAAGACTATGTTTTAAACTGACCTAAAGTCAACAGACTTGTGTATGATCTAGTACTTGTACAAAAAAAAAAAAAAAAAATCTTGGATAGTTTTTGTACAGCTGCTTTCGAGCAGCTGCTGAGGCTGAGGCATTACAGATGCTGGACCCAAAATAAAAGCCTTGATGTCAAGCCTTTTGATTGCCCACATGTTACACACTGGAGCTAACTACTCTGGCATACTGTAGCAGTGTGTACAAGCGTGGGTACGTTCTGTAAATAAGGAGCAGAAGAAAACCATATTGGATCCATCTTTTGTAAACTCGATACATTTGACCCTGCTTTATCATGGCAGTCTAAGATCCAAACCTCCCACTGTTTTGATGACTGCATCCCATCAAGCGGACGAGACAAAGCGGGTGCCATGCACCAGCAGAAGCCTCTTAGAAACCCAGAAAAGCATTGACACATTAATCTTGTTAAAGTAACACCATGCAAAACCAGAGGCTGCATCCCCACAGAGACGAGGGCCACAGTTCAATCAGTAAAAGCTTGGTACTGCAATGAGCATGCAGTGAGCTGAACCTTAGCCTTTGTAACAAATGTAGAGACAGGGGGAAAAAAAAAAAGGCAAAGTCAAGGCCCATTTCTTGATCCGTGGGGAGGCAGGTTACATAAGAATGCAAACTTGTCTGAAACCACAGCCCTGCAAACAAAGCACAAGGCAGCCAAAGCAAATGGAAGGGGGGTGTATGGGTAACAGGGATTCTGTGTGGCTTTGTTTTTGAGTACCAAGCAGAAAATCTCATCTTCACTGATAGAATCTTTGAGTGGGGTAACATAGCTGGCTAAAAGAGCAAACCGAGGGCCGCCAGAAAATTCGGGCTACAAGTAAAGACCTGGAAAGCAGCCGAGTGATACTAAGCTAGAGTCACGTCTCCAGGCTTAACCCCCAGTGGCTCTCCTAGCCATGCCTTACCATTTTACAGCTCCACTGAGCTAAACAAGTCTCATCAACCTCTGACAGTATCGCTGTCTGTAAAACCAGGAGAAGCCTGGTCACAATCCAGATAGCCCACATAATCCCCAACCAGAGCAGAGGAGAAAAGAGTTAACTGCGGCTAGGGTGGAGCGTTTTGAGGCTTAGTGCAGGCTGCAGGCTGTGCTGATTGACAGGGGCTGTGGCTGGGGTATGGATTAGAGGGGAAGAGTCAAAACGAAAACGTACCTGGGACGGTGGTGGGTTCTGCTGAGGTCATGAAGTAGAGGACGCCTGGCTTAGAGCGGCCCTGCTGGTTCTCTGCCACCACGGAAACCTCATATTCTGTGTTCCAGTCCAAACCTCTTAGCACCAAGAAGTCACTGCCATCGGGGACACGAATCACGGGCTTCCAACTGCTGTGGTGTTTCTGTTTGCACACAGGCACAGAAATGCACAGGTCACTATGAATGCTTTCAATGTACGAGTCTCCAACATTAATATAAAAGAGAAGAATTATATGCTTTGATTTAATTTCTATTGTTTAAGTTTCTAAAAAATTTAATAGTAGACAGCTGTTTCTGACTAGGCAACCCTAGACGAACAAGCTTGTAACATTAGTACTGTAACACAGTTCTAATAGAGAACTATGAAATATAATGAACAGTGAAGTAAAACACTACTAATTGGAGAACTAAAGAGTGTTGTGGTACCAGTAGAGTCTTTATATTCTATTCCCTTCCACTAGGATCCGATATGAACATCTTAAAGATGTAGGAGAACCAATCAGAAGGTCACAGGTTCAAACCCCAGCACCACCAAGCTACCACTCGTGGAACCCTCTGATTGACATCTGCCAAATGCTGCTAATGGAAACTGTGAATTTGTGCATTACTGACTCTGTCATGTTTCTGACTGGAGAACTACAGATTATCATGTTACCTCAAATCCCATCGTACTCACAGGTTTAAAGCTCACTAGGTACTGTTTGATGGGTGAGCCCCCATCATCCTGCTTGATCCAGTTGACCTTCATCTCATTGCCTGGAGACTGCAGCTTGGCCTCCAGCTTTGGAGGATTTGGTTCCCCTAAGAAAAACACATTTATAGTGAGAGTAGAAATAAAAGCATCGTCTTGGGTTTAGTATGAGTGTCCTAGCCCAGGCCCTTGACACTTACACAGCAAACACAGGAGGCTTAGCTCACATGCTTTAGAAATGAAGTATTAGTTATAATATTCAATCCAATTCTGCTCAATCATGAAAAAGAGCATGTGGTATTGTGGTCGGCCAGGAAAGGTTACGATTAAAAGACCCTTATCGAAGTTGAATCAGTGCATGTTCAATTTAAAGGGTACTAAATGGTAGAATCATTACTTCTTGAACCGGGCTGAATAGCAAAAGTGTCATGCAAATTACATTACTTAAAATGATAATGAGTTTAATATAGAGAAAATTGTTACCCTTCATGCATTCAAATCATTTTACAGCTGGTTTATAAGTTATGATGGAAAAAGTAAAAGAAGTAATTTTCTCAATATGAACTTATACTTTCTGGTATTGTAATGTGCTTTCTTTGATGTCATGAACCGAGAACACTTCCCCCATTCTCCCTGAAGGGTTCTTGGTCCTACCTAAATACAGAGGATGCGTCATTGCCAGAAATTTCTGCATGGACAGACTAAAATATCTAGAATTTTCTGCAACACTGCTGATTAGGTGACACATAAATGGTAACTGGAACAGAGTTCATAGCATTCATTAAACAATCATAGGACTGTTTTAAGTTCGTGAGAATACCTACAAGAGACCACGGCAAGAACATACTCTACCAGTCAAACGTTGGGAAACACCTTCTAATACCATGGTCTTTCCTGATTTTATGTATTACGTCCTTGTTAAACAATGCTGAAGGGGTCCAAAATATGCAATAATATCCATTAAACAGTTGATATTGAGATGTATCTCATACTTACAGTATGCTCTGTAAAGCCTTTATAACGGCACTAATCTGAAGTGCTGTTAATTGGTGATTTTGAGGCTCGGAACTCTAAATGAACATCTCTGCAGCAAAGCTAAGTTTTGGTCTGGCTATTATGGATAATGCATAATGGTTTTTGCAAATGTATAAGACACCATTGTATTATGTTCTACTTTCATATCGATAGTTATGTTAGCTATATTACGTAGTTAGCTACATTAGTACCAAATACGGACATAAAGCCCATGAAAATATACACTCCAGTGTTGGATCTTTAGAATAATTGAACAGGTGATGGGATTGTCTAAAGAGTTTAAAAGAGAACTTTTAAATGAATGTTTGAACACCTACCTCCAATGAGCTGGGGTTGAGTACCAAGAATGGGAGGAGTAAACATTGGGAAATCTTTGGAAATACAGTACCAGTAATACAGTTTGGACTCAGCAGAGGTGAGTTTTGGTCTTGCTTCCTTGGTAACGTCTTCATGAGAGCTAGTTTCATCATGGTGCTTGATGGGTTTTGCAAAGGCACTTGACAATACGGTTCTTGCAAGAACTATTACAGAAAAGCTGACCTTTGTGCCTTAAAATAACAACTAACTGTTGTTGTTACTTAATTACATAACGCCATACTGTAGGGGTTACAGGATTTCATAGCTTGGAAATCTTCAGTATTGTTCAAGAATGTAGAAAATACATCAAAACTCATCACAAAATGTTTGGTAGGTGTGTTCAAATTTCGACTTATACCGTATTTCTTTGTTCTTCACAATGCTGGTACTGAACAACAGCTCATTGGAGGTAGGCTTGCAAACGTTCTTTTAAAAGACTCTTTTATTCTACAGATAATCCCATCCCAAAGATTCACCACTGGAGCATTCATTTTCCTAACATATGTTTTATGTCAGTATTTAATCTAGCTTAGGTTAGGTCTCATTCATTCATTCATCTTCTATACCGCTTTATCCTGTATTTAGGGTCGCGGGGACCTGGAGCCTATCCCAGGAGACTCAGGGCACGAGGCAGGGTACACCCTGGACAGCGTGCCAATCCATCGCAGAGCACACACACACTCATTCACACACTATGGTCAATTTGGGAACGCCAATTAGCCTAATCTGCATGTCTTTGGACTGTGGGAGGAAACCGGAGTACCCGGAGGAAACCCACCAAGCACGGGGAGAACATGCAAACTCCATGCACACAGAGACGGGAATCGAGCCTGGCCGGGAATCGAACCCGGACCCTGGAGGTGCAAGGGGACAGTGCTAACCACTACACCACCGTGCCGCCTTAGGTTAGGTCATGTCAACAAATATAACTAATTATTGATATCAATGAGGAACATACAGTAACACAATGGTGTCTTATAACCAATTGGTCTGCAAAATTATTGTGTATTTATTTTAAAATGATATATATTTTTATTTAATCTATTAATAGTAGTTACATTTAATGTTGTGGGACATGATTTGTTTTGTAACAGCTGTGAACAGTCATAACCTCACTAGTTACAAAGTGCTGACACTGGAGACTCCTTCTAAATTTGCTAAAAAAAAAAGTCTTCACTTCATTGTATCAACAATCACACACATTGTGAAAAATCTGTTTATGGTGCATCCATTGTGAAGATCCTTGTGTTAGCTGCTACCATAAAATTGACAACTTATTAAATGGAGCACATTAATATGAACACATTATTTGCCTCGCAACAACTTCTGACCAATCAGCGCTGTGCTAATTAGCTGTCTGATATCTTTTGATAAAAACTGCATCACTTTACGACTTTTATCTCTAATAGCGTTTGATATATGAGATCAATTCCCATCAGAATGCAGGGGTTGTTTATATTCCACTTTATATCAGATTAACACTACGGTACAGGTGAGAACATTTAATCTGGTGAGTTTTAATCGTAACCATCCTGGCATGGCCAATAATTTAGTGTTACAACTGAGTTTTGAGAGATGGCATTGCTGTGTATTTTTTTGAGAGGCATAACGAGAGCTTTCGTCAAACCGTTTTCTGAATATTGAGCATTAGTGAGAGTTCTTGGCTCCTGGGAGAGGGGAGTTAAGACGTGCACCGTGCTTGGCGGTAATGAGAAGAGTGCTGGAGCAAGAGGGCACTGCTGAAATGTACTCTCAGTGGGAGCTCGTTATCTCGCCGAGTCCGCTGCCTAATGACAGTGCTCCTTTAATTATCCTACTCACGTTGATTGGAGGAGCTCCTCCATTATTTTTAATAATATCGGCGAGGCCAAGGGCGAGCCAGATCTCTGTGTGG
The DNA here is from genome assembly GCA_030522415.1 of Channallabes apus. Classification (NCBI taxonomy): domain Eukaryota; kingdom Metazoa; phylum Chordata; class Actinopteri; order Siluriformes; family Clariidae; genus Channallabes; species Channallabes apus. The sequence continues at coordinate 8,274,584 of CM060125.1, forward strand.
GCTACATGTTTAGATTGTTAGCTGGCCACCTGTGTCACCAGAGGAACCTGGGAGGAGACTACAACCCTTGTAGATTAATCATAACAAATAGTGGCTAGTATAGTCCCATAACCCCATCGGTCAAAGACGCCACTGCTAGCTTGTACACACAAGATGGATATGAGTTATGGGATGACATAAACTACTGCTACATATCTGCATGGGCGTGCTACTACGATGGAATGAGAGAGAGAAAAAGTCGTAACCCTGGTGGAGAAAAAAACATAAGGCTGGTTTAAATTGGAAGTATTGCTATTCATTTCCCATTGTGGTGCTTTACGTCAATCAAAGGCACCTTAAATAGATTCAGACCATTAGCTTATTAGTTCAAACATGCAGGAAAACTAGATCGTAGATAATACTTGGTTATTTTTGCCACTGCATGACCCTAATATTATAAGACTCTGGCTAAGGAGAACCTCTTAACATTAGTAAGATCACCGCTGTGACAACGGGGCTTGATGCTGAAATCCAAATAAACCTGGGTTAGTAATAAAAACAGCATTTCATTCTTATACGGCACGTATCAATAGAAATTAGAGATATAGGCACCAGCATCATTCCAAGTTAGGTGAAAGTTTTCCAGATGCTATAAAAGTAAAAGGAGGTTCAAGTAAATAAAAGTAATAAAGAAGAGAAACCGACAGACAGAGACATGCTCTACCATGCAAGAGTGACACTGCAGAGTCTGATTTACGTCCCAGTCTACTGTGAATGGCAAGAAAATTAAACAAAATCAGACTCCAAGCCTTCAGTTCCATTTGCACAACCCGTAATGACCAGAGTACCTTAAATCAGAAAGAGAGTGATGTGCTCTAACGTTACAGCATCAGCATACAAGGAGACTAGACAGACATCGTGGACACAGACACACGCACACACACACCAACACACACACACACACAGAACATGCTTGGGAGAAAACTACAAGACTGGGACAAGTCACAGGCCTGAACAGAAGTGTGTGTAAACTTGCATGCGTGCAGCAATGTATAGTGGAACTGGTGTAGAACGGTTAATTTAATCAGGTAAGATATTATGGATGGTCCATGCTAGAGGTGAAACGATATAGTGTAAAAATACATGATATGCAGTTTCAGTACAAGATCATGAAAAGTGCTGTAAAAGGCTTTATTTATTTATGTCAAAAACAGACTTCATTAATGAATTGTTTTGTTGGTTTGTGCAATAAATTTTATAACAGACGGAATGCTGATGTTAACGCTGTAGTATGTAACATTTGGAGATTTAAAGACTTAATGGTGATCTCTAGTAGAGATATGTTCAATTTATTGTGGAAGTTTCTATTAGTTTCTTTTGAGGAAAGTGTTACCTGTCCTACACAAGCTTAGAGATGCCCACGACTGACTGGGAAGACAGCGCACGCCACCCTTCCCTCCAAGACAGTACAAACTATTTTAACATCCACTATGGCATTGTTGAGATTTGAACTTGGCTATTTGGAATTCTTTTCTGTTCCGCCATGTTTTTTCTTTTTTTTGTAAATAATATTAACAAAAGTCCGTTGTATCTCACTGTCATGGTTCCCCCTTTGAATATTGGTTCACATGGCAACTAACACCTTACACTTTCTTTGTTTTGGTTTCTTTTCTTAGTCCTGTCATTTAATCCTGTTCACCTGTTCTGTGTTAGTTCATGATTATTTTGCACTTTGAAATCCTCTGTATTTAATTAATTGCAAAAACTTATCATACTTTCTTTCTTTCTTTTTTTTTTTTTAATTGATTTTGGATTTTTGTGTCGCCTAGTTCAGAAGCCTCCTGGGTTTCCAATCATGAATAATCCAAATTTATAGTTATGTCTGCTAACTATAGCCTGTCTGCTGTGCCTTTTATAGACTCCCCCCCCCCCCCCCCCAAAAAAAAAAAAAGTTTTCTATACCTACAGTATTGTACTCACCACATGTTATGGTGGTTTCGAAATGGGGGTGGGCAGGCTATAGCAAGAAGTTACATATTGTATTTAGTAGCATAAGAATTTATGGACTAGTGGTATGCTTTTTTCCCCCCCATCATTTTATTATATGGCACTATTCTGCATTTTTATGGTCATATTTTTTGCATGCTTTGGAGCATGTTTACAATTCTTAATTCATTCATAATGTGGTCTTGTAATTAAAAAGTTTACACTATTCAAATATTAAATCATTTAAGTAATCATGATGGATATTCTGGCAAATTATAACCCAGTATCGATTTATCTGATACTTGGCACCTGGACCTGACTTCGATTAATAAGTAATATGACTGGACTGTGTTTTAATATATATTTTAGTAAGTATTCAAGTAATAGACATTTCTAGCATGATGACATACAGTACAAGGGCCATTCAAGTCAAACTGGTACTTCTGATTGTGAGGAATAACAGGATACATTTATGAGAGTAAAAATATCATTTTTATTATATATACCATATTTCTCTATACAATCCCCTGCTACACTAATGCACTTATCCCAGCATTTAACTAGTGCTCGGATACTATCAAAGTTTCCTCAGTTCATCTGACTGCCTGTTTCTGAAACTCTGGCCTCCCAGGAACATCTTTAATAGCCCAAACATGTGGAAATGGCTTGTAGAGCCACAGACAGATGTGTTTCTTCTGCAAGTCGGTGACAAGTTATTTGTCGATTTTCAAGTATCAGAAAAGCCTCTTGCTGAACGTTCATGGGGTTCTGAGCAACCATGGCTGGGATCGTCATTCATGGATATACGGCCTTCTTTAAAACATTTGCACCATTCAAATGTTTTACTGCGGCTAAGAGTCTCATCACTGTACAGTGTACTAGTCTTCTCTAGATGTTAATTGGTTTTAGTTCCAGTTTGACTTGAACACGCATTATATTTCTGATGAAGCTTGAAGGAACAGTGCCAAAGCGCACCAGATGGCTCTGATGACCAATTTATATAAATATATTTTTATTTATTGAGATGTCTTTCATAAGCTTAAACACTGTAGCTTTAACAACAGTATTGATATTTCAGATATAATGGTGTAAACTGTCACACCCCTAGTGCAATACTTTTTAATCGTTATGAAAACCTTGTAATTATGCGATATTCAAATGATTAAATAAGAATAGTAAAAGCTAGTAAATTCAAATATCCATAAAACCTTGTAGGCAGCAGGCCTGAGCCAAATAAAAGTTTGAGTTATTGGATTTTAAGATCCTGTTTGGACTCAGCCACAGACCAATACAAATCTCAGCAGTAGGATATTAACTGAACATAGAAATTGTAAAAAGTAAAGAATGATGAATGCTGTATTATTTATTTAATATATAACTTCTGTTATGATTCGCTTTTTCTGGATTATTAAAATGCATTAAAGCAGAGGCCTACTGGTTTACCCTTCAGGCAGAGGGCAGGCTTTTAACAAGCATAAATAAAGTGGGCAGGGTAAAGAGAATCAATGACTCATGAATGAAATGGTCCATGAAGATGATGGCTTGGGGTGAATATTATTATTATTATTTTTTTTGTAATACATGATTGATTGCTGTTTTCTCTCCTAAAGTGCTATGTAGCCAAAATGACAAAAGAAACCAAAAATTTACCTTCTGTTCACCAGCGAAGACGACATCATCAGCACCATGCAAGAGCCACATGACAAAGTCACATGATACGCACGTGCAACATTGGTTGAAAGGAAAATTGGGAGGGGATGGGGGGGAATCACATGAAAAATACAAAACATCGGAAATCAATTTACACAAACGTGGAACGTAAAAACACAAGTGTTAACACACACACACACACACACACACACAGACACACACACATACACACACGCCAAAAAAAAAAATGATAGAAATGATAATAATAAACAAAATACAAATATGAAGACAAACAAAAGAGAACATAATTTGAAAACATAATTGGCAGTTCTCTAAAACATCACATTCTGTATAAAAAACATGGATATTAAGAGCTAAAGATCCGGAAAGCAGTTTTAGGATCTAAAATCATTTGAACATTATGTTTTATGTTAAACAATAAAAATTTTTATACAATCATTAACTGTCTGAGAAACGTATCCCAAACTGCTTTCTGAATCCTGTCAACACCAAATTTCCTCTCAACAAGTGCATTTTATTGGGTCAAGGGGGAAAAAAACATGGAAAAACATTCCTGTATGTGGCTTGTGCATTTCGCAGATCATCAGTGACAGTAAAAAGAGAGCAAGCAGAAGCAAAGGCAATGATTTACAAGTACAAAACATTCACTGAGTGAACACTGACTACACAATGACCATGTGAAGTGTTAGAACAGAGGCAGACATCAGCCTTCACCGCTGAGACAGTACAGGACAGCAAAAGGTCTGCGTTCCAGAATCACTCTCCACCTACAGAATTGTATGACTGAACCATACTTGCTGGTGGACCACAGTGTGTAAACAGCAAACTGCAACAGCGGTTTAGACATGAGTGTGTGAGACAACAGATCTACTGTACGTTAGATCTAAAAACCTCATGACATGCTCACGCAATAAGATCATGAGGAATACTTACGTGGGTTTCAGGCACACAAACAGGAATGTAAAGAATACATTTTTGGAATCAAAGCAAAAACATGCTTGAGTGTCTTTTATCCTCGACATTGTGTGATTTTATGCTACAGTAATTCCATATGGAAAGTTGCAGTGGAAGTCATAAAAAGAGAAATATGTATTATGCAATTGCAGCAGTTTTATTTGCCTTATGCCACAGTGAATTGTATTTAAGCAAGATTTTTCTTTTCATCCATTATAGTTAATTTTTAATGTTGTGGAATGGCTGGGAAACAAGTTCGTTCCTGTCATCACAAGTTGTACAAGGAATAAATAGTTTGCCTCTTTTATCTCTCTCTTAAAGGTCCCATATTTGACTATTTCTTTAACAAGTTGACATACAGTACTGTGCAAAAGAGTTTAACCACCCCTCATTTCTTCCAAAAGAGCTATACTTTCTTGTATTTTTAATGTAGGCATCAGACTTCTTCTCAGTCGCTTTCAAGCATAAAAACTATCTAACTTACAGTAAGGCATGAACCAGTAAGAAACAGGTTCAGATGATCAGGCTGGTGATTAGTGTACTGGTGATGCTGAATGCTGAGTGGTTAGAACAGATGAGAGGGGAAATGAGGTTGCTGCTGAAGTTGTTACACAGTTTTTTTTTTCATTCATCTTCTATACTGTATAGAAGTATACCGCTTTATCCTGTATTTAGGGTCGCGGGGACCTGGAGCCTATCACAGGAGACTCAGGGCACGAGGCAGGGTACACCCTGGACAGCGTGCCAATCCATCGCAGAGCACACACACACCCACACACACACTCATTGTTTTTTTTTTTTTTTATTATCTTAAATTGTACTTTTAGGCACCTGCTGCAGTAAAACAATTGTTCCAATATCTTTCATTTAATGTAATTTAGTTTTATATGGAGAAATATATGTGGCTTAAGACATTTGTAGAGTACTGTAGGTCTCAGAGCTCTGAGTAATACAAAAATGGAAAAAGGGAAAAAATTAGGGAATATTTTTCTCATGTTTTTTTTTTTGTTCACATACACTGGAGATCCACCTGAATGTCTGAAAATGACAAAAAGTTAATTTGGAATGATAGGTCCACAAGTTAATAAGGCAAACATATCAAGTCCTGACACTGGAGACTCCTAAAAATATATTAAACAAACATCTCCTCTGAGACAAAGTTAAAATTAGTGCTGTGTATATTTGTATATTAGTATATATCTGTTAAACTGCACATTAAATGAAGTTTATTATTATTTTTATAAATAAAAATTATTTATTATTAAGTCATGTGGATTGGCTGTCATAAAAATCCCTGTATAACTTGTTACTATGGAAATGTTTATTAAAACAAACACTGTGGTATAATAAGAATGGCTTGTATTATCAAAAGTAGGATGGGGTATCCAGAATTTTTTGCTTTGTAGCCCTTAAAGTATTTAATATGATTTAAGGTGAAGGTTAAGGGGTTAGGAAGTCATGGATAGGATAGAACGTCCATCCTGTTGTTGAACTACTCTTGCACGTGAGGTTTGTTGCCAATGAATCCTGAAGCCATGAAATTTGTTCTTCAGTGATTTAAAGGATTTGTTTCAGAATGAAAATTTTAGACTCCCAGTGCAGCTTCATGATGAGACTCACTGTTGCAGTAAATTACTCAGTACAGAGCAAATCACAGAAATGAATGTCTGGGATGAATGCCGCTGAAGTGATCCAAACTCATTTGATTCAAAACTTATCCTTTAAGGATTAAAGTAACTATTATGATTTCCAACAATTTAGTATAATTAGATTGGATAATTCAAGTTTCATACTTGTCACAAATTTTAAAACTGAAGCTTGGCTCCTCGCTTCATCCACATTTCTGATTCGTCTGATTCTCTATACCTGCGTTTTACATTAATTTTGTTCAATACAGAAAAAAAAAACATTCTCATTATGAAATGTCTTATTTAGTGAGTATTCCAGGATTTTGAATAATTTTAAGCATTTAGGCAAAGCTGACTCAAAAATCCTTGAATACTGTAGATGGCAAATCTTCTTGTGTATTGTCATGAATAAGAAATCCAGCATTTCCTGGTTAGCCACTCGTCCTAACACAGGTTAGGATGCATCACACTCACAACGAAGATCCTGTACTTCAATATTATAATATTCCTTGTTCTATATATGTATAGCTAATATAAGCTATATGTGTAGAAGTCTAGATGCTTGACCTTGCAGAGGATGACCACCCCTGGCTATACTTTATTATTTGTTATTATGCATTATAAATATGAACACATTATTTAGAGGGAACAGATTTTGTGTTCTAAAAAACAGAAATACAGATGCACACAGTAGGCACACTTTTCATTAATTATTATTATCACTGTTATTATAATTTTAAAGTATGCATGCCAGAAAAGCTAACAGAGCATCTGGATGAGACCAGAGGTCTGGGATGCTACTGGACACAACAACAACAACAACAAAAAAGCTTGGACGCAAGTCAACGTTCAGATGTGACGCTCATCAAACACAGGAGGTTCATATTCTGCTTCTCTCTACCTTTTTTTTTCAAGTGGTTTCAGGGACATAGAGATAGAGTTTATATTTATTTTGCATGTTTTATGTGCAAATGTCTATTCTGGGTTCAAATCCTAGATAGATGAGATTGGAGGGAAGAAGGGAAACCCAGTGCAGGGTCCATGGTGACCGATCTTTTCACACCCACCCCTATGAAATGACCTGTTCCAAATCTCATTAACGCATTATCACATCCAGGACGTTCCTGTATGAAGATTCTTTTTTTTTTTTTTTTACCTTTTTTGACATTTGACAAAGGGTTTATTCAGGCATAATATCACAGCTGCCATTCAAAAGCCAAAAAGCAGACAGTTGCCTGACAGAGTCCAATTCTAAACCCTTGTCATCCTTTTAGCAGAAAATCAAAGAACATTGTCAAAAATGTTTCAATTTGTGTTGCAGTTATACTTGAGCTATTGTAATCCATGATATCACATCAACTTCACGCTAAGGTCAACTTACATAAGGTACACATCTAAGGCAAGTGCCTGGAGACACTTTTTTCAGTCCATAAGTTTTACCTCCTAAAAGGAGGTAAAACTTATGGACTGAAAAAAGTTGCGAGTGAAATCAAAAAGCACCCACGTAAAAAACAAAAAACAAAAAACCTGGATTTTACAAAATGAATTCATTCAGCATCTCTAAAGGCTAGAGATGAGGCACTAAAGATCTGTAATGTTGCTTATTTTGGTTAACAACAAAAGAGCAGTTCTCTTGTTTTCTCTGATCAAACAGCATGCAACATAGCTCATGAATATATGCTAATGCGCTACACCAAAAAGACGCCATGCTCTGTTTTTCAAATGAGACAGGGCGAAGTGGGGGAACTTTCCACAGACTAATCCAATGTTTTAAAGAAGTAAATTAGAACACAGCACAACTCTAAGCATTGGTGGTTTCATGACTTGAACATCCTACATTCAAAGGAAACGTGCTGATCCAGTGAATATCCGCTATGTGCTATGACGAGAGAAGCCACTCTACAAGCTGGGGTTAGTAATGACGTTCTACTGTATAGCGGCGGGATTCACCAGCTGAACGCAAGCTCTATTGTAACCCAGTTTGAACATTAACTCATGTTACGTTTGAGTTTATTGGTTGCACCAAGAAACATAGTGTTGATTTAGACTTAAATTTCTGCCATTTTAGTCCAACCACCTCAAAGATTTACAAATTGTCAATGTTCTTCTGCTCACCACGGTTGTATTGAGTAGTTATTTGAAATATCCTTCGTGTCTGCTCAAACCAGACTGGACATTCCACTAACCGGGTGTTTTTTTTTTTTACTTCTCTGCACTATTATGTTTGTTTCTTTATTCTGATACTTGATTTCAATATTAACTAAAGCTTCGGACCTGTATGATTTTGCATTGTGCTGCTGCCACATAATTAGCTGGTTAGATAACTCCATAACTGAGTTTCTAAAGATACTATACTACATACCAAAGCAAAAAGACAGATAATACCATTTTCTGCCTCTTGACACGCCTTAGTCATGGACGTAGCATTTCCAGTTTATGCGCACTATGAGTTACAACATAAGCTGTGTGGTGCAACTGAAGTTCAACACTGGACCTCTCAAAATATGATATAGGTCAATCTTTAAACATTGACTTGCGATCGAACTTAAGTTCAGCTGGTGCAACTGGTCCCTAAGGTCTGAGGTGATGAGATGGGTCTCCCCCACCCCCTGGATGAGACTCCCTCACTCCCTCAGCCCTGACAAACATCTATTCAGGAAGTTTCTCTTCCTTACGATAGGTGCACTTTTCTATAAATGAGCGCCAACAATGTGATCTACCGTAAATGAGAAACGCAGAAGTGTAGCAGGCAGGTTAAGATGGGCGAACAACACCACACACTGCCATGGCATACTCACTAAGGATTGTCGTGGTTGGAGGATTTGTGGTTGGAGTCACTGAAGATACTGGAGGATGTTGAGAACATAGTCAGTTCTGCTTGCTTTGCCATTACCTTCATAGCAGCAAATTATTATCTCATTCAATCGACTTATAGGATGCATTTAGTCCAAATGAATAACAGTCAATGACAATATACATACAATACCTGTTGCACAGGATCCATTTAGGATGGATAATAGAGAATCGACCCACAGACTTTTTGATGTATAACATATTAAATGCAAGCATGTCCTTTCCAACATCTTTGTCCTATCCTAAAGGCAGCTGTCACTAATCATTAGAACATTTTTTTACAATACCTAAACAGCACTGAAAGCAAATAACAAAACCTTTTTTAGAGCTACTGTTGGAGACACAAGCCTGAAAGATATTGATTTTCCTGGATCAAAACACCTCAAATCTATTGAAAGAGAAATGAAAATATAAGTGGTAGAAGCTTTGAAGTCTGCTCTTTCCTACTGTCCATTAATCATTAAAAAAAAGGATTCCAATATGTCGTATCATTCCATCCACATTTCAAAGACATCTTTCAAGTCATTCAAAAATCAGTTATCAGAGAGTCTCTTTATGAAAAGGTTCAGGAACCTGTACTATCTTGCTGAAATAGGATGAAACAAAAATGGAATTAGTATTCCGGCACTTCACAATCCTATTTAGGTCATAACCACCTCACGACAAGCTTCAAAAAGAGTAAAATTCTAATCTGAGCCATGACTCGTATCACGTCATGATGACTCTTACACTTGCCTAACAGCGACTTCTCCTTTAGGCTACTCGGCGAAAAATTGGATTCACGCCGTAGAATAATTGCCTGGAAGACCGTTATTGCCGATGACATTATCATCTTCTAGACCTCCGCATCAATCTAACTCATGTCTCTGAGTGAAGGATGGTGTGCACTACCGTGAACCACGAGCCATGGTGTAAAAATGATAAGCTCTTTGAGTGGAAGGTAAGAATATAACAAGAGGCAAAAAAATATATATATTTCTTATTTCCTGCTAGGAACCAAACTTAATAATAAGGAAAAAGCTGAGACTGTTAGTGAGCTCACTTTCTGACAGGTGTCAAGGAAAAACTCACTTATGAGTCTTTGCTACTGTAGTATAATAAGAACGGCATAAGATATGTATGCAGCAGGCCTGTCAATTTCTGCTTTATTCGTGACAGGAGATTCTTAGATACAAATAAATTTACAGGTATATTATGAAAAATGAGGACACCACAGTGGTTGCCTAAGCCTATTCCTTGGAGCAAAAGTCCACTTTCAAATTATAAATTAAATATGTGTTTTTATTTGAAGCTAACAGTTTCAGCTTTGGTGTAGACTTCTCAACTGCCAACTGGATTGTATTCATATACGTCCGGTGATCAAATTTAAGTATTTTCTGCTAAATATACTTCTGAAACATCTATCCAAATCTGAAATACCCTGGCTCAAGGTGTTTATGCCGTACTATAACTCAGGGAAAAGATGTTCCTCTAAAGTGTTTTGTATATTTAAGCATCCTAGCTTTGCTTAAAAGTCTGTCTAGGAGCTTGCACCTAAGAGAAGATTTAGCACATGCACTGCTAACTCATGGAAATAATACCCATCACATATTAGCATTTTCACACATAGAAGTATTTTGTACCAGTTAGGGTGGAGAGGTACTGTAGATAAATATTCCATAACGAGACACTGAAATTAATGCACTTGGACTGGTAAGGACACTTAGAGAAGTTACAGGAATGACTTGTCTCCTGTTCCCATGACTTTAAAGTGCACTCATGAAATCGAGACGACCTAATAAACGAAATCATTTCAGACCCAAAGTGCCATGTTGTTAGCGCTGACTTATTATTATTTACAACTATTTATTTCCTAGACATTATAAAATATTAAAGACTTCTTCAGTTGATGGTTTATTGAAATGGTCTGGCATACGGCTAGTGTGTTGGAAATGGACTGGTCTGTGCAGCAGTAAATCCCTGAAGTGTTTGAGCTTCATTTTTGTATCCGGGACAGAACAGTTTCAGGACTGTTGCACTCATATTACACCCTGTTCAACTTGTAAATGTCGTAAAGATATAGCAGTAAGGGCCGACACAAATCCATCCATTTCCCACTGTTTCACGCCTCACAGGATTAACATGAGCAGAGAACAAGGTCTCCAGATGAGCTGTTAAAGCTGTCATCCTTGATATAGCTCTGCTTGGTTTCTCCACTCTGAAACTGGGCCTCTCACTTACCTGGGCATAAAGGTAGGTTATCATGCGTGGTATTGGTCACTGCCCATCAGACACATTTCCTAGATTGCATATGCATTGTCGGTTTACATTTCTCACAGTTCTGATTGTTTTGATGAAGTTGATCAAATCTTCTTTTTCGGCATATTCTATGGCTGTTTGATCGGATTGGGATGTGGAGAGTTTAGAGGCCGGATCAGAAGCCTACAGTAGGTTCTTTGCCTGGTGTGCCCAGTGCATGGTAGGCTGTGCTGCACTAGGTGTTCTGGTGCCTTTCTCGTGGCCAGCATTGACTTTTTTTCAGTGGTTTTTGCTGCACGTAGGCTTGCCTTTGCTCCCCACAGGCATAAATGAGTCTTGGGTGTCCAAGTTTACAGCTCATAAGTTTACAGCTAATGTGTTAATGTTATGTGATGTTAATTTTTATAGCTGATATGTCTTATTTGAATGTGTGCAGTAAGTAGACTCGGAATGTACACATCCAGCAAATGAATAATTGTAACTGTTCATATTAGTGCATCTCTTAGTGTTTTTACAAGTACAAAAAAATTGACCCATATCAATGACTTCTAAATGTTTAACATCCTTTTACACAGCTGTCTATGCAAAGGCTTTGTTAAAAACTTTGCTCTGCTGTCTTATCTGTAAGGAAGCAGATGAAGCAGCTCTGTAAAATGGGCATCCTTTCTTTGGTCCCACAATTGGGTTTTGTAGGCTGGGCTCCAAAACTCGACTGTCAAATCAAGCGAGGTGTGTGCAGCTGCCACAGCTCTGTGCGATGCCCACCAATCATCTGTTTCCTCTCTCTCTCTCTGCTGTGACAGACCTGGATCAGTCAGCCTTCATTCGCCTCCATGCTGTGCATCTCCTAACAAACCCTGCCACTGGCTGTGAAGTGTCATGGACAGCGGCCAGGCCTTACAGCATTTTCTGTTAAGGACGGTTTATATGCCTTTCTATTATGACTTCCACTGTCATTGAGGTGGAGGCCAGAGGCAGCTTTCTCAACAGCGCCAGTCTCCTGAGTACTACTGAACCTGACAATCTTTGAGCATCTGTTCACACTTCCCCCGTCTAACTCCTCAGGAGATTTTAGTCATCGTGGGAATGCCTGTGGTGCTGAAGGTCCTGATGAGTACCTTTCACTGCTCCCAACAAATGTCAAATTGAAGATTTTCACCACTGTGCAGAAAGTTGTAAAGTGCTGTGCAGTATCTCACAATGCCTCTTCTATATGTCACATAACATTCTAGGCTGGGAAGGCAACGAGAATATGGACGTGTCTTCTCTCTGTTCCCTTTTCCTTCTTCCGACTTACAACAACAGTTCCAAAAGAAACACTCAAAGAAAGTGAGTTTCCGTTGAAAGAACTTAGGTTATACTCCCACGTGAGTGCACATAACTCCTCAACCAGTACCTCGCTCCCTACATTCAATAAGTCGCAACAAGTTCAGCAAGTCTTCAACTCTAGATTCATTTTGGTTCTATTCCCACAGCCAGGGATTGGCAGGTAAATTCACTGCAGACTGTCAGCCAGGCTGTTTAGTGGTAATGTGACGACTGTCTGAGGCACTGAAGTGTTCCTATCCTGTCATCTGAAAACTGATGAATGTTTAGTGAGGGTTTGCAGCATTTGGATCATTATGTCGCCAATCACCTCACCCATCCACAGAGTCTATTCCAAAAACAGGAGCAGACAATGCCATATATCTCCACTAAACATGATCAGTTTGCATTATCATTACAGGATATGGGCTCTTCCATCCATATCAGCTTCTTTTCTCTTATGGTAACACGACCATGTGAAAGTGCTCTCCGGCAAAGTGAATCAGATCAACATTAAACAGGGTCATGCCAAAATTTTACAGCATATCAAATAGAAACAAAGTGTTTTCTTTAACGATGTATTAAATATGCATCTTTGAATCCAATTTGAATGTGTTATAGTGACCTAAATCTTCACTGGATAATGTTGGAACGCCTACAGTACTATGCTGCAATATGCAGAAATGTGGATTTTAACAGAGCAAGGAAAGCATGCACTGGTGGTCAGAAATCCTCCTGAAAATCCACCTTAATTAGTATTATTCAAACATTAATCTAATCATTTTCTGAATGGACTGATTAATTCAATTTTACAGTCAAGTTGATGAAGGAACTGGGCTGGTGACCACTGAAGCAGGGACAGCTACAGTGTAGTAAGAATTTTCAGTTATTGAAAATCTGCAAAATGATCCCACCAACAAACCTTTGTCCATATTCATGTAATAAAGTGGGATCCCATCTGTAAGAGTATGTGTGTGTGTGTGTGAGAGAGAGAGAGAGAGAGAGAGATATGGCAGAGCTCTCTGGAGGTTTTTAATGCAAACATTCTACTTAATGCCTTGCTTCAAGGAAATGAGCAAACAGACACTTAATTTGGTGAGAAAACAGAATATGATAAATCCAATTTCAGAGAGGTGTATGAGTACACATAAAGCAGGGAATACTTTAAGTCTTCATTTGAATTTCTCATTTAAGGTTCACTACCTTTGGCTAATAGCTTCCATGTGGATATGGGAGACATACGTTTGGAGTAACAGGTTGAAAAGGAAACAAACTGAGATAAAGAGAGTTAGAGCCAGAGAGAAATAAAGCACTTACTTGTGAAAGTATAGGCTGAGTTGTCCGGTGGAACAAAAACAAGATGGGAAACATGACGAGAAATGCAAAAAACAGAAAGAGAGAAGACATGAGAACAGAAGTAGACAAGATGGCAGAAAAGAAAGGTGAGTCCAACTGGCCACTCTAGGGTTAATTAAGTAAAACTTTTATCCATACTACCCAAAGTCCTAAAGGAACCCCAAAATGGCACAGAGGAATGACCTGATTAATCAGAAAGAAAAATGAGAGCAGGAAAATGGGAGTGAATATAGGTTGCTACAGAAGCAAAGGGTGGCCAAAGCACAGATGGAAGCGTGATATACCAAGCAGATTGGTATTACTGTCATCCTGCTTATGACTAATGACTGGGCTAACCATAATAACAAACTACTGCACTATAGTAATAATTCACTTGCATGTCTACGAAATGGAAAAAAAAAGAAAAGAAAAGAAAAAAAAAAACTTCCTTGCTCTTTCCCATTAGTTTGACAATCTTTAGAAGGCAAAGCAGCCAAGAAATGTTGCTGTGTGAACTCTTTTCTTTGGTGATTTCATTACACAGCACTTCGGAGATGAATCAACTGAATCGTATCAGTGGAGAAATTCTTTTAATAAAAGACTGCAGAGAGAGCAGTAATTATGTGCATTTTTATAAAGTCACTTAATCCCTACTAGTTTGGAAGGAAACCGAATTATCAAAGAGTTGTTGCTTTGCTATCGTCACTTTTCCTACACTCACTTATTTTTCTAATCTGCTTCTAGGCAGGCTGAGCAAAAAGACGCCTGTTATTACATTCAGTAATTATCCAGCAAGTTGACAGAAAAGCCTTAAAGATTAAAACACGTTTTCAATGCACGAAAAGTACTCCATTAAAAAAAAAAAAAAAAACGCAGCAGAGAAAATCCATATTTGACTTCTGAGTGGCGTCTATTCTGTAAGTACAATGCTGGCCAATTCAGCTGAAAACACTGCTGTAGAATCAAATTACAAAATGAATGCTGTTAGTTTACCAGAGCATAAATAAGCATAAACTAGCTCGAAAGATTAAATAATGTAAAAACCTTTGTACCTTGTTTAAAACATTAGTCAAATCTCATTGCTTTCAGTAATCTAATCATTTATTGTACCTTATACTCATTGTTTATAAATGCACACACGAATTGGTGACCATTCAGTTCAGTGAGTACAATCTAGTTTTAACTCCATAGTTTACGTACAGGTTTAAAAAGTCAGATGAACTTTTTTTTTTCTAAATATAATTCAGCAATTGATTCAGTGCTGATTTTATATTTCACATTTATGTCATTTCAGACTTTGGCTTGTTTGACAAATGAAGTGATACCATAAATTGGATACTGCTACGATTGTGTTATGTTATATGGTATAGTATATGAAGTAATTTGATTAATCTAAAGCTAATACTAATACAATACTTAATTGTGCTTTACTTCATTTATTTCCGAGGCTGTATACAGATTAGATGTGCCTCTGTAAACGAGTAAAAAAAAAAAAGATCTGGGAATATCCTGAGTTGACTTCTGTTGCGGGGGTATTTTATGTCATGAAAGACACTCACTTTGTTAAAAATGCAGAGAAAGAAGTGTTCACAGATGCAACACCAAATAAAAAGAATGTATAAAGCTGTGCTTTAAAGGTCTCTTATTTAAACAAATTATCTTTTGCACTATTTGCTATACTGTAGATAGTGCTGATACTATTTTTAAACAACTTACCACCTAGATACCTAGACGTCGTGTGCGTCCCTTACATCCTCAGTAAACAATAATGAGTTTGCCACTGTTTACAAATTTGTACAAGTTTACATGCTTTCAAATTTTCGGCAATAGTTTGGGGAAGGCCTTTTTCTATTCCAACATGACTCAGTGTCCCAGTGCATGAACCGAGGACTAAGACTAAGACATAGTTTGATGAGGAAGATATCTGACTGGCCAGCACAGAGCCCTGACCTCAACCCTATCGAGACCCTTTGGGATGAACTGGAACAAAGATTGCGAGCCTGGCCTTTTCGTCCAACATCAGTGGCTGACCTCATAAATGCTCTACAGAATGAATGGGCACGAATTCCCACAGAAACACAAAATCTTGTACACAGCCTTCCAAAAAAGCTGTTATACCTGCAAAATGGGACCAACTACGTATCGAGGTATATGTATTTGGATACAATGTCATTGCAGGTTCAGCCAGCTTTGTCCATATAGTGTAATTACATATTAATTTCATAATACATAAAAAAAAAAAAACACTGTTTTGAAAACGTATAAAATGTTACTTAAGAACTGAGGTCCGTAGTGAACCATGTTACACCCCTAATACTGTACATTATATACTGCCTTCTTTATACATGCTTATTCCATTTCAATTTTGAGATTACTCTGTGGATTAATCATAATCGAAAGTGATATTTATGAGCTTAGATAAAATTATCTAATTTGCTAATGTTAGATATTAGATTTGATTGACTCTGGAGAATTAATATTCATGGCTTCCATTCAGAAGTTTAAATGTCAGATCATTTTATGGATTCTGGTTTTCAAACACTTTGAGACTGCAGAAAAAAGGCAATTCCTTTCAGCTAAATTAGGATTTTGTGAGCTATTCAAGTCCAGCTTTCAAAAAGGCTTCTTGCTACACAGAAATAACTGCATGACCGATATAATATCTAATAAGGATATATAAATTAACATTGGGTGAAGATGTTTCACCCAATGTTAAAAAAAAAAAAAAATCTAATATGAATGCAAATAAGTCTGTATATTTTGTTTGTAATATAAACACAGGCTCTGTTTAACATCGGAAATGTGAACAATAGGTGAATACCTAATAACTAATAACTGTGTGTATGTGTGTGTGTGTGCAATATATATATATATATATATATATATATATATATATATATATATATATATATATATATATATATATATACATATATATATAAAAGCAAGATCCATTAAGACATTTTGTACCAAGGCTGGGGTGGAAGAACTTGAGTAACCTGTATATATCCCTGGCCTCAACTGTACTGAATACCCCCAGGTCCCCCTAACCGATATCAGTGCTTGAGCTCACCAATGTTCTTGTGGCTGAAGGAACAGAACTCCAAAATCATGTGGAAAACAATTCTCAGAAGAGTGGAGGTTACTATAGCAGCAACGGTGAACTAACTGTGTACTGGGATGTTCAAAATACCGAAAATGGATGTGATGCTGAGGTGTCCACAAACTTTAAGCCGTTCGTTGAATGCGTTCATGCTGTTCTTTATACTGTATGTCCCAAATCACATTAATTTAAAAGGGACATTGTCATTAGTAACTCAATAGATTTCTTTCAGCATCTTGAGTGTATTCTAAGGATTTTGATTTATACTATTTAAGAATATTCAACAAATACAAATATAGAAAACAAAACAAGTTCTGATAATATAAAATGACCAAGTGACTATTCAGACACCAATATTAATGCCTGTAGATGTTATTATATTATTATTCTATCTACCTAATTATTCTTATTATTATTTATATGTATGGGTGTATGTATGTGTGTATATATGTGTATGTATGTGTGAATGTATGTGTGTCTGTGTATGTGTGTGTGTGTGTGTGTATGTTGTACGTGTTATTGTTGTCTGAGCTGCTTCTGTATACTGAAGTGAAATTCACATCACGATATCTTAGAGACTTGCTGCTAAGTGATTGTACTTTTGGAAAGCACATTGTACATTTATCTTGCCAATACTAAATAAACATGTCAAAAAAAATAAATAAATAAATAAAATAAAAATAAAATGACCAAGTGGCAACTACACTTATATAGTAAAACTAATATGTTCCTAAACTGGCATTATAATTGAGAATGCCATCACCCGATTGCTTTGAGGTGAAGCTAAAGATTTCGATAATTCTTTACAGACAGAGATAAACAGATCCAAGGAGAATTGTGTAATCTAAATCTCCATATGAAGCAAAGCTTGAGCCCATTGACTCAAGAGAGAGTTGAAATAGATGCACATGGTAGCTTGTTGGTACTGGAAGGAGCCGGAGGGGGGTGAGGGGCTGGGGGTGGGGGGTGACTGTTGGATAGTTAGACTGGAGGGAGCACCGGTGGAGCTGGAATCAGACATTATCCAAGCAACTCCCAGCCCTGTTGGCTCACTCTTTCTTTCACTCTCTCTCTCTTTTGTACACACACACACACACACACACACACACACACACACACATAATGACTGGCAACACATTTGCTAGGTGGAGAATCCTGATTATGGCGTGGCGTTCTGCTGGACTAAGGGTCGGTGAGGGAGTGTGAGCACCACAGTTATGTGGGATAAAATGAAACAGAGAGCGGTACTTACTGACAGGCAGCGTTTTAAAGGTCTCAGGGGTACAGCTTTCTCCTTCACCCTTGCCGTTGATGGCAGACAGCATAACCTCGTATTCAGTCTCTGGCTTAAGCCCAACAATGGTGATGGAGCTGAGGCCTGAGAAAAGACAGGTTTTCTGATAAACAGGCTGGCACCATGGCACAGAATGAAAGAAACTGCTCAGAGAATATGACTTGCACGAGTGTATAAGTCTAAAGCACATCCAAATATAATTCTCGAAAGGTTTCAAAAATAATGAATGATCTCATCAAAACAATTATTATACTGAGCAATTAACAGTAAAACAGGCAAACACATGAAATCATTTTTAAAGCCTTTTTTTAATATTTAAAACTGGATAAATTCTCATATGCACACAGGCACGAACACACATTTTCCAAAGTAAATTGGCCTGTGGGTTGTTGCATCCTTCAAGGAGAACCTGCTGTACTTCTTATGTCTCTGTAGGTAAAATCCCAGATCACCACAACACTGACTTTGTTTGAAAGAGAGAGAAAAAAAGTTTTGTAATCTACTTTTTCCCTATTTACACTCTAATGCATTAGGCCTTAAATAGGCATTTATAGAAAATAGACTTTTTCTTATTTTCAACAGTCCAGGGTCGATGAACCTGTGCCCACTGTAGCCTCATGTTCTTGTTCTTGGCTGACAGAAGTGAATCCTAATGTGGTCTCCTGCTGTTTAACCTCATCCACCTCAGACTTTGGTGTTTTGTGCTTTCTGAGATGCTAACCTGCTCGCTGTGCTTGTAAAGATCGGTTATTTACGTTACTGCTGTCAACTCGAAGCAGCCTGGCCATTCTCCTCTGATCTCTCACAAACATGTTGTTTATGCCCACAGAACTGCCAATGACTGGGTCTATAAACAGCACTGTACAAACCTTATGTGTATGTAAAAAAAAATGTTCCTAAAATGGTGGGCGTCTACTGTATACTGTACTGTATGTAGGGTGCCAAAGAATTTTGGTATACGTTTCCATAATGTATGTACATATGTTGTAATATACGCCTAATATTATGTGTGTCCCTTTTGTGTCTCTACAACAGCTTGACCCATCAAGACATCTCCACAAGACCTCTAAAGGTGTGCTGTAGTATCTGTGGCATCTGGCACCAAGATATAAGCAGCAGATCCTTTACAGTAAATCCTATAAAATTGTAGGGGGGCCTAAATGGATCTGACATTTTTGTCCAGCATATCCCATGACCTCTCGACAGTTCACTAGTTGTCTTTCGTCTTTGGAGATGCTTTGACCCTGTCAGCTGGCCGTTGCCATTTGGCTCTTGTCAGAGTCGTTCACATCCTTACTCCTGTACAACACATCAACTTTGAGAACGGACCGTTCACTTGCTACCTAATATATAATACCCTATGATATGTACTACTGCAGTGAAATAATCAATGTTATTCACTTCTTGATCATTTTGAATCATAAAAAGAAAACACTATTATTAATATTCATGGTCCTGGCATATTTAATAATACAATGAATAGACAAAAGTTAGAGATTGATGGTAAGAACTACAGTGTAATTTTTAGTCATGCAGATGCGGATGCTTTTCTAACAGACATAGAAACAATTCTGCCTAAAGCTTTGCCTTATCTGTCTGTAGACGTTGCTATTACTCAAACCACAGAAAATCAGTATTTAAAAAAAATCCTCTGAATTTCAAAACTTCATTCCTTATATATACAGTCGGTTACATACAAGATATATATTGCTTGACTATACATCTCAAATAAATAAAATAATACATAAATAATTAAGGCAAGTGCATGGAGTTTGCATGTTCTCCCCGTGCTTGGTGGGTTTCCTCCGGGTACTCCGGTTTCCTCCCACAGTCCAAAGATATGCAGGTTAGGCTAATTGGCGTTCCTAAAATTGCCCGTAGTGTGTGATTGGGTGTGTGAGTGTGTGTGTATGTGTGTGTGCCCTGCGATGGATTGGCACCCTGTCTCCTAGGATAGGCTCCAGGTCCCCCGCGACCCTGAACACAGGATTAAGGGGTATAGAAAATGAATGAATGAATGAATGAATAATTAAGGCAAGGTAATAGAAGTCAAGTCAATTTTTAAACAGGATTTTAAAACACTTCGGAACGTTCCTGATGCGTTTCTCGAAGGATCTGCATCATTGTGTTGTTCCTCACCAGACAGATTTGCCCTTTTCTCAGTTATATGAAGCATGGAATGGAGATGGAAAGCTACAGTAATTTATTGCTGATGTTGTAATGAATTTATCATCACAGCATGACTTCCGCTCACAGCGTTCTTCAACACACCATCAGACTTTACTGAAATGCAGAGCCAGAAAAGAGAGCATCTGGTGGTGGTGTAAGGATTAATTTACAGTGGATATTTTTTGAGGTAAGGAATTAGAAAAGAAGTTAGGGTTTAGGGCTTAGAGCATGTTTGTGTGAACGGCATCGGTGAAACAAAAACTCCAATACTGGCTTCACCATTTGATTCTAGAACTGTAGATTCTCAATAAAAAAAAAAACAAGGATGACTGAATAGACTTCATTTCTGAATCACAAAACAATCTACATAAAAATGGTACAAACCAGGGGTATACAGGTTTACCATGACATGACAAAAAATTTTATCAATATGCACACATGATGACAAAGCAAATCCTATCCTAGGAGATGAGGCGGGGTACACCATGAACGGGGTGCCTATCCATTGCAGCGCACACAAATACCTGGAGTACTAAACACTATGCCAGCATGCCACCCCAAAGTACATCTGTGTTACTGAACCATCTCTAAATGTTTCTCGCAACAAATAAACCTATAATCTTATCCTCAAAGCGGTCTTGATTTAATTGACCACTGTAGGTGAAACACTTATAGGGTTCTGACTTTTTTTTGTTTGACAGTGCTGGATCAGACTTCTTCTATTTATTGAACATGAGGTGTGTGACATCCTGTATGCATTTCTTAAGAGAGAGAGAGAGGATATCGTCACAGCTACATTATTTGGACACTAATGAAAGGCAGGTTATTATGGTATTTTTAAAGAGAGTTGGATATATGTTTTTTTTTTTTATTATATCATTAGGAAGAGAATCTATTCGAGATGGAGGAATACTCCAGGGCTAGCTGCACTGCCTTTATCCTCAAGTGTACTCTTTTTTTTTCTTTCACACATACAAATGCACATCTCGGGCTTGTTCTCATGAATGTCCCATGGAAAACTGGCTGACTGAGTGGGCTGTCAGCAAAGAGAGAGCTGACATCTTCCCCCTTGAGACAGAAACTGGCCGGCTTCAAACAAACAGACCACATTTCAGCCTCTGACAAGAGCCTGCTTACTTAGTATTCAGCCAAACTCTATGCTGTACCCGCTATTGTGCGCTCTATTTTAAGGAGATTTTATATTATACTTCACGCCTGACACAAACGGCTCTAGTGAATCAGCCAGCAGTATTTTGCCAGTGGAAAGAAAAGATTTGGTTTGCATAATTCCAATTGGCAAAGGTTGTGGGAAGGCCCGAGGGCAGTGTTCTTGGGAGGTCATGGTGACTATTTTTCACTATTACATTTTTTTTCATTATTTTTCACTTTGTTTGATATTTAAGTGTTTAGGTCAACACTATAGACCAGGACTGTGTAGAGTGCACCACTGCTTCTTAGTTCTTTGTGTAAGAACTAACTACAGTAGCAAGCCTTGGTGTGACAATACGGGACACACCTCATTTCTTCATATTTGGCTTCCAAAGAGCCAGCCATTCTTATATTTTGCAGATGCGGATGATGACAGATGATGATGATGCTGAATGCTTGGAACACAAAAGAGGAGAAATGAGGTTGCTGCTGATGTTTTTACATAAACAACCACTTTTTAAATAGGCACTCTTCAGCACAGTAAAACATTTGTTCCAGTTTTTGTAATTTATTCTACATTTATTAATTTAATATGAAGAAATAAGGGGTAGCTCAGTACTTTTGAGGCCACAATGCTGATGAATTCTCAACTGCTCAGAAGCTCTGATAAAAGTTACTGCTGCAAGGCAAATTACTCGACTATACATGCTCATTGTAAAGATTCATTCTTTCTTCTTCTTCTTTTTATTTTTTATTTTTTTTACAATCACTACAATTTGGTTGCCTAGTTTTGGTCCTAGACAGCTCTCTCCATTATATGACAACTTGAAACTAGGTCCAGTTGCTAGAGAAAATCGGTACCAACCGTCTTGCACATACAGTATCTGAGCTTATAGACAACCATGATTTGCCTACAGTACGTTGCCATGGTCGACAGGGGAGACACTGTGTCTTTCGGAGAACATGGTTAGTTTTCTCTCTTGGTCAATCTCACTTATATTGGATTATCATTTTTATTGTAACAACCTAGAGAGCTTTATATCAGATACTTGTCAGCTAAGCTGATCAGCTTTAATGTAATCAGTTATATTATTATTTCAGGTTGAAGCCCACATACAGTACATATTGTACACAGAATCCAAGATCATTTTCATGGTCAAGTGGCACCACCCCGAATCACCACATGAATTCCAAGCAGACCACATGGAGCCATTATAGTCTGCCTCTTTCTCTGCAAAGATGGTAACTTATTAATAAAAAAGAAATTTGGTTATGGAACATATGAGACAAACTGGATTTAAAGTTCCCGTAGGAAGAATAAACGTACAGTACAGTGATCTGTCGATACATCTTTGGAGATTCCGTATGTCATGTTTTTGTTTGTGTTTGCTGAGGATTTGGGCACTTTGTAGGGGCATTGCAGTTGTTTCAGTGTGTTCTGCAAACTATGCCGTTTATTGTCTCTGCCGAGTTACGCATATAGCCACGCCCACTTTGAGGGCAAAAGTGCTGCATCCTTCTGAAAAAGCGTTAGCTACTGTGAGGTAATCTGACACAAAAGTGCACATAATGGCCCTTCTACTCAACCTTTTGAATTAACTTATGGCGCAGTTTTAACTTCAGGCAAATACCGAAAGACTGGCAGAGTTTCATTTAATTCTTTTGAGCTAGTTTTGTGTGATGCTTGACAAAATCGGCTGGACAGACATACAGACAGTAGATTTTCTGAGACTGGTTTTGGGTATAAAGGTATAAAACGTGAAGATACCAATGAAAAAGTGATTCATGACCAATGTACAGACAAAAACCCTCTTTTGTTTATATAGATACTTCATAGAAAAAGATTGTGTATCTAGGTGCCGTTTCAATTAAAACTGCGATTCTATAAGTGTCGCAATTTTATACATATTCCATTCAAAATTATATTTTCAAACAACGTTAATACTCACTTTAAAGCCAATAATTTCAACAATACAAAATAACTTCAAATACAAGAATTTAACATTTAATTACGTATGTCATACAGTAATTAAGTATGACATTCTCCGTACTGTATTCTTTATTACTCTCTATCATATCACTGAAAGTTTCTCTGATGTTACTGTATTTTCCTTTTCTTCTTTGGGCATGTCTCCTTGTTTGCACTTTTCCTCCATTATTAAATTAGAGTTGTCATGATTTACTTATTATTCTCTGAATTATGTTCATATCTAGTTATGCCACTTGCTATTTAGAGAAAGCTCAGCGTTTCTGTTTTAGATGTTAGTGTTAATTTAGCTACTGACTTGGCTGCTTAAGGCATACCACTTCTTGAATGTTAGATTGTTTTGCGTTAAGACTGAACAAAGTAAACATGTTTTGACTGTTTTAAGTCTTTACAGTCTTTTAATGAGGCACAATCAAATAAACTAACTAGAGCTTGTCAACCGCAGTGCAGACGTTTGAGCTTGCTAATGAATAAAATAATGTCTCAGACACAGTTGCTGTAATACTGTGCTGTAATGCTGCAAACATGATTTCTGCTTTATAGATAGTGTTAAAGGTTTACACATTTTAAAAAAGAATGCTTCTGTAGAAAGAAACTGCAGTTCTTTAGGAAATAAAACTTTATAGAAACAAATTGATTATTTTAGGAGGGCGGTTTAAAAGAACATTCCGGGACTAGTTTTTTAACATGCCTACGGATGGCAGCACAAGACTGCACATAAGTCAGTGTGCCAAAAGACATCATCCTGTGTACATCAGGAGCTGTGCAATTAGCGCTATTCTGCATTTGACATGATTTTAAGGTTTACGACGATGCTGCCATGGGTTGCTCAAGGTGTTTTGAGTGTCACGTTTGCTTCAAAAGAACAAGAACATCACCGGAAGACGGCGAGATATCAGAATAACCTTCAACGAGCTTAACCCCCTAAAATGTTGAAAAGATTCGACAACTTGTATATGATGATCGTTGGAGAACAATCCACAACATTGCTGCCATTCTCGGTGTGCCACGCAATCTTCACGTGTGATTTAAAGACAGGCCATGTTGCTGCCAAGTTTGTCCCCAGGCTGCCGACCCGGGAGTAGAAGTAACATTGCATCGAAGTCTGCCAAGAAATTCATCAGCGTGCCGTGTATGACAAATCCTTCATGTCAAGCATCATTAAATGATAACATAAATGACGAAACTTGGGTGTATGGACCCGAAGACCCTAAGACGAGCAACAGTCTTCACAGTGAAAAGTATCTCTGACCACAAAAGGCGAGGCAGGTCCGCAGTTTAACCAAATGCAAGCTCACCGTCTTTTTTCCATAGCGAATTCTACGGCCAGGTTGTAAGACGTATGAGGGAGGACATACAATAAAAGGATCTGTGGCGCACAAATCTTTAAACTTTTTATACCCCTACATAACATTATACAAAGTGTTGTATATCTCTTATACCACAGCAAGTGTAACAGGTTTTCATTTATCAAAGACCAAAACATCACAATTATTTAAAAGAAACCATGAATCACAACAAACTTGAATCTAAAGGCATTTCAATGTCAGAAAACTTTACATCTGACAGCTATGAAGCATTACTCTGGAGACTCCTTTTATAAATCTATACCTACAAAACTTTACCGTACCATATAAAAATTTTTTTTGCAAAGTGTTCTCCATAAAAGTCTCTGTGGTTAAGCAATAAGAATAGAAAAGATAATATATAAGAAGAAGTGAATTAATCTAACACCATGATTAGACTTGGCTTAGAAACTGGAACTATGGTCAGATCTGCTATTGGAAAAAATCATTAAACTCTTGTGAGCAATCAAGGATAACAATTCAACAGTGCTCTGAAACTACGTTATACATAATAATCTGTTTCTTTTGTCATTGCTGATTTTTTTTCATGCGTAGAACAGTGTGTGGAGACACTTACCCTGCTCCACGTTGTACACTTTGCTAACCCAGTCTTGACCCTTTGTCCTCCACTCAGCCTTGTACTTGAGAATAGGCACTCCTCCGTCTGCATCAGGCTCTTCAAACTCCACCATGGCCGTGCTGGGGTATGGTTCCACATGATCGATAGCTGGAGTTGATGGCAAATCTACACAACAAAAACATGTTACATTGAGCAAGCTTGGCTGTGAAGTCGATCTATTTCTGTTGATTTTCTTTTGCTAGGTGCTGCAGTTCATAATGTTCACTGACTGAAAAAAAAATGCGTACCTTAATGTTTTTGTGACTGCATTTAGCCTTCATTACAACATGTAATCATGTAATGTGATGGCCAATATATGTGTGGCCAATTCACCCAGAACCACGCTTTGCCTGATGGGTGCATGTGCTTTTTTCATTTGCTTTGCTTCTTACCCTGACACAGCTGTTTAGTCCCAACCAAACATTTAAATGATCTCATATCACAATTATTAGGTTTTTTTTTTTTTTTTTTGCCTGATGGTTCAACACTATTCAGGCAGGTTTTAATAAGGCGCTGTTCTTAACCCAATTCCAGTAATTTCATCCATCTCCCTAGCTACAGTAGTTCCTTTGCTTGATCCAAGCCTTCTAATATGACTTCGTGCCAGGCAGTGTATAATGATATTCAAACCCGTTATTAATTTGCATTAACATATTTCTGACATCTAAAGGCAAACTGTTGTAACTGACCCCTTTACTTTAATAGAACAGCCTGTTTTGATCACCAAGGGCCTTCTGTTTTTGCAGGGCAATGCACTACTTCATACAGTACTGCCCACTGCGCCATGTCCATATTGCACGAACTTAGCTGGAAGTTTCAGTAACATCCTCTGTACATCCTGACCTTAATCTAAACCATTTCCACATATTTGGGCATTTAAAGGAGTTCCTGGGGGAGCGTTTCACACGTGAAGCAGGCAGCCTGATCAAGGGTTTGGTGTACTGAGAAAACATGATGGTATTCGAGCACTAGTGAAATGCTGGGATAATTGATTATTGTAGCAGGAGATTATATAGAGAAATAAAGGTAGTTTTTACTTTTATAACTGTGTTCTGTTATTCTGCACTATCATACAGTGCACCTGGGAAGTATTCACAGCGCATCACTTTTTCCACATTTTGTTACAGTATGTCACAGCCTTATTCTAAAATGGATTAAATTGATTTTTGTCTTCAGAATTCTACACACAACACCCCATGACAACATGAAAAATAAGTTTAATTGAGATTTTTGAAAATTTATTTAAAAAAAAAAAATTGAGAAAGCACATGTACATACAGTAAGTATTCACAGCCTTTGCCATGAAGCTCAAAATTTAGATGTTTCTGCAGCTTAATTGGAGTCCACTTGTGGCAAATTCAGTTGATTGGACATGATTTGGAAAGGCACACACCTGTCTATATAAGGTCCCACAGTTCATGTCAAAGTGCAAACCAAGCATGAAGTCAAAAGAATTGTCTGTAGACCCCCGAGACAGGATTGTCTCGAGGCACAAATCTTGGGAAGGTTACAGAAAAATTTCTGCAACTTTGAAGGTCCCAATGAGCACAGTGGCCTCCATCATCCGTAAGTGGAAGAAGTTCGAAACCACCAGGACTCTTCCTAGAGCTGGCCGGCCATCTAAACTAAGCGTTTGGGGGAGAAGAGCCTTAGTCAGGGAGGTGACCAAGAACCCGATGTCAGAGCTCCAGAGGTCCTCTGTGGAGAGAGGAGAACCTTCCAGAAGGACAACCATCTCAGCAATCCACCAATCAGACCTATATGGTAGAGTGGCCAGACGGAAGCCAGTCCTTAGGAAAAGGCACATGGCAGCCTGCCTGGAGTCTCATGCCTCAAGTCTGATCAGGTCCACTCTACCATGTTATAATGTGCTTCAACATCATGTAAAAAAGGTTCGACATTGTAATGAGATATTATATAAGGTCTTGGGTAGCTACAGTAATTCGATAGACAGCCCAGGACGTCTGATTCAATAGAAGGGCTACTGTAAATTAATCTCTTGTATATTAAAAAGAAAACTAACAAAATCAAACAAACAAACAAACAAAAAAATTAATTAATTGTGCTGAATGTTACATGTGACAAATAATTGTATCATTTCATTTTGAGTTAATTTCCTTCCCTGGACACCTTTTGGTACTAATCACTAAACCATGTTGGTTACACTGCACGAGACCTACTATTCTACTAGTCATCTAGACATTACAATTTGGCCTTTGTCAAAGATCCTTATGCCTATCTTTTTAAACACATCAACTTTGAAAACTGACTGCTCACTTGATGTCTAATATATCCACCCCATGGCAGGCACCACGGTAAAGAATTATTAAATGTCATTCACTTCACCTGCCAGTGTGTTTTGTGTAGTTTGATGTATTTTTTTTTTGCGAAACCTCTTATGCCTGTTTATGCTAGCACCAAGATAACAGTAATGAAATGTCCAAGAACCATTTTCTCCTTTTTTTTTTTTATTTATTTTTTAATCATGACTCCTTATAACTAAATATATATATATATATATATATATATATATATATATATATATATATATATATATATATATATATATATATATAAAAGTAAATACTGAAATGTTGCAAATCAGAATGTCAAGCTTGGTGCTAGCATAGTGAAGCAGGTGTGCTAGTGGACACTAATTAGCATTAGTGTAAGCACAGCTAGAAAAACAAAGCTATATGTGAGTGAATTACAAAGTTTTGGCCTTGAATACTGTAATATATCCTTTGAGATTACAATCCTTTTGAAATTACATGAATACTACTGTGTTTCTGTAATTGCTAGCAATACTACTATCTACTGTAACATACAATGCTAACATAACATTAAACAAAGCTAAGGGCCCTGTCACACTTTTTTATAAAATATTTATAAAGTTCTTACTACTTCCTAGATTGGTTGTTGGTGTTAAACAAAGAGCTGGTGTCAATTAGCATTAATGTAGAGGCAGGGATTGGGCAAAAAAAGACTATCATTTAATTGCAAGTTGCAAAACTGAAAAGGATTAAGACCTGAAACAAAGCACATTTTTGAACAACTGTGTCATGACGAGAAAAAAAAGTAACACAGAGTAATTGCTGCTGTTTTACAGAAGGAGAATGACAATGGATTAAGTACTATTTGAACAAGTCTTTGTTTAGTAATAATCATTACTACAGATGTCCTCTTGCAGCATTACTAATCATTCCAAACACATAAGGTGGATTTTTTTCCACCCAACATCTGAATGTGCTGTCCATAAAGATGACAGACATGACAAATCCGGATAGGACTTAAATCCCAAACAAGGTAATACTTCCCAGATCTTTAGGTAAAATAATTATCTTAATAGGCTTTTTAACACTAAAGGCACTGTTTGATTTTTTTCTCTAAACACACATAGGGTACACTTAAAAAAATAGCACTAAACATATTAGCAGGAAGTATGGTGTTTAGAATAAATAGCCAAGGACTAAGGCGAAATAATTAGGTTTAAAAAAAGAAAAAAAGCTTTTAAATTAATCTTTAAGAGTAAATTGCTGATTCACTGGACAGGATGTTTACCATGTTTGCTTGGTGCAATGCTTTTATTTCCTCGAATAAAAGCTTTTTATTAATGAACACTTTTGAGAAATAATAAAAGTCTGGCTTTTCCACTTTATGTGCTGATAGGGCAAGTGGGGAACTGAGGACATGTGGTGTAAGATGATGATGGGCGTCATGTCTGCACTGTCCATCGCATGGAGACTAAATAATCGCCTCAAAGCCACCCACGCCGGTTCACGGCTGACCCACTTTACAGAGCGTCAAAAATATCTGAGCTAGCGGCGTATCTGACTGTCTGCTGGAAATTATGTCCCGCTGCGTTTATTACTCCAGAGCCTCAACCCAAAAAACTAGATCCACAGTCTCTACTGGTGCAGCGATTTCTGTTTGAGGGAAAATCACCTTCTGCAGACTTTGAAATTAGCAGAAAGGGATTAGGGATAGATTTATGACATTAAACTACTTACTGTAAAAAGTGACATCTAATGAAATGTTCATATTCTGTTCTGCACAACTATGTATATTTTAATTCTGTTTCCACATGTACACACCTGCTGGGATTAACAGGAACTCCTTAGAGTCGCTGCCGATTACATTGATGGCCGTGCAGTTGTAGCTCCCGAAGTCACTCTGGGATTCTGGGGTGACCTGAAAACAAACAAGAAAGAGAGGAAGAATGTTATCATGCTGCTGTGTGCTCTGACCTAGCACGACATGCACATGTTTGCTTTTCGTGTGAATGCCTTCTGGGAAGCTCACGGCCAGAGCACTTGCAGTGGCCTTTTGTGCCAAAGCTTGTGGCCGTCGTCTTGCTTGATAATTACTGAACAACCCAGGGAGAGAAGATGAGAGGGAGTACAAGAGACAGATAGAGGATAGTGGTGTCACTATTAGCTCCAGCAGCCTGGGAAAGTGTGCCGCAAGTGCAGGGACTTTCTGTCACAGGGAACATTGTGAGCTCTGTGAAATGGCCTGAAAACCTGACAACAGTGTTCACGCAATTGCACTTTCTTATTCTTTTTTCCCTACTGGGTCACAGTTTTCCCCCGGTGGGACACCATGACACCCTTAAATTTTTACTAAAGGTACTTTTTGTTTAATCCATTAATTGATGTATTATTTGTTTATTTGTTTATTTATTCAGTGCTGTTGTGTTCAATCTGTTTATACATGCCTCACTGAGAAAACAGTTTAATTAGTGTAATTATTTTAATAGGTTGCCTATGAGGGAAAACAAGAAGAAAATCATACTATTGTAGAACAAAATTATATACACTGATCAGCCATAACATTAAACCCAAAGAATTATGCCCAGTATTGTGTACTGTAGGTTCCACCAAAACAGTTCTGACCATCAATGTTAGCAGCAGCTGTAAGTTGGGACCTCCATGGATCAGATATGTTTGTCCAGGATATTCCATGGATGTGTATTCTGATTGAGATCTGTGGAATTTGGCGGCTAGATCAACAACCTTGATCTATTTGCCTAAAAAGCCCAATTATTATAAGCTATGATGCACTGAGTGTTCTAATCATATCATGTCATAGCCAGAATTAACCTTTTTTCAGTAGGTTGTGCAACATTAGCTTTTCTGTGGGATCTGACCTAACAGGCTGGCTTTTATTCTTCACTTCATGAATCCTGTCACCAGTTTGCTGATATTTAATTGATAATCAATTCTATTCAATTCACCTAGTGGTTGTGTTAAATTTATGGCTGATCGTTGTACAGTATATTGCTCAGCAATGTCATTAGGTCGAACGAACAAACAAGATAAAGACAGGTCATTAATTTTCATACTTCTGAACTCCTGGAAAAATAAAGGTTTTGACAAATGAATATTCCAACACTATTTAATATGTAAAAGGACAATTTAAGGTCTATAATATTACATTAAGCCAATACAATTGTATGAAGTAAAATAATAACAATTTGGAGCAAGCAAAACTTACATTTGGCAGATGCTCTTATCCACAGCAAATTACATTATACATCTAAGCAGATGAAGGTTAAGGGCCTTGCTCAGGGGTCCAACAGTGGCAACGTGGTGGTTTTGGGGTTTGACCCTGGGACCTTCTAAACCATGGTCAAATGACTTAACCACTGAGCTACCCTAAAATTTGAGCAGGAGTTCACAATATATTTTTTTTATATTCACAATAGAACTGTTCATTTCAATGCGCATTAGAAATAAAAAAATATACTTGCTCAGCCAGCTACAAATGTTCAAAATACAATATGGTAAGATATGAATGAAATAAGAGGATATAAAAGGACAATAAGTGCATATGCTCCATTTGGAAAATGTAAATTAAAAAAAAGTTTTTTTTTTTTAAAGTTTCTTTTTAAATCTTTGTTAAATTATGTTGTGTTGATTGTATCAAAGGTGAGAACAAGCAGTGGAAATGAAAAGTGCCACGGTAATTTTTTGCAATGATTTTAAGGACCTTGGGTGAGATAATAAAGCATATTCATGAATATGTAAAATTTTAAAGCTTTTATAATTTAGTATGATTTTCATCAACTGGCTGAAATAGCCTACTGCCAATTTAATACCTATGTTAATATGCAAATTCAGTTTGAGTTCGCTGTGCATTTCAGCCTTAGTAATGTATTTAGTACATTTCGTGTGCATTTAAAATAAAGTGTCATACACTTTTGGTAGAAATGTCCACTACACTATATTCATTTAACCCAATTCATGGTCTGGGCATTGGTATACACATGAAAATAGCAAGGAACCTTCAATCTGTCCATCCATTATCAATTCTGCTTATGCTGTGCAGGGTCATTTGGGCCCTGGAAGCTATCCCAGGAAACTTTGGGTACAAGGCGGGAGAAGATACAACCTGGAGGCCATTAGTCCAAAAACAGAGCAATTAAAAATGCCAATCAAATTAGACCACATATGTTTGGACCATGGAAGGGAACTGGAGTATCCAGAGGAAGCCCACCAAGCATGAAGAGAACATGCAGATTTCATGCACACAGGACTGGAGGCAAGATTTGAAGCCCAAGATTTAAACTCTGAATGCGCGAGGTGACAGATTTTGTATGCTTGTATCTTACAAGTCCTACATCCTTTACCAGAATTTTTTGTTGTTGCTGGAATACAGTTTATTGTTTAGCTACAGTATGATTGCTATGGAAATATGAAGGTCATCTTGAAAGTCAGAAATGTGGACTGTGGTTTGACTAAACTGATCAATTTCTCTAAGTAATGTGAACAATTATTAAGTAAATTTACAGCATATTACAGGTCAGTGGCACATAAAAATAGCAAATCTTGAAAAGATTTGACTTCAAACAGTTTTATGGTAAATGACACAGAACGCTGCTACTGTAGATGACGTTTAGTTATAGCTAGAGGTTTAGTTATGGTCTCATGACTGACATGCGGAAGCAGTAGATGGATGAGGAAATACCTCCAGGTAACTGATGGTGGGTGTGCTGTAGATCTTGATGTTGGTCGTGTTCACTGCTGGCAGCTGCAGTCCATCGCGGAACCACTGCACCGAGGCACTTGGATGAGCCAGAGCCTCACAGGTGAGATTAGCTGCATTCCCTTCCCATGTAAACTTTGACACTCCATCTTGGATTTTTGGAGCATCTGTAACAAACCCCATCAGAGTAGTGGTCAAGCAATTATTCTGAAAAAAAAAAAAAAAAACCCAGAAGTAATAGTCTACTTTACCAGCTAGTTTACCGGCTGTCCTGTTAAAGCTGAGTGCTCAGTGCTGTATTAGTTTTTTTTAATTGAAACATTTGCAACAGTTTGGATTTTTATCCCTCTGTCAGGCCGGAGAAATACTGTATCTGTCTAGAGAGATAACCTACCCAAGATTATTTAAATTTCACTGTTTAAAAGAGCACCCAGGACGCCAAAGGTAATACTCATCATGCAGCTTCACCATGCCTCATTGCAGGGATGGTATTGCATGAATGATGAACAGTATTGGGTTTGCACTAAATGTAGCACTTTCTGTCAGTGGCAAAAAGTTAAATGTTGGTCTTGTCAGACCAGATACAGTATACAACAGTCGTTATGTTAAACTGAGCATGCTGGAGAAGTTCTTTTCATGTTAAACCCAGTATCATGCGTTTTGTCTTTCCATCTGAAATCTTGGCTGTCATGTACTGTAATATGTTGCTTTCTTTACAGGCATGCAAATATTCATCTATAATGTTATTTATTTATGAATATTATTTGTAAGTTATGTTTGGAAGTATGAAATGACTTTGGACATAATAAACATATACAGTATAACCATCCCAGGACCAAGAAGAGCCTCTGCTGCAGGCGATAAGTTTATTAGAATGACGAGCCTCAGAAACCGCTAATTTACAGCACCTCAGATTAAAACCCACATAAAAGCTTCTCAAAGTTCAAGCGGCAGACATATTTCAACATTCGCTCCTCAGAGGAGACTGCGTGAGTCAGGCTTTCAAGGTTGAATTACAGCAAAGAAACTATTACTTCAGAAGAAATACAGTACAAGCAGAAGAGACTTGCTTGGGCCAAGAATGTCCAGGAATCCCCATTAGACCAGTTGAAAACTGTCCTTTCGTCCAAATTTGAGATTTTTCAAATCTCCGTGAACAGACGGTTCCTGAATGTGTGGTTTCCACTTGGGGTGGATTGCTGGTTGATGGATTAGTTAAAATTCAAGGCACACTAAACAGCAGGGCTACCCCAGCATTTTTCATTGCCATACAATCTGGTTTTCAATTTGTGGAACCATCATTTGTTTTTTAACAGGACAACGACCCCAAACACACCTCTAGGTTATGTAAGACCTTTTTGCCCAAGAAGTGTGTGTTGGAGTGATGGAGTGCCCCATAATGTGACATGTCCTCCACAATCTCCCAATCTAAATTCAGTTGTTTGGAATGAGAGTGGGGACTCCTTCAAGATTGTTTCAAAATAATAATTCTTTTTTTTTTTTGAGTCTCTAACATGCCTTTTGGCAAACATCAAATGGTTTGTCATATGGTTTGCCAGTTGTTCATTAGTACTTGCTGCTGGTCTCTTGGTTTCTTTTTCTGACTAATGTCCCCCTTCCCCAGTCATGGTCTTTTGGTGGATATATTCCTCTAGGCAGAGTTGCAATTGTGCCATGTTCTCTTACCGTGAGCTTTGTTTAGATATTTTATAACAAATTCTAGGTCCTTCAGGAAATTATGTATGTTTGTATGTATTACTGACCCATGTCATGCCATCAGCCAAAACATCAACTCATTAATATTGATTATCAATTACTGTATATATCAGTAAGCTGGTGACAGGATCCTGGGACCCAATGCTCATCCATGCCAGTGAGAACCAAGGGCCTGCCCGTGATAGAAAAGCACCAGAACACTCAGTGCATCAAAGTCCACCTCGCATGGGGTCCAGCAGACAAACAGCCCAAGGCTGCCGACCCGGCCTCCAAACTCGCCAGATCCCAATTCGATTGAGCACCCATGGGATGTACCAGAAAAACAAGTCCAATCCATGGAGGCCTCCCCCGCAACCCACAGCATGCAAAGGATACACTGCCAACATTCTGGTGCCAGACAACAGAGCACATCCCCAGAAGCAATGACCCATGGGGTTAGAGCTGACAAAACCTAGGTGGTTTTTAATGTTATGACTTATACATAATACATAATCAAAATATAATTTACTCTAGGTCGTAATATTAAAAAAATGCAAAGTATGTGTGTCTGGATGGAATTATTATGCAATTCATGCTTATTTACATTGCTACACATTATTTTTCCATTTGATTTTTAAGTTTGTCTATTATATTATAGAAGGCTTAAACTATAACTATAACTAACTCATTCATTCATTCATTTTCTATACCGCTTAATCCTGTGTTCAGGGTCGCGGGGGACCTGGAGCCTATCCCAGGAGACTTCGGGCACTAGGCGGGGTACACCCTGGACAGGGTGCCAATCCATCGCAGGGCACACACACACATACACACACTCACACACCCAATCACACACTATGGGCAATTTAGGAACGCCAATTAGCCTAACCTGCATATCTTTGGACTGTGGGAGGAAACCGGAGTACCCGGAGGAAACCCACCAAGCACGGGGAGAACATGCAAACTCCATGCACACAGAGACGGGAATCGAGGCTGGCCGGGGAATCGAACCCAGACCCTGGAGGTGCAAGGCGACAGTGCTAACCACTACACCACCGCGCCACCATAACTAACTCATGCGAATTCTTATTTTATGAAACTTCTTTGGACTTTCCACAAAAGCATTTCTCATCTCAAACAGTGAGGTGAAACCTTCTTGGCAATTGTGTAATTTTTCTGGCTATAAAGCTGGCCATACGAGTGAAAAAGGCTCCACTGGGTAATTGAACTCTCTAATATTAGACCGCTAGGCACGAGAGAGTCAGCACATCTCCACGGTGCTGCTGTGATAAGGCAAATTCGCCCTCCAATCTTATCATGATCTGTGAGCTTCTCACAGGACCACAGGCGGCAACACCGGTGTTCAGACAGCACAAACACATCTCTTTTCTGGAGTAAAAAATAACCTTATAATTGCTCAGCCATCCGAAAGAACATAACTCACCCTACAGACATTCAAAAAATACCTTTCTGTGACATGTATTTTTATCTCTATGATTTCTACTATGCTGAAAAATATGCCAAATGATGGGTTTTAGTTAGAACCATTTATAACATAGCACCACTGTGCTGATTCATTTTTTTTTATATATACAGCTTTGACAATCGTGAAGGCTATCACATTTTTATATTTCAGTAAAAAAAATTTAAATTTTTATTACCATTTTTTTTTGTTAAGGATGTTCTTCAAAATCAATTATCTTTCATTAATAAAACTGTTGACGTGTTGCAGTAGTATAAGAGAAATACTGTAGAGCTCTTACGTATGCACCATATCTTGCTTCCAGCATCAGCTCTCAATGCACTACAATTCTAGTTTAGTTTTGATGTTTTAATGAATGTAACATGCACCTCCTGAGGCCTGGCTAAGATTTTCAGTGAGCAGTGAATCAGTTATTTTTGTCTTCTGTCTTTTTTTTTTTTTTTTTAATGTACCTGTCCTTGCTCTCAAAAGCTGTGTCCTGGATAACGACATCCCAGACCATTCAAAGGTTTCGTAACAGCCTGAACTCATTCAGGTTCACCTGCTCAAAACAAAGCACCTTTCTCTTATCGCTAATTAGTCCAAGACACTCCAAGCACTCAGCCAAGCACCTGATTACAAGCAAGCCGTACTGCGTGGAACTGCGACTGCACATCAGCGGCACATTGTGATGTTATCTCACGACGGAAGCAGATTACTTGCTTTTCAGGTGAGCGAAATTAATCCAATCAGTCTTTCAATTACACATCAGGCTTTTTCAGCTCCGGGTTTATGATTCCTGGAACCCATTTGAAAGACCAGAGGAAGATTAAAACCTGATTTCAATCTACCTTTTTTTTCTTCTCAGAATCTCTTAGATGCTAAGGGTGCATAGATGCTGCTGAAGAAAACATAATTTGATAAGATTAAAAGCTTTTGGACTACCTCTTCATGCTTTTTTTTTTTTCTACTGGCAGTCAGAACTGTGTCATATTTGATTTGAGTAAGATTGCTATGCAACAGCTGCTACAGCTAACAAAACAGATACATTTTCACTTCATTTTTAAATGCTTAATATGAATGATTTAAAAATATCCAAAATTAAAATACTAAAAGATATAATTTTATATAACACAAATAAAGATTTCATTATTATTATGGTAAAAACAGAAACACTTGTTACTTGTTTTTCCTTTTTTAACTTTAAAAAAGGAAAAACAAGTAATACTTTATTTATTTTTTTTTTTTTTTACAAACCTAAACTCTCGAATAGGAACACATTTTCAAGGCTTGGCTGACAAGACAAGTTGTTAGCCAGGATTGATTCTGGGTTTCTTTGAAATATTGCATTTTTATTACAGGTTGGTAGTTTATTCCATTTAATTTTTGTCAGTGTTGCTGTATGAAGTATCATCAGAAAAATAAATAAATAGATAAATAGTTTATTATCGTTGCCCTGCGATGGGTTGGCACCCTGTTCAGGGTGTATCCGCCTCATGCCCGAAGTCTCCTGGGATATGCGCCAGGACACCACGACCCTGAATACAGGATAAAGCGCTAATGACGATGAGTGAGGGAGAGTTTATTATTGTTGCTGCACTGTTGAATTCTTAATTATGACTGACCAGAACTTGCAACATTACAATTATATTCTGATGTATTGTTTATATTTTCATAGTTTATAATTATATGGTCTTTAAAGTTTTATTCCTTACAGTAACTGGTGCTCCCCGGCCAGGCTCGATTCCCGTCTCTGTGTGCATGGAGTTTGCATGTTCTCCCCTTGGTGGGTTTCCTCCGGGTACTCCGGTTTCCTCCCACAGTCCAAAGACATGCAGATTAGGCTAATTGGCGTTCCCAAATTGACCATAGTGTGTGAATGAGTGTGTGTGTGTGTGTGTGTGTGTGTGTGTGTGCTCTGCGATGGATAGGCACGCTGTCCAGGGTGTACCCTGCCTTGTGCCCAGAGTCTCCTGGGATAGGCTCCAGGTCCCCGTGACCCTAATACAGGATAAAGCGGTATAGAAGATGAATGAATGAATGAATGAATGAATGAGTAACTGGTGCTTTATTTACGTCCTTTTCTTTGTTTTGTTTTCTCTGTGCTTAGTTAA
This sequence comes from Channallabes apus, assembly GCA_030522415.1. Taxonomy (NCBI): domain Eukaryota; kingdom Metazoa; phylum Chordata; class Actinopteri; order Siluriformes; family Clariidae; genus Channallabes; species Channallabes apus. Next base: position 8,312,458 of record CM060125.1, read on the forward strand.
AAAAGTATAAGTTTTTGTCAATATCCTTATCCTGCCAATTATGTCTTTGTTGTCCCTTGTATACTTTCTTCTAGCATTCTGGCGAAACTTAAAAGAGGAAGAAACATTTTAGAAGAAACATAACTTTTAAAATCTTCTATAATCAAAGATACTTGTATGTTTTTCTGACTCTCTTTCAAGATTTATTCTTCAATGCATCCCTGCAGTATGTAGTTCTTATTACATTCAATCGAAAACTATATCTTAGCAAAGAGAAAATATCTTGAATAAACATAAATGATATAATATTTTAAGCCTATCTTTCTAGAAATAATCCTTGAAAATTTTAAACTTTCCGCCTGAAAAAAAGGCAACAACCATATTCGTATCATATTTTATTAAAATAATAGAAAAAAAGAAAAATATTGGGTGAATAATATTTTAGATTTTCTTCCACTTATCCCTATGTTACTTAAGGTTAGAGCTATATTGATCTCCTCTAGCCGAGGCAGTGTGTTTCTTCTGCGGTCTCGTTTGTCTAGATTCGACATTCCCTTAAACTAGCCTTTGTGTCTCTGTATTTCATTTAGTTTTTGCCTCAGCTGACCTTGTGCTCTGTTTGGTGGAATAAAATCTTGCACACTAGCTTAAACACAGATCTATTCAGATCATAGTTTGTTTATCACTTAAAAAAGAACAGACATTATTTATGACTTTGTTCATACGTCATCAGCTGCATTATAGTTACAGTACACTGTCTGGCCCAAAAAAAAAAAAAAGTTGCTTTGTCAAAAGGGCCATATTGTTGGTCCTTATCATTACAGTTACTGAAATTGAATTCTGAGAACTGGCCGACATATTATAGGAAATAGGAAGATAGTTGTTTTGGTCTTTCGGCTGCTCCCAGCAAGGGGTCGCCAGTAGAAATCACAGCTAGTGAAAGTAAGAGCATTTCCCTACGCATAAAATGTTTTGAGAACTCCAAGGATTGGGACTAAACAGAAGCACAAACATTGGACTTTGGAGCAATGGAGAAAAGGTCATGTGGTCTGATGAGTCCAGGCTGATCCTATTCCAGAGCGGTGGGTGCATTGGGGTAAGAAGGGAATGTACATGAAGCAATTAACCCAACATGCATAATGGCCACTGTAGAAGCCTCTGATCAGGTTCAGGCTCAGCAACATTACAGCATGTGGCAATAAAATGTCAGGAATATGTAAGAGTGGTTCTGGACGCATGAAATATTGTTTTCACACGTCAACTAGCCACCTCATTGTGCACTGTGATCAAAGCTAAACGTGGCGTAACGGAATATTTGAATGTGCAATTTTTTTTTCTTGGACCAGTCAGTGTGTTTTATAATTAGGGGAAAAAAAAAAAAACATATGATAAGGGTCGTTTCTTACAGCGCACTTCCAGATACATGCTCTGGATGTCCTGGCCGATGGAGTTGCGGGCGGTGCAGAGGTACTGGCCAGCATCCGTGAACTGGACGTACTTTAGGGTAAGAGAGGATACACGGGCATCGCTGTGCACGATCACATTACCATCCAGACTCTGCGGAGAGAGAGAGAGAGAGAGAGACAGAGAGGTAAAGCAGTTAGAGATCATGAACAGAACTATTACCCTGAAATGATGGGCGTTATAAGCTGTCACTTTTCCAAACGTGTTCCAAATCTGACCGAGCCCTCTCCCTGACAGGTATTACATAATTAAAACACTTTTACTTTTATTTCACACAGACAAAGGAAACGTTATCAGTAGCCAAACTACATGTTCAGATTTTTTTCTGTTACAAAATTTTTTTTTTAATATTCATCACAACTTTATTTGAAATTTGCTATTCATAATGAAATTGACTTACATCCTGATTTTACATTTCTTATGCTACACTCACATCAGTATGGAAGTGGCACAGCAATGCAACCAGAAGTTATTTATTTTCAGCAAGAGCTGCTGATTTGACGCGAGCAACACGAGCGCACACACACACACACACACACACAAAATGAACTGGGTTTATGCAAATGAAGTGGAAAGATTCCACGATTATTAATGGGACACACGGATAGTCATATGGGTTTTCTAGTGTTTGATAAATGTGAATGCATCCCCCCCCCCACAGAAATACTCTACCATGATGGATGCACAAGCATTTCCATCCGAATGTTTTAGCTGATAGAGGCCTGTGGTCAAAAAAGACAAGTTTTGTAGTTAGCTACTGTATGTGATTTGTGCAACATCAGGGAAACCATGACAACTGCAGAAAGTCAAGACTTGACCAATGCGGATCAATATATATATACAGTATATAAAGAGAGAGAGACAGAGAGAGAGAGAGAAAGAGAGGACTTTTTTTAGACAGTGAAATTTGGTCATGTCAGTTTTACTTACTAGAAAGAGTCAAAGTGCTTCAAAAAAACATAAAATAAAAAAAATAATAAAAATTCTGGCCAGAAGACAAAACATGCTGAAATTTGTTAAACGGCATGTGTTAGGTCACAGCTTTGGAGTGACTGCGCTATTTCTCTCGAGGCGCTCTCAGGGGTTCGCTGGGATGCAGTGGAACAGGAATCAGTAATGAAGTGGACCACACAGCAGAAGCACATGGCTTTTGCCTGCTGAACACTTTTAGAGCTGCACAGCTGGAGCTTTAGAATCTGCCGAACACACAAACACATGCTCTCACTGCACAAAGCGTTCACGTGGGTGATAATATCTTGTTCTTGGAGCTTGACTAAAAGACCTCTAAAAAGCCTACCCCACAGGGTATCGCACAGCTTCTGACAAACAGTAGAGAGCCATTTAAGAAACATTAGCGATAAGGCAAAAAAAAAAATATATAATAATAATAAATATATATATATATAAAAACACATCAGGACACTTGAAGACATTTTCATTATACATTATGTGTATCATTAGATTTAGGTTTGCTAATAACGTGGCAGGAAAACGCTGTGAATACATCTGGTAAACGAGAAAGATAGAAAGCATATTTTTGTAGGAAAACAATCAATGATGTGATGGGGTGATGCAACCTCACACAACATAGTTACAACTACCGCCCTAAAGCTCGTTATCTTCCAATAACAGCATGCCCTGAGTGTTCTTGTGATATCTCAGCTGTTTGCATTTTTTTCTGGATAACAAAGACCACATTATACTTATAGTCAGTAGGGATGACCTCAGGGAATGGCTGACTATTACTTTTCTAAAAAAAAAAAAATCTGATGGACTTTTCCCCCCCAAATTCTTGATTTTTCCTATTCAGGACTAGGTGGATAAATCTCTGTTTTGCTAAAAATGTTCCCAGGAATGTGTGTATGTGCGTGTGCCCCATCCAGGGCCTCATGCCCTATTTCTCCTGATATAGGCTCCAGGCCCCCGTGACCCTGTATGCTGGATAAAGCGATATAAATGATGAGTGAGTGTGTGAAGAACACTGGTCAAACCATTGGGGAGTTACTTTTGTTTGGGACCTGATAAAACCGAAATCCACACTGGAATGAATTGACTTTACACTTGATTGATTTTGCCAACTATTTGCCAATTTGAAAAAACTTACCATCCTGATCTCAATTTTTTAAATACACACATCAACATTTATATCCTGCACTTTTTAATGCCCTTGGACTTACGATTCCTTTGCTATCCGGCTAAAAATCAGCAGTCACTTTCTCTTACAAGTGCATGTAAGTTATCAGATTTCATTCTCTCCGTCTGATTCAGCTGTCCAGTGAAAACCATTGCTAAGACAACCGGGATAAACTACACCCCTTCAACTCACTCATTCACACACAGGTTAGGTGAATGGCCATATCTTAGGAACACTATGGCCTACAAATGAGACAATTTTTGCCCAGGAAAAGTAATGCATTAAAACGTCTCGGGTTACATTTCTGTAACCCTGTTCCCTGAAAGGCGGGAACGAGATGCTGCGTGAAAACGCTATGGGAACCAGTTTGTCGCGTTGCCGGTCGTTGAAGCATGCTGTGAAAACACGCCAAAGTTTTTGGCTATATATAACCTCGACAGGTGACGTCATCTGATTAGATGTAGGTGGAGGTTATAAAAACAGGTGAGCCGGCAACGACCTCAGATTAATTTGTCTGAACAGCCGTCCGGTCACGTGGTAGTGCGGCATTGCGACGCAGCATCTCGTTCCCGCCTTTCAGGGAACAGGGTTACAGAAATGTAACCCGAGACGTTCCCTAGCAAGGCTACACTCGATGCTGCGTGAAAACGCTATGGGAACGAGAATACCAACGCCGCCGCACTACAGGTGTCTGGACCCCAAGGTTGTGTAGCGTGTGCGCACAAAGCCAAGAAGGTCTCAGAGCTATGCCTGGGCAGCTAACTCGGGGGCAGTGAGCCCGGAGTAGCATGAACATCCAGATTTATAAATGTAAGAAATGTGTGCGGGGAGGAACCAACCCTTCGCGCCACACAATTACTGCAGGGGATACCTCCTGCTGGTGAGACTGGGATGATCACCCTGGTTGGGTGAGCCCTGCTTCCCAGAGGCGAAGTGAACCCACGCGCCTCATAGGAGAGGGCAATATGCATCTCTCACCCAGTATAGTGGCGCTCTGACTTACGCCACTAGCTGATGCGGTGGACGTGAATCTGAAGAGCACATACTGGATAGTAAGTGAAGTTTCTCCTGCTCCGAAGCTGTAAAAGGCGGAGGACAGAAGGCTTCAAATAATGCAGCTAAGAAAATCCTGAGGGTACTAGGGCACAAGCCCAAGGACAAGCTTTTACTGCAGAAGCTCCAGCACTGAAACATTTTGGCAGTGGACTGGGTCTACCTGCTTGGCACACACTTGTTGCAGGGAATACCTCTTGCTAATCCAATAGCTGAGGCGATCCCCTGGTTGAATGAGCCCTGATTCCTAGAGGCGAAGTGAGCCCACGCGCCTCATAGGAGAGGGCAATAGCATCTGACCTACGCCACTAGCTGATGCGGTGGACGTAGATATGAAGAGCACAAGCTGGACACAGCAAGTGAAGTCTCTCCTGCTCCGAAGCTGTAAGCGCGGAGGACAGAAGGCTTCAAAAGCAATAGGGTGCCTGTTGGGTTTATAGTTAGCTTTTGGAAGATAGTTGAGAGAGGATGCAGTTACGCACGTCCTGAAAGTGCTAGGGCATAGACCCGAGGACGGAAACTCCAGCACTGAAACAATTCGGCAGTGGACTGGGTTTACCTGCTTAGCAGACACTTGCTGCAGGGGAATACCTCTTGCTAATGCAATAGATGAGGCAATCCCTTTGGCTGAAAGAGCCCTGATTCCTAGAGGCGAAGTGAGGCCACGCGCCTCATAGGAGAGGGCAATAGCATGTCTCATCCAGCACATGTAGAAACTGCTCTGACCTACGCCACTAGCTGATGCGGTGGACGTAGATCTGGAGAGCACAAGCTGGACACAGCAAGTGAAGTCTCTCCTGCTCCGAAGCTGTAAGCGCGGAGGACAGAAGGCTTCAAGAGCAATAGGGTGCCTGTTGCGAGGAGGGAAACTCCAGCACTGAAACAATTCGGCAGTGGACTGGGTTTACCTGCTTAGCAGACACTTGCTGCAGGGGAATACCTCTTGCTAGTGCAATAGATGAGGCAATCCCTTTGACTGAAGGAGCCCTGATTCCTAGAGGCGAAGTGAGGCCACGCGCCTCATAGGAGAGGGCAATAGCATGTCTCATCCAGAACATGTAGAAACTGCTCTGACCTACGCCACTAGCTGATGCGGTGGACGTAGATCTGAAGAGCACAAGCTGGACACAGCAAGTGAAGTCTCTCCTGCTCCGAAGCTGTCAGCGCGGAGGACAGAAGGCTTCAAGAGCAATAGGGTGCCTGTTGGGCTTATGGAGCTTTCTGAAGATAGTTGAGAGAGGATGCAGTCACGTACGTCCTGAGAGTACTAGGGCACAGACCCGAGGAGGGAAACTCCAGCACTGAAACAATTCGGCAGTGGACTGGGTTTACCTGCTTAGCATATACTTGCTGCAGGGGAATTCCTCTTGCTAATGCAATAGATGAGGCAATCCCCAGGGTTGAAAGAGCCCTGATTCCCAGAGGCGAAGTGAACCCACGCGCCTCATAGGAGAGGGCAATAGCATCTCTCATCCAAAACATGTAGAAGCTGCTCTGACCTACGCCACTAGCTGATGCGGTGGACGTAAATCTGAAGAGCAGTAAAAGGCGAAGCATATCTTAGAAGGCAAGAGGTCCGCCTTGCTACATGAAAATCTCTCCCTGACTACTTCGGAGTGGGGTTACCATTCCCCGTGTGTCAGAGATAGACTGGACAGTACTACTGCTCCCGCATCCATGCTGGAATGTAAATCGCTCTGAGGGACAGGAACCTGGTGCGCTAGCTGTTAGCGGCGCGAGCACAGTCCGCCCTGGCGATAACATATGAGACTGCCATACTATTGTCCCCCGCACTAGGACATGGCAGCCTCTCAACTGCTGGAGGAAGTGCTTTAGGGCCAGAAATAGAGCCATCATTTCGAGGCAATTGCTGTGCCATGCGAGAAGATAGCCTCTCCAGCTCCCTTGGGCTGGACAGTCATCAGAGACCGCACCCCAGCCTATGAGGGAAGCATCTGTCGTTAGCCTCAGTGACGACAAGATTAACTTAGAGTGGGACCCAAAGTAGAGACCGGGGTCTGAACCACGTAGAAAGGGTACGAAGCACCTGGCGCGTAACCCATATTGGGGATTGGCCCTAGTGATATCCCCTGGTTCTTAGCCACAACTTAGAATGCTCTCATGTGCAGAAGGTCCAAAGGTGTCACCGTGGATACAGCTGCCATGAGAGCTAGGATGTCTGAAAGTGATGTCTAGCTTGTTTTCCTTGAGGGTGTTGAGAATGGGTTCGATACGAGCGGGAGACAGCTGTGCCCGCTTACGACCGAATCCCATATAGCACCCAATGTGTTGTCCTCTGCACAGGAAAGAGCACGCTTTCGTGGCGTTGGGTCCCAGTCCTGAGAACAGAGATGAGCTAGGACGACATGCTGATGTCGAAGCACTAGCCACCGGATGCCCTGGGACTCCCGTAAGAGCCAGGGCTAAATCCGTGCATTTTGTATGTGTGCGGGTGAGCTAGACCAATGGAAGGACCCGATACTGGTAAGCTTCGCCCCCGAAAGCGAACCTCAGGATCTCCCTGTGTTGTGGCAATGTTTCTGTATAAAAGTAAACGTCCTTAAATCGATTGTCAGAAACAATCGCTTGATAGGGTTGAGAGCAATCACCTTTACAGTCAAGAACTGAACTGTATTCAATGATTTTCAGGTAGCGGGAGAGCCCGCAGAATCTGAAATATTGGACGCAGCCCCCGTTCCTCTTGGGAACCAAGAATACCGACTGTAGTAGCCTGACTCACTGTCTGGTGGGGGAACATGTTCCATGGCCCCCTTCCCCGGCAGCCTGTCAGCAGATGCGCACTTTCTGGTTTCATGGAAGTGGAGGCCACGCCATTGAAAACACAGAAGGTGAAGTGAGAACTGAATCCTGTAGTTCCTCTCTCCAGTGCTTAGTACCCAAGGAGATATACTTGGCAGTAGCTTCCACGCTGCCAGTTTCTCATAAAAGGGCAAAAAGTTTCGGCAGCTTGGTTAAACGGGGGGGAGGATGTTAGATGTTCGGCATCCTGAAGCATGGCAGGAAAAACCGAAGAACTAACAGCCTATTGGACACTGGTGTTGCCCGAACACCAGTGGTGGCGGAGCAAAACACCGACCTCCTGGGGGTGCCAGGGAGAACACATATTCGTTAAAAAGGAATTCTGGGTGCCTTTCCCTATTGGGGGGGCCACCCCCATTTATTTTATTTTATACACACATATATATCCATATATATTTATATTTATATATATATATATATACACATATATATATATATATATATATATATATATTTTTTTTTTTAAATCAGTCTGACCTCCTGTGTGCAGTGGAGCACCAAGCTAACCCACTGCCTGAAAAGCTTTTCCCTCTAGGGCAGATAAAAGTCTAAACAGCTAGAAAGGAAGTATAAGCTTACCAGGGAGGATGATGTCCCAGGAGAGAGATAGCCTGTGAAGCGTCTCTGCTATCTGGGCGTCATCATACAATCCCGCATTTCCATATCGACTATATTTAAATAAACAAATAAGTCGATGGCATGAAAAACACAGCATGAATACAGCCTACTCCATGAAAGGGTTAACTCACATGAAGAGAGCTGAGAGGGGGGGGGGGGGGGAGAGAGCGTCATTGAGGCTCCGCCCCCTGGCCACCCGACAGAAGCTGCCGTCTACTGCTTGTTTTAGTGCTTAAGGCTATTTTCATCTCCGGTAAACAAGAGAGGAATCCTCGTGATGACAACGCGGAAGAAAGGAGTTTTCTTACCTCCGTCTGCCGCAGCTCTGTCAGATGCACGAGTTTTAAGCCAGGAACGCGCGGCGGCTCGCAGCTTCTCACGGAATGCGCGGCGCGCGCAGCACTAGTCGAAGCAGTGTAGAGATCGCACTCCGATATGGATTATCACACACGGAGGGATTAAACTCGTCAAATCGGTGAGTTAAACACCTTCTTATTTTGCTGGTTTATCACAAGCACGCTTCACAACTAGGCATTGAAGACAAATGATCTGAGGTCGTTGCCGGCTCACCTGTTTTTATAACCTCCACCTACATCTAATCAGATGACGTCACCTGTCGAGGTTATATATAGCCAAAAACTTTGGCGTGTTTTCACAGCATGCTTCAACGACCGGCAACGCGACAAACTGGTTCCCATAGCGTTTTCACGCAGCATCGAGTGTAGCCTTGCTAGGGAACACTATTAGGTTCCTCATGATATACAGTATATAAACTGTTAATTTTGTTATCACCCGTTTTGCCTCTTTTCTGTTTAGTGGAAAAAATAATACATCTTGTTACTAAGAAACAGCAATGAGCGATGCATGTAGCAAAAGTTTAAAAGAACATATTCAGACTAAAAAACTCCTGCAAAAATGTTATCTGTACATAAATGTAAATAAATCTGCACTAATTGCACTTTTTTTTTTTTTGAAAATTAAAATTATGAAAAAGGGTTTGTGGTATGGTTTATTAATCTTGTTAGACTGATAAGTCAATGCAAAGCCATTCAAAGTTCTTCTCTTTCCTACAATGAAACATTTCTACCCTGATCCTGATGGATGACCTGGCCACCAACCTCAGGACACAAGGAGCTCACTGAATGGTCTAATGAGGATGAACATTATGCAAATCATATGCTATGGCCTTTCTGGTTAACATATTGCAGCCATTTGAATGCCTATGGGAGATTATGGAGAGACATGTTCGACAGCCTTTTCCGTCACCATCGTTACAAAAATCGTTAAAAAGAAGGAGAATATCTTTTTGAAGAAAAGTGTTTGTGTGGTTAGTACCGTTCCAGAGACTTGACACTGTTTTAGTGACTTGTGGTGGCCAGATTCTTGACAACAACAAGATCACTTTCTTAAGGTTACATTTTGACTTTCTTGGATCACTTTTGGTACAGTATGTTCTGACCGCTGCAGACCAGGAACATCCCATAAGACCTGCAGTTTTGGAGTTGCTCTGAAGCAGTCCTCTAGCCATCACAATTCGTCACTCAAATCCTTATGCTTGCCCATTTTTTCAACTTCCAACAAATCAACTTTAGGAAAAAAGGTTCACTTGATGGTGAAGTGACTTGTTGCTTTACAAACTAGTGACCTTTAATGTCTGTATTTACTTCTAGCTCTCCCCTTTTAGTTATGCTGCCATAGTCAGTCCTGCTGGAATCTCTGCTTGCACTCTGCACTAAATATACATTTACCTTATACTGTACATACATGTGACTGTGACCATACCTAAATGATCTATTTTCTTCTTTTCTTTTCACTCTCTCTCTCTCTGTCTTTCTCTGTTGAGCGACATACTGTACAGTGAGCTGTAATCCAGTGATCCAGACACCTCTGGCATCTGCACCTGTCTGACTCTTCCTGCTGCCACGCTTCTGGTTGGTGATGTCGTCACATGCAAGCCCAATGTCGTCTGCTTGGGATGCGTGTGGTGCCTGGGGACGGATCCACTTTTCCATGAAGACGATCCTGGCTGCGGCTGATGCAGACAGCTGCTTCTGCACTCGATAAATAGTTTAGGACTGGAATTACCAACAGTCTACCTGAGCCTCTGATAACGAACTGGATTCCACATTAACTTAAAGACATCATTTGTTATATTAAACTTCTATTTGACTAACAGACAAAATGACTACAAAACAATTCCTGCTATCCATTATCACCTAAATGAGGATGGGTTCCCTGTTTAGTCTGGTTCCTCTCAACGTTTCCTCTCAACGTATCTTTTCTATTAACTCAGGGAGTTTTTCCTCGCACTCAGCTTGCTCATCAGGGACAATTTGACAATTTTGATTGATACATGTTTTCATGCATGAAACTCATTGGCACATGAATTGAACTTGCTGTCGAATATATTCCATCTACTTCCATTCGCCATTGTAACAAGATATTGCAAAATATACTGTAGCTACTCTGAGAAGGGCCAAACTGTAATGGCTAGACAACTGGGTCAGAGCAACTCCAAAACTGCAGCTCTTGTTGGATGTTCCCAAGAAGCAGTGGCTATGGCTATGCTGCAGGCTTTAGGGTAGAAAATACAGCATGTTCCACCAACTGATGACTAGTACATTGCTTTAAGTGCCTATGCCTGATTATTAAATTTCAGCAACTACATCAGTTCAGCACTGAATGGTGAATTCTATAAAACGTTCTTCTTTATTGCCTGGGAACATCCTGTTGTGAAGTGCTACTTCACACTGAGATTTTAATACATAAGTCAGAATACATAGCTCTTAAAATTCCAGACATTGCGGAGAAAAAATTCAGATGAACGCCTCTCGCAGTACATCATATACATGGAAATTAATTGACTGAATGCATCTGAGTTGTGCGATGTGGCCTATGCTAATCAGCCGATGGAGCTCTTTATTAGTCGATGCAGATTTATTAGTCATGCCAGATGACACCCTATTACTCAACTAATAAACACGAGCGTCTCCTGCATCGGCGTGTTGAAACTATCGGCCATGCACATCACGTGCCGTCGCACCCTGCGCAATCAGTTACAGAACATTTGCTGTGAAAACGTGGTGTTTGCGAAAATAAAATAGGAAAAGAAAAAAAAAGAAGCCATCAAATAAATTGAGTGGTCTTAAAGTAAAGCTCATGAGAGACATTTCTCACTAGAGACATTTCTTCCAGTCAATTTCAGCAGCGCTAATTCGTCCCTGCCTCTCCTGACAAATCGCACATGGAGCTGGTCTTACTGCCAAATGGGTACGTAGTTCCTATTTCATCCCATTGTGTCACAAGTTTAGAAATTCCCCAGCAATGCTTTACTTATTCACACACCAAGTGACGCATCATCACTGTTAACCTTTTTTATTTATTTATTTATTTTTTAATCAGAGGTATAGATTGAACATTTGGAATTCGAAGAGGAATGCCAAAATGAGACATTTCTGAAATTTGCAGTGGCACTTCATTTATAAAGTGCCTGCTCAATAGTCAGTGAGAAATCTGACTGCCAAGCAGGATGGGAGTGAACGCCACTCGGAAATTCAATCAATTCCCAGACTTGATTTAAGGCGCCATGGCTTAGTCACGATCGAAAGGATGGGTCGTAAATTTCATCCGGTTGGTGCCACGTGTTTCGAAAACTTGTTAGCATGCAGTGTCGCATTCTTTCGCATAGTAATAAGCACTAAGCTGCATGTGCAAGGCCTTGTTACGTGTTCTGAGCCAGCGAGATCATTACGGCGATGTTTTTCCATTCACACCGCCCGAGGTGTTACCGTGAGCGATTAGTTTGACCTTGGAGAGAGCTGCAAAATCACTCTGCGCCTCCGCTATCTCATCTGTTGTGAAATTTTCCGGAGAAAAACACACCGGAATAAAAGCGAGTCGCGGAAAAAGAAGCTCGGCTCTGCGGCGGATTGCAATCACGGGCCCGTGTGCATCTCATTATCTGCTCCAATAGAGAACGCAGGAAAGCATCATTTTGCTTAGGCACTTTCTCATAAATGTGCAGCCAGCCAGTGCGCTGCGATAGGGAATAAAAACAGCACTCGTTCTCAAGGTCTTCATGTGGTAGGGGGGAAAAAAAAAACATTTTTCTTTTTTTCCCAGCAGAAGGAATGATTGGTGCATGTGATGTTACTCATAGTGCGTGGAAGCTAAAGTGGAAAAATCTAAAACGTTCTTGTGCAGCCAGTGGCTGAGCACGATGTGTCTAAAACATGTCCCACACGTCAGCTGGGGATGACGCAGATCTCAAACTAACTCGCAGAATGACTGAACTACCAACTGCATGAGATGAAGTGAAATTACGTTCCACTTACAGTACAGGACACTCATCACTAGTAACATTGGAGCTATAATGAATCGCACTAAACATGCGATTTCATAGATTTATTATGTAGACGGTGAAAAAATTATAATACCACTGATTGCAGAGCGCAAATAACAGGTTTGAGTAAAAATTTGCTTGGTCTAATACAGACTTCCCCCTTCATTTCTTCATATTTTGATCTGAAAAGCTTTCGACTTTCTGGTATTCCCGTTCCTGTACCTGAGCAGTTTCAGAGAAATGGTTTTAGTTGGTTAAGCTAAAACCAATGAGAAACAGCTGCAGATTATGACAGATGATTACTTTCCTGGTGATGCTGAATGCTAACTGGTTGGAACAGACAATAGGGGAAATGAGGTTGCTGCTGAGATTGCTATTACGCAAACAACCACCACTTATAACCACCTGCAGCCTATTGCAGTAAAAGTTTTGTTCCCATTTCTTAATCTGCATCAGTTGTTTTATATGAAGATATGAGGCATGCACAGTACCGCATGTTGATGTCACTTCTACTGTATAGTACCTGCTCCCTTACACAGATATATAAAATAACAAACTAAGACAGATAATAATCTATCCATCCATTATTCATACTGCTTATTTTGTACAGGGTCAAGCGGGAGGCCTGGAGGCCTGGAGCTTACGGCAAAAGATGGGGTACACCGTGGGTAGATGGTGAATACATCCTCATACACCACAGGCAATTTGAAAAAAAAAGCCAATCAACCTACGCCATATGACTTTAGCCTTGGGAATCCAGAGTGCCTGGAGGAAACCTACCAGGCATAAAGAGATCATGCACACTCACAGAGACACAAACTCTCACACATACACAGAGTGGGAATTAAACCCTCATCCTTGAGGTGCGAGGTGACAATGTGAATCACTAAGCCACAGTGCGTCTGTGTTGTTATTTAACAAACAATAACATAATTATAGATACATTGGAGTTTCTAATTTATGTTTATTTAACCTTTATGGAAGTCGTCTCTAGTGTCAGCACTTTGTAACTTCTTTGAGTGAAAGAAAAGCCTAGGGAACAACTTTAATGCTCCACAACATTAAATGTAATTATAAATGAATAAAAAGTATGAGATATTCATCTAGTAAGAAAAAATTCTGTGGTATAACAGAAATAAAACACAGTAAAACAGACAAGCAACAGTGTGCTGTTGATTCATTTCCCATAACAGCATGCCACTAAATGTTTCATTCCTTAACATTGCAGTCGTGCTAAATTGCGCACATAATCTCTGTTCCCAAAGTGACATCAGGCTGCATTAATTCACAGTGCAGGTGCTAAATTAATTTATTTACATTGATTTTGCACTGTATTTTGCATTTTCTAATGTTCGACCTAACCAGATCGCATATTCATTAACTTGCAACATGCAAAACAAGCAAGACGTTTTATTTTGCTAATATGAAACACTCAAGCCTCTGTAGACCCGGTTAGCATATCAGTGTGTTTTTAGTGTTACCTCTATTGAGAGTTTACACACACCACCGCATAAAATCAGACAAAAACCTGTGTTGCTGATATACAGTATAGAAATAGAAAATGACACAGATGAAGGCTAGATAAAGGTTACATTTTACAGTATGAACAGTGTGCGCGAAAAACCAAGGGTTTTATTCTTTAACTGTGCTCTCACATGGTGGACTAACAAGGCTGGTGTATACTGTATATGGCGTATAAAGTGGCGTACACAGTGTTCAACCCAGTGTTTCAATCCCTGGCAACACTGTAGCACGTTATGATCATAGAAGCGCCACATAGTCGGGGTTTTTAGCAATCTATCTACTGTGATCCGAATTAAATCTACGCCTACGCGTAGCCATGGAAACCAAAAATCGCTCAGCATAACTCTAACACTTTGGTGGAAGAAACTTATGCTGTTTAAAAAGAGAAGATTTGCTTTCTGAATTAGGAGATAATTAGAGCTAATTTCCGCCAATGAGTTTTTACGGTAGAATGATGCCAACAGGTCTGTTAACTTCGATTGCTGTATTTGTGGATTAAATTGCAAAGTGTCTGACTAAATGTGACTTGGTTAAAAGGTAATTTTTTCTGTGTCATAATATAACTGCAAGCAACGGAGGTGAGTAAAATTTCAAGCATATGCTGGTGTACTATAATTTTTTTATAACCTGCCAGAATGTCTTACAGTAGCAAAAATTCATAGTTGTATGAGTAAGCACAACTTTTTCAATATTTCATGTCTATAGTTAAGAAAGGTTACAGCAATGCAAAAAATATTTTATAGTTTTATCAGAGGTAACATTTCCTGTCATGCTAGTAGCACCTTTTGACAGGTTGTTTTAATGTTGTCTTTTAACCCACAAACCTACTGTTATGCAAATAAAATACGATTAAACACAAAAGATAAAAAAATGTCAATACAAAGAATGAACACACATTCTTTCTGGGAGTAGTAGCATGGATTTATGGGCAGGGCACTAAAGCTGCAAAGTGTAGGAGAGATTGATACAGTACATACAGTACAACAAATTTATAGAACACCGTCACAGCTTAGTGTTGAATGATATACCAGTGATAGAGTTAGTACAATAAAATGGCACAATAGCACATTATTAAATAATTAATATACTGTATGAACTTCATGTACAATGTCTATTTGATCTGGCTAATAGGATATATAGGATTATATGTCTTTTTAAGCAAAATGCTTACTTTAACAGCAGTGACTTGTTTTGTAAATCTAGCGTGATAAATCTATTTTTTTATTGAAGAATTCCCTACAAATACAATCATTTCTTATATTTTTAAAGAAATAAACACCAAAAGGCCAAAGTCTCTTATTTTGGTGTGGACAGAGATCCGAGTACAACATCCTGATAAATCTCATCACTCAGAAATGCAGGTCACCATTTATAGATAGACAGAGTTCAAAATGTGCATGCTTTGGACAACTGTGTAAGATTTAACCAAAGAAATTCCAACATATTGTTTCCAAGTTTTAGGAAGCAGCTTATTTACTTTTTACAGTGCATATATGTGACCCACCATCATATCAAGTCAGATATTAAGTCGTAAAGGGAAGTTTTGCACTTAAGCCAATAGTACTGTATGCAGCAGGTGAAATGTGACCTTAGCCATGGTGTCAGGTCTTCAATTTCATCAAAAACGGTTGATAAATATCTTATCTTCCTGATCCTTCAACAGAGGCGAGAACATTAGAATCCTAAAAATAGTTTTAAAGCACTTTAATTAACATTATACAAGCTGAAAAATATGATTTTTTTCCACTATAAAACTGAGGTGCTGATGAGATGATTTTTAGCGGAAGCAGGGGAAATCCTGGTGTCAAAATGATGATGAGGGTTTTTAATTGAAATATTATAAAATATGGAGCTCACTGAACGAAGAGTCATAGGCTTAACTCAAATGACTCAAAATGTGACTTAAATGACACATGTTATTAATTATTAATGATTATTAATAATACACATTTTAATTGAGTGATCCTTTTTTTCTACAAACATACACTAGAAATAAAAATCAACTAACTGTATGATTCACACTATATTAGACCTCATTAGACACTAGGGCTGCACGATATTAGGAAAATATGCGATATGCGATATTGTTGTTGAATACTGCGATAACGATATTTCTTGCGATATAACATTTCCCTAGAGAAATGCATTTTTTTATTATTATTATTGCCTATTTTTTTAAATTATTTATTTATATGTAATGATCATACTAAAATAAACAGGTAATAGATATTCGTTTGATGTAATTAAATCTAATTCAGGCTAAAAAGAAACTATATGTCAAGGAAGTTGCAAATATTTAGACTTCAAAACACTATGAATGACTTAAAACCCTCAGCAGATATTCTGACTTCTGGTTTGCTGTTACTATAAACCTGCCAACACAATATGAATTACTTTCAAACATTACTTTTTATTTACATGTAACCATACACTCATCAATAGTGTCTTAAAACAAGAGCATCTTTTAAACTAAATATTCTCTTTGGCTTGGCTGTTTTAAAAAAAAATAAAAATAAATATTATTAAACAAAAATTTAATAAAAAAAAATGGATATCCAAATTTGGATACACAAATGCTTGGCAAATAAAGTATTTATCGCAACTCCTTGCGATATGGTTATCGCGCATGCCATTATCGCAATAACGATATTTTTTCGATATATCGTGCAGCCCTATTAGACACTACATTATGATGTGTCTTCTCAGTGTCATTTGAATGTTTTCTAGGTATTATGTCTCACAAAAAAAAGTGCCTCTGCTATAACAATTTTTTTTTACCAACAATTTTCGAAACTTTTTCTACTACAGAAGGCTATGGCTCTTGATTAGAGAGATGGTAAGGAAAAGTTAAAAAATTCATGGCAGTATCAGTTTCTGAAGGAAAACTTTGGTACTGTAACAACATTAGTACAGCTCTTCTGCTCACTGTATAATGTAGAACTTTCTACTGAAACTGTACTGAATGGCCTGAATAAGATCAGGGCCTGTATTTATTAAGCATTTCAGAATAAGAAATCACTTCTTAGTGGCCATAAATTCTCAGTGGCAGGAATTTTGGTCCTACTTTTAGGAGTAGGGGTTAGAGCAATTCTTTAACATTATTAAAATAGCAAATGACTCCTATCTCCACCAAAATGTAGGAGAGCTCCGGAGGAGCGTTCAGGCAGAGATGTGCATGAAGAAGAGAGGGTGTGGTGACACTGAGTGACACAGAGCTCATACTGTAAAAGATATGTTTGAAAGAACTTTTGCGATAGATCATGTGTACTATGTAACTGGTCTATTAACAAACATTTTGCATGGTTCTCCACAAAAACGTAGGTGAATGCTATTTTACTTTTTTTGTAACAGTAAAGCTTTGCAACAGTAATGATTTGGGCTGACAATAATAAATAAAATATTGCTTTTACAAGATCTCACCCCAATATGCTGAAATCATGTGCACCGCCGCTTTAACTGGAGTTGTAGGCGTCATCCATGGCACACACATATAATTATAATAATATTATAAAATAATCGCTCCACACATGAGTAGGCTTATGTAAATGAAAACATCATCACAGCATCGACACTCAAGTGGGGATTGATGCAACATGATTAAGTGTGTATATAATAAATATCTAAAACCTCTGAGGTGGGAGTGTTTTTAGTCCTAAATTAACTAAACATTTCCTAGGACTGATTCTGAGACGTGTTGGTTCTTTTCCACTGATGGGCTACAGTTTAACTTACTATCATCTCCGGAAGTTTTTCCTCACCACTGACCTCTCTGAAATCCAAACTCATTTAAAGCTCTGTTGTGGCAAAGACTCATGTTACAAGCCCTATATAGATACAACTAACCGTTTATAACGCCCGTCTGTAAACGACATTCCTTAAAATAGCTATAAAGAAGTTTATACGGGTGTAAAATGTCCATATTATAGGGGTTATGATACTGCAGATAGAGATGTTCAGTAATGCGTGGGCAGTCATATAATTGCAGGCTTTCATCTTGTGCGGATCGAGTGCCGATACCTTCCCACACCTTCCATATGCATCTGAATCACTCATTATCAGCTGTGCAGAAAACACATGAATATTTACAACTAAACCATTAAGTAAGTAAACAGAAGCATCTAGATTTGCTTTTTACACAGGCAGAGTGCTGCTCTTAATTTACACGCTCTCATAATCTCCCCATAGTGTATTTCACGTGGGAAAAGTGTAGTTAATGATTTGTTTGTGTGCCAAGGTTAGGTTCACTTCTACGGAGCAGGTTATAAGAGTTTCAGTTTATGCTCTGGTGCTGCTACAACCTCTATTTTTGTCAAAAAATTCCTGATAATTATATGTCCTTTGTATCATTATTACTAAAGGCTATTATTATTATTATTCTTTTTTTTAATTTTTTTTTATAATCAGGCAAAGATTATATGTAACACATATAATTTCCCACTAATCCCAAATGCAGTCAATTAGCATATGTTGCACTGGGGCTACAAGGTAAAGTAAGGGAAGCTACAGTAATTGCTACCCATTTAGCCAAATGCCATGTCTAAATCATCACACAAGGCTGTTAATAAAAAATTATGTCTGAGGGGGAAAAAACGAATTAAAAAGTGAAAGATGAATTAAGAAAAAAATATATCTTCTGAGTATTACTGAAGTAAGAAAATTTTCAGTAACTGACTTCAAATTGTATTATTTTCAGCGTGTTACTGCAATTTTTCAAATGGAATAAAGTGGCAAGTGGCATTCAAGTGAAACCAGGATAATTTCTCTATATAATTCTCTGCTACACTAATGCATTATTATGGGAAGCCAAACACATCAAAAGTGGGACGAAACCGTGGCACCTGACTGAGCCGCTCTGGGCGGACCAAATATCTGCGCAGCGCGACAATCTGGATAGCGCAGAGATGATCTGGTTTATTTGCGTGGCCCGGTGGATCGCGCGGCGCGGACCAGCTTGAGCAGCGCCGCTTGAATCACAAACCTGCGCGACCCACTGGGCAGTGCTGCGCGACTCTGATAGAAATAGACCCCGCCCACCATCATATTACATTTTATCCACAATTTCCCGCTGTACTGTAGTTTAGAGTGCACAAAGTGGAAGCAGTTTTTTTTCATACTTAGGCTATAATGATATTGGCAGACATTATGAAGTTGAACTTTATAAAATTTATTATGTTTATTTTTCCTTACTGCAGTGTTTGACGACAATTTATTTAAAATGTCAGGACTGTTTAATATTGTTTCCGACTTGCTTCGGAAGCGGGGTAAATGGTGGGCGGGATCTATTTCTATCAGAGTCGCGCAGCGCTACCCAGTGGGTCGCGCAGGTTTGTGATTCGAGCGGCGCTGCTCAAGTTGGTCCGTGATGCGCGACTGAAACTGGTCCGCGCTGCGCGATCCACCGGGCCGAGCAAATAAACCAGATCATCTCTGCACTATCCAGATTGTCGCGCTGCGCTGTCGGGTGCCACGGTTTCGTCCCACTTTTGATGTGTTAGGTATGGGAAGCCAAAGTGGGACGAAACTGCAGCACCCAAATGAGCCGCTCTGGGCAGACCAAATATATGTGCGGCCCAGTGGACAGTGCAGTGCGACAATCTGGATAGCGCAGAGATGATCTGGTTTATTTGCGTGGCCCGGTAGAACGCGCAGCGCGGACCAACTTGAGCAGCGCTGCCCAGTGGGTAGCGCAGGTTTGTGATTCTTGCTCAAGTTGGTCCGCGCTGCACGATCCACCGGGCCATGCAAATAAACCAGATCATGCGCGACTCTGATAGAAATAGACCCCGCCCACCATCATATTACATTTTACCCCGCTTCCGAAGCAAGGCGGAAACAATATTAAACAGTCCTGACATTTTAAATAAATTATCGTCAAACACTGCAGTTTCCATAAAGGAAAAATAAACACACCATCCCCACTGTCAAATATGGTGGTGGCATCATGATGCTCTGGGTGTGCTTCTCTTCAGCAGGGACAGGGAAGCTGGTCAGAGTTGATGGGAAGATGGATGGAGCCAAATGCAGGGCAATCTTGGAAGAAAACCTCTTGGAGTCTGCAAAAGATTTGAGACTGTGACGGAGGTTCACCTTCCAGCAGGACAACGACCCTAAACATAAAGCCAGGGCAACAATGGAATGTTTGTTTAAAACAAAACATATCCATGTGTTAGAATGGCCCAGTCAAAGTCCAGATCTACTGTAAATCCTATGGAGAATCTGTGGCAAGATCTGAAAACTGCTGTTCACAAACGCTGTCCATCTAATCTGACTGAGCTGAAGCTGTTTTGCAAAGAAGAATGGGCAAGGATTTCAGTCTCTAGATGTGCAAAGCTGGTAGAGACATACCCTAAAAGACTGGCAGCTGTATTTGCAGCAAAAGGTGGTTCTACAAAGTATTGACTCAGGGGGCTGAATAATTACGCACACCCCACTTTTCAGTTATTTATTTGTAAAAAAAATGATAATTTTCGTTCCACTTCTCACGTGTACACCACTTTGTATTGGTCTTTCACGTGGAATTCCAATAAAATTGATTCATGTTTGTGGCTGCAATGTGACAAAATGTTGAAAAGTTCAAGGGGGCCGAATACTTTTGCAAGCCACTGTATTGCAGTGGGCTCTGAGCAACATCATTTACCTTTAAACTATTCAAATGTTTTACTGCGTCAAAGAGTCTCATCACCGTACTGTGCTTGAAGTCTTCTGTAAATGTCATTCTGTTTTTATACCTTCATGCATGAAAAAGTTTAAGTCCTAGTCCGATAAAAACGCCCATCGTAATAAAACATTTGTGAGTCTTGTGGCGCTTTTCCACTGCATAGTACGGTGTCAGCTCACTTTTGGGGGTTTTTCCACTGGGAACAGTACCTGGTACCTGGTCCTTTTTTTAGTACCACGTGTAAACTCTGCTGGTCACTGATTAGCCGGAGAAAATCGTCATTACTGCGTCACTGAATTTGCGACTCGAGACACAACAGAACCGCTATATTTAGAACAGCCAGAGAAGGATCGCACGCACCTTTTTGTATTAACCAAAAATTTTCTTTGGCTGCCATCAGCCTCTTTTGAAACACTCCTTCGTCTCGCTGTTGAAAACATCCACATGCCGAGAATGAAGAACACCATGCCGTCGATATGCTCCATTGTTGTGTGTTTGTTTGTGGCGCGTTTACGATGATGTCACGGCCGTAGAGGCGCCGCAACTATAACGACACGTGAATAATCCCGCCCACTCTAAAGCGTTACTAAACTGCAGTGGAAGCGCAAACCGAGCCAAACTGAAGTGTGTTGTACTGAACCGTGCTGTGCCGAACTATGCAGTGGAAAAGAGGCATTGGATGATTTAAATTGATAAAAGAAAAGAATCCAAAATTAAGAAATAAAGACAGACAAGACTAGACTTTTGAATAAAAGGGTACCCTATTAAAAACAGAAGAGTTATACTGTAGTGTATTTATGGTGGCCGATGTGCATGCTTAAGCGTTCTTCCACTGTGTACTTGACATCATAAATGTCATGGTTGATTTCACAGCATTTGTGCAAGAAGAACGCAGTGCAAATTATATTCATTTCAGCCTAAGCTGCTCAAGTTTCATGAGCAAAATATTTTACTGAGTGAAGGGGACACAAAAATGGGAGATTTCATAGAGAAACGGTGCACAGTTACTGAAAATACGTTTTGCCGTTTAGAAAAGCTCTGATAGCATCTTCACAACTTCTATCCACAAAAGCTATCAGAGAAAAAATAAAACACGCAGGAAATAAATTAAACAGCAACCCTTTTGGAAAAGGAGGGCTACATCATTAACCCTGTGTGTGTGTGTGTGTGTGTGTGTGTGTGTGTGTGTGTGTGTGTGAGAGAGAGAGAGAGGGAAAGAAAGAGAAAGAAAGTGAGGGGTTGTATACATGGCTTTGTGGAAAAGCATCTAACACTAAAGTTGTGCTCTGGTAGTAAATGGGTCCTTCTAGCATTAGTGCCTAGCCAGGTTACGTGTTCAGTAGCTGTACCTTGTGTTTCTCAGGTCGAGTCCAGGAAGCCTGCAGAGGACAAAAAATAAAATCGAAAAAAAAAAAAAGGAAAAAGAAAAGGGAACAACAAAATAAATAAAAGAAACAAAATTCTTCTTTGTAGGGTTGAGGGAATGCTTAGATCAAGCAATACAAATCAGGTCAATTTGTAAGTGTGCCGAGAAAGTCAAATCTAGACAAACTTTTAATCTACCACTGTTTATGTCTTGTGAAACAATAAAACTGATGTAAAAATTTACTGACTAAAAAAAAACTTTATCAGTATAGAGATTCTCATACAAAGACATTTCCTTTCTTTTTCATTCCAATTTCTCCCTAATTTGGCCAATTTCCCACCACCTGTCACGCAGCAAATACCAACCAGGTAGAATGAAGGATAAAACATGAGACATCCAGCCAACTACATCTTGTAGCTGCAGCCTAGAGCAGAGCAAAATGCTATTTATCTTCTTCCACATACATGAGCTCAGAGATACTGTACACACAATTGTCTAAGGTCACTGTGATTGACAGGGAATACAGTAAAGCAAACACTTTTCTGCTGAACCCCTCAGGAGGATAAGCTTGCCTTATTCTAAATACTGTATGTGGTTTGGAACCGAGAAATGGCACAGGAGTGATAAAGATAAATAAATAAAAACCAGCCGTCCCGAAAGAAAAATGTTAAATATTGCAACTGTGAGCAGATCTTCTGAGGAACCATTTCAGAAAGGAAAGAAATTTTAAACCTCAACCTCAAGAAACCTTTCAGGAACTATTTTTTAAGCAATATTACTGCAAGCAAGACCCAATTATGTTAGGGCAAGGGAGACGACTGTTAATTTGTAAACACAAAGGGTGTTATCTAGAGGTTCAAGATGTTTGTGAAGCTAGTTGGAGACTTCTGTACACCTTTTGATTAGACTCCTCTCAGAGAATCTATGATAGGCTCAACTGACTCAACAGGATGTTCCAGTCAACCATGCATTCCTTCCGTCTAAATATCTAATATCTCATTTCTGGCATGTGTGGGTTGTTTAAAACGTTACTTGGAAAACACCAAGTTTTTTAAGGAGCAACAATCAGGTCGACTGAGATGAGTCAGCAAACTCCCTAAATACCGCAGATGTGATGGGGACACTCAATGATTGCCCATTAGCCAGATTATTTATAGAAGAAAACCTTTACAAATGCTGGAAGAGGAACATCCACTAACTCTGGATGATTTGGTCAATAGCAACCCTGTTGGATTCCTAAGATGATGCAAATGCTGATCGACACGTTCCTGGTGCCAGGAAGCATTAGTGAGCACCTTATCTAGACTCATTTCTCTACATGACTACAAAGGGATCAGATTGCTTTGGAAGGACTGCCGTGATGAGTAGGTTTCCCAGGAGCTTTTTATACACGAGTCACATTCATTAAGCCAAAATCAATCAAGGGTCTTTGCGTTCCATGTTTTATCACCCACCTAACAATGGTGTGTTTTTCTGCAGATTTTATCTACACCACTGATAAATTAAAAGACATGAATAGAAAATGAATACATATGTCAAAGATTCTCTTGTGACTCCTGTCATGCTGACAACAAGCCAGCAAAGCACATATTTTTTTATACTGCATAATAGAAATGCTCTATTGTGGATGTGCTTTCATCCAGTCATCCAGTGATTTGGCACCGAGCTAAAAGGAGAATAAAGGCCCAGCACTAGGAAAGCAAGGTTGCAAATGGAACCTGGCGTGAAGGCAAAAAA
This sequence comes from Channallabes apus, assembly GCA_030522415.1. Taxonomy (NCBI): domain Eukaryota; kingdom Metazoa; phylum Chordata; class Actinopteri; order Siluriformes; family Clariidae; genus Channallabes; species Channallabes apus. The sequence goes on from CM060125.1 coordinate 8,336,153, forward strand.
GCAGTGATAACTCATTCTCTGAGGGAATTATTCATACAAGTATCAACTGGCCTACCAAAGTCTTTGAAAACACATTTAGTTAATTGGAACAGACTTTAGGAGGCTTGTCTGGAGGACTTTTATCCTTAATGGAGTTACACAACATCTGAAGGATAAGAAACTCTGCTGGATTAAGACCGGAGAATGACAAAGAGTGAATGCTTGCACTCAGCAGATAAAAAAAAAAAAAAACATAAAAAAGTTGAGCGTGCGCATTATTAGACTGATTTGTAAGAACAATTTCCGAATGATTTCATTATCTCTTCTTCACCAGTCTGCCATCGGGTCATCAGGGCTAAACCCTTGTGTTTTGTCCTGACACTCACTTCATCTTTCTTTCTCTGCTCTAAACATATTCACAATCACACAGCCGTCTTTTCCTGACCTCTCCGACACTAGCAGGGTATTAACACACCCACTCCGTCGCTGGCCATGCATACAGGATCGAGTGTAGACACCTGGACTCTTGTCTACTCGGAAAACTCTTTGAAAAAATTGGGTTTCTACAAGTGCTCTTGATGATGATTGTGAATGGGATTATGCAAAAAGCTGATTATCAGCTTTCCAAGTTCCAGAAAGCTTTCATTCAGCAATGATATTCATACCTGACCCTCCATTAAGTAAGGCTAATAAGGGATTAGGGTCTTACGAGGCAAGCACTGCTCTAGACCGAGGGTGAGCACAAGAGCTGAGACTCCTAAAATGCTGCACTTGAATCATGCTGGTGAGATGAAGATAAAAGAACATTATACTATCCATTCATATTCGTGCAGTTTTTGCTACCGTCTGCATTACAATTATAATGGTCGCCCATTTCATTAAAAACTTGTTGTGCAGGTTCCCCTCAAGGCATGTAACCACGAGACCTCTGACTATGTGCTGTGGTGACTGGCACCAGGATGTTAGCAGCAATTCCTTTTTGTTAGCAAATCCAATTCCTGTTTCCCAAGACATCTGGAAACCCAGGAAATCCCTGGACTATGGATACTCGATCACATAGAGATGCACTGGCAGTTCTATTGTAGCCAACATTGACTTTGTTTTAGCAGACTGCTGTTGAGTACTTTTGGCCGGCAGAGTGTCAGTTGTATGAACAGGAAAACAGTTTCTTTTTTCTTATCTCATAACTATAAAGATTTCCTTTTAATTTCATTATAGTTATTCAAATCGGGTAATACTAATCTTAAACTAATTCAAATTTTTGTCTCTGTAGTGCTGATGTGCATGACTTGGAATTTTTCTCTGAAGCTGAAGTGTACAGTAGCTTTGCTACACTACAGTACTGTTTTTGATCCATCAGTCAGTCGTGGAAATATAACTGAGTCCATCATTATGCAAAAGACATTAAAGACAAATTTAAGGCGAAGACTTTGAATTTCACTTTAGACGTAGCATTTCATTGGTCTCCTGCAATGGTGCTATATTGCTTTACGCCACGAGGAGTGCTCAAGTAAAACCGTCACTTTTGATTGCGCAGAATAACGGAACATGCAGAATAACGGAACATAATTACAGAAGTAAAAACTCCCTTTATTTCTCTATAGAATACCCTGCTACGCTAAATGCACTTATCCTTGTCTTTCACTAATGCTTGAATACCATCAAGTTTTGCCATGTTCGGAACTCCCACACTCGCAAACACTGAGCCTGTGACCATAACTAGCTGTGGATACACTGAGGTCTAGACCTCAATACTTCACGAAGGATTTTTTCCCCCTCCTCCTATGTAGCATTTCCAGTTGTTAAATTGAATATGAAATTTGCCAGCAAAATGTAGAGTACTGTAAGAAAAAATAAAGATCTAAGACATATGTGTCTTTGCTGCAATTTTGGAAGATATCCATCAGGTTTCAAGGATTACTGTAGGTATTGCACCTGCTGAATGTTCATGAAAATGTTTAAAACATTCAAATGTTTTACTGCAGCTAAACGTCTCATCACCATACTGTGCTTAAAGCTTTCTGTAAAATGTCAATCAGATGTATGTCTTCATTTATGCGAAAGGCCCATTATGACTTGAACACTCTTTGAAGCACTGAACAAACAGTTTCTGTGGTATTAAATACATTGCTGAAATACTACTGCTCGTACATTAAATCTGATTATTTCACTCGCATCATCCTTACATTTAAAAAGTACATTTATAACTAAATGAAAATAAATAAATTGGAACCCTCGTCTCAGCTGACCTATTTCCCAATCTAACTTTTTGTATCATTTAGCTAACAACTTTTTTTTAGTACTTCAGTGCTGCACACAAGTAAGATCCCAGATAGCACAGGTACGTCGCGGAGACGTCTGCTAAAGAGCGTATCATCTGGTAAATATTGCGTTCGTTTTTTTATAATCGCATTTTTATCGTCTATAGACCGCCTGTTTGAGCTGTTAAATGATACGTCGTCTTTACATCTATACGACGTCTATACGACGCATCTTTATCACCTAAGATTTATTAACCTAATTCATCATCAAGATTTCCTTCGCTTGGCCCCAGCAGGGGATGTAATTTTTTGTTATTTGTTATGCATGTACACACTAAAAAATGCTGGGTTGTTTTTTCTACCCAAACGCTGGGTTGCCGCTGTTGGGTAATTTTTCTGGGTTATTTTCAGAGAGTTGGGTAGTTTTTGTGTAACCCAGCTGCTGGGTTAAAGTTTGCTTGGCTCCTCCCCCAAAGTTCACCGGTGTATTCAGCGGCTGTCACTCAGCTTCGTGGCTTCTCCCTTGAGCTCCCACACCGCTGATGACGGTTCATCTTCCTCGGGCATTTAAGGGAAAATGACGTTAAATGCAAGGTCTGTATACACATGTTCACTCACCTAATTCACATATGACTGAAAAATTATTACTATATGTAACATTTATTACTGTTACCGTGTTAAGGTTACACACAAACTTTCCGGCTGATCTGAGGTACTGTTGTTAGCGTTAGCAACCACATATCTTTCTATATAGAAACGAAATACTGAACATAAATGTCACCTGTTGTTTAGCGATGTTTAGTAACGTTATTTTAGTTTAAGCTATTTCTTGTATTTTTAATCACACTTAAAATACAGACGGTTATATGCGCGTGCTTAATCTGCGGTTCGGTTCTGGTTTCGGTGAAGCGAGAGGAACAAAGTATAAATATTGTTCATTTGCTAAATTAAGTATCATGAATTTTAATTGAATATCTATCTCTGTATTTTTTCACAACAGTTTGTGACTGAAAAGTGTCGTGTCTGCATCTGACTTCAGGAGTTTCCTGACCAACTGTATCTAATTTATATTAAAAAGTATTTATATTTAAAAGTCATAACGTACAGTTAAAGTATAAAACGTTTCTGTTAGTGTTAAATTTTTTTCTATGATTAATACTTATTTGTGGTGTTTTATGTTAAATCTTTTCAAATTGTAAATTTGTAAGTTACTGCTGGTGTAAAACAGAGTTTTTATTAAATATAAAATAAAAATCTCCCGTTTAATCCTGTTTGTCTTATGCTTCCTTCCATCACAGAATTCTGTTGACCATGGTTAATTATAATTAACCGAGGGGATTTCATTAAAATAATGGGAGGGGGGTGTTTCAATAAAACGACGTCTATCCGACATGAATCAGACCTTTGGCAGATGTACAGTATGAACATCTGATTAACATCATCTAAAGAGCAGATCAGGGACGTTTTAATTCATTTACGTCTTAAATACGTAGGCTAAGCGTCGTTCTAACATCGGGCACGGACGTCTCGGCAACATCTGCCAGATGAGCAAACGCCCTCTGCCAGACGAAAAAGACGACGTCTCCGCGCATAGATGTCTCCGCGACGTGTGTGTGCTATCTGGGATGATTGTGTGATGCTACAGTACCACACGATACCACCTAACATTTGTATTTGCAACACAACCAGCAATGTGTCATTTTACCTCCAACTCCTGAGGGACTTAAACATTTTATTTTAAATAATTAGCTAGCACACAAGGTAAGAACTTGTGCTAATAGCTAGTAGCTATTATCAATTGTTTTCCTCTCTTCGGTGTAACATCAGGGAGCTAGCCTACTAGCTATTTTTAGCCACTTTAGTCACTAACTAGTGTTTTTTCACAAGATTAAATATTAGTTTTCAATACTTCTGTATGATGTGATACTACTACATGGCCTTTTTAGTACAGTAGCAACACACTGTAGTTAACAATGTGTATAATTTTAACTATGACTCCTGAGGTAAAACACTGTACTTACAGTAGAACTCGGCTATAACAATTAGAATGTTGTGAAAATTATGACAGGTACACGATTTCACAGTAGACAAATAAAAATCTCTTTCACTGTTTGAGAGCTCATGTAATTATAATGGACAGATCTTCTCCGCTTCCGGGCAGAACATAAAGCAATTCTAAAGAAGAAGCCTTTTCATTATTTATCGGGTATGTCTTTTTGGATTAAGTGCCTGTGCCAGACAGAGATGAAAACACTGAGAACATTGAGTTCCACAGCTTTTTGCAGGGGTACTCAGCCTTTCTCTCTCTCTCTCTCTCTCTCTCACTCATTCTCTATATCGTTTATCCAGTACAGGGTCGTAGAAGGCCTGAAGCCTATTCCAGGGTTCTCAGGGCACGAGGCGGGGTACATTTTGAACTGGGTGCCAGTCCAGAGCAGAGGACACACACATAATTTGGAAACGCCAATTTGCCTACTCTGATCGTCTTTGGACTTTGAGAGGAAACTGGAAAAACTGGGAAATCTTCCAAGCAATGGAAGAACATGCAAATCACACACACACACACACACACACACACACACACACACACACACACACACACACACACACACACACACACACACACACACAGGTGGGAACCCCTAAGGTGGGACCATCTACAGTACCATCGACCCTCCACCCTGGAGGCGCGGGGCCACAGAGCTCACCACTAAGCCACCATTTCTGACTTTTTTTTTTTTTTAAGTTATTGTGTCCTAAGTCCTAAGCATGTGTAAAATTGTGAATTAAATTGTGATCAGTAGGTGAGCTGCAGCCATGCATGAAATGTGCTTGTCTATATTAATGTGCTCCCTTTCACTAAAATCACAAGGGTTTTGATTATATCATTAACGTCTATTCATATTCAAACAACAGAGTATGTAACAATCTACATGATTTATTCAAGCAGCAGGAAACAATGGCTCATAAATAGACAAATCATGAACGTTTTATACCTGGCTATTGTTATTGAAAGTGCAGTGCTGTGTAGAGCTGTCTGAGCATGAAAAGAGCATTTCGCACGTTTATAAAGGGGTTATGTGAATGGGAAAACAAGAGCAGACTTAATTCCTGGATAGAGGAGACTGGCAGCAGATCTGTGTAAACGTTCAAAACAAGATTATCTTCTTATGATAGCATGCCATGACGGTTTAGCTGCATTGCATTTTTTTTTTTGCGCAGGTTTTCACACACACACACACACACACACACACACACACACACACACACACACACACACACACACACACACACACACACACACAATTACACATGCTAAAACGGATGAGTACAAGGTAGAGGAGTGAGATTTGCTCTTTGCTAATATTTAGATCCCTAGAGAACCGTGGCTGTTACATGTATACTCCTTCTTGTCATGATTTTATTCAGGCATTCTGAAGAGAAAACGTGCAAATATACAGTAAATCGCTGTGTATGGCAGCCATTGTGTGAGTGTCAAAGAAACAGTGACAACATAGGTTAAAATGAATTGCTTTTTCTTTTTGCTAGATTTCCAGGCGAGCCTTGGGATAAATATCTTTACGGAACCCAGCACGCAATCAGGTGGACTATTGTAACACAAATATCCTCCTCTTCTAGACATAACCATGAGGTATATCTCTTTCCCGCAGACCAAAAGCAGTCGCTGAAGCCAGACAGACAGACATTTAACCAGGCGGTTCAGCAGCATACTGTATGTGATATAGAAATCCAGAAGCTGGTGCATCAGCTGTTCAATTCAACACACTAATCCCTATGCACAAGGAGCAAAATACTTCCCAGAAAGGAAATGTTCACCCAGCACCTTGTGCGCATAACCACACAGGCCTTCCACCTCAGATAAGCCCGTGTACGAGAAGCGCACACAGAAAGGCTGAGGACATTCATGGCAGTGAAACTGAACAAACACTGAGCCCGTGACCACAACTAGCTGTGGATACACTGAGCTCTAGACCTCAATACTTCAGGAAGGATTTTTTCCCCTCCTTCTACAGTATGCAGCATTTCCAGTTGTTAATTTCAATATGAAATGTGGCGCCAAAATGTAGACTACTGTAATAAAAAATAAACATCTAAGACAATCATAAGCAATTATTAATGTTTTTCAACTGACCGCTGAGTAGCTGAGGAGGACACTTAAGGTTTGCTAATAGATTTAATCGGTCATTATGTTTACAGACCTGCCAACTGCAAAGATGACTAATGCATAGTCCTGCCAGGGGGGTTAGCGGTGGCACTAAAAAGCAGGAAACTGTAACAAACAAAACTAAATACGGTTTCAAAATAATCCTTCCACAAATCTCTTATAATGTCTCTTGTAGAAAGTGTGAAATTCTTCACAGTTGATCAACTGCTGTTGATGAACTATTTAATCGTTTTTCCAGATAAAACTGCTAGCCATTTTTAGATTAAAGTCATGGGGACGAGGACAGGGCTTCCAGTTAATACTAACAGAGATTAGCAATCCAATCAAAAGACATTCAGTTTTGTTGAAATATTTTAACCGTGAGCTGGCTCTCACTAAAGTTTTCACCCTGATTTTTGGCGCCCATTTTCTCAGCTTGGGTTCCACCATGCCATGGAAGGTCGAAACCAATTCAAAGATCCAGATTTTTACATTTGAACAATTAAATTGTAACGATTCAGATGTCAGTGGAGCCCCGGGTTCAGAAAAATACGCTAGACTTTGTAGCGTTATCACATTTTCAGAAGAATGCAGGGAGGGGAATAAGGAGAGGAGCAAAGAAGCCAAGCAGAAGGATAAAGAACAGAGACAGAAAGAGAGAAATTGGTTCTGTGCAGGGCTGAATATCGATAAGAGCTGTGTGCGGATGTCGATTGATGCTGTTCAGTCTGTTTCCGGATGAAAAATGAAGCAACGGAAGTGGGCCATTTCATGGCTAATAATTATGTGTAGTGGTGGAAAGATGCAGAAAGAAGTGTATTTATAGCGGAAAAGCAGCTACCTGCTGTTCCTGCTGCATGACACCTATACAGTACATACTGTACCACGGGTTCTAAAAGTCCCTCCAAAGTGGCCACGTGGAATAGATTATGGGAAAATATTCATTCATTCATTCATCTTCTATACCGCTTTATCCTCTATTCAGGGTCGCGGGGGACCTGGAGCCTATCCCAGGAGGCTTAGGGCACAAGGCAGGGTACACCCTGGACAGCGTGCCAATCCATCGCAGGGCACACACTCATACGCACATTCACACACTACACCAATTAGCCTAACACACACTACACCAACTAGCATCTCTTTGGACTGTGGGAGGAAACCGGAGTACCCGGAGGAAACCCACCAAGCACGGGGAGAACCATGCACACAGAGACGGGAATCGAGCCTGGCCGGGGAATCGAACCCAGACCCTGGAGGTGCAAGGCGACAGTGCTAACCACTACACCACCGCGCCGCCTGGGAAAATATTCATTTAATGAAACTCATTATTCTTCTCAACCATGTATATATTTATTTAATCCTGCACCGTATCGCAATGTGGTCGCAAGGAGATTTTTGTCTCTAGCTGCTTGAAATTTTCCACAAACTAAATCCGTGTATTTATTGCCAGCTTTGAAAACGTGCTCGATACACGACGTTAAGCAAAAACTCCTCGGATTCGTACAGCAGACTGGTGGCGCCAAACAAGAGCATGTCAACATGTCAGCACCACTACTACTACTGCTTTACTGTACATGGCCGCTGCAGAGAGACTGTCTGAACGCACCATATATACAGTACATGTTAACATATCAGCTTGGGTCTGATAAAACCGAGCCCTGTGCCAATGCTTTTCTGGCTGCCTTCTTATTTATTCATGATCATATATTATTTATACTGTGAAGACATTTAAATCGTGTGTTTTCACGCTTTAGGATTATGTGTTCAATGAAAATAGGGCTCCTGTATGCAGTCTTCAGCTTAAACAAGAGCTTACACTAAATGTGTGTGAGCAGAATTGACAGTTTATGTGTACATGCTTGTATTAAAATGCCTTTTTTATTCAATGTCAACAGTTATACTATACACAAAGATGACCTGCATACCCAAGTGTGTACATACAGTTCCTTGTACACAAAACTAAACCAAATTTCAAAGTTCAGTGCATTCTGAACCTAAGACTCTAAAAGAAAAATGATGAATTTAACAATATTATAAAATACATTTTGTTAAAAGACACAGCTATAACACATCAAACGTGATCCTAGTAAATGTCTCTCTCACTTTGTCTATACCGCTAATCCTGTTAACACAAAAGCATGCTGGACACAGGGAAGGGTACACTCTGGAAGATGTGCCAATCTATTGCAGAGAACACACGCAATAGACAATTTTGGAAATGCCAATTAGTCTCCTCTGCATGTCAGAACATGAAAACTCCACCTACACAGACCCAGGGGAGGAATCGAACCCTGACCCTGAAGGTGCGAAGCCACAGTGCCCCCCTAGTAAATATTCATCTTTAAGAAGAATCAAGAAATTCTGAACTCGTGTCACCAGGCAGATTACCTGTGGCGACCCCTGAAAGGGAACAGCCGAAAGACAAAGAAGAAGAAGAAGTTGAAATGAGTAATTTAATAAGGCTACTAAGCAAAATTGTCTGACCTGAACTTTGCACGGGCAATCTTCTGACCTTTAAATTGCCTTTCCCATGGCCTTCTGATCAAATCTGCATGTAAATTTAACCTTGCTAACACAGCTAACTTGAACTCCCCTGACCTCATCTCAAACATTCGAGGTCAGGAAGAAGCTATTTAATATATTATACCAGCTTCAGCCACTAAGTAATAACAGGCTGTGAAACAAAACTTCCTTCTTCAAATGATTCATCAGCAAACAACAGATGACCTCTGACCAATGACCTCTGAACCCCGAGTTCCCCCTAGCTCAGCACCTGCTCTCCCTCGCTGAAGACTCGTCTGCCGAAGCTCCACACGATGCTGGGAGTGGGGTCACCCGTGGCCTCACAGGTCAGGACAGCCTGTTCCTCCAGCTCTGATGCTGTCTGGTTTTTCAGGTATGTGATCTTCGGTTGCACTGTATGCGTACACACACACACACACACACACACATATATAAACGGGTGCTGAGATAATATTGATAATGTATGTGTTAAAACACTGGTCTTTTTAACATCTCAACTGTAATGTTCTTTTATTAATTCAAAGTTTACAGGCAACATTTGAGCTGTAATTAATGCATCACATATATTTGACACATTTTCAGATTTGCACAGATTTAAATGGATCCTTTGCATTAAACCAATAACTCCAAGCTTGTTCTAGTTCTTTGCTACATACCTTAGTGCAAAAATAAAAAGCAAAACATCATACAGCATTTATGTCTTGGCTGATCGAGTACCCTGTGAAAAGTTTTCATTTTTGGCCAAATGATTACTTTAAGCATTGCACTTCCAGGGCACATGAGGAGCATGTGCAATTTTATCTGAAAAGACAGGAGTATCACGGAAGTGGTGTCGAAAAAACTTGCTTAGGATTGCAACTTACACCACTGCTCATCCTTTATATAGACTATAATTTCAATTCTCCTGCTGAGGCAGGGATGATTATCTGTCTCTTACCAAACACCTTGAGGCTGATCTCCTCCTGCTTCTCTCCTGCTTTATTGCGGGCGATGCAGGTGTAATCTCCCTCGTCCAGCTTCTTCACATCTTTGATTGTCAGCTCTGAGCCATCGTCATTCAGGCTGTATTTCTCATCGGCCACCAGCACTACTTTATTACTGTGTGAAACCAGAGAGAGAAAGAGAGAGAGAGAGAGAGAGAGAGAGAGAATATTATTGACCCTCATATTTGCTATACATCTGCAGTAGTATCTTGAATATATTTGCTTCCTTTTTCAAATACCATAGAGATATTTATAAAAACATATTTTATAGTCATGCACAAAAGTGTAGTGAATGATATCCAATGTCCTTGTCAAATCCCAAAATGCAATGCAGCTGATTAGATTTTAAAGAAATAATGATCGAAAATACCCATAATGAATGTCGACAGTTGTTGTAGTACTGTAGGTGGTACAGCACCAACGTATGACATACAATGTTTGTAATGGCTTGCAGAGTCACAAATTATGCTAAATTACTGTGGTTTGCTACTAGTTAGCAAGTAGTTCCCCAACTCTCAGAATTTTATCTCATGACTAGTTTGCAAAAGCCAAAAGAACGTCACACCCATCCATATGATCATGTGGCAACACTGGCCTAATGACGGGCAGATTCATAACCAATGCAGCCCTAGCTAAGCCTAGATGATTGTATTTCGAATAGACATTTAGTGCACAATGAGGGAAGGTTGAACACTTTATTTCCACCAACTATGTACAGTAGTGTGCTTAAATAGGGAGGATGAAGCAATTTGAGGGTCAAGGCTAAACAGTTCATTAAATGCTTACTTTTCAACGTACAGTACTAAGTTATGTTGGAATGGATGGCATGACATGATCTGGATTTAGATGCTAATAAAAAATGCTCAAAAGACGGTATCCAAAAGCAGGGGTATCCTAGTCATTGTTAAAAGGCCATTTGACAAGATATTGAATATAAATATCGGAACATAAGGTCCATGGCCGAACCAAATAAACATTTAATTAATTTACGGTATGGGGGTTCAGGATAAATAATACCAGTTCTTGACAAGTCTTAACGATTCTTAGCAAATCATGAGAAGTCATAGGTACTACATAAGTAAATCCTGAAAGTTCATGGACAGTTCGGGGAAACGTGGCAAAGACCTTTTACTGTTATCTATAAACATAAACCAAGCTTCCCTACAGTATGTAGCTAATGTTGACAGCCATCTTGGACAACTACAGTACCTATTTTTTCAGTATCATTCAGTGTACTTAAAAAGCTGATAAATAAAATACAGCACGCTCAAAGTCAGAAACCAATAAGAGTACCAAAAGTAAAAAAATTTTATAATGAAATTAAAATTGATAAATAAATAAATTGATAAATAAATTAAATTGATAAATTGATAAAATTGAATAATCTGTATTATCATTACCAAGCATGATCAAGGCTGAGCTAATTTATTTTTAATAATACCCAAATTCTATAAAAGGCAAACCTCAGAGAGATGGAAACGACCAATTGTCCAATTGTGAAAGATGATATTGTAGCTCCTAATTGTAGCTTACAATAATTCAGTTCAGCACTGCAAAGCATCAGCTAACATAAACTGCATTCCAACTTTTCACAAGGTGTTTTTTTTATTTATGTATTTATTTTGGTAATTGAATGCTTTGTTTGTTTTAACTTATGAATTTCTTTAGATTTGCATAAATTAACAGGTAAACAAAATTGCTATAATAAACTGCAATTATATTAAATTTAACATTAGTAAGTCTCCTTAACTTTAAATGTTATAAACTTTACAGTGGAACCTCAGATTACGAGCATAATTCGTTCCGGAAGCGGGCTCAAATTCCAAAACACTCGTAAACCAAATAAAATTTTCCGATAGAAAATAATGGAAACTCAAATTATTCATATTACAGCCCAAAAAATACATAAAAATAATTTACACAAAATATAAAGTAAAAATAAAACAAATTAACCTGTACTTTACCTTTAAAAATAACTCTTCTAAAAGAAGAGTTGTTGTGTGTTTGTTTGGGAACCTGAGAGAATGGGGGCTGTAAACGCGAGCAAGTGTGTGTGTGTGTTGGTGTAAGTGAATGAGCGCGCACACACACACACACACACACACACACACACACACACACACACACACACACACACACACACACACACACTCGCTTGCGTTTACAGCCCCCCTTCTCTCAGGTTCCCAAACAAACACACACACTCTCTGCCTTACACAGACACACACACGCACACAAACACACACGCACACTCAAAACCTCTCTGCAAGCACTAAGACTCAGCAGGGGAGACGATAGATCTCGGCTTTACAGCCCCACTCCTCTGAGGTTCCCAAACAAACACACACAAACTCTGCTCTGTCATGACTGTTTTCAAAGGTGAGGAGCTGGTTAATTTGTTTTTGTTGTTGTTGTTTTACTTTACAGCAGTGATTCCGTTAGCATGCGCTCACGCGAGTGTGACTACCGATGTTCCTTGCTAATTTTTAAACGGTTTTAAAAACGGTCTCTCCGTTAATGTGTGTGTGTGTGTGTGTGTGCACATTACACACACACACACACACACACACACACACACACACACACACACACACACACACACACACACACACACAAACACACACATGTGTGTGTATTCACCCAGCAGGGGAGATGATTACCTACAATTCTGCAGCACAAGAGAGAGAAAAACCATTGGCTTAGTTGTGATGATGTGACGCTCGGCGTCAAAACAAGAAGCGCATGCGTTATACATGATACTCTGTGCTCGTAAACTAAGACAACGCTCGTTTTTCAACTCAACATTTATTAAAAATCTTTGCTCGTCTTGCGGAACACTCGTAAACGCATTATTCGTAATCCGAGGTTCCACTGAGAGATTCCTCACTGCATACAAGAAATGCATGTATTACAGAAAAAGAGAATTTACAGAAAATATAACAGGTAAGATGTCTGTAACATATTAGATCTATTGCGAAGCAAAACAAGCAGCCTTTAGAGACTAAATGTCTTCGATGAACGACTGCGTTTGCTGTAAGTAGAAAATTGTGTACATTTTTGATGAGCTGCTCCTTTAAATCTGACTGCACAGAGTTGGCAGTTTTTTTTTTCTTGTTGTTTTTGTAAAGTGAAGACTGTATATATTCAGATCCAGGCTGCTGCCAAATCTGAGTCTGAGCTAGAGAGTGAGAGCACATGCAGAGGAGGTGAAAAAAAATGAGGCTCGTTTGCTCTGTCACACTTCCTTGTTTAATAGTGCGCTATGAGCCGACATAACAGCCATAAAGAATACTCAGAGGCCATAAAAATCAAGTACTGATGTGAATCTTGGCTCGCTTTCCAAACCGCAGCTGTGACCCCTGTGACTCTAAATCAGGTCGGATCAAATCCCTGATCCAAACAGCTCGAAACAGCAGCAGCCATCCCAAATGGTGGCCAAATGACAGTGCTGTCAGCAAAGAAGGGGAATAAATAAGGTTCGGGGAGTGAGGCTTGATGTAATCTTATTCTACCTCGCCCCCCTTCCTCGCCTCTTCTGCCAAAATAGTCACTAATGCTTCAGGAAAGTGCCTGCTAAAGGCTGCCAGACTTCACTGCTAACAGCATCTGTAAGGATGAAATAGCACTTGGCCGTCCTTTTTTAATTTACAAGCTTTGATAATGCTGAGTTCCCTCTGTTTTGGATGGAGAGAGAACCTAGTGTTGGTGAGCCAGTCAGTGGAGACTTGGCTAAACTAAAACTGCGACAGAGGTAAGTGAGTGTGCTGTGCTGCCCTACTTACCGCACCCACGTGACTGTGGGCTCTGGGTAGCCATCCGCATAACACGCAAGTGTCACAGCCTGCTCGATGTCCGCAGTGGCATTGAGCTCTGCAGAACGGGTCCTAATACTGGGCAGAACTGAGAGAAAAAGGAACATGTTCTATAAATAAAGTCCAGGTCAATACAATATGCGCCAATTCACATGTCCAGCCCCACTGAATCCCGTCCACTAATTGAATAGTTCTTGTATCCACAGAGATGGGGTCAATGGTAACACCCCCTCTCTAAAATGGATTGGGCTGTAAATCCAGGCTTTCAGACCTGGTTTCCATGCATTTGGATTGACTCCTCACCATTGACGATGACCTTAATGACCCTAAGGTCGATCTCTCCCCGAGCCATTATGCGCCCCTCGCATGTGTAGGCGCCCTCGTCTGACTTTTTGATGCCACGAATCTGGAGGTGGTTGTTGCTGAGGACCTTGAAGCGAACTGGCAGAGAGATAGGAAATCAGTTAGTAGCTTTCCTGATTGGGATAAGAAGGTCATTTTTAACAAACCCTTCATTACACACCAGGCGGCTGAATCAAATGGCAGAAACATAGTCTGCCTCGTATGGAAATGTGGAAGTGCTGGAAAAAAGACCCATTTTGTAGCTGCATCGTGAATTTTTATGCCCTGATCAATCTTTAAGGAATAAAACAGTTGAGGATGAGGATGTTTTATTAAACTAATCAATGACTGTTACTATTACCACCCAGATCTTTATTATTTTACAATACAACCAACTCTCACGTAGTTTATTCCTCTTATAACACATCAATGTGGCAATATTACCATGTATGTTATAGATGTACTGCAGTGGTTCTCAAACATATTCTGTCATTCCCCACTTAAGGGGGTGGGAGAATTTTCAAGCCCCACATGTCAACAAATTAATAACGAAATCGGCCAACTTTACTATTTATTGAAATATCAATTTCTAAACCAATAAGATCAAATAACACCAAGTTCAAAACAGATTAAATACACGTGCAACTGTTATAACAGGCTTACTTCGTCACTTACTGTATCTAGAGCTTTCTTTTAAAGAAGTCGAGTGGCTTATTAACGTGACTGGGGTGTGCTGTCTCTAAGTGTCTTCCTAATTTGTCTCATGCTGTCTGCTGCTAGCGGTTTAAGACACAAAACACACACGGGTCTCTCCTCTGCCCCCACCATTCCCACCATCAATCCAAGCGCAACATAGGCTTCATCATGTTTTCCTTTTGACTAGCTTTTAGGTTGATTAGGCCGATCGCCTGCTTTTTTGTGGTCCATGTAACAAATGTATCCATTGATGTTATTATGCCCACTACATACAATACGCTACTGACCCGGTTTGTGACGGCGGTAAAGTTAGTTTTATATTCGCATATTCGCAATTCTTATCTCCGAATTCAATAGCTGCGTAAATAAACCAGCAAATAAGATACATACATTTCCTCTTGTCTTTAAGCTACATCCGCCTTAAATTGTTGATGATGTTGATGTTTGAAAGCATAAACATCATTATTCTCTACGATGCAACGCATGATTTAGGGATCATTGCAAAATGCCGCACACCAACAAAAACGTAGAATGATATGGATCTTCCCTTCTGTGCAACGCCTGAAGGATCAAAAAGCAACTTTGTTGCCACACTAGAAACTAGAAATGCTAGAAAAAAACTGCCCGGAAATGTTTTTTTTTTTTTAACAAATATACAGAAACATCAGCATACACATTGGAATGAATGATAATTACATATATAATACCGAATGTTTCCTTATATATTGTTCCTCTGCAATTAACATGCTGACGTTAAACCATTATTGTTGCATTGTGGTTCCAGTTTTTCTCCCGACCCCAACTGATGTTACTGTATTTTAATTTACTTGTATTAATGATCCATTTCTTCGTGTGTGGTTGTTTAGTTTCAAGTGGCCGATCTTTATTGTCAATAAAGAAAAGCATGAATTAGAATAGGTACTTTCCTATTATTTTCCACTAATTCCCTCCCGTTCATTGCGCCCCACCTGTCATGTCTTTATTCCCCACTAGTGGGGCGCGCCCCACACTTTGAGAACCACGGATGTACTGTATAAACACCCATTCTCTTATTAGGCTCTTTTTTCTGTCTTGAAGTTAATTCCACTTACAAAAGTTATATAAAATGCTCTACAATTCAATAGAACTCTTCACAACTTGCAATAGGATCCTATAGAACATCTCAGGACACTTAAGATGCACATTCTTTACAATTTTACTTTGTTCAATAGAATTCTTTAGACCTATAATACGTCATTATTGAATTTCTTAGTAGACACTGATGTACTACAGAATTCCAATTTGGTTTAATAGAATTTCTGCAAGGACATGAAGATGTTATTGAACTTTGTCTTTCTTTACATAATGTTACCTTTTAAACCAAATCCCACCAGTTTGGAATTCGCTTATTTTACACTGCTATAAAATGTTCACAAGTTACACAAGGACTTCTCTTATCCTTGTGAATAATTTAAAAATCATTCTTCAGCCTTAGATGGATTATAGATTCTCTTAAAAACCCTGTAGCCATTTTTTTGTTCAAGTGAGTTCTTTTTTTTTTTTTTTTTACCTGTTTTATTCATTTTAAGCTGCACTGTTTACATTTGGCTTGTCATCATCATCCTGATTAAGTATTTTGAAATGAATATGGCAGAGATTATGGAGACAAAGTACTCTAAATAACAGCAAAAGTCCACCCTTATTTAACACCATGGATCATGATGGATGATGCTAGAATCCGTGTGGACTCATGATTAGCATTCAATGCTTTTTACTACTGTCACCCGGGTTTGATTACCAGTTGTATAAGCCAGTTCACCCTTAGTTCCAATCCCAAGCCTGAAAAATTGGGAAAGGTTGCAGAAAAAGATGTCCGGCCAAAACCTTTTGCCCTAACCATAATGCTACCACTTCCAATCAGTAAACAATATCTATAGAGTGCTTTTTTTCTAAGGATTTTTATGAGAAAGCTTTCCCAAATAAGGCTACAGCTTTATCTGTAACTATTACAAAAATGCAGAAGGCACGTCAAACTTGACACTGAAAATGCTTTTTTTTTTTTTTTTTGTAAAATGTTACTTTGTAATATGTTACTATCAGAGGTGTCAAGTAACGAAGTACAAATACTTTGTTACCTTACTTAAGTAGAAATTTTGGGTATCTATACTTTACTGGAGTAATTATTTTTCAGCCGACTTTTTACTTCTACTCCTTACATTTTTAAGCAATTATCTGTACTTTCTACTCCTTACATTTGAAAAATAGCCTCGTTACTCTATTTTTATGATCAGTCGCATGATAAGAACGCGCACAACGCCCCCCCCCCCCTTTCGCATGATCAGAAAGCGAGACCTTAATGCTTTTGTCGCCCCTCACGGTACTTTTACTTTTATACTTTAAGTAGTTTTGAAACCAGTACTTTTAAACTTTTACTTAAGTAAAAAGCTTGGGTTGATACTTCAACTTCTAAAGAAGTATTTTTGAACCCTAGTATCTATACTTCTACTCAAGTAATGAATGTGAATACTTTTGACACCACTGGTTACTATAGAAACGAACACATATTACAATGATTTCAATAATATGTTGTCATTGTTCTTTCAGCTGCTCCCATTAGGGATCACCACAGAGTGGCTGGGTTTCTGGGAGTCGACCCCACCTGGCCTCAAGGCAGCAGAGTATACCTTCTCTCTACTAACAGGGAACAAAGACTGCACTAATACGTATATACCTCTAAAATTCTACGAAATACTATTTATTCTATAATAAGTTTTAAAAAAAGTTTTGTTTATTAAATATTTCTTTTTATTAAGGGGAAAAAGCTGTCCAAACCTGCCTGCGCTATTTGAAAAAGTAATTGTCCCCTAAAACAAATTACCGGTTGCCACCCTTTGTGGCAACAACTGCAATCAAGTGTTTGCAATAACTAGCACTAAGTCTTTCACTGTGGAGGAACTTTGGCCCATTTTTTTTTAATGCAGAATTGTTTTAAATTCAGCCACATTGCAGGGTTTGAGCATGAATGGCCTGTTTAAGGATCTGAATAGGATTTAAGTCTGGACTCCTTGTTGGTGTTTTTCAGACCATTGTCCTGCTGCACAACCAAAGTGCCCTTGAATTTGAAGTCACAAACTGATGTCTGGACATTCTTCTTCAGGATTACCTGGTAGAATGCAGAATTCACGGTTCCATCAATTATGGCAAGTCGTCCAGGTCCTGAAGCCACCACCACCTTGTTTGACTGTTGATATGATGTTCATTTTATGAACTGCTGTGTTACTTTTACGCCTCAGTTCACAGTATATTTGCCCCAAAAAAATCTTTTTTTGGTTTAGAAGTGTTTACATTCTTATGATCAATTGCTTTTTCTAAATAGGGTCAGTTACTTTTTGACAGCTTTTTTCCCCTTAATAAATCAAATAATTGTTAAAACTACATTAGGTATTTACTTGGTGTATCTTTGTGTATTATTAAAATTTGCTGAATAATTTAAGTGTGACAAATATGCAAACAAAAAAATAACAGGAAGGAGCAGATACCTTTTCTTACACAGCACTGTAAGTGTAATATACAGTAGCTGCTGTGTGTGTGTGTGTGTGTGTGTGTGTGTGTGTGTGTGTGTGTGTGTGTGTGTGTGTGTGTGTGTGTGTGTGTGTGTAATGAAAACACAGAATCAGAATCCATCACTCAGCCGTCTTGTGGAGTAAATGAAATAATTATTTATAGGCATCAGAACAAAACAACACTACATGCATGTGATGCAATGCAAATTTGAACAAACACCAAACATATTGTGAGGTGATGACTAACAAAAAGATTTTGTCTGTGTGATCACAGTTCAGTCGTGAGGTGCGATTCTGGATGCCTGAGGCGTCAACTTTTTCTTGACAACAGAGTGAAACCTTATCCTTAGACAGGTACACCGCTTGGGAGCTCCTACACATACATTGTACTTTGAACGAACAATTGTTTGAAAGTTTCTGCAAGTAAAATCCCAGCAATACATAATGCTTTTGCTCAAATCAGAAACATGAAATATCGCAGAATATGACCCAATGCTTTTATGCGTAATATTAATTAAAATTTCCCCCTCTGATACCCTGGTGCTGCAAGCAAAAATAAAAGTAAAATATATAATAAAAGAAATAAATGAATAATAATAATAATAATAATAATAGAAAAAATATTGTTATACTACTCATGTGAATCCAAACACAAAAATCAACCTTGAACATGATGCCTGTCCATCACAGAACACTATGCACACCCAATCCAAGTTACAACAACCAGAGGTGGGAAAATCTAAGCTGAGAGAAAACCGCCATGAACGCTGGAGAACAGCTAAAGTTTTAAACAGATATGCTTAAGATTAAATAAAATAGACATGTGGAACCAAATCAATTTTAAAACACTATTGCATACACTGGGCTCCAGATGGTGACTAAAATGGTCTAATGTGCCTAATATTTTTGTTTTGCTCCTAGTTTTTTATCCCCTACAAACGAATCGTAAAAACATGCAGAGATCTTTAATCCTGTAATAGTCTCTCCTCCTCTCCTGTATCTGCCGCCTAGCATGAGAATACAAGAGCATGTGTAATAGTATAGCAAGTCTGCGTTAAAGAGCACTCGCAAACATAAGACGGTTAATCTGACAATTTAACTATCATACGTTCAGGGACTCTCTGGAAGTGCTCTCATTATTGAACACAGCCCTTCTGTACTATCAGGTGCGCGCCTGTAATCTAGCGCTCAGTCCACAATGAATGGACTTGGATGACAATTAGTGGCTGCACTAGCAACTGAAGTGCTAGTATATATTTTAATATTATTTAATATATTAAAGTATCTCCTTTTTTATCTTGCCAGCTTTGTGTAAAGTAGCTTAGCTGCCTAGCTAGCCAAAGTTATTCAAGAATAATTAAGAGCTGACAAGAAAACGAAAATGACTGAAAGAAAAACACTGACAATTTCTCACTCCCTGTCCATCCAAACCCTGCATCCTGTACATCAGAGAGCATCAAAACAAACCTCGAGTCGACCAGTAAAATTTCTCAGGTTCAGACACCAAGCTGGAGTCAGATAATGCTAGCTAGTTTCTTATACCGACAGCTTCAGTTTAAATCTTCATGACCTGAGTTCATCAGATAATGCTTTTAAAAGAGTGAATTTTTGACTTCTAAATATTTTTTATAGATATATTACTAGAATATTAATATTTACTAGAGAAAAGCTCCCAATGAGTCATGTTTGTCTAATAAGAGGATCCAATAAGAAATGCATGATTTAGAAAATTCTGATAATATTCATACAATATATTGGTCATTCTACAAAAATGGTGAAAGTGCTCAATATGTTCAGATAAAATAGTTTGTACTTATTTCATTAAATACATTTCTTACTTTAATGTTCAACATTTAAATATAGTATTTTTTAAAGGCCAAGTTCAAGGAAATGTCTCATGACTTTGATCATACATGAAACTTTACACTTTTCATCTAAATTTGTTTTTTTATTTTTCCCTTTAAATAAATTTGATACACAATGAATTACACTGTCATTGGTGTTACTGTTACACAAAAAGAGTTTTTTTTTTCTAAAATAGAGCACTAGACACATGCAAAAGGTACAGGTATGTTAAATATTTCTCTTCATTTGTTTAGAAGTTTCACAATGTATTCTGTAATTTTATGCAAAGCTGAAATCCTTCATTGGTGTTACTCATTCTATAAATATAACCGTCAAAATTGGACATAAAAACTGATGACATCCAATAATTAATTTACCATGTGGTGTTACACACGGAAGTTATTTTGTATGAGGTTATAATATTCCTCTAAATTATCAATACCAGTTATTAAACATATTAAAAGCATTAAAAGGTTATTAAACATATTAAAATGATTTTTATGGCCCAAATTCCTTTTGTGTAAAATGACCCATATAGTAACTTTGATTAAAATATAAATGAATGAATGAATAAAAAATATATAGTTCTTTGCCAATTCAGTTGATTTATTTTTTCCCCCAAATTCAGTTAATTAAAACAAAGCATTAGGGTGTATAAACCCAGGTTAACTGTAGAAAAGTGGAAACTTTTCTACATACATAATGCAGTTCGGGATTCAGTCTCTGCTATAATTAGCGGTTTTAAAGTGGAAAACATGCCTACAATCCAGCCAGCACCAAGCTGCGGTCACTTTTTATTCCAGTGGTCTGTGAAAGGGAGCACTGGGAGGTTAAAATAGGTCTAGCCATGAAAAAGGATTGTGCAAAAAAACATACGCAGTGGGATGAGATCTCAGAATATGTACTGTGGTTGAGGATAAAACATTGCAGCTTTAGAAAATGCTGCTATTTGATGGGGTGTCCACATGAGTGAGCGGTCAGGTGTTGATGACGAGGGGGAAAAATAACAATAAAGAACTTACAGGTGATCACAAAATCAGAAGAGAAGTTGCTCTTCTTACCATCTTTTTCTGGCTGAATCTTGATTCTCTGGTATTTCCAGATAATTGTGGGTGGCGGAGAGCTGATGACATCACACACAATGACAGCATCCTCCCCCTCGTTAAACTCCTGAGGGGACGGAGCGTTCTGGAAAGTGAGTTTTTCTATAGAAAATAGTAATAATTAGATTTGGTATATGCACCTGCAAATCACAAAGTAACACTCACTAAAGAATAAAAAAGACATGCACATGGACATGGTGTTCCCATGGGGTTCTGTCCACAAAAGTGCAGAGAAATGACAGGGCATGAAAAACCACCAAAGAGTTTTTGTTTATGGTGGTAAAGCCCTCAGATCTTATAAATAACACTCTCATGGCACAGACCAAATACAATGTATTCCACAGAAAAACACACAGCTATGCCATCGGAATGGCATAGTCAGCTGAAATGCAGTTAATGAAGAACTACTTTACTATAAAGAACATCTTGCAAGCTGTGATAGTTTAAGATACAGTAACACTCAAGAATACCCAATAGTGTGAACAACAACATAAAATATTTGCATATCAAAGTGAAACATTTCTGGCGAAATTTTGGGTGATAGAAAGAGAAAGAAAGAGAGAGAGAAAGAGAGAAAGAAAAACTTAGACAGTGCTCCAAATGATACCAGTATACCAAATGAAATGGCTTTCAGACCAAATTGCAAGGTGGTGTAGCCTAATAGTCTAATTTTCTTAACGTGTGTCAACCTTACTGAGGGTACATTTACTAAACCATATCTGACTAGTTTGGCTTTAGCTTGTTTTAAACAACAACATGCTTTACAAATAGTAAAGAGTACATATATTGTATTCCCCCCAACATTAACATTGAAATATGAATAAACCCAGCAGGAACATTAACACTGGATGAATGTTGTAATGCTTTCCCAAAAAAAAAGGTTATTGGGCTGCATCAAGCAAAGATAATAACTATGGATATTTAAGTTTACTGTGGAAAGAACCCTTCAACATCTATGGAGTTTTTCTTTCCTAATGGTACAGGCATATTCCAGGACTTAAAGTGTGAAAGAGTGGTTCTGGGAGCATGAGGAGTCATGTTCACACAAGAACAGGTAACCACATTGTGTACTGCTAAAAGACACTGACTGAAATCTTTTTTGGTTAGGCGGTGTAATTGTAACGGCGTTGGGATGACATTCACCATTGGGGCACCATTATTTAAAATAGAATTCTAAATAAATTCTAGCTAGAACGGTATAATGATATGGAAATAATGTTCAATGAATGACCCGAACACAACACAACTCAAAACAACCTCAAAAAAATAAAATTGGTACTTTAATTTGAATGATTTATGCCAATTAACAACCAAGCTGTGATTTTTACAGCATTGTGTAAGGGGCATTCGTTCGACCTGGTTTCATTGGCATGTAGTCAACTTAGTTCCAATTTTGTTTCATCCAACTTTCAAAACCAACCTAATACCGATGGTGTCCCAACATCTGTGACATTGCCAAAATAACGTCAACTACAATGTTTTGACAGTCAAAATGGTTGATAGGGCAAGCTTGTGACTACTACGCCACTTGGGGTGGTGACCTGCTGACTGCTAACACATTAACTGTGGGATTTGCCTTCCCTCAGTAAAACATTCAATTATGTAGCAGGTGCTTGAAATCAGAAGTGCATGTGGTTTCAGACAGCAAGAAAAAAAGTATGTTCACAGCTGATAAAGCAGAGAGAGAGAGAGAGAGAGAGAGACATATCCTTTTACAGTGACTTAAATCTTAAAGTGAGCAAATAGAAGCTTTTTTATACTTCAGTATATTTGAAGATAAGTCCTTTTGTACTTTTTTCAAAGTAAAATGTAAATCGAGAACCTCTACTTTTACTAAGTAAAAGTAATATTTTCCCTAGGACATCTCTACTTTTACTTAAGAGCATGAATTGTGTTCTTTGCCCACCACTGGATAGAGAGGCAGATATTTTGAGCACTAAACAGACGGAGACAGTGGCATTGTGTTACACACTTAATGCAGGCAAAAATTTGGCAGCCCAGGAAAAAAGTCTACTGTATACTATAAAATTCCGATGACAATACACTTTTCAGATTTAAATACGTCTCTCTTCCAGAAATATATTTCTGTCATTGCCATATCATTGAATGTGAAAAGACAGAAAATCGGCTCTTAGCATTTAATCAAATATAACTTGAAGATGGTATGTGAGTATAAACTGAACTGATTAAATTTAAGACTTCTAGTGAGTAGAAAGTACGCTGTAAGTTTTTTTTACTCTTATTTCTTTCCTAAAATAAAGCTTTTCACTTGCATTTTGTTGTTTGCTATATTGCATTAAAGGTGGAAAAAGATCAGACACAATTTATCTTTCTTTATCTATCGACTGTTTCTTACGCTCACTCCATATCAAACATGAAGGTTAAAATAATCCAAACATTTCCATGTAATTTTGGTGAAATACTGTGTGACATGCCCAATCATGTTATCGCCAAACTGCTAGGATTCAGCAGCAGCGTCATCCCAGACTGTTCCACACTTACATCAAATGTGTTCTGGTATCATGCAGTCACTTACGGTAGATCTTGACGTTGACTGTGGCCTCGGCTTCCTTGTCCTCATTCTTTGCCACACACTTATATATGCCGGCGTTGTCCACAGTAGCGCTGTAGATGGTGAGTGTGGACGAGGTCTCATCATTACGGCTCACACTGATGTCCTGTCTGTTTGGCAGCAGCTTTTCTCCACTGGGAGCAAACCAGTCGATGTCCTTCACATCGCCGACCACTGGGAGCACAGTGAAAGAAGGAAACCTCAATGAGCTGTCAGTCAGCTATCTTTATAACCAACAGAGGCTGACAACTCTTCTTCTTTAAAATGTGATTTTGTATTGCCAAGCTCCGTCTTTGTTTAAAAACGCAAACCTCAGCATTCATGGACATATGGGATGTGTGTTCTACAGTACTTTCAAGATCCATCACAAGGCTTATTCCCCAATGATGTGCGTTGGAATTATGCTGAAAAATCAGCTACCTCAGGTGTTTCTCATTATAATTGAAACATTAGATCTAGAAGGTTTAGCAGGTGGGATCCCGAATGACTAATGACTAATGGCCCAGTGCCGGCCCACATGCACCGCTTTGATATGGCGCACATACCCCGTGAAAGGATGGCTATGGATTCATCCAAATCTGGCTGGCAGAAAAGCTATAACTGAGTCGATTAGGCCTTATCTCTGACAGGATATGGAGCAGAACTTACAGTTGGGGCACTCTAGGTCCAAATTGGATCTCAATTAGATATGATGGTTGCATTCGAGCCATTTTCTCATATAGATTAGATATAAAACCATCAGCCCATGATACACTTTGGTCTACTGCCAAATTTGACCCTCATGAGTAAAGTGTCCTGAGTTGAGTTCAGCTTATGTGACGAATACAGAAAATGAGCACAGCGGTATTCAGGTGTTACCTCAGGACCACATTCATATGTACATTTACAGGACAGTGTGGACACGAGGCAGGGTACACCCTGGACAGGTGCCAATCCATCACAGGGCACACACGTGCACACAAATTTATTCAAAATTAGCCTACTATGCATATCAGTGCATATGTGCATATGTCAGTGCGTAAGATAAAGGCATAAAAAAAACGTGGTTTGATGGTACATGGGGTGAGGACATAACTGCCATTACCTAAGTTAGAGTTAGATAAGGTTGTTTTTATAACAGTTGAACTGGAAAGTGTTTTTCATAGTTATGTATTTCAGAATGTTCCAAATTGTCTCGGCAGCCATGCATCTGTCCCATCAAATCTGTGCGATCTCTAAAAACATGCTCTTTGCGTTAGCCCTGGATGGCCATAGCATCTAACAGCAATCTGTAAGCCATTCAAAAGCAGAACGCTCACAAGCATCAATGGGTTTTTATAGTCTTCATTGGCATGAATTGGCCAATAGGATCTATTTAGCCCACTAATTAAATGATAAGAGGCTAAGATTGTCTCAACTACTTGTAAAATTTTCTTTTACCTAAGAGAAGAGATAAAATAAGAAAACCTAAATGAATCCATTACCATTATTATGGACAAAATAATAATAAGAAAAAAAAAAGGAAAATCTATTTGTATATCACTTCTTGCATGGGGTCCATTGTATTGCAACTGGAAGCAAAATTGAGATCTGCATTGTCAGGTTCTTGCTTAGAGATGAGTATTTTATTTAAGGCATCTTGATTATATATCTATCTATATAACTACAGTACATGGCAATTGCTTGAACTGTGTTTATTTTGTTAAACTGAATGGTCACACAGAAATTCAACATAGGACATCTCTGACATACTATTGCAAAAGAATATTGAGATATGGCTCGCTCATGAATACAAATTCAAATACAGTGGAACCTCGGATTACGAGTAACGCGGTTTACAAGTGTTCTGCAAGACGAGCAAAGATTTTTAATAAATTTTGACTTACGAGTGTTGTCTTGGCTTACGAGCACCGAGTATCCTATAACACGCATGCGCTTCTTGTTTTAACACGAGCGTCACGTCATCACAACTGAGTCAATGGTTTTTCTCTCTATTGCACTGCAGAATTGTGGGTAATCATCTCTCCTGGGTCTTAGTGCGCGTCTCTTACTGGTATAATCAACATCCGTGCACACGTGTACTGTTTACTATAACACTGTGACCCTGTGTAAAACATATTTTATTTTGTGTTCAGAAGCGTGTGTGTATTCTGCATTCTGGAGTAATGCAGTCCGGTGTGTGTGAACACGGATGCGAGATGAAAGCTAGGCTATAGAGCCTGAGTTTTGTTCTTCAGTAGTTTTTTCAGTTGGGTTTAAGTGCAGGACTCACCCGAAAGTTTGTACTATACCCCGACAATGCAGAAAATAAAAGAATGGACATCGACCAGTTTGTCCATCTCATCATTACACGAGCATGAATTAACGGGCTGTTACGCTGTCGCGAGCAACATTAAAATGAAGCGGAGAAGCTTTAATAATTTCGGATAGAACAACAGTCTTTCCGTTAATGTGTGTGTGTTTAATTCAGACGAAAGGAGAAAGTTTTACTGTGTAAGATGAGAAGGGGGAGACAGGAGGGGCTGAAAGGAAGAGTCTCTACTTATGCCTCTTTTCCACTGCATAGAACGGCACGACACGGTTCAGTTCAACTCACATCGGTTTGGCGCAGTTTGGCTCGGTTTGCGCTTCCACTGCAGTGTAGTAACGCTTTAGCGTGGGCGGGATTACTCACGCGCGTGGCGCCGCTACTGCCGTGACGTCATCGTAAACGCGCCACAATCAAACACACAACAATGTAGCATATCGACGGCATGGTGTAATTCATTCTCGGCATGTGGATGTTTTTAACAGCGAGACGAAGGAGTTTGTTTCAAAAGAGGCCGACGGTTAATACAAAAAGGTGCGTGCGATCCTTCTCTGGCTGTTTCTATTATATATCGGTTCTGTTGTGTCTCGTGTCGCAAGTTCGGTGACGCAGTAATGACGATTTTCTCCGGCTAATCAGTGACCAGCGTGTTTACACGTCACGTTTTGGTAACGGTTCGGCGCGCTTGGAACCTCGGCCGAGGTGGTACTGAAAAAAGGACCAGGTACCATGTACTGTTCCCAGTGGATAACCCCCCAAAAGTGAGTAGAACTGAGCCGTGTCGTGTCGTACTATGCAGTGGAAAAGCGCCATTACAGTACTCTAGCCTCACACACACACACACACACAGCGCCTGCGTGCAGAAACGGAAACACTTATCTGTCTGGATTTATTTTTTTGAAAGTTAAAGTTCAGGTAAATCTTTTTATTTTTACTTTATATTTTGTATTAATAATTTTTATGTATTAATTTTTTTGGGCTGTAGAACGAATAATTTAAGTGAAAAGAGATCAGGTTTGCTTTAGTCTGTCTGACTTACCTTCACATAAAAAGAACTTGGATTCTCCGACACTGATTTCTCCATGGGGTGGCATAATCTCCACTTGCAGTGAGACTGCATGAAAAAAAAAAAGAAAGACAAAAAAATGAGTTAAAACAGAATATGTTGACAGACATACAGATCAACAGGACAGAGAAATCGGAAAGCAATGGGACTCGTCTGTCCATGTCACGCTGATAACACCATGGACAGACTGGTGGGAGGATGAGGGCCACAAGGCCGTGTTTATAAGAGCTACGAATAATGATATGTCAGCCAAGTCGTTGCACTCTAAGCCCAGGTCTGTTTTTATTGACGGATTGGAGTGAAGGGTCTCGGAGAAGCAGGGTGAGGAGCCAAGGTACAGGAAAGAAGAAACTGATGCGGCTACATCACCGGTAACCTTGGCAACCCTTTAGTGCTGTCGGGAGCAGTTATTGGAAAAGCTATCTGTCTGACAGGTTCTTCAACCAAATATGACAATTAGGACAAGGCAACGTAAATTACTAAGCCTCACAAAACTTATTTTCTGCTCACAATTACCCGGGAGTCCTAAGACCTATTTATAGTCCACCAGAAGCTTGCATTTTCTCCAGTTTAATCAAAGAGACCTGTTTTTTTCCATCTCCCTCTCCCACACTGTGCAGTCGGTAAAAGTAACACCATAAATCATAGCATATTAACATTCTGAAATATAAGCTAATATACTTCGTCTCTCTTCATCGACTTTAGCTGATGACAGAAACGAACTATCATATGTCAAAGAAAGTCATACACTATTTGATATTATTATTTGTTAGTTTCCATTTTTTTGCATGAGTAAATTGGATATAAATCACACTGCTAAAAAAGTGAAAATAATGATTTCTGCCTCCCTCCATAATCCTTTATTGCTTTCTATACACCCAGATGCACTACTGCTTTATTATTCTGATGTGTTTAGTGCAAGCTTTGTCTTGTTCTGTAGCTTTAGACACAATAAGGTATACTGGAATGTACACCAGGATAAAGACCCTGAATGAATGAAAATATAGACTAAGTTCTTTGGCAAATGGCTGAGATCTCTGATGGACCTGCCACACATTCAGCTATATGGCAATGCTTATCAGAGAAAGGCGCTTTAAATGAATGTGCATAAACTTGATGCGCCTTTCAGCACCTTGTCAAGAGGAATGCAGTCCATTCAGCCCTACATAGAGCTGATAAATGCTCCAGGTAGGCCTGCTATAATTGTGCGGCCCATAAAGAGCTGAATTGCCTTCTAGAGAGATGCTTCCTACTCAGAGTTGAAAATGTTTAGGAAACGCTTTCAGCTTTAGAGGTTAGTTGAGCTAAGAAGAATGTAGGGAGACAGCTCTTTAGTCAGACTATTTTTCACCAGGTGACACTTTCCAGTCACAGGGTGAGTGTAACTGCTCAGAATATCCAAGTTATTTCTAATAATTTCATTTTCAATTAAGTGTTTTTTTTTTTTAATGGTATGTACACTTTCAGTGGAACCGAGCGAAATTACACTTGTGGGGGAAATGAGAATGTTATGAACATACAGGACTTTAAGAATGCACAGGAAAACATCTATTAGGTACATTAAACGCAGGCCCCATTTGTAGGTTTAGTAAAATTCCTGTGTTGTATTTCAGTTTGTGCACTGACTCTATAAACAGGATTCACTTTCATTTCATTTAGGCATTTGGCACATGCTCTTATCTTATCTCATCTCATCTCATCTCATCTTTATCTCATTATACATCTGAGCCTTGCTCAAGGGCCCAACAGTGGCAACTTGGTGGTTGTGGGGTTTGAACCTGGGATCTTCTGAACCGTAGGCCAATGCCTTAACCACTGAGCTACCCCTGGCCCTAGGAAGTCCCAAGGAATGCCCTGTGTAGTCCCTCACTTTCTTTATATGGTCATTGATTCTATTTTGATATCCACATTCAGTAAGGACCTTTCATTTCCAATCAGAGGTAATGTGTATGCATTTCTGAATTCAAAGTTGCATTCTACAATTTGCTGTTTTCTGGTTTCTGCTTTGCACTTGGGAGCCAAACTACCCTTAGCTTGTTTCATGGTTTCGATTTCTACATCCTCAAGAACATTTACAGTCGATTTTGAACTTATCTTTTGCATCCTAATTAATCATTTCATTTTTCTTGTCAACACTGTGTTCGGCATAAGTCTGGTGTATTAATTTAGATATAATTTAATACACTCTGAGTCAGCTTCGTAAGCTTTTTTTTTTTTTAAATCCTAGAGCCAGGGTTTAAGCATGTGCAAAAACTACAAAAACACAAAGGACCTTAGAATGCCAAATCAGATGCTCTTTTTTGGTTTGTTTACTACTAGATAACAAAAACAAGCCAGATTTCATTGGAAAGGTTGTCTGTTATCTACAAAATAGACATTTTACAAGGCGAAAAAACTGTAATTTTGTGTGTCAGATTGATGCTTTGTTGGCAGCGACACTACTGTAGCAACAGTAAAGACTAGTTATTAGCTGGTAAATATAAATAGCTATAAGCAGGCCCACTACACTTAGACTTTATAATGTACAGACTATTTAGGAACAGCTAACTACATCAGATAGTGATAGTGGTAATGAAACCATATTGGGACTTCACCTTGTTCGGAAATGCATTCCAAAATATGCTTTAGTACATTGTATTTTATAAATTGTATTTTAATTTACAAGTGACCCCAAACTTTTGAACGGTATATATATATATATATATATATATATATATATATATATACTACCGTTCAAAAGTTTGTTTTTGTTTAGTGATTTATTTTCTACATTCTACAACAATACTGGGGATTTGGATTTATATGGAATTAGGTAATTACGTAACAACAAGAAAAACAACAGTTAGTTGTTATTTTAAGACACAGAGGTCGGCCTTTCTGTAATAGTTCTTGCAAGAACAGTATTGTCAAGTGCATTTGCAAAATCCGTCAAGCACCATAATGAAACTGGCTCCCATGAAGGCCGTCCCAGGAGGACGAGACCAAAACCTACCTCTGCTGCAGACGAGAAGTTCATTTAGAGTTATCAGCAATTAACAGCCAATTAACAGCACCTCAGATTAGAGGCGTTATGAAGTCTTTACAGAGCCTAAGTAGCAGACACATCTCAATATCAACTGTTCAAAGGAGATTAATGCATTTTTTGGATGCATTTCCATGAGTCACAAAGCTGTTAAACACAAATGACCATGTATTAAGCCTAAATTGTTTTGGATGTGTATAATTTTGTGTGATTTCTCAAAATGCTAGAATTCCACCTCCCACAGTTTTGTCACAATGGATAAATCAGCCTGCAGTTGTGTTTGTGGTTATTTATAATGTTGTATGGGGGGGAATAATATATATATTATTAGAGAGAGAGAGTGAGAGAGAGAGAAAGAGAGAGAGAGAGTGAGAGAGCAAACATCATGCTTTGATTGTAGTGATTTAGACCTGCATATTAGATCAAGGAAAAATTGCTTGAGTTGTGTACGCACAGAAAACCTTTTTAATTGCGAGGATTGTTTAAAATCATGAAAAACATTATAAACAATATAAAAACTTCAGATGACAACATCAGCCTCTTACTCTACCAGATGCAGTTAACCCAAAAGCTTCCTACACAGCATGTGTAACTCATTATTCCTTTGTTTATTTTAAATTAAAACAATTAGAGTTGATCATGCATCATGGCAAATCCCAAATGTGCTAAACTAGGGCTAGTGATAGGAGCAAGAGGGAAAAAAGAGAATCATCCATTTTAGTGAAACAGTGAAACAGAAGGAGCTATGATGTACAGTAGTACTGTAACTGCGTATGTACTACATTGATTATAGCTTTGTTAAGTACATAACAGTGTTTATACAACATCCAAATCAACACGTACTGTATGTGTCTAAGTGACACATGCGTGTACTCCATTAATGCATCCCTGCGATGGCAGTAATAGTGTGTAAACATCCTTTTTCTTGGATTCAATGTTCTCCAAAAACACATTTAGTTCACAAACGGAGGCCGCTGCTTTGTATGCCACGTAGTTTCGTTTTAATGATCATGTGACAGAAAGAAGCGATGTTATTGGCTTGTTAGAACATGTCTACAAGCTTTAGATCAAGAAGGAGTCAACTATGTGTCATGTTTGGTCTAAAACCTGGAAGTTCAACGCTGGTACAATAAGGTTATGCACAAAAGTCTTGCTATCAATATGTTCATATGTGCATTTACTCAGCTGAACAATAGGCTCATTTGTGTAAGTGGTAAGTGCTCAAGTTTTCTGATCACTTAGACCGGAGTTGCCATGCTGTCTCCTGAGTCTCCGAGTTATTTCTACTGTAATCATGTCCAATCTAAGATCAGAGCTAAGAAAGAAAGTAAACGTGTAAATTAGAAGTCAGGGCCTGCATACTGACCAAGACCTATTTTTTCCTCTACTGGATGAAAACTCCCACCTAATTTAATGCCATTTGATGTTCCACCACATTACACCGATATTATAAGTCTGTCGGAGATGATAGTGTTGGCTGTCTGAATTCATTTTGGAGCTGTAGTCAATGGCCAGTGAAATGTAAGTGTCAGCTTTGAACGAGCCACAATAATTGTTTAGCACTGGCGATTAAATGTTTTTTTTTACACGCACAATGAGATGTCTTAAAGAAAGAACAGCTTGAGTTTGTTTAAATCCAACTGTTTGCTTTAAACAATTCAACCCGATAAGTGAACACAGGTGTGGAGTGCGGTGACACTGACACTGCTGCTGAATTTGTAATGCCTTCTTTAAAAGCTAAGCAATTGGAGCTCAACACTTACAGACTGTTGACACAGCGAAAGCAAGACTGTCTTCCCTGACAGCCAAATAAACCTAAGGAAATACAATAGGAAAGTAAATCGATAAGCCTAATTGCAAAATAAATCCAAAGCTCCACAGCTTTCACGATGGCAACTGTACCTCCAGTATCACCACATGGTGTGTAATTTCTAAATAAATAATTAAATAAATAAATAAAGTAGGGTGGCGGCGCGGTGGTGTAATGGTCGCCTTGCACCTCCAGGGTCTGGGTTCGATTCCCCGGCCAGGCTCGATTCCCGTCTCTGTGTGCATGGAGTTGCAAGGTTAGGCTAATTGGCGTTCCTAAATTGCCCGTAGTGTTTGATTGGGTGTCTGTGTGAGTATGTGTATGTGTGTGTGCCCTGCGATGGATTGGCACCCTGTCCAGGGTGTACCCCGCCTAGTGCCCGAAGTCTCCTGGGATAGGCTCCAGGTCCCCCGCGACCCTGAACACAGGATTAAGCGGTATTGAAGATGAATGAATGAATAAAGTAGGTCTGGCAGGGAAAAAACTTCAGTTAAATGTTAAAATACCCTCTCTCCCTCTGTCAGTACCAGTCAAAAGTTTGGATACACCTTCTAATTCAATGTATTTTGTTTAGTGATATATTTTCTACATTCTACAACAATACTGAAGATTTCATACCTATAACACATACGGAATTCGGAATTTAAGTAACAACAACTAACAGCAACAGTCAGTTGTTCATCTTACACTTCAGAGGACCGGATATATCCCATGATCCAAAAATATATATTATTTTCTCCCCCTCCCGCCCGCAGTATTCAAGTTTTGTCCCGCTCCCGCCCGCAAAATCCCGCAATGGGAACATATTAGTAGTTTTATTTTTACTGCTTCTTCCCGCTACTCTGTTATTTGTTTCAACTGCTTTCCTTTTGAGTATATATAAAAAAGAAACGGAAAATAAATATGTTTCGTTTTATTTGAGTTTGATTAAATGGAATGATGAACACGGACACGAACGAGGAGCTTTTCAGAACATAGAAATACAATCAGAACTGTTAGAAATAGGCTAATAATTTTGCAATGAAACAAAATAATAATAAACGTTGATTTCTCAAGTGGTCAAACAGAAAAGGCCTAATTTGGCCTAATACTGTTTCAGAATGTTAGGCTTTTTTGCCTTCAGCAATGTCCAAACACTGAACATGAGTGATACTTATTTCTCAATAAATAAAAATAAGTTCCGAACTTGCGCCTGTAAATTGTTGTTTTTTTTATTTAATCGTTCTTGTTGCTTTTGTGCAGTAGATAAATAATATACTATTTGTTTTCAATGAATAAATTTTAAGATAATTTCATTTATTCTCCCGCAACCCGCACATACATGAGGACCTTACCGCCCGCACCCGCATTCACCCATCAAATCTTGTCCCGCGCCGAACTCCTTGCTCTGGGTCCCGCGGAAGTGCAGGTCTCTACTGTGCGCGCCTGTACGCTCGCTCCAGTGTTACAAAACTAGCCAATCACAGACATCCACACACTACTGCTGATTGGCTGTTCCTTGTCTATCACCTGCGCATCTCAGATCTAGAGAAATGACAGATCAATATCCGAGAACCTGATTTTTTTCCCCCTGCAGCCACAGTACGCCGGAAATCCGGCGTGGTGCCGGAACGCTATCACCCCTGGGAAAGGCACACTTGTTCAAATATAAGATTCCACCAGAAATGCTGTACACTACCGTTCAAAAGTTTGGGGTCACTTGCAAATTTCTTTGTTTTGTTTAGTGATTTATTTTCTACATTCTAAAACAATACTGGGGATTTCAAAGCTATAAAATAACACATATGGAATTAGGTAAGTACAGTTGGTGCACAAGCGGTACGTGACTTTTACCGTCGCGGCGTATGTCGTCAGCATTTGGGTTTGTGTGTTCGCTGGCTTTTACCGCTGAGTGGCGCTATATAACTATAGACTGACGCCTCAGGCCTTAGTTCGTTCTCTCCAGGATTAATGAGTCGCAGCTCGTCTAGAGCCACATGTAATTGCAGATATAATCAAGTGGAACATTATAGTGGAATTAAACCCATTTATAATCACAGTAGTAACATTACAGTACAAATTTATAATGTAGATTAATTTAAATATTTTTAGGATCGAATTTAAGCTACTTCTTAAATAGACGTTATCACAGTGAGTCTTTACCACCGCCGGCAAAAACCTTATAAAATACAAGTAAAACATTAAACTCTGGCTGTGTGTATCAGAAAACGTGGGTGAGCCACAGGTGTTGTCAGATTAATGGGCAAAAACTATATAATAAACCTATATAAGCTACATAGCCTTTATAAGACTTTACTTTTATTTAAGTGCACGCACAATGACGAGAAAATGTTATGATTTTGTCAAATATTGAAAGCAAACTGAGATACAGCGCTATTCTGTATCAGTTTCTGTGAACTTGAGTGCATCAGAAAATGAACCGAAACTCCGTGTATATGTGAATTATTGAAATGGTCAGAGTCAGTCTCCTTGCTGTTTTCCCCCCAACGCATTTTTTTACTTTATGCGTGCGGCTGAGCGCTGATCAGACTACGTAGGAGGTTAAAGACGAGGATCACGATATGTCACGGCGTGCGCCCAAATCTACTATCGCTTCTCGCTCACTCCGTAGGCTCCCTAGATAGGCGGCAGGAGCCGCCTATTTTTTTTGGCAAAGAAGGACCTTGGTCAGACAGGCAACCAAGAACCCAAGGGTCGCTAAAAATTAGAACCTTATGGCTTGTTCCCTTGTGGAGATGGAAGTGTCTTATGTTAGGACAACCAATCATGGTCGAGTGGCAGATTTCTCACTAAATACCACATGACAGGCTGCTTGGAGTTTGAGAAAAAGCACCTGATGGACTCATCATGAGAAACATAATTATGACATAATTCTGGTGGAAATCAGGCACTGTGCATCTCCTCATTAATCCCATTCCTACAGTTAGACATGGTGGTGGCAGCATCATGCGGTGGTGATGTTTTTTTCTGTAACTGGGACTAGGAGACAGGTCAGAATAGAGGGGGAATGGATGCAGAAAATCAAAGACCTATGTGCTCAAGATTTCAAGCTGGGGTGGTAGTTTACATCTCACCAAGGCAACGACTGAAAGCATACCACCACCGAAGCAGAGGAGTGGATTCAGAACCACTTTGTCAAGGTCCTGGAGTGGAAGCTCAGGGAGAGCTTAGACCTGAAGACAAAAGAGCATCTCTGGAGGGACATGAAAATGGCTTTGCCCATTAAACCTCATTAGGCTTGAACAATTCTGGCAAGAAGTATAGAAGAAAAAAGGTATGCCAAGCTTGTAGCATCATTCAGATTGTAGGAAGCAGACTTGGAACCAAGTGATGGGTCTGGATACTGTACTTGTGAAAATGTGACATTTCTGTCTTTATTTTTTAATAAATTAGCAAAACTCCAAGCACCTGTTTAAACTTTGGCATTTTGCAGAACTCTATGTACAATGATTTTAATCCATTAAAAAATATTCATGAAACAAAACAAAATTGAAAACTAGAGAACTTGAAAGGGTGTGAAAATTTTCCATCAGCACTGCGCATACAGTGCATACATAGAGATTTAACTAGGGCTGGGCCGATAAACGATATCATATCGAATCGCGATTTATTTGGTTTTAAAAATGATGAAAAGCTATAGACATTTTTTGCCCGATATGGATTAATCTAAGAGCCAATCACACAGCAGAACAATATGACAACAGCCAATCGGCATGCAGCTTGTGCGTGCCATGCAGGTCAAAGTTAATTTCCTACCGCACTTTGCGAAGCAAACTTGACACCAGGACGACAAAAAAAAATGAGTGGAAGCAGCGACGAAAGTGAATCTAACCTCGAGTTATTATCCAAAGATGTTGAAAAAAAAGGTAGCACGAACACGGTAGTTATATGAACGCATCACCCACACGACCACACTGAAAGCATGAAAATGTGAGCCGATGCTACTCCGTCAACTAGCAGCTAGCAGTGGGTCTGTACCAAAGCAGATATCGATCGTGTCGTCTTTCGTGGCCATTACACCTTATGAAAGGTGTCCAAAAGGAGCAAGGATATAACCAGGGCCGTTTCTAACTTTCTAGCGAAAGATATGATGCCCTAAGCACACGAGGCTGAAGTTAGCTCCTTATTCGCAGCTTCCGATTCGTTTGGCTCCTTATTGCGCAGCGTCTCATTCTGCGGCTGAAGTTTAGCTCCTTATTCGCCTCGTTACTAACGGGAGTGTTCACATTGTCGAAAGCTGCGCAGTTTATCAATAAAACGTTATTTTGGTGGCTTAAACCATTCTGGCCAAGCAAATATAAACTATACAACAC
This sequence comes from Channallabes apus, assembly GCA_030522415.1. Lineage (NCBI taxonomy): Eukaryota > Metazoa > Chordata > Actinopteri > Siluriformes > Clariidae > Channallabes > Channallabes apus. The sequence goes on from CM060125.1 coordinate 8,372,474, forward strand.
CTAGCAGGTACCCAAGTATATAGTAAAAGTGAAATTGTCCTGGGCCAGATTGATAGCTGCATAATTCATTCCATTTTTGTTGTCATTGCATGCTTAAGCCATTATGTCAGTTTATTGGGGCCGTGTGAAATAGCCTTCATTTAACTCTGAATTGTGGGATAAAGACAGCCATAGTGTGTGTGGTCTAAATGTTGTTTCTCATTATTGTTTAAAAATCTCAAAACATTGTAATATATCATCATTTGTGATGATAAAAAGTATTTTTTTTAATAAAAATCTTTGCCTTGTAAAGATTCTGAGCATGTGCCTATAGTATCTTCATTTTAAAGGCCAAATCTGTCATCTGTTTTTGTTAATAAACTATACTTTAAAATGTAATTTCATGAACCCTTTAATTTTTGTGGCTTCAGTCATTGTTGGGATTCTCTTTTAAAGCTGGCAGCATTAACAGCTTATATCGAAATAGATATCGTTATCGTTCAATATGGGCCAAAAATTATCGAGATTACTTTATTTAATTAGATTTAACTGATACTACTAGTCATGAGAAATTTGCCACTTAAATGAAAAAATATGAATGAAGAAATAATAATGATTAAGTTCGTAATATCAACAAGTTCTATCAACAAGTTCTAACTCTCAATTCTGCTGATTACATTTCTGCAGCAACTGCACTAGAAATAGTTTTGGCTCCAAGGTTCATATTAATGCACTCACAGTTACAGGGACTTCTATGGAAGATGCTCCACAACTAAGAAGAAGCATAATACAGTAGTAATAAAACATAAAACTGCAATGCAGTGAAACAAAGAAGAACATCAATTTTGGCGTTTATGGAAGGAGTCTTAAGTGATAGCACTTTGTAAGGGTATGTTTACTGTCACAAGAAACTCTTCCTCACAGAGTTATGAGCTTGAAGATTTTAGGTAACATGATAAGCTGCAGTTTTATGAATCTCAAAAAAAGAAAAAGAAGTAAATCTGTCGAAATAACAGTTTATAGCTGCTATAATGTAAGTGACAACAATAAACATAGCTATAAGTAGACATGTACGATTATTGAATTAACCAAAAAACAAAACAAAACAATTCATTTGCTGGACAGTGCTATGGTGTAAGAGGAATAAAACACTCCAGGGAGTGTTTTAATTTTAAAAATAATCAAGTTGGTAAGAATAACTCTTTGCTTTGGGCCAACTAAGCATGCAGTTTCATGTTTTGATCCTAGCTTTATATAGAGAGACATATTTAGGCTTGCAATTTCTGCATATAGTGTATACTAAACTGTCTGGCCAAAAGAGAAAAAAAAAACTTTTGGTTTTAATTACGACACAGTGTGCTGACCAATTCATCTGTGAAAATGTTTTCCTATGCTTGGAGAAACACTTTCACAGTCTTGGAATATGACTGTGCCATCAAGGAAGATAAACTCTGATGTGAATACCTGGCCATTCAGTACACTTAACCTAAAACAACACCAGATCATGCAGATCTGCCTTACTTACGCATGATTGCTTCATGTGCTTCCATTCTTACCCAAATGCACCCATTGCTCTGGAATAGGGTCAGTCTGGACTCATCAGACTGCATGACCTTTTTACTGTACATTGCTCCAAAGGCCAATCTTCATGCTCCTTTTTTTCTGATTTGTCTCACCAACAAGTGGTTTTCTTCTGCCCACATACTGTACTGTAGCTGTTTGGTTAACCAAGGGTTAAACCAAGGGTTAAAGTGATCTCCATTCATAATTAGCTTTTTTGTTGTTGTTGTTGTTGTTGTTGACATGATCACTCCAGGTGTTTATACTGGATGTTAGACACTTCCCAAATTCAATCAATTAAAATATCCCTAGTTTTCTTTGAATGATGCAAACCAACAATTTGACCTTTCTGAAACTATGCTTTATTTACACTATTTATTATAATAATTTTTTTTTCATTTTGGCCATGCAGTGTATAGAATTCTACATTCCAAAAACACATCATAATAATTTCAGCTGAGATTACGCATGAGGTATTTTAATGGATAACATCTATCATACAAAGAAATCTGGGGGGGAAAAAATCTGCTATCTGCATGACTTAATATATGTCTTGCTTAGGCCTTAAGTGTCTGCATGAATCTTGAAGAGACTCAATTCACCATACGCTCATTTTATGGTCTTGTAAGCTTTCCAAAATGTGTTTCTGAAAAAGTTGTTGCTACCCCATACTAAGTCTCATGACCCCTTTTCTTCTGCATAAAGACTACTGTTGTATATCAAAATCAGCCAGACTTAAGCTGCAGCAATTTACAGAAGACAGTCTAACTAATGGAATGTTTTTGCCATATTTGGGGAAAACGAATAACCCGACATCCCGAGCATACATGTGAGACAGTAACGAAAACTCAAAATCGGGACAGGACCCTGGAGCCGCAAGGCACAGAAGATACCCGCTGCGCCGTCCACAGCAGGTGTTACATTAGAAAATTTGTTCGAGTAAATTATTCCCATTTATAAACTGAGCCCAGATAATTCATATAATATCTCCAGTTTCAAGGGGGAAAATACTTCTCGTGCTTTATGCAATTAAAAAAAACTCAGAAGCAGCGATGCCCCAAACACAACTGCAAATTTCTGAAGCCTGTGTGATTTATTTTTTTTATTGTACCACTTCATTCACATTATCCTGTAACTTTGATGAATGATCCCTCATTCATTTTGATCTATAAAACATACCCATAAAATTAACACAACTGACATATATATCCTGAAGAGCTGCTGTTAATCAGGAAGACGTATAGAACAGAAAAAGTGTACACACAGCGTTGAACTGTCAGTTCAGACTTAAATCTTGGCTGCCCAGATTAACGTAGGGAATGATGTTCCTCCTCCGCCTAGTCAGTTTATTTTTATCATTTTAAGGTGGGTATAAAAGTACTTTGAAATGCCATGCTAGGCAGGGCATGAAGGGAAGATAAAAGTGTGAGTGCAATGTCAAATTTTATATGTTTTTCTTCAACAGATTTAGGGCTAATAAGCACACATCCGTTCACAGACGCCTCATCACAGGTCTCCTTCTGAATGACCAGAGTCTAAGTAAGCGTCTTTACAGTATGTGTGCCAGCCAAGACTATATTAATAGAATCGCTAAATAAGGATCTGAAAGCGGCCTTGCTCAATAAAATGAATCAAAATGTTCTATTGAGTGTGCTAAATTAAGGGTATAACATTTGCATATTTATATTGAAATTACTTAAAATATATGCACTTTACTGAGATCACATATTCCAAGGTGTGTGAGTTCATTAAACAAGCAAAATACAACTGTGTTCCAATTCTAAATGTCTCACATTTGGGTTTAATTACTTACACTAATTAATGTTTTCATGTTAATAGTAAAGAATTAATGAATACATCAATTACTGGGATCCATGCAATGGTGTGATATAGCAGCAAATTTAACAGTGTTGATGAAAAGAAGGAAATACCAATAACAACAACAAAAAATCTTAAAATCAAGAGGGGTTATCAGAACCATGTCAAATAACTGACACTGTTCACATTAAAAGCGATACGATGGACAACACCCATCTGGCTCCAAGGAGAGACCCCACTACGTCTTCCAATTCGCTTTAACAAGCTGTTTTAACACATTTTGATCACTCTCCAGAATGAAAAGAAATCTTGACCTTTAGCTGGGTAAGACTGGCTGCCATATATGCTTTAGAGTTTCATACAGTAGTGTTAAGTACTCTCAGGCTTGGCCAGCCCTAATGACCAAGTACACCTTGATTTGCTCATCGACATAACCATTTATCTTGATTACCTGATCCAGAACTGTCAGCTGTATCAGATAGCTGTCATCACAGATACAGTTTCTGAATCAACATGACCCATGCTACTGGGCGCTGCTAAATGGGAAGGTCAAAGAAAGAGGTTTTACTCTGGTTCCCCAACGTGTCAAGTCATCAGCTAAGCCCTTCACCAGGGTGCCCTTCATCTTCTCCTTATCAGAATCACTTAAGGGTTCCACCCCTTTACATGTCAAGACCCCAATGAGTTTCTTTCAGTTCATTCACAATGAGTCACTGTTTCTTAAAGTCCACATAATTCACTCAGACCGTATTCTATGCCTCATAGCTCCTATCTTATTCTTTGTCTTTCGGCTGTTCCCTTTCAGGGGTCGCCACAGCGAATCATCTGCCTCCATCTAACCCTATCCTCTACATCCTCTTCTCTCAAACCAACTAACTTCATGTCCTCTTTCACTACATCCATAAATCTCCTCTTTGGTCTTCCTCTAGACCTCCTGCCTGGCAGTTCCAACCTCAGCATCCTTCTACCGATATATTCACCATCTCTCCTCTGAACATGTCCAAACCACCTCAATCTGGCCTCTCTGACTCCTACCGACTACCGGAAAATCTGCTGACCAACAAACCAGTACAACATTCCCTAAAGCAACCTTTGAATTACAGTATAATCAAATGTACACATGACCCTAAAAGTTGGTGCTTTCCATAGAGTCCATATTAATCATGGAAACAATCACAGCTAAATATTCCATGCCCTTGGATGCACCTTCTCTGATTTTACCTCCTATCATACTTGATGTCTAAAGCTGACTGTTCTTTAACTAGGTACAACCACAGCCCAGAGTCCAGAACAATCTGCCACAATTCTTTTTAATCAAATGTTTATGAGACATAAAGAAGATTTTCAGAAAAAAAACAGCACCAATGGTTTTCCTCTTGTGGCATCAACCTGCTACCAGGCACATCTCCATCATGAAAATATATACGTACATCCTCTCTCCCTGACTGAGAGAAAGTAACCATGGAGAGATGTACTGTATCACTGAAGCGCTGCAGAAGGATTACATCCTCTAGTCCTATCTCTTCTCGAACAACTGTACAGTATACCACACCAAGTTATTTACCCAGTTAGTTACCTGCAAACTAGTGTATATTAGAATGGCAGGAAAATGTAAGACACATCCTCTGGCCACTTTAAATACTGTGCAGTGCTGCATGGTCTATCTTGCAACTCCTCTGTTTTCCAGCGTTTGATAAATGATGTACTGAGAGACATGCTGGGATGCTTTAACAGTGTGTACATTAGTTACATACTGATCTTTTTCTTAGCATTCAATAGGAAACAGCTCTATGCTAAACTTGAGGAATGTTCTTTGCCAGCCCTCAGGGAGTGGCCATGGTCCATTTCTAAGACAGTCAAAGATTTACAGGCATTTTTGAGCTTTGCTACTGTAATTTTATTATAAGTAATATTATTATCAAGGATTGATTTGATGTTTAAGTTCTATAGCTTGTCTATAGAGATCCACGTGTCTAACCTGAAATCCAGCTGGTGCAGAGTCCATTCAACAAGCTAAAAGGCTGCATTTACCACAGCACCAATTTTGAAACATCCTAACCATACTCAACCTTTCATTATTGGAGAGGATGCTCTTGAGAGCATAGTCGGAGCTTTGCTAAGCTGATCCGAGAGAAATCCAAGATACATCCTGTGGCCTTCTTCTCAAGAAAACTCACAACAGCAGAAGACTTTATCTAAAAGACTTTATCCACCTCAGGTTTCACACACTTTAACTTCACCCTCTTGTACCGACCTGGTTCTAATGCCGCTTTTCCACTGCATAAAACGGCACGACACGGTTCAGTTCAACTCACTTCGGTTCGGCGCAGTTCGGCTCGGTTTGCGCTTCCACTGCAGAGTAGTAACGCTTTAGAGTGGGCAGGATTACTCACGTGTCGTTTAGTTGCGGCGCCGCTACTGCCGTGACGTCATCGTAAACGCGCCACAAACAAACACACAACAATGGAGCATATCGACGGCATGGTGTTCTTCATTCTCGGCATGTGGATGTTTTTAACAGAGAGACGAAGGAGTTTGTTTCAAAAGAGGCCGACGGTTAATACAAAAAGGTGCGTCCGATCCTTTGCTGTTGTTGTTGTTGGTCTTTTGGCTGCTCCCGGCAAGGGGTCGCCACAGCGAAATATCCAGTCCGCACTACAACTTGGCACAGGTTTTACGCCGGATGCCCTTCCTGACGCAACCCTCCCATTTTATCCGGGCTTGGGACCGGCACTGCATCCAGTGGCTGGGGTGTGGGCACTGGCTGGAATCGAACCCGGGCTTTCCGCATGGCAGGCGAAACACCTACCACTGAACAAAGCTGTTTCTAAATATAGCGGTTCTGTTGTGTCTCGTGTTGGAAGCTCAGTGACGCAGTAATGACGATTTTCTCCGGCCAATCAGTGACCAGCAGAGTTTACACGTCACGTTTTGGTAACGGTTCGCCGCGCTTGGAACCTCGGCTGAGGTGGTACTAAAAAAAGGACGAGGTACCATGTACTGTTCCCAGTGGAAAACCCCCCAGAAGTGAGTAGAACTGAACCGTGTCGTGCCGTACTATGCAGTGGAAAAGCGCCATAAGAACACCAAAGCTGATTCCACACCTCCCGCCAAGCCCCCAACTGTGAAACCATTCCTGCCTCTATCCACATCTCAACATACAAAAAATACCAAAACACAAAATACTATGAAAAAGTAATTATTTTACTAAAGTATCTTATTCCACTACCATGAGGTGACAGATCTCTTATTCACTCATGTATTTAGATATTTCGGAATTCTTCCAGATATTTCGGAGAGGTGAAAAAAATGTGGATCTTTGTAAGTCTCATATCAGGCTATCACTCACAGCCTAAAAATTAAGTGGATGAGCAAATCAAAAGATAAGCATCTTTTGGAGAATTTACTGTTGTGAGAATCAAAATATTCAAAATGGTCCCAGTTTCTCCCATGGCCTGAATATGCCCCAATTCCTGACACACACACTTACCCTGCTTTATTGTGTCTTAGGATATTAAACCACTCTATTCATCTACAATCCTTTCCCCTTTGTGGCTGACTGGTCCCAATACAGCTAATAGCTACTGTAGAACAAGTGGCAGAAAGAAAACAGTAACAAGCAGTTCTACTGTAGGTGAAACCAGTATGATCACGCACCACGGTGATCAGGTCGTCATTCCACACGGGATCTATACCAAGCTGAAGAAAGCTCAACTGATGATGAAACTGGACCATCATCAGTACAGTACAATCAATAATTTAACATGCTTTAGCTTCCCATGCATTGGGGAACTCAGCTAAATCATTTTATCGAGAGAGAGAGAGAGAGAGAGAGAGAGAGAGAGAGAGAGAGGGTATACTTGAGTACATTGTTGTATTGGAAGGATGCAGTCCAGAAAAAAACTCATGGATTCCCACAAGTGATGTTCTAGATCATGCACTTTATCATGCAAGACATCCAGCATGACCTGGTGCCCGTCCCAGAGGATGCCCTAAATAAAATTCAGATCCCAGAGGGAGCTATTTGGAGGGACAGGGTTGTGGAAAACACCACTCTGTTCCCTGTTACAAGCAGTTTCCCTATTACTACCCTGTGACACCTGTCTTGCAATATCCAGAACCTATTTAAAAACACTTTAGTATCCAATTCAGTGAGAGTTATTTCAGCCTGGGTCTCACATTACCAGGCCTTGCTTTCGCTCTTGTTACTCTGTTTTTTTGTGCTTTGCCTGACCTGCAATTGCATGCGTTTAAGTCTACCTAATCTGACCATCTGCAATAATAACAACGATTATACATGTAACTATACGATCACTATTACTATTAAAGGTGGCTCATATCCATGTGTAAGAGTCACACAGTCATTCAGCACCAGGTGGTTAGACAAAGTCTTACATCCCCTACATTTGGGTTTTAATATTTTCCATTTTGGGGATGCTTCTGCAGGCGTGTTATAGACTCAGTCACAAGTGTAATAAACATAAAACATATGTTAAAACATAAAATGAATTGTCTAATCAAAGTAAAAAATATACAGACAGATGACAGAACTGCAAGTGTGGATGTTTTTCATTTTAAACAAGGGAATTCTGGCTTTTCTGTGCAATCTGTTTGGAGAGAAAATGTAGCACGAAGCCATTCGAGCATTACCGGCTTAAACTTGTCTAAAATTTTAAATCACTAATGCATCTACTGGTTTACTTTAAGTATGTGCATGTATGTGTTTTCACATGTGTGCAATGTGTGCATGTGTGAGCAATTAATAATAATAATAATAATAATAATAATATGTTCTTAATGGTTAGCACTGTCACCTCGCACCGCTCCCTGGTTTCCTCTCACAATTCAAAAACATGACGTGTACAGTACGCTGTTTGGCATTTCTAAATTGCACATAGTGGGTGAATACAGTAGTTATGTGTGTGTATGTGTGTACCCTGCGATAGAATGGCATCTCATCCAGTGAGAACACCGCCTTATGCCTTAGGCCTTGTTCACACGGGTGTTAAAATCGACCGTTTTTCTGCCGTTTGTAGCGTCCGGTGACCGCGGATGAAGCGCAGAGGGTTTTCTATACATATACGAGTCAATGACGGTGTTCACACGGGCTTTGGTGACGTGCGTTTGTCTGGCTGCGCGTTTATACGGTGTTAAAAAACGTTGCATGCAGCTTTTTCTTGGCGTTCAAATCCCAACGAACGCAAGGAAACCGTTTCTAGTCCGTTAACCTCCGCTTCCATTTTACGCTTCGGAGGACCGGATATATCCCATGATCCTACATGCTATACATAGGGAAATGCGGAAAAAAGGCAAAAATAAAATGCTTAAAAAATAAAACTTGCGCGGAAATGTTCGCATTTCTTCATAAACCACAAAAAACTTCCTTTAATCCGACGTTGTGCAGTCGGAGGGTGAACCCAGTAGCGGCGGCATTTTTTTTTCTCTCCCTACGTCGCCGTATTATTTAAAAAAATACTTTTATATATTATATAAAATATAATAATTTTGTTAAAATTTTTAAAACAATAAGATTAATGTCTAATATAGCAAAATGGTCAATATTAAAATGTGGTACCTCAAATAAAACGACAAGGGCTTTCATATCCAGTTCTCGACACACTGCCCCCCACAGGTTAAACACACAAACTACAATTTGGGCTGCAGGCTGTCGTTAGTCAATCTAGCGGCACTACAAAACGCAACATAAACGTATAGGACGTTCTGAGCTCGTTCGTTTATCCAAAAATTTAACGCCCGTGTGAACAAGGCCTTAAGGGTTACTGGGACAGGCTCCAGACCCCCTGCAACACGTCACAGGATAAGTAGAATAAGATTATAATACTTCTACTACTTCTAGTACAACAACTGCTTCTACTACATCATAATTTTTAGGATCATTATTATCAATTCATCTAGCATTTGAATAAATCTAATCAAGTGCTTTACATCCATTACATTCAATCTCATTATTGATAATGATAACACAATTATGTTATCATCCAAAAGGTAAACATACATTTTGTATGAGGGGTTGTTGCATTCGAATATTATTAACAATGCAATTGTAGGAAAAAAAGAAAAAAATACTTTTTTAATGGCTAAAAAAATTGAGAATCATGGCCTACCCAAAATGTTTTGTCTGTTCCATTTCACAATATCATACACTGATTGTAAGTAGCAGATATTTCATATTGATGTAAAGCCAAACCGTTTTAAGACATTATTTCACTTTAAAGTAACTGCATTACTATCTTGCTTGTTTTTATTATTTTAAAAAAAAAGGGTAATTCAATTGAATCAACTGCTTGAAGACAAGATTAATGCAACATGTCTAGGCGACTAAACATGTGATTGATTTGTAAGCTGTAAAAATGTTTTTTTTTTTTTTTAAATCAGTATAACCTTCCACTCTGGAGTTAAAGATCCAAACTCACTACTGCAATTTACAGCAAGCTCTCTGAGGGACGTAGTAGACTAAAACAGCGGCTTCACGCGGGATATGCGAGGCACTGACTTTTCAGCGTATCAGTCATTAGTGTTCTTTCTCTCTCTGCGTGCACTTGCACGCTTCTTTGATTAACTACACAAGAGAGTAATTGCTGTTATTCCAACTTTTATGCACGGCATAAAACAAGTATGTGTGCCTAATTTGAGGTTGGTGCTAAATGAGATGTTACAGTACAACACTTTGTAAAACAGCTGTTTAAGTTTAATGCTCCAGCCGTGCTTCGTGGCCACGTACCCAGAACAAGACGGTATGCGTCTCAAGGATCCTGTAAGTGCCAAACGATAGTGCAGGAAGGGGCTAGAACCTTTCTTGGAACTTGTACTGGTGAGCAACATCGAAAGTATGGCATGCACTCCGTATACTGTATATGCATTTAAAAAAAAAAAAAAAATCATGATTATTGATGTGACATTTTTGAAAAGGAACCTCCAGTGTCGGGATGTTGTAACAATCTGAGGTCGGGTTTCCCATGATAAGAGGGTTCTCAGAATGAAGAAATCTTGTGCTTTGGACTTTTTAAATAACCTGACAAGCTGCTACATTGTTTTACACAAGGTCCACAACAAGGTGTCAATTTAATTAATTTAAAAAATGCTTAGGGTCGGTATAAAAACACATCAGGAAACCGGAAAATAATCAACTACTGGGTTTAAAATAATAGTCACTGCACACACTGTTTTGCTTTATTGAAGGTCAGCACAAAACCTACGTATGCCTTTCAACAAAGTGAGCTTTAAGGCATTTCCATCTCCGCTGCTGATCACAACAACCAGCATTACGAGAGCTAAAAAAAAAGAAGTCATGTTACAAATTGAAATGATCTTGCAGCACTGAACCTAATGCTCACATTCAGACTGATGCATGCCTGTTGTGTATAGGGGTTAGGACACCGGTATTCCTCTCCAATCGAGCAAACAAGCATGCACCCTCAGTGCTCTCTCATTGGCAATAAAAAGGTAAGAAGCAATCACGATTGCATTCTCAGCATGCACCGTTTCACTTTACCACAAAAAGCATGATTAATTTCTAGTTCGATGCTACAGCAGTCTGAATCCAATTATAAACCAGAGAAAACGCTATAGGAAAAAAAAAAAACACAGACGTTTAAGAGCATAAATCCGCAAGGTTACAAGGCCACCTCACAACACATTGAGCAGACAATGGAGTGGCTACTGAGCACCATTTCAAGAGACGATGAGGCAGAGAGACGAAGGATTGAACATAATTGGCCGTACATACACACTCCTCACTGGTCATAATTACATTCTAAGGGCGGTCATGTTGCCTCAGCGGCGGACCACAGTGCATCGGTGCCAAAAATGTGGTTTTGTTTTTGCTTTACCCCATTTACAAAGACGACGGCAGACAATAAGGAAGGACAATGTCCCGTTCAGGGCAATTATGAACGGGGCCATAACTCTATGTACTACACTTTCACACTAGACTGCTTTCAGAGGACCTCATCCCTGACTAATTGTGTCAAAGGAAAGGACGGAGAGATAAAGCGAACCAGTGAAAGTCTCCTTAAGTTGACAGGACTGTAGAATTACAGCAGGAGAAGTAGAGGGAAATCAATGTCTAGGACTGACAGATGGGCCATAATGTGCTTTAAAGAGATATGAAATGGACTCGAATGACATAAACAGTGCTTTGAAATGTAGCAAATTATTTAAGATGCTTTGGCATGTTTTGAAAAGTTGTTGATGCAGGGGGCTTATTCGCAATAAATTCTAAAATCTACAGAGCTAATGAGATTACACATGGAGAGAAATTTTTTTCATAAATCCAGACAAACACACACATGAATATCAAAAAGGGGAGAAAAACGCTTTTGCTGATATTAAAAAAACGTATTAACCCACAGATGAACATAAAATGCACATTAATAGTGGAAACACTTCCATGGGACCATTGAGGTGGCTAGTATTTAATTCAGGGAGTGATCTTCAACAACCCTGATTTCACCTTTGCTTTCCAACCTCATGTAGGGCGACACATTTTAATGCCTGGACTAAAGACCAAAGAGCCATGGAGCAAAAGCTAAGCCTTAAGAGTCTCAGTCCAAACACTGCTCTCATTTAATGGAGACTTTCTGCCGCATGCGAGCGGTGCAGAGATAAAGAGGCTGGAGGCATGGTTATAGATGTCTAATGCTGAGAGTGACACTGCTGTGGCGAACAGAAGGGCACAGGACAGCAGGCCTCGAGGCTTCTGAGTGAACTCCTGCTGTTTTAATATGACACGTCGGCCTGTTACAGCCCATGCCAACCTCTCATCATTTCTCACAAGCTGGGCTCCAATGGACCAAAGAAATTATTTGGCATAGATGTTGGCAAGAACCAATGGCATTTTCAGAACATAAAATATGAAACAGAACATAAAACCGCTGTGATAGTAACTAAAAGTGCCCCCCCTCCCCCCCGACCTAAATTCAGTCTGATATTATGAAGGTGTATGACTGACCTGGCGGCAAATAATGAAAAATATCTACTTTAATCATTAGCCTTGAAGTTTTCCTTCTTCTCAATAGGTGCCATATTTATTAGCATGACTAAAATAGCTTGTTTCCCCCTAATTGCTTTGTGAAACAGTAATTATCCTAAGAAGATCTTTTCCTGGCTTGTGAGTGAGCAGCTATGTAATTTGTTATTCCAACATCGTCTATGTGCTAGATCCATTAGGACTCCTTAGTTATATCTCAAACACTACTTGTATTTGTTTACCTTAATTTTTTAAGTGCATATAGTCAGGTCCAAAAATTTTGGAATTTTGGACATTTTTACATTCAGAGCTGAATTTAAAATAAAACAAGCATTAATTCAAGGAGTTTGACAAAACGTGGCATTAACCATATAGGAATTACAGCCTGTCACGTTGTCCACTTGTGACGGGAATACGTCCAAATTTTTCCGCCCCTCACTCAGTTCGAAGTCCCCGTTCGTAGGCGGCCTCGACTTCTGCAAGTGTGTAAAGGGGTGAGCCTATACACACACACACCCCTAATTCGGGGGCCTCATAAACAATGGAATGAACTAATGCGGTGGTATACTGATGCTACATATATATATTCTAAAAAGTGTTTTTGTTCCAAAACTTATGGCTCTCACTGTAAGTACATCACCTTAGGTCTTGGTCTCTGCGCTGACCATGAGTTTTTCTTTTTTTACAAAATACAAAAGGTTCACAAGCCTCTTTCTATGCAAAAGAAACTACACGACACATGCAAAAAGTTCAGTTGAGATTCATACAAGCGTCTGCATATGAATGAGCGGAACTAGCCGTATGGGCAACCCTTAACTAGCCGTATACGTGTAGAAGTCATAAGTCCTGAAAAATGTACACATTATTTACACTGTACATAAATTCTAATGTATGTTGAGCTTTACATGCTGACATGCTTTTCTGTTCACCTCGGGTTTAAAGAGTGGTTGAGTTACTATAGACTTTCCTTCGGCCATTTTTCTCAGACCTCTCTCATCAACAAGGAATTTGCAAGCCTTCAATTTGCTAATGAAATAAGAACATCTTGCACATTTTTAGCACATTTCAGCACATTTTTTCTCCTTCTGTGGTTTATCCGTTACAAAACGATGAGTGGCGTATTCCTGCTATTATCCACGCTGCGTGTGGCAGGACAACGTTAGAGGCTAAATTAAAAATCAAATGCATCCTAAAGTGAATTGTGAGGTATCTTTGAACTGTCCCACTGTGTACCCAGAACAAAAGCGAAAGGCTTTCCTATCTGAAAGAACAGTTTGTGAGGCATAATAAGGATAATGAAACCCTGTAGGTTGTACAAAAAAAAAAAGCCTGAAATCTCAAGAGTCTTTCTTTCACCTCTATCACCATTGAGAATTGTTTGCAGAATGCTAATTGCAATGAGAGATGAAACCGATGGTTTGGGTGACTATACTCAAGGGAAATCAAGTACGCTCCCTAAAATGTGTTAGCAACCTAGCAAGGTCTCTTTAAAAGTGCATCATACCTTTTTTCTTTGTTTTGATTTAAGGCATGGCAAAAAAGAAAACAAAACTTACTGATTATTTTTTAAATGACATGCTCTGCTGGTTTAGTATTTAATAAATTACAGATTATTATGGTGATTACAAAGGTCCTTCTACAGTAGATTATCATGTCGTACTGTATTGGAAGATTCCAATAAAACCTTGGTGTGTGTCAGATTAAACAATGAGAATCTTTTAATGATAAACCTGCAATTAAAAAGTACAGTTGAACCTTGGATTACACTCGTAACCCAAATCGAATTTTCCCATAAGAAATAATGGAAACTCAAATTATTTGTTCCACAGTGCCAAAAAATAAATACATAAAAATAACACAAATTAAGAGAGTGTGTGTGTGTGTGTGTGTGTGTGTGTGTGTATCTGTGAAGGCGAAAGTAGGAGGGGTCTGTGTGTGTGTGTGTGGCACAGTGTCCACACAGACACAAAGAGCAAGCTGATACAGAGAGAGAAAATGGATCTTTAACCTCTCTAATGAGACTTGCTTTTGCTTTACATGCACATTACATATACACACTACATACAGACACAAAATAAAAATGTTTTACGCACACACACGTGGTCACAGTGTTATAGTGAACAGTACACGCATGCACAGACGTTGATTATACCTAGTCGTATAATTGCAAAGACGATTACCCACAATTCCGCAGCACAAGAGAGAGAAAAACCGTTGGCTCATTTGTGATCACGCGATGCTCAGCATCAAAACAAGAAGCGTATGTGTGATACATGATACTCGGTACTCATAAACCAAGACTTGTTCGTTTTCCAAGTCAAAATGTATTAAAAATCTTTGCTCATCTTGAGGAACACTCGAAAACCGCATTACTCGCAATCCGAGGTTTCACTGTATATATATTTTGCTCAAATCATAGGACATGATTTAGGTTTTAGCATGGCTAGTAACACATTTGTATCTAGCCTCAGGCTTTGCTCATCCTATGGCATCGTTCTGATGGTGGGTAGGACTCCTATATCAGCTTGATAACAAAGAATTTACTTGCAAGATTAGATTTTTGCCCACCACAGCAAAATCAGGCCAAAAAATAATGCATTGTGTAAAGCTTTCCACACATCATTCAGGGAATATTATATAATATTATCTCTTGGAAGAATGTTATTTGAGCCCTCCAGTATAACTAGGATCTATGCCAAGATACACTAAAGGTTTTCCAAAGGCTTTTTTCTTTTTAAGTAGTTTTTTCCTTTAATTTGTCACCCAGCCTACACTAGAGTCTTGGATGTGGCTTATCAAGTTGAATGAGGTAGACTGCAATAAGCATTGCTCAGAGGAGGAGCCAAGCAGCCAGAGAGCACCATGCTGGCAGTCAGATAATGATGGGAACAGGGCTAATTAAACAAGAAGACGGTTTAGGAAAAGAAAGGAGGATGAAGCTGGTTGCTGGGGACCAGATTAATTCTTCGAGTTCGATACGTGCCTGCTTTATGCAGATAGTCAGATGCACAGTCAGGCCTGGTTCAGTTCAACTTAATCACATTTAATTGCCTTGTTAAAAGTCATCACAAACAGTTAGTTATTTGCAGTATTGACAAATATCAGTAAAAAAAAAATAATAATTCTCAAATCTCAAAAATCAAATCTCATCTTCTAATCCGGCTTACCTCTGGGATCTCAGGGATCTTGGAAATCTCTCTAACTCGATGTTGTACATTGTGGTGCTTTACTGCTTAATCTTTAATTTAATTTGATGCTTTGATGCAGCGGGATAACTGGAGAACTGCCACGTCAGCGAGGCATCCGTTTGATCTCCTCTAACACAAGCAATAGGCAATGAGTTAGCTACAAATTAGCCTTTCCCTTCCATCACAGGGAGTCACTATGGCAGACGGCTCCTCCTTCAGTGATCATTCATTAGCTCAGTACAATTTTATTCTTGATCCATAAGACAAAAGGAAAAGCAGGTTTATACAGAACACCTAAACTGAATAGAGAAATACTAAAAGTCGTGAACCTGGCTTATATGGATCAGCAAGTCATGAGCGCTTCTTCTAACTTGAACCCTGAAAGAACCTGTTGAAACTATCTTATCCTCTTTTACGTAAGAGCTCCAGGACAGCCTTAAGCAGAGAGTGTAATTAGTTTGTGCTCTAGACCATGGTCCCCTAGGCAGTGGTGCTAGGCGGAGTAATGGTACATGAGGTAATCCTTACTAAGCTGTGCGGTGGACGAGGGAGGAGGAGTGTAGTTAGCCAAGCTGCAGCTCTCTGCATGCCAACTGTGTCTGTCCCAGTCTGATTAAAACCTGGCATTCAGACATACAGGAAAGGCACCGTCATCCCTGACCTCTTCTAGCATGGGTCATTCAGTGAGACCACTTATAAGGGTGGTGGTGGTTCTTTTAACACCTCATGGCAAGGGAAATCCTGAGGGCATGAAGGGATGTGTTACAACACAATAAATTAATCTATCAAGAAAGAGATGCAGAGTGACAGTTAGATTCTATCCTCAGCTGAGCCATGCAGGGGGGCAGAGTATTCCTGCTTCATGCTCAGACGCTCCTCATCCACCACAACACCGACCAGGATAAAGAGCTGACTAAAGATGTAAGATACCTGGAACACAATCCTGAAGCAGTTCTCTCCCTGAGGACTTTCCTTTCATGTGGAACAACGCAGGATAAATACATTGAGAAATTAGACAGTTTACGTTCTGACAATGTTAAACAATAAAGTTTTCAGACCCTTTCAAGTTCTCCACATCTTGTTATGTTTCACACTCATCTTTAAATGGATTCAATCCTTCACAATGACCTGTGAAAAAAGGTGTTTGGAGTGTTTTGTTCATTAATAAAAAATAATGACTGAAATATCCAATTTACATACTTATTCAGACCCTTTGTTATGGCACATGCGATTGAACTCTGGTGCATCCTACCCTATCAATTATTCTTGAAATGCTTGTACAACTTTTGAAGTTTGAAGTCCACCTGTGCCTAATTGTATTCATTGGACATAATACAAATGGTGTACGTATGTCAGAGTGAAAACAAAGCCATGCGATTGAGAGAATTATTGCAAAACAGGATTTTTTAAAGACATAGATATGGAGAAGGATACAAGATACTTTGCATTTACAAGCACCATTGAAAGTCTTCCCCGATGTGGCTGCCCTCCCAAAGTGAATGAATGGGGATGAAGGGCCTTGATCAAACAGGTAACCAAGAACCCAGGGATCACTATAAACAAGATCATGAGCTCCCTTGTGGAGATGGAAGAGCCTTACATAAGGACAACCATTACTGCAGCACTTTACTTTTATGGTAGAGTGGCCTGACAGAAACCATTTCTCACTAAAATGAACATGACAGCCTACTGGGAGTTAGCCAAAAAGCCCCTGTAGGACTCTCAGACTTACTCTGGTCTGATTGTTAAAAATTAACAATCACCTTATTAAATTCATCCCTTCAGTCAAACACGGTGGTGGAAGCATCATGCTGTGGAGATGTTTTTTTCTGTAACTGGAACTGGGAGACTGGAGAAAGGGAAATGGATGCAGAAAAAGTGCTCAGGATCATGGGCTGAAGTGGCAGTTTGCATTTTAACAAGACAAAGACCCAAAAAATACAGGCAAGAAAACACAACAACTCTGTGAAAGTCCTGGAAGAGTCTGGACTTGAACTCAATAAAAGAAACCTGAAAATGGCTACGGCCATCCAGTCTGGTTAAGCATAAACAAGTCTGCCAAGAAGAATGGAAGAAATGTCCAAAGGGAAGGTGTGCCATGTCTGTAGAATCATTCACAATCAGACTTGAGCCAGAGGTGCCAAAGGTGCTTTAACCAAGTACTAAGTAATAGGTCTGAAAACTTTAATGTGTAAATACGTAAATAAAATATGTATTCATGTTAAATACGTAAAAAAAAAATTTTTATTTGTTATTATTAATTTTTACGTATCCACAAAAGATTTGGAAAACTTGAAAGGGTTTCAAAATTTTTCATTACACAGATGCATTTTTTCTTCTTCTTTATATTATATACAAAGATGTATGTTTTAAAATGATTATACTTTGCCTGTTCGGGGACAAGCCGATAAGCATGTTGAGGGGTACTGGACTCCTCAAGCAATTATGCTTCATTTAATTAATTTTAAAACTTAACAAGGTCCAAATGTCTGAGACCACAAGAAGAGTTTTTCTCATGCTAACATCTACTATTGAAGCATGTGTTCAGATAATACTCTGGCTCACATAGACTGAATTTGATAAAGTTTACCTTTTAATGGCGTTGCCATAAATAATATGCAAAAGCATTTTCACTTGTGCGCTCAAATCTCTTGGTCCCCGCTGTACATATGAACCCCTCCACCAGGTCAGTAATTCTGTTTAAATTGCTGAACTACTACAAGCTCCTATTATAGTGATTTTATATCTAGACCATGGTTTTGCTGTCATATCAGTAGCACCCTGTTAAACTGAAGCTGGGTTTTAGACTCTGTAATTTCAGCCCAGTATTTTACTTGTCACAGTTTATGAGATGATTCCAATAAACATTCTGGCCAAAGTCTGTAACACACTGTCTAATAATGTGTGTTCTCCATGCCAAATTATACAATGAAGATCCTCTTAGATGCCAGAGGTGTCAAGTAACGAAGTACAAATACTTCGTTACCTTACTTAAGTAGAAATTTTGGGTATCTATACTTTACTGGAGTAAGTATTTTTCAGCCGACTTTTTACTTCTACTCCTTACATTTTTAAGCAATTATCTGTACTTTCTACTCCTTACTTTTTAAAAATAGCCTTGTTACTGTATTTTTATGATCAGAACGCGCAACCCCCCCGGTCGCATGATAAGAACGCGCACAACGCCCCCCCCCCCCCCCCCCCCCCCCCCCGCCATTTCATCAATCAATACACTGCTGTACTGAGTTCTAATGGCGTTACTGCTTGACATTTTCCTGGTATGATAACTTGGTCAAAAAAATATAATATAACAGAAAGATCTAATATAACAGAATAATGAATTATTTAAAAACGCCAACAAAAATGGTAGTAAAAAGTTATGAATTTTTCAAGAACATAAAATAACTTAAATTGAAGGAAACATTAAGTAGCATGTCAGTGCACTAGCCAAAAATAAAAAGATGAGATGTTTTTTTTTGTTTATTTAATATACAGTACAGCAGCTTTTGCCACCCCCAAGCGCCTGGCATTTGCTGTAAAACCCCTGTATACAGTACACATGCTCCAATTTCCACTGCAGTCAGCTGTGGCAAAAACGGGGGATTCTACTGTAAGATGATTTCGTCTAAAAGGTGGGAGTTGCAAAATTTTTGGGATTGAAGCCGGAAAGAAACGAAAAACGTAGGTGTGTTTTTGTCTAGCGCTAAACCAATATACCTATGAGCCAGGACGAACAAATTTGATTCTTCATGACTGCAGCTATGAGATGTCGACGAACAAGTCTCATGGTTGCCCAGGGGCATTTGAGCTTGGTATCGGCAAACCCATCTGTGTCTGATTTCCTTAGAGAGACGTAAGAGCTGTGAAGCATCTCCCAGCTTTTATCTCCCAGCATCACTTACTCTATTACAAACAAGACCATACTGGACAAAATCCTCACTCAATAAAGATGGTATAAAACAATGCTTGGAATAAGTTCCAAGAAAACTGGGCCCAGTTTTCAGAACTAACAGCCAAACACTTGAGTTTTTATTTCATACAGTAACGGTGCTGGGCAGCTCTATACATAAACCGTTTGGAGTAGTGCCCTCATTTCAGAGATCCACTGTTTACATGAGATAAAGACCTACTAAAAACACCCTATTTTTTTTTTTTGCTCTAGCACCATCACCATAATAGCTTTCAGGGAAACTAATCAGCAAATGTGGTAAACAGAAAAGGACACAAGAGGCTGAGAGAGGATGAGAGGCCGACAGATCAAAGTATGAAGCGAGCACCTCTGGTTAGGTGAACAGGCTTGAAGAAAATGCCCCAGGGATTCTGCATGAGAATGCTTGAGCGACTCCATCAGCAGTGTCTGAGCAGGTCACTTTGAAAGCCTTTGCTGATGCTTGAGGGAGTGATTATAGCTTTCAACAACATTATTCTTAAACTGACAATCTGCCTGAGGGAACGGAGGAGCTGAAGAAATATGCAACATTAAAAATTAAAATCATTATGTTGAAATATTTATAATGATGTAATTCTTGTAATATAATTAAAAAGGCTGACAGATTCATTGTTTGATCAATTTTTACATATGGCCAAACCAAACACTATTATTTATTGACAAAAGTATGTCAAAGGATACAAAAATGTAATACTTTTAGGCACTCACATAGAATTCTTATACTCACAGCCAACAGATATTTGCTGACATTTTACCTTAAAACACACAAAATAAAAAGTAAAATTTTTACCAAACCAAATGCACCTTCATGCTCTGCAAGAGTGCAAGAGGTATTTTGTACCGCAGCAAGACAGTTTGTACTGTATCTATATGTAATAGAATGTCATCTCCATTCAACCAATCTTAACCAAATCCTGCTCTGGGAAGAACCAGAAGGAATTAAAGACAAACCTCTGTGACCACCTTCAAATATGATGGCATAGAATATCTGAAGCATCCTATTCTTAAAAATAGGTGTGCCCTTCAGTTAGAGATGCTAACAGGAGTCGGTTTTGTTATAGGTTCCTTGTCATTTGGTGACTGTCATGAGTACTCTGACAATACATTCCCAAACAAGTTCCAAACACAACTAGCTAACCATTATTTGACTAGCTAGCAAACATTTACAATAGCTAGCAAACATTAAAAGCTACCAAAACTAACACTAGCTCAAGTAGTAAAAATTGAGTAAAAGTAAAAGTGTGTAAAAAGTCTCACAAAACTCTGAGCTAGCAGTGAAAAATGTAGTCATAAAAATAGAGACAATCCCCAACTAACTAGCAAATGTTAGAAGGCTACACTACGTACTGTAGCTAACAGGATAAAAAATCCACTTTTAAGCAAACATTTATGTTTGGCTCCATACTAATTTAACTAGCCAATCATAAAATTAATTACTGAATTAAGCTACAGTAGCTAACTTTAAGGACTAGTATTTTCTGTATAATAACAGCTTATACAGGGACACGTACTGCAGATGCTCCATATCATTAAGGAATATCACACAAGAGCGACTTCTGGAGGTCAAGGGTTGAATCCAAAATAGAATTAAATGGAAAGCTAGTGCACTATTTAGAGTGTACAATCCTTTGTTTCACCCTCCATATAGGGTCCTGGGTCAGGGGTTAGGGAGAGATTTGGGATGTTACCTTGTGTTAGAAGCAGCTTAGCTTTGTATCCCGCATTAGCAAACAACATGTACTGTTCAGAGGCAATTTAGAATGTGTTGGTTTAGATGATTTAAACATAAACCTTTCTTTTATATAAATATATAAAATAAATGTTTTGTCTGTACATTATTCAGAAATTACTCTTTCAGTGATAACTTTGTGTTTCATACTGTACATTGTTGGACCTGAAAACCAGTCTCAGAAATTTTCCTATCTGTATGTCTGTATTTCTGTCCAGGCTAAGTCGTGACAGCATCATGCAAAACTGCCTGAACAGACTTTATTAAGACTTTACCAGTCCTTCGCTACTATATTTGCCTGAAGTTAGATCTGCGCCAGAAATGAAAGCAAAATATTGAGTCGAAGGGACGCCAAAGCATCTAGCGCGTTTATTTTAGTCATTTAGCTATTTCAGTCATTTTCCCCTTAAAGTGTCTGCGGTTATATGGTATAATACAAGAAGACATAGAAATACCCATAATGCATCTACAAATTCGGCACACTCTTTAACACGCACACACACACGACAGCACGCGACTCATCACAGCTTACTCAAGCTTTCACCATACTGTAAATTCAATCAAAATGTTGAGTAGAAAGTATGTTATAAACAGTTATGTGCCACATTAGGTCAGAGCATCTAGAATTGTTTTTGTTTGTTTTTATTCATTCACTACATTTTCTCTCAACCGGGGTGTGGTTATATGTGTCAATCAACAGTGCCAATCAATGCGTTAGTTTACTGTGCATACAGTACACAGAGTATATGGAAGACAGAGAAACGATCGTAATGCTCCTAAAAAGCTGGCACACTCCTCAATACACTGACATTGCTTATTCCAAAAAATGGCATTTTCTACATGAATAAAAGAAAGGTTTTTGTGATATGTCCTTGTACTATCAAAGAATTGTGATATGTCCTTGTACTATCAAAGTACCATTCACTCAGTAAGCACATTTATAAAAGCAGTATCTTCACATAGGTGAGCTCAACTTTCACATAGTTGTATCCTATTGTTTCTAGAGTCTCAGAGTTATACATAAGAGGATGATGTGACTGATTTACATGCACAGACACATGATTAAATTTCAATCCTAAATCTTACTGTAAGTTACTAAATTTTTTCTAGGCCATTTCTGAAGGTTAAAGCACTGTGGAGACATACAATTTTTGACTTAGTCTGTCAATCTAATTAATGAAATTAAAATAGTTATATTAGACATCTAGGAGTGGAAAAAAAATCCATTCTTACAAAGATCATGATTTGTCATGAGATTAAATGAATACTAAAAGAACTGTGATCCTGTTTAATTAAAATACTCATATATTCACAACCAGTTTGAAAAGTTAAATGTTACTGCACTTTTAACAGACAAGTGTACATGCTGACTTTAAATTGTTTAATTTAAATATAAATGTTTAAACAATAATTTCACAGGCCAATAGATTCCCCAGTGTTGCAACAGTTGCAAGTGAAAAAAAGGAAGGAAGAAAACTAACCACTTGCTTCAGGAAAAATTTTCTTACCGTTTATTATATTCGAATAAAGGCATATACATTACAAGAAGAGTGTCACGATTCCCTATATGTCTGTATCTGGAGTGTGTGCGTGGCATGAATGCGGAGGAAGCGAGCTGAAGGTTCAATGCTTTCTTTTTATTCATTTTTAACATAAATAAAGGAAAACAAACATCCAAACACAAACGGAACTTAACTATAACAAAAGCTAGACGCCTGACTGCTGGTCAGTCAGGCTATTTATAACAAACATAAACAAATTAACTTCCCTCGGTTCAGGTGAGCTTCTACGTCACCTGACCGAGGTGCAAACTGGGAACTGAAGTCAAATATCAAACAAAACAAACTACAAACTAAAACCAAAAGCGGGCGTTAGGCGCCCTCTAGGGGTTAACCGTCACAGTACTCCCCCCCAAAGAAATGCTCCTCCGGAGCATCGCCGGAGGCCCCGGGCACCCACCCCACAGTACTACCTTCGGCCTCCTGACCAGGAGGCTGGGTGACGGTCCCGGAGACGTGCTCTGCGGCTGCCGGGCTGGAGACGTGCTCGTCGGCGGCAGAGCTGGAGACGTGCTCGGCGGCGGCAGAGCTGGAGCGCTCACTGCGCTCGGCGGCGGCAGAGCTGGAGCGCTCACTGCGCTCGGCGGCTGCAGAGCTGGAGCGCTCACTGCGCTCGGCGGCTGCAGAGCTGGATCGCTCACTGCGCTCGACGGAGGCGTTGGAGCGCTCACTGCGCTCGACGGAGGCGTTGGAGCGCTCACTGCGCTCGACGGAGGCGTTGGAGCGCTCACTGCGCTCGACGGAGGCGTTGGAGCGCTCACTGCGCTCGACGGAGGCGTTGGAGCGCTCACTGCGCTCGACGACGGCCCTGGAGCGTGCAGTGCGCTCGACGACGGCCCTGGAGCGTGCAGTGCGCTCGACGACGGCCCTGGAGCGTGCAGTGCGCTCGACGACGGCCCTGGAGCGTGCAGTGCGCTCGACGACGGCCCTGGAGCGTGCAGTGCGCTCGACGACGGCCCTGGAGCGTGCAGTGCGCTCGACGACGGCCCTGGAGCGTGCAGTGCGCTCGACGACGGCCCTGGAGCGTGCAGTGCGCTCGACGACGGCCCTGGAGCGTGCAGTGCGCTCGACGACGGCCCTGGGTCGTCTTCAAAGCCGGGAGGCGGCGGCAGAACGGGTGTGTGGGACAGCGGCTGATGGCATGCTAGCTCGCTGTCCTCGAAGCCGGGAGGCGGCGGCAGAACTGGTGCATCGGTCAGCGCCTGCTGACACGCTAGCTCGTTGTCCTCAAAGCCGGAAGGTGGCGTTGGAGCATGCACGGCGCTCGACTGCAGCGTTGGAGCGTGCACGGCGCTCGACTGCAGCGTTGGAGCGTGCACGGCGCTCGACTGCAGCGTTGGAGCGTGCACGGCGCTCGACTGCAGCGTTGGAGCGTGCACGGCGCTCGACTGCAGCGTTGGAGCGTGCACGGCGCTCGACTGCAGCGTTGGAGCGTGCACGGCGCTCGACTGCAGCGTTGGAGCGTGCTCAAAGCCGGGAGGCGGCTGCAGGACAGGAGCGTCGGTCAGCTGCTGCTGACTCGCTGGTTCGCTGTCCTCGAAGCCGGCAGGCGGCGGCAGGATGAGTGCGTCGGTCAGCGGCTGCTGACATGCTAGCTCGCTGTCCATGAAGCCGGCAGGCGGCGGCTGGATGAGTGCATCGCACAGCGGCTGCTGACATGCCTGCTCGCTGCTGAGCGTTGGCGAGGGAGGCGAAAGCTCCGAGACCGCTTCGCAGCCATCCCGGAAGTGGAGGATCAGCTGCTGGAGCTCTTTCACCTGCTCCTGCATTTCTCTCACCTGCTCCGGAATCCACCACATGCGCTCCTTGTGCTGCTGCTCTGCCTGGGGTTCTCTCTCCCCCGCGTCACCGCCGTACTTGGGCTTCCTCGCCCTTCTCTTCCGGCCGGTGCGGGGAATCACGTGACCCCGCGCTGCGTCGCCTTTGAATGGCGTTCGCCGAATGGCGAGCCTGCAGCTCTCCCAGCTCCGTGGTGTCTCTCCCTCTCCCTCTTCGCTGCTCTCCCGCACGTGCTCCTGCTCCTGTTTGGCCAGCTGGTTGTACCTCCAGCTCTGGAACAGATCTACTTTTCCGTCTTCCAGCCAGCAGTACTCCCAGCTACCAAACCCCTCTTCCTCGCTGTCCTCCAGCCAGTTCGCCAACTCGGGCAAGATGGTATCCGCGCCCCCCCAAAAATAATCCAGGGGGAAGTCCTCCGCCATGCCACGTGGACGGTCTAGCTTTCTGTCACGATTCCCTATATGTCTGTGTCTGGAGTGTGTGCGTGGCATGAATGCGGAGGAAGCGAGCTGACGGTTCAATGCTTTCTTTTTATTCATTTTTAACATAAATAAAGGAAAACAAACATCCAAACACAAACGGAACTTAACTATAACAAAAGCTAGACGCCTGACTGCTGTTCAGTCAGGCTATTTATAACAAACATAAACAAATTAACTTCCCTCGGTTCAGGTGAGCTTCTACGTCACCTGACCGAGGTGCAAACTGGGAACTGAAGTCAAATATCAAACAAAACAAACTACAAACTAAAACCAAAAGCGGGCGTTAGGCGCCCTCTAGGGGTTAACCGTCACAAAGAGTAAAAATTCAATTTATCCAGTCAAATGAAATTATAAGATCACTTTCACCGTAACCTATCACCTCTTGTAATTTGACTTAGAACACTCCAGTTGAAATGAATTTTTACTGACTTTTGGCTCCTCTGTAATGTACTGTTACTGGATAATTTAAATTGAAGTATCAGATCATGTTTCTGCTTGCTTTTAAGTGAAGTGTAAAATTATCTGCATATCTGCATTATCTGATAAAGAAAAACTTGCATAACGAGTACCATTTTCAGAGTTTTCCCCTTTAACTGCTTCCAAATGATTCCAAATTAGTTAGCCAATGTGGTCAATCAATTTTAACCTGGAGCTTTAAGGCTATTTTGAAAAAAAAAATGTAATTAAATTAAATTAAATAAAATAAAAAAAATAAATAATAATTATATATATATATATATATATATATATATATATATATATAATTATTATTAATTATTTTTTATTTTAATTTAATTACATTTTTTTTTTGAAAATAGCCTTAAAGCTCCAGGTTAAAATTGATTATATATATATATATATATATATATATATATATATATATATATATATATATATATATATATATATATATATTATAAAATCTTTATATTCATATGGCGCTTTTGTTGTGAAATGTTGTCTGGAAACCCCTCTTCTCTGCCTTTTGTGAGATTGATTACCTTTAAATTTTACAAAATATCTGTAAATGCCTTTGCCAACAATTCTAATCTTTCTTTTAACTAATATGCATGTGTGAAATACCCTTACAATGTATTTAATACAAGAAGGAATCTATTCAAGGAAAAATATTTCCAAACATTTGACCCTGCTGTGACCTTGAACTGGTTTGGACCATTTTATCTACTGGTTGCACTGATAATTTCGTAGAAATCCTATATTCAACTACATTCCTTCTATATACAGTATAAATGACTAAAAACAAATAAATTAGTTGTAATAAGATTTATAATAAATGAGTCATAATACAAATTACACTTGGTTAGTTCAGTATTCTGTATAATGTCAACACAAAAATAATAGAAAAGATATGAGATACAAGCATATGTTTATTTGTGTAGGAAGCTGTAGCATTCACTACATCTGATTTATTATTTATTATAACCTGCATTTATATATTCATTATAAACTTACATTGCCACGGATGTATATGAGGACAGATGAGGCCTGTACGGACGTTATGTGGTGCATATCAACAATCTTTGTACAGTAATTAATAAGGTTTTGTGGCCAATAAAAATCAAAACGTGTTTTCCATGTGCCCACTTGCCGCCAGCAAACCTCACTATACAAAGTCAATCAAACATACTTTTTAAAAATGACAACTAAACTAACTTATTTGTTAATTATAAATTGCATATTTACACTGCGACAACTGCAGGCTGATTGTTTAGCTGTGACATAATTGGGGGGATTTATATTTATAGTGTTTTGGACATATCATGAAGTTTTCCACTGATATATACACTACACTATACACTATAACCAAAAAAAATTAGACATAATATGCTATTATGCTTTTTAACACCTTTGTGACTATATATATATATATATATATATATATATATATATATATATATATATATATATACTGTGTGTGTGTGTGTGTGTGTGTGTGTGTGTGTGTATTTTTTTTTTTTCTGTTTGTGCATTAACTACTAAATGACTCCAGGCTCTGCTACCAATAGCACACAGAGTTGATGACCTAGACCTTGGGTTCCTGGATCCTAGTCTAACAGATGTATTTAGCATTTTTATTTGCATTCATCTAATAAAAACTCTCTCTCTCTCTCTCTCTCTCTCTCTCACTCCCACGCTGGCTTGGACAAAAGATACAGTGTGTTTCCAATGTAATCAGCTAATGAAGAGCACACAAAGAACTCCCCTGGATGAAATTTTCCCTTTTCAGAGTGATGCGACACGGGGGTGGGAGATATTCTGGCGTGAGATGGAAGGTCTCGCACTGATCAGCTTCACTTATATTGGAACTTTTCGGGTCATGCACCCTGTCAGTTAAGATTTATGTGTTTGCCTGAAATGTTCCATGTGTCATATAAGATCTTAATCCAGAGCTAGATAGAAGTTTTTATTTTTTTTAACCAATGACAGATCAGGCTTTTAGTTCCTGGTAGAATGACTATATATATATATGTGTGTGTGTATATATATATTGTGGTGCAGGAAAACTCTGAAATTATTATTATTATAAAGTTGTACATACCCAGTGATGAAGGAAGCATAATAATGATGATGAAGCAAGACATACTGTACAGTACTAGCCAAAAAGTATTGCGATAAAAGTAAAATTCAATGTTTTAAATAACTTTTTTACATTTTTTACATAATGTCAATCAAGACAACAACAAATTGATGTTTTATGCAGTGGAATCAAACATATTTAGTACTGTATGAGGTCCTTTATTTTTTAAAACCTGTTTGATCCGGATAGGCATAAAGTCAAAAAGATGTCTGTAGCACACTGGTGTCACTTACATAATTCCTGCCCGCTTGAGTGATTCCTGAAGATCATGGACAGAAGACGTGTTCTTGACTGCTACTGCTTTTTTCACCATTGTCCAATAGTTTTTTAATTGGTTTAGGTCTGGGGATGAGCCAAGCCAGGACTCCAGAAACTGACTATCCTTGTCACAGAAAACTATAACGCTTTTGGCCGCCACATGTGACATATGATGACATATCTGAAAATATTGGCTTATATTTAGTTCAGATCTGAGTGCTCAGAAGGTGTTGATTAATGATGGACAGCCCACAATCTAAAACATTTTATGTAATCACTGATATGATACTTTGAAGGGGCCTTCCGAAAAATCGGAAGTTTTCCGATACTCTGTCGTGGCTCTATTTCTGGCTTCATATACATGATGTTGCGTATTGCTAAATAACCTGTAAGAGTATGTGGGTGCTGAGAGGCAAAGGTAAACGCATCGCAATTAAGCCGAGTTAGTTTGCTTTTTGAGAGAGCTGCACTTTTCACCTCTCCAAATGCCGTAGCGAGATGTTGATAACTTCTCTAGTGCAATTTAACTGCAGTTAAGGGTACTTGCGCTCACCGTTCTGTAATTGCATGACTTTCCGCTCTGACTCTAAATGCCTTGTGGTTATGGAAAAAGCAACCAGAATAGCAAAAGTTTTCGAGCACGGAGAAATCTCACACGCACACACGAAAAGTCCAGTCGAAAACTGAATATGACTATTTTTGCTATTGCTTTTTTAGTTGTTGTTGTTGTTTTTCTTCTATTCGCTATTCCCATTAGGGCTTGAGCAAAGGATAATCCAGTATTAGATTTGGCACAGGTTGCACGCCACATGACCCTGATTTATATTATCTGGGTTTGGGACATGCACTGACTTGTTCACCGCCCATGAATGGGGTCCCCGTCATAGAATCAAATTCCAGGCTTGTGCAAGCTACTTTCACTGTACTGTACAGCTTCAAACTTCAGCCGTGTACGCGCTACCTTGCTAAAAGTCGCATTCTGGAGAACTGCCTCTGCAAAGCCGATTTCATCAAACCTGTTCATTTGAGGTCGTCCTGCGTGTCACGAAACAAATCGGACGCACTTAAAGCCCATCGACACTTCACCTGGCACCTCTTATCCTTTGGCACATACGTGGCAGTAAGCAGTGCGTTGAATTAGACAGAAAAAAAATGAAAGAAGAGGAAAAAGCCCCCAAAACACCATCTCCAGTGCAATCTATCTCACTGTGCTCAGGTGCTTTAGTTCCATGAAGCTGAAGAGATTTGTCCATTATCAGGCAGATAGAGCCTTGCTCCGGACTGCCTCCTCTTTAAGGGTGACTTGCCGGGTCTAGGAATCTCTTCTCCTCTGTTGCCTGGCAACAAGCCATAAAGTACAGCAGGATCCTAAGCGTCCGTGGCAAGGCTGGCTAAATAGCATCTTTGATGGGGAGATGGAAAGACAAGGCCAGGAAGTCTTTGTGTTGATCCATGATCTCCAAAAAGGCCAAGAGCTCAACTTCACCTCTGCGAATATCATTAAATCTGCAAAAAGGATGTTACTGTGCATACTGATGGGTTGATGGATTTTATCTGTGGAAATCACGCTGCGAAACACTTTTTATACACTGATATCAGGAGCGAGTGCTAAATTGTTTTATACCTTGCTTATGTTTTCTTTTTTTAAAATCTACCCTGCTAGCAAAAGCGTGCAGCCGAAAAACAAGCAACTGTGCCCGGCACTTTATGCTTGGCGAAGTGAAAAAGTTTTCCCACCTGAACGACTGTCTTTTCAACACACCAGCATGGGTCATGATCACACCTTCTTGACAGCATCTCACAGTTTTTGGAGAGGGTCATGGTGATGGGGCCGGACGTGAATACAAATAAAACAGATTCCCTAGAAATGAAACAGACGCTTCTGTGAGAGAAATGATGCATCGCATCAATGTCTTTAAACAAGTCTGCACATAATCCTCAAAAGAATGGAGAAAAGAAAAAGAAAGGAGATGTGCTGAGAACTTTGTGCCCTGACATTGCTTCCCCAGTCCATTCGGAGCCGCATAAATAGCACAAAGCATCTTCAATGCCTGTTTAAGGCGCTCAAGACTATTCCCCAGCCAAAGACCATGAACTGAAAAGTCTACACTAAAAAAGAAAGTGAACACACACACACACTAAATCACTCACACATTCCCAAATGGAGTTTTCGATAGCTTGGTCAAAAATAGAAAAAAAAATAATTAATGGCCTATCACTTCAACAGAGTGTGAAAAACAAGCCTAATGCCACTCAGTGATCTGCACCCCTGAGAAACGTGACAATCTCGGCTCAGACAAACCGCCTATATCGTTCGGAAAAAGCTGTGAAAAGAAATCCCTGAGCAATTGTGGGCCATCTTAATCCTGCTCCGTGACACTGTGTGTGCACTTCTATGCGGCGAGATGATGAACACACTTCTATTCCCAGTGAGAATCAGAGTACACACGAAGCATAATTACGGCAGAATGAACAAAGCTTCGTCACTTTGTCACGAGTTCTTACATGCACGTCGGATTAAAATTAGAAATGAGAAAGAAAACCAGGAATCAAAGACGAGCTTTGTTGGTGCAGCACTTTCTTAATTATCATTTTACATTCCCGCTGCCTGATGTTCGTTTCTTTCAACAATTACCGCAAGCGTTAAAGGGGAAAAGAGTCAGAAATACCTTACAGTTGCTGGCTTTAAATGCAGCAGGCATCTGGCGGTGTCACGCACTAATTTTCACATGAAACAATTGCTGTGTATTTGAGATCATTTGACTCTGTAGCATGCACGGTGTTGCTGCCACAGTGTTCGCGAAATGTGTCTCATTCGGCTCACGGTGTGTAAATGTGACACTGGGACACCTCACTTACATGACTGATATGAGTGTCTCTCAACAGATGTGCCTCCGAACATGATTTACACCCATTGGTCACGTGCTCAGCGCAGACCTAAACAAACCTCGGTTGAACACCCGTGCCATGTCAAGCTGTCATGAATACAAAAGCGGTGATTGATTCTCCGCCTTCGTTTCGTTATGACTCAGCCGTGCGTCTTCATCACTCTCACGCCGCATCCCACTCTCATTCTCTTGCTTAACAAAAACTTCACCAAATCCTCCCAGGGATGTAACTACTTTATGAACCCCCTGAAATATTTTACGATAATTTAAAATTCTTACTATTCACTGGTTAACCTGTACTAAACACACATGCAATGTAGTGAATATTGTGCTGTAATTGCATTATACTTATACTGGTGGCTCAGCGGTGGCTCAGTGTAAAAAGTAATAAAAACCGGGACCAGAATCAAGACCAAGGACTTAGAAGGTGTGTCCAAACTTTTGACTGATTGTATGTTCCACTATACTTAAGTGAATGCCATGGTACTAAAGCGGTTACCAAAGTTCAGCAGATATCTATTATGCTATGCTTGCACAGTCATGTGTGAAAGTGGCCCCTTATTAATTCCACATTTTGTTGTGTAAAACCAAAATAAAAATCATCTGATCGCAGCAGGTCTATGTATTAGGCAAATACAACCTCGGACGAACATCATATGCAGTAACTTTTGCTCAAGAGGGAAAGTCATAAGCAATGGTCTTACAGAAGCAATTGTTGCTGCACATCAATCTGTAAAGGTTTATAAAACCACTTCCAAACAATTTGGTGACCATTCAAAAAGTAATCAAGACAGTTAGCAATCTTCCCACAAGTGGATGTCCCAGACAGTGCAATGCTCAGAAAAATTATTATTTTTTTAATGCTACAACTCAGACCCTACAGGCTTCATTGAGCATTTTAAATGTTAAAGCCCTTGACAGCACAATTAGAAGAAGACTGAACAAGTAGGGTTTAGGGTTTCCAAAGTGGAGTTGTTTGGCCTTAATGCTCAGCACCATGTTTGGGGTAAAAGCCAAACAGCATTTCATTAAACAACTTATACCCACTGTCGAGCATAGCGGTTGAGGGGTGATCATTTGGACTTGTTTTAGTGCCACGAGATCTGGGCACATTGCAGTCGCTGAGTTGACCTTGAACTTCTTTGTTTACTAGAGTATCCTTGAGGATACACATGTGAGACCATCTGTCTGCCAGTTACAGCCTGTTCAAAATTGTGTCATGCAACAGGGCAATCATCTGAAGCGTACCGGTTAAATCTATATCAGAATGTCTGAAAAATAAATTAATCAAGGTTTTGGAATAGCCTAGTCAATGTCCAGACCTCAACCCAACTGAAATGCTGTGCCAGGTCCTAAACAGAGGTGTGCATAAGCAATTGCCCAAAACGTCAATCAACCGACGCAATGCTCAACGTCATACAGGAAACAATTACAAAGTTATTGCTGCTAAACATGGATCTACTAGCTATCGAATCATGGGGTACTAAATTTTGGCTTCATTTTTGTTAAATAAATAATGGAATGGTGTAAATTGTTATTCTGAGGTCGTATTTGCCTAATATTGGGATCTACGTCAGATGGATTTATTTAATTTTTATAAAAAAGGCACATCGAATTAAAAGAGGTCTAACTTTTACACGACTGGTCGATTCAAATGCAAAAACACTGTAAAATCAATGATTTACAATTTTTACAAAATTTTTAATAAATGTGGACATCAACGTAATAGCTAATGGCATAATGGATCTGTTTGTTTTCTTTTTTACTCACTCACGCATCGTCTTTATTTAACATGCTTTATTTCGTATAAAGGGTTGCAGGGGGCCTGGAGCCTATCCCAGGACACTTAGGGCATAAGGCTGGATACACCCTGGACGGGGTGTCAATACATTGCAGGTCAGACACACACACATACATATTCTCTCTACGGGCAATTTGGGAACTAATCTGAATGTCTTTGGACTGTGGGAGGAAACCGGAGCACAACGAGAAAACCCAACAAGCATGTGGAGAATATGCAACTTCATGCACAGAGAGGTGGTAATCGAACCCAGACCCTGGAGGTGCAAGGTGAAAGTGCTAACCACTAACTTTTTTAGAAAATAAAATGTCATCCACTTTCCATCCAAATGTCCACTCTCAGGTCCCAATATGTTATGTTAACCAGCTTTAAAAAATTCTATCCGGCATCCACTTAACATGAACAAGCAAATTAATATTCATAAATTAAATTCTACAGGTCACAACATGATTTTTATTTAGCATGTTTCCTAGAAATTTATTCCTGGCTACAGTGTCTGTACCAGGGGAGTAGTGCTGCCCTTTAGGAGAGGAATTAACATCATGTCTCTCTTCCCAATTCTTTGTTTTCTTTTACGCAGAAGATTTGTAGTCCAGTTGTTAGTAGTTGGTCTCTGAGCTTCTCACTCCATGATTTGTGGCACTACACTCTGGAATCATTGCTTCCGCCGGTCTGACCCGTGTGCCATCAATCAACGCCGCTGAACGTGAAGAGCGAGGGCTTTGGCACATGTCCATGTCATTAAAAGGGCTATAGCGCCTTGCTCTAATGTTGGGTGAGAGGTGAAAAAAGGTGTGTGGTATGTTTATCCGTGGTGTGCGTCCAGTGGCTCGACGCTGTGCAGCTGTCCATCACTTCCCTCCTGTCCTGGAAAAGCCCACCAAAGCATTTCCCCAATGTCCTTTAAATCCAAACAGAATGGCTGAAGAATGGGGTATTTGTTCTGAGCCTGAACTCACAGCTGAATGCATATGAAGATGTAGCGTCTAAATATTATGGTCTATAAAAATAAAAAAAATTAAATTATTCTATATATTGTTAACTCTAACAGTGGGGCATTTCAGTGATTCTTTCCTGCTATCTGTGGATCCACTAGTTTGTTAAACTAATTCATTAAATGAGACAGTGCATTTGAAAAAAAAAAAAAAAAAAATCCCCATGAGTTTAAACGCACGTTCTTCTCTAAAAGCGCAAAAAAGGGAAAACAAGTCCTCATCGGTGAGTCAGTGACGAACTCCTGCAGCTCGTTTGCTTTGCCTTTCATTAAGTGAAGGACTGCTGCAATGCAATTTCAAAGAGCTTCACGCAGCGAACAGATTCAATCAGATAAACACATTACTGCAGGCTATGGGATCGCGGCATAAATGAAAAGACCCAGGTTTATCATGGAAATGAGAAGGTATTTGGAGAACTGATGTCAAAACCTCGCGCTCATGTCTATTGTTGCAACCACTTCCTTTCCAGAGCTTCATCATAATTATATAGCTTTCAGTCACAAAGAAACAGGCACGCAAATAATGATGGTACTTATCTCAAAAGCATTATATATAGGTATGAGGGGTGTAACTGAATATGAATACATTATTTGGAACTGAACCGATAATAAATTCTAAACAAATACAAATACCCACAAAAGGCACACCATTCAGGAGTTTTTTTTTTTTCCTCCTGAGGTGCTGAGAGCAGAGGTGTGCAGTTGAGTGTGTGAGTGGTCAGATATGAAGCTTGTGGGACACAAAAGGTCACATTTAATAACATGAACATAAATTGTCCATTCATCCCATCCATCCATTATCTATACTGCGCCAGTGGTGGCACAGGCGGGTGAGGCTCTGTGTTGCTGATCGGAGGGTCGGGGATTCAAGCTCCTCCCCAACACCGGGATGTTGGTCTAGCAACCCAGCCCTGAATAAACATCATTGCTATAGAAATGATGGAACATCGTCCCATGTGCTTAACAGCATAAGAGAAAAAAATATATACATGAATACTGCTTATCCTGTGAAGATTATGGGGGGCTTGGAGACAATCCCAGGGAAATTGCACAAGTCAGGGTACACCCTGGGAACTTAGGACACAAGACAAGGAATTGGAGTGCCAAACTATCACAGGGACCAAGCACATACCTACACACTCAACCATATACAGTGGTGTGAAAAACTATTTGCCCCCTTCCTGATTTCTTATTCTTTTGCATGTTTGTCACACTTAAATGTTTCTGCTCATCAAAAACCATTAACTATTAGTCAAGATAGTTAACATAAAGATAACAAAGATAACATAATTGAACACAAAATGCAGTTTTTAAATGAAGGTTTACGTTATTAAGGGAGAAAAAAAAAACTCCAAATCTACATGGCCATGTGTGAAAAAGTGATTGCCCCCCTTGTTAAAAAATAACTTAACTGTGGTTTATCACACCTGAGTTCAATTTCTGTAGTCACCCCCAGTCCTGACTCCTGATTACTGCCACACCTGTTTCAATCAAGAAATCACTTAAATAGGAGCTACCTGACACAGAGAAGTAGACCAAAAGCACCTCAAAAGCTAGACATCATGCCAAGATCCAAAGAAATTCAGGAACAAATGAGAACAAAAGTAATTGAGATCTATCAGTCTGGTAAAGGTTATAAAGCCATTTCTAAAGCTTTGGGACTCCAGCGAACCACAGTGAGAGCCATTATCCACAAATGGCAAAAACATGGAACAGTGGTGAACCTTCCCAGGAGTGGCCGGCCGACCAAAATTACCCCAAGAGCGCAGAGACGACTCATCCGAGAGGCCACAAAAGACCCCAGGACAACATCTAAAGAACTGCAGGCCTCACTTGCCTCAATTAAGGTCAGTGTTCACGACTCCACCATAAGAAAGAGACTGGGCAAAAACGGCCTGCATGGCAGATTTCCAAGGCGCAAACCACTTTTAAGCAAAAAGAACATTAAGGCTCGTCTCAATTTTGCTAAAAAAAATTCAATTCAATTCAATTCAGTTTTATTTGTATAGCGCTTTTAACAATTGACATTGTCTCAAAACAGCTTTACACAATCAAAAGAATTATTTAAGTTTGTATGGAATGTGAATGTGTATGAATCAAAATGTTCAGATAAAACATCTCAATGATTGCCAAGACTTTTGGGAAAATACCTTGTGGACCGATGAGACAAAAGTTGAACTTTTTTGAAGGTGCGTGTCCCGTTACATCTGGCGTAAAAGTAACACAGCATTTCAGAAAAAGAACATCATACCAACAGTAAAATATGGTGGTGGTAGTGTGATGGTCTGGGGTTGTTTTGCTGCTTCAGGACCTGGAAGGCTTGCTGTGATAGATGGAAACATGAATTCTACTGTCTACCAAAAAATCCTGAAGGAGAATGTCCGGCCATCTGTTCGTCAACTCAAGCTGAAGCGATCTTGGGTGCTACAGCAGGACAATGACCCAAAACACACCAGCAAATCCACCTCTGAATGGCTGAAGAAAAACAAAATGAAGACTTTGGAGTGGCCTAGTCAAAGTCCTGACCTGAATCCTATTGAGATGTTGTGGCATGACCTTAAAAAGGCAGTTCATGCTAGAAAACTCTCAAATAAAGCTGAATTACAACAATTCTGCAAAGATGAGTGGGCCAAAATTCCTCCAGAGCGCTGTAAAAGACTCGTTGCAAGTTATCGCAAACGCTTGATTGCAGTTATTGCTGCTAAGGGTGGCCCAACCAGTTATTAGGTTCAGGGGGCAATTACTTTTTCACACAGGGCCATGTAGGTTTGGATTTTTTTTCTCCCTAAATAATAAAACCCCTCATTTAAAAACTGCATTTTGTATTTACTTGTGTTATCTTTGACTAATAGTTAAATGTGTTTGATGATCAGAAACATTTTGTGTGACAAACATGCAAAAGAATAAGAAATCAGGAGGGGGGGGGGCAAATAGTTTTTCACACCACTGTATTACTGCATGTGCTGAGATTGAGGCAGCAAAATGATGTTCTCGTTAGACTAAGTCTGCCATATACTCCAGGTAATTTCAAAACCACAATCACCACACCACACGTCTTTGTACTGTGAGACAAAACACCCTAAGGAAACCCACTAAGAACATGCAAACTCCATACAGCAGAAGTGAGATTCATACCCCCAACCCCGGAAGTGCGAGGCAACAGCCACATTGCTGTCTGGTTATTAATTTTTCTTTAATAACAGTCTGATCTGTGTCACATTTGGATTAAATGAAGCTTTTGGTTTGTTTAGATTTTGAACAACAAAACCAACTAAACTTGTTAGAAAATATCGCATGAACAAACTTGTTGAGACCAATTATGAGCTCGAGTTCTGCAGCTAAAGTTAAGGAACTGTCAGAAGAAAATTCTAGGTACTGAATGGATATCTGAAGCATAAGACATATACAAATAGAAGCACAGAGTAGTGGTAAAGTTAAAGGAAATGTAAATGGGTAAAATAATGGCCACTAGACTTGGGAATGAAGTCTAGAAAGAAAAAGGCTGCAAGAAGTAGAACTAAACAGGAATTTCATCCTGTTCCTTTTTTGTGTCAGGTTTTCACAGAAAAGGTGCTTAATTGCTATCTCCCCCTAGCACATTGAGCATTGTATTCTTGGTCCAGCAAGCAGTTGCCAAGGGTCGTTTTTGTAATGCACAAAAAAAATGGCTCCAATTTCATAACTGTCAAATTACAGCACTGACAGCTTTACAGAACCACAGCTTTCCAATTTCACTAACGCCACCCAAGCCTGTTCTGGGACCTGTACTGAAGTGTATGCCAGACAGGCCTTTTGGACACAAACTTTGATTGAGCTGTCTAAAAACAGCTTTTCAAAAAGCTTTCTAGGCTTGATGTGTCTGGAGGTGTTTTGTTACACATGCTGAGACTTAGGCAGAGAAGTGATGTTCTAATTTGACTGGGTCTACAGCTAATATTCTTATGTCTTACTGTTTTTACAGTAGGAAAGCCTTTTCCAGGAATTACTGCCGCTTTGTTACAATTCATTCATTCATTCATTCATTCATTCATTTTCTATACCGCTTAATCCTGTGTTCAGGGTCGCGGGGGACCTGGAGCCTATCCCAG
This sequence comes from Channallabes apus, assembly GCA_030522415.1. Lineage (NCBI taxonomy): Eukaryota > Metazoa > Chordata > Actinopteri > Siluriformes > Clariidae > Channallabes > Channallabes apus. Next base: position 8,410,134 of record CM060125.1, read on the forward strand.
GAGACTTCGGGCACTAGGCGGGGTACACCCTGGACAGGGTTGTTACAATTCAATCCTGGTCAATTAACATTTGGTGTGTTTTTGTTAAAATTATGTTAAAGTACAAAGAAAGAATATATACTACAGTAATTTACCTTTGAAGAATGCATTTGTTTACCCGAGCCAATTTATTGAATTATTTCTGATCAGGATCATTGATGACTTAGTAGAGCGCAGTAATGATCTTTATTGCAGACATAAGGAAATCCTATTATAACCCTGATTAGAATATTTCAGCATTCAATTGTATTAATTGTATACGACACAAATAATAGATCATATAATAGTATATTATTTATAATATCTTATACTGAAACATCTAACTCTACACTTAACTACATCAATCCCAACAAGAAAAAAAAATCTGTCAATAACATAAACAAAATATGTTTCTATTTAGTGTGATGCATCATATACTCTGGCAAATATACTGTACTAAAGTATGACCTGCTGTTAAGCTGTCTATGACACTGTGGAGCTGTGAGTCATTAACACTATGTTCGTCCCACCCTGTAGTAATAAAGGTCAATATAAACCTCACAGACTGTTTTTTTTTCCGTTATACCAGAGCTCCATCTGTTCACAGAGCATGATTAGTCTAAATCTGTTAGATGTGTGAACCAGCTCATATTCAGTGAACTATATAACAAACTTCACTATATAACAAACTTTATTGCTCAACTTCAACTTGATATAAAACTAAAACTATAAAACACTTCTCAGTGTGGGAACTTGCCCGACATTTCGTTTAGTCTAAGATTTAATCTATGGACATTAAACTTGTTTGTTCTTCATATCTGTCTGGTTTTGGACCCCCTGTGATAGACAATGTTCTGCCGTGAGCTAGAATAGATGAGCTTTTCTGGTCATGCATTACCGCAGATATACATGTCACTCAGTGAGACGAGGAGAAATCCCTGCCTGTTTTCAGCTGTCACTGGTCTCAAAACAGAGATTTCATGAATCTTTCATCTTATTTTTAGAAGGAAATACGACGCCTGTACCAAAAGTAATGCAAATGCAGGCCTAATGTTTTATTAACTGAAATTAGTTGTTCAAATTGCACATGGTCTTCCACTGTGCTCCTGAAAGTTTATGGAGATGACAACATTGACGAGAAAGCAATGTGCACAAATGGATGAAGAAGTTTAATGAGGAGGAAGCCAGCATTAAAGACAAACCATGAAGTGGGAGACAATCAAATGCAGAAATCGTGCAAATGCATAACTTGTGATGAAGAAGGGTTTATTGTCATTATACAGTGTATAACGGAATTAGGAGACTACATTGATTTGGAGACTATGTTAAATAGTACCTTTGTACAAAGGCAAGAGCTACTCTACTAAAATGTAAAAAAAATTTTGGAGGTTATGCCCACTTTTGCTTCATTTCGTTACAACCCTCATATATTCCATGTGTGCGAAATATTGTATGAGAGCCAAAATTATCCGCACTCTGGTTATATTAACTTCTGTTAGCCACACTGTCTTATCAGCGCTTTCCGTTCAATTCTGTGCGGGTGCGAGCGTTCATTTGTAACTTTGGTGCGAGCAAAAATGGATGCCAGTACATTACAGTAAGATGCTTATTGAAGAGCTGCAACCTAAATTTCAGATTAAACGCATTTTCATTCAATTAGATTCAACAGCAGTAAAGTTTGCTGCATTTTAAGCACCATACTTCCTTTGGGTTTTTTAAAGTATTAAAATAAAAATTCTGTGTAACTTCTACAGTAGTATTGATTATTCAAAAGTCATGTTCTATACAAAGTAATAATATATTTTTTTATCCCTGCTAATTTCCCGCGACACAGTGCTGCACCAACCACCCATACACTCAAAAGAAGACGACATGATACTGTCGCAAAATGCGAGTGTTTCCATCTTTTTTTTGGCCAAAGCTGTTGCATTTGCTAATTTTATACAATTTAGAGTTATAATAATAAAAAAGATTTAGCAATTCATAATCAAGAACAGGCGGCGCGGTGGTGTAGTGGTTAGCACTGTCGCCTTGCACCTCCAGGGTCTTGGTTCGATTCCCCGGCCAGGCTCGATTCCCGTCTCTGTGTGCATGGAGTTTGCATGTTCTCCCCGTGCTTGGTGGGTTTTCTCCAGGTACTCCGGTTTCCTCCCACAGTCCAAAGACCTGCAGGTTAGGCTAATTGGCGTTCCTAAATTGCCCGTAGTGTGTGATTGGGTGTGTGAGTGTGTGTATGTGTGTCTGCCCTGCGATGGATTGGCACCCTGTCCAGGGTGTACCCCGCCTAGTGCCCGAAGTCTTCTGGGATAGGCTCCAGGTCCCCCGCGACCCTGAACACAGGATTAAGGGGTATAGAAGATGAATGAATGAATGAATAATCAAGAACAGATCCAATGGTTAAATTGATTGAATTAACCAACAAACCAACTGGTCTATCAATAGATTCAATTGCACAGCTTCACTTCACTTAGCAAATACTTCTGTCAAGTTCAAATACTTGCATACAATACTAGGACCTTTACTGCAAAAACAATATGATGCATTTAGCAGACACCCTTATCCAGAGCGACTTACATTTTTATCTCATTATACATCTGAGCAGTTGAGGGTTAAGGGCCTTGCTCAAGGGCCCAACAGTGATGACTTGGTGGTCGTGGGGTTTGAATCTGGGATCTTCCAAAACGTAGTCCAATGGCTTAACCATTTAGTTACCCATGATACAGTACATTCATAGTTTGTGGATGTGTTGAGTGTTTAGCAGGGAACAATCACATCAGTGACATCATATGTCAGATAAATGTTTCTGGTTGGTTTGAAGAGATATCCTTGTAGAATATAGAGTATGTACACACACACACACACACACAGAGGAGTGTTTGCTCTGTTCATAAGGAACAATAAATAAAAACTTTGTACCGACTTTTTGCATAGACAGGTGGTGATCTTAGCAGCTTTACTACAATAACATGGCCATTTTCAATTTTTTTTCATTGCAAGACCTAATTTTGAGAAGCTTTCTCGCAATAATGGTTTTAATTTGTCTGAGACGATGGAAACAGGCTTAAGCCAATTTAAACCTGGCTTTCAATCGTATTAATTTGTGCACACAATCAAGATCCCCAAAGTGAAGTGACTTTCAGGCTAATGTTAGTCAAACCGCAGGTGCACAATTAATCTATTTGTCAATCACCTCCCTGTAATTTGCACTTTTATTAGAAAGATCTTCCATACACCTTGTTAGTAAATCAACTAGTGCTAGTTTGTAGGTGCTCTCGAGCTTTCATATTTTACAGGCAAACCTTTATTAAATCAGGCTCTGGGTCTGCTACAGCCCATTGCACTCGCGAGGTCTAGTTTCACTCTTGACACAATCCTGTAGCTAAAGCTACAAATAAGTTTAAGTCAATACTTATAAAGGTTAGAGCAAAGATATCGCTACAGTAGATATGACGGTGGACTTCCAACGTAAATGAAGTAAACCAATTACAGTGAGTAAATTTTTCTCGAATATTGCTTTCTGTCCACCTTTATTAAAAAAAAAGAAAAGAAAAAAAGAAAAAAGATGGCCTCTAAACCTTAGTGTTTTTTAGTGAAACTGCATTAGATCCACTCAGTGTGAGATTTTGTATAAAATGCTAAGAGCAAAGTAATTATATATAACTAATTAGCTTGGGACGATTTAAAAATTTGGTCTGATTACTCTCATCGATTTCGGATCTCTCCAAATATCCCACAGTCCTAATAGGTAACATAAAATAATAATCAGATAGCCAAAATGACAGGATTTCCACATTACACCCAAATTAATTGAACATGCTCATCTATTTGAGCAACATGCCTATTTTTGCATTCTAATTTGAATGTGTGCGGTGACAATCAGTAGAGATAATTGCACTGACTGCACTCTCGGTTATTACTTTAATCTGGTTTGATTTCCCATCGCCCCCAGTCATATCAACAACAACACAAAACCACAGCAATTACATGAGTTTTTTTTTTTTTGTTGCCCAGACTAATACATGCCATATGACAGGTGAGTCACAACGTGTTGTCCCTTTTTCATAAAGCTGCCAAAGTTCTAACAGGTTTGATGATGTATGATATGCGGGATGCACTCGGCTGTTTTATATGCAAAGAGAAAAGCTAGTTAAGCATCAAAGTGGACGCATATTTTTGTATTATCGATGCGGCACATGTACACGATTAACTAAACCTGCTGTGATACTGGCTCACTCATGGCCATCCATTTGCAAGAAGAGATTAAAGTGCTACAAGAAGAAGGTGGACTAAATCGTGTGTTTAAAAGCCACCTAATGCTTCTCTAGGTATTGCACTGACGGATGATTACATCAGTACGTCTTACTCGACAAGACCAGCTATATAAAAATGGCTTTTTTTTTACTGTGCCTGGTCAGCACTAGGCAAAAACTTTACAAGCCGCTTCTTCCCTAACAAAACTGATAGACAAGCTTCTGACTCGGGTACAGCGCTTTCTAACAGTATCTTGCATGAAAAATAAATAAATAAAAGGTATGGTAAATTTCAGGCTGCATTACTGCTGAATGTGGTACGTGCTACACGTCCCGCAAGCGACACTTCTTGGCGTGGGTACCGTTTTACGGATTCCATGACACCGACTCAAGTAAAAGAGCTGGCTTTAATAGACCAGCTGACAGAGAAACAGCTTCTCGCTAGGTACTTCATGCCGTCTGTCAACGCTGTCATAATGCTAGTGGCGGTACTGACACAATGTAGTCTACAAGAAAGCGAAATCAATTCCAGGAAACTTTTGGCAGGAAGTTTGCTGACCAAACTGCTGGAGCTCAGAATATAATCACCAAGCTCTCACTGAACTACAAGAGCGTGAGCAGGAAGACAAGGAGTTAGGGAGATATCAGCAGATGTTAATGCTGTCCATGTCAGGCGCTATATAGTCCAAGCCTGCTATGATGACTCGCTCACTTTAATGGAACTTCAAATGGCTGTCAAAGACACTAACCAGTTGTGGGGTTTTATTTTTTTATTTTTGTTGTTTGATGAGACGCAGAGTCCCTTCATACTCTTACACTAACTACTTTCGAAGCAAATGAAATTAAAAGGAATTTCATTTTCTCCCCCACTGAACACACATCTCATAAAAAAAAAATAAAAAAAAAGAACGGTTTAAAGTAAAGCAGTAAAGCCCCTATTGCTTCTAAACAAGCACACAATGTTCTCTCTCTGGTGGCCATTTTTTCCATTCTTTCAGGCCACAAGCTGCCTACAAAACATGGGGCAACTGCAAATGTCATAAGAGACTAGTAAGCTAACACTCTCGGATACCAATCTGCATGTAGCGCTGACTGCAAAGAGCAGATGTCAAATATGTGCCCTGGCTCTTTCTCTAATCCTGCCTCCTGAACTGCTCTACATTTCTAATTTCCACACACCTACACATGCGGTGGCACGGCACCAATTACGATTATCCCCATTCGGCTGCTAGTCTTGGTGTAAATGGTCCTAATGATGGTATGTTGACGACAGGGAGAGGCCACTAATAAGAAAGATTCTGAGGGTACGATAGGCGCGGGTATGCTTGTTAGCAAGGTGCAGGGAGCTCTCGGCTTGTTAAATAATGGATGACATGAGACAGCCTCTGGCTGTGAGGACAGCAAGCAGGAGGAGAGGTATGAACGCCTGACAAAGAGCGGCAGCACACACAGGCCTGTTTACCCAGAATCTTGCCCTTGAAATAGAAGGGCGACAGAGCCAGACAGGACCGAGCTTGGGATCTGTGGAAGGACTAGACTCTGTGCTGCATTTCAAGCCGCTTTTCCCGCCCATGAACCAAGGAAGCTGCCTCACTTTTTGACTTTCTTTCTAGGAATAAGTGACATTAAAAGTAAATGCCATTTTCTCTCCTCCACTGTCTGAAATTGAATTAATTTTGTTAGCTACTCAGACATGCATAAATTCTGCTGCCCTACTGTGTTTCCTAATGGCTCCGAGACTTACTGTTGTAAAAGTAAGTTCTGAAAGTTTCATTCCCTTCCATCATTACTGAATGAATGGTTTGGAGATGTCACAATTAGCCTGTATCTTCTAGAAGGAGTGCACTTACGTTCAAACATAAATAGCATTACTTATCTACAGCCTGGATCATGGACATGCAATTGGCCTGAAACTTACTTATATTTTCCAGAGAATTGTTTGGCTCTAACTTCCAATGAAATATTTTCTGTCATACTTCCTTGGCTAACCCTGCGAACAAGACCATTTAGCCCTGAATGAGAAGATGTAAGCCCCTGCCCACTCCCGCGCAAGGTGCTCTATTATTCCCTTTGACGCTGCATGTAAGTGGCAAGCCGATACTTCGCATCCTCATCAATCGAGATGTGCTTTTGTGCCGATGCAAGATAGTGTTTATCCCTACAAGGTTGTCACTTTGAATTAACCAGTTGACATGCTCTGTCAACTAGCCAAACGTACACTGAACAAGTGTGTTTCATTACCAGAGAAGAGACCCAAAGGGAGGACTATTTATCACACTATAGCACCTCACAGATAAGAGCAGATGGCTCCCTTTAACAAGGTGAGGCTGTAGAACTAAATAACTCCACTACCAGAGGAAAACTTCTGTAAATACTGAGCACTGATAAGTCTTGAAACATGTGGTTAAAAAGTAGCATATAAACTGGAAGGCTTGACCAGTTCGGTCAAGTCCGGACTCTTTTTATATACCAATTTACTTGCCAATCTTTAGCAACGAGGAGACAATAAAAGCTAGCATACTGTATATTCCCTCTAAAAACACTTAATGAACACACTTGGAGTAAAGCCTTAAGTTTACATTTAGGCATTTAGCAGACGCTCTTATCCAGAGCGACTTACATTTTTATCTCATTATACATCTGAGCAGTTGAGGGTTAAGGGCCTTGCTCAAGGGCAACTTGGTGGTTGTGGGGTTTGAACCTGGGATCTTCCGAACCGTAGTCCAATGCCTTAACCACTGTGCTACCCCTGGCCCTGTAAGTTCTCATAAGCAAACAGATTGGCTTGCAAGGCTGTTATTGTCAGGGTAAAAGGGGGTGGGGTGGGAGCGGGGCAAACATGTTTTCTTGGACTCCAGGCTACTGATGGTTTTGGCAGTTTCACCAACTTTACTCATGATCCCATAAAGAAAGAGTGAATTTTCAAACAACTGCACCAAAGCTACTCAACAAAATTCCAATAAAATAAAGTACTTTTGTTGAGGAGTTTTGGTAGTAGAATCAGAAGTGCGTTATACTGTGTGCTAGAAAGAACAAGCCGGGGTGAAGCAAAGGTACTGGCCCAGATTAGGGGCTGTCTATCAAACAATCGACACCCACAGAGTGTGAAGTCCAAGATTTTCAGGAAGCACTGGGGTAATTTATTTAAATGGAAGCAGTTAAGCTCACCTTCATCAGCTTCTTACCAGGAGGTCAAAGAAAGAGGAGAAAATGAAAACAACATGAGATGCAGAGTGAAAAAGGAGATGAGGTAAAGAAGAAAGAAATGGGGAGGAAAGACAAAGATATGAAGTGACAAGAAGGGCTTGTTTGGCTTGGTTCAACCCCAGGCTTTGAAATTGGTGTTTCAACATGGCTCTCAACGAGAGACAACAAGACAAGCCAGAAAAGCTAGTTTCCACTCAGTCCTGTCAGATCTAACATTTAAAGTGTGTGGGTAAAAACAGAAAATGAGATAAATGCTGATCAGTCTAGTTTGTGGCAGGTGTTAATTTTCTTCGTTCATTTTTCTAGGTGGAAGCTTGAAATGGCATGGTTCACCAATTCAATGTCACCCATCACAAATGAGCCATGTGCAGAGAAAAAAAAAAGGGATGGAGTGCTTCAAAAGTGGTAATGGAATTCAACCACACAATAAAATCCTGGAATAAACAAGCAGCATAGTACTCAAAAAGTGTGTTCAAAAAGACTTTGTTTAGGACAGTGGTTATGTATTTGTCCTCAAGCATCTGCTATTAATCAAGAAATTTCCAAAAACATGCAATCTCGCAAATGCCTCTCAGTGCTGAATACCTGTGGTTGCTGAATCACAAAAAATTGAGCATGCTCTGCAAAGAGAGTTTGTGCTGGCAGCAGAGGCCAGTGGTTTCTGCTGTGACTTCTCCTTGCCCCTTTCTTTGTCAAGCGAACAAAGATCCAAGGCCTCCACTCATGTTATATTGTTGTAGCTAGTGCACTGTAGAGAGCAACTGCAAATGTTTGTATGAAAAAAAAAAAAAAAAAGAAGTAAGTTTTCGTTCCAAGCAGCTTTACCTCTCAGGGACTTTTGAGCTGTATCTAGATATACAGTATGTAAATAAAACATTCAATATTGCTTTCGTCTTGCAGACGGTAGCGCAAAACACGTTTCACTTTGAGAATCAGTTTAAGAAAAGGACAATGAAGGTGGCGGGTTTACGTTGAGAATGTGGTTAAATAACATGACGGGTAGTTACTAAAGGCGGTTTTACGCAGTGCAATTACAGAAATCTTTAACTAGACTATTACCTGTCACATTGTACGAGACGACACAAACAGAATTCTGTAACAGACTGTGTGAGAGCATGTATTTTTCATGGTAGATTAAAAGTTGAAGATGGTTTCAGCATTCTGCCATTCTGGGTACACAGCAAGGCAGCACAGGTTTATAACTCTGCAGTGCTGTCTGATTCTGCAACTTAACAAAGTGCGTCTTTCCAATGGAGTGTTGGTGGATTCCATACTCGGAGATAGGGGTGGGCGATATAACCAAAATCTTCTATCACGGTAGAAGCAATTTTCTACCTCGATAACGATATATATCACAATATAGCAATTTGTATCTGAAAATGCATAAATAAAAATTCAAACACGAGGTTTGCCGCATTTTTTTACTTTGGCCATATTTGATTGGATGTGTAACAAACCTAATTTGATTTTGTTATATTGTGCTAATGTTAGATGCACCTCACAGGCGCTCGTGAGGTGCATATGTGTTTGTGAGGATTTTGTATGCTCTCGTTTTTATTGTTTAGACACCCGATTGAACCAAATATCTGCGCAGCCCAGTGGACGGCGCAGCGCCGACTATCTGGATAGCGCAGAGATGATCTGGTTTATTTGCGCAGCCCGATGGATCGCGCAGCGCGGACCAACTTGAGCAGCGCTGCTCGAATCACAAACCTGCACGACCCACTGTTTTTTATTTAAAAACAATTTATTTAAAATGTCAGGACTGTTTAATATTATTTCCGCCTTGCCATGCCTGGTTTGTACGTGCGCATCCCAGCGGGGTAAAATGTATTTTAATGGTCGGCGCAGTCTATTTCTATCAGTGGCGCGCAGGTTTGTGATTCGAGCGGCGCGATCAACCGGGTCTGGATATTTGGTCTGCCCACGCCAGCTCAATCGGGTGCCACGGTTTCGTCCCACTTTAGATGTGTTTGGATTCCCATAGAAGTGAATGTGTATTGCGTGGTTACGTAACGTGCAACGTCACGTGATCTCAACCGCGATTAAGACGATAGACCAAAATCTCTATCGGTTGACAAATTTCTACCGGTTAACCGTGTATATCGCCCACCCCTACTCGGAGACATAAAGAAATTTTTCTGACGTTGCCAGAACTTTGACACTCTCTAAGGGGTTTGAAGACCATCATACTCAACTTACGACCAAAGATTTTACCGTACGAAGTATGATCACACCTGCAACACCAAAATTGGGGCAAACATCCTACAACATAAAGCTGACTTAAATCCTGCTGAAAACCTGGGGTGGGGTATTATTGTTAAGTCACTCTCTATATTTGTGTGTTTAGTACTCAAATATATACAGTAAAAATCTATATTCAAATTTAAACCCAGAAGTAGACTAAGCCAAAAGGTGGCTTTTTTGGGGGAGTTTATTTGTTTAGTTAAATATGAACTTTACCACCTCACCACTATTCACCAATCTGAAACATTAAAGAAAGAACCCATTGTTAGAAATGTTGGCACTGTCGGCATGGAGTGTGAATTCTGGCCCTGGCAGTTCCTCAACATCTGTAACATCACTCATTAGATATGTGTTGGACTGTTTTGTTGTTATTTTTACTCCTGCTAGGCTAGGTTGACTTTTTTTCCTGGAATAATTACCTAACAGATTGAATTGTTTCCACCCCGAAATATAATAAAAAAAAAAAATAGTAGCATTATTTAACCTATTTCCACCTTGGCCTAAGGATAAATGAACGAATAATGAAACGCTAAATGCATTCTAAATGATCCCAGACCTTTGGTCACAATTAGATATCCTGTGCTAGATCCTTATTAACAATAAGATATAATAAAATATTTAACTAATCCGTTTAGTAGACGTTATCACATTATTATCGATTACAAATAACATGTTAAATTACATAGCTTTTAACTTAAACAACAATTTCCAATTTTACTGTAATAGTGTGCGTGTGTATTCGGCATCATCCATGTCACAAACATGTCTGTTTAGTTTTGCTGCATTCTTCATAGCCTAATGCTTGAAAGTCCAAATTATGTATGTTAAAAGTATGGTTTTAAAAATATATACTGTACATATCTTGCTTATATTTCTCCTTTTTTTTGGTTTAGCAATCAACGACACGATGACGCCTTGTAGTCTTGTGGTCTAGAGCATGTGCTAATTCCCTTTCGACATACCCCGGCTGCCCTTCCTCTCTCCTACAAGCTAAATTTGCTCCCTTTTCAGGGATATGTGGAGCACTCCCCAATTCCCAAAGCCATTTATTCAACTCTGTGCCTGTCAGGAATTACGCTGGGTCAGAGCCGTTGCCAAGGCAACGCTCTACACCAATTAAAACGAGTATGCATATGGATGACAAGAAACAGAAATATATCGTTTGTGTTGAACCCTTGAATTACCTCATGAGTGAACGCATTTCGACGCCGCCTGTGTACGCTATCTGGAAAGACGACCCGAATACCACGACTCACCCAAAAACTCTGCTTTTACATGCTTGTTTTCGTTTCTTAGTTTATTTCACTTAATCCCAAATCCCTCTGTGCACATGCCAAGCTGTTCGCCTTGCTTTGATCCAAAAAAAAAAAAAAAAAAAGTCTGTTTGTTCAACTAAGTTTATTTCAGAGTCCTATATGTAAAGAGATGAAAAAAGGACATGAATACATGTATTAGGAGACTGGTGCCAAATGCATAAACACTTTTAACTGTTCTTTTAGAAACTGTTCCAAGCAGAAGGTACTGTAAATGCAGCAGTGGATCTCGAGTAGCGTTCTTGCTTCTCTCTAGCTCTTTTTTTTGTCCCTGACAGCTACTCTTTTATCATCTATCACTGCAAGTGGAGAATGAGATGACAGAATTGTTTAATCTGCCAAAGACAAACCAGAACGCAACTGAGAGTACAAAAGAAAAGCAAACCAAGAATATCGGCTGTACAGTGCAACTTAATTGCCCCGTCATGAACAGTCACTGCTGCTGTTGTTTCTTAAAGATTATCACAGACAGTTGAGAGCTTTTAAACTAGGGCAAGCCATGAAATGTATCATTAACTAAACGAACGACTATAAATGGAACAAGTAGAACTTGACAAAATCAGTATTTCAAAGTGATGCCTCTGCAAACACTAATTTGTGTTCCAGAAATACTCTTAAAATATACTTCGAACAAAAACGACACTGTCAAAAAATATTCAACTTGTTTGACTCAATTCCAAAGTCTAAATCTATAACATTTCCTGTCCACTTTCCTATTTAATAGCACCATGTTCTAATTCAGGGGCGTCTAATACAGTACTGTACATCAGTCGCAAATGCTATGCTGCCACATCACTGACAAAAAAACAGTCAGTTTGCTGTTGCTGAGAACTTTGTTATATTCAGCTACAGTACCATACCATCTGCTTAGGTCTCTCCTGGTTGTTGTAGTCCATACCATGTAGAAACCCAGAATACAAGGTGGGCTAATAGAAAACTCCAGTGAGCGCCATGAGTAGGGCTGCAACTAACGATTATTTTGATAATCGATTAGTTGGGCGATTATTTTTTCGATTAATCGGATAACAACCTAAACACTTTAATTTGTTGTTTTGCTTCACCTATAACTATATAAAGCCATAAATCAGGGTATTATTAATGTATACAAGTAAACTTTAAAAAATGCAAAAGCCACATATAGAGTTTAATGAACTTTAATTTTGACATTTAAACCTTATTTTATGATGTAAATCAACATTTTTGTTTTTAACAATAATTGCAGACGGCAAGTTGACAGTATATATATATATATATATATATATATATATATATATATATATATATATATATATATATATATATACTGTATATATAGTTAAAAAAATACACTGACATATTCAGTTATTAAGAGTGACCTCAATTCTCTTAAATTAATTCAGCTTAATAAGAAGAAGAATAGACTTCTCGACTTCGGTTTATACATTATTTATCCTTTTTTTGTTGTCTCAATAATAATAATAATTATATAGACCATTTTGCTATACTACACATTAATCTTATTGTTTTAAAAATTCTCTTAATACAGCAGTATAATATATAATATATAATAATAGAAGTGTTTGCATGCAACGTTTTTTTTATGCCGTATAACCGCGCAGCTGGACAAACGCACGTCACCAAACCCCGTGTGAACACACTCACTGACTCCTGTGTGTAGAAAACCCTCGGCGCTTCATCCGCGCTCACCGGACACTACGAACGGCAGAAAACCGCTCGATTTTAACGCCCGATAAAGAGGCGTTTAATGTAAATTGCTCCCATACCTTGGGGGTCTTGGGGCGCGCTTTTTCCTGCAAACGCTTGTGTAACCTACATTGCGCGAGCGACTGTGTATCTGTGTGTGTATTTGTGCATCTTGTGGTCGCGCTCCTCAGTAACGTGAGCAGCCCAACTAATTGATAACGGCATTCGTTGACAATGAATTTCATTATCGATAATTATCGATTTTATCGATTAATTGGTGCAGCCCTAGTCATGAGAAAGCCTACCAATGCAGTACGTAACAAACGTAGGGCAGTGTAGGATGGAAGGGTGGAAAACTTTTGTTCATCATGTCCTACTCGAGGTACGTTTGCCTGATCTGTCAAACTAGCATTGCTGTTCCAAAGAAAGGACATTTCGAACTGGTCATAGGAACTGACCAATGGGTGACCAAGGGGTAGCTCAGTGTTTAAGGCATTAGACTACGGTTTGGAAGGTCCCAAGTCCCAAACCATAAATCCCACGACCACCAAGTAGTCCCTGTTGGGCCCTTGATCAAAGCCCTTAACCCCCAACTGCTCAGATGTATAATGAGATAAAAATATGTCACTCTGGATAAGGGCATCTGCCAAATGCCTAAAATGTAAATGCAAACTGTGATAGCGACTTCCATGAGAAGAGCAAGGGATCTAAAATCCCATTTAATCGGACAGCAGCCACATCTCACCCAGCTGAATTTAAAAGCAAAGGCAGCCACAGAAGCATCTTTCTGGGTGAGTCATATCATCATTACACATAAGAAGTCCTTTCAAGATGGACAAATGTTAAAGAGGCCTTCGCCTTGCATTGTTCAGCTCTACTTATTTATGCGCCTTTTCCCACATGAAGCTTATTAAGTCCAAATACCGCTCCACCATGACTAATGATCATTTGGATGCCTGCTTAAGACCAGCTACCAGCAACTATTGTCCGGACTATACAACCCTGGCCGACTACATTCAGTGTAAGTCTTTAGAATAAGGAAGGCACCAGGGTATTAAATTGTATTGCGCTTTAAGAGTCCATGCAATATTGCAGGGTACAGTATATATTTATACATATTCAGCAATACTTATTTATTTATTTATTTAATGGTACATCATTTTGAATTGGTTATTTTAAAAGTGCCTCGCAAGTCAAAAAAGTTTGGGACCCCAGTCCTAATCTATTTTATGAGGTTTAGATTATGCGACACATCCACCATATTTCCATTTAAATGGCCTGTTGTTATAGTTAGTCTTACTCCCTGGATCGCTTACAAAGCCGTGCTGTCATAGAAGATTCATCAACACCTTCTGACAAATCAGAATATAAATCAGCAGAAAATAGCGGTTCAAAATGCAAGTCGTTTAGCTTCGGCCATTATGTCTCTTCATTAGCCGCTAAATATTTCATCTCGATGGTGGTCTATAAGAACAAAAAAAAAGAAAGGAAAAAAAATCAAAGCTTTAGTCAAGCAGTGTGAAGGATACGATCTGAAACAGCAAAGCAGGTGCTTCAGTTGTCTCATGGGAGGCCATTTTGTCTATTTACATCTGCTACACGTTATGAATATTCCACAAGGCTTTCATGTTTTATTATCAGAAGATCCTGATCAGAATACAGAACCATCCCCAGCTGCCAGGTTATTCCAGACGACTTCTTAAAATCGGACTGTGTTCAGATTTCATTCAAGCCAACCATTCAAGCAACAACCATATTTTACTGTAATGGTTAGTAACACAGTCAGGGGCAAAGACCAACAAGGATTTCTCTGACCTTCAAACTGACCTAAGACATGACATGTCATAAACAAACTAGTAATTCCTTTGTTGCCACAAAGCCAGGTTGAGCTCTACACAGACTGCCCTGGGAGACCTTATGTGGCCTGTGCAATCCTGAGAAGATTAGCCTGGCACATCACGCACACAAACATGTGGTACAAGCTAGCCATCCACTGAGCCGGGTGGCCTGTCAATCAGCTGCTCACGACGGAGTGACAGAGAGGTTGCTTGCAGCATCTGCTTACTTCTGGGATCAAAAGTGATGCCATTTTTATTTCTGAATGGAATCAATGATAGCCATTATTACCAGTGATGATACTGTAGGACATCCACGCAATAATCAAGCATACTGTCTGCAAATTGCTCAGGTTAACTAAACCACCACAGGCACAAGATATGTTTTTATATTTTTTGAGGAAAAACAAAAGTTTAAATGCACCATAACTATCATCTTTCCACTGCAATGACAAACCATTATTCTCTTCATAACTTTTGTGCATATTACATATTATGTAAAAAAATCTAATAATCTGGGCCTCCGAGTGGCTCGCCCTATCATTGCCCTGGTCCGATTCCCGGATGATGCTGTAACCTCTCACAGCCGGAGGTCTAGAGAAAGCCGAGCTCTCTCAAAGGGGAGAGATGAGATTAATCATCTTTATTAATGCGTATGTGAGCTCACGCAAGCGGAAGGAGCGATCAGTACGAAAAGATGCGGTCGGCTGGAGTAACGTGCTTCGGCCCTCCCGACTGAGTGGTAGTAGTAGCCTTAATGTGGGAGCCCGCTAGTGACGGGAAGGAATTGGACATGACTAAATTAGGGAGAAAATCGGGAAAAAAAAAAAAATCTAATAATCAAACATACTAAGACAAGATATTTCAGGAAACTATTGTATTTAAAAATGGGGTGTTGTGACAGACCCTGAGGCAAAGTCCAGTTACTGCTACCACTAAGTTGAGTGTTTTACTGTATCAGCTGGTTCAAGTGTTTATTCCTTTTATACATGATTATAATCTTTAATGGAATGTCTGTTTAATAAGACCCTATCATCACATTATAACAAATATTCAGCGTGACCAAAAATCTGGATCGTAGTCTGTAAAAGAACTCATAGGCTTTCTGAAGAGCGGTTTTGAAGCTCTGTGGGAACTCTGGTCATCACCGTCGTGGCAGAACCTGAGTTCAATTCTAGTAAATCTATAAATGGGCAAATGTGCAAACTCAGTTACCAAAAACTAGCAAGGTTTGCTTTAGCTATGCCAAACTGCTTAGGTGGCTAAAGTTAATTTATATGGCATTAATTTAATTTATAATTTATTTTGATTGTGATGAACTCATTCATACCCTACACATCGTCTTTGATAAACTACACATGTCAAGTCCTACATTACTTAATGTATGTTAAACTACAGGGATTACAGTTAGCTGGTTACTTAAACTGATGCATACAGTGGTTACCTAATCGGAGCGTTCGTTTTATCGTCGCGGCGCTCGGCGACAGCATTTGGGTTTGTGCGTTTGCTGGCTTTTACCACTGAGTGGCGCTATATAACTACAGACTGACGCCTCATGCCTTGCTTCATTCTCTGCCGGATTAATGAGACGCGCTCCTTTAGAGCTGCACGTAGTAGCCGATAAAATCAAGTGAAACACTGTAGTTGAACGAATTCATAATCACAGTACTAAAATTACAGTACAAATGTAGAATTCAAATTGAATTAAATCTTATTAGGATCAAATTTAAGCACAATAAATGTTCACAATGAACCTTTAGATTTTATCATGTGTAATTAGAAAAGAAGTGTGTAGGGTTTTGTGTCATCTTATTTCTTGTGTTCTTTAAATTTATAGTAAAGAACACAAGACCGCTGCACAACTCGGACACTTAGAGACAACACACCCCAGTCACGTTAATAAGCCACTCGACTTCTTTGAAAGAAAGCTCTAGATAAGTGACGAAGTAAGCCTGTTATAATAATTGCACATGTATTTTATCTGTTTTGAACTTGGTGTTATTTGATCTTATTGGTTTAGAAAGTTATATTTCAATAAATAGTAAACTTGGCCGATTTCGTTATAATTTTGTTGACATGTGGGGCTTGAAAATTCTCCCACCCCCTTAAGTGGGGAATGACAGAAATATGGTCATTTATTTCAGTTAATAAATCTACTATAAATTTTATTTACTCATTATTGTACAGTACATATCAATAGCTCTGGTTCAGATTTTTCATGTTTGTTCTGGAAATTACCATCACTGTTGTATTTACTGCGATGAATGAAAATGTCACTTTGTGCCACCTGGCGGCCATTTTACGAATGACTTAGAAATGCAACTGATTTATTTTGGCCGCTGTCGACGGTAATAACCATTCCAATTGAGTAACCACTGTAGCAATCAGCTAGCGGTTTGAGATCTGCATTGCAGCTGTTATGATGCATAACATATGCTTCATATTAAGGGTTAATGTAATGTTAACTGATGGGTTGCATAAAAAAGTACAAGTACAGTTGTCATGACTTGCAAAACTTGTACAAGGCTGTTAGCATGTTTATTTCTGTAGGGCATGTTAAAATGTGGGTCAATGGAAAATGACTCACTTATGGAGACCTCGTGGTCATTTGATGAATTGCGCATTCTGGCACTTCTCCATTGGACTCAATTTTCAAGACTGGAGGCCACCTTTTGGCATGGAACCATAGTTTCCCCCTCCCCCCTTTTTTTTTTATATATTTTTATAAATTTTAAGTTAGAACAATGAAAAGAATCAGATCTAAAACCACTAATTTTTTTCAAGCCAACACAAAAAGCATCATTGCACTAAAGGAAAATGTGATCTTTTTTTGTAATAGCATCACCATAAGAAGTCCCATTTGCAGTTCGCCACAAGCCATGTGGGGGCCACAGCAAACATGTGGAAGAAGGTGCTCTGGTCAGATGAGACCAAAATGGAACTTTTTGGCCAAAATGCAAAACGCTATGTTCTTAAACATATAAACATGTTCTTAAATCAGTTTTATTTAACGAGTTAAACTTTATTTAACTATTGTCCTTTTATTTTGAGATATTTTACCATTTTATATCACACAAGTGAATAAAAACAGAAATAAATACTCCATGCTGGAGTAGCATCTGTTCGATGCGCTTTTGTGAAAACCCAATATGTGATTTGTGTCCATTGTAGTTTAGGAATTTTAATGGACCTGTAGTGAATGATATAAGAAATGTAATACCTTCTTCTGTTCTGCAGGTTTAATATCTTTTTCATATTTTCATTCTGTCTATGCATATCTCTGGCATTTACACCGAACAATATTTGACAAGGTCTTGCTTATAATGGACATCTGGGACGGTCAATACAATTTCCAGGAAACATGTTCCTGTATATACCCCTAGCAGGATGTGACATGGTGTTTGCTGAAAAATAAACAAACTAGTGTTGTGTCTCAAACTGCCTCCTTATGAACAATTATTCCAGACAGGTGGTGGTTATTAACACTAATTGTTTCCCTTTTATGAAGAGGTTTTTGTATTTTAGTACCTTGCATTTAAAGTGGTATTCGGATACCGCATTGCCGCAGGTCATGAGAACAATTATGAACATGGCGGAAATCTTTATAGAGAAACAGATTTTATTACTTATTCATTCACTCATTGTTTATACCGCTTTATCCTGTAGTAATGATCACGGGGGGAGGGGGATAGGGTGGGAGGGGACGGGGAACGGGGCTGGAGCCTATCCCAGGTGACTTAGGGCATGAGGCGTGGTACACCCTGGGCGGGGTGCCAATGCATCGCACGGTAAGCACATACACCCACACAAGAACATTAATTAGCCTAATCTGCATGTCTTTAGACTGTGGGAGGTAATCGGAGTACCTGGAGAAAACCAACCAAGCATGGGGAGAACAAGCAAACTCAGGCAGGAATTGGATGGCTTTGGTTAAGCACTGTCACCTTGCACCTCCAAGGTCCGAGTTCTATTCCCGGCTAGGTTCGATTCTCGCCTCCCACAGTCCAAAGACATGCAGATTAGGCTAATTAGCATTGTCAAATCACTTTGTGATGGATTGGCATCCTGTCCTGGGTGTACCCCGACTCGTGCCCAAAGTCTCCTCGGATAGTCCCCTCGTGACCCTGTGTACAGGTTAAGGCAGAATAGACAATGAGATGATATATCTAAACAATAATTGACATGGGCAATATTTTTTTGATAAACTATGCAGACCTACAAACATCTATATGAACCATGCTGCTTCCATTGCCACCGCATGTAGATGCAAAGTCAACTGTCAGGTGTAAAACTTGCATAAGACTTTTGTTCCATAATTTTTCTTTTTTTTCAGTACAACTACACTAAGAAAGCTGTTGAAAACTACCGTAGAAGGGGTGTTTAAAATTTCCTTGAAACTATTTGTCACAGTTAGTGGTCATGTACCAAATGTGTGTCATGTGCAGAACTAAACACATCAGAGGATTAGAAAACCAACACATTTCCAACTAATTCAGGATGTTAGGTGAATACTACTCAGCAGTATCTGCTCCGCAGCTTCCTACTAGCTCGTTTACAAATTCTGAAACAAGAAAAAGGTCAGCAAATTGTGTAAAACCTCCTGCAGGGGAAGAGACAAAGAAACGCGAGGATGGCTCTAGCCCAGGTGCAGCTGATTTGTGAGGAACAACCCCACACTCATACAAAACACTTCTGCTGCAATACACTCCGTGCCTCCCCGGACTATCGCTACCATGGCGACAGCACCCTCCCTCTACCGCTCGCTCCCGTCTTCTTGCTCGTAATACTACTATAAATAGGATGCGAGAGGAAAGATTTTTTTTGGGGGAAAAAAAAAAAACAGCTTAATGTGGCAGAAGATGGAGAGACATCTGAGGGTTGTCACAGCCACACAAGGAGCTTTCTGTCTCTCGCTGTCTTTTTCCCGCACACAAACAGAAATAAAAATGCTTTTTTATAACTTCCCCATATTTTCATGTGTGGTATGTTTCACAATTCCATTGTATCATAATACGCCTTTGAAATTATGGGTCTGTGGAGTGAGAAATTGCTACCAGAAGGCGAAATAAAACATACAGTGGAGTTAACAAAATATGCCACAAAAAGTCAAGTCCAGGCCAAATGATGCGAGTGAAAGTGTGACCAAGAATAACCCTGGGAAAAAAAAAGAAAAAAAAAAGACTACACTCAGCCACGCTTAGTATCTCTCTTGCTCAGCAAGATGTAAAAAGTCCAAGATAACGCAACGGAGGTAAGTTCAATTCTATGACATTTCCTTTCATGAATAATCCATGAGGCAACTTCTAAGTGCTACAAGACATCCAGACTGCTCTGAAGGCCAAGATTAAGTGATGGCAATCTAGTAAGGACATGCCACTTCTCTGGGTTAAAGTCAAGGACCAACTTCATTGAATTATCTCAAAATATCAGCTTTGGGTATGTGTGAGATAGGTTGCTTCTTAACATCAGGCATGGTAGAGGAGAAGAAAAACGGCATTTAATAACAAGCAAGAGGAGAAGAAAAAAGAGAAGGAAAGAAGCTTTATTTTCCCTTTCACCTGACATCAAAGCAAGCTTGTCCTGCATCACGAGCCAGCCCTGGAAAACAACTACTGTACATACGGGAGAGTGGAATATCCCGTTTTGGTTGAAACGTTTCACTTGCTGTTGGTTTGGCTCTGATGCTCGTAGTGTGAATTGTTTGTTTGGTACATTTCTTCTTGAATTTTAGGTTAAGGGAATACAATGAAAAGACTCACACACACACACACACACATACAGTACTGTAAAGAGCTCGACAGAGGAGATTAGAGCAGCGGCGAGATCAAGAACAAAGCGCTTTGCCATTTTGCTCTCCTCACATTCTCTTCTTATCTCGTTTTTTTTTCAACTTGCATAAAATGAACTCCTTGCTTTGTTTCATCCCATAAAGCCAGAAGGAGAAAGAAAAGTAACAACCATGTAAAATATCAGAGCCGAACCCAAGATAAAAGACGCCTTTATGGTTATTTTATGGCTACATTTTAGCATTTGGCTAGAGCCGACAGGGGCTAATTTGGCGAAAGCTGCGAACCGTTTCGCTTCGTGTTATATACGCATTCCCGACACCGTGCATGCATTAAACTGATGAATGCACCTGAATATTTAATAGCAGGGACTCCGGAGACTGAGTACTGTATTCCATCCCATTAAGAAATCAACAGCTATTTTCCAGAAAAATATCCATCTCGCTATTTATGCGAGCAGGCATTACAAACCAACAACAGGTTCTCATTCATCATCGTTTTAAACTGATTGAAGGAAAAGAATAAAAGGAGTCACGAATCACTGGCATACATCTTGTAGTCACTGGTGTGGAACCCTGTTTTTTTTTTTTTTTTTTCGTGTCCCGAGTGAGATCGACACTTCCACCGGTTCTTGCAATGCTCATTAGTATGATTAAAGAAGCATGAATTGTGTTCAGTTAAACGTTCTTACCTTTAAGCAGGCAGAAGATGGAGGAACGGGCATCAGCCGAGCATTTGAGGAGCAAAGGACAAAGAGAGAGAGAGAGAGAGAGAGAGAGAGAGAGAGAAAATAAATTACCATGTAGTATACGAGTGGCAGATCCATAAAGTACAGTCAGCACCAATATTAATTATCATAATATAATCTATTACTATATGTTTTAACTGATTTCTGATTCATACAGTTCAACACACTTATCACCACAATGTTGATAGAATGATTAGGAGAATTAAAACTAGGTGTCCCACCCCAGGAAACGAGAACACTTACAGTATAAACACTTATGTCAACTTAAACTGACATAAGTACGATATAAACATAAATAATGGTTAAAGAGTTTGTAGCAATAATTGAAGGTTACTGTAGCTGGAAATAAGCTGATCAGCTTTAATGTAATCAGTGATATTATAATTTCAAGTTGAAGCCCACTTTCTGACTTTCTGTATGTCAGAACTCTCTGCCTAACTTATTAATATGAAAAAAAAACTTTTTTGTAAGGTTGAGTATCTAGCGTCTTGCTCATGCTAAGTTGTACTTCTTTTAGCGTCAGCCAAATACACTCAGTATTTGGTAATCAGAAAGTGAATCGCGCATAAGAATTTGAAAAGTAGATTGGATAAAGATTACATATTCTCTTAAAATGACTCCAGCTTGTTAAAATTCACTTATACCACTTCAGCACTGTTTGTGGGGAAACAGTGGGGAAAATATGAACTAATTCCAGGAAATTATTCAGTTTCACTTTTCTACCCACCCCGGCAATTTATAATCTGGCACACAACTGTTCATAACTTCCGTTCTACTCAATATTTTCATTTCATTTATCGTGCAGGTTTAACTTCAGGCAAAAACCTAAGGACTGGCAAAATTTCATTGAATTCTATCCAGCCAGTTTTGTGTGATGCTCTGACAAATTCTGTCTGGACAGACATACAGACAGAGACAGACGGACAGACATATAGACATACAGACAGACCATTTTCTGAGGTTCCTTCAATGTATACAGTAAAACAAGTTTTGACCAATGTACAGACAAAACCTTTGTTTTATTTGTATGAATGAATACTTTTCAGTTATATCACTAATCAACTAACTTCACCTGTGATTGACAGGTATCTGTTTACTCTACCTGTTTTTCTTACTTCAAGAGCACAACTGATTCTGCTCTCCTGACCATACAGTAGGTGATTGTGAGAAGGCAAACAGTTTAAAGAGCTAGTTTTTTTTTTATTTCTTATATAAACCTGTGCACCTCTTTATTAATTATTAATGATATTCTTGCAAATAATAACAGATTGCAGATTGAGGATCAGATATGTAAATGTATCATTATAACTGTGTCTTAGGCTTTTATGCTCTCTGAGGATGCTGGTAATTGGATCAGTGGTGAAAAATGAATTACATCATCGCTTGGTGGGCTTGAAGGGGGGGGGGGGGGGGGGATAGGGTCGCCAGGACAAATTGCCATGTTGGTTTAAAAAAAAAAAAAAAAAAAAACACACACACACACACACACACACACACAGATTTATAGGTGTTACCAATCACTAATAATACTGAACTTTTTAGCTAAAAAATATCACTAATTCTCTAAATTCATGTCACTATACTGTATGAGTTTAATTATATTTATAAAACCATATATGGAAACTGCCACTATAGAAATAAGAACAAAGAAGAACAAGTCCATTAATATAACCATGTGATTTTCCACCAGAACTTCTGTCAGCTTTGGTGTTATACAGTAGGGCTAATCACTGCTTTGTTAACAAGTAAAATTAAGACTTCAACAACACTGTTGTAAAAAACAAGTCCCACCACACACACTACCTACTGTTTAAATGTTTCCAATAGAGCAGCGGTAGACATTTGGAGAGACACCCACCCATACTAAATGATCCTGATCAGCTTTGTCTCCTACACAATCTGACGTAACACTCTGTCAGGTTTATCTCAGGTAGCATAATATTTCATCTCTTCAACACTATACCTGACCAAGAAGAACTGCTCAGTTACCCAGAGAACAGAAAAGCAAAGCCTGTAATCCAACCAAAAGCCAATTTAGCACGATGTAATCCATGCATGGACAGGATATGCAGAGAGAATTAGCAGCAAACGACTGCTACATATCAACTTATCAGAATCTCTAGGCAGTGTCTGCTAATTCCAACACTGGCATGCGGCATCTCATTAGAAGACATGCTCTCTGCTGAGCTGAAGGGAGATGTTGCTTAAGGATCTGCTTGGGAAGATAGGGAAATGGTCTCAGGACAGTAACATGGATACACAGATGAAACAGTGAAGATAATCCTACGCATGCTTTTCAGAGAAAAACCGAGTGATGCTTTGTTGTTCTGGTGTAGAATTTTACTTCCACCTTTCTGTGATCCTGTAAGATTGCTAACAGTTTCAGCCTGGGCTTTTTGATCAATAATATAAACATGTTTGTTTCAGCTGCTCCCATCAAGGGTTCGCCATAGTTAACCATCCGATTTGCACACAACTTGGCATAGGTTTTACACCAGATACCCCTCCTGATACAATCCTCCCACTATTTCTGGGCTTGAGATCAGCACTGCATGCAGTGGCTGAGTAGATTAGGGTGTGGAAACCCACCACTGGCGAGGCTCAATCCGGAGTACCCAGAGAAAACCCACCAAGCACGGGGAGAACATGCTAACTCCATGCACACAGAGACGGGGATCGAGCCTGGTCGGGCATAGTGGCATGGTTGTTGGTGCCAGACGGGCCGGTTTGAGTTTTTCACAATCTGCTCAGTTACAGTTAAATGCCACGGCGTACCTGGGGATTGTTTCTGACCATGTCCATCCCTTTATGACCACCTTGTACCCATCCTCTGGTGGCTACTTCCAGCAGGATAATGCACCATGTCACAAAGCTCGAATCATTTCAAATTGGTTTCTTGAACATGACAATGAGTTCACTGTACTAAAATGGCCCCCACAGTCACCAGATCTCAACCCAATAGAGCATCTTTGGGATGTGGTGGAACGGGAGCTTCGTGCCCTGGATGTGCATCCCACAAATCTCCATCAACTGCAAGATGCTATCCTATCAATATGGGCCAACATTTCTAAAGAATGCTTTCAGCACCTTGTTGAATCAATGCCACGTAGAATTAAGGCAGTTCTGAAGGCGAAAGGGGGTCAAACACCGTATTAGTATGGTGTTTCTAATAGGGCTGCACGATATATCGAAAAATTATCGTTATCGCGATAATGGTATACACGATATCCGTATCGCAAAGAGTTGCAATAAATTAAATTTATGTGACAAGCATTTGTGTGTCCAAATTTGACCGATCAGATGGGCCCTTACTATCTTTATACCCGCTTATATCTTTATACTTATATCATTATACTTAATTCTGTCACGAACTAACCCGGGATGATCAGAAGACTTAGCGATTAGCGGTTAGCCCTTTGTATCGTGCAAGCGCGGAAGCAAGCGAGTAGGCAGGATAACCACACGAATTAGTTTAAGGACTCTAACAGACGAGGAGCAAGGGAAAAACACAAATTTAACCTGCAAACTATAAACACACACTCGAATCAGAAAGTGAACACAAGAAAGCGAATACTCACGACATGGGCGAACTCAATGACTGAGCGATGTGCCGTGGTTTGTTTACTCCACTTATACTTCCTGCTTCGCGACCGCATTACTTCCGGGTCCTAGTGCCGGTCGCGGAGCGAGTGTGTGTGACAAATAGTATTTTTTAATTTAATTTTTGTTTAATAATATTTATAAAAAAAATAAAATAAAAAAAAAGGCAAGCCGAAGGAAATATTGTGTTTAAAAGATACTCTTGTTTTAAGACACTATTGATGAGTGTATGGTTACGTAAATAAAAAGTAATGTTTGAAAGTAATTCATATTGTGTTGGCAGGTTTATAGTAACAGCAAACCAGAAGTCAGAATATCTGCTGAGGGTTTTAAGTCATTCATAGTGTTTTGAAGTCTAAATATTTGCAACTTCCTTGACATATAGTTTCTTTTTAGCCTGAATTAGATTTAATTACATCAGACGAATATCTATTACCTGTTCATATTTTAGTATGATCATTACATATAAATAAATAATAAAAAAAATAGGCAATAATAATAATAAAAAATGCATTTCTCTAGGGAAATGTTATATCGCAAGAAATATCGTTATCGCAGTATTCAACAACATATAGCATATCGCATATTTTCCTAATATCGTGCAGCCCTAGTTCCTAGGTGAGTGTATGTTGCCACAGAATAAGAAAATGGCATGTGGTCCACATGAGTCCAGATTGACCCTCTTCCAGAGTGATCAGGGTAATAAAAAGGGAAACGCAGGAAGCGAATGCACCCATCATGCATATTGCCCAGTAGATAAGCATCTGGAAGCAATGTTATGATCTGGGGTCACTTCAGTTGGTTAGGTCTAGCCTCAGCAATGTTATTTGGGAATCTGATTTTACTGAGTGACGAGGATATCACTTTAATGGATTTTTTTTTCTTCTAGGACTCAAACTGTGCAGGAGTGGTTCTGAGAGCAAGAGGCGTCCATTTATGGCGTTCACATTGCACGCCATAATTAAAGCTAAAGGGGGTCAAATGAACAATTAGAGTGGCACGGTCTCTAATACTTTTCATGCCATCCCCACCAAAAGAGAGCACAGCCAATCTGCTCTCAACATATCGTCCTACAGATGGCTGTCGCATTACCGGGAAATTGAACTCCAGAACAAATTACTTATTGCTGCTATGTTGGAAGCCTAATAAAATGAATTGTTCAGAATTTTTACATATTTATAGTATACAAAGTATACATAGCACTATCACCTTTCACCTCCAGGGTGGGGGGGTTGAATGTTGCCAGTGTGTGAGAAGTTTGCATGGTCTCCATGGTGTCTTTCCACAACCCAAAGACATGTGGTGTAGGCTGATTGGCATTTCCAGATTACCTGTAGTGCGTTTATGGTGTGTGCTTGGGTCCTGCAATGATTTGGCACCTTATACATGGAGTACACTGCACTGTGTACCAAAAATAAGCACTTAGAAACGCTTTGCCACTCAGGTTGAGCACAAACATACATAAAACAAACCATTTTCACTAATCATCCCAGATCTTTGGACACCCGTGTATAGGGTTTTTGGAAAACTACACTTTAATTTATTATAAGGCTTACATTATGTTAAGTATTCATGTCCTTGTAAATTAGCGTTACCATAGAAATGACAACATATTAGAACAAGAACTGTACATTTAATATGAACCTTGCAGCTACAATCATTAGATCAGCAGTGCTGCGGACTAAAATATGACAATACCTTACTGAATATTGTTGGTATTATTAATTGCCAGTGCTTTTGTAGTTCCTTACTGTAAAAATTATACGATTGGATGTGTTATCGTCAAGTATAAAGTATAAATTAAACAAAATGTAGGAAATGTTTTATTAATTAACTTATAATGCAAGTGCAAAAAAAGGAAATAAAGAATCCCGTGGCCATGTTAAAATTAATCATGTGCAGAAAACATTAAAAAAAGATCCTTTTTGTAGCCTCTCCAGGGTTCTGTAATGTCTTTCTCCGAAAAATCGACAAATCTCTGTGCAAAAGATTCGTCATTAAAATCTGGCGCACACAAAAAAAAGGCTTATGGCCAATCAAAGTGCACAGTGAGAAACGAGACTTGGGATCAGAAATGAGAACTAATGGAATGGAAAAGATTATAACAAGATTTTACATTGGAGCTAGTGCATTGCTTATTTGGATGAAATCTCATGTTGGTTAGAAAGAAACAGAGACAACGCGGTGGAAAAAAGAGCACGATAAAAAGCTCTATTTGTTGTTAATGGTAAGTTTTACTGTAAAGCTCACTATAAAGTCTATAGCCAGTAGCATGAACTGACCTTGACTCCTCAACATCAGAATGCCAGTGGGTTGCCAGGCTGGTGTGGAGTGTACAGTAGGAAAGTAATACATCTTTCTACATGACAGATCGCATATTCACCCGATGGTGGAGCGAGATATCGATTTCTTTGCGATCGAAAAAAAAAAAGAAAAAAAACATCAATTGGACTTAATGTGTATCTGGCCAACTGTAACCTTCATCGTCTTCACAGTTGTATACCATTATAGCCACAAAATGATGCAGAATCAATATTAGGGGTTTTTTGTGCAAGCGCTTTGATTTCTGGAATTGTTTAAACACTACTGTGCACATGACCCCACCTGGGGAGGACCCAAGCAGAACAGACTTCATGGATTATGATTATAAAAGCTTTTATATCCCGTGAACAAGTACGCTTTGTGGAGAAAAAAAAACAATGCCTAGCCCTCCACAATAGAAAACCAGAAAAACTAATAGAGAAGACTCAACCAAATTGCGTTTAAAAAAAGTACAGTACCTCGTATTCTCTCCATGGCAAACTGCTGTCACTTCAGTATGTATTCTTTCTAAGTTCCATGGCCTTAGAATATTCTCAGATAATATTAACTAACCCTACTGAAAAATAACAACTTCAGGACAAGCCAAATCCATTCCTGCCAGCACATATAATTACAGTAGCTTGCTTTAACATCAGTGAATCAATCAGGAACCACATGACAGCACATGCTCCCTATAATTAATATAAGATCAGATTGTTCTGTCATAGAGCATTAAGCTCAGCTGGCCGCTCTAACATATGTAATGCACGTGGAAAGTAAATGAAAAGAAAGAGAGTAGATTTATCACTTTCTCGTGTAACAGGAACTGAAATATATTTTAGTATCCCGTGTGAGTAGTAGGACCGAGGAAGCATGACATGAGGACAGGGAAAGGAAACCAGACAATACGTGTGCAAGACAGTGCAAATGAAGTGCTGAGTGAATCTGTTAGTCCAGATGTTGAATTAATCATCTTTACCACTCGCATGGAGGAGCTTGCAAGTCATAATATCCTGAATTATTCATATCCCCAAGCTGGAGTAATTTCTCTCTGAATTATTGAATTCAGCAATTCAAAGACTTACTGGATTATTGGCCTTTTTAACGCTGCTCTGCCTACTTTGAAGAAATTCCAGCCTCCCTCATTGACTGGTTCGGAGTCACCTTGACAGCGGAATGTAAATCTAAGTGAGAATTGGACTAAAGGGAGGAGGCTGAGCGAATCTAATCTATATGCAGTGCTTTCAAAGTCCATTTAGTCATTTATTGCTTCATCATGGCTGGATCAAAAGCAGGAATACACCATGGATAGGAAACCTGTCCCAATACCATACACATATTTGTGGCACTCACTCACACTTAGGGAAAGTTTAGACTAGCCAGTTCACATTTCAGCAGGCTTTTCCAAGATGGGAGGAAACCCGAGAACGTGTGAGAACCTCACATGGACACAAGGGAGAACATTACAGACAGTAACCTGCACTCAAGAAAAAAACAGGTGTTGTGGGGCTGTGGGATGCTGTGCCAGCCTTCTTTGAAACTGTAGTTTGTAATGTTTAATGTTGAGTTGTAAATCACGATAGCATCATGTACTGTATCACAGAATTTCCATAATATTGTTGTCCTTTCAGCTGCTCCCATTAAGGCGTCGCAGCCAACATTTCAGCAGACCATCAGATCCGCATAAAGCTTGGCACAGGATGTTTAAATTGGATGCCCTTCACGATGCAATCCTCATATTCTATCCAGGCTTGGGACTGGCACTAAGTATGCCCTGCAACCAGTGGCTGGAAATCAAACCCCAGGCCTTCCACAAGGCAAGCAAGAAGCTACCACCGATCCACCAATGCTCACATAGGATTTCCATAATATATATATATATATATTTTAATGAAATGGAAATATTATCTTCCCCAGATCTGGCTCTTTTATTTCTTTCTCATCTGGTTTTAAATTTCTTTGACATTTTTCAGTACAGGGCATATGTGGTTTTGACCATAACGGATTTGGGACGGGAAAGTATGCGTTGATAAGCCAATAAAGAACACGCCAGTATAATCATCACTCAGAAATTTTTACAAGGGGCATTCAAGTCACACTGCGACCTGTGATGACTTTTCTTGTGAACGAAGGTGTAAAACTGATTGACATTTACAGAAGACTTCAGGCATAGTATAGTGATGAAACTCTGAGCTGCAGTAAAACATTTGGGTAGTGCAAAGTAAAGGCCATACGTCCGTGAAAGACAAGGTTCAAGGAGGTTTGGGGCCCACTGTAGCCATTCCCGCGAACTTTGCAGAAGCGGCAACTTGCAGAAGAGACGCATCTGTCTGTGGGAACTGATTCATGAACGCACAATCATTCATGAACACCACTTGCACATTACAGGAACTTGGCTGGGAGTTATTGCCACAACCTCGTATAGTCCTGATGTCGCTCCTTGCGGCATTAAAGGAGCTCCTGGGAGGTCAGGGTTCCAGACATGAAGCAGGCAGTCCAATCATGGCTCCGGAAACCTTGATGTTACCAGGGGATTATTTTGAGAAAGGACTCTCATAACTGTATTCAGTTATTCAGCACTATCAAATGTCCCTGCTTGACTTGAACACTCCTCACATATTTGACCCAAGACAACACCATGCCGCCAATGTGGCTACTTTGCACATAACGTAAATCTATCACACATGATCTAAACTGTTATTTTATTTGGCCGATTTTAGCAGCAAACTTGGACTGGTATTCGATCTGGTATATATAGAAACATAAGATAATTATAAACATTCTGGCCAAGGAACATGTGTTATTTTCCAAACGGGTATATCAGTGTTAGCGTGATTATATAACACTTAAGAGAAGTGTGAAACAGCTTGCAACTGATGGACGCATGGCCCCCTTGAAATATTAAACATCTCCGTTTAGTGGGAAAGCTGGGGGGGGGGGGGGTGGAGCAGGCCAATGTATTACTCTGAAATCCTCATTTTATAGAATCAAAGCACTGGATGAATTCTTCGGCTAATCTATGCTGCGTTTCTGTTCCCCTGAAGCGAGGTTCTCCAGCATCACTGACTGGATGGAGCCTCTGAGTCTTGACCAAAATCAGTCAATTTGCACAAAAATTCTATTGCATTTGCATTGGAAGAACCTACCGTATTGTAAAAGAATAACAGAAAAACAGAAAAAAACAAATAGTGAAAATCTTTCTGGAGACAAGCTAGCAAAAATGCCAATTAGAAACGTCAATATTCTGTCACTTTTGACTAGTGAGTGATGGCACATTTGCTTAGTGTTAATTAGACTGCAGTTGCACATCACTTATTTAATAATTTTTTAGTTTTTTGGGCTCTTCCTAGTATCCTACATCTTTCAGGCCTATAATTAATTAATCAGTGCGATTAGAAACAGCAGGCTACCTTCCTATCCTGCCAATTAGATTTCTATCTCCCAAATGCATCTCATCAGCTACAGGTGAGACGGTGCAGTTATCTGTCTCCCTTTCTTCACGTCACCACAATCTGCATCCCGGACTAATGCAAGACCTGATGTCCTTAGTAATCCAGTTCCAGCAGTAACAGAATTAAACACTGTTGAATACAGCTGGGTGAGATACAGTGCTCCAATCTGAGATGGCAGGCATCATGGTGAGGTAGTTGCTAGGAGTACCTCAGCTGCCGGTGCCTCGGCCCCCTTTTTTTTTTTCACTTGTGTCTTTATGCTGAGTGCTTCTTTCTGCCGTGTGCCTGCCACACATAACCACTATCTCATCACTGCCATTCAGCACTGCCTGGGGTACAGACTGATTTTCAAGGCTTGATATCTGCCGCTAGTGTTGAGCCTGGAGTTCTTAAATGTAGACCAACATTGTTCACTTAAATTACCACCTGGAGATGGATGAAAAGGCGAGGGGGAAAATACCGTGCTCATTACACTGTGGGAGCGTTTATTTACGTATTATGTAAAAGTCCCGTTTAGAGAGAAGCATCACTGCAAATCAATAGAGATAGATGTCAATCCTAGACCATCATGTGTCCCTCACATTCAGGTAATCTCGACCCACCTCCACACCTATGGGAGATTTTCGAGTGAAGTGTTATAGTACACAGCACACTCCTTGGAAATCGGTGTTCATTTCTACTTTAAGGTTCAAGTAACTCAAAGCAATGAGTCTGTTTTGGAAGTTTGTATTGTTTCAACTCCTTACTAACACAATTTATGGAATGGTGTATCTTTAATATGAAGATATAGATTATTTTAAAAAGATTACCAGTAGTAACGAAAAATTTAATCACCACCTTTCCCACGTGTATCAGTAAGCATCTATGAATAAACTCATATATTTTAATAATCATGAAGAATAATTTCCAAAAATTAGGCAAAAATCGTTAAATATCAACCTTCTTTTGCAGCAAACATGCCTGTCGGACTGACATTTCAATTGACCACACACACTACAGTATATTCCATATCCTGTCAGCAAATATACGAGGCTATAATTTACTTGCCACTAACCACTTACAGCACCATCTATAAAAACACAATGTCATGAACTCTTTTTAATGCAGAGAATATATACTGCGGTAAAGACATTAGTGTGACCATTTGGCGTTTGGAGACCGAGACGCAACTGATATATGCAAACAGGCTGGATGGTTGAAGAATTCATCACAAGGCCTTTTTCAAGTAACTACCTGTTTAGTTTTTGTTAACCTGTCCCGACTGTAGTCCTGTTCTTAGCTGGGCCTCAATGATCAACACCTTGTGTGTTCTGGGAAGCGGGATATGTGGTTATTTGACAAGTCCTCCTGTCAGCTCGAAACAGTCGGGTCATTCTAATCGTATCAACAAGACATTTCTTTTCTCAGTCTTCAGAACTGTAGCTGTGTGAGTTTTGTAATTTGCACCATTCAATGTTAACTAAAGAATGATGTGCATAAAAACAGAACATCTACTGTTTCTGAAATACAAAGAGCAGAGATTGAGAGCCAGAGAGAGTGAGAGAGAGAGAACGAGCGAGCGAGAGAGAAAGTGTCAGAACACACATTGCTAAAACCCCTTACCATACTACAGCACATCTACTGTACCAAAGTAAATACCATGGTAGAACTGTACCATAATCGAAAAACCATGGTACAAATAACAGGTACAATTGGACTATCATTGTACATATACCATGGTAAAAATTTCTTGTGGATTACCCGGGGAAAATATGCTACCAGGATGCCCTATGTGAAGAAGGTGTACTGGCAGGGGCATTGTACAGTAAGTGCCTGATCAATGTGGTACTGGAAACCCAGAGTCCTGGCAATCATTTGAATGTTACTTTCACAAGTACCATCCGGATTGTTCCTGCCCAAGTACACCACTTCATGGCAGAAATGTTCCTCAATGGCAGGGCAAAGAATTTCAGGAATGGTTTGAGAAAGTTCCAAAATGCAGCTCAATATAGGAAATGAACCGTCAACACTTAAAGAGATCTTTGGAAGGCTAAGGGTTCTGGATGACAAAAGAGGTTCCACTTGCAGCCTATTTTGCTGTAGAGCCCTACAAACACTCTTTGATGGTTAGTCCAAAGAAACAAAAATGAAGGACCATTTGAGTGCTACTGTAGATCCAACCTTTTTCATAATTTCCCCCCGTCATCCATTCCCTCCCAACGTCTTACCTGCCATGTCACAATCACTACCAGTATCTTATTACACACATCCTGACCTAGTGACAACCTAATGTGCATTTTATCCATGTTTGTTTTTACATTAATAGATCTGTCATATATGCCATATACTATGTGGTTTCCATCATTATAAATTAACTGTATATGAAAGTGACAAGCTACTGGTTTTAAACAGTAGGTGATTTCGCCGATTTGCCTGACAGCAAGTATTTTAAAATCAACTAAATTACCCTCAAACTGTAAGTACACCCTGAAGTCGTACTGAGGAATTTCCTCATTTCTGAGCCTTTAATTAACGATTGCTACGATCTTACATCAATAATGTTTAGTATGATTTAATGTAAGGCATCAAAGCCATTATGTATGCAATGCGGCCTCTCCACAAGCTGATTGAATTTCTCCTATTCCTCACTTCGGCGATAGTTTAATTCTAATTAGTCGAGCTAAAATCACATTTCAGATCACCTGCTTAAAATTTCTATATATTCCATTGGAACTGAAGTGGATTAAAGCTAATCACACAATCACCATTTAGCCCTCTTAAACCTTTTATATGATACTTGAATATACTTTTTATACTGTCGTTTTATAGTAATATAATTTTTGTGAATTTGAGAAAAAAACATGCATTTGAATGCTAAGTTAATTCTTTTAACTTTTTACCTTTTTTTTTTGGCTGTAAAGTGACTCACATTGGTAACAGCATTAATTAGTAAGCACATAAACTGTTGTAGGCAGCATGGTGGCTTAGTGATTAGCACTGTCGCCTTGCACCTCTAGGGTCCAGGTTCGGCTCCTGGCCAGGTTCGATCACCGCCTCCGTGTGCATAGATTTCGCATGTTCCTCCCGTATTTGGTTGGTTTTCATCGGATACTCCGGTTTCCTCCCACAGCCCAGATTAGGCTAACTGGCCTTACCAAACTCGTAGAGGCCCGTAGTGTGTGATTGAGTGTGTGTGTCTGTGTGCGTACCCTAGATTGGATTGGAACTGCTGTACCAGAAGTTTAACTCTTCCAAACTGCACAAAAGAGTTATACTTCTAAGGATTGTACTTTTCAATAGAATTGAGAAAAGAATAAAAAAGAGTGAAGTTTTTCCTTTCTATGATATTTAGAAAATTGCAATTCATGTGATGTGCAGAATATTCCCAGTGTTTCATACAGAAGAAGTGCGTGTTCCTGTAACCGAGTTGAGTGAACCTTTTTCATAATTTCTAATTGTAATTCATGTAATATAATTGCGATAGGCATGGCAACCCTATCACTGAATCAGTCTTAAGATAATAGCTTTAACATGCGGTTTAAGTGAACCACATGGTAAATTAGAAACCCTTCTGGATTCTGACAAAGGTTTTCGATTCTCACAATTACAGTATAATGCGTTCTCAAAACACCTTACATACTTTATCATTTACCTGACAACTTTTTGTGTGCTAATCCCTGCATGAACTGTATACGCTTAAAGAATGAGAGAGAGAGAATGAACGAGAGCCGAAGAAAGAGAATGCGTATGTTCTTTGATGGAATTTCATAACTTTTCTCTGGCACACATTCCAAGGGACAGGATTCATCTATACCATGTTTTCCGGGTATGAATACTCATCTACACCAATACTGAAACAAATAACCTACCTGTATTTAGCGTTGACCAGTTAGAGGTATCGTTGAACATTTTATTTAGCCCTGTTTAGATATTTCTGGTAAACAATTTAAAATGAATTGCATTAGTTAGCTATCTTGGAGGGTTGCTGAAAATAGAAAAGTTATGTTTCATCAAGAACACCTTCCTGGGTTTAATTTGTCACTAACGTAAAGGTGTCTGGGGCTGATTGCTGCACTCTGCTACTGTGATTGATGTTTAAAATGTTTTAACAGGTTATTTATATTGGAAAGGCTGTAAGGTGCCTTCTCTTGATATTTTTCATAGTTAGCAGTCTGCTTTGTTTTCATAGTCATGATTATAAAATACAGGCTGAGCATGAAGTCCTTCCCTGATTATGTACAATCATCAAGGTATGCTAGATGGATGTTGTTGCATTACATCAATTTACAGACTGTATTAATTCTACAAACATGTGGAATAAACCATATGTTGGTAATTTACACAGAGCATAATATTTCATGCATTTCGGATGCAATGTCCAAAACATGAGAATGAGTATGCGTAAATGAGACAGGAATCGGACAGATATCCGATATCAGTTTCTGTATAGTTGCGTTATTATACAGACGTCTTGTTTTCACCATTTGTGTGCAGTATTGATGTGGTTGCGCTGGAGATATGCTGGGGGAGGCAAATCTCGAAAACAGAACAACAAACGGGGACAGGGCTGACCCAAGTGGAGGTCCGCTTGAGCAGCTATAGTGGACCGCTGCTGACTTGCACATTATTTTTCTTACCGAAGAGAAACAAACCCCATAGCACATTTCAATCACACAGATCATAAAAAAAGAAAATTAAATAATAATAATAATAATTAGTACATGACTGACAACAATGCCATGCTTTGAGTCAGTCAACATCTATTTCAAGTTCGTCTCCTCTACTTGACATTTTTGCATTGTTATATTATATATTTTGGATTGGATATACTGTATTGTTTACCACTGCAGAAATCGCGTACATGGCTCGACATTTTCGCTCGTTATAAACAGCCTTATCCCATCTATGACTCTCAATAAAGCTCTTAGACATTTTAAAGATTGTGATAATGCAGGCAATCCATCACCATAACTACAGAGCAGAAACGTTTTGCTGTAAGGAGCCTGCTTATTCTCACAATAATGCAATAACGCAATAATGAAAGCACTCACCAGGCAGCTTTTCTTCAATATAAGATTATAACCCCAATCAATGAAAACTTAAGAAGTTTCATCATCATCTTAAGCAGTTTCATTCATCATCTTAAGCTTGCTTATTGGTAAGTCATCCCAAAATACTTCTAATTTCCACCAATACACGGTTGCCTATAATGTTTAATGCTGCAAGGTATTTCAGCAACTTTGTCTTATGTTCCTTTTAAAATGCAATAAGGAAAAAATGCAGCTTTTATGCTTAAAACAAAAAGTCGACTCAAACCAATGTCATTTATTATGTTTTTCTTTTTCAGACCTTTGATTCCTTATGGACTGCCTAGGCATCCACATGACACACACATACAGTACACACACATACACAGAGAGTTCTTTTGTTTAAATTCGGAGAAGTAGCTTAACGACTACTGGGATTAGTGCACCGGATATATATATATATATTCCTCAGCTAGTGGTTTTGTTTCCTCAGGCCATAATTTTTGTGATGCATAGAAAAACACATTTTGGTTAATGTTGAAATCATCTAGTTATACTGTATCACCCAAAAGATCAAAGTAGGCTCATGCTAATTTTTTAGCGTACACAAATGTTAAAGCTAGGATTAGAGCAGGGTTAGCGTGTGTTGTAAATTCTAGCCTTTTTTTTTTTAATCTCTGCTTGTCGTGACGTAATTAAATCCATAGCCTTTGTCAGCTTACTTTTCCTTAGATTTTTTTTTTATCTCAAATTACTCCATTCACACCATAACCTTTGTTAGCTTAAGTTGCTCAGTTAAAGTCTGATAGTCTTTGATAGCTCAGCGTGTGCGGTTAGTGCCTCAGCCATCATTGCTTTACCTTGCTCAGTTCATTTTCTCACCTTAACCATCATTAGTTCCATTTTTTCAGTTAGTCCCATAGCACTTGTTAGATAAACTAACACAGTTATCATCCTAATCTTAATTAACACAGCCTCTTTTATTAGTTGGCGCTAAACATAGGAACAAATGAGGAAATTCGAACATGAAAAACAATACAAGAAGAACAAAAATAAATACACCTTTTCACTGTTTTTCAATATTTTGTAGGGACTAGCGAATGTACATGCTGTCTGCTTGCTTTAAAATTCTGTCCTGTAACGTTATTTTCCAAAATTTCACTCAAAATTTTCATACCATAAATATGAAAATGAAATGCCAAACACACTCTGCTTTACTCATCTGCTTTCCCGTGTTAACAGGATACAGATCAGCTCCTCTGGCCAGGCTCCAGCTACCTCCCTGCCCCCTCCATCCCACACACACATACATACACATACACACACGCACGCACACACACACACACACACACACACACACACACACACACACACACACTACTCAAATAAAACATACCCAAATACAACCACAGCCAGATAGATAACATGTTGACACGCGCCAGTATCACAACCATCAAGCCTCCCAGCACTCACACCTGGTGTACACAGGCTCCTTTGGGACAGCTAGTCTGGCTGCAGCTCCCCAAATCCCCTAATCAGTCCTGCTCTACTCAGCCCCAGACAGTGATTTACATCCCTTTGTCTAAAGGTCGACATAATTCTCCATCTTTCCATTGTGTATGTGGCTGGGTAGGGGAAAGGAGGGGCAGCTGGCTCCTTGAAACCTCCAAAGAAAGGTGCAGATTGACGAACTGACATTGTTCGGTACACCTGCTCAGCGAGAGCCAGAGCAGAGAACCGTTTTTCTGTTCTCCACATACGCACCAGTGGTGCATGCAGCAGGCCTAAAAATACCCGCCTTTATTACAGGGATGATTTATCAACATGAGGTATGACATATGCATTAAGCAGCAAATCATATCAGCTCCATCCGCAGCTATTTATAAATGGCTATACCAAATCCCAGCATTCTAACACAAACTTAGTCGTCTGATAGCCAAAAGGCAAAGAAGACCGCAGTGCCTCGTGCCACCCTGATTACAATTAATCTCACTTCGCATTAGTGGCAGATATGGTCGTTAGGGCTACGCCAGTACAAGACTCTTCTACAGCAATTTGCAGACCTCTTGAGAGACGTCGAGTGTCACCAACCACACTAATGAACGCTTTGAAAACAAAGCCCTTTCACTGGGCCCTAGCCCCCCTGGGACATGAAAGCTGATGTCATTGTGCTTATTCGTCCAGACACACACACACACAAAAAAATGCACCATGGCAACCAGGAATATTGTTCTGGTGAAATGGCGGGAGGGTGTTTAAACAAAAGCATTGCCCCCCAAATCCACCTTTTTGCCTATTACATGTAGATAGCCCAAAGTTTGCAGAGCTGACCCTGACATATGCACACAAGTCCTTCAGCGTAATACTATTATAACTGATGCCATCAACCGTAATCCAATCTACAAATGTTATGTTTATCTGGGTATTACCATGAGAGTTTGCGGTAAGGATAATATTATAGAGGGCAAAATTGAATGATGTAATGATTATATGGCTGAAACACCTTGCATTATATGACTGGAACACCGTGAAATGGAAAATAAAGTTGCTAATGGCATCACCTGTTTGGCTCATGTGGGCGTGTCAGGATTACTATATTTGTCACTTGTGGTCATTTCCTGGATGGCATTTATTGTATATAGTTCTTGGGAGAAATTTAGCCCACTTTGGCCTATTTTAATACTGTATTGAAATAATTTGCATTAAAATCTGCTATCTTATAAGGCATATTTATTTGTTCATTCTATCATCATTACCATCATCATCATAATCATTCAGCTTCAGTACTCAGGACCAGGATTATGAATTTATACCTAGTGGCAACTTAATGTAGCCAAGTCACATACAGTATCAACATGTTGGAAATGGGCAGCGGAAGAGAACTTCAAAGTCTGGTTGAATTCCACACAAGAACAACAACTCTATACAATGACCCAAAGGCAGAAACAAACCGGGGATTTTGACGCTGCCCGGTCAACTCATTTTCACTTTAGAATTAGTAAATTACCTACATGCTTACAGAGTATACCTGGCCAAAAATATCAGATTCTCTAAAGTTCCATTCAATGACCTTTAGCTTTAGATTTTAACACACAGTGAGGTGGCCAGTTCAAGTGTGAAAATGATTACTCATGCTCTCAGAACCACTCTTTCACAATACAAGTCCTAATACAAGAATATGCCTATTTATTCACTATATCAGTGAAGAAAAACTTCACTGATGTAATGCACCGGTCATTCAGGTCATCAGCTGACTTCTTTGTATTGCTACATACTGTAAAATTGCTGCTCTGGCCAACTGAAGCAACCCTACATCATAACACTGCCTCAATGCCTATGGGCAAATGTCAATTAGCCTAATCTGCATGTCTCTGGACTGTGGGAGGAAACCCACTAAGCACAGGGAGAACATGCAAACTCCATGTACACAAAGAAGGGAATCGAGCCTGACCATGAATCGAGTCCAGACCCTGGAGGTGCAAGGCGACAGTGCTAATTATTACACCACCGAGACCTATTCGCATTCACTTCTTAGTAATTTGTAGACATTTAGATGGAGGTGTGTGTACAAAAAAAAACATAAGAAAAAATATTTGTCATTTTTCCATCTTCGAATTGGTCAGGTCTTAAGCAAGCAATTTATATTTTTATTCCTTTATGACCTCACATAAGAAGAAACCCCTTTCCCAGCTGTTGCTGACGAGAAGTGCTGATGAAAAGTGAAATAAAGTGTGCTTGAATTATGAACAATGTATTATATGGAAGGGTATTTCAGCTCAAACATTACCATAGACATTTTGAGGGAACTCTGAGATGTTATGGGACCTTTAACTTTTCTTTAATCTAAACTGAACATGATGTTCATAATGACCAATGTAAACAGGATACGAGAGGTCTGACAATCAGACAACAGTACCATATGATTGGTCAGAAAACATACTGGACCTAGTAATCATGTCACTTGTCTATGGTTGCTCTGTCATTTAGCTATCATCAGAATGGCAGCTCTGATTCATGCACTGCCAAAGAGATAAATGGCTGCATGTCTCTTTTGTTCCTTGTGAGTGTGAACCTTGAGTCATAGCTTTTCATCAGTCAAAACCTGAGATCTAATAGGCGTTGACCTTTGATCAGGTTTTGCGTCATTCAAACTTACAGCCTTTATATGCCGTTTTACAATAATAGACAAATGTATATTTACGTTTGCCATGAATGGCTCATACAGTAGGACTGATGTATAGCAAGAACCACATATAATCATTTGTATAGAAACCGGTGGCATATATTTTTTTAAAATTTGCTAAATTACACATACTGTATTATATTTCTTTATGTATCCCATATTCTGCTGGTGCAATTGATAAATGATGCATCTCACACTGATGATACCACTCACCCTGTAATTTCCTCCTTCATGCCCAACAACACCTTTATATTATCTATTTTAACAAGAGAAACTGTCACAAAGCAACTTTGTAAAAATCCCAGGGATGACATTAGCTAGAAAAATATAAGACATAAAGAGGAACCAGACTTATAAGGCCCTGGATAGTGAGATAATACAAGGCTATGAGCAAATCACAGTCTTTATGACTATGACATCAGTTATAGTTTTTGGTCACATGAGCTCGGTAGATAGACTTATACTAGAGCTGCTTCTGGTAGACTGGTCCAAGGACCTTATCTTTGGTTTAAACTCTACTCATTGACTCATATCAGCATATGAAAGGGTCGTTAGGTGTTATTTTGAGGGTAAACAGGTTTAGCTCGAGCACTGCTGTTACTGCAACATATCATCAGAGGTAGAAGGTAATTTAAAGAGAAATAGAGATAGAACGAAAGAGAAAGAGATTATGAAAAAGGTTAACGTGAGCTAATACAATTAATTATCATACTTAATTAAATTTGAAGGTAAGAACTTTTGTACTTTTACTCAAGTTGACATTTAAATCAAAGACCTCTACTTTTACTTGAGTACTACAATATTTGACCTAGGTACTCTCTACGTTCACAAAAGTACAGGATTTCCACTATTGCATACTATCCCCATATTCTCATGGGCAACAATGCTTCCAGCTTCCTTTCTAAATATCTAAACCACACGAGGAGGTTTCAGAAGGAACCACACAACTACAACTGGTGTTACTAAAAGGTATGATCACACCCTATTGCTAGCGTTACTGCTTCCAATGTCCAACAAATGACCTGTTACTATCTACAATAGTAACTGTCCCACATTTTTCATTAACATTTACAATGCATGAATGTGACGCAGTAATACTGTAGATGTTGTTTTGAATTGCCTCCGCCAACCTGCATTAATATCTGCTGTAATAAAACTTCTGGTTTGTTCGAGCCACAATCTAAACGGCAATTTTTCTTGTGGCCATGATTCTGACAAAAGTTGTCATTTTTCAGCATTTGCTACATGGTAGCTTGACAAAACTCCCATCCACTTTCAGCCAAGCTAAAAGGAAGTGAGTATATTTGGCGAAGGATGAAGCCATATATCTTGATCCCTGCGCTGAGCGGGTAATATGTCTCTTTTTAAAAAGTACATTGTTTGTGAGGAACGACTGTTGTTTTTAGCCATGCGATCTGCAGCTCGCGCAGGTGTTTTCCTTTTCTACTTTTGGCTGAAAAACTGGACTTTTTTGGCAATGAGGCAAGGAGCTTTCAAAGTCATGCTGGAAGACTAGTTCTCGGTCATGCTTCAAATCCAATTTTAATTGCAAATACGCTAATGAATGCATTATTACAATGAATAAATAAATGAAATCAAATCCTAATTAAAAACAACTCACAGTATGCATTCTGACAGGCCCAATGTTCTGTCAGTGGAAAGTAACCATTCCCTCCAGACACCTTCTGTTTAGACTACAGACTTCCTAATGGCCTGGACCATTATGGAAAACAAGAGGAGGAAATTCTATTAGTGGATACAATAACCAGACCATTTTGGCTGATCGATTGAGAAGTAAATAGTGGCTGCCATGTTGCTCTACTTATGTAAATGATTCCTTGCGTTGTACACTATGATAGGTTACCCTGGTCAATATGCTCACTGCTCTGTCTTGTGTCTTCCCAGAAAAACACATTTACACCAACTATGCATTCCATCTAAACATAAGGCAGGAGCACGCCAAGGTCCAGTGAAGAATGTCAAGCCTCATTCAACTTCTCTGCAAAAATGACTCCCCAATCGTTTAACTGCCTGAAATGACTCACGGAGGAAATCTGTGACAGCCATGTTTTTTTTCTACTGATCCACATATCCACTCCAGTTTGCTACTTTCCTACTCAGCATTTGTCC
The DNA here is from genome assembly GCA_030522415.1 of Channallabes apus. NCBI lineage: Eukaryota > Metazoa > Chordata > Actinopteri > Siluriformes > Clariidae > Channallabes > Channallabes apus. The sequence continues at coordinate 8,451,893 of CM060125.1, forward strand.
AGTTGTGCTTTCAGACTTGCCATCTCAAATTACAAAAATTGTTTTGTCATATGATCCCTGCATCTTCTACACTAAAATCGTACCATTCCATTTCTCCACCATGATCAGAACTAAATAGCAAAGGCTATTGATTCCTTTGTTACCAGCTAAAACTGAGCTTTGGGCTTTCTGAAATATAACATATGAACCTCTTTTCTGATGGATTTACAGGTTTTCTCATAGACACACAAAGTTTCTGCCAGTTCCGTTCAGTTTTTTTTTCCAATGAAAAATGACTTCTGGGTCTTGCTACAGAGTCCTTGTTTCAACTTAGTGTTTTCCCTCCAGCTAACGTTCCATCTTCACAATGCTATGGTGCAAAAAAAGTGTAGCTCTCTGTGAATCGAAAGCGATTTCTTTTTAGCAGGTGGTGTAGTGATTTTGACAATTTCTAAAGATGTCTGGCTTGGCAAAAGTGAAAATTGATGTTAATGACTTAAAAATTGCATAAAACCCAAGGTGGTTGGAGGATGCTGCAACAGATGACAATAAGCGGAAAGTATTTTAATGGCTTTCTGGTTCTGTTTAAAGTGTCCACATTCTTGCACATTTTATTTTTCTTCCAGGATTTATGCGCTTCAAAACCACTTATTGATACTTAATAAGTACCATTCATTAAAGTATATTTAATGTGAACCGTGTAACCTTAAGCGTAGCAAGTGAATTGATTAATCTTAAGGAAGTTTTCTCTTTAAATACCATGGATGAGAGGCCATTTGAATGCACAGCACTATACACAGACACTCCTTCAGAGCAAGAGATCGTTTAGCATAGGTGGTCCACCTACTGGAATTTCTGGAGGTGGGAGGAAACCTGAGCAAATGTGAAGCTTCGCACATACAGTGACCTGAACTCAAGATTGATCCAGGGACCCTGGAGTTTCTAAGGTGGCAATTCTACCTGCTGTACCACCATGGTGCTGTTACAACCTCATTCATCATTTTGACATGTGTGCCACTGCATATCTCCTGGGTCCAAGGTGTTGAATCTTGATCTCATGATAGAGATGTATGGAATTTTGCATTTTCTCCTCATAACTTTTCTCTCAGTATGCCTGTTTGTTTTGTTTTAACAAATGTTCTTGTAGGGCTTTGGATATCCGAAACAGGTCCTTATGACCACTGAAAAATTGCCGAACTGTTATATTTGAAAAGCGTAAAATATACTCAAGCAGATTCCAGGTATGTTTGTGGAAGAAATTACTGGGTCACAACCGCAAGCTGCTACAGTATATAAGAAACCAGCAGTCAGGAAGTGTGTAAAGACTATGGATCTGCAGATGTTCTGAATAAACTACCAGGACTGCAGCGGGACCGTAGCCAATCTTGTGCCGGATGAAAAATAAATGGACTTGGGGAGCCACACCATTCCTCCACATAAACAAACAGACACCATTTTCCCTTGCTAATCCAGAGTTATGAAGGATTAGTTGATTTAAAAAAAAAATTTTTAGTCTCCTAGATTAACATTCTTTACCATGCCAATCTCACCGGTTTGTTTTTAATTAAACCCAGCTGCTTTCATATACAGTAATTACGACAACTAAAGAATGAAAGAAAAACAAAAGAGTCAGGGAACTGTATTTTAACAGATGGCCGTATTAACTGTGCGCTTTCTCACTCAAGCATAACAAAGCTAAAGTCTGACACAGACAGGAAGATGAAGAAGAAAAAAAAAACGCTTCGCATTCAAACCTAATGACTGTATAGAACAATATGTTGCAAAGCGAAGCGTAAATCTCGTGTCACGTATACAAACAGAGAGCATATTTTGCCGCCATGAATTAAAGTGATGGCTCTGAGATGGGCGAATGAAGACAATGTATTCAGTGCCGTCCTGCTAGGCTGAGCCCAATTTGCACCAGGTTCCCAGGACAGCTCATTTCACCAACATTACGAGGTGATTTTCCATTGTCAGCAACTGCCATCATTCATTTCTATCAACAGAGTGCCTCTGAAAGAGGCTCGAGACTCATTCACATGGGCTAGATGTTCCTGTGGGTCCTCTCTTTCTGGATTTCATGGGCGTTCACAAAGTAGCGGGTTCCAGTAAAGAAAACAAAATCACATTCCATTTAAATGGAAGGGGGCGTCTCATTCAAAATTAAAAGTTGTTCAGCAATATGACCAGCTGACTGCCTCATTAGAATATTAAAGAGGGCAGAATACACTTAATATAGGAAAGACACAAAGAATATGCTTAAAGGCAAAGTACCAAGCCAATAGTGCTAAAAACTATACTACTCTGCTGCCCACCGTTGATAGAAAGGATAAAAATAGAATCTGTGCCAACAAAGCATTTAAATCGACTGGCAGACTGTGGTCCAGATGTGCATCTAGTATTTCATTAGCCTGAACTGAATATTTAAAAAAAAAAATACAGCACAGCTTACAAACATACTGTAGTTATTTTTTTTTAAACACGATCCTCTTAGGTGGCCAATTACATGTATATATGTAAATAATTTAACTAAAGTATGATGATCAGACTAGACATTCCCTACAATAGATGGGGGGGGGGGGGTTCACAGACTTAGATAGATAGATTTAATTTCTTTACCCTCTCTGGTCTGATTAGTGACATGACAGCATAAAAAAAATTATTAAAATGTAATTTTACGATGAACTGAAACTTTTTTTTATTTAGTTTTTACTGTTTTTAGTTTTAAACAGTACATAATAGTTATAAAACACGGTCTCGGGATAAAAGCTAGCATCCCTAATTTTTTTGAAAATGCTCTATGTTCTACTATATAACATCCATTGTTTGCCTTCCTGCAGTTTTCATATCCACTAAGTGCTTTTTCGATGCTGTCAGGTCTAATATTTACACCACCCCTGTATACTGCCCCCTCAAACATTCTTTCTGACATCACCGTTATAACTTTGCCAGATGTTATACACTGCCTTCTTCAAAACCTTTTTAGACATATAGAGTGTACTGGCTATTAGTGCTTTTTTTCTCATGGTTATTTCCATAAGCATTTTTTTGGTTGATTTTAGGCTTTAGGGATACAAACCTTTCTTGGAGTAAATGCCATCTAAATAAGATTAGATTCAACTTTAATGTCCTTGTCCAACGTACATGTACAGAGCAAATGAAATGCATTTGAAAATGCATATGTGCGTGGCATGATTGCAGAGGCGAGCTGGCGGTTCAATAAACTCTTTATTTTTCCTTAAATATAAACAAAAGTAAACAGCTCTTTCCTGAGCACTCCAGAGTCTATTATTTTAATTAATAAACACAACTAAACATCACCAACATAAACCAAATTACAACAACAAAAGCTAGACGCCTGACTGAGCTTCAGTCAGGCTATTTATACTAAAGAAATATAATTATCTTTCCTCGGTTCAGGTGAACGCCTACGTCACCTGACCGAGGTGTAACCTGGGAACTGAAGTTTAAATCATATATACAGAACAGAAAGCAAACTACAGTACAAACAAAAACCAAACGGGCGTCTTGGCGCCCTCTAGGGGTTGACCCTACAGTACCCCCCCTTCTAAAATGCTCCTCCGGAGCATCATTGGAGGCCCCGGACTCCCACCCCAATGTTACACCTTTTTCCTCTTGACTTTGAGGCTGGGTGACAGAGCTGGCCTTGGGCCTGTGATGGCCCTCTGCAGTGGATCGTTGACGGCGATCTTGGCGCCTGGCTGAGGAGCGGGCGCGAAGATCTCGGCGCCTGGCTGGGGAGCGGGCGCGACGATCTCGGCGCCTGGCTGGGGAGCGGGCGCGACGATCTCGGCGCCTGGCTGGGGAGCGGGCGTGGCGATCTCGGTTCCTGGCTGGGGAGCTGGAGCGAAGCTCGACGGCGACGGAGCTGGAGCGTAGCTCGACGGCGGACCTGGAGCGAGGCTCGACGGCGGCGGCGACGGAGCTGGAGCGTAGCTCGGCGGCGGAGCGGGAGCGAGGCTCGACGGCGGCGGCGGAGCTGATGCGGAGCTCGGCGCCGGCACGTCGTCCTCAAAGCCGGGGGGCGGCGGAAGGACAATGCTCTCCAGGCTCCTCAGCGTCTGCAGAGTGGAAGCGAAGCTTGGTGGCTGCAGAGCTGATTTGGAGCTTGGAGACGGCGGCGCCAGCACGCTGTCCTCGACGCTGGAAGGCGGAGGAAGAAACGTGTCCGCCACGCTGCCCAGCCACTGCTGGTATTCCTCCGTGACGAGCACAGGCGGAGGCGGTGGAGGAAACGTGTCCTCGTTGCCATGCACCAGCGGCGCATAGTCCTCCACGTTGAGCTCCGGAGGCGGCGGAAGAGGAAACGCGCCCTCGTCGCCGTGTTGCAACGGCGCATAGTCCTCCACATTAAGCACAGGCGGTGGAGGCGGAGACAGCGGGTTGTCGACGCTGCACAGCCCATGAGTGTCTTCCTCCGCGACGAGTTCAGGCAGTGGCAGCAGGGGGAGCGCGTCGTCCAGATCAGGGAGAGGGAGAACATCCGGGACTACAGCCTGGTTCTCCCGAACCTGGATGAGCAGCTGTTGGAGCTGCAGCACCTGCTCCCGCAGGTCACGAATGCGCTCCTCGTTGTGCTCCACCCACTGCCTGTAGATTCCTCCCGTCTCTCCCCTGGCCGCTACATCTGTCAACGGTGTGCGCCGGATGGTGAGCCTGCAGCCTTCCTAGCTTTGCCTCGCCATTCTCTCTCTGTCTGTCACGCTGTCCTCCAGTGAGTCCGCCGGCTCGATGAGCCCACAGCTTCCCCAGCCTTGCCAAACCTCTGTCTCGCCGTGCTCCTCGCTGTCCTCCAGCAGTTCCGCCAGCTCCGGCAAGATGGTAATGGCGCCCCCCCCCAAAAAATCGTCTAGGAGGGGGGCCTCCGCCATGCCACTTAGACGGTCTAGCTTTCTGTCATGCTTGGGTCTTCTGTGTCGGCGTGTGTGTGCGTGGCATGATTGCAGAGGCGAGCTGGCGATTCAAGAAACTCTTTATTTTTCCTTGAATATAAACAAAAGTAAACAGCTCTTTCCTGAGCACTCCAGAGTCTATTATTTTAATAAATAAACACAACTAAACATCACCAACATAAACCAAATTACAACAACAAAAGCTAGACGCCTGACTGAGCTTCAGTCAGGCTATTTATACTAAAGAAACATAATTATCTTTCCTCGGTTCAGGTGAACGCCTACATCACCTGACCGAGGTGTAACCTGGGAACTGAAGTTTAAATCATACTGTATATACAGAACAGAAAGCAAACTACAAACAAAAACCAAATGGGCGTCTTGGCGCCCTCTAGAAGTTGACCCTTACAATATGATTTTCCAGATTATTACACTTTTTCTGTCCAGCTAGGTTTTAAACTAAGCATGTACTAACTGTGGCGGCGCGGTGGTGTAGTGGTTAGCACTGTCGCCTTGCACCTCCAGGGTCTGGGTTCGATTCCCCGGCCAGGCTCGATTCCCGTCTCTGTGTGCATGGAGTTTGCATGTTCTCCCCGTGCTTGGTGGGTTTCCTCCGGGTACTCCGGTTTCCTCCCACAGTTCAAAGATATGCAGGTTAGGCTAAATGGCGTTCCCAAATTGCCCGTAGTGTGTGAATGGATGGGTGAATGTGTGTATGTGTGTGTGCCCTGCGATGGATTGGCACCCTGTCCAGTGTGTACCCTGCCTTGTGCCCGAAGTCTCCTGGGATAGGCTCCAGGTCCCCCGCGACCCTGATCACAGGATAAAGCGGTATAGAAGATGAATGAATGAATGAATGTACTAACTGTACCCACATTCATGCACAACAAAGCATTCCTGTCTTGTACACTGGAAATGAATGTAGATGAAAACTCTAGGTGTAGAAAGTTAAATCGATGCCTCCTTGACTCATCAGTCCTACATCCTTGAGCTTATGACCTGAAAATCAATCAAAGTCTACCCGCCTTTCACAGCAACGGTACACAGGTGTTTTTTATTGTAGAGAGTGATGTAATTGTAGGACACACAGGTCCCATAAATACAGCAACACAACTGTGCAAGAAGAAAGCAAGACTTCTCAATAACATACGAGAAGGACTTAGAGAATAAACTAACTTTAACTAACGTCTGCACCAACATCAGTAAGTACTACTTAGAGGAGAATTCATAACCTAGGTCTTAAACTAGAAAAATAAATCAATAAATAAATAAAAGTAAGACATATCTCATAAACTGTAATTACTTCTTTAAAAAAATCATGTTTAAAGGCAAAAATTGTTTAGAAGATCTTTTCATTGCTGACGCTGTCGCAAGCACATCTGTAGGCCAGTTTCATATTTCTGTTAAATTCTTTTTTATTCCCATTCACTCTTTTTAATTACCTTTTTTTTTTTTTTTTTTTTACTAAAATGACTTATAATTAAGACACAATGCAACTGAGCAGTTATGTAAAGTATAGAAGGTTATGTGTCTTGTTTAAGGACCCAGTGAGGCTGTGCAGGGGTTTAAACTCACAACCTTTTGATGATGGGTAAAATAAAAGATTTTACAAGTTATTCCTCTAAGATTCCTCTAAACATTCAAGATTTAAACACAGCACGGAAACATCATTATGGGCATAACAACTATGTTCAGGTTTAATTTAACTGTTCTTAAAGTTAATAAAAAGACAATAAAATGACACTACTCTCGAACATACCCAATTTTGCTGTGCGGGACCAGTAAGCATATTTTGAGTAGATACTGTATGATTATAAATAATACTAAAGTACATGCCTTTGCCTCCATCTGAAATGTATAACTTCTGAAAACCCCATTTCTGAAGAATTGAGAAGGATTTTTATAGACTTTGCACACTTATTATTCATCACATCTCATGAAATTTCTAGCAAGACTCGACAGGCTCAGCATAAAATAATGTGTATTAACACAGACAGCTGTGTTAATGCATTCCTTACCTTAAAATAAACTTAAAGTCAACTCATAAATAACCTGGCATTAATAGAACAGCATGTCCAGATACCAGATATTATGGTAGAATTATCTGTTATGGTGCTGTTTAAACTGGGGTATTAATGCAAATACTGTACAGTACGTACTGTATGTCTGAACAATACAGTACGTTATGTACCATGTCATAATTCTATTAAAGAATTCTTCAATCTAATCAAACCCATTTGTTATAATATTGCCATATAATAATTGCCATTTATCATTATGTTTATTTATATGATCATTAATGTTTGATTTTGTAGCGTAATACAATAACTTAAGCCACTTTCAAGCACCGCCGCACACGTGAATAATACAGTGGCTTTATTTCTCAATCCCTCACTTAGGAAACATCTTGAACCGACAGCAAATATAAAAAAAATCACACTATCAAAATAAAAATGACAAACTTTTTGTGTCAGCCAAGGTTAAAAGAAATTCAACAGGCACTTCATTTAGGCCATGAAATGCTATCAAGTGGAACACAAGGACACATCATTTCAAGCTACATCTCAAGAACATAGAAAGAATCAAAGTGTTTAATGCACAATTCTGGCTAAAGTGTCTTTCTGAAACAAGATTTATTCAGTATTTCACATGTTGTATACCCCCAAAGGCACAATTTAGATTGAAGATCATTAATGTTCATTTCAATACAAAGCAGGCATTAAATAAAGACTTGTTACATCATTTAGGATTCAACTTGGAAAACTAATTAAAACTGTGCCAGAAAGGTTTGTCCATAGTTCTAACTTCCTAAACGAGTTCTACTTGGAATCATTGTAAAAGCAAACTTTGTTTTAAGGTTACATTTTTATTTAATGAGTTCATAAGAAGTTGAAATGTCTCTGCAAGTTTCAGTTTACAAAAAGCAATAATGGAAAAAAAAAATGCCTTACATCAAAATGTCAATTGTAGATACAGTGGTACAAATTCTGTTCATTGGTATACAGTATGAATAGAAATTTGACTTGGAATACAAAGCATTACGGGTAGCTGATCAAAACTTTTTTGTTGTTGTTGTTGTTTTTTTTGCATTCTCTGCCGGTGCCAGGTTTAATCATAAATTAATTTTAAGTAAAGTTTATTGTCTATTTACTTAATATTTGAGTTTATTTACATACCTTTTTAAAATACCTTTTTTTATATGCATCAATATAATTATAGTGTGTTATCCAGTTGATATGTCTTGTATCAAAACTAGTGAAAACCAGCTGATTGTGCATATTGTCTTCACACTATCATGCCCCTTGTAGACAACTGTAGCAGACAGAGTGACATCGGAATCCTTTCACTTGGTGCAACACAAGTAGAGACATCACCATGTCTGTAGAACAGATTCTGAACAATTTGTTTCACTGCTGATCATGCTACAGTAGGTCTAGAACAACATTGCTAGTGTTCCAAGGTTTAACTATTTAACTAAATATGGCTGCAGCTGGACTTGCTAGACGTGTAAGGAAACTAGATTGTGTGGCAGTGTCAACATCATCTAAATTTTCTTTTCTGGTAATGATTGTCACATATTTCTGCACACAATTAAACTCATTTATTTGTCAAAAATACATTTCATAAGAATTTCTTTTTGTTCAAAGTTTCCATTGTCCATGGGTTTAGCTATAGGAACGGATGTTAAATTATTGGAGTTGTAAATTACAGCACATGTTTGCTGCATACTTTTAAATAGCCTCTTTTCCCCCCATAATATTATGTAAAATAAAACATTTTTTTTTTTTTCAAATCAGTCAGCTTTTAAACAGCTGTCTGACCAATGAGGAACAAAAGGATTTAAAACCAAAACTTGCAAATATAAAAAAAGAAAGAATTGCTATAATAAAGTTTCCATAATCAATAGGAATGTTTATAAACATCAACCGCAACAATTTTTATGTCAAATAAATTTTATAGACTCTCAGTTCGATTTTTTTTTTTTCAAAACAATTTCTTAAGTGCTACCTTCTTACTCTCTCATTTAACCACTATGCATGCTTCATCTGATTTTACCCTCATTCATACTCAGTAACAATTTATTGCTTTTAAAAGCGTAGACAATTGCTTTAAAGGATAATACTGCGCTCCCGGTGAGCTGTAAATTCATTCATTATTACAGGACGTGCTGATTGCAATCTTGCCTATTTATAACTTTGGAACCTTAGGTAAATGTTGTTTGATTAAAAGCATACTGAACTTTGTAGAGCACCTTTAGAGGTTTACGTGGCATTTTTCAAAAAAAAAAAAAAAAAAAAAAAGGAAGTAAAATGGGTACATTCGAGCCACAAATTTCGAAAAAAATAAGCCCATGAGTTTGTCGAAGTTGGAAGTTATTCTACTGTACTTACTCTTACTGTACGAAAGGGCTGAAAATCTGACCTGAGCTAAATCTTTTCAAACCAGAACGTAAAAAGAAAGAAGAAAGAGAAAAAAACAGTTAAACATTAATCAATAAATACAGTATAAATAATAATAATAATAATAATACTTATTATTATTATTAACATAAAAAGAAACCACATTTTCAGGTACCTATCGAGCCACTGTGGAGGACATTGAGTAAGCACACATCAATGTGCAACAGAGCTTAGGCTTGTTCGGTTCAGGCAGCAATGTGTTTTGTAATTAATAAAGTGGCTAAACCTATTCGCAGTGTGCAAGTGACCTACACGAGCCGTGCAATCATTGTGCTGTTTCTAATGGAAATTATTGATCCTGCTGAAACGTTGCGCTGAGGAAAAACAAGCTGAGAGAGGAAGCATGTTTACTTCGTTCCCTAGCTGAGGCTGTGTTAGTTACAGATTTGTGAAGATAAAGGATAAAGACTGCACACAAGGCAAAAGGCTAAAGGAAAGTTTAAGGAGAAGGTAGAGCAGAAGACCAATCCAAAACAGATGCAGGACTTGTTGCATTTTTCCTTTCCACTTGAATTCGGATTTTTCACTTTCATGCCCATTAAGGGGTGTGAGACATGAGACATGGTAAACCACCAAGTTCAAGTGCTGGGATCCAGTAAATTCCTACTGTGTTTAACATCCAACCTCCACCCAACTCATTTCTCTCACAGCTTCAGCATTCATTAAAATGTATTGATCCTAACTTGAATAAATGAATGAATGTTCAACATGACCTGTACATAAAAGAGTAATGAAATGTTGAAATCATTCAAGTTCAGTTGAAATGTAGACTCAATGTTATATACTAGATACTGTATGTATTGAACCCATATTTTTTTATTCCTGTAAGATCTACTTAGCATAGGTTTTCATAAATATTTTTTTATTAGATTCAATCTGTTATTGTAATTTAGATGATAGTTATTAACAGACCTACTTATGGAATAAATTCAAGTGAACAATCATGAATGAATGATTATTAGAAAATAGTGACGTGTATAATTTTTAAACAATATTAGTTTATGATTATGTTAGCATGGTGGCATAATGGGTTAACACTGTGGGCTCGCACCTCCAGGTTTGAGGGTTCAATTCCTGCTTTGGGTCTGTGTGTGGAGTTTGCTGGTTCACGTGCTTGGTGGCTTTCCTCAAAGTACTCTGGTTTCCTCCCACAGTCCAAAGATAAAGAGTAGGCTAATTGGAGTTCCTAAATTATTTGTGTGTGTGTGTGTGTGTGTGAGTGTGTGTGTGTGTGTGTGTGTGTGCATGCTTGTGCCCTGCAATGGACTGGCAATACCCCGTCTTGTTCATTGAGTTCCCTGGGTCCAGATCCTTATCCTGAATTTCTTCAACTTATTAGGTTTTTCAGAAATTCCTAGTCTTCCTATTCAGACAAGACGGTTGTATCTCCTTCATTTTTGCACACACCCGGACCCCACGAAACGTACATTACAAGGTTCAGCTGAGCACAATGCACAGTTTCAAACCCCTATGCCCTTTAAAACTGGTCCCAAACATGCTTAAAAACGCTCCATACAAAATCAATAAGATTCTTTCTCTCTCGTCGAATCTCCCTCAAAGAAGCAACTCAAGTCACATTCCTATTAAAGTCTATTCAAGACATCAGGGTACATTCTCCATGTGTGAGTCAGCCATTCAGAAGCAGACACTGTTATGACATCTGGGCTTAACCACGCCCCCTCCACACACACACACACACACACACACACACACACACACACACACACACACACACACACACACACACACACACACACACAAGCTAGATGAAAAATTATATCTCAGGAACTGTATATCCTAGAAACTAGCTGTTTTCACTGTTTTGCTCAAGACAAGTGATGCATCCGCACAACCCTACTTTATAATGTCTCTGTGGATTGTCTCTAGTTTTTCTAATTTATTATAGAAATTATAAACTTTTAACAGTTGTAAGAAACGCATTAATAGTAAACTGTAGTCTGAATTAATGTCAGCTATACGGTAATGTCAGAGCTGCTCTTAGAGAAAATTAATCGACATCTGACCAATCAGATTTAAATATAAACAAAATGCATGATACAATTAACTAAAATTCAGGCTGCAATTTCTTATTATTTTAACTATTAGGCAGGCCATGAATTCCAAAAAGCAATATCCGTCCTGCTATGCACAGTCATAAGACCCCAGGGACTTGTGATTTAAATGTAGGACATATCTAACCAAATGCAAAAGAAATTATATAGTATTCATTTTTCATTTGGATCATATTTTAATAATAATTTTAAAAATGTAAAAAAAAAAAAAAAAAAAAAAAAAAAAAACCAATATATATATATATATATATATATATATATGTATGTATATATATATATCTGTGGCTCATGTGACAGACAGTTAAAATAATACAGAAATGAAATTTTCATCTGAAATCCATAAGTGTCTCCAGCAGTGATTATATGACCTTTATGGAAATAAGTCAATTGTCTCTCTCTCACTCCAGCAGGATCTCCCACACTTTTGCCGCATTGAATTACTTGCCACTAAGAACAGTGCTGTGGCATACGGTAAAATTCAAAGTTTTACTCGCAATCTCATTTTTTTATAATAATAATAATAATAATAATAATAATAAATAAATAAATAAGAATACTACTTTTTATGTGATTAAATTGTCAGTATTTAGTATGATGTCCTTTATTCTTTAAACCCTGCTGGATTTGGCTGGGCATGAAGTCAAAAAGACCCCTGCGGTACTCTGGTGTCACTTTCTCAATCCACGCCTGCTTGATTGCTTGCTGAAGATCATGTACAGCCAGAAGATGGTTTCTTGAGCTGCAACTGCCGCATTCACCACAGTCCAACAGTATTCGTTTAGGGCATGGCTCCAGAAGCTGAATACCACTGTCACATAGCCAGTTTTTTACAACCCATCAGCCAGAACTAATGAGTAACATCACCTGTTTTACTGTATGCACAGGGAGAACTGTAGCACATGGCATCTGCTGTCTTAATACTTTTAGCCGCCACTCTACACTTGCTTGCCACTTCAACAGGAATAACCATGTACACCATCTTATTCAAGCATTTTTCTAATCAGTCAAATTTCTTGCAACCTGCTTTTATGCTATAAAATTATTCAACAGCAGAATGGTGACTTTGAAAATGGCAGGGTTATGAGCACAAAAAAAAAAAAAAAACGTTTTAAACACTTGATGTGTTCTGAGTTTGCTTAGTACAGTACGGTTGTTAAGGCAGGTTAGTTGAGCTACCGTTGTGCATGAAACACTGAGGAAATAATGAAACACAGACATCCATGTTACAATCAAAGTCCATACGCTGACGGTCTTTGATGTTAACATGCCGTTAACTGAAGCTTCTGACCCGTATCTGCATGCTTTTTGTATTGCGCTGCCCCACATGATTGGCTGCATGAATGATCAAGTGTGCAGGTGTTTCTAATAAAGTGACCAGGGGTGTATATATGCGCATGACTGGCTGCCTTTATTACTCCCTACACCCTTATCATGAACCATGACCAGACTTATCATTCGCCGAGGAGGTGGAGATATCTTGCTGTACATTTTCCTGGTTGTTTTTCTTTTTTCCCCTCGAAGGGGTGGGTTTGTGATAGCCGAGTAACCTTTTGAAATTGCTTGGAAAGTGTGCAGATCGATAAAGGGGCAAAGTCTCGACAGGAAAGCCATAATATGCCTCTCACAGAGGCGTGACCCTGCTATTTGAAAAAGCGGTCAAAGTCTTTCTGAAAGTGACCACTTTGACAGAACTTGTGCCCCTTCAGGCTTGGTCATAATTCCTTCTTTTTTAGATGACTGAGTGTGATAGCTTCGTCTGGTCACGTAATGTGATCCAGCAAACTGACTACTGTGCGAGATTCAGCCCATAGCCTACATGGTAATACGGTATACTGGAATTACCTGTCCCTGGGCTTGACGAGATTCACCAGTGGAGCTGTGCGTTAAGTAACATGCTGTTGTTTGTGCTGCTGCTGCTCTTGTTTGCATTCTTCCCTCCTGTCAATTATCAAACCCCAGAGAAACTTAAGACCTGCAGGGCAGCAGCATCCATTATGGAATAACTTCCGAGCTTCACACAAACAGAGAAGACACATATTTCATCTTCAACTCAGCCCTAACCCGGCAACCTGCATCAAATATACATTCAACTACTGTTGTTTATTCGCCATACTCGCTTTTGTCCACAAACCTAAGAAATCTTTTGATGTTGATTTTGGTCCACACTAGGAGTTTGCATCAGGATGGACATCCTGTGAGACCTCTGGGACCCAACAAAAAAAGTAATGTGACTGTTTACTTCATTGCGCATGAGAGTGTGTGTTTGGAAATAAAGATCACAGGACAAAAAAAAAAAAAGGTCATTGAGATTCCATATGGGAGTGTACTGGGCTAGGCAGCACTTACTATAACTGTGGCTCCAATGGACAGTACAGTAGCCTGTTGATTCGATATCATTCCTGAGCATTGTTATTTATGGTTTGATTCAACAGGAGTAATGCATATTGTCCCACTAATGCTGATTTGTCTCAAGCAGCTTTGTTTCTCATGAATTTTAATTAAATTTTAAGTAAAACTACTTTTAATTAATAAAAGTATTTAATAAAAAGTGTGTTTGCTATGTACATTGAATTGTTAATTATCATGTCTCATGCAAGGCAATAAATGAGCTGACTGTGGAAGGAAGCCCACCAAACTCCATGCACACACACGCATGGCAGGAATCGAACCCCGACCCTCGAAAGTGACAGCACTAACCACTACGCCAGAACAGAACTAAACAGAACTATCCCTTTAACTGGCCAACAAAATATCAATTAAACTACATAACTTCTATTTATTTACTTATTCATTCATTTTTGTAATTGTTTTATTCATTCATGCATTCATTCATCTTCTATACCGCTTTATCCTGTATTTAGGGTCACGGGGACCTGGAGCCTATCCCAGGAGACTCCGGGCACAAGGCAGGGTACACCCTGGACAGCGTGCCAATCAATCGCAGAGCACACACACACACACACACACACACTCATTCACACACTATGGTCAATTTGGGAACGCCAATTAGCCTAATCTGCATGTCTTTGGACTGTGGGAGGAAACCGGAGTACCCGGAGGAAACCCACCAAGCACGGGGAGAACATGCAAACTCCATGCACACAGAGACGGGAATCGAGCCTGGCCGAGAATCGAACCCGGACCCTGGAGGTGCAAGGCGACAGTGCTAACCACTACACTTGTTTTATTCTAGTCGGAAATAATTACTTACTTTTCATTTGGAAAACAAAATGAACAAAGTTGGTACTATCAGAGGACACAAACAGAATAGCTAAAGATAGAATCACTGATCAACCAGTGAGCGGAAACGCACGGTTTTCAGCTTGAAAGGCTATGACCAGTCAGTCTCGAATATATCTGATTCTGTGGCAGTTAAATTAACATGCAAATTCCTTCAGCAGGAAAGAGTCCGTCGTCTAGGGAGCAGACTGGCCATGCTTTTCTCAATATCCGTTATCCTCCAAGTGTGTTATGTGTGGTCGGATGGCGCAGTGCACCTCGGACGGAGAGAGTCATAACATTCGTCCTCCCCAGTTGGGAGTTGTCAGCTCATTTTTAGTTGGTTTACAGTTGTATAAAAAAGTCCTGTCAAGCAACCTGGAGCAGAAAACCTGAAGAGAGAAAGTCCTGTAACCTTTTAGAATTTGGAAGAAAGTACAAAAATTACTGAAAAGTCCATTCTTACTGTAAAGCAACACCCACATTAAAACTCATAACCATCCATGATACAGAATATTTTAAAAAGTGGTTTGTTACAGTAGATGTTCAATATTGCAATAAGGATGTACAATGCTGTATTACACTGTACAGCCGTATTTGTTAAGCTATGTGCGTTAAATCTGACCGTGTGATCAGGGATGCAGCAAATCTATAGCCTCTTTTTGCAAGTCTATTCGTGGGAGCATGCTGCAGTGTGGAAAAAAAAGGTCTTCAGACAATGCCTAACTAGACGCTGGAGTGATTAAACTCTTATTATTTGCAGTTGTACAAAATATTTTTTTGTGAAGTGAAACAAAACCAGCTCACCTTTGCAACCCTTATTTAGTGTTACTAATTTCCTGGGGTAAGGCATTAATTTGGACTTAAAGAATGAGCCAAGCATTATAACCTAAGCCATGTATGCATATACTATGGCAGATAATTAAAAGGAAACATAAACGATGCTTAAAATTAAATGTGCGATTATGCCCCAGACAGATTACTCATTCAATCACTCACTCTTCGCTCATACCCTTTTATCCTGTATACAGGGTCATGGAGGGGCTGGAACCTACCCCAGGAGACAAGACGGGGTCAGTGCCAGCTGGAGTGGCAATATATCGCATACACACACACTATGGACAAAAGACAATTTGGCGAAAGTCAATTAGCTTAACCTACAGTACATGTCTTTGGACTGTCGGAGAAAACCATGCAAGCATGGGGAGAACATGCAAACTCCAGGGAACCAAACCTGGGTCTTGGAGGTACAAGGCATCAGAGCTAAACCACTAAGCCACTGTGCTGTTTCCAGACAGATTAATACTAAGCATTTTGTTATCTGATCTGGTTTGTCATTTGTTGTGATTGGACCGTTCTCCAGACATTTTTTTTTCCAGACAGTACAGTACATAAAATCCTTCTTAGACTTTTTTTTTTTTTGTGAGAACAGTACCATACTGTTATATAAATGCTTCCTATGAGCATCTGCTGCAGATAACATTTGCGATTCTTGCCTCTTCATAGCCAGTGGTGTAAAAAAAACTGTTTGGTACTCCACAGCTATAAATGAGCATCTAGGGAGCGAGTCGTGAGATAATATGCTCTCAGCCCAACCATAGAATCAGACCTTATTGATTGCTATGACAGAACGAATAAAAAAAGCACCCAAATGGAGCGGCAGAGATGCAAGTAGAAAAGCCAGTCACTCGTGATCCATTAGTGGCCTCTGTTCTTCTTTGAATATTGATTGCAGCCTGCATGCTCAAACAGGTACACGCAGCTCACTCCATTAAAAATCTAAACATATCCAAGACATCTGAAAAGGGAAAATATGGCCTTTTAATTATGTATCGTTAGTGTTAGCCATACCGACTGCAATAAACATCATATGGTGTCTATAGCAATACAGGCTATTAAACGCCTTATGGTACTACACATAATCTAGTCACCGCATACCATATTTATCTAAATGTTCATTTGAGAAAGGAAGAAGGATAACTTTTCAATATTTCTAGAAACAGAAGATTGTTACTATATATACATGAACACTACTTTCTGGGCAATTGCAAGGGGTGTTCAAGTAAAACTGGGATTTTGAATGTGCAGAATAATAGAACACAATTATCAGCATAGAAACTACCTACATTTTTCTATATAATCCCCTTCCACATCAATGCACTTATGCCAGAGTTTCACTAGTGCATACCCATCATTAGTGGATACCATCATGGTTAAAAGTTTTCTCTGTACACCAGAGCCAAAATCGAGTTGCCTGCTTCACCTCTGAAACGCTGGCCTCAGCCACCTCAGCCAAGATTGTCATTCACAGACCTAAGGCCTTCTTTAAAACATATGCACCGTTCAAATGTTTTGGTGTGGCTAAGTGTCTCATCATTAAGCCTTCTGTAAATGTTAACTGGTTTTATACCTTCATTTCAAATAAATTTCACTACAAGTCCCTGATTGACTTGAACACTGCTCGTATTATTCTCTAACAAGCAAGCTTGTCTAACACAACACTTAATTTCATGTTTTGAGCAAAGCACATGGATACCAAATTATTGATCAAAAGATAAAATCAAGATCAAGATAAAATTCCTGTGCAACACAGCAGCTGCCCGAAGTACAGATAATTCCCGACTTACGAAGGAGTTTTGATGTCCGATTTGTTTGTAAGTCCAACAAAGTGAGTCTTATACAACGTAAAGCATACCAATCCACTTAACTAAATCTAGCCCCTTTCCCCACACTGCCACCCATGTGGCCAAAAACCATAATCGTGCCAAAGGGAATAAATCTTACACAAATGTAACAGTGTTGTCTTTGCGCCTTTAAATCGTGAGGGGAATCCTGGATGACTTTTTGTCTCAGAGCTGTTTTCCACTGTATTGGACTGTGACCTCTGTTTCGTTGAAGATTTTCCGAAATTAAGATTATTCACCATCACTTCGTATCTGCCGAAATTCGTAACTCGGGCTCTAGCTGTAGTTAAAATGTGTTCAAATAGAAAATATGGTAGCTAGGAAAAGCTTGTTTGCAGTCTCTCCAGAGGCAAAAAATATGTCTCTTAACATCCGCAATATGTCAAATATTATTTTTGTGTTGTTCAAACAACATGTTGTATATTTAACAAAACTGTATGGGATACTGTAGCATAAACAAAAAATGTATTTATTTTTTCCGGTTGTGCTTAACACCTTTGTGTCTCAAAAAAAAAATGCACAAAATATTTCCTATCAGTGTTTAATATGTTATCGGAAAAGGGTTTTCTCAAAACTAGAAAAAATTGAGTTTTGCTGTCAGAATATTAATATACTGTATATGTATACACATGGTTAACATATGCACTTCATTAAGCTTTGGATTACAGCATCATCTGGCTGCTCAGATCCACTAAGAAGTATCTGCTGTAATTGACAACATGTTTCTAGTAGTGGGAAATACGTAATTAATTAATAGCAGATAGCCTGTGGCAAAAGCAAGCAGTTCCCTCTCCAGCCATTCAGCCTGAGCCAAGTCCTGCAGAAATACTGAAGCTACACAGATTTTATTGACATCTGACAGCATAAATCAGCCATGCTTGTTCTTGTTATGATTTTTTTTTTTTTGATTTGCAAAACAAATTTAGTGCAAACCCATTTTAATCAAATGTCTCTAAACATGATGAGAAAATTATTCTACATAAATAAAGATCGGCACGGTGGCTTAGTGATTAGCACCGTCGCCTTGCACCTCCTGGTTCCATTCCTGGTGGTTTTATACCTTCATCTACGTATAATACATGGAGTTTGTTTCTCCCTGCGCTTGGTGCATTTCCTCCGGGTACTCCGCTTTCCTCCGACAGGCCAGAAACATGATTGGGATTAGGTTAATTGACATTCCTAAATTGCCTGTAGTGTGTGTATGTGTACTGTATGTGCACTGCAATTGATTGGCACCCCTGTCTTGGAAGTCTCCTGGTATAGGTTCCAGGCCCCCCGTGACCCTGTATACAGAATAAAGCGGTATAGACGCTGAGTGAGTGAAATAAGGGACAGCATAAATTAATAGCATAAAATAATTAATTAATTAAAAAGATAAGTAAACATGGATTAGTTTTATATGGATTAGTAGTATTCAGCACTATGTATTTTTTTATATTCCTGAAACATCTTGGCATGCTACAGTTTTTGAGTGATGTCTTTTTTTATCATTGATAATTGTTCATTAACTACCCATCACACTGTGCTCTATTTCACTTTTAGTGCCACAATTTCTACAATTTGAATAAAAGACCTTTTATTCATTAATGAATGACAGCATACGTTTGAATCTATTTATAGTTATTTAAATGTCACTGATCATAGGCTAAACAAGTTACTTTTTGCTTCGTTGTTCCCTCTTATCTGGAGACATGAATATCTTCTCACATGAAACAATAATTGGGTTTTTTTTTTATCTAAGTGTAAGTTGTTACTATAGAAACGAGGACATATTTGAACAAGTGCGTTATAAACATTGCAGACAACACGCCTGTCAGAGCTCCTGGAACATCAGAATTGAGACTTTATATAATCTATATAACATTAAATTCATGTCCACTTTGTAGAATAAATGGTGAAAAAAAAACATAAATGAGGTCACTTCAATTAGAGATCGCTTAAATGATTGGTGAAGTTGCATTGTAAAAAATCAAAAGGTGTAATGATAAAGACGGGGTAGGGAAGAAAGGACAGAGGGGTTGCTTTAGTTGGTCACGTCTACGCTCAGCAACGTTAAATGGCAATAAAAAGAAGTCAGATAAATCATTGGACTATGTTTTTATAAAAGTTCATAAATGTCAAGGAAATGTAGCCAGTTTAATTTAAAACCTCAAACATGATGTTTATTATCAATGAATTAACTGACTAGGACCTTCTGTTATCAGATTTTTATCACTGATCTTAGTGAAGTGCTATTTGGCGCTATTAGTACACTTGTATATGAGGGGTGTTCAAGTCAAACCAGGACTTTTGATTGTACAACACAATAGAACATAGTTATGAAAGTAGAAAGACCATTATTCCTCTATATAATCCCCTGTTACACTAATGCATTTATACCAGCATTACACTGGGGCTTGGATACAAAGTAGAAAGATTTTGCAGTACGCCGGAGGCATGACGGAACTCGTTTAATGGCCCAAACATATGGAAATGGCCTGGAGCGAGGTCAGGACTATATGGGGGGATGTGACAATAACTCCTAGCTGAGTTCCTGTAAAGTGCATGTGGTGCTGGTGAATGGTGTATACCGTTCCCACAGACCTATGTGGCTCTTCCGCAAGTTGGTGATCCGTCAATTTTTTAAGGATCAGGGGTTCTACTTGCTGAATGTTCTAAGAACGACTGTGTGCTCCGAGCCATCTCGGCCATGATCCTCGTTCAGTTAAAACGTTTGCATCATTCAAATATTTTACTGCAGCTGAGAGTCTCCTCATTATACTGTGCTTGATGTCTTCTGTAAATATTCTGAAAATCAGTTTTATGCGATCATTTATGAAGAATTTCAAGTCCTGAATAGACTTTAATGCACCATATATAAATAATGTAAAACAGATAAGAAAATTACAATGTAAGTATATTAGGAATCAAAAAAGCCTAAAGTATCAACCTGTTCATGTTACTATTATGCATTCAGATTTCGTCCGAATTACTCCAATTAACAGTTGAAATCAGGGACTCTCCACAAGAGTGAGTTGTTTCCATGGAAACACATTAACAACCTTCATCTTTTACTGATTTTTACTGATGTAGAACTATAGGTGAAAATACAGTGTACTCTTTATTAAGCACTTAATACTACAAACTGTACAAAAACATTATTTTAGTATTTTATAACATTAGTTATATCATGTGATTTTACTCTTAACTATATGTAAAGCTCCAAACTGCTCCCATTTATTGTGCTTATAGTGTGATTTTCAGAACTATCTGCATTCCCAACTTGTAATTATGACTTTTTTACAGATAGGAAGCTTGTAATTACGGTAATTCTGACATGATATACGTGGACTTTTCCTTTCAAGTAATCTTTAACTCGTTGTTTTATTCTTTTTGTTTAATTATAATGTAATCATGCATACATTATCAAGTTGAAATTCCTATACACTAGGGATATAACTCAACTGGTTTATATAATTATTTATATAATTTCATATAAGCAATGCAGACCGTCCACTTTGCACTGGGCGTCTTCGGAAAAAAGTTATTATACAGTAATGTTGCATTTATTCACCATTCTAAGGTTCATAAATAAAGCAGGTCCCTGATTTTTCAACAGAGCTTACTCAATGACTGGCAATGATGACGAAGCCAAGTAAAGTAGCTGAGCTTGAGGAACTGTACGAGATAAAAGTTTTGTTCTGCAGATTGGTATTTGTCATTATATAACTGTGAACAACAAGGGTTTCTGTGTTTTTTTCCCCCAACTGTTTCCGCAGGCGGTGTTATAGGTCACATTTAATACAAAAAGTTGTTGTATTAAACAGTTGCAGATATAGATAGTAGGACTAGACATGTTTAAACACTATACCGTACATATCCAATTACTTTTTAGGATGTTTCTAGGATTCCTTTTCCTTTTCTTGGAAACTTAACAAGGTATCAGTGTCGAGGTCAAAATTTCTGCAACATGACAACACTAACAAGGAGCTGTCGGTGGTTGAAGTTAAATGAAAGGGAGTTTTTTGTGCTGAAACACAAAGAGGTCTGTTTCTCAAGGCCGAATCTCTTGTTAATTATCAGCATGCCCCGGAAAGTTTCTTTCCCTTAGCATAATCCAGCATTATTGAGGACATCAATCGCCTTAGATCAGCGGCAAGCCGTCTGCTGGCATGGCTCTCCTCGGGCTTCTCCTAGCTGGAGAGGAATGAACACTTTCACCACACATGCATATATACACACACTCACATGCACGGGTAGGTCTTGATCAACATCAGCAACAGGAGGCCAACTGGTTGTCATGACAACATATTCTGCTGCTGAGAGGGCACCGAAGATGCCTGTGGAATAGCAATGACCCCGGCACTGACTTCAGAGAAACGGGCCACCATAATCATTGCAGGAGCCACTCACAGAGATACGTACGTGTGTCTCTTAAAAATAAAACCTGCTGCATATGCTTTTGAGAGGAAGTTCAAAAAAAAGCAATCATTTGTAACCTTCAACGCGTTTTCCGCAGGAAGAATGGCTTAATAGTGTAACTTTCATAATTCTTCTCCTTTCATGGCATTTCTGTTTATATTAATGCGAATGAAAAAAAAAGAAGATAAATGACAAATAACAGTGCTTTCCAATACAACGGGGAGGTTGGGAGAATCGTCTATGAATGCCGCGTGCTGTGCTGAACTATCCTAGCTCTCAGAAATACATAAAACATCAAGATATGATGAGATCGCTATCTTGTTTAAGTTATTGTTATTCCATCAGATAGTGCTTCATCTCCCAGGAGGCATCGAATTTAAGCTCAGCAGAGCGAAGACTAAGATTGTTTCTTGTAGAACATAGCAGCTATGTGAGGTATAAAAATGAAAATGTCTTATTAAAGCTGAATAGTGGAGGAGGCACTGAACCGTAGCACCTGTAAGCATTAAAACGGGGTCAATGTGATCTTCTAGAGTCCATTCCTACATGAAATTCAACAGCTGGCTTCAAATAGCAAGTGAAGCTACAGTAAGTGTCCTCAGATGTTATCTGGAGAAGAATACTTTTTGCAGTAGAGAGTGAAAGAAGGGGATAAATCGGAGCTATGTGATAATACAAATATAGCAATAGATACTTTACCAGAGCATTGTTGGTAGTTTGCTTTCAAACATCCTTAGAAAATGGCAAAACCTTAAGAGTTTACCATATTTTGTTCTCCTTAATAGGGTGAGTCTGACTTGACTACATCCCAAGTACAAGTTGACTCAGTTGGTATGTTCTTTTTAATAGATCAGTGACCCATTAAAACCAAATTCCACATGGCTTTATCTTCATCATTAAATTTAATAATGCCGCCTGCTCTCAACTCCCTATTTTTACCTTTTAAAAATATTTTAAACTAAGCCAAATTCACCAAAAAATAGGTCCAAGAATGAAGAAAGGGCTTGAGAAATTGGACGATACTGAACATTAGATCCTTCCTTGGAGGGGGTGCTGGTATTAACCTTTCCAAACAAAGCGGAGAAAATGATTATTGGCTCTCCTCTGGGGGCCTAGTTAGAGATGCATGTGAACCTGTGAACTTGTCATGAGAAGCCAGATCAGTGTGCAAAAGATAATTTTCCCTCTCACACTAACGCTGCGAGCGATGTGGGGGTTCTCTGCTTGCCAAGTCGGAAAAAGTGGCAGCAGGGCCAATAACCAGCAGTGATCCCACTCCTCCCACTGTTCCCTCCCTCAGTCCCTTTAGCCCGGTACTAATGGAGTGAAGATTTCAAGTTTGGCCTTTCATCAATTACCACTTCGCAGCACATTCTTATGAAATACGCCCAGGGGAAGCAAGGCCAGCACTTTGGTACACCGCTGCCTATAAAAGCCTAATGAAAGCTTGAATGCTCTTGGTTAAGACGCATTAACTGGTCACACATGGGTAAACCATGCTACTGCAACTCATTCATACCAATTTGTCTTGATTTAAAGACTGTATACCCTCACTACAATATAGAACCTGCAGACAACAGCAATGTCCTTCAGAGTTCTTTGGTTCCCTTTAATCAAAACTGGAAAGTGTCATACACCGATGAAGGACACAAGGCTGCTAGTGAGAACAAATCTCCTTCATTCACTTTTCATCTGCCGTGACAAGTGAGGGATGGGATCAGTGTGTGCACCCATAAGCCTTTAGGAAGCTTTGGAGTGAGGAAGGAAAAGAGACTGACATGTCAGCCCATCTTTTTTTGCTCTAGCTGAGCCTCCATGGTGCCCATCAACTATATTGTACTTGTTGAAATACTGTATGCTCTTTCTCCATGGATTCAAGCTGCAGGAAGAACAGAGGTGGGGGGCACTGGAGTTTGGCAACCGATCTGGAAATTAATTCTTTGTTAAACTGGACATTCATTTATGATGCCAAAAAATGGACTTCCTTTCCCCTCTGAGATCCTATTATGACAAAGATTTGCCTGTCAGTCTAATAGAAGGCTGTGTTGGCCACTTGATAGCTACAAGATTCTATACTAATCTAGTACTTGGAGAGCAGAATTAAGTGGAAGAGCAATGGCATTTTGGGCATGCAAGGAATCTGGACACCATTACGGAATGGAGCATCATTAACATGAAAGCATTACGAAGCTCATAGGCGCTCAGATCGCTCTTGAGTAAAGTCTAACCTCTACCATTTATTCGGGCTAATCTTGGCTGGTCAGTAATCTAAAACGGGTTCCAGGTTATATCAGTCTGAGATATCAATTGCAGCAGCCTGATGAGTGTTGAGGCAGTCATGCTCAAGAGATACACTACTCTCTGCCTTTAAGTCTTTTTTAGATAAGTGACAGCACAGCATGAACACAAGCTACAGTGGGGGATATTTTATAAAAAGGTTTTATAAAACGGCTGAGAAGAAAACCCTGAGACTTTTCCCATAAAACCCATATCCAATGTCGCCAGCTTTATGCTAAGAGCATGGTAGACGAAAAATGGCATTTTACCGTGTGCAATTACCAGACAGAGACCACAGCAACACCATCTTTTGTTTTTTTTTGTTCATAAATAAAAAATCTGTTCTCTATCTGAGTGGCACATTGATGTATCCTCCCTGTGCTTGGTGGGTTTCCTCTCTGTACTCCTGTTTTCTCCCACAGACCAAAGACATGCAGATCAGGCTTATTCATTCCCAAATTGCTGTAGCATGTGACTGGACGTATGAGAGTGTATATGTGTGTGTGTGTGTGTGTGTGTGTGTGTGTGTGTGTGTGTGTGTGTGTGTGTGTGTGTGTGTGTGTGCACCCTGCGATTGATTGGCACCCCATCCAGGGAGTACCCTGCCTCATGCGCCAGGACTCCTGGGAAAGAATCCAAGTGCCCCCCCCCCCCCCCCCCCGCGACCCTGTATGCAGAATAAAGCGGTATAGACGCTGAGCAAGTGAGTGAGCGTTTTTTCTATTGGTTCTCAAAAACCCAAGAATATCAAACTCACAGCTCAACCACAGCAAGAAGGCAAACACTGCCACTAGCATATGTGCTTCTTTCACATCCCGTGTCCTTTCCCCTTCAGTGAAATGACTTCTGTTGGGTTAATTTTATGCACATTTAGTCTGACCTCTGCTTTTGCTGAATAAGCAGAAAAGTGCTGTTTTCATGCTTCTCCTGCTGTGCCAAGGGCTCAAAGGTCATGAAGTTTAGCTAAAACATACAGTAGATGTTGGCACGTCGGTTATGAATTCTAGAACGCCTAGACAATTAAAGTGCTTGCGCTATAACACCAGGAAAACAAGTGCAATTCTGAATTCAGCTGAGGTTATCTGTCACTGCGGTAATTTTTGTTTATAATTTTTGACATGAAAATATATAACAATGACATTAAGTCTATGCAGATGCATTTATCCGGCACTACTTAGACAAAGTCTAAATACAATAACGATACAACAGGGGAGAGTTGCTTAATCCAGTGTTTTCATTATCACTGAACCGGCTGCTCGGTAAACCTGACCAAGAACCACACAGGAAGAAGGCATTTGACTGACAGCACAAACGGCCAATCAGATTACAGTGGTGTGAAAAACTATTTGCCCCCCTCCTGATTTCTTATTCTTTTGCATGTTTGTCACACAAAATGTTTCTGGTCATCAAACACATTTAACTATTAGTCAAAGATAACACAAGTAAACACAAAATGCAGTTTTTAAATGAGGGGTTTTATTATTTAGGGAGAAAAAAAATCCAAACCTACATGGCCCTGTGTGAAAAAGTAATTGCCCCCTGAACCTAATAACTGGTTGGGCCACCCTTAGCAGCAATAACTGCAATCAAGCGTTTGCGATAACTTGCAACGAATCTTTTACAGCGCTCTGGAGGAATTTTGGCCCGCTCATCTTTGCAGAATTGTTGTAATTCAGCATTATTTGAGGGTTTTCTAGCATGAACCGCCTTTTTAAGGTCATGCCACAACATCTCAATAGGATTCAGGTCAGGACTTTGACTAGGCCACTCCAAAGTCTTCATTTTGTTTTTCTTCAGCCATTCAGAGGTGGATTTGCTGGTGTGTTTAGGGTCATTGTCCTGCTGCAGCACCCAAGATCGCTTCAGCTTGAGTTGACGAACAGATGGCCGGACATTCTCCTTCAGGATTTTTTGGTAGACAGTAGAATTCATGGTTCCATCTATCACAGCAAGCCTTCCAGGTCCTGAAGCAGCAAAACAACCCCAGACCATCACACTACCACCACCATATTTTACTGTGGGTATGATGTTCTTTTTTTGAAATGCTGTGTTACTTTTACGCCAGATGTAACGGGACACGCACCTTCCAAAAAGTTCAACTTTTGTCTCGTCGGTCCACAAGGTATTTTCCCAAAAGTCTTGGCAATCATTGAGATGTTTTTTAGCAAAATTGAGACAAGCCTTAATGTACTTTTTGCTTAAAAGTGGTTTGCGCCTTGGAAATCTGCCATGTAGGCCGTTTTTACCCAGTCTCTTTCTTATGGTGGAGTCGTGAACACTGACCTTAATTGAGGCAAGTGAGGCCTGCAGTTCTTTAGATGTTGTCCTGGGGTCTTTTGTGGCCTCTCGGATGAGTCGTCTCTGCGCTCTTGGGGTAATTTTGGTCAGCCGGCCACTCCTGGGAAGGTTCACCACTGTTCCATGTTTTTGCCATTTGTGGATAATGGCTCTCACTGTGGTTCGCTGGAGTCCCAAAGCATTAGAAATGGCTTTATAACCTTTACCAGACTGATAGATCTCAATTACTTTTGTTCTCATTTGTTCCTGAATTTCTTTGGATCTTGGCATGATGTCTAGCTTTTGAGGTGCTTTTGGTCTACTTCTCTGTGTCAGGTAGCTCCTATTTAAGTGATTTCTTGATTGAAACAGGTGTGGCAGTAATCAGGCATGGGGGTGACTACAGAAATTGAACTCAGGTGTGATAAACCACAGTTAAGTTATTTTTTAACAAGGGGGGCAATCACTTTTTCACACAGGGCCATGTAGATTTGGAGTTTTTTTTCTCCCTTAATAACGTAAACCTTCATTTACAAACTGCATTTTGTGTTCAATTATGTTATCTTTGACTAATAGTTAACGGTTTTTGATGAGCAGAAACATTTAAGTGTGACAAACATGCAAAAGAATAAGAAATCAGGAAGGGGGCAAATAGTTTTTCACACCACTGTATTAATATTATAAATTCCTATTGACATTATATAAAAAACAAACACATCCCAACAGCAACAAGAACATCTGGATGTTTCAATACAGGGGCAGAGTTCTTCAAAGCACATGGTCTCTGTATGTGGTTTTCGTAGGCTTGTTGCCTTTGCTGAACTGCGAACTCCGAACCGAAATGAGCCGGAACACTAGGTTAATTTGGTGCTCTCAAATTGACTGTTGTGTGTATGTGGAATACGCTCCAGGCTCTGGGGTCCTGCGTCTGCCACCATCTTTTCCAGACTTTCCCCGCGCTCACAAAGACTATGTCTTGCACAGTGTAGATGCGGTCATATTATTTCACCAGTTTTGACGCGTAGCTCGGGTTTAAAGTTTCACTCACACGACTGAAGTCCGATCTCTTGGTCTCTTGTAGTTTATTTTGTCAGCATCAAAGAATCAACACTTCATACAGTCATCTTGAGTAAATCCACTGTGATTACAGACACCAGTTGCTGCATCTTGAAAATCTCTGACTTTTACAACAACCTGTTTGCTGTATCTTGTAAATTACAGTCTTAGCTTACGTATATAACAACACTCTTGTTGTATATCTCTACTTACGGGAGCTTACGGTTACAACAACCTAGTTGTTGTATCTTACATTTCCAGCTGACGGTCAAAAGCTTGTGTTTCCGTAGCCTTCCGCATCTAAACTGAACTCTCTTTCATATGACAGTCATACAAATGCATGTAATAGTAGAATGACATCACAGACCAACTTACGATTGTCAAAATGGATGCATAACTTAGAAATTTAAAGCTTATGGCTTATGTAACAAACTTAATGCTTAATGCTTTACTAATGAATAGAACAAGGTAGAATAAATGAAATAACAACAAGTAAAATTAAATAAAATAAACACAACAACAAATTCATAACAAGAACAATATGGCTCTTACACACAGGTTGGTTCAAAAGATGCAGCACCCAAAATGAAACACCTTATGGCTGGGCTAGAAAAAATATACAGTAGGTTAGAAACATTCTAAAAACCAAGCTAGCACTAACAACAGACCGGCCTTACAACAGAATAACAAAAGCGACGACACAAAAGACACTAAGGACAACAGATGCACAACAAAAACCTAACTAAAACACAGCCTTTAAATAGATAGACTAATCAAGCAAAACAAGGTGCAAGCGAATAAAATTAACATCGTGTGATTGTGATGGGTGATGGGTGAGGTGTGAGGTGCAGGAGATCCTGGGAAATTAATCTTGGAAACAAACATCAGCATAAAAGTCTAGAATACAAAAGCAAAAAAAAAAAATAAAAAAATGGAACAAATCATGGGTAACCATGACAACTGTCCACAGACAGAAAAGAAAAAAAAATTATGCTCATGTTTGAAAAATCCTGTGTTGTCTTTCCAGCATTTCTGCTTTGCACTTCTTTGATTAAGTAAAAACACTAAAGAGCAAGCTGTGTTTTCTATCTTGTTAATCCACCATCGTGACTGTTTCTGTAGTGTTTGTTATTTATACACGCTTCCATCCACCGCCGATGTTTATGCACCTATTAGATGTGTTTGACATGCGAATGACATATTTAATCAACTGGGTTTGTTTTGAATATGAAGATACTTGACATTGCTGTCAAAAACGTAAAAAAATATGGAAAAGCAGAAAAGCCATCATTATATGAATCTAAAGTGGATTGAAGAGAGGCACTGTGTATCTGATGAAAATTTCCCATTGGCTCATCATCCATTATATTTATCTTCCCATCACTGCTGCTAGTCTCTAATAGGAACTGATTTTTTTTTCTTCCCCTCATTGCAGTTTCTTTATTGCAGTCACTTAAATAAATTTAGACTGATTTCAAATCCTTCCCAACAGCTGCATGTGTAACAATATAAAATCATTTGCATTTAAGGTTAATTAATCCTAAACTTGAACAAACAAATGGAAATCCATCATCAAAAACGAGTGCGATCGTTCATAAAAAAAATTTTTTGAAGGGAAAAAACAAACAAACTAGTTAATCTAGCCATACCATCTGGAAGTGCTCAAAGTGGCTATACTATTAGCAAAGTATATTATAGGCAATTGTCCACTTGCTATTGTTTGGAATAATGATCTATTCACAGCACGAGTAGCTAGCCTATATATGTATATACAAGCAAATCCTGTCTGAACCGGTTGTGCTATTGCTGAGCACTCGTGTTTGTCATTAGACATGATTGGCACTAGGAAAACAACCCAAATCTGTTCAGTGGGTCTGCTCTCCATGTTATTTACAGCAAACAAATTCTTTCTTGGGCCAGGCAGCTGGAGCTGGGGCAAAAAAAAGAAAAAGAAAAAAAAAAACTTAAGGGAGCTGGGGCAACTTTACAAAAAAAAAAAAAAAAAAAAAAAAAAAACGGCTTCCACGCCTCAACTGTGGCGTGGAAGCCGATCCGCAAAGACGCCTTCAACTATAGAGCTTTCATTTGTTGTTAGTGCTTTACTGATGTCTTTGTTCTAACCCGTCCCATTGTTGAACATAATAGATTTTCCATGGTAGCAACCCCAGGAGTGTTGTGATGTTCCAGAGGCCTGGAAGAAGGAGACTGGTTGGTTATTCTTGTGTCTCACAAGAATAGGCGCGCGTATATGCCCTGAGGGTCAGCGTCAGGATGAGGTAATGCTTTCTCTGTCATCTCAGCAGGCTGACGATACTCCACCCGCCCCCCCTCCTCTACCCAGTCTGGGTGATGCAGGTCCCTGGCTCTTTGGCCACACTATATCACTTACCAACAATAGACTGCTAACATCTGCGCTGAGAGCCCTTCATGCACTAAGACTGCAGTGTGTGTGGAGCTCTTCTTTGGGAAGGACAAAGGCTGGTCACGTCATGCACGTCGAGCTGGCCTTTTGTGTCCCTTGTGAAAGATGAGAATCGTGCATCCAGAGGCTGGGGGAAATTTGCATTCAAAAAACATCCCTGCCCTTTATAGTTTTGCGGATTCTTCGGGTGCTGAGAAAGGAAGGTTGAAGAGGAGAGATTTCCACAGGAATGAAGAAATGAATCAGGAAACCACACGTCCCATTACAGATTGGTTGTGCCCGGGTCAGTTGCAAAAATGTCATCGGCAGAATGACCTCATTCGCCTAACACATTCTCTTGACCCATTCACCGCTGACCTTGACATTGCTCGTGCCCATCCAATCACAGATTGTAGAGACTAATCCTATTTTGGACAGTCATATGGGCTTCAAGGCTCTTGAGGGATTTCATAGTTAATCTGAGCTACAGTATACCCTCCAGCTTGGGTTGCACTGTATACGTAGCAGTAATGAGAGTATCATGAAAGTAATACTGAAAATAGTACTGAAAGTACTAGAATATTTCAGTCCTTTTTTTACCAGTCCTTTTTTTATGATCTACATTACAGCTTTCTATTACAAATGATTCTTCAACACAACCTCTGTGAATGGAATAATGAAATATCAGAATTTTTCAGTAGTTTTAAACACTAGACTCTAATTGGTCAGAAGGAGTTCATTCATTTTCTCTAACCCCATCTCTGACAGTAGCTCAAACAAGGACTATGCAAACGCACTCATTACACACACACAGAGACTGGTTTTGCTGATGATCTGTATAAGGAGTTAACAATAATGTGTGTGATTGTTATTATGGTGAAATCTTCTGTGCGGTGATGTTGATTTAGTACTTTTGGGAAGCACTCACCAGTGCAATGGTCAGTAACAAGTCAATGAAAATTAGTCCATAGTCTATCAACATTTTCTGAATCTCAAAAACGGCAGGTCTTGTGTGGTGTTCCCAACATGCACTGGTTAGTACCCTTCGACAGTAGTCCAAAGAATGACAACTGATGAAGCAGTGACTTAATTAAATCATTTGTCAGATGTACCTTACAGCAGAGTGAAATTATTTTTTTTCGCATAGTTTGGTAGATCGGGTCAGAGCACAAGATCAGCCAGTTTACAGATGGCCTGATATAAGGAATTGTGTTTTTCCTTTAAATCATGTTGATGTCTGAATGGGTGGGTGTCGCCTGTGATACCCTTATCTTACAGTATACATTAATACATTATTAGGCAAGTGTTTTTTATTTTATTTGTGTGTATATAATAATATATAATATACACATACTGTATATTGATACGTACCAGATCATAGGGTCATGAGTTGAAACCCCAATGCCACTAAGCTGCCACCATTAGGACCTCAACTCAGAAATGCTCAAATGCATTCCAAGAAAAAATAAATAATTAAATATATATATATTGTAAAGTGAATTCTAACCTTAAACATTCTATCAGTCTTGCTTTGTCTGATTTGTATTATTTCTCTCGCATCAGCATAATCAGTAATCCATTATGAATTATTCAGTGATTACTGCTGTAGTCAGTACAGGCGAATGTAGTTACACAGATGATTAATGTACAGTATGTCTGGATATTCAGACAGGTCCTGATTATTTAAGGGCTTAGACTGATACCTAATACATGATGTACAGTAAGATGTAATACATGGTCAGAATTTTTTTTTACATACTTTAATCTAATTACTAAGTTCCATGTAAGCCATGTTGCACTGTTTGTTTAACATGCTTCAGGAACATTTCTCGGCATCAAATCATTTATTCATTAAAAACTGGTATTGAACAGATATCCAGACTCAGCACATTTTAAATTTGATTTGCTGAGTCCTGGTTTAGAATTACCGTAAGAGTACTTAGTAAGGCATCACTACAGACAGCACACAACCGTTGTGTTGATATGTAAGCATGTTCTGTATCCGGGCTCTGTAATGTTGCAGATATTCTGGATTGGTGGTCAATACCAAATTTGGCCCAGCATGCTAATATGATATAATATGATATAAGTGATATATTATAACAGTATCTGTAAGAGCCATATCGCATTTGTTATGAATTTGTTGTTGTGTTTATTTTATTTTATTTATTTCAGTATCAGAAAAATATTAAAATTCATATAAATTCAGATTGAAAGCATCTGATAAGGTGCTGAAAGTACATGGCGAAGCTTACCAAGTGCTTAAAACTATTATTAAACGTTGTTTTTCTATTCCTTTCTTAAAGCAGCATGACCATTTTTTCTGGCAGCCTGTCCCCAAAACCTAGATATTGTAATGCATAATGTGTATTGGAAAAAGGTCTACAAGCAACATGATATTTAACATACCAGTAATTACCTACAGTTAATTCCTCCTTATTTAAAATAACAACTTATCATTAAAAACCCATTTGAAACCTTCTGATATTATACATAAATACTTCTACCCTGTGTAACAACACCGTCCCAAATTGTTTTAATAATTCAATTAAACATTTGAGTAATTTGCCAATGATTAGAATTTTCTACTAAACAAAACATGACACATGATACCTTGCATGTAATGTGCTGGAATGTCCCTGTTATCAAGAGTAGCTCCATCACTAGCCTCTTTATGGTGTGCCTTAAAGTTATTAAAGCAAACGTGCAGCTTGTCATGTTACACAGAAACAGGAAATCCTCTGTCCTGAAGACTTTCAAGTCATGAAAACATCATTCCAAAGAGCTGAAATAGGAGACTCCTTTCAACAAGTCCAAATAAACATCTCTTTAAAGAAAACTTCACCATATCCACACCGTTTGTTTAATCCAGTTATGTAGACCGCCACCATACAAGTCCCTCTGTAAGTTATTACTAGAACTGATACTGTGTTAGAACAAGCACCTAATTAAATGACGCCTATTCAAATGAACTGAAGGCGGAACATCAAATGAAGCCTGAAACGCTGTCGGAGCTGTTGTTATATTTAATTTCATTTGATTTTATTTGCGCAGCGCTTTTCAACAATGGACATTGACACAAATCGTATTTACAGTAAAATAAATTCAAGTTCGGGATAGAAAATTAATCAGTAGTCTTATCTGACCAATCAGAATGAAGCATTCGACTACACTGTAGTACAAAGCATAATTAATGTATCGACAATAGCAAAAGAAACAGCATCGGTATTACAAGGATGGAAAATCCACCACCCATTGTTCTTTTGTAGAGAAAGCAAGAACAGAACAGAAGAAAATGGAAAAAAAAAAAGATGGGTACGGAAGTCTCAATGTGCCCTGATGGATTCTGTGTGCATCGAACCTCCTTTAGGCTGACGACCTCCAAGGGAAAGACTAATCCGATTTTTCAACACTCCTATGTCATTAACTGACAGCCGTGCAAGACAGCAAGAACAGCCAACAAAGATTTTTCAATACTGTCACTACCTGCCTGATCTTCCATATTTCCTGTTTTTTTTTTTTTATTTGGTTTTTTTTTTTTGAGTAGGGGTGGATTTTTTGTTAACTCCAAGAACGCTTGATCTTGATATGATCACAAGCTTAGCGCTCAGAAGGGTGATGCTCCATCTAAAGCTTGCAGCTTCCAGCTATACACAAAGTGCACCATGTCCAGTGTGTTTCACGCTTCTTGTGAAATATTGTAAGTATAAAGAATTGGAAGTCTTACCTAAGCAGAAGCCAGTGTGATGCCAGGTGGATAGGTGAGATGCAGCAGAGACACAGCAGAGCAGATGGGGGAAGAAAACAGAAACAAATATTACAAAGAGCACACAATATATTGTATTAATGAAATGGTCAGATGTATCCAGGAAAATTTAATAAAGGTCTTTCTTTATACAGGTGTATTTCATCAAGTGCACTTGTATTTTCCGAGCTCCCTGACATGTACAACATAATACGAGACCTTTTTTTTTTTTTCTTTTTAAATAAGAAAATACACTCCAATGTGACAGTGAACACCTTCAAAAAGGTAGTGGTCACAGATACCCAGAGAAGCAATCCAAGGATTAGGGCACATGTTTCTACAATGGGCAATCAAGTGTGAAATTAATAGAGCCAGAGGGGAGTGAGTTAAGCCACAGCCTCATAGTCTCACCTCAGCACTCGCTGTTGAGTTTCTTTTTGTCTTCGCAATCGTCTGCGATCACTCTGCACCGCTACACTCCAATATGCTGCACACGGTTAACGGCCCTACACCAAACCCAGTCAGATCTATCTTTCAATACAAACTGCCTTTCTGCTGAAGTGAAATGTTTGCTATCAATCATTGCTTATCTTCATTTATACAACAGTTAGTTCTGACCGAGTAATCTGATTGGATATGAGAGGCATTCCACAAGTGGTGATATAGAGCACAACAGCACTGGGATGTTATATTACTTATATATTAACTGTATACTCTGTTATTCTGTGTCAAAATCATTAATTGCGCATGTACTGGAAAGAGGGGAGGGCAGCTGCCTGCCAAAACTCACTTGCGCTTTCTTCTAAGTCCTACCCATGTTGTTTTGTTCATAGCTAATGCAAGCCACAAAGCTAACTACTGTAGCTTCTAACACAAACCTAAATCCCAAATTCCCCTCTAACCCCTGATCAAGAGGACCTCTTGGTGTGTGGAACTTGCACATTAGCTTTACATTTCATGCTATTTGGGATATAGCCCCGCAAAAGTTAAAATAGCCGATATTCTAAAATATCGGAATATGTCGAGGACTTCCCACCACCTCCAACGTTTATTCTTTTGACCATTTGGCTACATAGTACCAGTAAGTTTTTGAAACTTTTACACCCCTGTAAGTTTCTCATGACTGTCTACCACCTCCATGGTTTATTCTCCTCACCTTTTAGCTACATTGTACCGGTAAACTACTCTTACCCTGTATCAGGCGCCAACTCCTCCAGTTGGTTATTTTCACCAGTTTCAGAATGGGTTTCAAAGAATGTCGACCTAATGTATAAAAGCAATATCACGGCCTCCGAGTGACGCAGTGGTAAAGCGCTCGCCCTATCATCCGGAGATCACTGGTTCGAACCCCGGGTGATGCTGTTTTCCTCTCCCAGCCGGAGGCATAGACAGAACTGATTGGGGGAGGGATGAGAGATACTTGCGCTCCCACATTAATCACGGCTCTACAGCCAATCAGGGGCATCTGTGAGCTCGCGCACGCGTAAGGAGCGGCTAGCACTTTCCTCCGAGTGTTTTACTCTGCCCCTAATGGTGCGTGAGCAAGCAGTTCGAAAAGATGCAGTCGGCTGATGTTACGCGGTTCGGAGTAAACACGTGATAGTCTTCACCCTCCCGACTGAGAGGTAGTGGTAGCCTTAATTGGGGAGAAAATTGGAAAACCCCCCCAAAAAAAATATATCACACCCAAGGTCATGCTGTTGTGATATCTTCAGCACCCTCGTGTCCATGGCAGCATCACAGCCGTGCTGTTATTCAATACAACAGCACTCACTCTCTCGTGTCTTATTGCTTTAGCAGCTAAATAAACACTAAACCAATGAAAGTATAAGTTAAAGTAGTTAAAGTAGTTAAGAAAGTAGTTAAAGTACTAATCTGTATTCCTGGTGCCACCTGACAAAAAGTT
Organism: Channallabes apus; assembly: GCA_030522415.1. NCBI lineage: Eukaryota > Metazoa > Chordata > Actinopteri > Siluriformes > Clariidae > Channallabes > Channallabes apus. Next base: position 8,487,283 of record CM060125.1, read on the forward strand.
AAATGTTCTAGATTCTTGGTCAGATCAGATTTGCATGTTATGATAGTTCACTAGGGATGTAACGGTATTGTAAATACCGTCGTACCGCAATAACAATTTATTTCGATAATACCGTGGTCGCATGACGATAAAATGATAGGTCTTCTGAGAAAAGTTTGCTCAGGCGAATGGAGCGAACGGGAGGTAGCGGGAACTACAATTCCCATCAGCCCAGGCATGGCCATCATCCTTTGCGGTCTGTTGTCGCTACAGATCCAGTAATGATTAATTACTCTTTCCATCTCTTTTCCTTCTCCGCTAATAGCAGAACCCACCATTTCCGCATTACTGGCTCTGTAGCGATTACATCCAGAAATACATTGTATTTGTGTGACCACTCATTAATTTCAAACAGTGGATGCGATTTTAGCAAAAAAAGGTATGCTTGGGATTTTGCTATGGAGGATGGCAAGCTGTTGAGGTCCAGAATAAGAACGAATGCCAGATGCCTCGCTTCAGGTGTTTTTGCAGCTACTGTATGAAATTCCTGTGCTGCTGAGGCTGACCGCTGACATCAGTGCCCAATATGCAATCTGACCATTCTCATGAGCGACTCAAGTGACCTTATATATAATCCAGGACTACATACAAAAAAAATAAATAAGTGACTCAATTCCGATATGAAAAACATCAAACGGTATGTTCAGACAGCCCTAAAAATCAGATCAGTGTCACATTAGGGTAGTCACTCCAGATTGGTAATGTGAACATCGCCTTTATCTCTATTTATAACATGGACATTTTAACACCTTAACATTACGTTGTTTCCCTCACACACTCATTTTCTATACTCTTACATTTACATTTAGGCATTTGGCAGACGCTCTTATCCAGAGCGACTTACATTTTTATCGCATTACACATCTGAGCAGTTGAGGGTTAAGGGCCTTGCTCAAGGGCCCAACAGTGGCAACTTGGTGGTTGTGGGGTTTGAACCTGGGATCTTCCGAACCGTAGTCCAATGCCTTAACCACTGAGCTACTCTTATCCTGTACAGGGTTGCAGGAGGCCTGGAGCCTTTCCCCAAGACATTTAGTGTTTCCTGGACAGGGTGCCAGGGCACATACATGCACAGACTCACACACATTCTCACACTTTACGCAATTTGGAAATTCCAGTTAGCCTACCCTGCATGTCTTTGTACGCTGAGAGGAAACCAGAGTACCCAGAGGAAACCCATGAAACATTTATACTCGAGAATTTTGACACACCCCCTCCATTTACCATGCTTTCTGAGACCTGTGAAACCACTGCAACTTCATGCTATGTCACAGCACTCAGAGCAGACTGCCTACTGATAACTTTTACTCATAGTTGCCTGGTGCTGTGATGACGGACAGAGGAAAAAGTAAAGGGTCATTTTGACCCGAACAAAGCTATTACACACACACCAGCCAAATCAACAATTACATGGAGACCTGCAGGCCACTAGGAACATTTCCGGCACAGATTAATGGGTGGGGACGCAGAACTCATGACCCTGCGAATGCGTTTCCTATTACTTAACTCATATTCATAGGCAGAGCTCGAGGTTAAGCAGCAGTATGGTTTTTAAAACAAGAAACAAAGAACTTTAAATAAAACAGCCACTTCCCTCCTCATGTGCACAGCATGTGTCAAAGAAAAGCGTGTTATTATGGACAGACATCATCAGAGAGTTGTTTCGGTTCCACATGAATGTTTTGACCTTGTCCTAAACCACTCTGAGATAATCACAGCTTCTGCAGGATGTAAAAATATCCATGGTATTCCAGTCAAAGTGATATTGCAAGGTGTAGTGGGGGGTGGGGGGAGGGGAGGTGTTATCCAGGTCATTTTCATCGACGGAGCGCAATGCATCATTAAATGCAGTAGTACCGTGGTTTGGGTTTGATGGAACACTGCAATGTCATTGCGCCTGATCAGAAATTCTGATTTAGATGTTGTGCTAAGGTCAGAGCGTATTCAAAAAGAGTCCGATATTAATCAGCACAGAGTGCTTTCTCAGCTGTTTCATCTGCTATTTCTCATTACCTGTTGCTCGTCTTTTCCTTTAGCGCTACGGAAGCTGCATATTCATGGTTCTTTTCATGTGTGCAACAAAAACGCCCGGTCTGATCTCGCTGCAGGTTCAGAGAGGAAAGAAAACGCTTCTCCTCATTCGGTATGTCTCCGACTGGCTTCTTTATTAACACTGGCATGTGGATTTATAACACTACTATTCCTCTTCTCTGCACTGAATTAATTAGGACCATTGCTCTCCATTAGCCTGCGCATGCTGAACAAAGAGCTATAAAGCTGTCTGCGAGGACAACAATGAAATCGGATTACTTTACCGGGTTCAGATATATTTCGCAGTTTGACCACAGTATATTTTGAAGAAAACATTTCAGGTAAACAGGATAGACATCGATTGACATTAATAGTATGTGGGCCAGGGTTGACATATGGCCAATTAAATTTTGAAATGGGAAATATAATATGTAATAGCAGATGAATACAAATAGACAGAAGCGATGTTCAAATCAGAACATCCAATCCGTTTTGTTTTTTTCGCATCTGATAAGGTTTTCTGCGACCTGACCAGTAAAAAAGTGTAAGTAAAATGTAAAAATACACTTTAAATCTCACTCGTCCCTGTTTTTATCTGCATTTGTCTACAAACAAAAATGACAAAGATTGATGAACATTATGGAAAACATTATAAACAATACACAAACTTACAGTATGATAATACAGTGTGATCCGCTTGCTCATCTACCGCTAGTTGTAGTCTACCAGTCAAAAGTTTGGACACACCTTATAACCATGGTCATGGTTAAATCCTTTCTACATTGTAAACCAATATTAAAAGCTTCCAAAATATGCAGCAATCCCCTTAAAACAGTTGATACTGAGATGTGCCTCATACTTGTGCTCTGTAAAGCCTTCATAACGGCTCTAATCTGAGGTGCTGTTAATTGATTAGGCTCGTAACTCTACTGTAAATGAATTTCACCTCTGAGTTCACCTCTAAGTTTTAGTCTTGCTTCCCTGGAATGCTCTTCATGAGAGCCAGTTTCATTATGATGCTTGATGGGTTTTACAATTGCAATTGACAATACTGTTCTTGCAAGAACCATTCCAGAACAACTGACCCTTGTGTCCGAAAATAACAACTGACTATTGCTGTTGGTGTTCTTACTTAATTACCTAATTTCATTCCTTATTTTACAGTTTTTCTTCCCGATTTTCTCCCCAATTTAGTTGTATCCAATTCCTTCCAGTCACTAGGGGGCTCCCACATTAAGCGCTCAGTAGGGAGGGCCGCAGACTATCACGTGTTTTCTCTGAACCACATGACGTCACAGACTGCATCTTTTTGAACTGCTCGCTCACGCATTGTTGGAGGCGGCGTAACACACTCGGAGGACAACGCTATCCGCTCCTTCTGCTTGCATGAGCTCACAGACGCCCCTGATTGGACGTAGAGCTGTAATTAATGTGTGAGCACTAAGTACCTCTAATTCCTCCCCTCTGAGAGAGCTCGGCCAATCAGCTCTCTGGGCCCTCGGCTGCGAGAGACTACAGCATCACCCGGGAATCGAACCAGCGATCGGGAACCTTATGTTATAGTTCTCCAGTATTCTTCTAGAATGTAGAAATATGTATGAACTTGTGTCAAAATGAGTGGTACTGTAGTGTACTGGATAACAGTCCTACAGTATCATATCATAGGACAGGAACCGTATGTGCCATTTAACCAAAAGATCTCCACACACACGGCGTGCATCTTAAGTCTCTTGTACACATATTGCATGTGCATATTTTAAGCTTTGTAGCATTATTTTTCTTCTTTACCACAGCTCTTACACTACAGTAACCCACATAGTCTTGTTAACATGGTCTTTAAACAACATCCAATTGGCATAACGTTCTGTTTCACTATTAAGTCAATCATTACTGCTGGAGTGACTGCAATGGCAGTAACTGAGTATAAACATCCTTTTTCCATACATTCTCCCAAAGCCCTTTGAACATATTTAAGCCACTCACGGCGGCCGCTGTCTTGCACAGGAAGTATCTTGACAGAAGGAGGCAACATGATTGGCCTTTCGCAAAGCGTTGGCTTTTTAGATGAAAAATCTGTGCTTTGCTTAAAATCTGGAGGCTTTCAAATTGAACATGTTGTTACAGACAAGCGTATGTGTCAGAGAATAATAATTTGCTAAAATGAGCAAACGTCAACCTGTCCATATCGAGAAGCAAAACACAGGCAAGCAAAGTAAAGTCTAATTCTATGAAACATGGAAATTAAGTGTTAGAACCATAACTTACAGCCAAATAATTATGAAGAAACGTAAAACAGCTAACACAATGAGGCAACAATCAAATCAATGGCAGAGCAGGAGCGAGACAAGACTAGAACAGAAATCAAAACAAATCTTGGAACATGGCATTAATAGTCATGGGAACTGTGATGAGATGAGGTAACCTTGATGCCTCTGCTGAATGCCTGCATTATGTAGAACACTATCCACAATACAGCTATCAGATAGATTACAATGCTAATGTAATATTTAAACACTTATTGTGTTTACAAATCCAAAAAACAAAAATCAAGGATCAGCTTTGAATCTGCTTGGAAACTGATTACAACATGTCTTGTTTCAGTTAATTGCGGCTAAATTTTAAATGCTGATCAGTTGGACATAGTACTGTATCTACAACACACTTTGGTTATACACTATGTAGTGAGTATACGTAGTAGGGATGGGAATAACCAGAGACAAGCTGATACAATATTTGTATTGCGATACTGTTAGTATAACAATTTTATAAATATCCTAATACATTTTTTCCCCAATTTGTGTTTTTTTTTTTTTTTACAATTTTAACTAATTAATCTGCCAATCTCAGAATAGTTCAGAGCGCACCACCTGTAGGATTCAGAAAAACTGAACAGAGGAAGAATGTACCAACTCGAATGCAAACATAACAGAAAGTAAAATAATAATAATAATAATAATAATAATAATAAATTTTTTTTAACTATTTTGGAGGGTGATGATACATGAATTACAACAGAAAAATCACGATACATCACTGGTTCGATTTATTGTCCCGTATCTAATGTAGATGTACAGTAGTGGTCATGTATGTTGCCTAGGAAATCTAAAATGTATTGCTTTGCATAAATAATTGGCATGTCATTTTTCATCAGCCCCAGCACATCATATAACCCATGCCTTCCTGCTCACTCACACCTGTTTAATGTTTTCTTTAATTAGTTCCACTATTTATGTTTTTCCATGTGTAATCACTACGCTTTTGTTGTGTAGAGTCTGTTGTTTCCTCAAGTCTGTTCTGCGTTTCATCCCACATGTCCCTAGCATTTGCTTTGCTATTTTTAGGAGCCTGAGTTTGACTTTGTTTGTATTTTTGTTAATTACTGTATGAACCTGCACTTGAGTCCGCCTCCGTCTCTGCTGCCTGACAATAAACAGTGATTTGAAAGTCTGATAAAATGATCTTAAAAGGAGACACATTTAACGTGGAATGTAATTTAACTCACTCAATCATTCACTCATTTTCTACACCGCTTATCTGGTACAGGGTCATGAGAGGCCTGGAGCCTATGCCAGGAGACTCAGGGCATGAGGCGGGGTACACCCTGGGTAGATGGAGTAGTAATACATCAAAGTGCACACAATCACACGCACACTCAGTCTCACACTAGGCACCGTTTGGAAACGCCAATTAGCCTACTTTGCACATCTTTGAACTGTGGGAGGAAACCGGGGCACCCAGAGGAAACCCACCAAGCTTGGGCATAACATACAAACTTCACAGACTCGAACCCTCGGCCACCATGCCACCCAGTAATCATCCGGAGATCGCGAGTTCGATTCCTCGGAGGTAGCTGTAACCTCTTGCAGGTCTAGAGAGAGCTGATTGGCCCGAGCTCCCTCATTGGGGAGGGATAAGAGATACTTACTGCTCCCACATTAATTTATAGCCAATCAGGGGATGATAGCGCTGTCCTCCGAGTGTGTTACGCCGCCCCAATGGTGCATGAGCGAGCAGTTCGAAAAGATGCAGTCGTGCTGGCGTCACATGGTTCGGAGGAAACACGTGATAGTCTTCGGCCCTCCCGACCGAGTGGTCGTAGTAGCCTTAATGTGGGAGCCCCCTAGTGACGGGGAGGAATTGGACATGACTAAATTAGGGAGAAAATCTGGGAAAACTCCAAAAACAAACAAAAAAATGTAATCTGACTGCTTTACTCCACAGAAGAATCTAATCGTGTGGACATGGATTCTTTAAACCTGGAACTAAATCAGATTTGGCCTGCTGCCTGCGCAATGCCTAAAACCCCATACCAAAGTTAATTCTAGACTTTGTATTTATATGTGCAGTCACCCAATTAAAAGCATCTAATGCAGCAGCAGAACTCTATAATAAGCCGAAAAACACCATAATGTCTCCTGCTTCTGTTTATTTAGGTGCGGATGGATTCTTGACTGGAAGCCAGCGTGAGTTCGGCTCATTTAGATATATTATTTCTAATTCAGTGAGCTTGATATGCGATTGAGATAATTACAGATTCACCTCATTAGTAACTTAGAGAGTGCTGAGGTTACCGTGAGGTAGTTGGAGCAAATATAAATTCCTGTGGCACAAAACTTCTAGGATAAGTTTTTCTCTTTGGCCAGAGTTTGCATCACGTCTGGTTGGATTAAAGGTCATCTGAGAGCTACACCTCCTGATTAAAATCGCAGATTTTTTTTTCCCTTCGCCTTTTTTGCTGTGCTGTTCGCTGTTTTTCATCCAACCAGTATGATTTATTGTCATTACGAAGAGGTTTCATGAATGCTTAAAAAGAATGTGTAAAATGAAATGCTGATGTGTGCTAATACTGATAACATCATATAAAGGGTTAGACTTGAAATATGCACATCAATGGTTTATTGTTAAGGAGGAGAAAGGCAAATATTGGGATTAGCAGCAGATGCTGAATGAACGGTGAAGGAGTTTAGGAGATACACATTCCCAGGCTCTTCGAAAAATTCCAGGTAAATTAGCAGGGTTCATCCAGTCAGATCTACAATATGGATGTCACGACTCTTGAGCTACTTGTTTAAAACTAAGATACCAGAAGAAAGAAAATAATTCATTTGTTAATTCTCCACAAAACTCCACATAGGCAGTAACCCAAGCTTTAAACCCTGCAACTATGACTTTAAAAAAAAAAGAACCAGACGCAAAGCCAGCCACCATTAAGTGCAATTTGACATGTTGTGAATATCATCATCTTTAAATCTGCTTGAGATTGGAAGGAAATGAAAGAGAGAAATAAAAGAGAATAAATATAGAAGCAGATGCACAGTTTAGTACCACAGCAAGCACTCATCTCTACTTTGTAGAAGCTCCAGGTCTATTCACACTCTCAGGAATTCACATAATAACCAGATGAGTATATCCAGAGTTGAACCCCACGGTTTGAATCATTCCTCCCCTCCCAATATCAGCTTTGTGTCAGTACTGGTGCTATACGGCATTCCTGTCACAATTTGATACAGTATTCCTTTGACTAACATTCCCAATTACAAATGATAAGTCGTTCTGCGGGGAACCTGATGTGAAGCTCTGGAACATTCTTCAGGCCAAGAGGAGTACCAGTGACCTCTTCCTTCACTTCCTCCAGGCATATGAGGAAAGTGTGAATCTTGTGACAGGCCATTTGGAGTCTTGCAAAAAAAAAAAAAAAAAAAAAAAAGGAAACAGCAAAGCACCTCTCTGATAAAAAGGTCACAACGTATCCAATTACTACTGACATTTTCCACTGAATTCGCAAAGATGGGTGACGAGGGGTTCCCTGGGACCGGTTTATTGCTTAACCTGAGCATACTTAAAGTGACTTAACAGTCTTGCCATGTGTCGGCTGTATCTGTCCATCACCATACTCGCAAGACTTTCACAAGTAATTAAAGCTGTTTACTGAGCCCTGGCCACTGCCACCTTAAACCACTGCATGTTTACTGCTCAGTGCATAATAATGGCAAAGAAGATAAAACACAAGTCTGGTATTTCTGGATAATCCCCCCCAAAAAATGCAAATGTTAGTATATTTGTCAGTCTAGTTAACATTCTGGTTATATATATCAGTGTAGGGACGAACAGATGCATGCTCAAGGTCTTCTGAAGTGCATGATTGCAGATGCATGACGTCTGCTCTGAGCTTGGCTGGCCTGAGAGACATGATTTATACAAATCATTTGTTTCATCATACCACCTGATGGATCGGTCCAGACCTCCCGGATACCCATTTTTCAACTTACCTGAAAATATCAATGTAAGCCGAAAGCGCAGGTGTTGATAACAGTCAAGTCTTTCTTCCACCCAAGGTGGATTAACAAACAGGATATGGGCCATGAGTACAGTCAGACCAGATGTGTACAGTATAAGAGCTCTTTTCCCGGGGCTAAAAATATGCAGCGTATTCACACTCCTTTAACCCATGAAGCACTCGTGTAATAAGCAATGTCCAGACAGTGAGGTTTTGAGGCAAGCCTCTTCCACAGAGCATCGTGTGAAGAGGAACTTCACCCCACTACACATCGGCCTGTCTGCGCTCGAGAGCTCAAAATGCTGTCCACACTTGAATGAGCTCTAAATTACATGCCGTACTGAATTATTCTGCAATCACATTTAGTCAGTTGCACTCACGGAGCCTCCGTGTGTGATGAAATGAGGTACGTTTGTTTATCGGAGAAACATGACTGCAGAACTACTGGAAAAAGAAAAACATTGACTCAATGGCTAGACATGGAGACAAGTACAGTAAATCTACGTAAATACATTGAATTGAAAATGCTGCGAAGCCTTTGAGTGTAAAAGCTGTTTTAATGGAGAGCTCAGTGCTCACACTCTACTGTATGTTCCACAATGCGAGTGCTGACATTTGTGTATTTAAACAGAAATCACCAAACCAGTTTGTTCACTGACAATTCCAATTAAGATCTATTTAAACTAGATATTTCTAGCCTAGAATGCAATTCGCTATGACAAAAAAAATTGATAAAAGCAGAGTTACACTTAGCAACAAAAACCGATACACGAGTATGGACGTGAAACTGCTCGAGGAAATGCAGAGGATATGAGCTGTCTGTCTTGCAGAGGGAATTTGAAGTATGTTGCGCCTTTGAATTGTGGTGAGTCCATGTGGAATAAGTGAAAAATTGGATTGATCAAAATTCTTGCCACAGATTCATCCGATTGTCAGCCCTCTGATCGAGGATCTGATTACGAAGTCAGGGGTGACTAATTTTGGGCTGAAATTGGAGCAAATCCATACAGTGATACATATATTTGGCCTAAGAGTTGCCTAAGTAGCCCTTACACCATATAACTTTAGCTGCAGTGCACCCCTAGATGGGGTGCCAATCCATTACAGAGCCCACATATACACTACGGGTAATTCGGGAATGACAGGTAGCATAATCTGCAAGGTCTTTGGACTGTGGGAGAAAACTGGAATACCCAGAGGAAACACACCAAGATCATGCACACAGAGGAAGGAATCGAACCTGGCTGGAAATCCATCCCGGACCCTGGAGGTGCATATTTGGGGGGAAATTAAATACCAAGGGATATATAATTTTTTAAATATATTTTAGCATTTTTTTGGAAGGAGTCCCCAGTACCAGCAGAGAGAAATAAATCTGTAAATGTAACTTTTCCCATCATGCACTGAAGACCTTGCTCACTGTGGTTTCTCCGTAACATGATAAGTTGCATTTCTTAGTAATAATAACTTTAAGAAAGAAAAAAAGAGCAACTGGTAAAGGGATTACTTAATATGCCATAAGGAAAGTGATGAAAAGGACTACTTGATTTCATGAATACTCTGTAACATTTAATGTATATCACCGACAAAGTACAACTTGGCATTCTTTAAATAAACAATGGAATAAAATATTGCAATCATTGATACCTTGCTGTGGAATAAGAGGAATTAATAGTAAAAAAAAAACATAGTTGAATTATTTCCTGTAACGGCACACTCTGTTGTGTTTTATTCCTTGCCTACACTATCTAGCACCTCGCATAGAGCAACTTGATGTATAAGCAAAGCACCTAATAAACAAAAGGAACGGAATGCTAGGCAACGCTGTGCTCACCGTGTGTGCTCAACGATGTGATATAAATGTGCCTAGCTCCCTCTAAGAATTCATGAGGCTTTTCATTCTGCCGGCACAGTGGTCCATATACCACATCTAAGCTCGTCCTGCATCAAAGGCTTTTTTCGCAGAAAATGGCGCCGATCAGTCCTCGCAGTTTTGAAATCTGAGACAATTCTTCTGACAAACTGTCCATTCGAAAAACATACGATGTTGGCACCTCGAGAGAAGAATGTAAAGTCACTCTTTCCTTTCCTGCTCCCGTCTTGATGAATATCGATAAAGAAAACGGCTGATGACAACAAGAAATCAAACATCGTCTACGATCTATCCCGGTAGTTCAGGGTTCGATCGCTTTGTAAATCAGCTTGTAAACAGAGAGGAACGTGGGCAGCCTGGTTGAACTGACCCTCCAATGACCTTGTGCTGTTTTGTTGAGCACTTGAAGACACATGCTGCTGTTTTCTAGCGAAAACAAATAGCTAGCGTCGAGAGAAAGGGATGTTTCTACAGTATTCGCCACTTTCTAACTAACACACACCGCTGATAAATGGATGGGCAAAAGGTTAAGCATGACACGGCTAATCCTCCTGGGAACTGTCTCACCTCGGTGGCGCCTCCATTTTGTATAAAAAAATAATGTGTTTAAGGAGGAGAAACCTTGGATGCAGTGAGACATTTCACCCGGGGTAATGTAGCCTTCCTGGAAACAGACGTCTTTCAATGACGTTTTTTTTTTTTCTTTTTTCCTGTGTGTGCAAATGCAATATTTATTATACATATTAATAACTGCAGGAGCTGCACATTTACTGTGGGAGTTTATTGTGGTGATTATCATCTCCAAACACAAAAATGGAAGATAAGATCCCCGTCAACATGAATTTACATCTATAAATACATTTTTTGGAATTAGACAATGAGGAATATGCCCTGCATATGCTTTAGGTGACTTCATCATTCTCCTGGAAAGTCACAGCTGTCTAGACAGTGGTTGGGAAACATTTATTTTTTTTTTTTAGCAATATTCCTCTGACTTGGGGATTCTTAAGCAATGACCTCATTAACTGAAAATAGATCCGACAGACGCCATATTAATCAAATTGTCATTAGTTGATCAATGTGTATATACCGTATATAAATCATGATCAAGGCTTAATAATTTGAAGGGTTATACTGTACATTTGTATCACCAGCAAAATTAGCAAACCTCATCCCCACAGGCTATGAATCATGGATCCACTTTGAGAACCACGACTCCCGATAATCTCTAACTCCCAAACATTTACCCTTAAGTATCTGTTTCTGCATTCACATGTCTGGTCGTTATTAGACAGGTCTAAGGGCCTCCTACACTCGTCCAGGCCTCCAAACCATACAGTCACATGGCCCCGGTGCTGGAAAAATTATTAGTCAAGTCTCATTTGAAGCCCCTAGGCCACTGGAGTGGACGCATATTTTATTTCCCTGTGTCATCTGCTAAAGTCTTCAAATTGCCCTGACGCGTTTGTTCCACTCAAACATTTTTCCACATTATAAACCAATTGCCTGGGTGACACTGAAACCGGGTGATCATGCATAACTGTGAACGTTCAAAGAAGGTGTAAATTTAAAAACCCCTCACTTATACTGTAATATCCTTAAAGCCAAAAATCACACCGGATCAGTTTTAGGCGGCATCTGGTATTTTATTTATTAATTAATTTTTTACAGATCAAGTCACCCAGGAATCATGTAGACTAAACTCCAAAATCCAAAATACAGGAATCCTTGCAACATAAATCACAGTTAACGCATCAAAACCTTTTTGTTTGTATAGCTTATACTGTAAGTAGATTTGCATTTTCCTACAAACTATTTAAATTCTTACGCTGTACTATACAATATGAAAATTGCTCCAATAAAAGACGCATGACAGGATTTTTGTTAGATTACTCACGGCTGTCAGAGTCATGGCAGGTGTTAAATAAGTATTAGTATAAATAGTGCCACAGGTTCCTCGTGTACCTGCAAATAGAGCTGTCAGAGTGATTAGAAGTTGTGTGGATTTTGAAATGTTTTTTTTTTAATTATATTTCAATATTGCTCAAACATTACAGATGTGGAATGTTGGACCATTTAAACAACGGTACACCTAGAAGGCATTAGACCATAAAATGCATAAACAATAAACGTGAATAAACAATACATTTCCTGCTGAATAGGAACAAACCAGACTAATCTGCTAAACCACAGCACTGTTCAGTTATTAATTCTGATTGGTCAGAAGGTGGTAATTAATCTTCCATCACAGCAGTGCTGACACTAGTGCTGATTTCAAGCCAAAGCATAGGCTTATACTTATGCTCTCAGTTGAATACAATAACATTTCTATAGTAACCACTACAGTAGCACAGGGATGACATGGGCTACAGTCACATTACTAGCTTGAAGTGACTCAATTCTGATTTTTAGCCTGATGTGACACACAAATCTGATGTTTTTTTAGATCTAATCTGAGTCACTTTCGAATGTGGTCCTAAAATTGGATAATATCCAATACAATATATGGTTATGCAACTTCATGCGACTTTTTGCCTTTGCACATGTCTTCCTTCTTCTGGACCTTAAGAAATACACACTGCTTGCCTTTCTCAAGCAAAAAATCCAAGCATATGTCTGGCTGGAATAACAGAACACATTAAGGTGGTTCTTGGAATTTTTCTGTCTGTTTGTTTGTGAAAACATCACACGAAAACTACTGAACAAATTTTAATGAACCTTTCACAGCTATGTTTGGCCCTGATCCTAGGTAACATATAGGCTTTGTTCCATCACAAGCGGCCTCCAGGAAGAGGAGATTTGCTACTTTGAAATTTAAATGGAAAATGCCCTTATATCATAATAAAATCACTTTCATGTCAAAATTCAACAGATGGCGCTGTACATTTTTTTATATACGCTTATAAATGTGCAATTAAAATCTACTTAATAAACGTGATCTCACACCTTCAATGCTTCAATACCGTGAACTTCACGGTAACACAAACATTTTAGTTAATTCGAAAGCTCAACAGATGTCGTTTTTTAAAACGTGCTTACTGTATAAGTGTGCAATTAAATTCCACGTCAACAAATATGCGGGTACATCTAGTGTTTAATAACAGTCTGACATTGTTTTTTCAACAAAGAAAAGTGTTAATGTGATAATATATTTAAAGGCTTCTCTGTGTAGATGTGTACAGGTCCTTCTCAAAAAATTAGCATATTGTGATAAAGTGCATTATTTTCTGTAATGTACTGATAAACATTAGACTTTCATATATTTTAGATTCATTACACACAACTGAAGTAGTTCAAGCCTTTTATTGTTTTAATATTGATGATTGTGGCATACAGCTCATGAAAACCCAAAATCCCTATCTCAAAAAATTAGCATATCATGAAACGGTTCTTTAAACGAGCTATTAACCTAATCATCTGAATCAACTAATTAACTCTAAACACCTGAAAAAGATTCCTGAGGCTTTTAAAAACTCCCAGCCTGGTTCATTACTCAAAACCGCAATCATGGGTAAGACTGCCGACCTGACTGCTGTCCAGAAGGCCATCATTGACACCCTCAAGCAAGAGGGTAAGACACAGAAAGAAATTTCTGAACGAATAGGCTGTTCCCAGAGTGCTGTATCAAGGCACCTCAGTGGGAAGTCTGTGGGAAGGAAAAAGTGTGGCAGAAAACGGTGCACAACGAGAAGAGGTGACCGGGCCCTGAGGAAGATTGTGGAGAAGGACCGATTCCAGACCTTGGGGGACCTGCGGAAGCAGTGGACTGAGTCTGGAGTAGAAACATCCAGAGCCACTGTGTACAGGCGTGTGCAGGAAATGGGCTACAGGTTGCAAATTTTGCATGTCATTCGGAAATCAAGGCGCCAGAGTCGGGAGGAAGACTGGGGAGAGGGAAATGCCAAAATGCCTGAAGTCCAGTGTCAAGTACCCACAGTCAGTGATGGTCTGGGGTGCCATGTCAGCTGCTGGTGTTGGTCCACTGTGTTTTATCAAGGGCAGGGTCAATGCAGCTAGCTATCAGGAGATTTTGGAGCACTTCATGCTTCCATCTGCTGAAAAGCTTTATGGAGATGAAGATTAAATTTTTCAGCACGACCTGGCACCTGCTCACAGTGCCAAAACCACTGGTAAATGGTTTACTGACCATGGTATTACTGTGCTCAATTGGCCTGCCAACTCTCCTGACCTGAACCCCATAGAGAATCTGTGGGATATTGTGAAGAGAAAGTTGAGAGACGCAAGACACAAGAATCTGCAAAAGGATTCCCGAGCAAGTATTGAGTGCAGAACTGAACATCATTATTTGAGGGTTGACTTTTTTTTGTATTCAAAACACTTTTCTTTTATTGGTCGGATGAAATATGCAAATTTCTGGATGTTTCTACTCCAGACTCAGTCCACTGCTTCCGCAGGTCCCCCAAGGTCTGGAATCGGTCCTTCTCCACAATCTTCCTCAGGGCCCGGGCACCTCTTCTCGTTGTGCAGCGTTTTCTGCCACACTTTTTCCTTCCCACAAACTTTCCACTGAGGTGCCTTGATACAGCACTCTGGGAACAGCCTATTCGTTCAGAAATTTCTTTCTGTGTCTTACCCTCTTGCTTGAGGGTGTCAATGATGGCCTTCTGGACAGCAGTCAGGTCGGCAGTCTTACCCATGATTGCGGTTTTGAGTAATGAACCAGGCTGGGAGTTTTTAAAAGCCTCAGGAATCTTTTTCAGGTGTTTAGAGTTAATTAGTTGATTCAGATGATTAGGTTAATAGCTCGTTTAGAGAACCTTTTCATGATATGCTAATTTTTTGAGATAGGGATTTTGGGTTTTCATGAGCTGTATGCCACAATCATCAATATTAAAACAATAAAAGGCTTGAACTACTTCAGTTGTGTGTAATGAATCTAAAATATATGAAAGTCTAATATTTATCAGTACATTACAGAAAATAATTAACTTTATCACAATATGCTAATTTTTTGAGAAGGACCTGTATATAACATTTTGAAAGGAGTCCACATTGTCAGTACTTTGAAGTCAGGGTAATTTTATCTTATTAAATAGAGAAAAGTCTTGTGATTAAAAGTGACAGTACTAGTGCTATATATCATTGATTTAAGCACCACTCCCTTCTTATTCACAAGTTAACACATACATTTGCCTGAGAGGCATTAAGAGATGGCCTCACACCTACATGGTCAGGGAGGTCGAGTCCCGCCTTCGGGCTTGTGTCTGGGGAAATTGCGATCTGTTCTCAGTACTCCGATTTCCTCCTACAATCCGAAGACATGTAGTTTAGGCTAATTGGCATTTCCAAAATGCCCGTAGTGTGTGTGAGTGTGTGAGTAAATGCGTTCTCATGCCCTGACATTCATAATAATTTAAACATGCAACAGGAAAAGTAAAGTTACAGCATTGCTCCAGAGTATAATAAATAAATCACTAAGTATCATTTGAAATTGATAAAATATATTGATATGATTCTAGTGGTTCATTTTTTATTTTTAGCAGTTTCATTGCTGTTGGAGTATTGCAACAAATCTGCATGTGCCAAGCCGTCATGTTTTATCTACATGCGCATATATCAAATTTTAATGAGCAGATTTATTCCTCATCATAATATGTTACCAAGGAGACCCTAAAAGCATTGTTAAGTTTCGGTTCCTATGGACAATAGAAAGCATATTTGCATAACAATGTCCTTGAAATAAAATGGCCTTAAGAGCAATATCTTTCAGTCCTCCCTGCTTTCACTAGCATTGTTTTGCTTTGGAAATGAAGGACAGAGTTTTTTATCGAAAGAAATACAGTGGAGTGGGTAGTTATCAGGGGAATAAATGTGAGGAAATTAAATAGTAGTGAGTACTGGGCTGTGCAGGTGAACTCACACACTGTCTAAAAATGGCTGGCAGAGGGAGACGGACAGCGCCACACTTACTGTAACTCCCCTCTCCCAGCGTCATGGGCTGGTAAAAGGGTCCATCAGGGCTCGTAAATTAAGCCAGAGCTTTTTATCTCTTTACTGAAAGAAATGTAAAAGCAGAGGGTGGCAAAGAGTGAACAAAGAAAAAGCACTGAAAGCGCTATTTTAGTTTTCCCAATAAATCAAATTTAGGGGGAAAAAAAACACTACAGCTCCTCACAGGTTGTTTGGATACTTCAAGGCTCTTAACTTTCAAGAGGAGCTCTACTTAAAGCCCTCTCTACTAGAGCGAACTCTAAATGGTTCAACAATACATAGACCTTTACCTTTACCAAGAGATATACAGTATAAGCCAATGAAGAGCAATAGCCATGATGATTTCTAACAAGAACGTACCTTAGGAAAAAATACATATTTGTTTGCAAACATTATGTATTAGAAAGTTTCCACTAGATAAAAGCAATATAAAATAAGAAAATACATTAGAGGACCTTTAGGCAAAAATCACTTTGGTAGTCTCCAGTGTGTGAGTATAAAAAGAGATCTCAGCTTTTTGTCCTCTTTCATTTTTAAGAGCCAGGATTAAAAAAAGCCAATTAGATTTTCACCCTATTGTGACCTCATATAAGAAGAGTCTATAGACACTGAAACTGCACATTTGGAAAAGGAGTAAAATACACCTTTAGTTTAGGGTATGGAAAAATTCATTATCTGAGGGTTATTTCAGCTTGAGCTTTAACAGCACACCTTGGGAGAGCTCTGAGACCTGTGAGACAATTTCCACATACCAATGTAATATCATGAAAACATAAAGAATTGTTAATTGAGCCTTCAGATACAGTAGACAAAGTATATTTAGAACCTTCTCTGCATAGTTTCTTCACGGTTTAGGGAACACTTCATAGATCTGGATGATAATTTAGATATTTCCTAATGTGATAGTTATCGGTTCTTGTTGAAGTTCTACATAGAACCTTTAAGAACGGATTCTTATGATCTTGTGATTCTAGATTTGAATGTTTTATAATGTAAATATAAAGACCATGTATACACACTTCCTTTTCAAGGTTTGCGCAAGGGTTCTATGGGAGTCCTATTTGAGAGGCAGTACCTACTTGAGGCTAGAACCTTTAAAAATCTATGAGAATGGTAAATCCAAGACTCCTTTATATTTCTATATTTTAATCTACTTTTATTCACCCTGAGATCTGATGGAGCACAGTGTAGCCTGAAGGTCCTATTTTCCTAATGCTGCTACAGCTGCTTTCTCAATGCAGTTACTTTCACACATTT
Source organism: Channallabes apus (assembly GCA_030522415.1). Lineage (NCBI taxonomy): Eukaryota > Metazoa > Chordata > Actinopteri > Siluriformes > Clariidae > Channallabes > Channallabes apus. The sequence goes on from CM060125.1 coordinate 8,504,712, forward strand.
CACTTTCTCCACATATTCCGGGAGAAATTCAGTCCAGATCATTCCTGAGTGGTTAACAGATTATGTATCATCCACCCATAAACATTACATTTCTACCTACTTAGCAACCTAGTAGAGCAACCTAGGAAAACCTGTTTTCTACAGCTGCTAATTGTTTTTTAGTGATACTGGCAACTTGGGCGTCACTAGCTTTTTATTTCCACAAACGCATGGTGCTCCGCATTAAACTATCTGCATAGCTGTCTGAAATAAAGTCACTATAACATTCCACCACATACAACAAGACTCATTTTAAGAACATGTTATGAAATTCTGTCATCTATTACAACATAACAACAAATATTAAATATAACATGATGAGATATGGTATAAGCAACCAAAGACACCATAATGTTCTGACTGACCCATTTAAAATGTTTACCTTGTGAGCAAGTAAAACTTGGCTTGTACATCTACAAATGTTTTATTTAAAGTAATGCCAAGTGGGCATGACTTTTTTCTTTTTAACTGCCAATATTATACAAAGCTACTCCTTAACATACAGTAGTCTCCATCAAAAGAGATGCTTTAGAGCCATTTCGGTCTCCATCTGCATGGTTTATGCTCAATGCTGGTTTCTCCTTCTTTAAACTTCTTCATCCTGTGCACATTGCTCTTATCAATGGTGTCATCTCCATAAACATTCTGTAGTGCAGCGGAAACCATCAATTGCAACACAGGGGCTGGGAGTTGGGTTCAACACTGTCGCAAATGCTATGTTGAGTAATGGCTTTGTAAACTCTACCATGTGCAATTTGAATGACCTCTGTGAGTGGCCACTTTGTACTGCCATTTTGGCATAAAATTCCCAACACATATTTTTTTTAAAACAGATTTATAATACAGACATGATGTTCAAGATATAGTGAAGAGCTAAGAATAACAAAAGGGTAAGTTATTTCTATTCTTAGGCTCAATCCTGACATCACTTAATTACATACACCCACATACTGTACACTCAGAAATAAAAGTACTAAACTATACCCTTTCTGATACCACTCCAGTGACACAAAAAAGTACTAAATGTACCTGTAGACCCATGTCAGAACTATAGGCATGAGAAGGGATTTTAGTTCTTTATTTTTATCATTATTGCTTCAACTGCTTACATCAGAAAAGATGATTTTAAAATAAATGTTAGACATGTATTGCAGCAAAAACAAAATACCTTGTGCAGAAGTGGAAAGTCATAAAGCACAATTCCCTTGTTACTGTTCTCTAGTTTGCTATTAAGGTGTCTTTACTTCACATTTGACATTTACCTCCTACCTTTTTTTCTACTTCATATTCTATAATATTTCAACATCATGGCATTTCTCTATAAGCATGTATTTATAAAGCAATATAGTTACATCATATAGCTTCAAGGAATTTATCTAAATTCCTAATATAGTAGCACCTCTGCATACAAATTTGTTCCGTTCCAGAGGCGAGTTCTTAAGGCCAAATTTGGTATTTTCCCAAAGGAAATAATGTAAATGCAGATAATCCATTACAGTCACCCGAAAATATTACCAATATTATCAATTTTCAACACTACAGTACAATCATATTTTTGCATGTTAAAGCAATCAAAACATTTTGAAAATGTTTAAATACGTACGTGAGCATTAAACCTCATTCATCCTTAGTTTATGATTGCTCTTAGCACCGGCTGCATTAAAAGCTACATTGAAAGTGGCTCCCGTTTCTTCTTCTTTCTACTGTCCTTGCTAACATTCTTGGGAACCATGGTGCTATGTCTTACCTAAATCTTGCACAAAATGCAAAAAACAAAAACCACAAAAAAAAAAAAAAGTATACTTGCTTTGCTTGGATTTCCACCAAGGCAAAAAAGTTTTGTGCCCGCTCATAGACATATGCACAACTTAGCTAGCGATTGTTTCAGTTCAGTCATTGTACAGTATAGCGAAAAAATTTGCAGAGGCAAATTCCTTGCAAAATTTCAGTTCTTAAGACCAAAATTCATGAAACGGGGCATTCATATGCCGAAGTACTACTGTTATCCAAATTTTTACTAGAGTGAGACCTAATACTTCTCACTATATTCTATCAGTCGCTATTCAGTGCTCACTATCTATTAGCACTGAAGAAGGTTGTAATCTAGGTAACATTTGAGAGATTAGCAATAAAATTGTTATAAGGTAGCTTTAGATATTGTTTGACTATGCGAGGACCAACGCGTGAAAGATGTAAACGTAATCACAGTCCCAAAACTCGCGATTGAATCATGATGAACCATGAAACCATGAAACGCGTGAAACGCGTTGGTGAGATAGGGGTATTATGCCTCTTTTCCACTGCATAGTACGGCATGACACGGTTCAGTTCAACTCACTTCGGTTCGGCGCAGTTTGGCTCGGTTTGCGCTTCCACTGCAGTTTAGTAACGCTTTAGAGTGGGCAGGATTATTCACGTGTCGTTATAGTTGCGGCGCCGCTACTGCCATGACGTCATCGTAAACGCGCCACAGACAAACACACAACAATGGAGCATATCGACGGCATGGTGTTCTTCATTCTCGGCATGTGGATGTTTTTAACAGCGAGACGAAGGAGTTTGTTTCAAAAGAGGCTGATGGCAGCCAAAGATGCTGCATCATTTTTGGTTAATACAAAAAGGTGCGTGCGATCCTTCGCTGGCTAAATATAGCGGTTCTGTTGTGTCTCGTGTCGCAAGTTCGGTGACGCAGTAATGGCGATTTTCTCCGGCCAATCAGTGACCAGCAGAGTTTACACGTCACGTTTTGGTAACGGTTCGGCGCGCTTGGAACCTCGGCTGAGGTGGTACTAAAAAAAGGACCAGGTACCATGTACTGTTCCCAGTGGAAAACCCCCCAAAAGTGAGCTGTACTGAACCGTGTCGTGCCGTACTATGCAGTGGAAAAGCGCCATTAGTAGTTAACAGATTATGGGCCAAATCCTTGAGTGATGATGGTAGAATAAAAGGTCCAATAAAGGTCTTGACTAAAACAACATGCATGAGGAATCACAAAGGAGTTTTAATTTTCTGCAGTGGAAAAGTACTCTAACTATTTACTTTTATCAGAAAGTAATGTTGTAACTGATTACTTTTTAAAGTCAGTAATTTTGTAATGTAATTAGTTACTTTAAAAAGTAACGTCCCCCAACACTGCTGTTTACTTTGTTAGACTGAGTGGGGGAAGAAAAAACGTACAAAACTGTAAAATATAGAAAATTGCATAATCTATAGTAAATGAATCATTGCTCCTCTATAACGGTCTGCAATAGCCATTGAAATCTACTGTAAAGTAGCTTAGGTTCCATGCAGTATAAGGTTACCAGGATGCACAGATGTAGCAGAGCTAATTCATAGCACTGATCATATTAAAGGGGTAATCCTTACATAAGAGTCCAGGATGCTTCCTCTATAATTAGATTGGCCATGTTCCTCTGGCCAGAGACAATGGAAAATGCTAAAATGGTTTCGATCAATAATGAGCTTGTGAGACATGTTATTCAATTATTCACACACTAAAACCTACAAATCTGATTTGACCGAATGGTTCCTTTCGTAAAGATCCATCTTTACAGTAATCCCTCATTACTGGAGAACTGGCATGGCGTGACCTAAGAATCTACACATTTTCCATTATTATGCTTTCTGGAAGATTTAAAGTAACAATTTTAATATCATCTTTCACCAGTTGCTCACAAAAAGCCAATGCATTTGCATTCTGCATTAATATTGTCTTATATACTGATATGGACAATATAATCAGACACACACAACTAACAGTGGAGAAAAGATATTTTGGGGGCCTCCTGTGTGATGCAATGACAAGCTGTTCTCTCATTTGTGAAAGTCTGGCAATGCCATATCCATCTATTCCATTGCCATTTCAAGCTTTTCTCTGTAGACCTTAGAAATTGTTCATGTTGGAGAACTTTAAATATGCAGAAAGATATCATAACTTAACTAAGAATAAATGAAGAACTTTATTAGTCCATAAGTAGATAGTGTATCAACAGTGCTAGCCCGAGGAGACAAAAATCATCACTCCTCAAAATAAGGAAAGGCATAGTTCTCAGGTGGCTGTTGTAACACAGCAGCAAGAGGTCAAAAATTGCAAGCGCTATGGATAAATTGTTGTCAGCTCTGGCATAGACTCCAATTTGTACTGCTGGTGCAGTAAAAAAAAAAAACCTGAAAAAATAAAATCATTTGATGCATTTCACCTCTAAGGAAAGGCAAGAGAAGGCTTTGAAGACTGTTGGGGTAAATACACAGCCATAACACTACATCGCAAAACATGATGCCCAGTATTGTAACGTTTCCCCTTACAGCATGCCAGCAGCGTTGGCCCCTTGGGGTATGACTCCAGAAGACCTCTAGAGGTGTGTCGTGCACCACGTAGTTGGCAGTAGATCCTCTGGGTGCTTCTGGTTGTAGGGTGGGGCCACCATTGATCAGACTTTTTTTTGTCCAGCATATCCTATCGATTGGGTTTTGGGGCGTTTGGTGGCTAGGTTTGTGGCCTCTTTACTTTCCGAGCCCTTTATATGGCTGCCTGTGTTTCATTTGGTATTCTGGTGCCATAAATGAGCCTTTGATCGCATGAACCTGTCACCAGTTTATTGTCAAAACAATTGATAATGAATGTTGATGTTTTGTGAGGTTAATATTACGCATGTTATATGTGGTGTTTTAGATGCAAAATGCTTCCTATGTCCATTTACTCATTCAGCATCAGTATAGCATTGGGTAGGGTCATGGTGGATCTGGAGGCTACCCCAGGAACACCAGCACATGGCACAAGGATTACACCCTGGACAGAAACCAGTCTATCTCAAGGTTGTTTTCAAATCAATGTTTGTTATCCAAAATGTCAGAGTGCAGAACTTGGCCCAGGAATGAAGCTGAACAGTTGCTAAGGATTTAAGTGGCTCTCTGGCAGATCTGGCATTTGAACCTACAACCTTCCATTGAGAGGCAGAAAATCTTTGAGCTTTAGTTGTCATTCATTACCTCTGTTTGACAAGTAATGAACCATCATACAGTATATGATAGATTATAGTAAACAAAGAATTACAATAAAAAATTTGCAAGTTGCAGAATTTTATCTTCATGGAAGGACTTTTTTAGTTCACTGGATCCCTTCATCCTGTGAAATTACGCATGGACCTTACATTCCAACTTCCAACTTGAGGTTCATACACCTAGAATGCCCACTTAAAGCTCACGGTTTTAATTTAGCCAAGGTTGAACGTTGTTCTCTTTTGTGTCCTTTTTTCCTAAGCCACAAAGGAAAACAAGTGTGGGAAAGCCAATTGAGTCATAAAGTGCATATCAAATTCACATAATTGGATCTGGAACTTCAGAGGTCCTTAATATAAGGTTTCCTGACTTTGTACTTTGAGCCAAAAGATAGAAGAAAAAAAAATCAAACAAAGAAACCAAATTACAATGCCTTAAAAGGGGCACATATAAAATGGAGACTTATATGAAAAGGCCGCCAAGTTGAGAGCCACTGTAGGGAAGAAAAACACTTGGTTGCCCATATGTGCACACACAATCTTACAGACAACAGACACATTTGGCCAAATAAACAGGAACAGCAGCTCAAGAAAAACCACAAGAAGCACCACGTAACTCAGACTGCTTGGCTGTTCTGGCATTGCTCAGTTGTTGAGAAAGGAAATAATTGTATAAATTTAATTGTATAGGCAGATGACTGAAGTTAGCTCAGAATTATACAGTAAGCTGCTCTCTTTTCTCCGGGTTTCTCCCACAGTCCAAAGATATGCAGAGTAGGCTAACTGGCATTTCCAAATTGCCTGTAGTGTGTGTATGCTTGTGTCCTGCAATGTATTGGCACCCCATTCAGTGCGTACCCCATCTAGTGCCCTAGTGTATAGCGTAAAAAATTTGTGAAAATGAGTAGATTGTCCAGTTGCTAGAGTGAGTTTAAAAACTAGGCTGAAATAATAGGCTCATATTAGTGTTTTATTCTTGTGTGTATTAACGTCACCTTTTAAAAAGATTTTATTAAGAGGGGTGAATTGCAGAGAAGGCAGTATTTTCACATTCTGGTTCATCCATTGTAATCTGGATCACCCATTTTAAGCTGTTCTCGTTCAGGATTTCAGGCTGCAGACCTGAATTCTGCACCTTATAGCTCATTTCTGTTGCCACTGAAACCCAATAGCCTAATTACGTGTTTGTATGCAGATCATTGTGAAAACCTGTATTTCATACTCTCTTGGCAGCAAAGTTTTTTTTATTTATTTCTTTTTTTTTTTCCTTGCGTGCACTGGGTTTGATTTGCAGTCTCACTGATGCATGACTCATGCTAATGCAATCCCATTCAGTGGTCGATCAGCAGACTTATTTTCAGGGCTTAACCCAATCCTCGTGTGTAAGACACCCTGAGCCTTGCCGCGTCCCTGTACATCTGCCTCACAGCATCTAAATATATGGTAAAATTTAAAACGGCATTTTGCTCCTTGCGGGAATTAACGGTACTTTATAACAGTCAACAGTGCCGCGACGCTTGCGGGAACGTTCCTCTCGAACGAGCAGGTTTGGTAAGCGCTGACAGCTTTTGCTAGATTGCCTTTCAAGGATCAAAGATTAATTGAGCCCATTAGAATGGGATGACTCGATGTAGGGACAAAATTAAAGTGAGAATGATTTCCTACTTGGAAACAGTTTCCTTTTCGCAAGTAATGTGGGTCCAAATCATTTATGAGGCAACTCATAACTCTATAAAAAAAAAGAGATTTTTTTTTTCAACTGGAGTCAAATGTACAAATGCGAGAATGCATTTGCATGCATAATGAGGTATATGCACGAATCACCCCATTAACCATCTGACCTCAATGTAGCAAATCTTTCCTAATCATTCGTTCAAAGTGAACGGGCCCACACAATGTTTATTTATACTCTTTGGCTAGATAAAGACCATTGTTTAAGCACCATGTTACATGTACAAAAACTCTTTTGACTTGGGCCTGTATTAATATTACATATCACTACAATTTCAATCAGTTGTCTTTTACAATTCATTAAATTTTTATGTGCATAGAGCTTTAAACAATAGCCGCTGTCACAAAGCAGCTTTAAGGAAATTACATCCCTAATGAACAAGACATACTGTAGGCGGCAGTGGCAAGGACAAACTCCCTGAGATAAGGAAAGGAAGGATCCCTTAGAGGAACAAGACTCAAAATGGATCCCATTATCTTCTGAGTAACACCGGAGAGTAGGATCATGATCCTTATGGATGTAAAAGTGTAAAGATTAAAAATTATTTCTAAGCTATGTTAAAAGGAATTTCTATGTTAATGCATCAAGTGTAAATAATCATCCTGGGATGAGCATAGAGCCAGTTCATAAATACAAATCCACTGAAGCAAGAGTGATACTTGAGAAACCAATTTTTCACCAAATAACTACATCTTATCAGTTCTTTCACAATGAAATAAAAAAGAAAGAAAGAAATAAGAGGGGGAAAACACTTGTATTCACAGCTTGTAACCCATCTACTGTAGGAACCTCTGTAATCCAACTAGGGACTATGGAGACCAATGGTGACAACTTTTTTATTCCCATTTTTATGATCATCGCAGGACCTCTGGTGAACATTCACATGCTCATTCACAAACCACTGGCAATTTGGGAACACCACTTAGCCTAACCTGGACTGGGGGAGAAAACCAGGGCACCTGGAGAAACTCCACCAAGCAAAGAGAAACATGCAAACTACATACAGTATGTACTACCACTCATAACCCTATTTGTCACAATTTACTGTATTATTAGTAGGAATCCTTGTTTTTGCTTTTGATTTACTGCTGTTTCGCCTTTATCCAAGTGATCCCTACAAACTGAGGTTATGCCTATAATAAATGAAGACATGGATTGCGAAATCATAAACGTCACAGACATGACCTGTTTTTGAGGATCATATTGTGCCTATTCAACAGATGTTTTCTCAGATTGCAATGTATGCATCTCCTAATAATGTTAAATACATTTTAAGCAGCATGCATCATTGCCATGTACTCAACTAAAATATAACCATAGTTTAAAGTGGCTCTCAGTCAAAAAAGTAATTTTTTTTTTCTATTAAACAGCAGAAATCACACATATTCTGTGTTTAGTGAATTATAATGAACTTTATACAGACATGGGCTCAGATCTGATACGAAGCCATATGAAGGTCATTGTATTTTTGCATTTTTTTCACCTTCCCATTTCTAAATACACAAGCAGTACTAAGGTCAAACTGGCCTTCAACAGCCTCCTTCTTGTTTTTTTTTTTTTGCTAAACACTAGCCTGCCCTTGGACATTCAGAGCCATTGGAATTACAAGATATAGGCCTGTATCTCACTGTTACAGATAAAGGTCATAAACAAATATTGAAAGGCAATACGATGCAACAGAAATACAATCCTGAGGGGGCTTTTAAATTGTTATCCATATCAGGATTCCAAAGACATCCCATCTTCGGTTGAAATGTTTCGCTGAACGTGCTGGGAAGCCAACCATACGCATGCTAAAACTTCCCGTCAGAAAAACGCTGCAGGGTTGAAAACGCACAAGCCCCATTACATCATCATTTCGCTCACTTCATGGAAACGTTTCGTCTTTTACTCACTCCTTAAACGTGCTAGTGCTAATGGTTTGACTGCTAATGGCAAACAAGTTTAGAAAGGGATCTTATAAGCAGGGATATGGTGTTAGCTAAAGATCTAATGGATCAAAATGGCAGCAATAAAAACATAAATAAACATTAAGGGGAAAGATAGTTTTCCCAGAGCCGACAGTGAGCACTACAGGTAAGTGCTAGGAAGCCAGTAAAAGCCTCTGTCAGAGCTTTAATCGAGTTACGCCGGCACTTGGAGAAAGGAGGATCTGATTAGATGCGGACGGGAATGTAGTGATGGATGAGGCAGACTCTTCTAAACCCTTTGAGCGGCACACAATATGGCAGCACAGAAACTCCCTCGACGCATTGATCTCTATCATTAACCTCCCAGGGCCATATGGCAACAACTCCATACCACGTGTGCACTAGCACGCATGTTCGCCTGCCCCACAGTCGGGCTCTTTCCATTTTGATTCCTTCCCGTCTGGGTTCTTTCTTCGGTTGTATACAATGCTTGTCTATTTTAAAAGTACAAAAAACAAAACAAAACAAAAATATATAACAATAAAAATTCAAACCTAGGGTGCGTTCTTCGTACGTCGCTAACTCAGTTAGCTGGATTTGATTGTTGTGGATTTGTCCTGATCTTGGATTGTTTCGTTTGCCGATGCGCTTCTCGCATTTGTTGTCATAGTAACATGTCCGTAAGCTTATTTATTTCATGTAAACAGTATTAAGGCTGCGCTCCTGCCGGGTTATGATTAGTTGAAATGGCGACGTCACATCTGGTTGGTTAAAGAGCACGACTGACGCGGACTGACTCACGTGGGGAAAGAAAAGTATCTTGCATATATATTTATATATAATCGCTATCAAATATTATATTAAAACATTAATTCATAGGTTTATTATTATCAAATGATATTACTGTTATAATAAACCCTAGGCACGAGACAGCCGTCAAGACCATTAATACAAATTCTTGTATAATGTTTATTTTGTAACACATTTATTTTTCAGGGGTTCGTCATGAATGTGCAAATAAATATTTAAATATAATAAAAATAATTATTTTTTTATAATGAAATATTGGACATAACTAATTTTATTATAAAATAAAAAATATAAAAGTATACATGTTTTTGAAAAAAATATTAATATTTAAATTTTTCCATATACAACATATTTATTTTCATATTGCTTATTTTATTTTATTGTCTCATGTAATTTGTAAACCATATGCGCAAGGAATGCGCATATTATGTTCTAATATAATATTTGATAGCGATTATGTGTGTGTGGTGGGGGGGGATTCATGGCAGGGGTGCATTTCAGCGCATAACACGTGTTACAAAAAAAATTGAGCTCGCTCATTTGTCATTTCGTCAACCAATCAAAGTGGTTGTGATCAGTGTTTCTACTGTCGATGCATATCGCCTTTTAAATCAACGCACGAACGCGCAATAATCCTAGACAACTCAATCCAGCCATACTAATCATCAACAACAGGTGTGCTCGAAGAACCAACTTAGCCGGAGCGTAATTAGCACGATGATCTCATCTTAGATGTGTCAATTCATCTCGGATGTGTCAAGCGACGTACGAAGAACGGACCCCTACAGTACATTTTGAGCTTTGTTTGGGTTTGAAGCTACTCTGTTAAAAGAAGTAACTAAATTGCTGCATTAAAACTACAAAATCATAATAATAATTCAGGGTACAGTATCATATTGAACGATTTAAGCGAGTACCAATTCTTAAAACTGCACTTTGGATATCAAGCTGCCTTCATTTGTGGGATCTGGATCTGAGAGTGAACTGCATTGTCCTTCAACAAAGTTCTCCTTACAGATCAGTGACCTTCTCTAGGTGGAGGATGCTGTGTCTACAGTACAATCCAGGATGTCTTTTCCAAGCTGATATTCAACTGAGGCTTCACTTGCTTTTGTCCACCAATTGGTGCAGTGGTGGCTAGCGAATGGACAATATACTGTAAGTGGATTAATCCTGGCAACACCAGGGCTATTCTTCTGTTGTGGTTGGACTGGAGAACAAAGGCAGGAGGCACGTTCTAGAGCTGTAGTCTAATATAAGGGTATATACGTCATTCAGTCGGCTGTTATGTTAACCCCAAGAGACTAAACTCTCCTGTTAAAGTAATTACTGAGGTCATCTCGCACAGCCTACAAAAGTTCGTGGTTTATCACTCTCGATGAGCCATATTCCTGCGCATTTGTTTCCAAGTTTCTTTGGCAGTGGCTCCTTTTACAAAAGCGATGATGGAGAAGCAGCGCCCCTGAATAAACTAGCCCCTGCTAGTCTATGTACATGATAATCAAGCAAGTGGTTAATCCCAAACCGTTTCCTGTCTGACATGCCTTCAGGCAACTGTTTTCCATTCTTATAATAAAAAAGCCTTGGTGCACTTACTTTGCCACGTATGTCTATAAAACACTGCTCCAGCCTCGTTCTAGTCAAAAATACTTTAATCATATAGCCATATGGTAAAAATCTACTCCACATGCCACTACAAAAGAAAAAAAAAAGGGGGGGGGGCGATCACAAGACAATCTGCAGCACATACTAATATCTGGTGTCAAAAAACGAAACCCAACATAATGAATAAACGTAGTGATGCTATTAAAAAAAAAAATACAAATTTTGGAATGACTCGTAGCTATAGACAGGCAAGATTTCTCAAAGTAATGGAAGTATTATACCAGAAAAATAGCGACAAGAACCTACATTTCAATATTACTATGTAAAGCCTGAATGAGCAAGTCTTGCTATGAGCTAAAACGTCCTACACCAAAGCACTTATTTGTTAGCAGCATCGAGCACAATTGTCTTATATTTTAAGGAAAGAAAACAATTTAATACTTTTTTTCTGATTCTGAATATAAACTAGCTAACCTTGTCAAGACTGGTGCATTCTGGGCAACCATCATGAGAAAGCAGGGTATGTACTGTACCATGCACTATGATGATATGAACCCTCTTATATTTATTTCTGTTTATTACAAGGCCAGGGAGATTAAAAAGCTCACATGAGCTCGAGCTGAGATATGAATGCTCTGGGTGTAAAACAATTAAGTCGCAACCTCTGCATTTAATCAGCCGTCGTCCATATGAGCCATGTTGCACACTTTCGAAATGGATTCGACCGAACAAAGGACTCACATCTTTAGCGAAGTTAGACGTGTTCTGTGATATATTATACCGTGCTGAAACGGTTTCTAATGCGACGAGACACAAAAAGCTAACTATTAATTTAGTTTTCCTAAACCAAGCTCGTTCTGTGTGGACTGCACCAGTAATAATACGCTCCAAAAATAAGCGAAAGCCAGCACAACTCTAGTCAAGTCTCTGATCCAGCCAGATTTCACTTGACCTCTTTTTCTTTTTTTCAGATGTGTGCAGCCACAGAGCTCGCTTACAAAGATGAGCTTTAAAGCTATAATTGTGGTCAGCTGGGGTAATTTTCAGGGCAGGAGACCAACTTCTTTTTTCTTCTTTCCCCCCCTTTTTTTTTTTTTGGTGTTGAACGTGAGTGTGGTTTTTGAGCTTTGAGCTTTCAAATCCATGCTCTGTTTATGTGTTACTGTAGCTATGATTCATAGGTCCAACTAGATTGCCATGTGTTTGACCTCCATTTCAGTGCCATCAATGGCAGAGCGGCAAGAGGCAGGCACGGCTGGGTGAAATTGAACACTGCGGGAAAGAGCTGAAATTGTCATGTCTTGAGAGAGGAGAGTCGTTAGCAAGGACCTTCAGGAAAGGCGACGTACTGTTTTCAGACTACCCAACAACAGTCTGCCAGATGGCTTGGGATACCTTTCAGCTAAAAAAAAAAAAAAAAAAAAAACACAGCCAATCAGACACAGCCTGTGGAAAGGTGATGAAACCGATGAAACTCTGGATTATGGATTCCAAAGGAGTGTTCACTTTGGCATGCTATGCTGCGTTTCCATGAGCCCTCCTGACATCGGCAAATTGGAATGCTGAGCATCTCAGTGGCCCTGCTGAAATATGCACAGCATTCCAAGCCCCATCATCTATTTGTGCTCAGCTGCAATCTCTGGACTCTCATGTAAAATAATACTTATCAAAAGCAACATAGCATATGGAACATAACAGCCGCGGGGACATTTTTGATTTCTTACCCCGAGCTCTGGCACGGCCGCCCGACACAAAACGTAAGTAACAAAATAAGAGCAATTTAAAGACAGAGACAAGGCCTTACCCTGGAAAATTAATAGTTTCGCTATTGCGAATGCATCACAAGCCATTTTGAAAAGCACTCTGGGTAACCTGTAAATAGCAATCGGTAAGCTGGAAGCTTGTTTGCATATATTTGTGCTGGATTTCACCATGTGCTTCCAGGTCCCTAGGTTTTGTGGCATTCAACAACAACCGGGTATTTCTCTTACCGAGCGGTACGGCAGAAAGAAGGCCCAAGGAGGACATGGGCGACTCTGAGGAGCTGATTTCAGAAAGACTAATTAAAGTGTCAATAGCAATTAGAGAGTCCTTGGTGAGAGACAGTTTGGAGGGACCCGCCTGCCAGACACCCAGAGGCATCTGTTACAGCCACAACGGTTTTATGGGACCTTTGCTAAACTAGCAATCGATGGGGGATGTGTCACATCAAATGTCATATCCGGTCAAGAGCAAGAGCTTTCATGAGACTGGATTTATTTCAAGTACCAATATATGTGCTCTTTCTTCTGGATAGTTTATAAGATTCCTTCTTGTGAGAAAAATAACAGTATTGATTAAATGATAATAACATATGCATCTTGTGATAAACACTTTGAACTGCAGATCACGTAGATACACAATTTCTCCATGCTATAATCTATAATTCATACTTTTGTTGTAATTAATATTGAGCTCTGAGAGTCAGACATGTAGAAATGCCTAGCAAAGAAACTAGCGATAAACAGTTCGCCCAGACAAAACAGGACTAGAGAAAATAAATCTTCCCATTTACAAATAGCTTTAAAAGTTAAATCTAAAAAATGAAAGACTAAAACGTTTCCGGGTGTCCTGGTTCTCTAACTGGATATGTGTTTAAACAGTTTGAGCAGCAGATCAACAGGGAAAATATCAGTCATGTGGAACTTCTACAAGGAACATTAGTCTAGCGGTTCATAATGACTGTTCATGCCAAAAGGGGGTACACCAAGCAAGCACTTCTCCACTATTGCCTTTATGCACCAGTTAAAAACACAGCATTCTGCTCAAGATGCAGAACAGAGCAACACAAAAATAGAAAGGGAGGTCCCTGCTTGCAAGCTGAGGCCATCCTCATAGCCAGTTTTTTTTTTTTGTTCCCTCCCCCTAACATCAGTGCCACTTCAATGATTAATGTTGTACACGGCCTTGGATGAACAACTATTCTTTGATGTTGAGGACATTTAATTTTATAAGCTAATAAAGCACTGAGCTTTTTGATTACGCTTGGGTAAAGACATCTTCACACAAATTACCAGGGCTGTTCAAGTCAAACCCGGACAGTTAAACATAAACCTCCTTTATTTCTCTACAGTATATAATCCCCTGCAACACTAATGCACTTATACCAGAGTTTCACTAGTGCCCGGAAACCAACAGCGTAAAAAGTTTTCTCAGTACGCCGAAGACATAATCGGACTGCTTGCTTCATATCTGAAATGCTGGCCTCTCAGGAACTCCTTTAATGGCCCAAACATGTGGCTTGGAGTGAGGTCAGGACTATATATTGGATGTGGCAATAAATTGAGTTACTGAGTTCCTTTAATGTCCAAGTGGTAAGGTTGCTCCGTTCGGTCAAAAATCGGAGCGATCGAAATGTCCAATCGAAATGTCTCTCAACTGGACGATCTATTGATGCAATTCTTGAGCTGACGGCCACATCAACATGCCGCCGTCAGTCTAGGAACATTATCAAGTCTCTTTAAAAGATGTTGAGATGTGGCCTCCGAGTGGCGCAGTGGTAAAGTGCTCGCCCTATCACCCAGAGATCGCAAGTTCGATTCCTGGATGATGCTGTAACCTCTCGCAGTTCTAAAAGATGCAGTCAGCTGGCGTCATGTGTTTCCTCTGAAACATGTGACACCAGCCAACTGCATCTTTTAGAACTGCTCATTCACACATTGCTGGGGGCGGCGTAACACACTCGGAGGACAGCGCTATCCGCTCCTTCCGCTTGCGCGGGTTCACAGACGTCCATGATTAATGTGGGAGCACCAAGTACCTCTCATCCCTCCCCAGAGACCAATCAGCTCTCTCTAGCCCTAGAGCAGATCATTTAAATTAGGGGAGAAAATTGTGGAAAAAAATAAAAATAATTTTTTTTCTGAAACTACATGAGGGAACGTCAAAAGCTTTAACACAACAAACCTTATTCGCCACTTAAGAACAACGCAGTGTAAATAATTTGAGTAAGAAAGTTATACACAGGCCTCCGAGTGGCGCAGTGGTAAAGTGCTCGCCCTATCATTCGGAGATCACTAGTTCGCTAAATTGGCCGAGCTCTCTCAGCGGGGAGGGATGAGAGGTATTAGTGCTCCCACAATAATTGCACGGCTTTACGCCATTCGGGGCGTCTGCGAGCTCGCGCATGCGGAGGGAGCGGATAGCGCTGGCCTCGAGTGTGCTACGACGCCCCCAACGGTGCAGTGAGAGCAGTTCGAAAAGAAGAGGTCGACTGGTGTCACGTGGTTCGGAGAAAACGCGTGACATCTCCCGGCCCTCCTGGCTGAATGGTAGTAAGTAGCCTTAATGTGGGAGCCCCCCATAGTGACGGGAGGGAATTGGACACGACTAGATTGGGGAGAAAATCGGGGAAAAAAGAATTGGACGGGACTAAATAAAATTTTTTTTTAAAAGTTATACACAAAGACAGCAGCTAAATCTTATAAGTGAACCCTCACTTAACCACCCAGAGCATAAGCCCTCAAAAAGATCGAGGCTTACTCTGCAGAGAGTAAAAATGCTGAAACCATCACTACAAAAATAATAACGAAGAGAGAATGGAGACCGGATCCAAGCTCTGGCTGAGGCAGCCGGGTTTACATTACTGCTTCATGCGTGCAGATCGACAGTGACCAACTATTCAGCATGGCTGCACACATTCTGGAGGAAAAGCGGAATAGACAGTTTTTACAGAAATTCTGACTAATGAAAAGCCATGATTGGCTCGCCAAATACAAAGGGTCTGAGGTGTATTCATTTAAAAGCGTCTCGCTTCGGTATTCATTGCCGTAGCCTCGTGCTGCATGTAATGACGTGTGAGTATTCAATAGTAGGACTATCGCATTTCAGATAAGCATTTTGACTTTAGCGACAGCCCCTTGATGCTAGTTAAGGAATGGGCTTCCTTAAAATGTTTGCCTCATTCAAATGTTGCTGCGCCTTAAATATTCTGTTTTACACCTGTATTCCTGAGACATTTCATCACAAGTCCCGGTTTGGCTTAACGTAATTTTGACATGTTAACATTACAGGATTTTATTAAACTACTAGGGGTGTAAAATATGCGAAAGTCACAGGTTGGTCTGTACCGTAACTTGGTTTCGAAGTCACATTGAAACACAATAGAAAACAGTACAGAATCTAGAATTAAATAAAAACAGCATGCCTTTCGCACTGTTGCCGTTTGATGTCATAGGCTGAGAAAATGGATAATAAGAAACTGCCATCAATTTTGTTCTGTAATGAACAATTTAAGGATGCAAGAATTTAAGCAAGACCATAACACGAAATAGGCAATACATCAAACCTTTTTTTCACATGGAAAGGAACTAAATTGCCTTTCAAATTTGCACCTTAACTCAATAGAAACTACTAAC
Source organism: Channallabes apus (assembly GCA_030522415.1). Lineage (NCBI taxonomy): Eukaryota > Metazoa > Chordata > Actinopteri > Siluriformes > Clariidae > Channallabes > Channallabes apus. The sequence continues at coordinate 8,521,201 of CM060125.1, forward strand.
ATTTGTCAACAGATGTGACAGGCTTGAAGCACATGCTTTTTAAAAAAAAAAGCATTCTTGTTTTTATCTACTGTGACATCCTGTACGCCATCGGCAAAGAGGTTCGAGATGGTTTGAGAACAGCCTTGTGACCACCTCTGTCTTTGTGGTGTTCAAGCATTCGCTAATGACTGATACCCGGGGCACTTGGCTGCTGGAATGAGATGACCCTGCGCACTTAAGGGCAAATTCTGTGTCAAGAAGCTGTACCTCAGCCAGCAATAAAAAAAGCTCTGTCACAAAACAAGCATAACAGCTCTGGATGAAACCCAGCAAACCAGTGCGCAGTGTGCTTTACTGGCTAGTGGACTAGAAATCATGCTTATGACGAAGGGGAGTTGGAAGCTGGATTCAGCTTTATGATGGTTGGAGCTACACATGCTGCTCCTGTGCTTCCAGTGATCCAGACCTCATCTGCCCTCTGCACCTACTGACTCGTCCCTATGCTGAACTGGTCTTCATGTCAATTTAAATAATTTCTGTCATATTGAATTTTCACCTGCACAACACACAAGATGTTATATCATTTCTATCTGTTATCGCCCAAATGAGGATGGGTTCCCTGTTGAGTCTGGTTCCTCTCAAGGTTTCTTCCTAATGCCATCTCAGGGAGTTTTTCCTTGCCACCGTCGCCGTCACCCTTGGCTTGCTCATCAGAGAAATTTCATTCATTCGTCTCATTATTATTATCTACACATTTTTCTCACACATCCACACTTCCAATTATTTTCTTTTCTATAATTATTATTATTATTATTTATTTTTATTATTATTAATTTTTTTTTTTTGTTAAATTTCTTTAATTTTTGTGAAGCTGCTTTGAGACAATGACCATTGTTAAAAGCGCTATATAAATAAAATTGAATTGAATTGAATTGAATTAATTAAGAGGCGGGCGAGACAACAGAGAGGCGAAGTTTCTTTCCTGATATCTGCCATCATCACAACTTATCCACACAGTCCACCCGGGCCCGTTGCTGGACCTGAAGGAATCGCTTCGAGCCTTCAAAAGCATACAGAGTTAATTAGGACCGATATCCGAGCTCTCTCCTCCCCACTGGCCCTCTGCACTTACATTAATACATCCTCCTCTTTGCTAATCATGGCCTGAATTACACTGTGGATATGTTACATTTCAGCGCTTTACTGTAAGTTAGTCCGAACTTCTGCGAAAACGTACAATGTTGGAGCCCCACCAAGAAAAACAACATTTCAGGGACACAAATCCCGTCTTCAGGGGTGCAATCAATTTCAAAGTGAGGGCGATGAGAAGCCATTCTCCCGAAACAAGGGCCGAGAGTAATGGGAGTCCATGGAGGCCATGCTCCCGGCTCTTGTTAGTGCTGCTCGTGAGCCTGGCCTTCTTCTCCAGAATGTGCACCAGATCACAGCTAATGTTACCTTTCAAAGCAATAAAAGGTAGCTGCTACTGTTCCCGAGTCCTGGCCTTGACCCTGGATTGCAGACCGAGTCGAAAAGGGGGGGAGGGGGTGGAACAGGGCCCAGCACACACGGCACACACGGCGCACACACAGCTTGCAGATGCTAGCATTTAAAAGACAGGCAGCAAAGAGATGGCCTCCAGAGAAACTCAGTGAGCTGGGTAATCACAACCAGATTTGGCGCATTAAGATGGAAACAAAACTCAGACAGCTTGTAAAGTTTATGGCTCCTAGATCTGTGTGGGTGTACACGTACACAGTGTGTGTGTGTGTGTGTGTGTGTGTGTGTTATACAGTTTAAATTAAAGTAGCAACCTGAAAGGATGGATGAACAAATACAATATAGTTTACAATGACTAGGCTTTTTTATATATTTATTTTTATCCAATCTAATATATATATATATTATGCACGCCATAAGGGCTCTATTTTTGTAGCAGTGAAAGTGTAATTTTCAGTATAAAACACTCCAGATGCATGCTTTTTTTAAGCTGTAAGCCATACATTCACTAAAGTAAAGTTTGCAGGAAAAAAATAAAACCTTAATAGTGGCACGCCACTATCACATCTGCGAATTCAGTGATTTATTTCGGTATGAAAATTCATACTAGTGCAGTCTGAATGGCATGCTCTTGTTAATATTAAACAAGAAAGTACACTCTTACTGTACCTTGAGGAGGAAAGAATCATGAGACCGAAGTGTCAAAATGCACCCGGAAAACCACGGCAATTCAAAGGAATCAGCACATAAAAAGAGAAAAGACAAACACAAAGTTAGAAACACTGTCCCAAAAAAAAAAAAAAAAAAGGGAAAAAAAAGATTTTACACAACGTGCAATGACATATGAAACGCACAACCCATATCCCCAAGCTAGAGGAAATAAAGGGGTCTTTTTTATTTTACGCTTTGTGCCATCACAAAGAGACATCTTTCATGTGCCTGGTAAGGCCATAAATCACACAGAACAGTAATGGAGGCGAAATAGGAGCCCTTGACCAAAATTAATCCCATTTAGTAGAGTGCTGATGAAAAGCACGGGAAGATCAGCAGTGCTGCATGAAACGTTAAAAAAAAAAAAAAGTGTTGAACCATTTCCTTCATTTTCTCACTGCAGGAAGATCCAGGCAGCCATCAGATTTTGTTTGCCGTTGGTAATTACATTTGTGTTAGCTTGAAAGATTAGTGCTATCTCTAGTTACACATCACTGTGTCACTGCTTGGGTCACAACGTTATCAGATACGAGTGCGAAAATAAGTGAGCGATGCCGATCCGAGGTATTCGTGATTGAGTAGCGTGAAGACAAGTGGTAGTAAGGTTGGGTCAATGCTTATGGCACCGGGTTACTGTTTCGAAAGTTGGGACCTGTCACTAGTTAGAGCCTTCAAGCGAAGCCTTTTAACCCTATGTGCCTGACCCTGTGCACTGACCCCAACTCCTTATGTGAAGGAAAGAATTTCACTGTAGTGTTGCAAGTATGTTACAAATAAAGGGCTTCTTCTTCCCTAGGTCATACCATAGCACGCAGAATTCAGACTAACATCCACGAATAAACCAAGACTTAATTCATCTGGTAATGAAATTAGAATGAATGGAAGGCCAAGAGGTCCTGGCCTGAAAGTGCACTGAAAGCAGGGAGAGGAAATCAAAGCACATTAGAAGCAAAGGGTCTTAATGAATGCCAAGTGTGAGCATGTTCACATGAGAATGTCATTTATATGACCCGGTGTGAAAGTGATAATTAGTGCAGCAATGTGGAGCATTCATCAAGCCAAAGGGCATGTGAGCTCAAACTGATTGGGGCACACAGACAACGAGATGGGGCAGCTTTTCTCATTGTAAATGTCCAGAGCAATTCATTTCAGGATGGTGGTCTTGTTGCTGAAACCTCTTACTTAAATGAGACATTTAAGGAAAGGGATGGATACTCACATACACTTAGTGAAACCTTCATACTTGCCTTTAATGCTTAACCATTAAGAATTAGATCATGGCTATGTTTTTTATTTCATTGTGGTGCTTTCACATTACCACTGTTGACATTTCGGTTCAGATGGACATCATAAATCTTTCGTTTAGCAATACACACATCACCATACTGACTCCAAAAATTCATTCATTCATTCATTTATTCATTTTCTATACCACTTTATCCTGTGTACAGGGTTGCAGGTGCCAGGAGCCTATCGCAGAAGGCTTGGGGCAAGGGTTGGGATACATCCTGGACAGGGTGGCAATCCATCGCTGGGCAGACACACACATACGTTACAATCAAATTAAGAACAGCAATTAATTTAATCTTCATGTCTTGGAGTGTAGAAGGAAACCGACACCCCCAGAGGAAACCCCAAGCACAGGGAAAACACGTGGGGCAGAAATCGAACACTTGACCCTGGAGGTGCGACGCTATAATGGTTAGCACTATGCCACCATGGACCATGCACCATCGCCTTGCACCTCCAGGGTCTGGGTTCAATCCCCGGGCTGGTTCGATTCTCATCTCTGTTTGCATGTTCTCCCCGTGCTTGGTGGGTTTCCTCCGGGTACTCTGGTTTCCTCCCACAGTCCAAAAGACATGTAGGTGAAGTTAATTTGGCGTTCCCAAATTGCCCATAGTGTGTGAATGAGTGTGTGTGCTCTGCAATGGATTGGCACCCTGTCCAGGGTGTACCATAAGTCTCCTGGGATAGGCTCCAGGTTCCCTGTGACCCTGAACACAGGATTAAGCAGTATAGACGATGAGTGAGTATTAATATGGTGCAGTTTCTCTATAATCCTATTACTACAGTATAAACAATAAGCTATGAACTATTCACACATTGACAGGCATCACAGTATCCGATGTGGGGGAATTATTTCCAAAGTTCATTTAGAATTGCAACAAAATCTGATGAAAGTAATATAAAATCATTATGGATAAAGAATCGAAATACAAATCAAATCAGCACCTTGGTATTGTGATAACTGGTATCGTATTGACTGGCCACTCACGATTCCCATTCCTATAAGGCACTTTTTTATTTTTTCAATTTGAAATAGTGAGGTGATAAAAACCATACTTCTTGTGTCTATGTGTCTTCAAACATTATCATCATCATCATCATCATCATCATCATTAAGGCAATGCTATAAAATTGCTCATCAGACCTTAGGGAGCAAATCTAATTAAAAATCCATGAAAATATGTGAAATCTCATCTAGTATGACGTAAACCGTCTCACCCTGTTGGTAGTCTCTCATCTGATAAGCAGATAGGGTTTATTTTATTACTTTTTAATACACATATATCCTGTCCTATGTTGAGTACTAGGTTTTTCTGGGCATACCGTCTAATCTGGTATATAATGTATAACCCATTATAATTAATAAAACTAACCATTTAGTACATTAGATTTTTTTTCTTTTCCTCTGGGTCAATTCTTTAAAGAGCAACACAACAGAAAATGTTTTAGCTTTGTTTTAGTTGCATTTTTTCAAAGCTAAAAGTTAAGCAGAAGCAGCTTGTGAATTGCACTTGACAAAACTACACTTCACATAATTTTTTTTAGAACCCAAACACACACTCAACAAACCGAATTTACATTGCATCAGCCCACATATAGGGGACCCATTCAAAAGTCCTTTGAAAATTTCGACTTGTGTTTCGAGGCGTAATCCACCCGGAGGTGGAAGCAACTGTTTACAAAGAACACAGACGAGAACCTTGAATCTGCATGAAAGCAACTCATTCCTGCTGCGCTCATCTCATTCTCTATACCTGCGTTTCTGTGTCCTTTGGTACATCGGCTCCAGCTACACCTCATCTAACATGTATATGACTCAAATAGGCCTTGGGTTGGATTTATTCCGGGGACGCACTGTTAGCTTTACTGATAATCGATCAAAGTAGCAATGCTTCATTTAAATCTGTCTTTGTGGCACCGCCAAGCATGACCCGGACTTCCTGATCTGTCTCCTTGTCACGGGTTTGGTTGTCTTCGCTCAAAACTGTTCGCTTCCATATGTTAAACACAAACACCTTGACATTCTCTGCAGCATTAGAATTATTGATTCTCTCTGATGCTTCACAGCTGGGAAAGTGCAGTTGCCGCATTCAGCAAATCTGACAAAAGAAGTGAAGTCTCGCTATCTATCGTGTCCATTCCATATACCGCAAAATTGATACCGTTTGCAAAATTGATAACAGAAAATTACAATATCTGAGGGATAAAGAAGTCGAACAGAAGAAGAAGACAAACAGGTACATAAACATGTGTCATATACTGTAACAGTCAGAATAATGGCACCAACCTGTCTTTTAGTATGTAAGAATGTAGTATACAGTACTGTATACTTTAGCTTCATTCGGTTTGGTTTAGTTTGGTTTGGTTTGATTTATTATCCATCGCATTAAAACAACCAAAAAAGAAAAAAAAAGACATCCGTGGCTAAGAGGTGTCTTGGGCTGAAAACATATTTACAGTTTAAAATGTGACTCTTTAAAAGGAGTTGGGTGAATAAACCTTTGCTTAAGTTGTAGGAATCACATTGTACATATCCTAGTATGAATATATGAAGAAACAATAAATAAATCATTTCAAGAGTATCGCATCCAGCATTTTGTTTTCTCTTTTTGTTCATCAATCAAGTTGTCAAGAATAAATGACAGCGCTGTGCATTTTAGCTGCTCCGTGCAGGCTACTGCTTTGGTTTGAGCTCTCAATACAAACAGCGGGTTTGGTGGACTTCCTACAGTCGGGCTGAGTGTGTGTGTGCCCCCTTCGATGGATTGTCACTTTGCCAGGGTGGACCCTGCCTCAAGCCCTAAGTCTCCTAGGATAGGCTCTAGTCCCCTGTGATCCTGTATACAGAATAAAGCATTAAAAAATATACCACTGTGTGTCCTAACCAGCAAAACACCTTACAGTTATGTTTACAGATGTTTAGTTTCTATATTTTGTACAGCTAGGTTTTGTTTATATTTTTCTTATATTGTATATTTTGTTTTATCTTCTATAGATATATTTTTCTTATCTTAGCTAAATTTATCTTCTATTTTATTTCTTTTTATTTATATTTATTTTCTATTAATAATCTTTTATTTTTAAGGTCACGGGCGGTCATTTAAGCATTTCACTGCATATCGTACTGTGTATGACTGTGGATGTGCCAAAATTAGATTTTAATTTGATTTGATTTGATTTAACAAGTGTCCAGTTAGACTCATACAAACTAAATCAACAATGTGGATTTAACTTTGCATGTATTCTAATATGTAGAATTACAAACTGTACGTAAGGAGTTTGTACTGCCTGTAGTAAATATCAAAACTAATTGATTATTATAATTGACTGCACGATTCATTTATAAAATCACACTGTAATTATTTTGCCCCACATTACGATGTAAACTGTGATATAAAACTATAAAACATGCCATTTTCCAGAGGTGGAAAGTAACGAATTACATTTACTCGCGTTACTGTAATTGAGTAGATTTTTTGTGTATTTCTACTTTTTAAAGTAGTTTTTAAAATCTGTAATTTTACTTCTACTTAAGTACGTTTTGTTTGAAGTATTGTAATTCGCTACATTTTAAATCATATTCGCTACTGAGTAAAAAATTAATTAATGAAAATGCTAAAATAATGATAATATTACGCTTGCGCGTGTGTATCATGTCCTGGTCGCGCGCCGCTCCAGACTCCACTCCAGGTTTTCTGACTGTCCCCACATCGGCAGCTACCTGACCTTCCACACGGCCGCTTCCGCCCTGAGAGTGACGTCATCGACTAGCGCGACCATATATAAACCGGAGAGAGACGCGGAAAGAGGAAAGAGATTGTGATTTTTGCGTTTTGATATTTGGTTGTATATTCCGGCTTTTTGCCTCCCATTAACTTTGATTATTGCTTTATCCCTTTGGTTTGGTTGATCTTTGTATATATTTGTAGATAATTTCACTGGATGTTTCTGCACTCACTAGTAGTGGGGGCGTGGCTGCCATTTATTTTGGGAAGAGGGAATTTATTCACTGTTTTTGGTTTAGGGAGTCCGGAAAGGTACCTGTACTTTTGTTTGTGGGTTTTTATTTTATTTATTAATTTTTTTGGCAGGTAATCTAGCTACTAAATATAAATCCCATTTTGTTTATTTTATTTTATTTTGGGTCCACCCTGAATCTGATCCTCCTCCTCTTGTGTGCGTGTGTGTGTATTTTTTTTGTATATACAAACCTCATTATTTCATCAGTTAATGATTGGATCTAGTTCTTTCTGCCATATACCACCATTTCCATACAGTTTAAAATAGAACCCTGAACCATTCTTTTGCTGTATGACCCTAGACTGGGACGTAACACCATATTTAAGTGACCACTTTGATTTTCAAGCAGAAGAAAGACAACAGCTTTATTATGCAAAGGTGTTCCTTCAGTTAAAAAACAACTAGTTTGAGATTTATATCTGCTCATCTTTTTTGAATTACGCTAGAATGCCTCATCCCACCCCCGCTGTTAAAAAAATAAAAATAAAAAAGTAACTCTGTAACTTTTACTCTGAGTACATTTTTTAATGAGCTACTTTTTACTTTTACTTGAGTAGATTTTTATAATGGTAACTTTACTTGTACTTAAGTAAAATTGCACTGAAATAACAGTACTTGTACTTGAGTACAACATTTTATTACTCTTTCCACCTCTGACATTTTCTATTCAAACGTATTCATCTAATAACTGGACAGATATTTATTTATAAACTGAAAATTATACAAATTAATGGTTTATCAAAAAACCTTCAATCAAATTTGAAGCGATAATCAAAGCTGTTCTTTAGTAACCCCTGCAAACATTTTGAGGCATATTTATCATTAATGTTATTATCTTTTAGTAATAATAACCATTTGACTGACAATCAATTTTAATCCTAGGAGTTTACTAATATAAAAAACGATCATTTTATAAAAAAAACTTCTAGGTGGTCTTTCATTTTCCATAGGTTTCCAAACATCCACGTATTAAATGTTACTGCTGTCTGACTGACAGGACGATCAGCTGTGTACACAAGCGTGGGTAATTACACCAATTATGTCTATTAAATGTCTAGTCTATATAAAGTGTCCAATTACAGCAAATGTCTGTGTCTTCGTAAATTGATGTTTAACTTGTAGTAGTCAAATTTTGCTTTTTAAAAACTGTTCTAAAATAGCAAAATTTTAACAGCATACACTCAAAGCAACTCAAACCTCAATGTTATTACTATGGCATGTTTTTGAAGACTGTCTTACTTAACTGAACCAGCAAACAATAGAAACCACAGAGATTGTTTTAGTCTGTTTGGGATTTTCGTTCCACTTTAGACTGCCCTATGTGTTTACAGTAACCTAAATCCAGTTTCAACACGAGAGATGTACGATGCTAAGAACCTACAGACTCCCTCCTCTCTTGTGTCAGATACTGAAACCATGCCAGCTATTCGAGCTGCTGGTCACACAATAGGGATAAAACAGAACAAAGCTGCTCCTACACATGGAACCCAAGGAGACATGGACACGCAACATCTTCAGCGTTTAGTGTATGACCTTAAAAACAACCAGCTTACCCAAGCCAAGGATACTCCTACAACTACTGCTGGCCTGATGATTTTTTTGTTTAAATTCGAAATCATGTCCACAGCTTCGGCTCGACGAAACAAAATATAGTCCTGCCTCCGTGTCACGTTGAAAGTGGAAGAACGACAATGACAGAGCTGCTGGCACGTGACCAGGAGCTTCTGCATTTTGAGCGCTGTCATCTTGTTACTCACTGAAAATGAAATATCGCATTAGGATCAGGGAGGCCAGAGAAAATGAAACGAGAAGAATTTATCACAAAGTCATCAGCTTTATAGGGCATGAGGAGAGTGGTTCATGCACTAGAGAGCTCGGTCCAGACTACCAGTTAGAGCACAGCACCATGCTCTCGCTGGCACCTTCATAATTTATGGACTCTATTATTTTACCAAAATAAAGAGATTAAAGCTGCTAGGATAAACAAATGTATAAATATACACCATATTTTTCCTGAAATATAAACTACGTCATCAATCATGATGTTGTGGAATATTAATAACCTTTAAAAGCTCAGAAAAAAAACAAGAATTCCACTTGTACTAATGGGGCTATTATAACATGAGAACATGTTGACATGCAGACCTGGCCTAGTGCTTAACCCTGGTAAGGCCTTTATTGTCTATCATCGCTGTTAAAACAGAGCTGAAAGAGAGACGAAAGTAGAGCAATTTCCACAGAAATTGCTCTTTAAAGGTGGGTTATTTTATGACAAAAAATGTTAACTTATAATAGGCTGCCTCCTAAATGTTTTAAAACTCAAAGTTTGGAGTTAGAGATACGAGAATGTAGTTTTGCTTTAACCTTGAAAATTGTTCAGTACAGAACACAGATTGTGCCTGCTATCTTTCAAAAAGACATTATGTAACATACTGTAATATAGTTTGAATGAATTTTCTGAATCAAAGTTTTTCTGGGTCCTAACTTTTGTTTTTACATTTATGAGAAAGGGGTAAATCTGATTTGATACCAACCCAATCCATTATTAGTCATTAGTGTTAATTAGGATGAAGCACAGATGATAATTTTATATGCTTATTCCTAGGCTTAGCACTGCCGCCATGCATTTCCAGGGTTGAGGGTTCAATTCCCGTCTAGTGGGTTTCCTCCCACAATCCAAAGAAATGCAAATTATGTTAAGTGACATTTCCAAATTGCCCATAATGTGCATGTGCCTTGAGATGGAATGGTGCCCTTTCCAGGGTGTACCCCCCACCTTGTGCCTTCTGGGATAGGCTCCAGGCCCCTGTGACCCAGGATAAGTGGTATAAATGGTCAAGGTCGCAATTCTTTTCTGTTGAAATGGAACAAATTCAAGTGGAATGGAACTAATTTGTCCTTCCTCTATAATCTTACAGGTGGTGTACCTTAAACTATTCACACATTGGCAGACAGCACAGCATCCTTTGTGGACCTTATATCTCAAGTTTGTTAACAAACTGGACATATAATTCATATTGAATTGGAATATCTATAAAAATTTGATACTTAAAAAAATCTTAATACAAATCAAATCGGCATCAAGGTATTGTGGTAATATCGTATTGGGTCGTCCATGGTGATTTCTATCCCTACAAAGCACCATTGCGTAAATCATGGTGTAGTCTGGTAATAAACAGGATGGTGAAGAAAAACTCCCTGAGACAACATGTGATGGCAGATAGAGAGATTATAAATCATTTACAGAATACAGGTGTAGAAAAGTGAAGTCAAACGCTGCTAAGTGCATTGAAAGGATGTTCAGGATGAGCAGATTGGAAAACACACTGTGAGTCCTGAGACTCATATTGTGAATCCTGGGATGAGAACAGCACAGTCTTCATAATTATCGCGACAGTTGTTAGGTGCAAAACAGACTCTCCACTGATGCAAGGGAAACTTGAGAAATTGAAGTGCAATTCTTTCGAATATCTGCGTAGAGGTTTCCGTAATATCAGGAGGTGTGTAACTAAGTGCAGTAAATAAACACAGAAATCAGAAGCAGCACATCAGAATAAACCTACATGTCAGATCATTACTACAATTTGTGTCTGCGTAATTTCCCTATCCTAATTATCTACAACAACAAAAAACAGAGCATGTAAAAATGTCGCAGGAAACAAATATCTAAAACACAACATGAGGCTGTGTTTCATATTGTTTTGAGAAATATGCTCAAAGGTATCAATGGCCAGAATACGTCTACAGCAGAGCCTATTATTTTCTTTCAGCCTTAGCTCCATGCAATCAGTCAATTAAATCTTTCAATCAATCAGTCAGTCAAGCAAACTCTCAATTAATAAAAATAGAAATGAGGAAAAAAATGAAAGAAAACTGATGCAAAGCCAGCGGCACTGTCACCTCGCACCACAAGGTTCTGGGTTCAATTTCCGCCTCAGGGATGTACTGTATGCATGGAGTTTGTGTGTTCTCCTGCTTGGTGGGGTAGACTAACTGGTGTTTCCCAAACTGCCTGTAGTGTGTGAAGTAGTGTGCGTATGAGTGTGTGTGTGTGTGTGTGTGTGTGAGTGCACTGCAATGGATTGGCACCCTGTTCAGGGTGTACCCCGCCTCCTGGGATAGGCACCAAACCCCCCGCAACCCTGAATACAAGATAAACAATGAGTGAGTGATGAAAAAACATGATGACATGGTTATAAATCTTTATCTCTTATAGTTAACTTATAATAAAAAATAGATTCTCTTATTAAAGATTCAACTTTTATTTTATTCATTCTTCTGAGTCAAATATCTCATATCTTGTCAGTCCATATTTGCTTTTACAGAGAGCATAAGGAAGCAGACATTGCAGTTATTTTGTCATTTTCATAAACAGAAGGAATCGGGGATCCCGTCTGTCCGGGCCTACTTGATATGCACAAGCCAAAAAACAGCTCACATTGTGCTTCATCAGATGGCTGGTAATATTTTGTCAAGCCTACTCATAAACCCACACTTTCACCCAGCATAATTTGAAGAAGTTGCAACTGATCACCGTATGAAACAAATAAGCGGGGGGAATTGAAAAAGACGACATTAAAGATTGATGAAGTGAAATATCCTTTAACGTTTGGTAATTAAACAGCACATCAATCACATAAACATTTTAGCACTACTTTAGGATTTTCTTCTAATTTTCTTCATTTGAATAACAGCCCTACGTTCTACAGTATAATATTGTTTTCAGCTCCTTTTTCAAGGTTATTTGCCTTCAAAAAGGCTGGGGAGTGAGATGACTAGAGACAACAAACACCAGTTTCAAATTTGGTAAATATTTTTGAAGAACCAAATGAACCCAGGTTTGAGGTTCCCAGGTTTCCAAGGTGGATGAAAGGAGAGCCGCAGCCCACACTTTGGCGGTTTGTTTAGTTAAAGAGCTTGGCTTACAGTGACAGAGATTAAATCAACACCAGACTAATACCAAATTACAAAGTAAAGAAATGACCATGAACAATATCCCGTTGCTAGGTTAGAGCATGGGCTCCAGTCAGAATCGGTCAATACCCCATATCAAGTAAGGCAAAGAAATCTCACTGAAAAACCCAGGCATCTTGCTCTTTTTTTTTCCCAGAAAGCAATATGTCTTCTCTTGTTGACAGGATGAAAGCTGTGGTTGCCATCTCTCAGCTGTCATGTATAATAGAGAACGGTTCAAATGCCTCATCCGATACCTTTCCTATTGCAGCACCGCTGTCACGTCTCACCTCACCTCAGCCAAAAATGGCACCCTTTTTTGCTCTGAATCCTAGCTGTCGCTCTGTCAGGGAAAGAAAAAAAAAAAAAAAAACGAGGAAATGAGACTGAAGACGTCCACCACCTTGCCATCCTTTAGCTGATGAAGTGCTTCCAGCTGCCAGGCAATCTTTGGAGGCAATTTGCAAAAATGTCCCCTTTGATGGAACATCACTGTTTATTATTGGTATCTTTAAAATACTCACTAGTTCGACACCATTTAAAAAAAGTTAAATTACTTAATTGCTTGTATATTCGTTAAATGGTAAATCTGCATCAAACCCCTTAGCATCAAAAGACAGATTTTAGAATAAATACTCAATGTTTCTAAAGCTACAGTAACCCAGCAGGATTTTTTGGTTGTCAAAATGTTGTGGTGATGGTACAGATGTTGGGACATCACTGGTATTACATTGATGGAACGGTTACTATCAAATTAATACCTAAATGATGACCTGAGCATGACTCTGAGAATGGGAACACTGCATGATAACCACTGGACCACAAGGAAAACAGGCTGTTGAAGCTCGTAAATATGGAGATCTGGCTTGGAAGATGAACCTCATGGTAATTTTCCAAAGGAAAATAAAACAGAGATGTGCGAGATGACATATATGACATAAATACTTGGTAAAGTTGTACGGTAAAAAAAAAAATCAACAGTAAAAACCACAGGTATGCTTAATAGTGAAAGTAAGAGCATTTCCATACTGACACAATGTGATGAGAACTCACAGGATGGGGACTAAACAGCTGTGTGGCCTTAAGATTACCACAGACTATTCAGAAATAAAAGTTCAGTCTGCTAGTGGAAAAAGATTGGACTTGCAATGGAAAAAGTTCTGATGAGTTCAGATTGACCCCATGACCCAATGATAATCCAAGGTAAGAAGGTGTTTTGATCCAGGGTTGCTTCAGTTGGGCAGGTCTTGGCTCAACACCTTAAAGGGCAATAAAATGAAATCAGCTAACAACTTGAACGTACTGAATGTTTTTTCTTCCCTAATGGCACAGACATATTCCAGGAATTGAATTGTTAAAGAGTGGTTCTTGGAGCATGGAAATCATTTTCACACATGAACTGGCCACCACATTGTGTGTTAGAATCACAGCTAAATGTGACTGAATTAAATCTTTGAGTGAGCGATTTTTTTGTTTTTTTTTCTTTTGCCTAGAGACTGTCCATTTTTAGTTCTACCTCCTGAAAGAAATGTAGAACAGGTGCAAACAATCAACATAACATTTATTATCCGGGAACGTGGGAAAGAGACTAGGTCAAAATCAGGAAAAGGCAAGTTCATCAAGAACTAACACAGACCAGACACAATTGGCTAACAAACCAAAGACAGGAACGGGACAGAGATACTGTAGGTCTAGTACAAAAAACCAAGACAAAAACAAGCTCATGGGAACAACTTCGAGACGGGGAATCAGTGACGGTTATGACTACTGAATGTATGAGTCGATTTTTCAGTGAAAGCACAATTTTTTTTTAAAAAGACCACAAAAAGATACATCAAGAGCTATTTACCTCTAATGTAAATGAACTGGACATGATGTCATTATGCAAGATTCTGTGGTAGGTTTTCTTAAGATGTTTATCTAAAAAGCAACAGTTAAAATTGCATTTCTGATGCTTCTTGTTGCATGAACGCATGATCTACAGTCCAACAGCAGACAGTATAGTGTGACCATCTGATAGGCACTATGTTCAGTTCCAGAGATTTCAGATAGGAGTGAAAAATCTGGTCAGGAAATTCCTTGTGTGCAAAACCCAGCTGAGTCAGATCTCATTTATTTCACACCTTTCCTCAGCAATCCCAATTTATACAGCTGCTTCCTCCAATTGGGCCATCACCCAACAAACCCCTCTACTCGGTTGCATCTTTCTATTTGCAGCATCCAAACCACTAAACAGCACCATAACAAACACTTGATAAAAGAAAAAAACCTCTGCACATAGTGCATTTGTTCCATTCATGTGGGAAAAAACATGGCCGGAGTAGTATTAACAAGACTGGAGCATCATTAATATCCTGTGTAGAAGAGCGTTCAACTGCAGACTCCCCGAAAAAAAAAAAGGCTAGTGTGGGTCTGCCATGTGTCACGAACTTAAAAAAGTCTCTCTGCTTCGGTTAATCACAGATGCTCTCTGAGATTCACTAAGGAAAGTGCACGCTGTAAATATAAGATGCTCTTGAGCTGCAGCCAGCAAAACCTGAAATAGTACTGATCCTGCGATAGCTTCCAAAACCGATCCAAAGAGGCCCCCTGCTAAAGAAAATACTGCGATCAGCCGTACTGCCTGCTGCTCTGGAATGCAATCAATTGTACCGTTCTTCTTCTTTCACACTAACATATTTCAATAACATTCGAAATAATAATAGAAGCAGTGAACGCTTCCAGATGTTGAGGTTCAAGGCCTGGAAACTCCAGACCGCAGATAAATATTTCACTGTGAGTTCAGGCGATTTATTGTTTTCCTGCTTTTCTGATTTAATAGCGAGGTCACTTTCCACACGGAATTCTGAATTCTGGCTAAGATGAGGTTGATCATTTGGTTCCCCCTCAGGCACGAGACCCCAGATTTCAACTTTTCTCCGCCAGCTCCCTATGGAACATCGAATAAGAAAACGAACACTTTTTCGGTAGCACTGACACTACTTCGAACACATCCCAGTGGACAGCTTGAGGTGTTAAGTTGTTTGGTCCTTCACTCATGGAAAACATGATGACTGAGGGTGATGTCAATGGCAGAGTGAGAAAAGCTACCCTCAGGGGCTTCATGGCATGTTGTGTCCTCCATGAATTCTCCTACGGTTTTTCACAAAATAACCACATAAATACTAGAAGTCAAAGTCACTAGGGATCACTTGGCATTTCATGATGCAATGACGACAACCTGATGGTGTACAGAAGGATACTGCACACTGTGAGGCAGCAACTCCTCATAAAGCCTCATGAAGGATACTTCATGCAGAAACTATGTTGTGTTGAATTCCATGAACAATATTCCACAATTGCAGAGCAAACAGACAATGTGCCAATGATTTGCTTGTTCTATAGCATCATGCAAATGACAACGTGAAAAAGTAGATAGATGGACATTCTAGGTGTCCAAGCCTGTGATTGGATGCTTCAAAACAAGCTGTGCTCAGACTGTTAATAAAACAGAATATAACTTTTCTTTTTTTTAAGTGCAAAGTGTCTCTGCCAATTGTGAAGCATTTAATCCTCCAGAAATATAAAAGGAAAGGAAGAAGAACAAGTATTCCTTTTTTTATCCAAACATTGAGGTTAGGTCAGGCTTCACATCTTTTCCAACAAATTCCCATTTCTAGGTCATGATCTCTGCTCTCTGATTGGTTAAATGCTTTATTATGTATGAAATGGAGAGTTGTGCTTATGGAGTTTACCAATCAGCAAAGAGTGCAAAACCTCCTTCCAGGAAACTAGTCAAGTCACCTAGGAATATATTTATGCTGACAGTAGAGAAACAATCAAATCAAGTGTTTATATGGCTAATACTGTATTTACATATCCAACAAAGTATTAAAGGTTTACACCACCTCTCTCATTCCTATTGAAAATTAATTCTTATCCGTTTGATCTGATCCAACTATTACGATTGAGGTGTTACAGTACATTCCTGTTGATGCATTTTTTTTAACCCAATTGGGGTATTATTCCAAATATTTGTAGAATATAAACAATGTAAACATGCCTAGTGCCACCTGCATTGGTGGAACACTGGTACAGTATATGACAATCAGTAAAAAAAAATTACAAAAGAATGCAAGCGAATAATCTTGCAGAGGTGATTTCAACTTCCCACAACCATTGTACATGTCATATCTGGATTAGCATGCTGAGGGCATCAGAATAATAAAATCGAGTGAAACAGCAGCAATAGGAGACTTTTTCGTGTAAATAAAACAAAAATTAACCAATAAATATTTATGATACAAATTGCTGACATATTTGCACTACTGCTTTGCTGTATCTACTACTGTGGATATTTGTTTTGTACTAATTAACTAAAGAAGTTCCATCACAATGCACAAATACGGACAACTCTATCTAACAATGTTCTGTTATAAAAATCAAAAATTAAAAGCAATGTATTAAATGATCAACTAACTAGAGATGCTTGGATTTTTTAAAATGTAAAACAGACAGAAAAATCTATCAAAACCCCATAACTTTATTCCAATTTCTGAAGCTATTTTGTGCATCCATAAATAGAAAATGCATATCACTATAAATATTGTATCAAAGAGTTGATTTTTTTTTTTAGCATTAAAATAGATACTTTGGGTTTTTGCTTCATCGGTTTTGTCCAATAAGCACACACCATGGCGAATCGGCATCCTAATATGCGATTGAAGAAAGCCTGTCGTTAAAGTCCACTGTTCTGGTGCTATTCATTAAAAGATAAGGCCACATGGTCGACCGGTTTTTCCACGTGAATCAGCTTCGAGTTGCGAAAAACAAGGCTATTAGGGAGGCTGATGGACACTTTAAATGACATGAGTTAAATCATTTCCTCATTATGCCTTTCAAATGGAGCACTCGGCTGAAGTTGCTCCTGTTAAGATAAATAAGCTTAAAATTTTTAATATGTTCTCAGCGGCTCTCTAACAGGCAACCTGTAACCTGAGAGCTTCATAGAATAATTAACACTAACTAGTTGAAGACCAATTATTCTTGTTAGACATTTCCTCCATTACAATGTGCAGCGTGAGGTTCCTGCTACGAAGTTCTGAGAAAAGTGATTTCCCTGAAGAGCTGGCTGATGATGAAGCAGACCACAGGTGTGCATTGTTGTGATTACTCAGCCAACCCGAACACTCTACAGAGAGGTTTTACAAGAACACAAGCAGGACAAAGGTCAAGTCCACAACCCTGTGCAACTTAAGTCTGAGTTCGGGGTAAAATAATGTCATTAGCATATGCCTGGGTATCACCAAGTACGCAGACTTACCTTTAGATGTTTTTATTAAACATATTTATACCACACTGTGGTTATCAACACAGAAGTGGCGATCAGAGGGTGTTTTAAACGCTCTCCCTATATGAGAGAGACAGGTATTTATACAGTCAGCCAAAAAAAGTATATACACTTGAGCAAAAAAAAAATATGATGCATATTATATTATATTATTATCATAATACTCTCATAGATATCTATAAATAACATATAGCAACTAGTGTAGTATTAAAATATTTATAAGTTTTTCTTTTACTGAAGTGTGTATGCATTTGTTTTGGCTATATACTCTATACCCGGGGTACTCAATAGGCGGACTCCGGTCCGCATCCGGACCTAAATACGGTTACATCTGGACCGACGCCAAAACAAACATGCTAATTTAATCATAATCCAAATGAGTTCTCAACGTAGTGCGCAACTGTGTTTCCACGCGATATATCTTTGAGTTCCATTAGAGTCTTCTAGTTGATGGGTCGTTCATGAACGATTCGTTCTTTTTGAACGAATCTTTAACGTGACTCAGAAGAACGAGTCGTCTCCGAGAGTGATTCGTTCATTTTCTACTGGACGCGCAGGCGCAAATCATCGCAAAACCTCCGTAGGCTATGTATTGAACGGTTTGTCACGTGACTCCCATAGGCGCTATGCGGTGAAGTAGATTCAAAAGAACGAACGACTCGTGGAAGATATACAGTAAGAGGTGATCTACTCATTCGGTTTATTATAATATGTCCTTAATATGGCCCTGCAGAAAATGGCCCTTCAAATTCTCACAATGTTTTCCTCAATGTACTGTTGTGAATCTGCCATTTCAACTACAGTATGAGCATGGTAAAAAACACATATCGCATGTCCCTCACCAATGAACATGTACATCAGTGCGCACACCTTGTATGCCCAAGTTCAAACAACTGGTGGCACAAAAAAGATGTCACCTTTCACACTAAAAGGACTACCATGTCATTTTTGGGTATTGTTCGAAAATTTTGGGTTTGACTTTTTTTGTAGTTCTCTATTTGAAATTGGACATTTTTCCGGACCTCAGGCTGAATAGAAATTTATATTTGAGTACCCCTGCTCTATACGTACAAGCAATGGCAGCAATGTTCTCCGACGATCATCATGCACAAATTGCCGAATGGTTTTAATATTTTCAGGGGTTGAGCTCGTTGAAGGTCCTCCTGATCTCTCATCATTTTCCAGTGATGTTCTTTCACTCTTGAAGTGCACGTGCCACTATAAACACCAATCGCCAAAACATGTCAAATGTCTCTGTGGCAGATTTTTTTTCCATGATGAAATAGCAATGACGAAATGTGGTAACGCACGTGGTAAGAATAGCATCTGTTGCACAGCTCCCGATGTACACAGGGTGCTGTCTTTTGGCACACCAACTTATGTACTTATGAAGTGCTCCCTGTGACTGAGCGAGCAAACTAGCCTTGAAACTTTTTAATACCACCCAGTGTGTGTGTGTGTGCGTGTGTGTATATATATCACACCACGCCATCAGTGAATATTCTTCTTATTACCACATTACAGGTTTTAGGCCATGTTCACATTACTGGCCACATTGCTCAATTTAGATTTTTTGGTCAGATCAGATCTGCACGTTGCGATGGTTCACATTCATACTTAAAAGTGACCTTCATCCAATATCCTCTAACGTGGATGTTTCTGTCCTCTGAAATGGCATGTACACACACATCGATACATCTTTGCTCACGTTATCTGGGTTAAAACACATCAAGAGCTTATGTGGCCACTCATTCATTTCAAACAATGGATACCATTTTAGAAAAAACATGTTTGGGATTTTGCTCTGGAGGATGGCAATCAGTTATTCGGCTGTATTTGCTGAGGTCTAGAAGATGGACGAAAGCCAGCCGTCTGGCTTTAAATGTTTGAGCACTGCTGTGAAATCCCTGTGCTGATGCCGGTGCTGAATGGCGTCAGCAAGCACCCTACGCATGCACAGAGGCAGAAAGTCACATGAATACCTGTTCTCATTAGGATCACATGACCACACATCAGATATGTGTGACATATCAGACCACACATCTATGACCACATATGAAAATGACTCAGATCTAAAATAAGATCAGATTTATGCACTCAGACAGCCCTAAAAAAATCAGATCTGAATCAAATTGGGGTAAAAAGACGGAATGAGTCACTTCAGGCTGGTAATGTGAACACAGCCTTATTCCCTTCTTTTACTAGACAGGGACAATTCCATACTTGTCTTTTAGTCTTTCAAAGTCACGGTTATAACTTGAAATTCCCCCGACAGCGTCTTTCAAGAAACAGACAGCTAAAATTTCGATCTCACTGAAGTCAGTATCAAAAATAACAGGCGGGTATTATTGCGTCATGAAATATTAGGGCAGATTCGGGTCTTATACTAAAGTAAGTCATGCAACAAGGGTTAACAGGAGATGGGGGCAGGGTGTGCGTGTGGTTGGGGGGGGGGGATATTGCATATTCATACAATCAGGATTTCTTGCCTGTAAAACAACCACTTCAAGTGGTATATTATTTAATTATTCAATATTTATATACTGTATATTGTTGATGATTTTAACATTAACCACAGCCTGGTCAAAAAGGATAAAATTAGCAAAAGGAGAATAGCCTGAAAGAACCATGACCTTGAGTAGTGATCACTATCAGTTGTCAGATTTAAACCGCTGAAGACATTTTATTCTCTCTCTCTGTCTCTCTGACAGCTTCTTTCTCTTTGTCTTATTCCTGCTTGTTCTTTTCTCTCTCCCACTATAGAGAAAGAAAGAGAGAGAGAGAGATAGAGAGAGACAAGCATAGTCCAGCTGTAATGGAAACTGGGACATAATTAATGCCCTGCTGTTTAATCTACCTGTATTATTTTATGCCTTTAATTTTAATATTAAATGTGTAAGCATGCACAACTGTCAGAAAGAATACAAATTAATTAAACTTCTGTAACAAATTCTGTTGTTGCACTACATGTCTGGCAGCACTAACACCACTACAGTGTCTCCCTAGTGCTTTATGGACGAAGTCTGATGAGGCCATGCTGGAACTCTCTTGTTCCAGTGTTTACTGAGAGCCTGGTGCTGGTAGCCAAGAAAAGTTAAATGACTGTGATTGCCTCCTGGAGCTGATAGATAGTAATCTAAAATACTGATTACTGACACAGACCTATACCCATTCATTAGTGCCTCACTTCACACTGTGCCAACCATATTTTATACGACATCGGAGAAAGGAAGTAGTGCAGAGTGCCAGATTGTGCTCGCTCATGTGGGGCAATTTAAAATGCATAAAAACGAAATTCTATAAGTTTGATTTGTCATTCAAACAAGATTGCACCAGGACTGGAAAATAAGCCTGGATGACTGCAATATTGAGATATTAGTGATATTCACAGATATCATGAAATCTTAGATATTATGTACTTTTAGTACACTCGCCAACTCTAATGTTACTCTAAGCAACAACAGCTGATTTAATTTCATAAACACACTTGCTTTTATATCCTTCTTATATCCTTGTTAAATCATGTATTTTTGTAAACAGGGCGAAGATCAAATTCAAGACAAAAAACTATGTGACGTAACACAATTTGGCATAACTCCCCTTCCTCGGATGTCCCAACAATTGTCGAGGATTATATTTTTAGTTATTAACACGCTATACGTTTCTGCCATTTGTAGTTAATATGTCTTGTGTTGTGCTGACACTGGAGACATTTAGTTAGAAATGTGACCATCGTGATAATTTAACATTTCAATATATTCATTCCTCATAAATTAGACCTACTTTACGCTATAAAGTGTACAGGCAGTACCCTCAACCTTATAACTCACCTGAAGCAGAGATGTCACATCATGGTGACTGTAGCCACTGCAACGGCACCCGCCCACCTCGGGTTCGGATAAATCTCTGGCTACTACCCCCAAGGGTGGAGAGCAAAGTATTGCAAGTTTATTCCATGCGCTGCTGGCTAACAGCTCCACTCATTCAAAGGTGACAACTGACACTATAACATTCTTTATTTGTTAAGACATCCAGCCTTACAGTGTTCTAGAGAATTAAGGCTTCGGAAATCTCCACTACATTTTATTGTTCAAAAAAAACAAATTGAATTCTGCTGTTCACTGGTGAGTTACCCTACCAGCTGCTTAAAAAGTGTTAAGCACATAGTTTTTTCATAGTGCACTTAATTGTGCTTGTTAACTTTGAGCGTCTTTAATATTTAGAGCCAGGTGTGTTACCATTGTACTGTACTGTACATTTAAAGCAGGCAGAGAACACATGTACAGAGCTTGTGAAAATTTCATTTGATAAGTAAATTATCAAACTCATTGAAATGCATAGCATCATTTCTTTGCATTGCCCAGTTCCATTGTATCGCATTGAACCGTATCGAATTCCTCCCCGTCACTAGGGGGCTCCAACATTAAGCTACTATTACCACTACTCAGCCTGATAGAGTACACATCACACATCACATGAAGCCAGCCCACCACATCTTTTTTCGAACTGCTCGTTCACACACCGTTGGGGGCGGCGTAACACACTCGGAGGACAGCGCTATTCGCCCCTTCCGCTTGCGAGAGCTTATGGACGCCCCTGATTGGCTGTAGAGCCTTAATTAGTGTGTGAGCACTAAGTATCTCTTAAACCCCCCCCCCCCCTTTCTAGAGAGCTCAGCCAATCAGCTCTCTCTAGACCTCTGGCAAGAGGTTACAGCATCACCCAGGAATTGAGCTGCCTCGTACCAGAGATCCCCAAGCCTACCCTATAACCTAGTGAATGCACAAGCCAGACATAAACTCTATTAGAGACATAAACTCTATTAGAGATGTGGCATTTCATATTTTTTCTCAGTCAAAAGTAAGTCTGAATAAGATATTCAGATTTCTTTTTCTGGAATGCCCTTTTGTGGCAGGCAAGTTAGACATCACCTTTCACACTGGGTTTCCTGTGGGGAGAAGCAGCGCGGCTGCATGAAGCTCTGGCCAAACTGTGGCCAAACTGATTAGAAGTAGCGCAAAGCTGCTGGATTGTCCTGGCTTTTTTTTCTGACTAAACATCAAGAGGCAGCAGCCAACTCCTCTGAGCCATGGAGACTTGTGACGGACTGCATTATAACAAATCACAATGAGAGTAATTAGCGAGTAAGGAAATCTGCTCAATTCTGTTGCTGGCAATTTTGCCACTGGTGATGGAAGACGGAAAAGTTTTGTCACAATAATTTTTCAGCGTGGCTACAAATTCACAACTAATCCAGAAAAAAACACAGAAAGATTGTATTTGAAGACAGATTTATGCAAAAGACAAAAGAAATACCGAGCAACTGTCTGGCATATACGCTGAACAGGAAGTCAGTACAGGCGACACAAGACAGATGTTTCCTTCATGCCAAATAATTACTTCTGGCACCAAGGGTGGGGATTAAATCCAAATCCCAACTAGTTATGCTCCAATACATTCGACGAGTGAACAGAAAAGACTGTTCAATTTGAGTTAAGCCATTTTGTCCTTTGGAGGCCGTAGGTTGCCTTTTAGTCTTCGGTGGAAGTGTTGAGGACAAACTGTGCGACTGTTTGTGTCGGACGGAAAAATGAAAAGCTGCGAAGTGAAGACGATTGTGAACATTCAGAAAGGAAACACAGGGTCAGACTGCTTACAAAAAAATGCATCAACAGCATTAGAGCTGTCTTTTTCATTTAATTCCATTGCCTTATCAATAGTGGCCTTGTTACGATGCCTCTCAAAGACATTCTTTATCTACTGTTCTCTCAACACTACTGTTAACGTGTTAAAGAGTGGGAATGTACGTTATTTTTGTCAGAGGGGAACCTCTGCACCTAGGACTCTCCAAGAACAGTTGTACAAACCTCAACAATCACTTTCACTGCTATAATTTCATTTCTATAAATGTTAAGAAGAATGTCAACCTATGTTAAAAGAAACAAAAACACATAAGCAGATTTTCATCAGGCAACAGTACTGTATATCCATCGAAATACCACTGATATTTGTTATAAGTGTTAGATAAGAGGGAAAGAGTTCACATCAATAAGATTTATGCCATGGAAACAATCCGGCGAAACAATAAGTAAGCAACACAAATTGACACAGTGATTATTGCCTGGCCCCTGCATGTATTACACAAATATATCATACTCTTTTAACTCCAAGGTGAAACTCAATCTCCTTCAGTCTGGGAGCAAAATATACACACTGCAGGATCTACAAAACAGACCACCAACTGTTTCTCAGCTCTCATACTGCACAGACAGTAGTGTGAACCTGTCAAACTTAACAACACACATTTTTTTTACACATCTGATTCCTCAAAACAGACTTAACATAAAAATACTGTGTGTTATTTTAGGTTCTGTTCAAAAGTATAGTTGGGTGCAGCATTTCAGCCAGATGTGTTATCCTTTAATAAATAACGTTATTAATGCAACACTTGGTGGCATACATTAGAAAATTATCAAGTTCATATGGGCCCCACCGTCATTTAATAATTTCCTACAACTCCCAGTCGTGTTTTATTCCTTAAATGTACTGTATTATTTATTCCTATGTATCTATTCATCTGTTGATTCAGTTGTTTCTGTACAGTAAACAGGTACAGTAGATGCCAAATTCTATGTAAATTCTACAGTTTATAAAGTAATGTAAACAGCTTTAACACACAGCATTTTAGATGGATTCACACCACCAAACCAAAAAAGTTTCAATTCAATTAAAAACTACAGTAAATAGTTTTTTTCTGGATTTATTGCAACTTTGACTTTGTAACGTACTGTGTAGATGCTTCTTGCACTCGTTGTGTTTCCTGAAAATCAATCCCACCACCAATCAGTATTACTACACCCAGAGTACACATCTGAGATTAACTAGGATTACTCGCATAAGCATGTATTACTGAATATATTAACATTACAAACACCGCACAGCTGTCAAAGCAGAAGTACACTGTCACTGTAGGCCAAACAGTATTTACTGCTGTACACATGCTCCTTGTGGCAGATTTCCCCACATCATGTTAAGATTTTCTTTCGTGGGTAGTTCACTTGTTTAATTCCCCCGCCCCCCTTCACCAATATACTACAGTATATTGGTGAAAGTATTCGCTTGCCTGCCTTCACATGCATATAAACTTGAGTAACATCCAATTCTTGGAAGGCTTCGCACAAGGTTTAGGTGTGTGTTTATGGGAATATTTCACCATTCATCCAGAAGCGCATTTGTGAAGTCAGACACTGATGTTGGACGAGAGTCTCCACTCTAATTCTCTAATCTCTATCTCTAAACTCTAATCACTCCGCTCTCAGTCTCTCATCCCAAAGGTGTCTATCGGGTTGAGGTCAGAATCCTGTGCAAGCCAGTCAAGTTTTTCCATAACAAACTCGCTCATTCATGTCTTTATGACCTTTGCTTTGTGCACTGGTGCGAGGTCATGTTGGAACTGGTATGGGATTGTTTTTCAGGAGTTGGGTTCGGTGCCTTAGTTCCAGTAAAAGGAACTCTTAATGCTTCAGCATACCAAGACATTTTGGACAGTTTCAAGCCCCTTCCTGTTCCAATATGACTGCGCATCAGGGTACAAAGCAAGGTCCATGAAGACATGCATGGTTGAGTTTGGGGTGGATAAAAGACCTTTGGGATGAATTACAGCGGAGACTGTAAGCCAGGACTTCTTGTCCATCATCAGTGACTGACCTCATAAATATGCTTCTAGAAGAACGGTCAAAAATTTCCATGAACACGCTCCTAAACTTTGTGTAAAGCCGTCCCAGAAGAGTTGATGCATGTTTTTGCTACCCAGCAGTTGCCTGGGTGCATAGACAAACATTCAATATGGAATGCAAGTTCTAGAAATACATAAGAAACGGACTGATCATAGTTTATAATCAATGATCATCCCATTAATGCTAAAAATAAACTTGTTCTTTTTTTTTTAAGCAAATGGTCTCATAACAAATGCAAGCTAGATGTCACATCCATTAAACTAATAACCTGCCAGATATTTGTAATAAGCACATTCATTACAGTCCTGTTCAGACTTCAATGCCTATTATGTGTAAGGTCATGGGTTGCCTGAAGCCTGTCCCAGGATGCTCAGGGCACAAGGCGGAGAACACCCTGGATGGGGTGTCAACTCACTGCAGAGCCGAGGTATACATACAGTACAATTAATTTTTTTATATTGGTCTATAGTTTCACTGAACAACCCCTTTAAAAATTTGCAAACAATGGTGCACTTATGCAGGTCATGACCCATTTTCTCAGCCTCTATGAGGTCAAAGGTCAGATCTGTAACACTGGAATTGCCTGTTAGGATATTACTGTGTTTCAGAGTGCATGATGTGGTTCAAGGAGTGAGTTTTTTTGTTACACCCACCAGTCTGTGGAAGTTTTATCTTTCAACTTTTAAATGATACGTCTTTAAAATCACTTCAAAAACGTATTGAAAGAAAGCAAGATATTCATATTCTGAAAAACAAACCATTAAACATTTACACTATCCAGATTTTTGTTACAGTGATGGTAATGCACGCAAGGTTAAGGTCCTTCTCTAATGTATAATGAATAACACATGAATAAAACGGCTAGATTTGTAGGTGATTTGTGTCGTGTGATTCCACAGAGTTGAGTGACCAAGAACCATCAAGAATTTCAATTTGGCACAATTCATCATGCTCTAGCAAAAGGTTTGGGAATGTGGGAAAGCCCCCTAAGCCAATAACACACTAGTGCTACCATTTCTTATAGAAGGCATTCAGAAATCTGTCCGTACAAGGCCTGGAGGCTGCAAATAAGAAAGCCATTACTGTAAGCTTCTCTAGCCGAACAAACAGGGCACTGTCTGCCAGTGCAAATGGTTAAAACCTTCTCAGGATCATATCCTATTTACAAAGTAAATAACTAATTCTTTGCATTATTTCAGCCAGCATGAATAATGCAAGCATGAAAAGTTAAACAGTAGCACTTGTTTCATGCGAGGATAATAGAGGCTACTTTGTCCAAATTCTGCAGCACCAGAACTACAAATACATCAGAACAACAAGCATGTAAATGTCATTAGTGATGGTGGCGATCCAGCGTGATTCCATCAAACCACCAGCAGCAGCTTTTACTACCAATAAGCCAGGAGTGCAATCACCACTGTTCGGCAAGAAAAGAGAGAAAAAGGGCAACACTGACAATTCTAAAAACAAGAACTCAATTTTTTTCTGCATAATAAATAGAACAGCATTCGAATTTATGAAAAAGAAAAAGATATATAGCTCAAGGTTACTACGGCTCCTCAGAGATGAAGAATTACGCATCTCTGGCTTTTATCACTTATACATGGCTTTGGACGGAGTTGTAATGAATGCAGCGCACGTCCACGGCACAGCAAACCTCCCCGCTGTCCCATTAAAACGCAGCAAAGGTTTTCAACCTGCCACCCTCTGAAAGTAGAACTGAAAAATGTATCATTTGCGGAATCAAAAAAGAAAGGGGGAAAAGAAGGAAAAAAAAAAAAAAAACATGAGGCCTCCTGAAAGTCTTTTATATAGTCTTGAGACACAAAGCCACAATGGAGGGCGCCTCAGCTATCGATTCAGTGTTTTAAAAAGTGAGCCACTCTCTGAAATATAATCAGGGGTCTAAGGTGAAAATAAATCCAGTGGACAGCTGCTACTTTTTGCGCGTTGCCCAGCCGGCCAGGCAAAGTAACATATGTCCCCTTTGGAGCCTGGCAGATGAAGTGGAAAAGCAACTGCGGACACAATGCGAAAGCTTTGAGACAAGTGTGGAAGCAAGCAGTGATTTGTCAGACTTCAGTATTTTACAGTTGTCATGTTTGCCCAAAAACAAACTCACATTTGCTATCATATTATTTAACTTATCAGTTTTCCATCGTCAAAGACCAACTCTATAGTCATTAAGAATCACTACACCCCATTTTTTAAATCAACAAATTAAAAACAACCAGAGAGGCAACTTTAATGCACCCCATTTGTGCCTCCATGTGATGCTCAGTTGGGGAATTGATGGATTAAAAATTCAAATTAAAAATTTTATTTGTCACATACACAGTCATACACAGTACGATATGCAGTGAAATGCTTACACGACCGCCCGTGACCTTAAAAAATAAAAGCTTATACATAACATAAATAGAAAGAAATTCATTCATTCATTTTCTATACCGCTTAATCCTGTGTTCAGGGTCGCGGGGGGCCTGGAGCCTATCCCAGGAGACTTTGGGCACTAGGCGGGGTACACCCTGGACAGGGTGCCAATCCATCGCAGGGCACACACACATACACACACTCACACACCCAATCACACATTATGGTCAATTTAGGAACGCCAATTAGCCTAACCTGCATATCTTTGGACTGTGGGAGGAAACCGGAGTACCCGGAGGAAACCCACCAAGCACGGGGAGAACATGCAAACTCCATGCACACAGAGACGGGAATCGAACCCAGACCCTGGAGGTGCAAGGCGACAGTGCTAACCACTACACCACCGTGCCGCCATTGAAAGAAATATGAAATAAAATAAATTTAACTAGTAAAATATACTGTACAAATAAGGGCATAATAAAAATATAGAAGAAAAAGTTATTAGTCCTGTGTGGTGGTGTGGTTGAGAGACCTTATCGCCTGTGAAAAGAAGCTAGGGTTAGGGTTAGGATTAACCTAAGAAGCTTTTGAAAACATATGTGCAAAAGTTTGGGAAGCCCAGCAGTTGTTTATCTGTCAAATATAATGAGAGATCTGGTTTTGACCAAAATTACGTTCTCCTGTCTATACTATATATTGACAGTGGAACTTTAAAGAGCCATTAATATATTTCAGCAAAACAATGTGAATAGTATCTATTGACTTACTATCCTTTTAGACTAGGTATTTTGGAGATAATCCTGCTGCAGAAAAAAAGGTAGTTTAACAAAACAGCACACAGTATTTAAAACATTTCTAATGAAATAATTTTCTCTTGTTGTCACGCTTCGATCAAACTGCTAGACGCGACAGTCTGAACTGAAACGGATATAAAAATCAATCAATTCAGGTTGTAATCCGATATTGGCTGTCTTAATGACTGTAATCCTCCCTAAGTGCAGTCGGGCTGCAGTGTTTAACATTAACGCTTTCTCCATTTTTACATTCAAATGTAGCCAGGTACTTATGTACTGTATATACAGTAATACCAGTCAAAGGTTTGGACACACCTTCTAGTTCCATGGTCTTAGATGATTTTTATTTAATTCCACATTGTTAAACAATGTCAAATTAAGTAAAGTTAAACATTTCAAATGTAAAGGGTTTTCCAGGGCCATGGCACAAAATTAACTGGTTTACAGTGATACACTAAATGGGCAAAAGTTTGTGGTCACCTGACTATCACACCCATGGCAATAAACTTTTTTGCTATTCAACAGGCTTCAAATCTAACACTGAGTGGTTAAGGATAATAGTTACAAATGTAAAATACCTCTTGCATGAATATGTTTTTAGTGAACAATTAAGAGGAAAAGGGAAGGAAACGTTTTAGGCTATTTAATGTTCAAGCCAATGTATTACAGGTATTCAGTTAACATGTTCTATGAAAGTTTTACTCTGTACTTAATACATTGCTATAGCTTTTGCATTCGGCCAAACCAACAACCTAAGCCTGTGACTAATACAGTCTCAAAAACATTGAGTTACCACTACAACACAACTTCAAATACAATACAAATTTTGAAGTAAAATCAAATATATAAAAAAAAAAAAAAACATTTGAAATAACATCAGTTAAATGTATAGTCATACAGTAAATGCTTGACGCAAAACCAGCATAAAAAAATCAAGAACAACATCCAGCATGAGAACAACATCCAGGGTGTTGTAATAATGTACCAGTCTATTTGCCCCTGCATGAGAGAATTCATGATCAAGATTAATTGCCTGTTCCTTTGACTTTTAACTGCAGAGCAAAAGACAGAATTTCCTTCCACGCTTCTCCAACCCTGTGACCCTGTGAGTTTAGCTCGTCATTTTTTTTTAAATGCTAAATTATAACTATGAACTATTATATCAAAACGGCAGTTATAATCTATTATATCACAGTGCTAGGGGTTATCGATTCTGATTGGTCAGAAGGTTTTATGTATTATTAATAATATCTCAGACAATAGGTGTGTCTGCCAAACAAACGACAGTTTTTTTATTGTCTTGTCATGTGTAGAGTAACACTTAAGAAGATATATTAACAATTTGACAAATTAATTGATAAGCTTTCTTTAATAGGACATTCACGTTACAGTTTTAAAAGGAGTCTCCAGTGTCAGTGCTTTAAACAGTCAGTACATTTTCCACCATAGGCACATCTTCATTACAGATGAATTTCAGAATTTTTGTAACAGGCTAATTTATGTTATACTTATGATATAACTTTGAGAACGTGAAAACAGAGAAGCTTCTCACAGAAGTGATACCAGGAACAAGTTTTGCGTTTGTTCCACAACAAACTACGACTGGGTAGAATGTACAGTATGCTATGGTATGAAATGGATAAAACACTTGACGTGCCATTATTGGAAAGCTAGTCAAGTTGGAGCTGGTACCAGTCCTCCACGTCACATACTTTCCTACAACTGGACACCCAAGTATTTAATCCCTTACGTATTAATTGTCTATTTTTAAATTAAGTGTTGTAGAGGCATCTCGTGTGCGTTAGGGATCACTTGAAGCTCATTAGTATTGCTGGAGTATATAAAGGACTTAGTATTCCAAGCATATCCATACTCATAACTGTATAATTTCAGCTAGCTAGCTCGTTGTTTGCAATGTATTACGTGCTCCTGTAAAAAAAAAAAAAAAAAACACTACCCTGCTTAACAGGGAAGCATTATGACTCATTTCAGCATAACAAGGTTAAATCTCATCTGAAGCCCACGCATAAATTCCACTGTCAATGATTTATCACGTCTCCCAAGACCAGAAAGGAGTCGTGTTTAATAAATCTCACAGGGATAAGCTGTTTCAATCTAACCTTGACACATTTCGCTTGGTGCTATTTTAGAAGCTGGGCCAGAAGCTAGGACAGGAGTGACACTCAAGAACACTCAATGGGGAGACAGAAAGAGAGAGAGAGAGAGAGAGAGAAACAAAGAAAAAGGTGACATATTTAGAGAAGTAGTACTGTATGTGGTTTTGGATGTATTGATTATACTGTAACATTCCCTTTAATTCATTTTCTTTATTATCCAAAGTGTAATTAAATGATAAAAACGGTTCAGTGATACTGAATTTTTCGAACCTTTTGCTAAAATGGAAACATACACATGCAATCTCAGATAGAAGAAAAGGCAAGTTGTTGGATTACATCAGACAAGAGACAGCTTGGAGACACACAAGGCCGGCG
Organism: Channallabes apus; assembly: GCA_030522415.1. Classification (NCBI taxonomy): domain Eukaryota; kingdom Metazoa; phylum Chordata; class Actinopteri; order Siluriformes; family Clariidae; genus Channallabes; species Channallabes apus. Next base: position 8,552,381 of record CM060125.1, read on the forward strand.
AAAAATCATTCCTCATCCAAGGGCTTAGACGAACACCAAATCTATATCTCAGTGACAAAGTGGAAACAAGGTGAAAGCAAGCTTAATGGTCATAATGCCATCCTTTTCCTCAACAATATTTTACAAGTATTACTTTACAGGCAATTAAAAGAATCTATGTTGAATAATTCTGTTTTAATGCCTAAAAACTGCAAAATACAGCAGAAGAACTTTTTTTTTTTACAGTTTTACACTTACAAAAATGTAAGGTTCTATTTACATAAATTCTATAGATGCAAGAAATGCCTCCACATCTACCTGCTATCTCACCAAACGGTTTGTGCTTACACAAAAAACACATAGGTTTAATGAAATTTAATGTATTCAATACTGCTTTAATAAATACTAGGGATGTAACGGTATCAAAACTTCACGGTACAGTAATACCTCGGTATGAATGGCACGGTACGGTATTTATTGAATTATTTACAGGAAAAACAAAACTAATGAAGAGACTCGAAAAAAGTGCCAGAAGTGTTTATTAAACAGTATACATGAACACTGAACATATCAATGGCATACAAATTAGCCATCTATCTGTAAACATTGAAACAGAAACTTAATTTTTTTAATTTTAATAACAAAAAAATATTAAACCATGTAAAAATATAAAGTTTCAATTTGGTATTCTTGAAAACTCTAAATAGAAAAAATTTAAATAGAAGCCTACTTATTGCAGCTGGCCCATGTGCTGAATGAGTATTTGAGAACACTCACCTCATTCACTCACTTATTCAGACAGAGACAGGATTTTTTTCCTTTCTCGTTTCTTTTCAGAGAGAAACCGAAATGACTCGATAAAACTATAGGTCTTCTGAGAAAAGTTTGCTCAGGCGAATGGAGCGAACGGGAGGTAGCGGGAACTACAATTCCCATCAGCCCAGGCGCGGCCATCATCCTTTGCGGTCTGTTGTCGCTACAGATCCAGTAATGCGGAAATGGCGGGTGCTGCTATTAGCGGCGAAGGAAAAGAGGTGGAAAGAGTAATTAATTATTACGGAGTAAGCGGGTTTTAAATCGGATGTGCGCATTACTGGATCTGTAGCGACGACAGACCACAAAGGACGATGGCCGCGCCTGAGCTGATGGGAATTGTAGTTCCCTCTACCTCCCGTTCGCTCCATTCGCTTGAGCAAACTTTTCTCAGAAGACCTATCATTTTATCATCATGCGACCACGGTATTATCGAAATAAAGTGTTATTGCGGTACGACGGTATTTACAATACCGTTACATCCCTAATAAATACTCATGTGACTAATATGCTCTGAATTCAATAAAAATAAAGTCTGACTGTATAATGTAAATCTCACAGAAAAACAAAAAAAAATCATAACCACATACACAAGTTAAAGTGTTCCTTCTGTTGTTTATTTATATTTATCCTTTCTTAAACAGGAATAAGCTGCAATGTTTGTCCCTGCGGCTGGAGATAAAGAAACAGAAGATAAAGCCTGACATCACTGAGCCACCCTGAAGTCCAAGAGCGGATTGTATCTTGTAATAGGAGGTAGCATGCGAAGCCATGGCAAACAAGGCCCTTAAACAATGCCTAAGTGAATAAGGCGTCCCCATGAGACACACTGAGACACTTATAATGTGCAACCAGCACCAACGTGTCTCTGTGTCGCCCCTGAGCTTTTCCTCAGCCTCCAGTGTTGCTCTCAAGAAACAGCCCACCATCATGGAAATTGAGCTCATTTGTATACCTGAAATGCTTCATGCATCTTTTGCCTAATTAAGCCTGCTCTTTAGCAGCTTTGGAATACAGGATCTAATTTATGCACTGTCAAAAAGACAAAGGTGCTTGTTTCAGTGTCTGCGCCATGAATTCCCCCTCCCCACATAACCCACCCCAATCTGCCACGCTGACTCAGTGTCACAGGTGAGGCCAAACAGACAACGTGTACCCCCCGAGGAGCTAGTGAATCAGGACTACAGTCTCGCCTGGCTCCCTGTAGACCAGGAAAAGTGCGCCTCCCAGAGAGTAGTCACACGTCAGACTGGCGCCAGGCCATCTGCTACGCTCACCTGGTACCAGAACTGCCAAGACCTTCACTCCCCCAGATACCAGCAGCCTCGTCCCTCAGCTACACTGACATAGAGTCTGAGTCACCGGCTGAACTAGTGGGCTCACTATTTATTATTTAAGAATTTGGTTTAATTATTCATCTGCACACCATTGTGTAAATACTCTCCAGGCAGAAGCATGGCACCCTTTGTTGTTCCACAGTGGTATACCGAGTGCTAGAAGCAAAGCCCTTAGGGCGAGTATTTCTCTGCATATTTATTATATTTTTTGCTTCGTTAACTAGACCCGGGATCGTTTATAAACCTCTTGTTGCATTGTAGATCGGGAAATGTCAACTGCTTCATGTGTTCTAGTATGGCTTTAGGGTTTTGTACATTTTTCATTGTATGGGTTTTAATCTTTTAATTAATGAATGCTGAAAACAACGTTGGCCAACATACATTTTCACAATAAATTATATGTCTTACTATATTTGCTTTGCTAAAAGAGAACCAGCAAAATAATCATTTTTTATATTTTTTCCAGCGAAATAATATAATCCCATAAAAATGCTTGACATTTTAACTTCTATTCAGCTACTAGGTACTGTAATTATCAGTTCTTTACTTTAATTGCTTTTTGCATTAATGTTGCCTGGAGTGATTTTCGGGCGTATATGAAAAAAATACGCCCTTATTAAAAGGTCTTATTAATAGCTTTTTTTGTCATCAATACAGATAAAATCATGATGAAAACGTAAATTTCTCTGCAATTTCTTTCCCTTAATACATTGATTGAAACTTCATGATTTATTTTATATTAAATGTGAGACTTGACCTTGCTGAAGCTTCTAATAAAATATTTATAAGCTCAAATAGCGTTAGTGTATATTTATTTATTTATGTATTTATTTATTTAATGGTCCGATTACTGTACCGTTACTGTATTTAATATTACATTAACAGCTGATTCTATATCTTATTGGTGTGAATAAAACTGTAAAGTTGTAAAGAGTAGGAGTATAAAAGAAAAATGCAATTCAAATTCTCTTCGGCTGCTTAAACCAGTTTAAAATCAAAAAGGAAAAAAAAAATGAACGTCAACATACAGTATATGAGAGAACGTCTTAAATATTAAGTCAAAACTTGAAGACTAATTTGGACTTAATAAAAGGTGCAAAGGAATTTTCGGCAAAAGCACTGCTAGATATAAAACGAATATACAACACTGACTTATAATAATAAAATAGACTTGCTGCACCATAAACCTGGCTACACACCGGAGAAGGCAGCATGAGGTAACATTAACTGAAGTTGAGCCTGCAGCTAAAGGTACAACGGGTAATGCTAGCGTTAGCATTTTCTTTCACAGCTCACTACCCCATACTTGCCAGTTGAAGGCAATAACTGAGGCAAGCGGTTGCTTTGTTTGCAAGACCCCCTGTAGCATTGCAAAAAAATTAATTTACTTTTACACTTGAAAGCTACACTGAAACCCAGATATGCAAAACTTGGTCTAAGTACCGACATGCTGTACAAATACAAAGGAGAGAATTTATGTATAAATGTAGCAACAATCCCCCCCCACACTCCAGTCCATCAAGAAACTATGTTTGAAACAAAAACAAGGACAAAATAAATGTTAAATTATTCTGAACTGTGTCACATTCAATCAGGACTGAATTAAATTTAGGAAGTGCTAAAATGAATCGTCAGGATCTGAAGTGAATTTAAATGTTTAATCTTTCACTCTTGTTTTTCTCTTGTATCATACGACTTTTACTACTACAGTACAGCGGAATTGGATTATAAGCATAATTCGTTCCGGAAGCGGGCTCGTATTTCAAAACACTCATAAACCAAATTTTCCCATAAGAAATAATGGAAACTCAAATTATTTGTTTCACAGCCCCAAAAAATAAATACATAAAAATTATTAACACAAAATATAAAGTAAAAGAAGCGCATGCGTGATACATGATAGTCGGTACTCATAAACCAAGACTTGCTACAGAGCTAACTGTATCCCAAACCCCTCTTCAACCCCTGATCAAGGACACTATTTGGTGTGGGGAACAAAGCATTTTAACTTACACTCTACTGTACATACAGTAGTGCGCTTTCCATTTTAAGCTATTTGAAATTCAACCCCAGAAATTAGCTGATATTCTAAAGTGGAATAAGTGTAAATATAAAGAGAAACTTCCTCCACCTCCATTTATGCTCCTCAACTTTTTAACCACATAGTACAGGAAATAATTTTAAACCATTTTCACCTCTGTTAATTATGCTAAATATTGTTGCTAACGGCCCGGAGCCGAGCTCAACACTAGTTCCGTCAGTCATGGAAGGATATGTGTTAACTGTGACCAGTGTTGGGGGATGTTACTTTTAAAAGTAACTACAAACCGGATTCCAAAAAAGTTGGGACACTAAACAAATTGTGAATAAAAACTGAATGCAATGATGTGGAGATGGCAAATGTCAATATTTTATTCAGAATAGAACATAAATCACGGAACAAAAGTTTAAACTGAGAAAATTTATCATTTTAAGGGAAAAATATGGTGAATCAAAATGTCATGGTGTCAACAAATCCCAAAAAAGTTGAGACAAGGCCATTTTCACCACTGTGTGGCATCTCCCCTTCTTCTTACAACACTCAACAGACGTCTGGGGACCGAGGAGACCAGTTTCTCAAGTTTAGAAATAGGAATGCTCTCCCATTCTTGTCTAATACAGGCCTCTAACTGTTCAATCGTCTTGGCCCTTCTTTGTCGCACCTTCCTCTTTATGATGCGCCAAATGTTCTCTATAGGGGAAAGATCTGGACTGCAGACTGGCCATTTCAGTACCCGGATCCTTCTCCTACGCAGCCATGATGTTGTGATTGATGCAGAATGTGGTCTGGCATTATCTTGTTGAAAAATGCAGGGTCTTCCCTGAAAGAGATGACTAGATGTTGTTCTAGAAGCTGAATATATTTTTCTGCATTGATGGTGCCTTTCCAGACATGCAAGCTGCCCATGCCACACGCACTCATGCAACCCCATACCATCAGAGATGCAGGCTTCTGAACTGAGCGTTGATAACAACTTGGGTTGTCCTTGTCCTCTTTGGTCCGGATGACATGGCGTCCCACATTTCCAACAAGAACTTCGAATCGTGACTCGTCTGACCACAGAACAGTCTTCCATTTTGCCACACTCCATTTTAAATGATCCCTGGCCCAATGAAAATGCCTGTGCTTGTGGATCTTGCTTAGAAATGGCTTCTTCTTTGCACTGTAGAGTTTCAGCTGGCAACGGCGGATGGCACGGTGGATTGTGTTCACTGACGATGGTTTCTGGAAGTATTCCTGAGCCCATTCTGTGATTTCCTTTACAGTAGCATTCCTGTTTGTGGTGCAGTGTCGTTTAAGGGCCCGGAGATCACGGGCATCCAGTATGGTTTTACACCCTTGACCCTTATGCACAGAGATTGTTCCAGATTCTCTGAATCTTCGGATGATATTATGCACAGTTGATGATGATAACTGCAAAGTCTTTGCAATTTTTCGCAAATTTCTGATATTGCTCCACTATCTTTCTGCGCAACATTGTGGTAATTGGTGATCCTCTACCCATCTTGGCTTCTGAGAGACACTGCCGCTCTGAGAAGCTCTTTTTATACCCAATCATGTTGCCAATTAACCTAATTACTGTTAATTGGTCTTCCAGCTCTTCGTTATGCTCAAATTTACTTTTTCCAGCCTCTTATTGCTACTTGTCCCAACTTTTTTGGGATTTGTTGACACCGTGAAATTTGGAATCAACATATTTTTCCTTTAAAATGATACATTTTCTCGGATTAAACTTTTGATCTGTCATCTATGTTCTATTTTGAATAAAATATTGACATTTGCCATCTCCACATCATTGCATTCAGTTTTTATTCACAATTTGTTTAGTGTCCCAACTTTTTTGGAATCCGGTTTGTAATTACATTGTAAAATTATTGTCTATAAAAAGGAATCAGTTACATTACAGCGTTACTTTATGATATAATTAACTAGTTAGAGTACTTTTCCACTGCAGAAAATGAAAACTTCTTTGTGATTCCTCATGCATGTTGTTTTAGTCAAGACCTTCATAATTATTCTACCATCATCACTCAGCAAAGTTTCTGTTAACTACTAATATCCCTATCTCACCTACGTGGTTTCGCGCAGTGGCCGTAAGTACGGTTCATCATGATTCACCGCCGGTTTTGGCGCTGCGATTAGATTTCCATCTTTGTGCCCGTTGGTCCTCTCATAGGCAAACCACATTGGTGAGATAGGGGTATATCATCAGGAATGACAGTTATCGGAGGCAGGGTTGGTAAACATGGGCCTTTCACACAGACGATAACGGATTGTGATTGACTGCTGTATGGTATTATATACATTTTCTGAATAACGGATTAAATTTTTTTTAAATAACAAATTAACGCGTTAGATTACTTGTTACAGTACATCAAAAAAGTAATCCAAGTACTCTAACTACTTTGTAACGCGTTACCCCGAACACTGACTGTGAAGTTATATAAATAAACAAATCATAATCTGTCATTTAATATGGTGTTTGTAGAACTGTTGTATAAAAGCAATATCACAGTTGAGGATGTGCTATTGTACAGAATAACTGCACAGCTGCGATTTCTTCGGTATTTAGACTGTATCTACCACTGCATCACAGCCATGCTGATATTCGGCACAACAGTACTCCCTCTCGTGTGATACTGTTTAATCGCTATATAGCTATAGTCAAGACTGTACATTAGTGTACAGAATGTTGGCTTTTTTTCCCCCCTAAGTCAGATCATTTGGCTCAGCTCGCCAATAACAGTCGGCTCTTTCGGCTCCCAAACGGCTCATTGCACTGAACTGTTTTTCTCTATAAAGCGGTTTATGACATTTCAACCAGTGATTGTTCTCCCTGAATTTTTCTTTTTCAAATAAATACTTGCTGTTCCTACTAAATAACAAGGACTATGCATTACATTTTATTAAATCACTATTAAAAATAAATACATTTAATAAAACGTCTTCATCTCCACAATACACAACGCCACTGGTGGAATCAATGCAGCATAAGAGGTGCCCAGATAATGCTGGATATTATAAAGAGCCAATAAATGAAGTGCAAAACCAGCTTTCGGCTCCCTTTCTAGTTTCCCAAAGACAACACGTCAGGAGCAAATAGAGGGTCTACAATGAATGAAGCACCATGCATCCCATATTGTTTCGCTCCCCAGTCCATCCTCTGCCAGTCTGCTATTCTTACATATTTCTGTCTGCTATTGATAGACAATACGGTGTCCTTTCTGAGTAACAGTAAGGTCACGAGTGTGTCATGCACTCATCTCCAGCTCCTGCATCATCTGTCATCGCTTCAAGGGGTCAGGCTGCAATCATTTCGTCTGAGCCGAAATCCTGAGTAATGATCACAGCCGGAGGTCTTTATGTAACAGTACCTGGCATAGGTCACGGCCATGATAAATGCGACGTCCTTAAAATATGCTCTTTACATATAATCTTGTAGCTTTTCAACAACACAGTAAAAAGAAATTATGTTTCATTTAAAGGAAAGAGATGTCCTAGTGACCGAATAGTGTTGTGACTACTCAAACACAGCTGCAGCCAAATAGCCATCTCTTGCCATCTCGTTCTGTCTCTCCCCTGGACACTTGCCTTTCATCCTCCTGTCCCTTCATTACAAAGCAATGCACAGCTGTCACTCTGTTGCCCAGAAACACAATCTCTACACACAGCAACTCCCTTTCTAGCACTGGACGGCTGTTATTGACTGTCTGTCCGAGCCACATTTGCGTAATGGGGTAGTAAGTTTTGGTGAGAAGGTGAATAAATAAAATAAATTAAAATGTAAAATAAACACCACATTCAAAATAAAACTACATGTTTTATCAAAATAGTTAAAGATGTGTGGTTTAATTGATTTTTGGTTTAATCTTTTGTTGGTTAGTTTTCAATTCAGATTTGCCTCACGCTTTTTATATTATTTATGTAAACTAGGTACTGTTATCTATAATTGACCATTAAAAATATAAAAACTTTACTATCTGCTTCCACCTCGCCATTTTTGCAAGAGTATAACATCTTTTTCGTTTGAGTTTAGGAACATGAGATACACAAGCTGTGTGTGGGAAGCTGTTGTGTCTGTCCTAATCTTAGATCAGAATTTTAAAACCTGTAAGAAACAAACATGGACGTGGTCAGATGTTGTGAGGAGTATTTGCATTTTGGTCATGCATTCAATATTATCTCAACTTTTAATCAAAGTTATTCGAAAATAACAGTATCCAGAATGTTAACGCCATCACAGTTTTATTACAACACTCATCCAATCGATCCAGGGTTCCTGCTGGGTTTCAATGGTTTAGCGGTATTGAATCTAACTCAATCAACAATTAACCTGTGACTCACAGCTCTAATGGTGGCAACATTGCTAACTTGAAAATTCTAGCCAATTGGAAAAGATGGGAAAGCATATAGGTAGCAACCAAAGCAAATGTGCACCAAGCAACAATAAGAAAACAGGGCAAGTATCCAGTGTGACATCTATTTAATAATGAGCATATTTTCCATACAAACTGACTAAAGAGACCACACCCTGCCTTCTTCAAAATGACCAAGGTTTACAATGTCACATGGAAATTTTTTATCAAAAGCAAATGGCCATCTTATTTGGTCTGTGCCCCTTAGTGAAGTGTCTTTTCAGCCAATTTTATCCGTGTTTGGTCTGACTGCTTTCACAATTCATGTGGATTCTGTATCATTGAAGCAATTGGTCAAAATTACAAAAGATACAGCTGTAGCCTCTAATTAAAAAAAAAAAAACATTGACTGACATCACCAGACATCAAATTATGAATAAGCCTCAGCATGTGTGCTATTTTGTCAGACTTACTGTGTCTCCTGTCCTGAATCTTCAAAATACTTCATTATACGTTCCAATGAAGCACAGCATGAAATGATGATCATAAACTCAGTCATAATGAAATTGTCAAAGATCCTCGGTGTACAGCGTGATTTTCGCATTACATTTTTTTTAAAGAAAATCTGGCTATCAATTTGGCTTCCAATACAACAGGTTGCATAACATAAGAAGAAGATGGAAAAAAATTATGCATTAGAGACTGCCCAATAAGAACTTTCAAACCCTTAAAATCATGCAAAAATAAAAAATATAAAAACAATGTAGGCCACCCTTTCAGCAATAAGATTGTCATTTATCATTTTGTGTACAGCACAAAATAATTATATTTTCATATAACTTTAGTTTTGCTTAAAAACTTATGAAAAAAAGTATTAATTTACAAACAATCTCTGTACTGATGTCTTTAAATGGCTGCTATACAAAACAGCATTTTGTTTGGCTTCGACATCAGGCAAAAGAATTGAGGAAATTGGGCAAACCACTGTACCCTAAACATTCTAATGAAGCACAGCATGATATAATGATAATAGACTGACTCATTAGACAACATCCAATTGTGTCAATGAGCCTTAGAATACAATGTTCTATTCTGAATGATTTCTGTTCTGAACCTTTAAAATCATACATAAATGAACGGAATAAAATAAATATAACCTCCAACGACACGGTTTCAAATGTGAAAAATTCTGGCATAAATTCTTGCGTGATCTACCATCAAAAATACAGTACAGTATAACACTCCAAATTTCCAGGATCTACTTAAAACAAAAAGCAACAAAAAAGGGGATACTGTATCTGCTGCAAGATCAAAACCTTTTGCTAATCAGGTAAGATGAATCTGCAACAATATTCACACACAACTTTACTGAGAAAGAATAATAAATGATGGCCATGCCATGAGGATGTACTCTATATTGTGGTTATTATTGTTCCTATTGACACAGTACTCCTCCGGGACTAGTCACACTACACACAACTCACAATCTTTGTAACAATAAAATGACAATAACAGTACATCCTTTGGTCAAGGTCTTCATACTGTAAGTGTGGCCTCCTGAAGCTTGACGTTATCATGTGCTGACTTATAAACAAGTATTGAAAAAGTTATAACTGATGTGGTCGTACTGAGCGTTAAAATGGATTTGCCTCGGTAACGGTGGGTGTGAGGATAGAACAGGATGTCCTCAAGTAGCACTAAGGTTTGTCAATCACCATATTGGGATATGAACTAATTAAGGATTTTCCTTATCCTGGGCAAACTGGTGTCCAGAGACTGTCTTAACCAATAACACTAATGAGAGCAAGAGTCCTGGGGAACCATGAGGTGCCTCCATCAGCACAAAAGCAGAGGAGAGACGCAGTGCTCTGTCCACTCTGAGAGTAAACTTGTTCTGTTCTGAACTGGGACAGTGGCCTCTTCTTTGTTCAATTGGTTGCTTGCTGCGATACTCATTAGGATTCATAAACAATGGCTTTTCTAATGAGAGGTCTTCAAAATGGCCTGTCTTTGCAAAGGCAGCCAGGCTTGATTTCTGATACGGCTGAGCAAGCTTTCAAGTTTAACCATCCAGAGTGTAGTGCAGTTTACCCAAGCATATTCTATCACATTCTTTTCTCTAGAGAGTTTCGGATGGTTTTGGTTACAGTTTGCACTCTGACGGGATGATTAATATTGACTCTACAGACACTAGCTGTGGAAGCTGGTTAAAACTGGTAGCCGAAACATGGCCTGCTCTGGTGATTTGAGTGTTTAATGAGTTTTCCTATAAAACGGTGCAAACTACTGTGTCCTTTAATGCATTCTCAAGACATTCTCTTGTTAGTGCCCTCTTTCAAAATGCCATTACAAAGATTGCTTTATTTAATCAAGCACATTCAAGAAATGAAATGAAATGCATCCACTGAAACTTAGAAATCTACAGAAAAAAATTAAACCAGGTATTATCTATATAAATCAAAAGAGGTCTCGTCTGAAACTCACTCTTTTAATGATATCTTTATCTCTTTTAATGATATCTTTACTTTCTGTATGTCTCTCTGTTCAGCCAGATTTTGACACAGCATCATGCAACACAGGATGGACGGAACTGAATGAACTTTGGTATTTGCCCAAAATTCAATCTATGACATAAATTAAATAAAAATTATGAGTACAGGTGAAGTTATGAGCAGTTTTAAAACAGAAACTGGGGGTTTTGACAGCGTACTGCGTATGCGTCAAACTGTGGGCGCATCCTAAATCGATTGCTGCACAGAATTTATTGAAACTTTGTTGTCGCTAGTTCCTAATGTTACGTTAGAGGACATGCGTCGATGTTTATCACACAGTCCAATGAGAGAGAGATTACTCACTCCCAAAGTTTTTTGCGCCGTATTTCGATTTTTAAAAAAGTTGCTAATTTTCACCACGAACACGGATGAGCCTTCGGGTTTCCTCAGCCGTCCATATACAGAATATAAATTACAAAACTGTGGTCACGTTGTAATAAGTAAGAATAGTGTAAGCACCGTTCATTTACATGTACACATATGGCCGTAAGCAAAACACAATGCATTATCAAATGCTCGGCAAACTGCCGTGCTACTGAACTTTCATATTTGTTTGTAGCATGCAGTAAAGTGTATGTGACATAAAAATATATATTTGTAATATCGTGCAATCGGTGCTATCCGCTAGCAAACTTTAGCGATTTTTTTGCAAACATTTCTTTACAGAACATCACCATAAACACAAACACAAGACTAAAGGTAATATACATATAATGAAAACTTGTCATAAAAATCTTTATTAATGGCAAAAATTAACATTTATGGGTCTGTTTGCTCGAGTGAGCAGCCATGTTGAAAATTTCGCTTAGCCCTTCGTTTGAAGTGAGGTTCCGAAAAATCTTCGTTTGGAGGGCTATCTGGCCCTTCCCCCTCCCCCTCCCCCCTCTTTCCAACCAAAAGAGAAATGAGACACCACTACCCCTGCACGTGAACGTGCCAAACGGAGGGGTAGAGCTATGTGTAGGGGTAAGGGGTAGAATTGGGATTCAGCCTAAGTCTACGACAAACGAACATTGGAATACATTGGAGAACATCCAAGGAATTTCTACAGATACGAAAGGACGACGGTTCATTGTAGAACATACTGTATTGCGGTAGTATCTCCCGTATGTTGTACAAAAAAATAGACACAGCAAGTGCATCAGATACCGATATAATGTTTACAATTATATGCAATATTTGTATATACAAGTGAATGTATAAAATGTCCAAACTACTCTGAGACAAAATGGTGTCTGTTCAAACGCTCAGTAAACACGTCAGGGTGCCCTGTCCTTCACCTGACGTATTTGATTCAAAGATGTATAAGACTGAATTTTTCTGACTTACGAACAGGCTCCCGAACCGGAATTTGTTCGTAGGTCTGGGACTTACTGTACTTGCATATACTGTACAGTGTGTCTGAAGTTTACTCTGCACCATAAGTGAAAGCAAAATGTTTTGTTGGATTAGAACTTACTGGGTTAATTAAGTAAGTCGAGAGATACTCAACCTTAAAGATTTTTTTTGTATTAATGAGTCACAGACATGTACGTGGGCTTAAACCTGAAATGAAAGCATCACTGATTACATTAAAGCTAATCAGCTTATTTTTAGCTTTAACCTTTTAACTATTCAGACACTGCCGTCAAAGACTCTGCCGTCAATGATGCAACTCATACAGTACATCAGCTACTGTAGGAATATTAAATGGTATCCAAAGGAGCTTGGTAGATAATTCTTTAAACAGTTTAATAAATTGTTAGGCAAATTTGATCTTATTAATGAAAATGCATTTGTCGTTTCTAGAAGAGAAACCCATCTGTTTAAGATCGTATATCGCATTCAAATTACATACTTTTTTTTAAATACAGGTCCAGCAAAACCTTAATTTTGTTAAATATTTTCTTTAAAAAATGCAAAGCAAGGAAAATAATTTCCGCTAGAACAGGGCTTTTGTTGCCCCATCATATTCACCTTCTTTGTATTATTATGTAATAATTTTAATACTTTTTTTTTTATTATTATTATTGTCCTTTTGAGGTGATAAATAATGCTTATTTGGTGTCTGTATATTTGATAGTCAAATCTTGCAGTTTAAATCACAACCGGAATTTGTTGCAAAACAATCCCCTGATCATACAGCCTTTATGTTGTCTTATTTATCTTATCTCAATAAGCCTTAATTGCCATTTTTAGATTCATACGTTCCTGGTTTAAACCCATGCATGTGACTCTTCTGATGGCTGATATAGACGGAGACTTGAATTTACAACCAATTAAAACATATAACAAGTGTACACACTTTCATCTTATCAGTGACAGCAATTGATATTACAAATGGTAGGAGATTGGCAACAGTTCAGAAGTTTCATATTTCAAAACATTTAATGCAATTCTTCTGTGCAAAGTGCAGAAATGGATGTTGCTAGTTTTAAGGCTCAGGATTTGAAGACAGCACTGCAGAGACATGGTGACTAACATTACACTCACAGTTGTTACTCTGTTGACACATCCCACATCTCGCCCACTCCACACCATCTGGCCCAGTCATAGACAGACGAACAAATGAGGAGGCCTCAGAGCCATAAAGACCAACGGTCTCCGGCAGACTTTTAGAGCAATCTGCTCTACATTCACTGGCCTCACCCTAAATGGTTGTCAATCCTAATAGATTTTCTCCACCTGGCCCCAGTCTGAGAATCAGCAATGCGTTAAAAATCGACATCCAAATGTTTTTTTTTTTTTTCACTGTTTCGAAAGCTGCTCAGACATGGGGTTTGAAAATGAGGACTTTATAAAATAGAAATATTATTTCACGCAAAGCTGTAAGCAAGTGCGCAGAATTCATTAAATCACTAAATCCAACAAAGGCTGTAACCCCAATTACGTAAACAAATAAAAATTTTATTTCAGAAATCAAATCTGCAACCACATCAGAATCTTCGTAGAGTTACAAGTGCCCATCCATCATAGCAACCTTTATCAATTATCCAAAGGATTGACATCTCTTTGTTCCTAAAATCTACACAGATGTCCAAACTCGGGGAGCTTTGTGTTAACAGTGATCTCACTGATGCCTCAGCAGCTACCAAAAGCCACAGGATATATGCAGGAATGAGAACTCTGGTTATAAAAACATCTTTTCAGAACGCATAATCCAGGGTAATGTTTTTTGTACTTGGAAAAGTAATTTCATACCTTCATGATCAAGGGTGCTGACAGGAATGACCAGACTGGAAAAAAAAAGTCATACTTTATACTTAATCCGTAACCTTTGTTGCTTAAAGCACCATGGTCCAGCAGAGTGTAAAGGGAGAGGAGACTATTTTTTTTCTCCTAATCACCTAAAGCCTCTAAACTCCTTTGGGCAGAGTAGATACGGATGGAGTTTTCGTCTCAGCGGGCAACGTCATGCCTGGAATCTTTATAAAAGCAACACGACGGAGACGTGGGATTCGGACGATAAAGCAGACGGCTTGGTTTTAGCCGGAAGCTTGAATTAATGGCCCGAAAGTTATCGGCATTTGGCGACATAAACTAGAATCATCATCTTTATAACATTGTAGTATTACAGTCAGAAAGGGCTTCACCAGGAATATGTTTCAAAACCAACTCTTTCGAAGGAGCAGTATTATTTACTTTAATGGTTAGCATTTTGATATTCAAGCCGTGAACTGTGATTACGGCGTATAGTGGTGGCAATGAAGGAACGATACAAAGCAGCATGAAGGGTGGCGGAGTATAGAGAGGCACACGGAAAGTGATCAAAGGTGAGGAGGCAATCACAGAGATAAGATCACGCTCCCCAGCCTCTGCGGGATGCTCGAGGGCTTGTGCCAGAAGATTGTAGAGGTAAATAATAATACAGTAGAATAGCACATGGTGTGCCATCTCTTCACTGCAATTTTACACAAGTAGCAGATCAAATGTCAATGATATTTCCTTCAGTGATGCCACTCGCTATTAAAGAAATGAATGCTGATGTCTACCGGCCCTTTTCTAGCACCTCTTACTATATCGGTTATGAAATTTACGGACATTTTCTTAACAGTAAAAAAAAATAAAAATTTTTAAGTGTAACAGGATCACTAGTGCAATGATCTTTTGACCTCATCATCTAAATAAAGATAAACACACTTGTGGTCTGAATTGCATGTCTGGATAATTTGACAACTCACATAAACACCAGATAACAACTTCACAAGCATGTGCACTTTCATTGGACACGTTTGTCATCTCCTATTCAGAGCATGTGTGTGTGAAAGGAAGCACAATTTCAGCACTCCTACAACAATGTAAATATTAGCCCTAAATAATGATGTTTGAGAAGAGCAAATGGACCAGCTTGATAGAATAAATAAAGCCGTATTTAAAGAAGCAAACCATGACTTAGGACGTAATGATATTTTCTACGCACTAATGTAAAACTTCAGCACCTAGAACGTGCCATTATGTGGGTTCGTACATAACACATTGAAATTCTCTTCAACCACTGCGTTACTGAATTCTTAATGTTCATTTATAATTAATGACCACAGCTCTGGCTCTGATTCAAATCACAGGTTTATATTTATGCACTTAATACAGTACATGCAGTTTAATACAAATATTACTTCTGATTATTTTCTTATCATTTGCCTTTCGTTTTTAATGTGTCTCTAGGGCCAAGACAAAAGGCTTTCTCGTAAAAAGGTTTATGCTCTTGTATGAATTAATTACGTTTAAGTTCTAGATAGGAGAGTGTGTTTTGCAGATCTTCCACAACAATAAATATATCTAGATATGAATATGATATGTCATTTTTTAAATAAATAATAAAATATTCTGGCATTGACAAATTGCTGTGAGATAAGAGGCATAAAAAACACTGAGATTTTTTTGGTACATGAGAAAATCAACTTCAGAGTGACAGTAAGACTACTACATGTCAGGCTACATTCACCAACCCAGCAGTGATAACTTTCCTATAACAGCATGTCTGCGACTTGATTTTCTTTTTCTTACTTAAAAGAACATGCAGTAATGAACACTGAAGTACACTTTATGTTCTACTTTGAGTATCTTAATGTCCTAAAATTCTTTGACTTTTGTTGAGACATAAAGAAGTTCACCCTGTCCAGGGTGTACCCTGCCTCGTGCCCGAAGTCTCCTGGGATAGGCTCCAGGTCCCCCGCGATCCTAAATACAGGATAAAGCGGTATAGAAGATGAATGAATGAATGATAAAGAAGTTCGGAAGTTATAGTTTGTCATGTTAAGAATGACTCGGTAAGGTAAAGAATGGTAAGGGGACTGAACAACAACCTACAAAATACCTTAGAGCTAGCTCAAACTTGAATGTGTATGACCTTTAACCATAATACAGTGTCTGTAAGAAAGCTATTCATTTTTACTCTCACATCCAGGCTATGTTTAACATCTTGCCTGCACAGAACATCCAAAAACAAAGCTTTGAAATGTGACAGCTCGAAAGGCGTCATTTCTATCTAACGTGATGTTAGCAACCTTAAGGTAAGATTCAACTCCTGAGAGAACAAACGAATCAAATACAGCACTCTCAGCTCATCACTCAAACACACTGAGACACTTGGCAGGGGCTGTCCAACGCCCGAGGATGAGCGAGCCACCATTGCTAGTTATTACATCACAGACTGATGAGTCACTTGGAATCACGGGCTCAAACCTACTACACGTCAACATCCACGAGCCACGAAGTAGGACACAGATGAGGAAACCGGGAGCCAGAAAGGAGGTCATGGAGGAAATGGAAAAAGAAAGAGAAATAATCAGAGAAAAAGATTCCCCGTATTTCCCTGGCACTGTGCAAATGCTCTATCTGGTCCTGAGCCAGACAGCAAGCGATTCTTTTTAAGGACCAGCTTAGTGCTTTAACTGGATTAAAAGACAAAATGTTACATAATCAGAAGTTTCCTACTGCAACATACAGTATAAAAATAGTAACAACAGTCGAGGATTTTACTTATGTTTCCAGCTGGCTTTATGTTTGCAATTTGAACAATTTTCTAACAGTTTTCAAACTCTTCACAGTTGAACAATGTCCAAGGTCAACAGGTATAACAATATTCCTAGGGTCCTACGTTCACAGGGTCCTATGGTCCCCAGATTTATAAGCTACATAATGGGAGTATCACAAAGGGTTCTACTATATATTCCCAGAGCACAATTTTCCCCAGATTTAAGATCCTAGTGTTTCCAAGGCCCTATGTTCTAAATAGGATGCATAAGGGTATGTGCAGATCTGGATGATCTGCTGTGACGACCCCTTGATGGGAGCAGCCGAAAGAAGCCCAAAAAAAAAAAAAAACATGCCCTGTCTTAGACACAACAACCCTTGTTTTTTGCATAAATACTTGCCACTATAATTTTCAAATTACATATTTTGTATCCCCAATCTCTGTTGTGCTTGATATAAGATCAGTGATCTTTAAAAAACAAAGACTGTACCTTTAATTATGAGATTTGCCTGAGTTGTTACCATTGTGATGAATTAACACCCATCTAAAGCCATCTGTTTGCAGCAGCAAAGTGAAAACGGTTTTAGATCAAATAACAGAACCAACACAAGCATTGTGACACTGAACAAGAGCTAAGATGGAGAAATGTTTGGTCCAGAGTTGAAGGTTCAGTTCTTTAACATCTGCTCTCTACTCGTGAGTCGGTAGGCCTGTGCCGTTAGCCGTCCCCTCTCATTCAGTGAGGAGGGAGTCTTTCAGAGCTGGAGGGGGTTTGTGGCTTTTCAGCATGACAAAGCCCACTCCATCTCCCTCCTTTTTGTCTCTCTCTCTCTCTCTCTCTCTTTCCCCCACTGCTCTAAAGAGCTCCGAAGCCAACACAATGCAAATCAGCCTGGGTCCGCATTCATGTAATGATTAATATGCACAGACCGCCCATTCTTATCAAATGACAAGCAGTGGAAAACACCACAGAACTGAAAGACGCTCTGTTGTAACGTATGCTTTACATAACAAATTACAGCGTTTTTAAACTCTTTTTATACACAGCTGCAGTGTAAATAATATTTACATATGTATACACAATTAGAACAATTAGCCATGTGCACTTTGCTTTAATTTTAATATTGGAACATGCATAAGAGTTAATGAATGGATATTAACTGCTATGTGGTAAAGAGAAGTAAAAATACATACATTCTAAATGTGCTGTAATCAAATATTATTTTTCCGCTGCAATTAAACTTTCCTCGAGTCTGTAACAGATACAATATAGTGTAATTGTGAACTGGAGGGGAAAAAAAACTTGAATATCAGCTTTACTAGATGTTAGACTGTGGCTTTGCTGTCACCATGCATGCTCTTGAATTGGTTTAAACTGACAGATTTGAGAACAGTTACATATTTAGGAGCAGTTACATACCTATATCGAGCAGTTACATACCTATATCGAGCAGTTACATATCATATAATGTTCATTTGATTAGTAAACTTGCCATAATTGCAAAGACAGTTGACATTTATTATAATCTGATGGTCAGTACAGACTAGAGGTCGACCAATATGGATTTTTCTACAGCCAATGCCAATCTTTAGAAATCAGTGCAGCCGATATACTGTACACTGCCTGGACAAAAAAAAAAAAAGAAGAAAAAAAAGAGTTTTGATTACAGCCACAATGTGGTGGTCAGTTCATGTGTAAAAATGATTGCTCATGCTCCCAGAACCACTCTTTCACAATTTGACTCCTGTAATATGATCGCGCCATCAAGGGAGAAAAATTCCATTGATGCAAAACTCTGGTCATTCAGTACATTCAGGGCGTCCGCTGACTTTATTTTATTGCCACATTATGTTGCTGAGTCTAGACCCGACCAAGCAACCCCAGATCATAACACTGCCTCCAGATGATTGTACAGTGGCAAATATGCATGATGAATTTTTTTTTGCCATGCAACTTCACCAAGTGTTTATGTGATCTCTATTCATATGTTTGTTCTGACCATATTTCTCCTGAAACATTGACAGTTCAGCAATACCCTTCAAGGTTTTGATAATGTGTTGCAGGGCTTTTAAACCAGTTCTAGTAATGTAAATGTTCTTGGTTGTTTTCCTTGCTTAATGCAGCACAATAGTTTTTCCTGTCCATTTGATAAAATATAATGATTTAATAATAACAAATGAAACACAAAACCTCATACATTTATTACATCATTAAAAAAAAGGTTAGTATTAGATTCTTTAAGTCATTTTATAATACCATTATTCCATTATTATTACACTTTAATACTATTCTGTCCTTGCTAGTAAGTGAGATAGGCTGATCCTAGTCTGACAGATAGTTAGCAGCTCGCTTCACTCCCGAGTGGTGCAATGGTAATGAGCTTGCATCCGGAAATTGCAGGTTCAAATCCCGGATGATTCTGTAGCCTCCCATTACTGGGAGCCTAGAGAGAGCTGATTGGCCGAGCTCTCTCAGGGGGGATGTATGGCACTCTAGCGCTCTCTTATCAGTCGTGATGCAAGCCAATCATGGGCATCTCTGAGTTTACGCAAGGGGAAGAAGCAGATAGTGCTTTCCTCCGAGAGTGTTGCACCGTTCCCTAAAGTGAGTGAGAGCAAGCAGTTCGAAAAATATGCAGTTCGCTAGAGAACCACATGAGAGTCTTCTCCTACCTGATTGATTGTTGTAACTTTGTTGCAGGAGTGGTCTAATGACAGGTGGGAACTGGCTACGACTAAATTAGTGGAGAAAATTTATCAAAAACAAGATACCAGCTACCTGGCAAGATGTTTAGTGAAATAAAAGCATGTTATCAATTGTTCCCTTTTTATCAGTATGAATGTGGTCGTAAACCACATAAAAAATATATTCAACTTCAAAATGTAATCTAACCAGTGTTTAGCACATTTTAGCAGGGGTCATCCCTATGTTCCTAGAGTCCTATGTTTCTAGAATCTTATGGCCCCAAGATCTAATGAAAGCAGAATGAAAGCATGAAAACGGGTCACTTGTGTGGACCATGTTCCTCTATGGTTGATACACTGTGACATATAATGTAAAACTGAAAAAGATGAGTTTCAGCTCTCTATTGTTAGAAATTATTTTCTAGAGAAATCCAAATCCAGTTTTGTTTTAAAATTGTGACGCCTTAAGATAAACTGTACAATATTCAAAAAATATTTTTGTCTGAAACAGAATAAGATGGTTAATGTGTATTAGCAGAAACTGAGGAACAAAGATACTGTATGCTCCCCATTTTAGATAATGATTAGAATTACGCTCCTTTTGGAAGAAGTATATAACAGTCAGAGGTAAATTTTTCCAAACCATTATCAACACAAGACAGAGGGCTTTTTTTGTATCACAACAAAGCAGCTGTCATATTTGTTTAGTCTTATTTCAATTCAAGAATACTGTAAACCCAAAAGCTGATTTTCAAATAATATTAAACAGCCCTGGGAACAATAGTTTAAAATAATCCTCCATTAATGGACTCAAATTATCACTTCGCTTGATTTAAAAAGAAAAAAAACTTTAAACACATTTGTCTTCCACCACCGTTACTGTAAAAGACATCAGGTTTAATGGGCTGCTGAGCTTTTAATCTGATGTCAGTTTTTTTTTTATTTCAGACATCGCAAAAGGAAACACTGCCACAATTACAGATTTGGAACCAATGTAAGGTTAGTACAACATGAAAACAAATGCAGTTGGAAAATGATCATTATCCTAATGCCTATTTTGCACATTTGCAATGAGTACAAATAAGATGCAAAGATGCAAACAAGTAATCAGCATCAGCGCCATCACCGTTCAGCTGTTTCTTTCTTTTTTTTTTTTTTTCTGTAAGTGCATCCCAAGTTGAAATATAATGAGTTTCTAACCAGCATTACAGTCCATAATGTCATAAAGCATGACACAATATCTTTCTACAAACTGGGTTCCAGATATTTGTCCTTGTCCAATGAGATGTTTACGGTCTTTTGAGTAATAACAGTGGCTCAGCGTAAAGTCCTCGGGTCAGATATGGCCATCCATTAAACGCAATCCATCTGAGTGTTACACAGCTTATGATGTTTCTTAAGACAGGTACATTTACTCGTTGAATAGGTTTTCAGTGCTGCCTCACTGCTTCAGAATGTCCACTCCAGGCAATAGTATGGATTATTACAATGCTTTGCAATTGCTAACAAGCATCTTTCGATTGCGAGTTCACTTTTCCAAAGCATTTCACACAACAGCCCTTAATATTGTGCTAAAGAGGGAATTATTTTTTCTTTTGCTTTTCGACACAACATCTTTTCGATGGTCTAACATTCAGTTCTCAAGCTCAACAACCAGCCAAACCGGGTAATTTATAAAGACCAATTTAGGAATTTATTTCAACAAAGGGTGGGAAAATACTAGATTATTGTTCACAATACTGACTGACAAGCAACCAAGACATTGTTATATAAAGGTGTAACATGTAAGAAATAATGCTAATATTTAAATAACCATTTCAGATCTGCCAAACTTCATTCATCTGGAGTAGGAGCTTTTCATTTAAACAGCAGGATCTAAAAATATGCCGAAAGAGCAGTCTATTTCTCCCCTAATGAAAAAAGAAAAACAGCAGGAGGATCTGCAATGATTGACATTTATGCATGTAAATATGTCATGATACAGTGCTCTCGCTTCATGTCATGGATTTTTTTTTTGTTCTTTGCAAATATGAAACCAATCTATCAGTATGTGTCTGACAAAACTTACATCAAGTATAAAATAGCAAGTAAATACAATTATGAATGAACTGTGAAATATAGTTTTCCACAAATAACGTTCATGGAAATTATAACTGGACAGTGATTTAATACCTTGTTTGCTTGCTTTGCTCTCCTGCACTGAGATCACATCATCTTTTCTTTGAAGCATTTTTGAACGTGCGCATTATGGCTTACAGTGGTTAGTTTGCCAGCGGCCGTAGAAAACACAGCACAGTCTTTTAGCTTTATTAAACATACTCTACCCACAAAAAAGTGTTCTAACTAAAAGAAACGTCAAGATTTATATACATATGCCCACTGCACAGAGAGCTTTATTAAAAATAAATGTACATTTCAAATAATTAAGGCATCCGTAGCTTGGAGTCTAGAGAGCAAATTGGTCGTGCTGTTTTTCAGTGGAGAAATGACATACACCATTGTCACATCAATCAGAGCAACACTAGCCAATTATGGGTGAGTTTACACAAGCGGAAGGAGCGGATTGTGATTTTCTGTAGGGTTACACCATTTTAACACACCAGTGTGTTACACCATTCCCCTATGTTGTGTGAACATACTTGTAGGGAAACGGGAGGGAATTGGCTACGACCAAATCATAATGAAAATCATGGAAACACAACAAAATTTAAAATATTATTAAAAAAATTAATTAATAGATTTATATAGTTGGTTTTCAGGAATTGTTAGGAGCTATTGCATAGAATAGCAAACATTTATACTAAATGTTTTTTTATATATCAAATTATATTAAATCACATAAAGATCAATAATAACTACGAGTTCACTTATGATGTTTAAACTTCAAAATGTATGAATAATTCTGTTCTACTTGTTTAATTACATAATTAATGTATTTAGTCATTAGTATTTTTGTATCCACGTTACTCCATGCAGATGGTGTGATTGCAGCCATTCTTCAAAGATTAGAAAACATTGGTTTCAGAAGAGATTTCTTGATTCAACAGGTCTGGCAGTAATCAGGCTGGATGTGACAAGTGAACTTTAACTCAGCTTCCTAAAAAACAGAGCTCATTCCTGATTTAGCAAGGGAGGGCAATTACTTTTTCACACAAAGCCAAGCAGCTTTTTTTCCTTTAATAAATGGAATCTAAAGGCTGCAATTTGTACTTACTCTGGTTATCTTTGTGCAATATGAATGTAATTTTTTAATGATCTTAATCATTTAAGTCTGACAAAAAAACACTCCTTTTACAATCATTTTTCCAATGTTCTGCTGTATTATAAAAGTGTGGTTTGGTTTGATTTAATTTTAATTATTTATTATTATTATTATTATTATTATTATTATTATTGTTACTATAGACACAAGAATGTTCAAACAGGCATGTATATATGAATCTGTGACTTTCCTTTCAGTCAGAAATACTGTGAGAGCTGCTGTCAATAAAAATAATTCAATA
This sequence comes from Channallabes apus, assembly GCA_030522415.1. Lineage (NCBI taxonomy): Eukaryota > Metazoa > Chordata > Actinopteri > Siluriformes > Clariidae > Channallabes > Channallabes apus. The sequence goes on from CM060125.1 coordinate 8,575,602, forward strand.
CCTTCTGAAAAGCCAAAATTAAGAATTCATTGCTAGCGTGATACTTCATAAAGCAGAGTATTTACAGCTGGAGCTGATAGCACAGAGTATTTTTAAATAAATAAATAAAACACATTTTCAGTGGTGCCATGACATGGTTCGTGGAAAACCCTTCACTGCCAAAATAATATTCAATTAGTGGTAGACCCTGTCCACTGATGGACAGAGTACAGCTACGAGGTGACCTATACGGCATATGTGCATAATAAAGTGACAACTCCATAGACAACTCCCACACAACTTCTTCCTCTGACATTTACACCTTCTAATTTGGAATGTAACATCATCTACAGTAGTCCTTGCTTCCTCTTCACACAACTGTCACACCCAGCACTACCTTTCACTTCCAGTTCCTCAGAATTAATGCAAGAAAATGCTCATTCTGCAAGGTTTATCCTTTAGATGACTTTTTAAGTGAATGAGTTACCCATTTCCCCTACTTATATTTTACTGCTTTTAATCCAAATTTATGGTTGTCTGACTGGCACAATGGCATGCAAAGTAACATTATGATTAGACCAGTGACAACCCTGTGCATTTGAGAAACTAGAAACGAAGTACTGTACCTGAAGCTAAAAAGCTGAATGAACTATATATTATAAGAAATACAAAAAATATAAAAAATATTGGAGTTAGGTCAATCTCGTTCAGAAAAGAACTTCGTTTTACTGCTGGAGGCCAGTGTACATGGAAGTACAGAGAACAGATCAGATTGGAACTTTCTGAAGCAAGGTTCTGAAGGTTGTGGTTATAATAGTGTACAACTGACATCAAAGATTTTGCAGTTAACTCATTTATTCATCTTCTACATCTTCTGCTTTTCTTGTACATGGGTGCAAGGCGGGGTAAACCGCGGACAGGGTGCCAATACATAACAGGGCACACACACACACACACACACACACTCTAGCTGCAATTTGGGAATGCCAATTAGCCCCCCCAAACACAGGGAAAACATGCAAACTCCACGCACACAGACCCAAGTTTGAAAACCCTTGACCCTGGAGGTGCGAGGCCACAGTGCTAACCACTATACCATCATGCCTAGCAGTTAACACGGTTAGTAATAATACTCACTGACTGGAATGTTCCTGGGTTGGGTGGTATGATAATATGTGCTCTCAAGGGAAAACTAATTTGAACCATCCTGTTCCATGTCGCCCAGAAACTTATTGACTGAGATTTAAAAGAAATGTTAGCTACATAATCAATAAAATATGTGATCTAGCTATTATGTAGATATGCATTTAGCTAGTTTAACACGTTAATACAGACATAAACAAATATATGATTTCCAATGAAATGTACAACTCATTTATAGTCATTATCTTATTCTAGTTAGGTGCCTATTGTCCTTGCAATCTCCACATATTCAATTCTACCGTCTTTTTTAACTTTTTAAAATGCAAGATTACCGCATGATGCAATGGCAGCAGATTTTAACTGCACTTTGCTCAGTTTTTTCATTGCAAGCACATTTTAAAAATGCTATCCATCGCACCTCATATGTTATTCATGCCGAATAGTTAAAATTACTGATACATTTTAATATTTGTAGTGCAGAAGGTGGTGGTTTTTAGTAGATATAATTAGGCTTTTGTTGGTTATTCAATTAATGGGTCAGGTTTCTAATTGATTCACACTTTTTAAATTATTTATGTCAACCTGAAAATGTTAAATGGTCCAAAATTGACCAAATTCCTTAAACATTTACCGCAACGTTCTAGAATCCACCTGCTTTTTCTTCTTTAGGGTTTATGGGCGTCTGGTACCGCCACCTACTGGACTGGAGTGTGGAACAGACAACACAAGTTACACAGCATTTCATTCATTCATTCATTCATTCATTCATTCATCTTCTATACCACTTTATCCTGTATTTAGGGTCGTGGGGACCTGGAGCCTATCCCAGGAGACTCAGGGCACGAGGCAGGGTACACCCTGGACAGCGTGCCAATCCATCGCAGAGCACACACACACACACAAACACACACTCATTCACACACTATGGTCAATTTGGGAACGCCAATTAGCCTAATCTGCATGTCTTTGGACTGTGGGAGGAAACCGGAGTACCCAGAGGAAACCCACCAAGCACGGGGAGAACATGCAAACTCCATGCACACAGAGACGGGAATCGAGCCTGGCCGGGAATCGAACCCGGACCCTGGAGGTGCAAGGCGACAGTGCTAACCACTACACCACCGTGCCGCCCACAGCATTTCAATGCTTATTAAATTCTTTCATTAGCTTTTAGAGAATTAAAATCGACTAAAACAATCTAATAAGCATTTCAATGAGGCATCTGTGAGCTCACACATAAAGGAAACATGTGATTGTCTAACTCTTCCTGGTAGGTAGTTGTTGCCTTGATGGGAGAATGCCCTAACAGAGAGACAGGTAATAAAGGTGGCTAAAATCTAGGCACAAAAAAAAAAAAGGAAGAAAAGTAAAATCCATCCCTAATAATGACGCTGACATATTATGTGGTTGTACTTTGCGGATAAAAGGCAATGTGACTGACAACCAAATATACCATGTACATGACAGAAAACCTCATTGAAGAATTCTGGCTACACCACCAGGCTTTATTTAGTAACAGAGAGAGCAGAGCGTGAATAATGTTGTCTAGCATAACATCAGCAAACCACCTCAACTAATGCATTAGTAACAGCCAGATGAAGCAGGATGTGAAGGCTTCACAGCACATATTCACATTACAATTTTTAGGTATGTAGATTGTCGAGCAGGACAATTTGCCCTTACAGCATTAAGCAAAAAGATAAAATCAGACAAAATAATGAATCTGCGGATAACAATCATCGCTCACGTTGCACAGATTGCGGCTGTGTCAAGACGGCTAACAGTTCCCTTTTTTCTTTAATGCACATTTACATGATTGGATTTTTTACATTTTATTTTAATGTTTAACATCAAGATTTCTTTTCAATCATTAACACAAGATTATTCTAGAATATGGAATTGCAACCAGCCCTAACCAACCCCATTTTTTAATCACATTGAATATTCTTTTGTTTTGTTTAGTTTCTTTTTAAAAAGGATCCCAAGTGGTAAAGCTCTTGGGTATATTTTGCCTCGCTGGTCGATCAGTCTGACGCAAGCCAGTCAGAGGCATCTGTTTGCTCATGAAAACAAAAGAAGTCAGTTAGTTGTTGATGCTGCACTGGCAGTTGTTCATGGTGACAGATTTAGCATGTGAACAAGAAATGGCTATAAATGACTGGAGAACTCTTAATTATGTGTGATAATATGGTATCATCAAATTAAAAGTTAGCGACAAAAGTAAGCTAATAACTATAGTTAAGATTTTTCCTCATTTTCTTTAAGCTCACCAGAATTTGTCACATTCTGGACTTTATACACAACATACTGAATAGAATTCCAGAGCAGAAATAGAGTAAGGTATAATTTTCTAGTTTCTAGTTATACCCATTTCCCCTTTACTTTCTTTCATTCTTTCTTTCTTTTTTTCCTTTTTCTTTCATATTTTTTACAGTTTCCTCCGTGCAAAAATAGGCTGTTTGTATTTTCATAGTGGCTTTGAACTTAGGTTTGAACCGCAGGTTTAAGTTCCAGATGTGAATCATTTTAAGGCTTTTCTCCCCACTTGTGTTAGTTCTTTATTCTCGACTGTTGACTCATCTTAAACTTTGCTTTTCTCTTGAGCTTAAACTGCAGACTAAACACTTAGGAATGGTACTTTCTTCTACTTTGGTTACTTTTTAAAGGCATGTTTATGAACTCGATTTCTTTTGTACTTTAATGAAATCCAGGGAATTTGATGAACATGTGGAGCTCATGCGTATCTGATCAATGTTTCAAGTGATGCATCCATGTCTCTGAAAAGGTCTCGTCTTTTAGGTGTCTTGTCTATATCACTAGCCCAGCCTTTGCCATCTCTTTCACATGCAGACACACAAAAGCAGCTGCAAGTCAACATTAACATGTCAACACCCCATGACGCAGAAGCAAAAGAAACGGTGCGCAAAAAAAAAAATGGAGGGAGAATGAAAGAGACTGACAGGTGCAAGTGTGCTCTACAGTTACCAGCAGCTTTATGTACCCGCTTTTACTGTAGTACATCACCATTTTCCTGAGCAATTACTCAGGAAATGCTTCTTAAAAATAATGCCATACAGAGATAGAGAGAAAAGGGGAAAGCGGAAAACTCAATTGGAGGGGGAGGGAGCAGGAAAAAATGCACAGTGGAGGAGATTGACAAAAAAGCGAAATCCTGAGAAAGAGGGAGACACTGTGAACAGTGTAGAAGAGAGGAGGTGGAAAGGCTCACACGCTGCGGGACACACTGCGAGAAAACAGAGACAGTGAGAATGACAGAGAGTGAAAGAGGAGAGAAAGGAAGCAAGAGAGAGAGAGAGAGAGAGAGAGAGAGAGAGATGTTTGGGGAGACTTAAAGGACACAGGCAGTCAGTGATGGAGCAGAAATAAATGAGTGACAGAAAAAATGAGAGGGTGACAGGGAAGAAAGGGGGTGGGCAATGAGACAAGAAAAGAAAAAGGGAGGTAAATAAAGAAAAGAGAGATACTAAGGTGGAAAGAAGGTCAGGAGGACTGAGAGATACAAATGAAGAGATATAAATGGGGCGAGAAACTAAAAAGAAACGAAGACGTGGAGACAAGCAAAAGGAGAAAGATGGAACTGTAGAAGATAAAAAGACTTGAAGAAGAGGACACATACAGACAGGGATACGGACCCAGCCAGTGAGGGGACTAAGGAACATGCACAAAAGAAAAAGAAAGGTGCAATAACACAGAGAGAGAGAGAGAGAGAGAGAGAGAGAGAGAGAGAGAGAGAGAGAGAGAACAGATGGGGACAAAAATGGGTGAAAGAAAGGCGAAGATTAAGAGAGAGATAGAGAAAAGGAGTTATACATATGGAAAGAGAGATGGTGTGTGTATGTGTGTGAATGAGTGATGGAGGGGAGGGTGTTCTGTCCAATCTCTCCCGCCTTCACTCCAAATTGACGAGCTCAGCACAGCAATAACGCCCTGAATGTATTACTGAATCAAACTTAAATGTCCTGCAGAAATTATGTTTTGGGTTGTTGTTGTTTTTCCATACCGCGGATAGCAAAAATGTTCCCGCCAATTTTCCAAGACTTGGTTCGTCCTAAAATTCCCTCCAATTATAGGTAAAACAAGGCGTTAACGACTGTACTGCAATTGTGTGCGCGCGCGGGTATACCGGATATATTTTAGACAAGCAAATACAAGACCAGAACACTTTTTGAGGTAAAGTTTCGCCCCTATACAAGTTGTAGAAATATATGATACCATGCCAACCTCGTACACCTAGACACACCCTATAACTTTTTTTTTTCGCACAAGAGCGCAGCTAGAATGGACTGAGCTGAGCGTGTAAGATTGGCCACGCGCGCGTTTGGTAACTGTACACCTAGAACATCACAGATACACCGCATCACAGGAAGACTGACTTGGAACCGCTGACTAGAGTTGTGTACTTTTATGTTGTGCCCATTCAGTGTACACTGAGTGAATGTTTGTTTCTTTTCGCAAAAAGAAAACAAACAAGCACGGGAGCAACGTCGCGCGCACCGCTACTGTTCCACATCCAGAACAATTAGACGCTACTACGAGGAGATGGAACCCAGGCCTGTTCCTGGATCAGATGTGATTATGTGGACCACATCTTGGTGATAATCCGTGATATAGCCAATACGAGCTACCTACATCATGCTTCGTTGTAACTCTGAAATCCGAACTGCACGAAACAAAAAATAAAACAAATCCTTTACACAACTTAATAAAACAGCAAAATTATCCAAGTGCACCAAAAAAAAATCTGAGCATCCCATAAGCTATAAGCAGTTATAACCGCATCAGGACCGACAGGATGCGTGTAGGGTCTCAAAAGTTGAATCCCCTCCTAGCATCCATTAAAAAAAAATTAAAAAGCAATCTTATATATTTTATGCATGCATCTTTACCTGCATGTCCAAAGAGCAGCACGGTCCAGATGAGATCCCGTGTTAGAAGCATTGCAATCTCTCTCTCTCTCTCTCTCTCTCTCCGTGAGGGATGACTGAGCTCGGTTTAGTATTTTCAAGCCTTAGCCTTAGCGCTTGTGATGCTTCCTGGCCGTTTCCCGGTTATTGGAGTAAAGTGAGTAGAGGAAAAGAGACGAGTCCGCTGAAAGGGTAACGCGCCGAGCGAAATGAGAGCGAGCGGAGCGCACGAGCCGCAGCACCTCCTGCACTGTAAACCAGTACGCCTGTGCGCAGAGCGCGCGCGCCCCCTTTACAATATTAAAGCGCCTGGAAAGAAAGTAGTGCGCGCGCTCTCACGTGCAGCAGATGGCGGCGGGTAATTCGGCTTAAGGAAAAAAAAAAAGATCAGTCTTCGTTAAGCCTGTTTTTTTTTTGTCTTCCCCTAGTTTATCTCAGAAATCCAGAAACCTAATCACAGACTGTTAGCGTAAAAAGAGATGCTGCTTATTCACACAGGAATACTGTACATTCAGTAATGTTTAAAGTGAAAGCAGGGCACATTTTGTATTTGTGAAATAACTGTAAAATATTTGACAATAATTGTATATTTTTTCATACACAAGTATACTGCTACGAATTAGAACTGAAGTTTTGTTCCCAGTGGGATTGTTTGTAACACAGTTTACGGGTTGGCGGCAAAGTGGCCTAGGTGTTAAGACTGCCACCTTGCATCTCCAGGGTCGGAATCCCATTCTTGCTTCGGGTTTGTGTGCATGTAGTTTGCGTGTTCTCCCTATGCTTGTTGGGTTTCCTCTGGGTACTTCGATTTCCTCTCACAGTCCAAAGATTATGCTAACTAGTGTTCCCAGTGTGAATGAGAGTGAATATGTGTGTGTGTGCCCTGAAAATGATTGGCACCCCATCCAGGGTGTACCCCGCCCCAAGCCTCTTAATTTCATCGTCTATACCACTCTTTCTTGTATACAGGGTTGCAGAGGCACAGGATCCTATCCCAGGAGACTTAAGAGACAGAAGTTGGGGAGGAGGCGTGCAAAGTCCATGCACAGAGACCCGTGGTAAGGAATCAAACATGGGCCCTGGATGTGCAAGGCAAAACTACTATCCATTATGATACCATTACTCCTGAAAAATGCAGATAATCCATAATTTCTGACAATACTTTCCATATTTGCTTTATTCTGGTCAGGGCCATTGTGGATAGAGAACACAGAGAACCTGTTCCAGATACATTGAGTATGATCGGATACCAATTCATCACAATCAGAACACACATGCGCGTGCACACACACACACACACACACACATACACATTTACAGGAGGGACTCACAGGAAGGCATCAATAAATAATGAGCAGTCACTGTCTGGGTATATTGTAATGCAAGAGTTTCTATTAACATTATTTTAAAGGTCATTGCTAACAAAAAAGAGGAAAACTGCAACAACAAAAAAGGCCCCTTCATTGAAATGCATACAAAAGCATTATGAAAAAACATATGGCTCAAAAACAAATGCTTTAGAAAAAGAATTAAAGCAGTGGCACACATACCAGTTTAAACTAGCACTTGTAGGGGTAGGAAATGCTGAGTCCTGCCAACTGTCACAATTACAGTGAGGTAATATACACCAAGATGGGGCACATAAATGTCATAAATGAAGCTCCAATGATTGCCAAAAGTGCCCTATCTCCAAGGGTACCATAATTTAGCTCTACCAAATTTTCCATTATTCCACCAAAAAGCTAATTCACTAAGCAAATGAATAGTATATGTTTTATGGTGTAGTAAATGCTTGCCTGCCAAGAATTTAGTCTATTACAATGGACATTTTTTGATGAGATTTCTTTGAAATTACTTTCACCTAGCCCTAAATGAATTCCCCTCAAAAGCACGTAATAATAAAAAATGGGTGACATTTAAAACAACATACAGTATAAGGGTGCTGAGTTGATAAATGATTTCTAGAAAGGTGGGTTTTTGCCATTTTTAACCATCAGTCTTGTACAGTGTGTTATAAGTAATAAGGACAAGATTCATTATTGTTACAATTATGTCTGGCTTATACGTACTTGTACTATATATCCTCTTATGTTGTTCAAAAGACAAGATATGGTAAGTGTCCAAATTTCTCTACTGAAATTTCTATAACGATTACTTATGAGTTCAGAGCTATGAAGTTAACATCACTAACACATCATGAAAATGTATAACCACCAATTTAAGGCAAAGTGCAATGAATTGCAATGCCAGGATTAGGCCAATCTTTTGGCTATTACACTATTATTTAATCTAAGAACAGGACAATTAAGACACCCACTGTGTAGTTCAAGTTTCAAGATGAAAAAGTGCACTAATATACAACAGAACTACTGTATAGAACTGTGATCATATGTCTGACTTCCAAAACTATAAAAAGATACAGTACTTGTTCTAATGTTATTGATGCTATTTGGCACCAGATGGTTTCTTTTCAAAACCAGTGTAGAATTGAATGTGCTTTTCAAGAAGAAACATTATAAATGCATGTTTTCCAAGGGCAAAATAATTAAATAAATGTTCAGATTAGAAGTAATAGAAATTCTATTCTATACAATATACAGTGCAATCGGAAAGTATTCACAGCGCATCACTTCTTCCACATTTTATGTCACAGCCTTATTCTAAAATGGATAAAAGAAAAAAATTCCTCTGAATTCTACACACAACACCCCATAATGACAAACGTTTTTCATGTTACTTGAGATTTTTGCAAATGTATTAAAAAAAAAAAATGAGAAAGCACATGTACATAAGTATTCACAGCCTTTGCCATAAAGCTCTAAACTGAGCTCAGACACATCCTGTTTCCCCTGATCATCCTTGAGATGTATCTGCAGCTTAATTGGAGTCCACCTGTGGTAAATTCAGTTGATTGGGCATGATTTGGAAATGCACACACCTGTCTATATAAGGTCCCACAGTTGACAGTGCATGTCAGAGCACAAACCAAGCATGAAGTCAAAAGAATTGTCTCGAGGCACAAATCTGTGGAAGGTTATAGAAAAAAAATCTGCTGCTTCTAACGTCCCAATGAGCACAGTGGCTCCCATCATCCGTAAGTGGAAGAAGTTCAAAACCACCAGGACTCTTCCTAGAGCTGGCCGGCCATCTAAACTGATCAATCGGATGAGAAGAACCTTAGTCAGGGAGGTGACCAAGAACCCGATGGTCACTCTGTCAGAGCTCCAGAGGTCCTCTGTGGAGAGAGGAGACCCTTCCAGAAGGACAACCATCTCTGCAGCAATCCACCAATCAGGCCTATATGGTATAGTGGCCAGACGGAAGCCACTCCTTAATAAAAAGGAGCCCGTCTGGAGTTTGCCAAAAGGCATCTGAAGGACTCTCAGACCATGAGAAACAAAATTCTCAGGCCACTCTACTACTCTACTATAAATCAGTAGAGCCACTCTACTATAAATCATGTCTAATCAACTGAATTTACCACAGGTGGACTCCAATTAAGCTGCAGCAACATCTCAAGGATGATCAGGGGAAACAGGATGCGCCAACGCTCAATTTTGAGCTTCATGGCAAAGGCTGTGAATATTTATGTACATGTGCTTTCTCAATTTTTAGATTTTTAATAAATTTGCAAAAATCTCAAGTAAACTTTTTTTTTAACCCTAAATACAGGATAAAGCGGTATAGAAGATGAATGAATGAATGAATGAACTTTTTTTATGTTATCACTGTAGGTTGTTGTGTGTGGAATTCAGAGGAAAAAAATGTTTTAATCCATTTTAGAATAAGGGTGTGACATAACGTGGAAAAAGTGATGCACTGTGAATACTTTCCGGTTGCATTGTACATTCCTTTTGGTTCACTGTCATAATGTGATATTCAAGCATTTAACAATTCCTGCTGCAAAAATTCTTTTAAGGATCTTTTTAATCTTTTAATCTTCTAATCAATCTTTTTTAAAAATTGTTAAATGCTTGAATCTGATTGATCAGAACATGTTGATTAATCACCCCCATCCCCCCAAAATATTTTTTTCTTAGGTAAAGGAATAGGTCAGGACTCTCTCTCTCTCTCTCTTCCTCTGTCTTTCTCTCTCTCTCTCTCTCTCCAGCTCCCTATTTCAAGTTACACGTGGTTATCTTGAGATACCATTGGCCCTGACCCCATCAGGGTGCACAACTTTGGTTGGAGTTTGCATCACTTAGGTATCACTTGTTGCTACTGAGGATTGCCCAAAAGTCGCATTTGGCAACCATGAAGATGTCTTTGCACTGCAACTGATTAGAATTTTTTTGCTACAGTGGCTTAGGACTGGGGTTGATATGATAGCTTTAGCACTGCATTTGCCACAAACAAATTTTTTTCATTTTTTTTTTTTCTTCATGTCAAGACTGTAATGTTAGTTTTTTTTACCTTCAAGAACAGAATGGTCTAAAACTGACAAGCTGCTTTTTGTGCAACAGAAAATGGAAAAATCTGTAGATAAATTAAATGACAACAGGAAATAAATACATCTAACCATAAACACCAAACCACAAATCGCCATGTGTCATTCATTATTAAAGGGGAAAAAACCTTGAATGTTATGCTGTTTAAAATAATCTTTGAGATATTCACAGTTACTCTGCATCTCATCTGGTTGCTTCAGGTCACTCTATCATTGATTATTTCCGTATATTACTACAGTATGCAGCATTCTAATTTATATGCATGAAATAGTCCAGTACTGTTCCATTAGTAATGGTGCATAGCATAAGTAGGTGTGGAGCTTCTTTTGTGTACTTTTCTTTTACACTAGCCATAGTTTTCAAATTGACTTTATGACATTTCCGTGCAATTTAATGACCTTTTTCATGACATTTATATATTTTTCAAAAGCCGGCAAGGGTTTTACCTGAGCCTGAAAAAATAGACAGTTAAATGGTTGTCTTCCCAGGCTGTCTTCTGTTTAACTCTGGAGAGTTTTCTCAAAATGTGTGCACTAGTGTATTTGTTAGGTTTGCTAATTCTGTTTTAGATTTTCCTTATCTACATTTCATGGTGTAAGTTTAATGCTCAGCATCAGTAGAAAAAAATGTGATTCAAGTTAGTATTCCTTCAGTGTAACTTATCTGTTGTAATGCTTAAACATTATTCTTTTGAGGTAAAGGGTGACTATATTACTAACTTCATCATGCAGCTCATGATTTGTTCCAATGCCAAGTGACCCCCATTAAATAATTTAATTTTTGTTCTGTGTCATACATTTTTATCACACTTGTCCTCTGCTTCCATCTGCTTTTCCAAACACACCCCCATCTTTGCAGGATCAGAATCCCAATGACCCATGTGTCTCCACTATTTTAAACAGTTGAATTATAAAAATGTGTTGATGAGGGAAAGTGATAGTGTACCCGTATGAATAATGTGTGCTGTGACTTATGTAGACTGATATCTGTAGTGATGTTGGAATGATGGCTGATTATGTACTGTACACTGCTGCGTAACATAGTTGACAGGTAACATAGTGAACAATTTCCCTGTTTTGATCCATAGTTTTGGTGGTTTGACTTGCCTGTCTGAGCACTTCTCATTTGAACGAACAGTTTTAATATTTCATATTTGAACTAATAATTTAATAAAAATCATAAAGAATCTCTAAAACGTAACAGTGTATGTATGTACAGTACTGTACCATAGTTTAAGGTCAATGAATATACTCAATGACAATGAGCTATTACAGTGGCTTGCAAAAGTATTCGGCCCTCTTGAAGTTTTTCACATTTTGTCACATTACAGCCACAAACTTGAATCAATTTCATTGGAATTCCACGTGAAAGACCAATACAAAGTGGTGTACACTTCAGAAGTGGAACGAAAATCATACATGATTCCAATCATTTTTTCCAAATAAATAACTGCAAAGTGGAGTGTGCATAATTATTCAGCCCCCTTTGGTCTGAGTGCAGTCAGTTGCCCATAGACATTGCCTAATGAGTGCTAATGAGTAAATAGAGTGCACCTGTGTGTAATCTAATGTCAGTACAAATACAGCTGCTCTGTGACGGCCTCAGAGGTTGTCTAAGAGAATATTGGGAGCAACAACACCATGAAGTCCAAAGAATACACCAGACAGGTCAGGGATAAAGTTATTGAGGTCAGATGAGACCAAAATGGAACTTTTTGGCCAAAATGCAAAATGCTATGTGTGGCGGAAAACTAACACTGCACATCACTCTGAACACACCATCCCCACTGTCAAATATGGTGGTGGCAGCATCATGCTCTGGGTGTGCTTCTCTTCAGCAGGGACAGGGAAGCTGGTCAGAGTTGATGGGAAGATGGATGGAGCCAAATACAGGGCAATCTTGGAAGAAAACCTCTTGGAGTCTGCAAAAGACTTGAGACTGTGACGGAGGTTCACCTTCCAGCAGGACAACGACCATAAACATAAAGCCAGGTCAACAATGGAATGGTTTAAAACAAAACATATCCATGTGTTAGAATGGCCCAGTCAAAGTCCAAATCTAAATCCAATCGAGAATCTGTGGCAAGATCTGAAAACTGCTGTCCATCGAATCTGACTGAGCTGGAGCTGTTTTGCAAAGAAGAATGGGCAAGGATTTCAGTCTCTAGATGTGCAAAGCTGGTAGAGACATACCCTAAAAGACTGGCAGCTGTAATTGCAGCAAAAGGTGGTTCTACAAAGTATTGACTCAGGGGGCTGAATAATTACGCACGCCACACTTTTCAGTTATTTATTTGTAAAAAATGTTTGCAATCATGTATGATTTTCGTTCCACTTCTCACGTGTACACCACTTTGTATTGGTCTTTCACGTGGAATTCCAATAAAATTGATTCATGTTTGTGGCTGTAATTTGACAAAATGTGGAAAATTCAAGGGGGCGAATACTTTTGCAAGCCACTGTATATATAGTTTTATTTATTTATTTATTTATTTAAATAAGAGAAAACTTACCACAGTGTGTGTGAACAAAATTACATTATTTGATACTGGTCACTTGGCACTGGGACAAATATTTTTGCGTTACAGGAGTTTTGTTAGTAAATTAGTCAATATAACTTTTACAGACATTACAAACTTTGGACCTTTTAAATAAACAAAATAAATAATAAAAAAAAGTTGTTGTTAACTCTAATGTTTTTATGTATGAAACCCCAAAACCAAACAAAACCAGTCAATTTGGCAACATAAAATTTCATAGAATGCACATATTATATCATGTTAGTATGATATTTTAACATGCTTTAAACATGTTTAAAGATAATATTTCCGATAAATATACTTATCATCAATGGACATGAAATGTACCCCAGATTATAGTATCATTCACACACTGATCATTCAAATGAATAAATAACACAAATGAATTGAAGGTTGCAGTATTCATATTCTAAAACTGCGATGAAACAAACAAACAAACAAACAAAAAACAATCCATAAATTGCTAAAATATTAACATGGATATTTTGACCTTTACAACAGAATTACTTAAAAAAAATTTTTTTGCAGAAACACATGCCCCACTATCACCAGCATTTTTTGGATTGTGTAAGTAGCCCAAGTTCAGGATCAAACCAGGGACGTTGATCTGTGAGATGCCCGTGCTCCCCACCTTTCTGACAACCATAATTAAAAAAGTAGTTTAACGTGAAACATATGTGTGATAATTTAAGTCAGTTACATACATATGTATCATGCAAGAATAAGAAATAACAGTGTGTCGTAATGACATACCACAGTCTGCATGTGCCTGCATGATTGAATTCACGATCAAGATTAATTGGATGTTGTTTTGCCTTTTCACCAAACAGCAAAAGGCAGAATTTTCATCCACGCTCCTTCGAGCCTGTGATTGGTTTATTTAACTTTCTGACAAAGCTGTTACAGTAAGTGTAGCCTGTATGTTGGAATGTGACAGTGTGTACAATATGTATGATGGATAAAACTGAATTTGTATAGCCATGTACTGTATATATAATGATGTGAGAGAAAGAAACCAGTTTTAGTGCTTTTAATATGCTGCTAGAACAGGATAGTTTATTATTTAGTAAGACGTAAATCAGAGAAAGCATACTTTTGATAAATGACTGAAGGCTAATCTAAAAGAAAAAACCCTCTGTATTGTGACTGCTGCATACTGTACAGTACTGTTACAACTTTTTGGGTAAAAAAAACATTTACAGACTTTTTTCAGGTAGCACAAACATAGTACTGTATATCAGTCAAGACAAGTTTGGTGTCAGACTTTTACTTTCTTATACTTTAATTTGAGCTATAGTGCAAAGGGAAGCAATGTTAATAGCTATAATTAAGCAATATCACTTGAGAGGGAGTGCTGTTGTGCGTGAATATCAGCATGGGTCACAGCTTATGATTATGATTTGTCACATATCCTTCCACAACTGGTGGAACTAGCGTTGGGTTGGCAACAGACAATTACTGTAGCAACTGACAGAGTAAATAACAGGGATGGGAAGTAGGTTTAAATTCTTACTAGTACCATGGTGCCAAAAGATAAGCAGAATAAACCATGGAAGTGGTGGGCCATCCTGTAAATCTCCAAAATAAGATTCTCCTTATATTTCCCCTTATTTTGCTTTAGAATAAGTATACATACATAACATAGTTAATCGGACACTTTTTTCTTGGGATAAACTCTAGATCCACTGCAACCCACTATGTCCTATATCTGGTTTATTTAGGGATGTAAATTAAATTTTTTGTTTTCAATAAAGCCAGTTTATAACAGTGCCTATTGTTAACTGTGCTTATGTAAGACAATTATAATGTTCTATACCGTTCCACCTTGGATTATGTGTTGCATGCAGTTTGCTTAAAGCCAGCTGGAGTGAGTTTGCAGCAACTGCAGGGGAGGTTTCACTGGCCCTCTGTCAGCAAGCTAACACTGATGAAGGGCTGTTAATGAACGATGACCTCCTTCTAAAGCTCTTTATCTTCCACACCTAATGAGACTCGCTACAGGTAACAGTGTGCCCGAAGATGGCAAGTGAAGTCAATTAAACAAAGAAGGTCAAGTAATTATCTAATTACATTAATATAGGCGTTATCATAAATAAGTTCACTTGCGTAATGTGTTACTCGTTAAAGGAATATTAAAGATGAGTAGCTGAATCTGTTTTAATATAAAGCAGAAAATGTATCCTTAAACAACTTTAAAATAATAGTTTTACTCTTTTTTTTAATTACAGAAGTGAAAACCTATGCTTTATCCTAACAAATGACTCATCTTAAAAATCATTAGGAAGTTTGGAACTTTAACTATTAATCTTTCAATCCTTCTACGTAATTATACTATCACAGCCTACCATGGGTGTCCATCTAACTCTGTCTACCACTTCCTCCTTTGTCACTCCAACCTCGTGCATGTCCTTCCTCAACACACCCATAAACCTTCTCTTGGGGCTTCCTCTTCTCCTCCTGCCTGGCGGCTCCATCTCTAACATTCTCCTCCCGATATACCACTTATCCCTTCTCTGCACATGACCAAACTACAGCATCTTAATCCGTCCTCACTAACTTTATCCCCAAACTGTCTTGCCTGCATTGTTTCTCTAATACTGTACAGTATACTCATTCCTAATCCTGTCCGTTCCTGTCACTTCCACAGCAAATCGTATCATCTTCAGCTCTGCCACCTCCACATCTGCTTTCTACTGTATTTTTTGTCAGCAGCAACGTCTCCAAACCATATAACATCTCACTACCATCCTGTAAACTTTCACTAATTCTTGCTGATACCTTTGTGCCACAGATCAGTCCTGCTATTCTTCTCCACCCATTCCATCCTGCCTGCTTTGCTCTGGACACTTACTTACTCATGGGCTATACCGTTTTATCCTGTACTCACGGTCGTGGGAGCCTAGAGCCTATCCCAGGAGACTTAAGCCACAAGGCGGGGTAAACCCTTGACATGGTGCCAATACATTGCAGGGCACACACATACACACACTCACACACACTATGGGCAGTGTGGGAATGCCAATTAGCCTAATTTGCATGTCTTTGGACTGTGGGAGGAAACTGGCGTAACCAGAGGAAACCCACCAAGCACAGGGAGAAGACATGCAAACTCCATGCACACAGAGACGGGAATTGAGCCTTGCCGGGAATCGAACCCGGACCCTGGAGGTGCAAGACGACAGTACTAATTTGTACACATGACCGGGGTGAATGGCGCACCAAGTGGTCAGGATCTGTGTTAAAGTATGGCTGCAGCAACCCTGGTTCAAAACCGTGTCACGACAGTTCATTTAATGCTTAAGTACTACACAAGGTTGCTCGGTAGCAACAGTGGTGGCTTGGTGTGTTAAGTCTCTGAATTACTGATCGTAAGATCAGCTGTTCAGGCACCACCTCTGCTACTATAGGTTGCCATCCTTCTGGCAAGGCCATTAACTCTGTCTCTTTCAGGGTAAAAATGGCTGACCCTTCGCTCTGATCCCTGCCTTCCAACAAAAAGCTGGGATATGTGAATAATTAAAAATTTCCTTGTGCAGTAATATATATAGGCTGAACTTACTTTAACTTTTATCTTGTTTCTACTTATCTTCATGTCCCTTCTCCCCAGTGCATCCCTACACCTCTTTAGACTCATCTCAACCTGCTCCCTACTCTCTCTGCTGACTATAATATCATCTGCAAACATAATAATCCTTGTCTAACTTCATCCATCAACCTGACCATCACTACTGCAAACAGGAAAGGGCTAAGAGAAGATCCCTGGTGCAGTCCCGATCCCACCCTAAACCAGTCAGTCGTACCTATAACCACATTAAGTCACTCCGTTTTAAACCCTACCTTAAACCTGTCTGTTGTATATATACAGTAGTTATACTGAACACTAATATGTACAAGTAGATAATTTGGGCGATTCATATACCGAGACTCAAAACAGAATGAAAACAGAATAAAGATGAGACATGGTTAATAGGCTAGTTATATAGAGACTACAAGCAAGTGCATTATAAGTACAAAAACTCCTCCTTCTTTGTCTTTCGGCTGTTCCCTTTCAGGGGTCGCCACAGCGAATCATCTGCTTCAATTCAACCCTATCCTCTGCATCCTCTTCTCTCACACCAACTAACTTCATGTCCTCTCTCAGTGCATCCATAAATCTCCTCTTTGGTCTTCCTCTAGACCTCTCTGACTTTATCTCCAAAACATCTAACATGGGTTGTCCCTCCGATGAACTCATTCTTAATCATATCAATCCTTGTCACTCCCAAAGAGAACCTCAACATCTTCAGCTCTGCTACCTCTAGCTCTGCCTCCTGTCTTTTCTTCAGTGCCACTGTCTCTAAGCCATAGAGCATTGCTAGTCTCACTACTGTCCTGTACACCTTTCCTTTCATTTTTGCTGATACTCTTTTATCGCACAACACACCTGACTTTTCTCCACCCATTCCAACCTGGTGGGTCCTCTTCACCTCCTTTGAACTCCGTTGCTCTGGACCTTAAGTACTTAAAATCCTGCACCTTCTTTACCTCTGCTCCCTGTAGCCTCACCGTTCCTCTTGGGTCCCTCTCATTCATACACATGTATTCCGTCTTGCTGCGGCTAACCTTCATTCCTCTGCTTTCCAGAGCATACCTACACCTCTCCAAATTTCCCAACACCTGTTCTCTGCTCTCGCTACAAAGCACAATGCCATCTGCAAACATCATAGTCCATGGAGACTCCTGTCTTACCTCATCTGTCATCCTGTATATCACCAGAACAAACAGCCGATCCTTGATGCACATCCAGCTCCACCTTGAACTCTTCTGTCACACCTACAGCACATCTTACCACTGTCTCAGCGCTCTCATACATGTCCTGCACCACTCTAACATACTTCTCTGCCACTCCAGACTTCCTCATACAACAACACAGCTCCTCTCTCGGCATCTTGTCATATGCTTTCTCTAAATCTACAAAGACAAAATGCAACTCTTTATTACCTTCTCTGTACTTCTCCACCAGCATCCTCAAAGTAAATACTGCATCTGATGTACTCTTTCTAGGCATAAAACCACATTGCTGCTCACAAATGCTCACCTCTGCCCTTAACCTAGCTTCCACTACTCTTTCCCACAGCTTCATTGTATGGCTCATTAGCTTTATGCCTCTGTAATTGCAACAGCTTTGCACATCTCCCTTGTTCTTAAAAATCGCCACCAATACACTTCTCTCTTCCTCTGGAATCCTCTCACTCTCCAATATCTTGTTAAACAAACTAGGCAGAAACTCTACTGCCACCTCTCCTAAGCACTTCCATACCTCCACAGGTATGTCATCTGGACCAACAGCCTTTCTACTCTTCATCCTCTTCAACGCCCTTCTCACCTCACTTTTACTAATATTTGTTACTTCCTGTTTCACAACAGTCACCTCTTTGTTCTCTTTCATTTTCCTCATTCATCAACTCCTCAAAGTACTCCTTCCATCTTCCTCCTAGCATCTGTCAGTACATTTCCATCTCTATCTTTAATCACTCTATCCTGCTGCACATCCTTCCCATCTCTATCTCTTTGCCTCGCCAACCTGTACAGATTCACCTCGCCCTCCTTACTGTCCAGCCTAGCATACAAGTCCTCATATGCTTTTTGTTTGGCCTTTGCCACCTCTACCTTCACCTTATGCTGCATCTACCTGTACTCCTGTCTACTCTCTTCAGTCCTCTCAGAGTCCCACTCCTTCTTAGCTAGCCTCTTTCCCTGTATACACTCCTGGACTTCCTCGTTCCACCACCAAGTCTCCTTGTTCACTTTTCCCTTACCTGATGATACACCAAGTACCCTCCTACCTGTCTCCCTGATCACATTGGCTGTAGTTGTCCAGTCAACTGAAAGCACCTCCTGACCACCCATAGCCTGTTTCAACTCCTCCATAAATACTACACAACATTCTTCCTTTCTCAGCTTCCACGACTTTGTCCTCTGTTCTGCCTTCCTCACCACCAGGGTTATTTTACACAGCACCATTCTGTGTTGTCTGGCTACGCTCTCCCCTACCAACACTTTGCAGTCACTGATCTCTCTCAGATTACAACGTCGACACAGGATGTAGTCCACATGCCTTCCTCCTCTCCTTCTTTAACCAACAGTAGCCCAATTTCCACCGGCACCCTGTAGGTCAACAACGCCAGTGGCGGTTGTTGTTAACCCGGGCCACGACCGATCCGGTATGGGAATTATATTTGTGATTCGCATCATTGATTTGGCAAATGTTTTACGTCGGATGCCCTTCCTGACACAACCCTCTGCATTTATCCAGACTTGGGACTGGCACAAGAAGACCCTGGATTGCGCCAGTGTTGTTTACACCAAATTCTGACCCTACCATACAAATGTCAAAGCAGAACGTTTTTCCAATCTTCTATCAATTTTCTTGACCAAATGCAAATTCTAGCCTCAGTTTCCTGGTCTTAGTTGACAGGAGTGGCATTTGGTATGATCTTCTGCTGCTGAAGCCCATCTGCTTCAAGGTTCGATGTGTTGTGCATTAAGAGATGTCCTTTAACATACTTCAGTTGTAACGAGATTTTATTTGAGTTACTGTTCTTTTCTATTAGTTCAAATGAGTCTTGCCATTCTCTTCTGACCTCTGGCATCAACATGGCATGTTCACCCAGAGACCTGCCACTCACTGGGTATTTTTCAGAGCATTCTCTGTAAATCATAGAGATGGTTGTGCATGAGAATTCCACTAGATCAGCAGTTTAAATACTCAGACCTGCAGATCTAGCACCACCAACAACACAATGTTCAAAGTCACCTAAATCACATTTCTTCCCCATTCTGATGCATGGTGTAAACTTCAGCAGGTCATCTTTACCAAGCTTACTATACCGGCCAAGTTGCTGCCAAGTGATTAGTTAATTAGATATTTGAATTAAGGAGCAGTTGAACATAATGAATTGTCTGTTGAGTGTATATACAGTGGTGTGAAAAACTATTTGCCCCCTTCCTGATTTCTTATTCTTTTGCATGTTTGTCACACTTAAATGTTTCTGCTCATCAAAAACCGTTAACTATTAGTCAAAGATAACATAATTGAACACAAAATGCAGTTTTTAAATGAAGGTTTACGTTATTAAGGGAGAAAAAAAACTCCAAATCTACATGGCCCTGTGTGAAAAAGTGATTGCCCCCCTTGTTAAAAAATAACTTAACTGTGGTTTATCACACCTGAGTTCAATTTCTGTAGTCACCCCCAGGCCTGATTACTGCCACACCTGTTTCAATCAAGAAATCACTTAAATAGGAGCTACCTGACACAGAGAAGTAGACCAAAAGCACCTCAAAAGCTAGACATCATGCCAAGATCCAAAGAAATTCAGGAACAAATGAGAACAAAAGTAATTGAGATCTATCAGTCTGGTAAAGGTTATAAAGCCATTTCTAAAGCTTTGGGACTCCAGCGAACCACAGTGAGAGCCATTATCCACAAATGGCAAAAACATGGAACAGTGGTGAACCTTCCCAGGAGTGGCCGGCCGACCAAAATTACCCCAAGAGCGCAGAGACGACTCATCCGAGATGCCACAAAAGACCCCAGGACAACATCTAAAGACCTGCAGGCCTCACTTGCCTCAATTAAGGTCAGTGTTCACGAGTCCACCATAATAAAGAGACTGGGCAAAAACGGCCTGCATGGCAGATTTCCAAGGGGCAAACCACTTTTAAGCAAAAAGAACATTAAGGCTCGTCTCAATTTTGCTAAAAAACATCTCAATGATTGACAAGACTTTTGGGAAAATACCTTGTGGACCGACGAGACAAAAGTTGAACTTTTTGGAAGGTGCGTGTCCCGTTACATCTGGCGTAAAAGTAACACAGCATTTCAGAAAAAGAACATCATACCAACAGTAAAATATGGTGGTGGTAGTGTGATGGTCTGGGGTTGTTTTGCTGCTTCAGGACCTGGAAGGCTTGCTGTGATAGATGGAACCATGAATTCTACTGTCTACCAAAAAATCCTGAAGGAGAATGTCCGGCCATCTGTTCGTCAACTCAAGCTGAAGCGATCTTGGGTGCTGCAGCAGGACAATGACCCAAAACACACCAGCAAATCCACCTCTGAATGGCTGAAGAAATACAAAATGAAGACTTTGGAGTGGCCTAGTCAAAGTCCTGACCTGAATCCTATTGAGATGTTGTGGCATGACCTTAAAAAGGCGGTTCATGCTAGAAAACCCTCAAATAAAGCTGAATTACAACAATTCTGCAAAGATGAGTGGGCCAAAATTCCTCCAGAGCGCTGTAAAAGACTCGTTGCAAGTTATCGCAAATGCTTGTTTGCAGTTATTGCTGCTAAGGCTGGCCCAACCAGTTATTAGGTTCAGCGGGCAATGACTTTTTCACACAGGGCCATGTAGGTTTGGATTTTTTTTCTCCCTAAATAATAAAACCTCTCATTTAAAAACTGCATTTTGTGTTTACTTGTGTTATCTTTGACTAATAGTTAAATGTGTTTGATGATCAGAAACATTTTGTGTGACAAACATGCAAAAGAATAAGAAATCAGGAGGGGGGCAAATAGTTTTTCACACCACTGTACATACATTTTTGTCCTAAATTCCTTTTAAAAAAAATATTTTCTAGTAAAATGTATAATTAATGACAATTAATAACAATAAATGGCTATATTTTTAATTTTCAACTAGCATACAGTAAGTACACAAAATTGACGGGTAAAGAGTTTGTAGGAATTGTTAAAAGGTTAAAGCTAAAAATAAGATGATCAGCATCTGTTACATAACTGCTCATATATTTTCCCTTGTACTCAGTATTTTGATTCAATTTACAGAAGGTTTAGTTTTCATAGTGTACAGTATGTAAATTATTATTTTTTTGGACCAAGCCATGATGAGTTGCGTTGTGTCTGTGTATTGAGGATTTTGATGCCTTGTAGAAGCATTACAGTCATTTCTGTGCCTTCAACATACTCTGTGTATAGACAGTAAACTATTGTGTTGGTTGGCTCTGTTGAGTGATGCGTAAAGCCACGCCCACCTTGAGGGAAACTAGTGCTACTAATAAACATTAATAAAGTGCCATATACTGTGACATAATCTGGCACAAACTGCTTTTAATTTCCCTTCTACTTAACATTTTTATTTCATTTATAGCACATTTATAGATTTAACTTTAGCCAAATAACAAAGGACTGGCAAAGTTTTATTAAATTCTGTTCAGCCAGTTTTGCCTGATGCTGTAACAAAATCTGTCTGGGCAGACATTCAGATACTGTATACAGACATACAGAAACATGCAGATAGAAATTTTTGGACTTTGGATTTTTTGGACTGCAGATTGTTTTCGGGTCAATCGGGAAAAAATTTGTTCAGAACTTGGTTTGATTCTATGGCAAGTCATATATTTTATTTATGCAATTTTATATAAAAAAGTCTCTTATATGGAGACACAAATACACACAGGGATATTTTCTCAAGCCAGGCCCCAGCTCAAAAGGTTAAAACTGAAGTGTTTACACATGAGAACAATTAAAAGAAAAAGGAGAATAAGGTCTAGCATAGGTAATAAAGTTTGAAGCTAAATGAACTCCCCAGTTTTCCCTTAGTGTTTTGTTTAGCTTCTTTCAATTTTTCCCAGTGTTTCAAGTGTTTAAATTATAAAGTATTTCATCTCAAAAGTTCTTTAAAAAAACATTACTTTTTTTGTTTCTTGTTAATGTTTCAAGGATCCTCACACACAGAACTTTGAGATCTACAGTACTGTAAGATAGAAACATGATCAGCCAAGAATGAAACAACTCAACAACTCAATAAACACTGACATCTGAACTTAATCAAATGCCAGATGTACTAAGCTGCATGTAATCTCTTTTCAGGTAGAATTACACTGTATTAATGTAAAAATACTGTTTACAACCCCTTAACACTCAGATTAAGCTTCATGTCTAGAGCAACACCAGCCTTTATACACATACATTTATTGTAGAGTTCAGATGTAGATGTGCACAGGTGGTTTCTATTCATATGATGGTGGCATCAGGCATTCAGACAAGAAGCCCACAGAACAACAAAATGTCACAAAAAAGTTATAGGAAAATGAGAAGTGTAGTTGATCTCATAATCCCATTGACATACTACTTTTTGGGTAAATACATTTTGCATAAGTTTTTGTCCATATTTCAGAACAACAGTGGAGCCTAGCAACAATGTGTCCATTCGTCAGCTCATTATAGGAAGTGTTCCATAACATTAAAAACACTGACAGGTGAATTGACAAGCAAATAACTTTGATTCTTGAGTCTTCTTAAATTGAAAGGAGTGGGATATAATAAACAAAATAAACAGTCAGTTCCATTGGTGTTTTGTTTGAAGCATTACAAAATGGACAATCTGAGCGACTTTGACAACAGCTAAATTGTAATGTCTAGATGACTAGGTCAGAGCATCTCCAAAATGACAGGTCTTGTTGGACATTCCTGGTATTCAGTGATTAGGAAATAAAAAGTGATCCAAGAAAGGACAACTGCTCAACCAGGGAAAGGATCATGAGTGTCTAGTGCCCAATAAAGCATGCCCAAACCAAGGGCTAGCCCATCTGGTCTGATCCCACGGAAAAGCTGCTGTAGCACAAATTGATGAAAATGTTAATGTTGGCTAAGACAGAAAAGCGTCACAGTGCATCACAGCTTGCTGTATATTGGGCTGGATATATTGGGATATCATTTAGGCTGCCCATGTTGAGCCAAAAAGCGCCTACTGTACAATGGGCATGTAAACATCAAAACTGGAGCATGGAGCAACAGAAGAAGGTTGCCTCATCTAATTAATCATGTTTTCTTTCATATTATGTGGATGGTTTAGCATGTTTTGCTTCCCTGGGAGGGAAATGGCACCATGATGCACAATGGAAAGAATAGAGTGATGCATTGGCCAGTGTTGTGCTATGAAATCTTTCCCTTTCAGTTAAGCTGCTTGCACTCTATATTTTCAATTGGAATCTATACATTCACCATATACATTATGTGACTGTGACCATACTGTACTGTACATACTGTAACAGTTATCTCTCCTTTTCTTCTGCTCTCTCCTCTGTCATCTTCTCTTCTCTCTCTCTCTCTCTCTCGCTGTCTCTCTGTGGTGCTACACTTGTCGCTCCTGAGCTGCCAGTGATTCAGACCCCCTCTGGACCTTTCTGATTCGTCCTGGTGCCCCGCTTCTGGTTGGAGATCTCATCGCATGAGGTCTGTTTGGGATGTGTGTGGTGACTGGAGATGGTTCCACTTTTCCAATAAAGATGGTCCTGGCCGCAACTGATGCTGACAGCTGTTCTCTGAAAACTTGTGACTGCAGTCGCTCAATAGTTCAGGAGAGGAATTTCCTACAGTCTACGTGAGCCTCCAATAACAAACTGGACTGTATTAACTTAAAGACATCAGCTGTTATATTTAACTTCCAGCTGCCTAACACACAGTATGACTGAAGATCAATCCCTGCTATCCGTTATCACTCAAATGAGGATGGGTTCCCTGTTGAGTCTGGTTCCTCTCAAGGTTTCTTCCTATTGCCATCTCGGGCAGTTTTTTTGTTGCCACTGTCACCCTCGGCTTGCTCATCAAGGACTAATCTAATAATTTTGATTCATACACATTAACATTTCATACAAACTTTCATAATTTCTTTTGATTTTGTAAAGCTGCTTTGCGACAATGAAAATTGTTAAAAGCGCTATACAAGTAAATAGAATTGAAAAATGCATTATTAAAACCTGAAAAGATAGTGGTGAACCTTTGGTGGTGGTGAAAATCTTTGAGGAAGAAATTAGTTTGGAAAGAAATTTGAATGATCATGATTAGAGA
The DNA here is from genome assembly GCA_030522415.1 of Channallabes apus. Lineage (NCBI taxonomy): Eukaryota > Metazoa > Chordata > Actinopteri > Siluriformes > Clariidae > Channallabes > Channallabes apus. The sequence continues at coordinate 8,600,490 of CM060125.1, forward strand.
TCACTTAAATGATTATCATTAAAAGAAAAAAAAACATCAAAGTCATGTTAGTGTTTAATAGTGAATGTAAGTTCCCTTTCAAAGGCTAAACTCGATGCTGCGTGAAAACGCTATGGGAACATCTTGTCATGTTGCCGGTTGTGAAGCATGTGTGTATCAAACACGCCAAATTTTGGCTTATATAACCTCGGTCAGGTGACGTCATCTGATTAGACGCATCTGGAGGTTATAAAAGGAGTAAACCGGAAACACTACTCAGATTCTTTGTCTTCACGTTGACCTTGTTGTGTTAGCGTGTCTGTGTTTAAACCAGAAAAATAAGAAGTGTTTAATTCACAGATATTCAGAGTTTTAAACGAGATGTTCCTCCGCGTGATGATCCATATCGGAGGGCGATCTCTACACTTTACTGCTCGCGCGCCACGCATTCCTTGAAATGTTTCGAGCCGCAGCGCACCTTTGGTGCTTAAAGCTCCTTTCTTTCGCGTTCTCATCGGATCGGGAAATTCCGCTCTCAAACGCGCCTTGCGTTTCTTCAATGGGTAAGGAATAAACATCCTCTCTTGCATCCGCTGAGATGGAAAAAGCCTCCATACTAAGCACCGGGAAAACATTAAACGGCAGTTTCTGTCGGGTGGCCGGGGGGGGGGGGGATTCATTCAAAAGACACTTTACAGGCTATCTCTCTCCTGGGGCATCATCCTTCCTGAAAAGCTAATACTTCCTGGAAGGAAAAGCTTTGCACATCATGGCGGTTTTGCAGGCCTACCACGCTGACCGGCTGAGAGACTTGAGCACTGGCGGGGCTCTTCAGATTTATTGGAATTACGCCGGACCACAGACTTGTCTCTGCATGCAACAAAAGCAGACGGCTCGTGCTATCGGCCGTTTTATGGCTGCGATGGGTTTTCGCGCGGAGGCACTTGTGGTTGAATCTCAGGCGCATCAAGGATAAGAATCGTGCATTCCTCCTGGATGCCCCTATCTCGCCTTCCAGCCTGTTTGGCGATATCGTTAACTCGGTCGCCACTAGGTTCATTAGGCGAAGTTATATATAACAAGCCTTCGGGAAATTCCTTCCCCGCCGTGCTCAAGAGTCGGGACTGTCGGCAGCCCAGTCTCGACCGGGTCTGACGCTGGCGAGGCGTGAAACGCAAGGAGTGTGTTTTTGAGCCTGCCACCCCTCGTAAAGATTGTGGTGCGACGCACCTCACTATCCGCCTCAATAAGGTCAGACTAGCATATTGTCTTCTTCACAAAGAAGCCCTGAGGTTCATGTGCCCAGGACCATGGGGGTGGCCCCCCAATGGGGAGAGGCACACAGAATTCCTTTTTTTAAGTGTTCTCCCTGACACCCCCAGGAGGTCGGTGTTCTTGGTCCACCACCGCTGGTGTTTCGGGCAACACCAGTCTCCAATAAAGTGTTAGTTCTTCAGTTTTTCCTGCCATGTTTCAGGATGCCGAACATCTAACATCCCCCCATTTAACCAAGCCGCTGAAACTTTGCCCCTTTCTGAGAAACTGGCAGCGTGGAAGCTATTGCAAAGTATATCACCTTGGGTACTAAGCACTGTAGAAAAACTACAGGATTCAGTTCTCACATCACCCTCCGCATTTCAAAATGGCGTGGTCTCCACTTCCATGAAACCGGAAAGTACGCATCTCCTGACAGAAGTTGCTGGGGAATGGGGCCATGGAACATGTTCCCATACCAGACAGTGAGTCAGGCTACTACAGTCGGAATTCCTTTGTTCCCAGAGGAACGGGGGGCTGCGTCCAAATTTTTTGATTTCGCGGGCTGTACCGCTATCTAAAATAAATAATACAGTTTCAAAATGTTGACTGTCAAAGTGATTGCTCTCAAATCCTACCAAGCGATTGATTTGTGACAATCGATTGAAGGACGCTTACTTTTATATAGAAATATTGCCACAACTCAGGGAAAGACCGGAGGCTTTTGGGGGCGAAGATTACCAGTATCGGGTCCTTCCATTTGGTTTAGCTCCCTCACACGCACATATATAAAATGCATGGATAGACGACTGGCTGGCCCAGTCTCAGCAGCTAGCGCTTCGACATCAGCATGTCGTCCTAGCTCATCTTTCTACAAGGAAATCAAGCTAGACCAGAAAGTGATCATCACTTTCAGAAATCTTAGCTCTCATGGCAGCTGTATCCACGGTGACACCTTTGGGCCTTCTGCACATGAGAACATTCCTAGTTATGGCCAAGACAGGGGATTTCACTCTAGGGCCAATCCCCAATAAAGGTTACGCGCCAAGTACCCTTCCTATGTTGTTTAAGACCCCGGTTTCTGACTCTGGGTCCCACTCTAAGTCCATCTTGTCGTCACAGATGCTAATGACAGACGCTTCCCTCACGGGCCGGGGTGCGGTCTTAGATGACCGTCCAGCCCAAGGGAGCTGGAGAGGCCTTCTTCTTGCGCGGCACATCAATTGCCTCGAAATGATGGCTCTATTTATGGCCCTAAAGCACTTCCTCCAGCAGTTGAGAGGCTACCATGTCCTAGTGCGGATGGACTACACTATGGTAGTCTCATATATTATCGCCAGGGTGGACTGTGCTCGCGCCGCTATACAGCTAGCGCACCAGGTTCCTCTCCCTCAGGGCAATTTACATTTCAGGGCATATGAATAGGAGCAATTGTACTGTTCAGTCAAGCTCTGAAACCCCACCCCGAAGTAGTCAGTCAATCTGGGAGAGATTTCAACTAGCAGAGGTGGACCTCTTTGCCTCGTAAGATCAGCAAATGTCCCCTTTGCTGCTCTCTGACTCTTCCAGCCCCCCATGGGTTTGGACTCCTTGGCCCGTACGTGGCCCAGGTTACGTTTCTATTCATTTTCCTGATAGCTCTGCTCCCGGGAGTCTAAGTCAAGCTGGTCTTCCAGCCGGCGTAATTAAGACTATTCTAGAGGGCTCCCTCCCCTAGAAGAGCTTATGCCCTCAGAAGGAATGTATGTGAAAAGTCGTGCATGACGAGGCAGTTAGACCCAGTCCACTGCCGAATTGTTTCAGTGCTGGAGTTTCTGCAAGAAAAGTTGTCCTCGGGCTTGTGTCCTAGTACTCTCAGGACGTACGTAACTGCTACTGTATTTAGTCTGCCACGTCAGGGAGTTTCATTTCAACATGCACCGTATTGTTTTGAAGCCTCTGTCCTCCGCCTTTTACAGCTTCAGAGCAGGAAAGACTGTGCTAAACAGGTAGACCCAGTCCACTGCCGAATTGTTTCAGTGCTGGAGTTTCTGCAAGAGAAGTTGTCCTCGGGCTTGTGCCCTAGTACTCTCAGGACGTACTGTATGTAACTGCTATTTCAGCCTGCCACGCCCTGATCGATGGGGTTTCTGTGGGAAAATACCCTTTTAGTTACCCGTTCCATTCATGGAGCTAAACGGTTGAGGCAACCCACTAGAGTCACAGTCCTTTTTTGTGGGTTTTAGCTATCGTGCTCAAAAGCCCAATTGACACTCCTTTGAACCACTAGAGTCAGCACCTCAGGTTTTCTGACCCTTAAGATGTTTTTTTTCTAATGTCCATTACCTCTCTAAGAGGATTGGAGATCTGTCAGTCTCCCCATCCTGCCTAGACTTTGCCCCTGGGCTAGTCAGGGCCATTTTGCATCCTCACTGAACTATCTTCCGAAAGTTCCATTTTCAACTTGCCCAATTGTTTGGAAGCCTTCTGTCCTCAGCCTTTTACAGCTTCGGAGCAGGAGAGACTTCACTTACTGTGTCCAGTACGTGATCTTCTGATTTACACCCATCGCATCAGCCAGTGGCGTAAATCAGAGCAGCTTTTACATGTTTTTGGGGGCTGAAACCGAGGGGCGGCAAAGTAACCTGAGACGTTTTTTTTCTACATGCACAATGTAAAAAGACCTCAAAGGATTGAGACTGAACAGCTGTGTAGCCTTAAGTGAGGCTAATCAGAAAAAAAGTATTCCGTTTGCTAGAAAACATATTGAATGGACTGTTGAGCGTTGGAAAAAAGTAATGTGGACAGATGAGTCCAGATTTACCCTGTTCCAAAATGATGGATGCATCAGGGTAGGAAGAGGCAGATAAAGTGGTTAGCCCATCATGCCTGGTGCCTACAGTACCATACAAGCCTGTGGGTGCAGTGTTATGATCTGGTCAGGTCTAGGTTCAACAATAGTACATGCCGAAACAATGAGGTCCGCTGACTACAGTCCCTGAATATATTGAATGACCAGGTTTTTCTATCAACAGATTTTTTTTCCCTCCCTGATGGTACGGGCATGTTCCAGGCTGACAATGCCAGGATTCATCAGGGTCGAATTGTGAAAGAATGGTTCAGTGTGCATCACAGTAGATATCATTTTCACAAATTAATTGGCCACCAGTCCAGGAGTCCAGTCCTTAACCTTACTGAGAATTTTTGAGATGTGCTGGAGAAGGCTTTATGCAGCAGTTCGACTCTCCCATCAGTAATTCAAGATCTTAGAGAAAAATTTATATGTCTTTGGACTGAAATAAATGTTGTGGCAAGCTTATTGAAACAATGTCATGGTCATAACCAAAGCAAAAGGTGGTCCAATTAAATATTACAGTGTGTAATTAATTTATTTATTTTTGTGGCCAGGCAGTGTATATAAAATGAAGATAAATGTTGAACAATACTGCAGCACAATATATGTACCTCAAATTTGAACGTAATTTTTAGGATTAGCTTACCCATTTCATTTTAATCACAAGTGTCAGTGTTCTGGGAGTAAGCTCAATTCCAATTTGAATAAATGAAATGTAATAAACAATTAAATAAAGCACAGGCAACTGTCTCACAGCTAACTTAGATTCAAATTTGTATTGACTTGCTGTATACCTAAGAAAAGTTTAGGCTGATTTACTTTAAAGTTGTACAGACTGAACAGATTGCTGCAAGCTACAGTACTCACAAGAAGTTTAGTCATCCTTACCTGATAATATTTCTAAGAACGGAAGTAAAAAAAATTAAATTTGTAGTTAAAAGAAAACACCTGTGCCTTTTCATATCCTTCCGCAGAATATGATTATGAAAATATTTGTGATCATTCACAGACCAGTAGAGAAAGAGTGAACGCTGTAAACGCACATATTTCATCCATGAACCATAAAAAAGTGGGACAAAAATGAATATGAAAAGAGCATGAAACATTTCCTTCCTGTCTTCTGAGATGTTGAATATACCCAGAGCCATGTCTCAGAAAGCCTCGAATACATGCATGCAGCTCTAAGCTAATGACGTTCATACTATGACAGACTTGCGCACGACTCCTTTAAATGTCTCAAAGCCGAGCAATTACTTTGCAAAACTGAGCATTGATGATTTTTCCCAATTAAGTCTTATTTAATGGAAAAATGGCATAGAAGCCAGTTTCTCAAATGAAGCTCTTTATAAACTAATTACCTGTCAGATGGATATCAGCACAGAGGGTGAGTAAGTAAAGGTTCCAAAAATTCTAATGGAAATAAGTGTTAAAGCGGCTATCAGCAATCCAGTGGGCATTAGACAAAAGAAACCAGCAAGAATAAGCTTTCACTGTGTTGATAAGTAACCGTGTGTGACAGCATGGTAATTAGGAGAAATTATGGGAGGAGACAAAGGAGCAGCAATTTCTTGTCTGCAACAGTATGGTTTGCTGAAAGCAGACCATCTGATGCCATTTCCTTGCCAATCATATGATTGTAGCCATTTTCCTCAGACCCCACCCGTATATCTACAGTACTAATATTTCTTGAAAACACAGCTCTCAGTTTTCTCTGCCATTTACAGTACATGAAAACAGTATTTTGAGTCAAAACAAACCTTTTGAAAAAATGTATACATGCCCTTTGAGGTTTTCTGTGTGTTACAAATCTGACAAGGCTCTGTTTATCATGGTTGTTGACCAGGTTCCTGCTTTGTGGCCTGTAATTTCTTATTTGAAAAGTTTTAGAAATGTTTGGAGTTTCCGCTCATGATCAGTGCATAGATACACCGATCAGCCATAACATTACAACTCAAAACGTAATGCTCAGCATTGGGTAGGGTCTCTTTCTCACACTGTTGCAGTAGATCCTTTGGGTGATGGGGTTGAGGGATAGGTCCTGTGGATCTGACTTTGTCTGGTGCATCCCATGAGTGCTCAATCAGATTAGGATCTGAGGAGTTTTGAGGCTGGGTCAGCAGCCATGGGCTCCTTGCCTCCTGGGCCTTTGCACGATGGATGTGTTGCACTGGGTGTTCTGGTGCCTTTCTTTTATGGCCAGCTTAGATTTTTTTATTTTGTGCTGTAAAAGCTTTTCTGTGGGAAGGTAATGAAGGTTCTGGCTTTTGGGTGCCCATAATTCTGACACCAGTTTATTGGTATATACTGTACAGTCATGTTCAAAAGTTAGTACCCCCTCTTTTAATTGTATTTTTGTATAATATCATAATAAAAATCATCTGATTATAGTGGGTCTTAGTATTAAGCAAATACAACATCAGAAGAACAACGTGAATAAATTATTGCATGGTGAAATGCTTTAACATAAATAAAACCTAAAAAAAAACTGAGAACCCCTCTTACTGCTTCCACAGGATTTAAGAGGGTAATTTGCAGCCAAATGCGATCAGTCCTTATTTAATTGATTGATTGCTGATTTAATCATCAGCAGGTGTGCAGACCGCTATAAAAGCAAAACCTTTAGCAGTTTGCTGGTCTTGTGCAAAAAGCACTTGTTAATCTTTTGAGGAGTGCAATGTTTAGAGAAATATAAAATACACTATATACAATAAATATACAATGCACTGCTCACTGAGCATGTTAAATGTTAAAGTCCATAGCAGCACAATTAGAAGAAGACTGTACAAATATGGTTTGTTTAGAAGGGCTGCCAGGAGAAAGCCTCTTCTGTCTAAAAAGAACAAGGTAGCATGACTGAGGTTCACAAAACTGCATACTGTAAGTGCAAGACTTCTAAAAGCCTGAAAATTGTGACCAAAGTGGAATTTTTTGCCCTTAATGTCCAGTGCAATTTTTGCGGAAAACCAAACTGTCTAACAGCTAAAAGCTTGGTTGAAATTGAGTCATGAAACAGAGCAATTATCTAAAGTACAGTACACCAGTAAATCTACATCAGAATAGCTGATAGATAACAGAACCAAAATTTTGGAATGGCCTAGTCAAAGTCCAGGCCTCAATTCTGGAAATGCTGTGGCAAGACTGTTGTAAAAAGGGTCAAAATTCCTCCACAATGACATGAGAGACTGCAGAAAATGATTACTTCAAAATTATTTCTGTTAAAGGTTGATCTAAATGCTTTTTGTTAAATAGATAATGACGTCTTAAAAAAAAGTTTTGTTGTTGTTTTTCTGAGGGTGTATTTGCCTAATATTGGGGCCCACTATGGTCAGTTGATTTTTTCACTATGCTATTACCCAAACACACAGATTTAAATTGGGGGGTACTAACAATTGAACATGACAGTAATTGATAATCAGTGTTATTATGTTAATGTTATGTGGTATTAATGTTATGGCTGATTGGTGTACTAACCCTTTGTTTGTTATTTTTATTTTACCCATCGTACTTAATGTAAGTATGTTTATGATCACCAAATGGGCTGGAGTGCTTATGGGAGTTTTTTTTTTACAACTTTTTAACCTTGATAGAGAAATTTACTCTCTTGTTGACAAGCTTCTGTTAAAATAAAGCACCAAAAGCTACACCTTAAGAAAAATCCATATACCTGTAGAGAGGGCCTCAGTCATATCTGAGCTTCACATTCCAGCATACCTTGTTGAAGATTTTGTCAGCAAGCCTCACAGCCATGTACTCAAATCTGTACTTACTATGGTCAAACACATTGCTCGCAAATCTTTTTTGTCCATTGTAGAATTCCTACAAAATCAATATAATTTTTTAAAAAAGATTTAAAAAAATAAAATTATTCACTCCAGATCTGTTTTGAGTTTGTACAAAGAATGTGCAAAGGTTTGCCAGGCAATCTGGCAGACTTAAAATGTATGAGTGGAGACCTGAGAAAACCCTTAACATGGACAAACTTTTACTGTACAGTATAGAACTCTTTAAACAAGAAGTGAAGTAAACTGAATTAAACATGATATCCTATTTGTATGTACATACAGTATCTACACCACAAGTAAAGTTCCGGCATTTTAAAATCTGGTTAGCAGTAAAAAATTCATAACACGATTAAAGACACATATCACAGATCTTGGACTAGACCTTCATGCAAAATTCATTTTAGCACTCTTTATCAAGTCAAGTGAGTTTTATTGTGATTCCTAGGGCTGTAGGAATTGAATCTGCTTTTGATATTGATATGGCAAAAGCTATGTGGACATCTGATAATCACACACTGGTGTGTTTATTGAACATTCCATTCCAGATTTAGTACCTGCTTTGCTATTATAATATCTTCACTCTTCTGGGAAGCCTTTCCACTCGACCGTGGATTGTGGCTTTAAGGATTTGTGATCATTTAGCTACAAGAGCATTAGAGAGCTCAGGCTAATCAATGTTCCAGTTTCTCCTAAAGGTGTTCAGTGGCATAAGTACTGTGCAAAAGTCTTGAGCCACCTATTATTTCTTAAAATTTTGGTTGGATTTTTTTTTTGTCTTAGTTCTCCAGGGTTCCTGAAGGACTTTTCTAGCAATTTTTTGGCTTTAATTTAGTCTAAATTGTACCTGAACAGTTTCACAGGAATGTTTTTGTTTGTTAATACACACAGTGATCTATGAATCATTCAAGCATGAAAAACATCTAAATTATGGCCTGAACCAGTGAAACACATGTGCAGATGATTAAGCCAGTGATAAGTATTCTGGTGATGCTGAATGCTGAGTGGTTGGAACAGACAGGAGGGGAAATAAGGTTGCTGCTGAGTTATTGTATATTTATGCACTTTGAAGCCTGTCACAGAAAAACCTTTGTTCCGATTTCCTTAATGTAAGCTACACCATAAAATTTATTTGAATATGAAGAAATGATGGTGGCAAGCAAAAACTCCCTAACACAATATGATTAAGAAACCTTAAGTACAGCATTGGTCAAATCCTGAAAATATATGCCAATCTCTTTCAAGATATGAAAATAAACATAAGGATTTTTGTATTGGTGTCTGCTTTATCTTTAAGACCTGCATCTTTAATAAGAACTTATATAAACCCTAGTCATATACTTTACTCAACAACAAAAAAAACCCATAAACTCCTATTTCAGTACTTACAGTATTTTTTTCCCTTATTATCTTTAGATTCCTGTCAGACTGGAAAAAGCAAAAGAAACTATTTTCTGAGTACACGAAGAGTGTCTTCCAAATGCTACTAATGTAAATGTGCTGCTTTGCTCTATTTTAGGAGTGTTCTAGTTCACAAGTTCACTCCTTGTTTAAGCATCAGTGTGGTGCCTTATTTCTAAATTTATTCAGAGTTTAGCAAAAAAGCTTCAGTGCAACATGTTTAATCAGAAGAGATTATTGTCTATTAAATTGCCAAATGTCTAAGAAAACCTCATCATATGCTCTGTGATTCATTACAATTGAACAATTGAATCGTCATTCATCACTACCGTCACTGATAATCATAATCATTCGAACTACTCCATATCATCACATTAAAAACTAAAATCTGAGTTGCCACATAACCTGAATGTACTATACAGTATTCTGTACATCATTAGTACTATGAGACATACTGTACATCTGAGATGCCGCATATATTTTATAATTATGACCTGAACATATAATTATCCTGCAATCTATTTGAGAGGCATTGTAATCAATCCTTAATAATGAGTAAATTCCAAATGACATTCAGAAAATATGAAAAAAAAAAATGAAACAGGAGCTGAGAATGCTGTTAGCTTATGAAGAGGAGAGAAATGAATCACCTATAGTGAATGTAATTTGCAGGAAGAACTATCCTAGACTGGGAATGGGTCTTTTTACATAACCCATAAATTAACTCTCGATCTCTAGTTCAGTTCGGTCTCTGGCGCCTTTGCTTCTCAGTAAGCAGGAAATTAAATTTGGGGCCATCTGACAGATTGGTGTTTCATTCTGAACAAAGGAAATGTATTACACCAAGCTTGATGTGAATTTTACTGCTAATGCTATCACCGTGTGAGAAGGTACAAAAAAAATATGCATTTTGGTTTTATCAAATCTAAAAAAGGCAGCTTATTGAAGAATGGATGATTGTGTTACAAATGGTGTGAATTAGAATTCTTGTTTAAATGAAGTAAATCATTGTTCCTTTTTAAATCACATAAATTTGCCAACAACTACAGAAGGAAGGACAATTCATTTTTTGGCCATGTCCACACGTAGCCAGGTATTTTTAAAAAACGGGTATTTTTCGCCTTTCGTCCACACGTAAACGCAGTTTTGGTAATTAAAAATGGTGCTTTTGGAAAACTCTGTACAAAGTGAAGATTTTCCAAAACTCTGTTTTCAGTGGTGTTGTGTGGACAGGAGAAACGGACAATTTGGCTTGTTGTAACATCACCTTGTGCCGATGATGTAATTGTCTGCGTGCCAGTCTCCTTGATTTGACTTCAGCTTTGTTTATGAGGATATTTTGTGCAATAGTGGACTTGGGTACAATAAACTAGTGACTGTGTTAACGTTGCATACTTTGCATGCGTGCACATATACGCGCAGTTACTCACACATTATGTTAATGAAAAGAGGTGCCAGAATGTACTACTAAGCTGCTACATACTGTACAAAACTCAGACCCCGCAGACAGCGACGGCGGTTTCGGATAAGACTCGTCGGACTTCTACAAAGTGCAACAGTGACGTTTTGTCTAGGCTTCTGATTGGCCCCCCCGCAGATTAAGGAAGCTTCTAACAGCACTTAATAGGGCGTTTTGCATTTTCATGTGGACAAAGATATTTTTAAACCATAGGCCGTGTGTGGACAGAATTATTTTTAGAAACAAAGAAGAAAGATCTCATTTTCTTTTTAAAATACCCGGCTACGTGTGGACATGCCTAAGTCTGAATGTAATGAGCATCTATTAAGCATGCTGGATCACTATAGCATTTATTAATACATATCGTATAACATATGTAAACATTCATAGTATAGTAATTATAAATGGTTGTTACCTAATCAGCCCATTTTTATCCTCTTTTAAAATTAATGAAAAAAAACAGCTTGTTACATTACAGGGAACTACAAAACTGCTAGGGAAAACATTAAAGGAAGACCTCTGGCTATAACATGTTGCTGATACTGGAGACTTCTTTCATGAAAGGTTAAATAAATGCCTCGTCATGGAAAGTCAATCAATCAGAAAACATGTTTGACCATTCAAAATTGACATATATTGTATATATTATTTAACATATATAAATGTCATTAATAAATAAAATACAGTACAATGAAACATCGCTAGGTTGGCAATTGTCTATTAAATAAGGTCTCAGTTGTGTACTGGGAAATTTACCTTTTTGGTAAATAGGATCTTTGTTGGTGCTACTGGAAACTGAATCTCTTTAGGCACCTTTAATTTTTCAAAGTGTTTGTTTGAATTATAGTTCCAGTCAGCCAGATTAGTTACAGTAGCTTCAAGAAAGGTCAGAGCAGAAAGCATTTGGTTTATAAAATGATAAACTGCTGAAGGTTTCTGAGCGTCAATGTAGTGGAACAGTAGCTTTAAGCATTGTGAGACAGATCTAAGCAGCTGGTCCTTGTCAAGGAGCTGTCAGGATGTACAGAAAGGCTTATGATGCTTGACACCCCCCCACCAATCCATCCGCTCCCCCAGATGTCTCAGGTTCTAAGTCCCAGTGGTCCCCTTCATCAGTGAGGAGTGTAATCCCAACCAGAGTGTGGAGCACATCTATACACGCCAAGGAGCTGACTCCACAATCTGTCTGTAGCAGAGGGTTACTGTATTTCATTCCACTTTCTTCCAAAACAATTTACTGTATGGTTTCCTCATGTCCCTTATTGGAAGTTATTTCCTTCCATTTTTCCCCCACAAATTACAATCAGAACATGTGATTCCTTTTATGGCACAAAGTTAAAATTTGTTTTTAAGTGTATGTTGATTGTAATACAGTATGTCTAGTCTTGTTTATCATGATGGTTAACAATGCTTTATGAAGGTTTCACTGAAACTACAATCACATATGTAATAAAATAAACCCAAAATATGTGTTTTACTTAGACTGAGTTTTCCCACAATGACATATGGCAAGCATAATTTTTTTTTTGCCCTGTACGCTAAAGACAACCCTCAATTAAGACAGTTATAATCAGGATACCTCAATATCTTGTGATCTTATTTTAGCATGCTACAGTATACAGTATGGTGTAGTCTTGGCGTACAAGGCTTGTTGTGATCACACATTATCAGACACGATTGATGTATTATATTTTCAGTTTTCACATGTGCTTTTTGGGGGATTTTCCTACCCAGTTATTCTTATCATTTTAGTTACTGGCAATTCCCACCCACCCACTGGTTTGGTCTTTCCAAATGACCACTACTCACCAGGGAGGGGCAGGCTGATATATGCTTCCTTTGTAAGCCAGCCGCTTCATCTTTTTCCAATTGTTGCTCATGTTAGATAACAGGGCAGCTTAATACTCTTGGAGTCAGAAAGCATTCTTCTCCTAGCTTCCACATATTTCAGCTAACAGTACAACAGATGCTGGGTTAGGGCAAAAAACAATATGTTATCATGGTGACCCATAGAAACAAGGCTATGCACTCTTTTGAACTCCCAGCTACAGATATTTTTGTGAAGTTATTTTGGTAGTAATTGTGTAGTTTTGCTAAACATTTGATTTTTCTCTTGGTTTAAATCAATAAACACTCCTTAACTTGGACAGATTCTTCAGAGGTTCCCTTGATGCTACAGTATATAGAATCTTTAGAGAATCTTCTAGAGTGCTAATGACCCTGAGAGAACCTTTAAAAGGGGTATATTATGCTGAACTCACTTTCTAGTCATGTTTTGACATTCCCTTAGTTCTCCTGTGTACAGTACATGCACAAACAAAAAGAACATTCTTTGCCTTTTGTCCTTTTCCCATTTTTATTTTTGGCTGGGGTTTAGCAAAGTCAATTAGATTTTTTTTTTCCTATTCTGTGACCTCACATAAAAAGATACATTCCCACTGCTTGTAGCTCAGCTCTGATGTTCTCTGGCTGGGTGGGACTCAACTGTAGCTCATTTACTGTACCTTTACCCCACTGACTTTGACTTGGTTTGACTTTGTGTTTTAGCAAAAGCATGCAGTAAATAACATCCCTTTTGCCATCCTGAAGTGGGCACAACCATGACAGACAGGTGTTGTGATGTCTATTGAAAATGGTCTACAAAGCTTTAATCTGAATTATTTCTGCCAAGGAAACACTCAAATTCTACATACAAACTTCAGCAATGTTCTTTAGAGAAAATAATTCCTAAGGGTGTTTTGACTTCTTCTTAGCCATCTTTTGAGTGAGCGTTTTACTTTTACACTCTTCTAAGAAACAAACAACCCAAAACCACCCAAAAGCCATATAGTCTCTTGAGACTCCACTGTCCTCATATGAGGAAATCCTATTTTCTTGCAGCTTCGTTATGAGTATATAGTAGTTGTGTGGTCCTCATATCAGGACTGTACAGTAGTGTAATATTCTTTTTACAATATAACTTCTTTCTGTTTCAAGATACAGATCAAGTTCAATAGAGATCAGATCCAAATAAACAGAAAGATTTAGGAAACACTAACATTTGCTAGTGAGAAGGTTCAGTTATTTTTTTCTTAGCAGTAAAGATGTAGCCTATATTTCGGATTATGGTGAGAAAAACGATACAATCTACACCCCGAAAGGATTCTGTGATAGTCCCTATGTAGGGAATGCTCTATCATAAGGTTCTACATAGATTCACATGGATTAACCAAGAGAACTATTTATGGTTAGACTGAGACTTCTACTCAGTGACAAATATTTTTTAAAACGTGATTAATGTAAAGAATAAATGCTGTAAAAATAGTGAGCTATTTAAATATCCTGTTTCCATGGTAATAGTCTTTAAATAGTGCCAACAATAGAAAATGTGTTATTGATTCAAATTTGCATCTTGTTTCAGAATTCTGCACAATTGTCATTAAATACACTTTACACAAAAAATGTCTGCTACAGCTACAGAATATCATTGTCTTGCACAAAGAACACACTAAAATACAAAAAACAAACAGTGCTGGTTTTACTGAAAATAAAGAATGTGCATATTGAAAATATAATAATCATTCAATCATAATGGTAACAGTCAGACATACAGCTTTTCACTTCTTTTATAATAGTAATAGTAATAATAATAATAGAGTAGATGTTTTGATGTTCTATTTGCCAGATAACCTTGACATTCAATCTAATCTGGTGTCAGGGGTTGGACTGTGCAGAGAAGAAACTAAATTGCACAGTACATAGTTTGCTACAGTGACATTGCACCCTGTAGACTTACTGCTGTTTTATAGATGGAGTGTAGATCTGTCACACTCCTGCTGCACAAAATCATCTGCACTGATCTGAACTGAAAGAACTGGGTTGGGAGAAATGAGGTTTAACAAATAAACATTTAGAGTCTAGATCTCAGTACGACTGCAATAAGCAGCTAAACCTTAAGGCCTTGTTCACACGGGCGTTAAAATCGACCATTTTTCTGCCGTTTGTAGCGTCCGGTGAGCGCGGTTAAATCACAGAGGGTTTTCTACACATCAGAGTCAATGACGGTGTTCATTTGGTGACGTGCATTTGTCCAGCTGCACGTTTATACGGTTAAATTTTAGATTTATGTTACATTTCTGACGATGTACTGTACAGTATATGTTGACACTGAGATGTTTGTGTGTCTTTTAGTTCTTTTTCTCTCCGCAAGAGAACCTCAATATCTCTATCTTCAAAATGTTCTTTTTAGTTGATGATGCTGATAAGATACAGTAATGATATATGGCCCAGTCAAATGTTTTGGAATAAGTTTTTTCACAGTTTTTTATTAATATACTTATTCTAATATGTTATAATATTCACAGTAGTAGTACTAGCAAAGTTACTGGAATTTCTGTAGCAGATGCTTCACAAGCATGTAACCTAAGGATACTCACTCACACTCACTCATTCTTTATACTGTAGCACTTACTGTATGCTGGGGTCACCTAAGGATAAAAATAAGCTATTTAAAAACATCCTATTATTTAACAAAGAAAATTCATGAAAATTCACTAAATCATTATATAGTGAAGATGACACTTACAGTAAGATACTTCCTCTTAAGACTTACACTTAAGATTTCCCTCAATGCTT
This sequence comes from Channallabes apus, assembly GCA_030522415.1. Lineage (NCBI taxonomy): Eukaryota > Metazoa > Chordata > Actinopteri > Siluriformes > Clariidae > Channallabes > Channallabes apus. Next base: position 8,615,809 of record CM060125.1, read on the forward strand.
AGCTCTTCAGAATGAGGGACTTCATGATTTTTGGTTTCTATGTAACATGACAGACATAATTTTTTATATTATTAACTTATAAGAAATAAAAATAAATAGAGGTTGGTAAGGGAGTGACTTTATAGCTGGACAGCAATTAAATAAGTAACCCAAATCTTTATTGAATATACTGTAGTTATTACTCTGCGCTCTTAATGGCACTCTAAATAAGTGTTTCATTAAAGGCAGGTTCACCTAAAGGGTAAAACTGTTAAGCCTATACATAAAAGACTTATAGATCGGGGTCATATTAACTGTGATACAAAATGTGCTGCAAATGTATTTCAAATGTGTCTGATTAGGCCAAAAAACTTCTAAGCCTTTTCTGATTAGATTAGATTTAGATTGTTCCACCTAATTAAATACATTTCTAATGCTCCAATACTTCTAATACTTCATACACAGCAATCAGTTAAACTTGTGTTCTCTCCTGTGATGTCAGCAAAGAACAGTAAGTTTAAGTTGATGAGTTAAGTTAATAGTGCTTTTAGTGCATTTCTTAGTCTGTCTGTGTCTATTTTGCTTGCCAGCCAGTTTGATGGGCTGTGTTGTTATATATAAAATTAAGGTAAAATACAGCTATGAGATGGGTTTAACTTGTGATGAAACTTACCGTGAATTAATAATTTTAAAATATTGCCATTTACAGAAACCTTCAAGCATAGATAAAATTCTTTGCCAAAGTAAAACATTTGAATGATGCAAACATTTTGAAGAAGACTACAATATATGTCTGTGAATGACAATCCTGGTTGAGGTGGCTCATAGACCACTGCAGTCATTGAAATTTAGGCATTTGGCAGATGCCCTTATCCAGAGCAACTTTCATTTCATTATACAGTACATCTGAATGTTAAGGGCCTTACTCAATGGCTCAACAGTGGTAACTTGGTGGTTGTGGGATTTGGACCTTGGACCTCCCAAACCACTGAGCTACCCGTTTAAAAATCGACAGATAATTTGCCAAAGAGACACATCTATCTGTGAGAACTATACACTATACACGCACAATCATTCTTGAACACCACTTCCACATTATAGGAATTTGGCTGGACGTTATTGCCGCATCCCCCATATAGTCCTGACCTCACTCCAAGTCATTTCCATATGTCTGGCTCATGAGACTAGTTTCTGGGAGGCCAGTGTCTAAGACATGAAGCAGGCAGTTCAGTCATGGCATTGGGGAAAACTTTCGACCTTGATGGTATTCAAGCATTAGTAAAATGCTGGGATTAATTCATACTGTAAGTGTAGCAACGCATTATATACAGAAAAAAGTTGGTTCTTACTCTCATAACTGTGTTCTGTTATTTACAATCAATCTTTCCAGGAGCTCCCTCTGTGGTGACCAGTCAAGACAATATATGGGTGTGATGGCACTCCCCAAAGGTGCAAATAATCAGGAGGTCAGGACTGTCTCTGAATATAAAGACAGTGGTACTTTTCACATACCAGTGAACAACATAATACAAAAGTATACAGTTTAAATAAGTTAAATACTCAAACCAGCACCGCCAGCAGTGTTTATGTCTGAGGACTTTTAGAGTTCCAAGAAATTCCTAATTTGGAATATGTGTATATTCCTTTATAGTGCACTATTTTTTTTTATTAGGTTCATAAATTGGTTTTGTTATTTGCGATATTTCATTCTGTTAGATATTATCCCGCAATCCCCTCTTTGACTGTTTGACATTGTTTTATAAACAGTGAAGGCAGTGTTAGCGTTAGTGTCAAACCTAATGATTATTCATAGCAATTCATCTACAACACCACTCAGCATAAGGAACTTATCAACACTGTAATATTGTAGTTTGCAAACACAATAATTAACTACATATAAAATGTTGGCCCCATTAGTTCTACAGAATGTGCAGTCGCTAGATCTAGTTTTTTGGTTCTATTTTTCCTTTTTTTTTCCTTTGATGATTTCTATAATGTGGATAACCGACAAATTAAATGTACTGTATATTGATTACTTGACATACCCTCTCAACTCTCAGCGCTTTTCACAGTAAGCTCCTCTGCTTAAAGTCTTGTTGCATTCAAAGCCTCCACTTGAATGTGTATTAAAGGTTTTAAAAGAATTAGACCTTTCAGTGTAACACATCAATAAATATTTAATTTATTTGTTGTGCCATTTTTGCCCTGATCTTAAAAAAAAAACAAAAAACTTCAGAACAAAAATAAGTACTGTAATGCATGTTTATTTCATTAATTAAAAATTGCATACTGTGATTAGGATGGATTTTAATAAAATATTGTATAAAACAGATGATTACTTAAGGGTAATTTATTAGATCAGTCTTTAATCCACTTCTGAGCTGATTAGAGAAAATGTATTTTCGTTATAAAGAATTGATTATAAAGAAATGAAATACAATGAATAAATGTTGGTTTTTAGGCCTTTCTTGATTATCTGTAATTGGTGTCTGACATGTAAGGGCATATAGAACATACAGAATATACACAGTCTATGCATTTTATGTATTGTGTTAATGTATTTTATCAGAGGTTAGCACTGTCGCCTCGAACCTCTGCTCTGTGTAAGTGGAGTTTTCCCCATGCTTGGTGAGTTTCCTTCCGAGTACTCTGGTTTCCTCTGAAATTACAAAGACACGCTGTGATAATCTCCAGTCCCACATGATCCTACACTGGTATGGAGAATAGGTTTAATCAGTATAAAAGAGAAAACAGAGAAATATGACTACTCATCAGTAACTCTGCTTCAGTATTATAAAACTGTTATTGAATAGACACTGACTACAGGCAAAAACTATTAAATGTACACACAATACAAACCAGACAGGAAACAAGATTTGTGATCTTGTATTCAAGTGTTCAACATGCCGTTTGTTTTCTGAATAGTAAGCATGATAAGCAGAAAAGCTGCACTTGCCTTTAGTCAGCACTTTCTTTCATTCAAGCCACAAACTATGTCCGTCTCTAAGGTTTTTACTGTACATTGATTTATTAGTGTTTGCATACTCTATACCCTACATACAGGACTACTTCGAAATGATTGATTTTGCTTATCTTTATTACCCCAATGAATTTCACAAGTGACTTCACAATCACTACTGATGATAGTTTGTGGCTAGAAAGAAATTAACCCCAGCCTCTACTTGGTATTATTCAAAGTATTTTTACCTAGCATCGGTAATGCTGTTGTTCTTCATTCTGCAAAATTGAAGAAATATTCCATTTGTTGGCAAAAATTGAGTAATTATTTTATGTACTATATGTTTGCAGCCCTGCTACAGTAGTTGATTGCAACATCAAAATTCACAAAGCTATATATTTATATTAGCCAAGACAGCTTTAAAAATAAATTTATAGACCTGTCAGTTTTCATGAACAGTTTATTAAAGGGTTATGCTATTCTGTGAAAATTACCATTAAATAATATGTTGGCTTGTAGATTTACAGCACAGCATGTGCAATTAATCTTTTTTCCCTATAGACTTTCTGAGAATAGCTAAGTGTCATTTGAGTGCTATAATTTTCTCATCACACACTAACTGTTACCAGTATTTACATATTTAGAAAAATAACAAGTTGCCATGACTATCAACATGCATTCATAAGAACAAACTGACACACCATTGAGAGGCAGAAAAATCACACAATTACGCATATAATGTGATCAGACATCTTTAAAGAAGTAGTCAATTTCCTATTTCCCATCTTAAATAAATGGATTTAGTGTTGAGGGGCTGATTTTATATACTCAGGAATGTGGCTTTATACAATAAATGGGTATTACCCCTAAAAGTCATAATTAAATCTATTATTGCAAATTTAATTTAGGAGAAAATAGTATCAGGTTTGTATAAGAAAGCAGTAGTCAGATATGATTTAAGAAAATACAGGAAATGTGATTAGTTCGTGATCTATTGGAAAGATAGTTGATATAGAAAAGTATTTTAAAGATGCTTTATTTTCATTTTGTATATTTGCCGAAGTAAAGATAGAGGTAAATATAAAGAATGGAAGAGAGGCTGGTGTGGAATTATACAATAATAAAAAAAACATACAAAATTGTTAGCATTATAAAAATTCTGTGTTATATGAAGAATAAAACTTGTCATTTTAACTTGTATAAATGGAATTGCTTTCAATGTGCTGTAACTGTGACAGAATGTAATGTTATATATGCTGGATATACTGTACAGTATGTCAACATACCCATGTGGATATTTATCACATTTACTGTAATCTGATGGCAGCAGAATCCAGTATTGTAAATTAACAATCCATAACTGTAAAACTGGTAGCAGAGTAGAGTGCATTTACTGAAAGTACCTGTAAATGTGTTCAATTACAGCAAATACTATAATAAAACATGCAGCATAAAATAAAATATAATCCACCATACAGTATTTACTCATTTGACCGATGCTTTAATCCAAAGCAATTTAAAACTGATACACAATACAACTGAGCAGGTGAAGATTAACTGTTTTGCTCAAACACCCAACCATAGCAAATTTGCGGTGCTGGGATTTAAGCTCACAAGGCTCTGACATGCAAAGATGGAAGGTAGCGAAACAGATTTACAGTGGAACCTTGAATTACGAGCATAATTCGTTCCGGAAGTGGGCTCGTATTCCAAAACACCAAATCGAATTTTCCCATAAGACATAATGGAAACTCAAATTATTCATTCCACAGCCCCCAACAAATAAATCCATAAAAATAATTCATACAAAATACTAAGTAAAAATCAAACAAATTAACTTTCACTTTACCATTACAAAAAGTAAAAATAAATCCCGACAGATAAATGTTTCGATTTGTGCGCCAGCACTGTGTAATGTGTGTGTGTTTGTGTGTGAATCTATAGTAAGCTCCCCTCTCCCCTTCTCGTCTTACACAGTTACCCTTTCTCCACTATTTTCACACACACACGCGCACACAATGAAAACACTGTTTTATCGGAAAAAATAAACTATAATAAGAAAAGAAAGAAATCTCTCCAATGACACTCGATTGAGCCACACAATAACGGCATCACTGCTGTAAAGTAAAAATAAAACAAATTAACCTGCACTTTACCTTTGAAAAGAATCGCGACATAGCAGTGTTTCTGTGTAGAGCAGAGAGTAAGTGTGTGTCTGTGAATGTGAAAGTAAGAGGGATCTGTGTGTGTGTCTGTGTGTGTGTGTGGCACGATGTCCAATGATGCACCCGCGCACAGACACAAAGAGCAGGCTGAGCCCTGAGCAGAGAGAGAAAATGGAATATGATTTTTGCCATAAAATATGGTTTATGCGCACACACGTGGTCACAGTGTAACAGTACATGCGTGCACGGATGTTGATTATATCAGCAAAAGACGCGCACTAAGACCCAGCATAGGAGACGTGATACAGTATTTGCGTGATACATAATACTCGGTTCTCCTAAACCAAGACTTGTTCATTTTCCAAGTCAAAATTTATAAAAAATTTTTATCTAGTCTTGTGGAACACTCACAAACTATGTTACTCGCAATCTGAGGTTTCACTGTACTTCATAACAGTGTTTAAGTACATATTTCAAATATTTGTACTGTACTTGAGTAGTGTACATCCTACAGTATAACAAAGATACAGAGTTACATTGGCGAGTTCTTAAGGAGGAAAAATATTATGAATATTACCAATTTCCACACACACACACACACACACACACACACACACACACACACACACACACACACACACACACATACACACACACACACACACATGTTGACTTTATTTAGTCTGCAAACTAAGTTACTCGCAAAGTTTTACAAGCTTTTAAATCCCTGATGCCATTCTGTCAGCTGTTTTCCACTTTCTTGGACTGTGAGCTCTCTTTTGTTGAGGTTTTTCTGAAATTATTCAGGCCCCCCCCCACACACACCCACACCCACACATACAATACACCAGACTTTACATATTTTATACATTCACTTACACACTGAAAATATTGTATATAATTGTGAATATTGGTATCAGGTGCACTGCAGTGTCTATTTTTGCACAATACACATTAACTATTTCCAGAATTTGTTTGCATTTACGAAATGTCATAATACCATAATACCAGTAAATTATAAATGTAAACAAATTTTAAAGTAAAATATTAATTAAATAGACATTAGACCTCACTTAACCTTAATTTATGATTCCCCTTGGCATTGCTTGATATGGAAGTATAATAGTGCCAAAATTCCTCAAAGCAAAATAGCAGGTTGAATTACATGAACTGAAAAAAACTTGTTGCAATAAAATTTTTTAAATTTAACTGCAATTTATTGTGGTTGTATAAGTGAAAACCCAGGTAGCACACACACGTCGCGGAGACGTCTATGCGACGTCGTCTTTTTCATCTGGCAGATGTCTTGCAGATGTCTGGCAGACGGTGTTTGATCATCTGGCAGACGTCGCCGAGACGTCCGTGCCGATGTTAGAACGACGCTTAGCCTACGTATTTAAGACGTAAATGAATTAAAATGACCCTGATCCGCTCTTCAGATGATGTTAATCAGATGTTTATACATCTGCCAGATGTCGGATAGACGTCGGATAGACTTTGTTTTATTATAACACCCCCCTCCCATTATTTTAATTAAATACCTTCAGCACGTCTATAATGCTCCCTAATGCATGTTAAAATGACCAAATATGATAATGAATAAATAAACTACATTCTCAACTATTAATAAAACACAGATTCGTTTATTTTTATAAAAAATACATTTAATAACAAGCAAACATTTGATTAATTTATACAAAAACGAGATAACAGCACCTTACAAATGAGGTCTCAATTTGAAAACATGTACAAAACATAAAACACCACAAATAATTATTAATCATTGAAAAAATTTTTTTAACACCAACAGAAATGTTTTGTACTTAACTATACGTTATGATTTTTAAATATGACCGTTAGATACCTTGGTCAGGAAACTCCTGAAGTCAGATGCAGACAGGACACTTTCAGTCACAAACTGCTGAGAAAAAATACGGAGATAGATATTCAATTAAAATTCATGATACTTAACTTAGCAAATGAACAATATTTATACTTTGTTCCTCTCGTGACTTAAGAGAACAGACCGAAACCAGAACCGAACCGAAGATTAAGCATGCGCATATAACCGTCTGTATTTTAAGTGTGATTAAAAATACAAGAAATAGCTTAAACTAAAATAACGTTACTAAACATCGCTAAACAACAGGTGACATTTATGTTCAGTATTTCGTTTCTATATAGAAAGATATGTGGTTGCTAACGCTAACAACAGTACCTCAGATCAGCCGGAAAGTTTGTGTAACCTTAACACAGTAACAGTAATAAATGTTACATATAGTAATCCTTTTTCAGTCATATGTGAATTAGGTGAGTGAACATGTGTATACAGACCTTGTATTTAACGTCATTTTCCCTTAAATGCCCGAGGAGGATGAACCGTCATCAGCGGTGTGGGAGCTCAAGAGCCACGAAGCTGAGTGACAGCCGCTGAATCCACCGGTGAACTTTAGGGGAGGGGTCAAGCAAACTTCAACCCAGCAGCTGTGTTACACAAAAACTATCTCTGTAAATAACCCAGAAAAATTATCTAACAGCGGCAACCCAGTGTTTGGGTAGAAAAAGCAAACCCAGCATTTTTTAGTGTGTACATGCATGCATTTAACACATATAAATTTGTGTTTGTTATATTTCTGGGAAAGAGAAATCTCTCATAAATTTCTCATATCGGCCGCGGGTTCACGCGAACATTTTACATTCACTAAAAGGTATTCACAACCACATTTCAGCCATTCACACACATGCATTGTGCTATGTTGTTTGTACACACTTTTACATTTCCCCTTCTAATCTCCCTTTTAATCAAAATGCTCCCGATATGAGCCAACACGAGTAGCTTTGTTTCAGTCATAATATTCCTCGCGTGATTCATCTTATCACGATGGCGCGGCCACGTCCAGACGCCTTCCTGATCGCTCCGTACAAACTGTGCGTTTTTTTCCTTCTTTCTTTATTTATTTTACTTTCATTCGCTAAGAGTACTTCAGGTTTAGTGACCTATGACAGTAGAACACTACTGGATATAGGAATTCAGATTTCGGCGCTTACTTATACCACCTTTAAGCCTGACCCGTCGTGGCCCTCTGAGATACTACGCTGCTCAGACGACAACAACAATGGACGGGACGCTAACCCGCGGCGAAGAACAAAGAAGCGTCGAGGGAAACGCGGCGGCGTCCGTAACAGAATGAGAGAACAAGCTCATCGCACCCCTCTGCCGAGTATCCTGCTGGCTAATGTACAGTCACTGGAGAATAAGCTTGATGACCTCAGAGCCAGAGTTACTTTCCAGCGAGATATCAGGGATTGTAATCTTCTGTGCTTTACAGAAACATGGCTGACCCCCATTGTGCCGGACCGAGTCGTAACCCCATCGGACTCATTCTCTGTGTTCCGCATGGACAGGACGGCAGAGTCTAACAAAGCTAAAGGTGGAGGTGTGTGCTTCATGGTCAACAAGAAGTGGTGCGATGCCAGGAGTGTTTCCATTCTCTCCAGCAGCTGCTCGCCTCATTTGGAATATCTGAGTGTTAAATGTCGTCCTTTCTACCTGCCTCGCGAGTTCACCTCGGTCATTGCCACGGCGGTCTACATCCCACCCCACGCGGACACAGGCACTGCTCTGTCTGAACTACATGATGTGCTGAGTGAGTTCCAAAACAAACACCCGGACGCAGCGCACATTGTAGCAGGTGACTTTAATAAAGCGAACCTCAGACAGGTTATGCCAAACTTTCACCAACATGTTACATGTCCGACAAGGGGACTCAACATTCTGGACCACTGTTACACACCATACAAGCGGGGCTACAAAGCTGTTTCACATCCAGCATTCGGGAAATCAGACCACAACGCCATTTTCCTCATACCGGAATATCAACAAAGCTTTCGTCGTGAAGCTCCGGTCATGAGGGAGGTGCAACGCTGGTCTGCCCAATCAGAAGCTACGCTACAGGACGCGCTCGATGACGTAGATTGGGACATGTTCCGAGCCTGCGCAGTAGACATCAACGAGTTTGCGGATGTAGCAGTTAGCTTCGTTAGCACGCTCGTAAATGAAGTTGTCCCGACAGTGAGGTTCAAATCGTTTCCGAACCAGAAGCCTTGGGTAGACCGATCGATCCGCGATGCTGTGAATGCCCGGACCGCTGCTTATAATGCCGCACTCATTAGCGGCGATATGAGCGCATACAAAGCGGCTTCTTATAGCGTCAGGCGAGCGGTGAGGGAAGCTAAGGGGCGGTTCCGACAGCGAACTGAATCACACTTCCATCAGGGTGACACACGCCGCATGTGGCACGGATTACGCACAATCACGGACTACAAGGTTGCCAAAGACACCACGACGATCGTCGCCGACTCTGCATTCGCCAACGAGCTGAACGCATTCTTCGCCCGGTTCGAGGTTAGCCAGGCGGCTAATGCTAGCAGCCTGCTGACTGAGAGTGATGACGTCATCAGCGAGGATTGCGTCATCAGCATCGCAGAGCACGACGTGCGCACGGCGCTGAGGAGGGTGAACACCAGGAAAGCGGCGGGTCCAGATGGCATCTCTGGGCGCCTGCTGCGCTGCTGCGCTGACCAGCTGTCAGGTGTGTTCACCTGTATCTTTAATGAGTCCCTGGCGAAGTCTGTGGTCCCGGCGTGTTTCAAGAGATCCACCATTGTCCCCGTGCCCAAGACCAACAAACCCTCATGCCTGAATGACTACCGGCCTGTTGCACTGACATCGATGGTCATGAAGGTATTTGAGGGTCTGCTAAAAAACATCATCTCCTCCTCCATCCCCAGCTCCATAGATCCACTTCAGTTCGCCTACCGCCCCAACAGATCCACAGAGGATGCCATCTCCCATGTTCTGCACACCACTCTCAGCCACGTGGACAAGAAGCAAGGTAACTATGTGAGATTGCTTTTTATAGATTACAGCTCTGCCTTCAACACAATAGTGCCTAACAGACTGTTCACAAAGCTGAGAGATCTAGGACTTAACAAACGCTTGTGTGCCTGGGTGTTGGACTTCCTCTCGGACAGATCTCAAGCGGTGAGAGTGGGCAAGTGCTTCTCCAGCAGCATCACCATCAACACAGGTGCTCCACAGGGATGTGTTCTCTCTCCACTGCTATACTCTCTCTACACTTCAGACTGTGTGGCCATGTTCGACTCCAACACCATCGTTAAGTTTGCTGACGATACGGTGGTGCTGGGCTTCATCTCCAACAACGATGAGTCGGCCTACATAGATGAAGTGGAGAACCTGGCACTATGGTGTGAAGAAAACTGCCTCCGACTGAACGTCAGTAAGACGAAGGAGCTGGTGGTGGACTTCAGAAGGGGACAACTGGACCACAAACCCCTCATCATCAATGGAGCTCCAGTGGAGAGGGTGAGCAGCTTTAAGTACTTGGGCGTCCACATCTCCGAGGATCTGACATGGACTGAGCATATCTGTGCTCAGACGAAAAGGGCAAAGCAGCGTCTGTACCACCTGAGGCAGTTGAGGAAGTTTGGGGTTTCCCCTGCTGTCCTTAAGGCTTTCTACTCGGGTGCTGTTGAGAGCATCCTAACACAGAACATTTCATCCTGGTTTGGGAATAGCTGTGTACAGGACAGGAAAGCCCTCCAGAGAGTGATCCGGGCAGCTGAACGCTGCTGCAGGTTAACTCTCCCCTCCATGCAGGACATCTACACCAGGAGATGTAAAACCAGGGCAGCTCGTATCATTAAGGACTTGTCGCACCCCAATAACGGACTGTTCAAACTTCTGCATTCAGGCAGAAGGTTCCGGGTCATTATGGCCAAAACGGAGAGACTCAGGAGGAGTTTTTATCCACAGGCGATTAGACTCCTCAACCATGATGGGCCACTCTCCCATTCATAGGACTGGTAACAGTTCACCCACACACTGCTGTGCTGACATTGCACACTGCACACTGCACTTTAGTCTGGACTGTAAGCATCACTTGCACTAACACCTTTATCCTGCTCAGATACACACTTTATTATTATGTTTACATTTGCACCTTTTTTTTTTTTTTTTTTTTTTTTTTTTTTCCCTCTATTTCTATTTATAGATTATTTCTTTTGTTTCTTGTTATTTGCACAAAGTAGGAGCGGTTCAGGATACATTTCACTGCGTGTTGTACTTGTATAACTATGCATGTGACAAATAAAGAATCTTGAATCTTGAATCTTGAATCTTGAATCTTGAATCCTCTATCAAAAAAGAGAGGCGACATATACTTGCTGATTAAACACTGCATTAAAAAAAAAAAGTGAAAGCGTGCGCGATGTGAGCAGCTTTATCATTCATTCATTCATCTTCTATACCGCTTTATCCTCTATTCGGGGATCGCGGGGGACCTGGAGCCTATCCCAGGAGGCTTAGGGCACAAGGCGGGGTACACCCTGGACAGGGTGCCAATCCATCGCAGGGCACACACTCATACGCACATTCACACACTCATTGCAGCTTTAATTATTGATAATTAAATAATTATTAAATGGTGGACATAAACAGCAAAAAGAACAATATTACTTTACTTTTGCATGCATGCATAACAAATAACAAAAAATTACATCCCCGCTGGGGCCAAGCGAAGGAAATCTTTGATGAATTTTTCAGCCGATTCTGTCAGAGACTGAAGGATTGGATTCCTCATAGCTGAAGCTGTAAGTTAAAAGAAAGAAAGAAAAATCATTTCAAAGAATAATTTAAAAGAAATGACAATAATTTAATAAATATAAACCAGTCTTTTCCCAATTCCACTTATGTAATGTCAGATATTTTTTCTTCATGTAGTTCCTATATAGTAGTAAACCTATATGGAAGCCCGTTTCCGCCACAAAAAAAAAAAAAAAGTCAAGTATTTCCCATTAAATCATTCAAGTCATAGCTGATGCTCTGATACTGCAGCTTCCCGTCCACATACCAGCAAATTTCGGATAATAAAGATACGTCGTATAGACGTAAAGACGATGTATCATTTAACAGCTCAAACAGGCGATCTGCAGATGATCAAAATATGACTATAAAAAAACGAACGCGATGTTTACCAGATGATACGATCTTTAGCAGACGTCTCCGCGACGTACCTGTGCTCAAGTGTTAAAAATACAATCTTTATTATTTTTCAATCCTACAAATTCAGGTCGACAAAATTTAGGTAACAAAATTCAGGTAATGAAATTCAAGTCGAACAAATTCAGGTCTTCAAATCTGGTGTTATGCTCTAAGGTTTATTATTATCAAATATGATATTACTATTATAATAAACCCTAGGCACGAGACAGCCGTCAACACCATTAATACAAATTCTTGTATAATGTTTACGGCAGAGGGGTGATATTACCGTTTATGGTGCAACTGGCGACCCAGCCTGTTAGTTAAGAGTGCTGCGTTCCGATTGGTAAGTAGTTTGTGAGAAGTAGACTGCACAGGGAGCAGGAAGCACACTTTAAAGTACACTGCAGCACGGACAGCAGCAATCGGCACGCCACTGCTCTTCCTGTGATATCCCGGATGTGAAGACCTGAATTTTAGCGACTTAAATTTTATTAGCTGAATTTTAGCGACTTGAATTTTATTACCTGAATTTTCGCAACCTAAATTTTGTTACCTGAATTTTGTCGACCTGAATTTGTAAGGTTGAAAAATAATGAAGATTTTTGAACTGCAATTTAGTAACTTGAATATTTTTGCATTGAATTTTAAATGCTTGAATTACATTTTCACTTGAAATATACAACCACAATAAATTGCAGTGGCAAAAATTTCTAAGGATTTTTTTCAATTCAGATCAAATTGCAATGCTGAAAAATTCAAAAATTTTTATTGCAACACCTTTTTTTCAGTTCATGTAATTCAACCTGCTATTTTGCTTTGAGGAATTTTGGCACTATTACAGTATACTTCTATAGAGGTATCACTATACTTTCTACTTTACTACATTTTTGCATTGCATTGTGTCACATAATGTAACATCTCAGTCTATGAACCAATCATTCCTCTACTAGAGGGAGCCCTCGCCAGAGTTCTGATTCATTTCCTAGGTCACCAGTTCAATTCAATTAAATTTTATTTGTATATTATTTTTAACAATTGTCATTGTCGCAAAGCAGCTTTACTGTACATAATCAAAAGAATTATTTACGTTTGTATGAATTGTGAATGTGTATGAATCAAAATGGTCAGATAGTCCCTGGTGAGCAAGCCGAGGCGACAGTGGCAGGGAAAAACTCCCTGAGATGGTAATAGGAAGAAACCTTGAGATGAACCGGACTCAACAGGGAGCCCATCCTCGTTTGGGTGAAGCAGATAGCAGGAATTGATCTGCATTCTTACTGTGTGTTAGGTGGCAGGCAGTTCAGCATAATAGTTGATGTTAATTGAGGTTAATATGGAGTCCAGGTAGTTATTGAAAACTCAGGTAGACTTGTAGGAAGTTCCAGTCCTGAACTATCGAACTGTCAAGTCCTCAGAGAAACAGCTGCCAACACCAGTCGAGGCCAGAACTGTCTTCTAGGTTGAGAGAACTATCAATAAACACCAGACCCACCCCAAAGAGACACACGGGGCATCCATGTGACGAGATCTCCAAGCAGAAGCGGGGAACCAGGATGGGTCAGACAGGTCCGGAGGGCAGAGAGAGTCTGGATCACTGGCAGCTCAGGAATGACGTGTAGCTCGACAGAAAGAGGGGGAGAGAGGGAAGAGAAAGAGGGGGAGAGAGAGAGCAGAAGAGGCGAGATAACAGTTAGGTCTGTCACACTCATATAATGTATAATGTGAATGTATATTTAGTGTAGTGTGCAAGCAGAAACTCTGGCAGGATTAACTATGACAGCATAACTAAAAGGGAGAGCCAGAAGGAAACACAAACATGAGGGGTCCCTGGGATGTAAAGCAAACAATCACCTCACCGTCAACAAACCTGAGTGATCAATGAGAGTGGGGAAGACAGCATCTAAACATATCAATTCACCTTAATACTCTACGTCCATGAGTCCTCCAGATCTCCTCGTTTACCTAAGGCAACTCTATTTATAAAAATGCTTGGCTAAATAAATAGTTTTTTAGCCTAGACTTAAACACTGAGACTGTGTCTGAGTCCCGAAGACTATTCCATAACTTTGGGGCTTTGTAAGGAAAAGCTCTGCCGACCAGCTCTAGTTTTCATAATACGCGGTACTGACAAGCAGCCTGCATCCTTTGATCGAAATAAACTTTTTAGCAAATTGTGCTACAGTAGCTCTTATGGGGGATTGGCACAAATTGGCAGCGCTGCTCAAGTTGGTCCGCGCTGCGCGACTGAAACTGGTCTGCGCTGCGCGATCCACCGGGCCGCGCAAATAAACCAGATCATCTCTGTGCTATCCAGATTGTCGTGCTGCACTGTCCACTGGGCCGCGCAGATATTTGGTCCGCCCAGAGCGCCTCAACCAGGTGCCACGGATATGGGCGTTGTGCACATTCTTGTCATGTGACCGGGGGGGGGGGGGGGGGGGGGGGGGGGGGTTTAGAGTAACGAGGCTCTTTTTAAAATGTAAGGAGTAGAAAGTACAGATAATTGCTTAAAAATGTAAGGAGTAGAAGTAAAAAGTCGGCTGAAAAATAATTACTCCAGTAAAGTATAGATACCCAAAATTTCTACTTACTGTAAGTAAGGTAACGAAGTATTTGTACTTCGTTACTTGACACCTCTGGTACCAAGCTGGTTATAGTGTGATCATTTGTTTGTCTCCTGTGTATGACCTATTTCACTGTGTTTCTGGATTACATTTTTGGATTCCGAACTTTTGGATTGTTTGCTACTGACTCTTCTTGGTTTCTGACTTTTGCTTGAATACTAATGATTATTATAAGTATTATATATTATAAGTATTGTTGCCTCTTTGTAAATAAAACCCTGCAGATGGATTCTACACTGCCTTCCGTTGTGGATCCGTTACAGATAATCACACAACAGTGTAGTTTTTGAAGCTGTACAACTATACATAATTGCATGATTTGGATTTCTTCTGTTGTTGTTGGTCTTCTGGCTGCTCCCAGCAAGGGGTTGCCACGGCAGACTATCTGGTCTGCACATACAAGCTTGGCACCGGATGCCCTTCCTGTCGCAACCCTCCCATTTTATCCAGGCTTGGGACCGGCATTGCATCAAGTCAAATGTTTAATTATGTAGCAGGTGTTTAAATTCAGGTCAGATGTGGAGATTCTTGGAGACAGGGATCAACACAGTGAGAAGAAGGGAGAGGAACTAAGAGAGAGAGAGAGAGAGAGAGAGAGAGAGAGAGTTTTAATATAATTTAAAGGCTCCTGTGTACACATTTGATACATAAGGAAATTTAAAGGTAAGTATTTTTGTAAATGGTAAGTAGAATGTAAGTAAAATTGTAAATGGAAGACTTCCACTTTTACCTAATTAAAATTTTATCTATGGTATCTCTACTTTTATTCAAGGGAAGAATGTACATTGCCTACCTCTGCTGATATTTATTTAATCAAAGAGGGTTTACAAATAATACATTAAAAATTATCCATTACTTTGAAAAAGAATACTATCTCACTCCCACCTGAAACATTAGATATTTCAATATACAGGTGCATCTCAATGAATTAGAATACCATAGAAAAGTTGATTTATTTTTGTAATTAAATTAAACAATTGAAACTTGTACATTATATAGATTCATTACACACAGACTGATATATTCCAAGTGTTTATTTACTTTGAATTTTCATGCTTATGACTTACAGATAATGAAAACCCAAAATTTAGTATCTTAGAAAATTATTATATTGTGAAAACGTTTATTATTGGACATTCATGGTGTCATACTCGAATCAGCTAATTAACTAAAAACACCTGAAAAGGTGTCCCGAGCCTTTAAATGGTCTTTCAGTCTGGTTCAGTGTGCCACAAAAGGTCATTGCTAAAGAAGCTGGCTGTTTACAGAGTGCTGTATCCAAGTACATTAATGGAAAGTTGAATGGAAGGAAAAAATGTTGTAGAAAAAGGTGCACAAGCAACAGGGATAACCGCAGCCTTAAATGGATTGTGAAAGTAAGCCCATTTAAGAATTTGAGGGATATAACAGGAGTGGACAGCAGTTGGAGTCAATGCTTCAAGAGCAAGCACACAGACGTATCCAGGACATGGGCTACAACTGCCGCATTCAAGAGTGTCAAGCCACTCTTGAACCAGACACAACGTCAGAGGTGTCTTACCTGGGCTAAGGACAAAAAGGATTGGACTGTTGCTCAGTGGTCCTCTTTTCAGATGAAAGTACATTATTCATTTCATTTGGAAATCAAAATCTCTGTGTCTGAAGGTAGAGAGGAGAGGCACAGAATCCAAGTTGCTTGAAGTCCAGTGTGAAGTTTGCAGTCAGTGGTGTTTTTGGGAGCCCTGTCATCTGCTGGTGTTGGCCCACTGTATTTTATCAGGTCCAAGATCAGCACAGCCATCTAGCAGTATGTTTTAGAGAACTTCATGCTCCCCTCTGACAAAAGTACTAATACCTGGTTCAAGTACAGTACCATGGTTCCCTTTCAAAGGCTTCACTCGATGCTGCGTGAAAACGCTATGGGAAACATCTTGTCATTTTGCCGGTTGTGAAGCATGTGTGTATAATCACGCCAAATTTGGCCTATATAACCTCGGTCGGGTGATGTCATCTGATGCGACGCATCTGGAGGGTTATAAATAGGAGTGAGCCAGAACCATTCCTCAGATTCTTTGTCTTCACCTTGTTGTGAGCGTGTCTGTGTTTAAACCAGCAAAATAAGAAAGTGTTTAACTCACCAATATGGCGGAGTTTAAACTAGATATCCCTCCGTGTGTGATAATCCATATCGGAGGGCGATCTGTACACTTTACTGCTTTGGTTAAGTGCTGCGCGCGCCTCGCATTCCTTGAGAAGCTTCGAGCCACCGAAGCTTAAGCCTTAAGTACTTCAAAAAAGTAGACGGCAGGTTCTGTCGGGTGGCCGGGGGGCGGAGCCTCAACGACGCTCTCTCCCCTTTCTTAGCTCTCTCCATATGAGTTAAGCCTTTCATGGAGTAAGCTGTATTCATCCCGTGTTTTTCCAGCCAGCAACTTATTTATTTATTTAGATATAGTTGATGTGGAAGGGCGGAGTTATATGATGACGCCCAGATAGAAGAGACGCTTCACAGGCTATCTCTCTCCTGGGACATCATCCTTCCTGGAAAGTTTATACTTCCTTTCTAGCTGTGTGGACTTTCATCTTCCCTGGAGGGAAGTAGGTCAGCTTGGTGCTCCTCTGCACACCATGGTGGTTTGCAGGCCTACCAGGTTGGCCTGCTGAGAGACTTGAGTACTGGCGGGGCTCTTCAAGATAAGGCATATTGGAATTACGCCGAGCTACAAACTTGTCTCTTCGTGCAACTAAGCAGACGGCTCGTGCTGTCGGCCGTTTTATGGCTGCTATGGTTTGCGCAGGAGGCACCTGTGGCTAAATCTCAGGCGCATCAAGGATAGGATTGTGCATTGCTCCTTAATGCCCCTTCTCGCCTTCTGGCCTGTTTAGCGATGTCGTTAACTCGGTCGCCACTAGGTTCTGAGGCGAAGTTATACGAACAAGCTTTTGGGAAATTCCTTCCCCGCCGTGCTCAAGAGTCAGGATTGTCGGCCACCCAGTCTCGACCGGGTCTGACTGACACAAGGAGGGTGTTTTTTGGAGCTGGGCACCTCCTTGTAAAGATTGGGGTGCGCCGCGTTGCACTATCCACCTCAAAGAGGTCAAAAAATGGGGGTGGCCCCCTCAATAGGGAGAGGCACCCAGAATTCCTTTCAAATGATTGAAGTGGTCTCCCTGGCACCCCCAGGAGGTCGGTGTTCTTGCTCCGCCACCACTGGTGTTTCGGGCAACACCAGTCTCCAATAGGCTGTTAGTTCTTCGTTTTTTTTCCTGCCATGTTTCAGGATGCCGAACATCTAACATCCCCCCCGTTTAACCAAGCCGCCGAGACTTTTGCCCTTTTCTGAGAAACTGGCAGCATTGAAGCTACTGCCAAGTATCTCTCCTTGGGTACTAAGCACTGGAGAGAGAAACTACAGGATTCAGTTCTCACGTCACCCTCCGTGTTTTCAATGGCGTGGTCTCCACTTCCATGAAACCGGAAGGTACGCATCTGCTGACAGAAGCTGCTGGGGAATGGGGCCATGGAACATGTTCCCCTACCAGACAGTGAGTCAGGCTACTACGGTCGGTTTTTCTTGGTTCCGAAGAGGAACGGGGGCTGCGTCCAATTTTTCAGATTTTGCGGGCTCTTTCGCTATCTGAAAATCAATAAATACAGCTTCAAATGTTGAGTGTCAAAGTGATTGCTCTCAAATCCTACCAAGCGATTGATTTCTTACAATCGATTTAAGGACGCTTACTTTCATATAAAAATATTGCCACAACACAGGAGGTTCCGAAGCTTACCAGTATCGGGTCCTTCCATTGGTCTAGCTCACCCGCACATATACAAAATGCATGGATTTAGTCCTGGCTCTTACGAGAGTCCCAGGGCATCCGGTAGCTAGCGCTTCGACATCAGCATGTCGTCCTAGCTCATCTCTGTTTCTCAGGATTGAGACCCAACGCCACGAACGTGTGCTCTTTCCTGTTCAGAGGACAACACATTGGGTGCCATATGGGATTCGATCGTAAGCGGGCACAGCTGTCTCCCGCTCATGTCGAACCCATTCTCAACACCCTCAAGGAAAACAAGCTAGACCAGAAAGTGACCATCACTTTCAGAGATCCTAGCTCTCATGGCAGCTGTATCCACGGTGACACCTTTGGGCCTTCTGCACATGAGAGCATTTCAAGTTGTGGCTAATAACGAGGGGATTTCACTCTAGGGCCAATCCCCAATAAAGGTTACGCGCCAGGTGCTTCGTACCCTTTCTATGTGGTTCAGACCCCGGTTTCTACTCTGGGTCCCACTCTAAGTTCGTCTTGTCGTCGCTGATGCTAACAACAGATGCTTCCCTCACAGGTTGGGGTGCGGTCTCAGATGACTGTCCAGCCCAAGGGAGCTGGAGAGGCCACTTTCCTCCAGCAGTTGAGAGGCTGCCATGTCCTAGTGCGGGAGGACAACACTATGGCAGTCTCATATATTATCGCCAGGGCAGACTGTGCTCGCACTGCTAATAGCTAGCGCGCCAGGTTCCTGTCCCTCAGGGCGATTTACATTCCCTGTAATCTCTGACACACGGGGAATGGAAACCCCACTCCGAAGTAGTCAGGGAGAGATTTCATGTTGCTCTTCAGATTTACGTCCACCGCATCAGCTAGTGGCGTAGGTCAGAGCAGCTTTTACATGTTTTGGATGAGAGATTCTATTGCCCTCTCCTATGAGGCGCGTGGGCTCATTTCGCCTCTAGGAATCAGGGCTCATTCAAATCAAATTCAAATCAAATTCAAATTCAAATTTTATTAGTCACATACACAATCATACACAGTATAATATGCAGTGAAATGCTTTTATACGACCGCCAGTGACCTTAAAAAAAAAATAAATAAATAAATAAATTAAGAAAATAAAATCTTGTACGTAAAATAAATAATCAATAAAAAGGAAATACTAAAGAAATAATTTTAACTAGTAAAATTTGTAAAATTAACTGTGCATAAGGGCATAATAAAATATTGCAAAAATATAGAAATATGGTATTAAAGTGTCAGTGGTTGTGCAAATATGCATGAAAGGTGACATGTGCAATTGTCCAGATGTATGAGTATTTAGTGCAAGTGTGTATGAATGTGTCCATGATTGTCCAGTCAGTGTTGTGAGCTTATTAGTCCTGTGTGGAGGTGTGATTGAGAGACCTTATCGCCTGCGGGAAGAAGCTCCTCCTCAGTCTCTCTGTGTTGGCCTTTAGGGAGCGGAATCTCTTCCCAGACCGCAACAAAGAGAACAGTCCATTACTGGGGTGACTGAGGTCCTTCATGATCTTCCTGGCCTTAGTCCAGCACCGCTTGCTGTAGATGGAGTGCAGGTCAGGGAGCTCAGTGCGGATGATGCGCTCGGCTGATCGCACCACCCTCTGTAGAGCTCGTCTGTCCTGCATGGTGCTGTTCCCGAACCAGGTCGTGATGTTTCCGGTCAGGATGCTCTCTATGGTGCAGGAGTAGAAGTTCCTGAGCACCTTGGAGGGCAGTCTAAAGTCTCTCAAGCGTCTGAGGTGGTAGAGACGCTGCCGGGCTTTTTTCACCACGGTGTTGATGTGACAGGACCATGATAGGTCCTGCGTGATGTGAACACCGAGGTATCTGAAGCTGTCCACTCTCTCCACTGGGCTCCTGTTGATGACGGGGGTCTGGTAGTTCCTCTCCTGCTTTGTACTAAAGTCCACTATCAGCTCCTTTGTCTTACTGACGTTCAGGAGGAGATTGTTCCTCTGGCACCAGTTCTCCAGATTTCCAATCTCCTCTAGGTAGTCCGACTCATCATTGTTGGTGATCAGTCCGACCACGACGGTGTCGTCAGCAAACTTGATGATGGAGGTGGAGTTGGTAGTGGCCACGCAGTCGTGGGTGTACAAAGAGTACAGCAGGGGGCTCAGAACACAACCCTGGGGGGCTCCAGTGCTGAGAGTGAGTGTAGCTGAGACATGTCCGCCCATCCTTACTGCCTGTGGTCTGCCAGTCAGAAAATTGGAGATCCACTGACATATAGATGAGCTCAGTCCCAGGTGCTCCAGCTTGGTGGTGAGTGTGGAAGGAATTATTGTGTTAAAAGCAGAGCTGTAGTCGATGAAGAGCATTTTAACATAATTCCCTTTCCTAGTGTCCAGGTGAGTGAGTGATGTGTGGAGGAGATGAGAGATTGCATCGTCTTTGGAGCGGTTCTGACGGTATGCAAACTGTAGTGGGTTCAGTGTGTCGGGTAGTGAAGAAATGATGAAGTCTCTGATAAGGCGTTCAAAGCACTTCATCACTACTGAGGTGAGGGCTACAGGGCGATAGTCATTGAGAGAAGCAGGATGTGGTTTCTTTGGAACAGGAACAATAATGGACTCTTTGAAGCATGTGGGGATCACCGACTGAGATAAAGAGATGTTGAATATCTCAGTGAACACAGGTGCTAGCTGGTCTGCGCAGGCTCTGAGAATACGACCTGAGATGCCGTCTGGTCCTGCTGCTTTCCTGGTGTTCACTCTCTTGAAGGCTCTCCTCACGTCGTGCTCGGAGATGATGAGCGCGTTCCCGGTGCTGACTGTGTCTTCCTGTCTGCAGCCGTTAGCGCCGCTAGCATTAGCGCCGTTAGCATTAGCGCCGTTAGCATTAGCATTGCTAGCGTCTTTAGCTGCAGCCTCGAAGCGAGCGTAAAATGTGTTCAGCTCGTCTGCCAGAGTCGCGTCCGCGTTCGTCATACCGGATGTTGGTGCTTTGTAGTCCGTTATTGTTCTCAGTCCCTGCCACAGGCTCCTAGAGTCACTCTGTTGAAGCTGTGACTCTAGTTTTCTCCCGTAGCGCTGCTTCGCCTCTTTCACCGCCTTCCGGACGTTATATGACGCAGCCTTGTACGGTTCCATGTCCCCCGATGCAAGTCCCGTGTTGTAGGCAGCTGTGCGAGATCTCAGAGCGTCGCGGATGGTTTTATCCACCCACGGCTTCTGGTTGGGAAACGTTCTGATAGTCTTTTTCTCTACCGTATCGTCTGCCAGCTTTTCAATAAATCCCACAACCGCTTCCGTAAACACGCTGACGTCATCATCGGAGCTGTTTCTAAACATGTCCCAGTCTGCGTCATCGAGTGCGTCCTGTAACGCGGCCACCGATTGGTCCGTCCAGCGCGCGACCTCCCTCAGGACCGGAACTTCCTGTTTCAGCCTCTGTTTATATTTTGGCATGAGGAAAATGGCGGCGTGGTCGGATTTACCAAACGCTGGACGAGATTGTGCCTTGTAACCGTCTTTGACCGTGGTATAACAATGGTCCAGTGTCCTTTCGCCCCTGGTGGGGCAGGTGATATGCTGATAAAAGTTCGGCGCTGCGCGTTTGAGGTTGGCACTATTAAAATCCCCCGCCACAATGAGCGCAGCGTCCCGGTGTTGTGTCTGGTGCTGTGTGAGCGCCTCATGCAGCTCGCATAAGGCAGTTTCAGGGGATCAGGGGGATCCCCTCATCTATTGCACTAGCAAGAGGTATTCCCCTGCAGCAAGTGTCTGCTAAGCAGGTAAACCCAGTCCCCTGCCGAATTGCTTCAGTGCTGGAGTTTCTGTCCTCAGGTTTGTGCCCTAGTACTCTCAGGACGTACAGTACGTAATTGCATCCTCTCTCAACTATCTTACAAAAGCTCCATAAACCCAACATGCACCCTATTGTTTTTGAAGCCTTCTGTCCTCCACATTTACAACTTCGGAGCAGGAGAGACTTCACTTACTGTATCCAGCACGTGCTCTTCAGATCTACATCCACCGCATCAGCTAGTGGTGTAGGTCAGAGCAGCTTTTGCATGTTTTGGGGGCTATCACCTGCGGGCTACCGCCCCTACACCTAGTAGATGCTTTGCCCTCTTCTATGAGGCGCATGGGCTCACTTCGTATCTAGGAATCAGGGCTCATTCAACCAGGGATCGCCTCATCTATTGGATTAGCAAGGGGTATTCCCCTGCAGCAAGTGTGTGCCAAGCAGGTAGACCCAGTCCACTGCCGAAATGTTTCAGTGCTGGAGCTTCTGCAGGAAAAGGGCTTGTGCCCTAGTACCCTCAGGATGTACTTCACTGCATTGCTTTGAAGCCTTCTGTCGTCCGGCTTTTACAGCTTCGGAGCAGGAGAAACTTCACTTACTGTCCAGTACATGCTCTTCAGATTTACGTCCACCGCACCAGCCAGTGGCGTAAGTCAGAACGCCACAATACTGGGTGAGAGATGCATATTGCCCTCTCCTATGAGGCGCATGGGTTCAATTCGCCTCTAGGAAGCAGGGCTCATCCAACCAGGATGATCGTCCCAGTTTGCACCAGCAGGAGGTATTCCCCTGCAGCAACTGTGTGGCGTGGATGGTTGGTCCTCCCCGCACACATTTCTTACATTTATAATCTGGATGTTCATGCTACTCCGGGCTCACGGTCCCCGAGTTAGCTGCCCAGGCATAGTTCTGAGACCTTCTCGGCCTTGTGTGCACATGCTACACAACCTTAGGGTCCAGACACTTGCAGTGCGGCGGCGTTGGTATTCTCGTTCCCATAGCGCTTTCACGCAGCATCAAGTGAAGCCTTTGAAAGGGAACGTCTCGGGTTACTTTGCTGTAAACCTGTTCCCTGAAAAGGTGGGAACGAGATGCTGCATCCCAATGCCGCACTGCCTACGTGACCGGACGTCCGTTCAGACAAATCAATCTGAGGAATGTTTCTGGCTCACTCCTATTTATAACCCTCCAGGTGCGTCTCATCAGATGACATCACCTGACCGAGGTTATATAGGCCAAAATTTGGCGTGTTTATACACACATGCTTCACACCCGGCAAAATGACAAGATGTTTCCCATAGCGTTTTCACGCAGCATCTCGTTCCCGCCTTTTCAGGGAACAGGGTTACAGCAAAGTAACCCGAGACATTTCCCTGTGCTTGATGGACCAGTAACCCGTTCTGATCATGCAACCGGGGGGGTGCGTGTGTTCTGATCATAAAAATAGAGTAACAAGGCTATTTTTTAAATGTAAGGAGTAGAAAGTACAGATATTTGCTTAAAATGTAAGGAGTAGAAGTAAAAAGTCGGCTGAAAAATAATTACTCCAGTAAAGTATAGATACCCAAAATTTCTACTTAAGTAAGGTAACGAAGTATTTGTACTTCGTTACTTGACACCTCTGCTGATAAGAAAGATGTGAGACATCAGACCCGACAATGCAGAAGAGCTGACGGCTGCTATTAAAGCAAACTGGTCTTCCATAACATGTCAGCAGTGCCACAGACTGTCAAGTCATAATTATCACAATTGAAGGAAATAAACACTTGAAATATATCGATCCGTATGTAATGAATCTGTATAATATGAGTTTCACTTTTTGAATTGAATTATGGAAATAATTAACTTTTTGATGATATTCTAATTCATTGAAATGCACCTGTACACTGCATTTTCTGACATTGTACTATAATACTTGTTGTACAGTCATTTTGTATTGATTGTATAAATTATGACTTTTATGTAATAAAATGTATTAATTTATAGAAGTGTTTATAGTGAAGAGTTTCTGTGTATGGACATGGTGGTGTAGTAGTTAATATACCTCCAGGATCAAGGGTTTGAGTCTTTCGTTGAGGTCTGTGTCTGTGGTATTTGCATGTTCTAACTGTGCTTGGGGGGTTTTCTCTGGCTGGTATTTGTGGCTTCCTTCCACAGTCCTAAGGCATGCAGATCAGACTTATTTCCAAATTTAAAGTGTGCGCATGCTTGTGCCCCATGATGGACCGGAACCCAGTGATAGGGTCTGGAATCTCCTGGGATAGGCTCAAGGCCTCTTGTGACCCTCTACTTGATAAGCAGTGTAGAGAATGGGTTATTGAGTGAGATTTTGTGTAAAACTGAACCTGAACACAAAAGAACACAAGTGTGTATTCTGTTCATAAGGTATGTGCAAATAAAGGTATATGAATTCAAAGAAATGAAGCCTCAGAAACTTTCTCTAATATTTTGACACACATTTGTGAATAATTCTTTTGTATGTGTTTTATGTTGTCTTTGTTGTCCTACTTACTGTAGATAGTTTATTGTAAATTTATTAGGTTTCTTAGTTAGCTAGTTTCTTAATTTATGTTGATGATTTATGTTGTACGTAGCACCTACTGTACATAGGTCGTGAAGGAACATTGTTCTTTCATTGTGTACTGAACTGTATATGGCTGAAATGACAGTAAAAGCCTGCTTGACATGACTTGTTTGAAGGATGTGCATGTGGATGTATCCTTACTGAAGACAGAATTCAGTAGGATTACAGTTGAACCATGGCCAGATTGTGTCATGGCCTCAGATCTATATGGATCAGCACAAGTGGTTGAAGTGAAACAAATTAAGCCTCAATTTTTTGTTTTAAAATCTGCTGTATTTTTGTTTCTTTCAGCATCAAATATTCAACATTCTTCTATATTCTATGTTTTAATTCTTTGTATTAAAATAATTAAAATATTTTACATGGGGGAAATGCTTTACTGCAACAGCCTTCAAAGTGCCTAAAGATACAATTAAAAAATTGGTTGTTTATGTAACAACCTGAGCAGCAGCCTCATTCCCCCTCTCGGATGTTCCAACCACTCAAAATTCAGCATCACCAGTATACTAATCACCGGCCTGATGATGTGTGATCATCTGTACCGGTTTCTCACTGGTTCATGCCTTAAGTTAGAGGTTTTCATGTTTGAATGATTGATAGTGAATGTATGACCCTTCCTCTGAAATGGTTAGGTACAGGGACTGGACAAAAATAAGAGCCAAAAAAGAGAATGATTCCTCAAGAATTCATTAAAAAATGTAAGAAAGTCAGGCTCTTTTAAAGCAAAATTTGAAGAAAGAATGGTGGCTCAAGTTTTTGTTTTTGCACAGTACTGTAGCTGCAAACAAACGATCAAGGGTTTTAGCCAAATGGAATGCAACATAATTTAAGGTTATACAATATATTTTAAGGTACATTAAATGATCAGATATCAGATTTCAAGATGGTTGAGTGTGTTGGTCAGTTGTAAGAGTGTAAACAACGTAACAGGAGTGATTTATATAAAGCATTAAATGGTCTCGCGCCGCAGTATCTGAGCGAACTGCTAGTGTCTTACGATCCGCCACGCCTACTTCGGTCAAAGGATGCAGGCTGCTTGTCAGTACCGCGTATTATGAAAACTACAGCTGGGGGCAGAGCTTTTTCTTACAAAGCCCCAAAATTATGGAATAGTCTTCCAAATAGTGTTCGGGACTCAGACACAGTCTCAGTGTTTAAGTCTAGGCTAAAAACCTATTTATTTAGCCAAGCATTTTTATAAATAGATTTGCCATAGGTAAAGGAGCAGATCTGGAGGACTCATGGACGTAGAGTATTACGGTGAACTGGTATGTTTAGATGCTGTCTTCCTCACTCTCATTTGATCACTCAGGTTTGTTGACTGTGAGGTGATTGTTTGCTTTATATCTCAGGGAGCCCTCATGTTTGTGTTTCCTTCTGGCTCTCCCTTTTAGTTATGCTGTCATAGTTAGTCCTGCCGGAGTCCCTGCTTTCACTCTACAGTAAATATACATTCACATTATACATTCTGACTGTGACCATACCTAATTGTCATCTCTCCTCCTCTTCTCTTTCTCCCCCTCTTTCTCTTTCCGCTCTCCCCCTGTCTCCCCCTTTCACTCTTTCTCTCTCTCTCTGTCGAGCTACACATGTCATTCCTGAGCTGCCAGTGATCCAGACTCCCTCTGCCCTCCGGACCTGTCTGATCCATCCTGGTGCCCTGTTTCTGGTTGGAAGTCTCGTCGCATGGATGCCCCGTGTGTCTCTTTGGGATGCGTCTGGTGTCTGGGGATGATTCTATCTACTTAGAAGATGGTTCTGGCCTCGACTGGTGTTGTCAGCTGTTTCTCTGAGGACTTGACAATTCGATAGTTCAGGACTAGAACTTTCTACAAGTCTATCTGAGTCTCCAATAACTACTGGACTCCATTTTAACATCAATTAACATCAACTATTATAGCTGAACCTAACACTTAACACTGTATAAATGCAGATAATTTCCTGCTATCTGTTCACCCAGATGAGGATGGGTTCCCTGTTGAGTCTGGTTCCTCTCAAGGTTTCTTCCTATTACCATCTCAGGGAGTTTTTCCTTGCCACTGTCGCCCTCGGGCTTGCTCACCAGGGACTATCTGAACATTTTTGATTCATACACATTCACATTCCATACAAACTTAAATAATTCTTTTGATTGTGTAAAGCTGTTTTGAGACGATGTCAATTGTTATAAGCGCTATACAAATAAAACTGAATTGAATTGAATTTCACAGTCAGTCTGCCTAAAGATACCTGAATCTAAAACAGTGAAGATCCTCACATGGTAGTACCTGGGCTCCAAAACTTTGTGATTGAGACATACTGTATATAGAACAGAAACTTTTTCTACTTCTATTACAGAAAAAAAAATTTAGGTTAGAATTTCATAGCGTGAAAGATTTTCCCAGGCGCCCACACATATTTCTATGTGTGTAAAACATCTCATAGACAACACGTACCATTCACTAAGACATCATCATTCTCCTGATAGTTGCAGCTGTTATTCATTCAACATTCACATCTATTAACCAGCGTTGCTAGGCATGGAAATCTGGTAAAATGTTTCTTTCCCCTGAATCCTTCCTTCCTGCAATGTTTTCATTCTGTGTGAAGGAAATGGTATAAAAGAGGTAAAATGACATTTGGAATCCAGCCTAAGGACAAAATGCAGGTGGAACGACAGTCACCTAAATTAAGTTGTATACTGTAATAGTAGCAGTGTCAGAATTTCTACAGTATATGACACGAAACAAATGCATTAATTGCAAATATGCCTTATCTATTTCAGAATCAAATTGTTTCCTGGATTAAGGAATGGGACTAAAAATTCAACCTGCCAATAGTGTATACTGTATATCATATTTAGCGGACTGGACATATCTTATTAGGGAAGAGTGGGGTAAGTTGTCACATTTGAAACTTGCTTTATTTTTCTTTTTTGAATTCAAATCTTATATGTGGGCTGGTAGCTGATTTGATGAATCTATTACGTTATATTTTTGTAAAATGAAACACACACACATATATAACAATTGTTTGACCTTCCTTAAACTTCTCTATCCTTTCATACATGACATTCTTTCTTCGTAACAAAACACTTTTTCGTCTTTGATAAATAATGGCACATAATGGCAAATATGGCTCTGATAAAAATGGCACACACTTGTATCACAAAAAGAAAATAGGCAAGTAATTAAGCAAATCACAAGTGCAGCATCCATTTTTGCTCGCACCACAGTTACAACTGAACTAATTGTAAACTGACACACTCACACCAGCACAGCAGTGGCTGGGAGGACAGTAGCCTTGAATGGAAAGTACTGATAAGACAGTGCAGCCAACAGAAGTTTTAATATAACTGGACAAATTGATTATTCACCTTCATATACCAATCAGCCATAACATTAAAACTATTAACATTTTTAAAAGCATTTAGGTTTTATGTCCCTTTGTGCCCCCAGGGAAGCTCTGGCCCCTCAAGGTGTGGCTCAGCTGGGCCTATGGGTGTCTGCTGTCGTGTCTGGAACAAGAATATGCTGTGTATTCTGGACTTTTGTCCAGCGCATCCTGTGGGTGCTTGATTGGATTAGGCTCTGGAGAGTTTAAAAGTCTCTTTCATTGTTGGGCCCCTCTGCATGGTGGGCCATGGACCACTGGGTGTTCTGGTGCCAACATTGCCTTTTACTGTGATTTGTGCTACATTGGCTAGTCTGTGGTATTGGACTGCTTAGGCTATCCCATTTTGTAAGCATGTTTGAAGGGGTTTGATTTTACTAACTATTTACCAAATTTGACTTGCTCATAAGGAACTGTCTGATCATTTTGATTCATACACATTCTTTTACATTTCATACATATTTCCATAATTTTCTTTTGATTCTGTAAAGTTTTTTTTGCAACAATGACCATTGTTAAAGCGCTATACAAATGAAATGTAATAGTTTACATGCATAAACTACACTGCAAATTATCTGACACTTGCCATGATTTAAAATCTGACTTTCAGACATGATAGATAATTTGCCTTGTTTTAAAAATTACTTACTTGTTTTTAATACTTGATTTTATATCATAATCTTAAACTGAGCATGAGTATATCATTTTGTCTTTATTAGTCCAGAAATCCTAAATTGGATAGAATAGCTCTTAAAATAAGCTAAATTAGTTATTTCACCAGACGTCTCACAAAATAAAACTTCTTTTAAGATTCTTTGACAAATTCAAAGATTTGTTTGCTCAGTTTGCTTGATTTAAAAATCTTATTTCAAGATTTCTTACCAAGTAAAATTTACTTGCTGCATGGACAGATAATTTCACTAGTTTTAGGTAATTTTTTTATCAAATGTAGTAATTGTTTCTTATTTTTAGACTAACAATTTTTGCAGTGTATATGCTTCAAAAAAAAACACACACATTAAATTACCACACATCAAATCAGCTTGAATATTCCCTTTTAGAGGTTTTGGTGCAAGGCTTGCCCTTCTAAGCAATGAAAAAAAGTCCAAAGTTCAAGGGTGAATCACATGGCCATCAATCAGTACATAAATATTGTCAGGAAACCACTTAGATGGGGACGCAATTGCTGGTAAACGAAGTTGAGTTTACTTAAACACAAAGAAAATTAAACACAGCTAAATCAGATTGGGAAACTTGAAACAGGCAGCAGTCAGTCAAGCAGCAAACCACATAATAGAAAGGAAGCAGAAATCAGAAAACAAAACTAGACCAAACACTTCAAGGCATTCTCAGTAATAAGGATGGGTAACAGCCGGATTACTCATGGGAGTGTATACTTCACAAAGTCCTTCATTAGCTGAGTTCTATTTATGCACTTTGGTAATTGGGTGCAGGTGTGTGCAAGTAGAACTCCATTAGATCTGGAACGGGTATGTTGGGAGCTGTAGTTTGCCCCCACCATGTTTGTATGCAGAGACAGCTTTGTTGGTTCCACTGCTGTTGTTGTTGTTGTTGGTCTTTCAGCTGCAAGGGGTCGCCACAGCGGAATATCCAGTCCGCACTACAACTTGGCACAGGTTTTTACGCCGGATGCCCTTCCTGACGCAACCCTCCCATTTTATCCGGGCTTGGGACCGGCACTGTATCCAGTGGCTGGGGTGTGGGCACTGGCTGGAATCGAACCCGGGCCTTCCGCATGGCAGGCCAATTGTGAAGCATTTAATCCTCCAGAAATATAAAAGGAAAAGAAGAAGAGCAAGTATTCCTTTTTTTATCCATGCTGGCTGACAAACGATCTTTAGCTCCTGTGCTCTCCCAAGGCTTCAGTAGAGGTTTTGACTGGGGTCTGGTGCCCTTGTGAGGTTTTAGATGTTGATATCATCAATGCCAGAAGGTGTCTGCCAAAGTTAGGTACATTGTTTCATCATGGGCTGGTAAAAAATTAGGCCTGGGCAGGTAATCAAAATTTGAGCAAAATTTAGTGAAAGAAAAGAAAGGGGAAAAAAAGGAACCAGTTCTAAAACGTTCAGTGAAGGTGCAGACCCTAGTTGTTATTCCTCTGCTGATGTTTCCAAACTGTTCTGGTTATAAATGTGTATTGTCCCGTCCTGTAGTGGAATTTGCAGGATGGGCAGCCCAGTACGTTACCTTACTTTACTGCTTAGCAGTCAAATGTTAAATGTTTTACTTTGAGACAAATGAGGACGGTTTAATGCTACAGCAGGTGTGCATGTTCATGAAGAGCTTGATTAAAGTCTGAGTGGAGGATGGGGGAGCAGGGAGGGCTGATCCATAGATTTTAAATTCTCATGCAGGTACTAGCTCAGATACACAGTGTCTATTGTACCATTAAATTCATCAACGACGTCCTTAGAGACATGCTAGGCTGATGGGTGTTCGTCTACCTAGACGACATTCTCATCTACTCCCACACCACCGAAGAGCACATTCAACATGTTTGGGCTGTTCTAAAGAGATTGCTCGCTCATCAATTGTACTGCAAGCAGTCATTGAGTTTGCCCATGCCCCTTCGGATCCTTTCGCCGATTCGTGAGTACTCACTTACTTGGGTTTGCTTTCTGATTGAGTGTGTGTTTATAGGACGCGGGTTAGATTGTGTCTGTCCCTTGCTCCCCATTTGAGAGAGTCCTTAAATCAAATCACATGGTTATCCTGCCTACTCGTGTTACTCCGCGTTTTGGTTTACCATCCACGCTACAAAGGGCCAACGGCTAAAGCTACACTGCAAAAACTGAAATCTTAGAAATAAAAAAAAGCTTATTTCTAGAAAAAGTGTCTTGTTTTTTGCCATTAAAGATAAATAATCTTATAAAATACATTGTGCATTAGGCTATAAATCTTAATTTAAGAGAATTTATCTTCGTCTGCCTAGGCAAGTAAACGTGACCTCATTTTAAGCAAGATTTTACTAGAAACAAGTTACAGCTATAAAGCCCAAATATTGGTGCATGTTCAATTAGATTGTTGTGCTTTTTTTAAGACTAATATACCACTAAAATTTCTTATTTCAAGAATCATATGAAAATATTATTTCAGATAATTTTTACTGTTTGTGTGTGTATCAGTTTTTGAAAATTCAATTTAGGAAAATTTGCTGTGAACATAAACACTTAGCTAAGATGTGTTTTAATTCTGATTTATTTTGTATTGAAAAAGCAACTGCAAATGTTGTAATCAACAACAAACTCATTTGTAAAAAAAACAAAAAACATTTGTATCAAAAACTTAAATCTAAGTAAGATGAAATATCTTAAATCAAGGCAATATATACTTGTTTTCTGTCTGAAAATGTATACTTGTTTTCTGTACAGAACAAGTTTGCAATTACATTCATTTGACAGACACCCACAGTGCAAATATGTGGTAATAATTTGGTGAAGTTTGGTGAAATTAATGAATTTCATGTAATAAAAGAACTCGCATACAGCTATTATTTTACATAGACTTGGAGAAAGAACCACACAGTAGTGATGGGTCGTTCATGAACGTTTCGTTCTTTTTGAACGAATCTTTACCATGACTCAGTTGAACGAGTCGTCTCGGAGAGTGATTGTATTGAACGATTCTCAGCAATGAGTCTTCAAGACTAGAGAAGTTCGTTCTTTTAACACGTGACTCCCATAGACGCTATGCCGTGCAATAGATTCAAAAGAACGAACGACTCAGATTGGAAGATATAAGAGGTGAGCTGCTCATTCTGTTTATTATAATATGTCCTTAGTTGTATTGTAATATTTTCATAACTGGACCTATAGCCAAAATTTGTGTATGTAGACGCAGTGGCGGTTTTAGGGTAGGGCGAAGTGGGAGCCGCCCAGGGCGGCATTTTTCTTGTCACGTGGGGGGCGGCACATGAACCTGGAGTAAAAAATAATAATCTGTGCCGCTAAGCGGTTTCTATTATCTGTAATACCTGCGCTCGCGCCGCCCCTTAATGAGCCGCACAGAAGCTGAGCGAGCGGAGAAGACTTGGTGGGGGGCGTTGAGCGGAGAGGAGATCGGATGACGGGGGGCGGGGGATGGGGACGCAGAGTACAGTTCACCTCTCCCAAATGAAGCGGACAAGAAGGGGGCTAAATTATGTCTACCTGACTTTCTTACAAATAACGCACTTTTCATTCAAAATATTATAAACACACACCAGTAATGTGCACTTTTTTTCATTTAATTGTGTGAAATGGCAAATAAAAATAGATAATAAAAACAATTATGCTGTGGAGGTGAATTGGTTTAGTCTTGACTTCTGGTCGTGAGTGACAGCGTTGAGGGAAATCTGTTGATTGTTGAATCGTCGATTATAAAGTAAACACAGCGATGGAGAGAAAAAGGCCAAAGCTGTCAGGGGTCCAATTTAGAAAAAAAAGAAAAGATGAGAAACGGGTAAAAGATAAAGGTATATAACAATGTTCTCTCTGTATGATTTAGTTATTCATGTCATCATGTTAATTAGTTGTATAACGTTAACTCTTAGGTTTGTTAGCCTTCTTGCTTATGATAATTGCTATGCTTACCTTGCTAAAAAACACACACACAAAATAAAAGCCTAATTTACAAACCATCAAAGAAATTCTAATGGTTTCTATTAAATACCACAAAATGTAACCACAAAATTATGCTTTGCAGCAAGACTGTTGCAAGTACAGTTATTTATTTCCATTGTTTATTATGTTAATGTTGGCTATAGCCAATATATTTACGATATATTTACAGTATATTGTAAATAGCCAGTTTAATTTACATATATGTACTGTAGATAGTTTAAAAGACATTTTCCATTTGCTATAACTCTGTCACGTGACAAAGCATATAATTTGAGGCAGTAAATTAACCAAGGAGCTAATTGTTCCTCCCTTAGATTATATTAGATTAATAAAGAGTCTAATGACTGCCATCAAAAACCATGAGCCTCTTTGAGCTTGTCACTTTTATGCACGATAAGGATCTATCTGAGATCTACCCCAACTTTTGGACTGCTCTCAGGATTGCACTTACATTGCCAGTGACTGTAGCTCAAGCAGAGAGGAGCTTTTCCAAACTCAGGTTAATCAAGACATACCTGAGGTCAACCATGTCTCAGGAACAGCTCACTGGCCTTGCTGTAATAAGCATAAATCATGCAATAGGGGAACAGATCTCATATGATGCCATTATTGATGACTTTGCATCTAGAAAGGCCAGAAAAGTCAGATTTTAGTTTCAGTTTGTGGTTTCTGTTCTGCAGTGAAGTAAATAAGTTAGTTTTCTTTAGTGTGATTTGTTCTATATTAATTCTATATTTATATAATATTTGTTTGTACACAGTATATTTATTTAAGTTCTGAGTAGTTTAATAAAACGTGTGGTGTGTACAAAATGTGCAGTTTTTTATTTAATTTTTTGGGGGGGACGGGGGCGCCGGGAGGGAGTCTCGCCCAGGGCGCAATTCAGTGTAGAACCGCCACTGTGTAGACATATTGGGAGTATTTTTAACAGTTTTCACCTGTAGCCGGAAGTCTCTCAGACTCTCTCATGCGCTCTCGGACTTATTCTGACGCCGTGGATGAAGATGGAATTGGCGAAAAATATCCGGATTTGGAGTTGGACCACGTATCAACCGCAGTTTTAAAAGGTGAGGTTTGTTCGTTTATACTCGTCTATGTTTCTATTTAGCAATCTAGCTAAAATGACTTTGAATGCGGAAGTTGGTATGCTAGACTGATGGCAGTTAATAACGGTATGTTCATTTGTTGAAAATTATCAAATTGCTTTCGATAAATTGGCCTTTTTAAATTTTTTTTTATTTTACATTTTTGACAGAGGTAGTGTTAATGTGTAAATATGCCTTAATGATGGACAACATCCATTAACAGCTTTGCTGTTTTTGGTGCTAAATTAATGTTATATAACTAACATTTGCAATAATTTTGTATAGCAAAACAAAATATATACCAAAAACCAACCAACAGAATAACATTTCTCAGGCAACAAGTTGTTTTACAATAGTTTACACTTTAAAATGTGTTTAATTTCATGTATCACAGTAACTAACTCATAAATTAAGTTAAGGTTAAGTGACTGTCATGATGCAGTGTTAAGCCAAGGTCAAGCCATTTAAAAAAAAATTAATATTTTATTAATTATATCAGTGTGTAGTCGGGTGATGATGGAAGGAGAAGGAAGGAGCAATTGGTTTAAGAAAGGTAGGTTTATGGATTTGAAGGAAAGAACATGTCCTGGGAGAAGTGATCAGGGGCAGAGGGGAACTGAGGAGCAGACTGTGTTCATATCAACATAACAATCTGTGCCTATAATCTGTGTCATTAGTTGTAACTTGTTATTTACCATATTGTTTAATGTGTTTTTCAGCTGCTAATATAAGCACAGAGATGCTGTCCAGCCTCACTTAGGAGGATTTATGAGATCTCTTTCCAGGACCTGAACACTTCTTCAGTGTTTCATGAAGAAAATGAGGTAATGTAGGTTTGATATTTGGTCTAACAATGCAGTGTTTTCTTTTATCCAAGTATGTCTTGGCCATCATACATATGTCAACTTCAGACTGTAGATATCCCTTTCTAAAAATGCATTTTTAAATTATATTTTGGAAAAATATTTACACAAATTCAGTGAAAGTCACATGAAATTCACACAATTTATAAAAAAATAATATATATACAACATTATGTCCTTCTGTATACAATTATTAATATTAAGACTCATCTGATAACAAATAGGTGTTAGAAGCCATAGCAGGGACAAAGTTAAACTGCTATGGACAAATGTAAAACAGTTAATTTGTGAGAATTAACCAGGCTAATGCTTCCTAGGCCTCCAGCTGGATTGTGTAAGATTTACAGTGTTTAACAAACTCCATAATTGATGCAACTTTTCTGCAACCCCATCGCTCTCTTTCTTTATTTCTTGCTCTACTCTCTGGATATTGGTCTGTCTATTTTAGATCATGGATGAACTGCATCGGATTCTCGATCCCCATTGGATTCTCGACTCTCACTTCATACCTGACCTGAAGACCCGCTGGGGGACTTTCTATGAGAAGGCACAGTTCCCTTTTCGAGGCTTCACTCAATGCTGCGTTAGAACGCTTATGGGAACTATCTTGTCGCATTGCCGGCCATGAAGCATGTGTGGAAAAACGCCATTATCTGGCTATATATAACCTTGGTCAGGTGACGTCATCTGATTAGATCAGGTGGAGGTTATAAATACCGGAAAGCCGGCAACAAAACCTCAGATCATTTGTCTTCATGCCGACTTGTGATCGCATGTGTGCAGCAAGCATTTAAAAAAAAAAAAAGAAACCATTCTTAACAGAGAAAAAAAAAAAAAAAAAAGCAATAAAACTCACCAGATATAATGGCCGAGTTTAGTGTTTCATGCCCGTGCGGTAACCGTCTTTCTCAAGACGATAGCCATAGTCTCTGTTTCGAGTGTTTGGGTGAAAGCCACGCTCTCCTTGGACTTGAAGGAGAGTGTGGGCACTGTGATAATCTCCAGATGAAAGTGCTACGAGCGCGTCTCGCGTTCTTTAGGGAGCCACGAGCCGCTCTGCACTCCTGGGGCTCACGGGTTGATTTGGCCGAGGCACGAGAGACGGAGCCCGTCCTTTCTCTCGCTTCTTCCCCGGATCACTCTCTCTCTCCCTCCACTTCGCGAGCGCACCTCGGTGCTTCTCGGGAGTGTTTGGGAGAGACTCACTCTCTTGCTCAAATGGATGTAGCTACCTCAGAACGATCCTCTAGGGATGATAAAGAGTATGAGGAATTAATTGAGGTTATAACATGCGCAGTTGAACGTTTACATATTGACTGGCCACAAGAGCAAGCTCATACAAAACGTTCCAAACTGGATGACAGATTTCTGTCGGGTGGCCAGGAGATGGCGCCACAACGCCGTTCTCTCCCCTTTTTTGATGATCTCCACAACGAGTTATCTCGTTCATGGAGACGTCCCTTTTCTTCCCGTATTTTTGTACCTTCAACTTCGTTTTATTCGAATATTGTTGATGCAAAAGCACAGGGTTATGTGATGATGCCCCAGATTGAGGAGACGCTCGCGGGCTATCTCGCTCCTGGAACATCATCCTCATTAAAAAAGCCAACCCTTCCCTCCAAGGCAAGTAGAACTTCTTCTACCCTGTTAGGGAAGGCGTTCCAAGCAGCTGGTCAGGCCGGCGCTTCCTTGCACACCATGGCGGTTTTGCAGGCGTATCAGGCCGACCTGCTGAATGATCTGAGCACGAGCGGCAATATGAATCAGGAAGCGTTCATAGAATTACGTCGGGCTACTGATCTGTCCCTGCGTGCGACGAAACAGACAGCCCGTGCTATTGGCCGTTCTATGGCCTCCCTGGTGTCTGCAGAGAGGCACCTCTGGCTAAATCTAACTGGCATTAAGGACAAAGATCGGGCATTCCTTCTCGATGCTCCCATCTCACCCTCAGGCCTATTTGGCGAAGCTGTAAATACTGTCGCCACCAGATTTAGAGAGGCCAGTCTCTATGAACAAGCTTTTGGGAAATTTATCCCACGCCGTGCCCAGGTGTCGAGGCCATCGGCCACCCAACCTCGACCCGATCTGAGTCTCGCTAGACGAGAGGCGCAGAAGGAAAGCCCCCAAAAAAATAGACCGCTCTGTTTTCTTCGCGAAGAAGCGTTCCTGATAGCAGAGCTCAGGACCGTGGGGGTGACCCCCCCTGGGGATGGGCACATAGGACCATGCCCCCCCGGGCACCCCCAGGAGATCGATGTTCAGTTTCCGCCGCCTTTGGTGTTTTGGACAACACCGGTCTCCGACACGTTAGTCCTTTGGTCGCATCCTGCTATATTCTAGGACACCGAACCACTAACACCCCCCAGCCCAGTAGAAGTACTTGCACCCCTTTCGGAGAAGCTGGCAGCATGGAAGCTACTGCCAGGCATATCTCCCTGGGTTTTAAAGACTGTAGAGAAAGGATACAGGATCCAGTTTGCATATCGCCCTCCGCGTTTCAATGGCGTGGTCTCCACTTCCGTGATACCGGAAAGGGCGCATTTTCTGAGTTCCGAACTCCAGAAATTACTGCAGAAGGGAGCCATAGAACAGGTTCCTCCTCCAGATATGGAGTCAGGTTACTACAGTCGGTACTTCCTGGTCCCCAAAAAGGACGGGGGTCTGCGTCCAATTCTGGATCTTCGCGGTTTGAACCGCTATCTCAAAAAATGCAACTTCAAAATGTTGACCATAAAGACTATTGTTTCACAAATCCAACCACAGGATTGGTTTGTGACAGTAGATTTAAAGGACGCATATTTCCACATAGAAATTTTGCCACAGCACAGGAACTTCCTGAGGTTCGCTTTTGGGGGAAAAGCCTACCAATTTCGGGTTCTTCCATTCGGTCTAGCCTTATCACCCCGCACATATACTGTACAAAATGCATGGATGCAGTTCTGGCTCCTTTGAGACTCCAGGGCATCCGCATTCTGAATTACATAGACAACTGGCTAATCCTGGCCCAGTCTCAGCAGCTAGCACTTCGACACCGAGATGTCGTCCTAGCTCATCTTCACTCACTGGGATTGAGACTCAACGCCACGAAAAGCGTTCTCTTTCCAGCACAAGTGACAACCTACTTGGGCGTCAGGTGGAATTCGATCGCTATGCAGGCACATCTGTCTCCTGCCCGCGTCGAATCCATAAACAACGCTCTGAAGGAAATCAGACTAGACCAAGAAGTGACTGTACATCACTTACAAAAATGTTTAGGCCTCATGGCAGCTGCGTTCATGGTGATACCCTTGGGTCTCCTGCACATGAGAGCTTTTCAGCTGTGGTTAAGAGCCAGGGGAGTTCACACGAGAACAAATCCCCGAAGGCGGATAAGGGTTACGCGCAAAGGACTTCGTACCCTTTCTACCCGGTTTCTCGCCTTGGGTCCCACTCTACTGTAGGTCCGTCTTGTCGTCGCAAAATGCTAACGACAGACGCTTCCCTTACCGGCTGGGGCGCGGTCTTGGATGGCCGTCCAGCCCAAGGGGTCTGGAGAGGCCACCTTTTCGCATGGCACATCAATTGCCTCGAAATGATGGCTCTATTTTTAGCTCTACAGCATTTCCTCCAGCAGCTGAGAGGCTACCATGTCCTAGTGCGGGTGGACAGCACATCGGTAGTCTCCTACATAAATCGCCAGGGCGGCCTGCGTTCGCGACGCTTGAACCAGCTAGCACATCAGGTTCTGCTCTGGGCTCAGGACAAGTTCCTGTCCCTCAGGGCGATTCACATTCCAGGGTACAGGCATGTGGGAGCAGACTTTCTGTCCAGACAAGCAGTGAATCACGGGGAATGGAAACTCCACCCTGAAGTAGTCACTCAAATCTGGAAGAGATTCTCTACAGCAGAGGTGGACCTCTTTGCCTCACAGGAGACTGCACAATGTCCCCTCTACTACTCTCTGACTCATCCAGCTCCCCTGGGTCTGGACGCGATGGCCCATACGTGGCCCAATTTACGCCTCTATGCGTACCCTCCGATAGCTCTGCTACCGGGAGTCCTGGCGAGGGTCCGTCAACACGGTTTGCACCTCTTATTGATAGCGCCCCATTGGCCGGCCCGAGTATGGTTCTCAGAGATAATATCGCTCCTCGACGGCTCACCTTGGATGATTCCAGTGAGGAGGGATGTTCTATCTCAGGCGCAGGGGACAATATTTCATCCCCGGCCCGAGCTCTGGAACCTTCACACTTGGCCCCTGAACGGGACCAATTGAGTCAAGCCGGCCTTTCAGCCGGCGTAATTGACACCATCCTAAGTGCTAGGGCTCCCTCCACTAGAAGGATTTATGCCTTCAAATGGAACGTATTCGAGAGCTGGTGCATGGCAAAGCAGGTGGACCCTGTCCACTGCCAAATTGTTTCAGTGCTGGAATTCCTGCAAGAGAAATTGTCCTCGGGCTTGTGCCCTAGTACCCTCAGAACGTACGTGGCCGCTATTTCAGCCTGCCACATCCTGTCTGAAGGGGTTACTGTAGGAAATCACCCTTTAGTTGCCCGTTTCATTCGTGGAGCTAAACGGTTGAGGCCACCCACTAGAGTCACGGCTCCCTCTTGGGATTTATCTATCGTGCTCGAAGGTCTGATCGACACTCCTTTTGAACCGCTAGAGTCAGCGCCCGACAGGCTTCTGACTCTCAAGATGGTTCTTCTTATGGCCATCATCTCTCTAAAGAGGATCGGAGACCTGCGTGCATTGTCAGTCTCCCCATCTTGCCTGGACTTTGCCCCTGGGCTAGTCAAGGCCATTCTGCATCCTCACCCAAACTACCTACCGAAAGTTCCTTTCTCTACCATGTACCCTGTCGTCCTGGAAGCCTTCTGTCCTCCGCCCTTTGCGGATTCGGAGCAGGAGAAACTTCACCTACTGTGCCCAGTACGTGGTCTCCAGGCTTATGTCCACCGCACCAGCCAGTGGCGTAAGTCAGAGCAACTCTTTATATGTTATGGAGGCCGCAACCGGGGGGCGGCCGCCACCACACATACTCTGTCACACTGGGTGAGAGATGCTATTGCCCTCTCCTATGAGGCGTGTGGACTCACTTCGCCCCTAGGAGTCAGGGCTCATTCAACCAGAGGGGTCGCCTCATCTATTGCTCTTGCAAGAGGTACTCCCCTGCAACAAGCGTGTGACGCGGCGGGTTGGTCCTCTCCGCACACATTTATAAGATTTTATAGTCTGGATGTCCATGCCACTCCAGGCTCACGAGTCCTCGGGTCAGCTTCCCGGACATGAATCTGAGACCTTCTCGGTCTTGTGCGCACACGCTACACAACCTTGGGGTCCAGACACCTGTAGTGCGGCGGCGTTGGTATTCTCGTTCCCATAAGCGTTCTAACGCAGCATTGAGTGAAGCCTCGAAAAGGGAACGTCTCGGGTTACCCTGTTCCCTGAGAGGCGGGAACGAAATGCTGCGTCCGAACGCCGCACTACCATGTGACCGGACGTCCATTCAGACAAATAATCTGAGGTTTTGTTGCCGGCTTTCCGGTATTTATAACCTCC
Source organism: Channallabes apus (assembly GCA_030522415.1). Classification (NCBI taxonomy): domain Eukaryota; kingdom Metazoa; phylum Chordata; class Actinopteri; order Siluriformes; family Clariidae; genus Channallabes; species Channallabes apus. Next base: position 8,656,196 of record CM060125.1, read on the forward strand.
ACCTGATCTAATCAGATGACGTCACCTGACCGAGGTTATATATAGCCAGATAATGGCGTTTTTCCACACATGCTTTATGGCCGGCAATGCGACAAGATAGTTCCCATAAGCGTTCTAACGCAGCATCTCTTTCCCGCCTCTCAGGGAACAGGGTTACTGCAAAGTAACCCGAGACGTTTTATGGGGTGTTCAAAAATGTCATGAAAGCGCCACAGCAGGACTGAGGTAATTACTGGCTGTGTTCCCATGAACATATTAATGTTGGTTTATATACCTCACTGCAGTAAGTCAAATGACATTGATTTTGTTTTTAACAGTGAATCACTCACTTGCCATGCTAAAGGCTTTACCAGACATGTTCCCATCACCTGTGGCTCCACCCAAGATGTTAGGACATGCAAGTGAAGCTATTTTTCACATTCTTGAAGTAAAATCATTTGAGAATGAATGAGAAATTTCATATTACTTGTGTTACTATATGATACAATGAGTGTGAATAGTCTTTTCTCTGTTTGTGTCAGTCTAAAGAAGATCCAACCACTTTTCTTCAAACGAGACCACTCTTCAACCCTGTCGTGATTGTCTGCAAAACCAATTGCGTACTGGCCATTGGAACCATGCGTGTGGTGACCTTCCCGAAAGAGGACATCTATGCTAGTGTGATGTATCTTATGGCATGTTATTATGCCTTTCACCTCACATATCCTAAGTGTATTGCCACACTGCTCTCTGTGCTCCAGACAGAAGTCCTCCTGGATGCCATCCATGACAAGGACATGAGTTTGTCATATAAAAAGGCTATGGTTGATTTACTACTGACTATAGGGCTGCACAGCACTATTTTTTCATTTCTGGTCCCCTAACAGAACTTTGTGTATTGGCCAATTTGATAGTCTGTAATACATAGCAAAATAATTTGTTTATTATAAAGGTTTGAAGCACTGTTACATTTGTTACATTTTGTCATACCTGTAGATCTTAAATGTGTCGTTTACTTGCCCACTAATGTTATGCTGGTTATGTTTTTATGTTTGGCATCTGAAACTACTGAGAGCCTATAGAACCAGGCAAGATACAGTACCGTACAGGTGATGTACAAAACCATGGCCAGAAATGGCCTTGTGGTGTTTTGTTGCATTATTTGTTTTGCCCATTTGTAGCAAATGGAGTTCATAATAAAGAGGTACAAAAATTTATTGAAATGTATTTATTTATTTACTTGTTAATAAATAGTTTAAACCATTGATGATGATAATTTAAGCATATTTTCCTACAAATTGAAAAAAAAAATCTTAAAACTTTTAGTATTTACAGTAGATAAATGTAATTGTTTTTAGTCTAGCTTTACCGTTTTTAAGATATACTGTAATTCTTACTTATAGTCTTATCTTAAGACAATGACACTAGCATTTGCTAAATTTAAGCTCTTTTCCTATATACTGAGAAGATGCTTCTTAAATCTTTTCTTTGTATTAGGAGAATTTACTTGTTTCTAGTTTGGCTGCACTAGTTTTAAGACATCTGAGGGTTCTTTGAGGCTAGATATATTTACTTGTTTTAAAAATCTTGCTTATTTTAAGTCAAATTTACCTCATTTTATTACTTTTTTTTTCTTCTTGTTTTTGAGAGCAGACCTTTTGCAGTTTAAGCATGTTTGTCTAGTTTTAAGACCCAAGAGTATTTTTAGTGCCTAGATTTAAGTTCAAATATTCTAGTTTTAATGCAGTTTTCACTAATGTATGTACTTTTCAATTCTTATAAAAAGCTAAAATGCCTAGATTTAAGAATTTGTTTCTAGTTTTAAGATGCAGTAGTATTTATTATTGTCTAGATATTACTGCTACTGTTTTGTCCTTTAAAGAAATTGAACTTTCAAATAGTTCCTTTTAATATTTTTGGTACATTTTTCTCAAGGTGAAATGTGAAGTTTATAATTACTTTTCCTTTACCTACCTAATTTGTAAACATATTCTTTTTATGTGATGACATCACTTCCTGTTTAGTCACTTCCGGTGAACTCCTAGTTCTGGATGAAGGCAATGACACAGTCATAGTGTGCTCTAACAATCCATTGCATCCACTAAAAAGCATCATAGAGGCAATGCTGTAAGTTCATTTATTTGACAGTAAACATGTTAAAGAGCATATATTAGTAATTATTTGTTAAAAATATGATGTTTGATAAGTTATTAAAACAGTTGTTTACCATTGTGTACAAGCTTTCAGTGATGCTAATAGCCATTGTAATTGCTACTTAAAGGAGAACAGTAGTTTGTTATAAACATGCATAGTAATACAATGTAAGACACGGACACTGAATATTGTTTATTACAGTTTTCACCGTAAATGTTAATGAGGAAAAGTGACAGTAAATGATCAACCTTGGTATGACTTTGTCTTGATTGGCTACGGTTTAACTTGATGTTTAGTCAGAGTTCAACATTCTGCATGAGAACATTATAGTGAAAAAGCATTATTTGATGAAAAGGTGGTTAAAATGGCCACAAGCAACAAGTCGTCTGCGTGCAGCACAAGAAGTGGCAAGTCATCTGCATCAATGATGAGGGCATCCCGTGCCAGAGCTGAAGCGGCCAAAGTGAGAGCATCATATGCCAGCCAAGAGGCTAAAATGGAAAAGGCCACAAGAGAAGCTCAAAATCAGCTGGAAACAGTAAGAATAGACACTGAGTTGGAAGTGTTGACACTACAACGGGAAGCTGATGCAGCTGCTGTGGAGGCACAAGTGCTGGAAGATGCTGAATTAGCAATGTATGCCACAGTTGAAAGAGGAGGATCTGAATCAGACAAAGCTAGAATTGAACGTACCAGTGAATACGTCAATTCTCAAATTAACCTTCAGAATCATTCTCCTGCCCCACTCTTATCAGCTTTGCCCGTTGCTCCTCCGTTTCATGCTGACTCACATAACAGCTTCATAACATGTCCAGCTGTGAAAGACATTAAACATGCACAGTCTACCAAAAACAAACCGAAGTCTGAAAAAGCAGATAGTATGCACTTACCTACAACATACCTCTCTGATCTGTCTGAAGGTGTGATTAAGTCTGAAGTTGGGAGGACCAGCCCAATCATGAATACTCCTGCTAAGCCTTACAGTGCTCAATACATTCCTCTAGCTAGCACGCCACCACAGGCAGAGCCTTTGGCACTGTATTTAGCCCGGCGAGACCTTGTTAATTCAGGACTGTACCAATTCAATGATAAGCCTGAAAATTATCGGTCATGGTCTTCTTCATTCACCAGTGCAGCTCGTGAACTGCACCTCACAGCAACCCAGGAATTAGACCTCATGACGAAATGGCTGGGAAAGGAATCTGGCGAAATGGTGAAACGGATCCGCTCAGTGCATGTCAATAATCCCAATCTGGCTTTATAGAAAGCATGGGAAAGACTATGCGAGTGCTATGCTGCACCAGAAATCATCGAAAGATCACTGTTTCAACGATTGGACAGTTTTCCTAGGTTTTTAGCTAAAGACCACACTAAATTACGTGAACTGGGAGATTTACTTATGGAAATCCAGGGAGCTAAAGAGGATGGTTATCTCACAGGTCTGTCATACCTTGACACTTCACGTGGAATTGCACCAATTATAGATAAGCTTCCATATGGACTCCAGGACAAGTGGGTGACTTCAGGGTCATGCTACAAAGAAGGGAATTATGGTCGTTTTCCTCCCTTTGAGTATTTCTGTAACTTTGTGTGCTACGAAGCAAAAAAACGAAATGATCCAAGCTTTATGCATCAAAGCAGTGTTACAACTGCAAAACCAGACAGATCCATCGTGAAGAGTTTCCAAACCAACAAACCCATCTCAGTCCACAAAACAGACGTGTGTGCAACCAATGATGATCCTAACAAAATCTGTCCATTACACAATAAACTGCACCCCTTGAAAAAATGCAGAACATTCAGAAGCAAACCCCTCGATGTCAGAAAGGCGTTCCTCAAAGAGAAAGGAATATGTTTCAAATGCTGTTCTTCGATTTCTCACCTCGCCAAGGAATGCAAGTCCTCCGTGAAATGCTCTGAATGTGGTAGCAACTATCATGACGTGGCCATGCACCCTGGCCCATCACCACAAGCAGTCAAGGCTCCTTCACCATCACGAGGATGGCGGGGAGGGAGAAGATAATTCTAATAATGCTGTAGTCATTGCAAGCTGTACAGAAGTTTGTGGTCCAAGTCAGTGGGGCCGCTCATGCTCAAAGATCTGCCTTGTAAAGCTGTACCCAGAGGGTTCCAAGGACATGGCCATTAAAGCCTATGTAATTTTGGACGACCAGAGCAATCGTTCATTAGCCAGACCTGAATTCTTCGAGCTGTTCAATGTAGAGAGCGAACAATTCTCATATCATCTCAGAACTTGCTCTGGCATCATAGAAACATCTGGTAAGAAAGCAGAAGGATTCAAGATAAAGTCCCTGGATGGAAAGGTTCTCATCTCTCTTCCACCACTCATTGAGTGTCACGAGATCATGAACAATCGCTCTGAGATTCCAACGCCAAGTGCAGTTCTCTACCAGCCTCATCTCCAACACATTGCCAAGCACATTCCGGAATTAGAACCGGAAGCAGAAATACTTTTGCTACTCGGAAGAGATGTGATCAGGGCACACAAGGTCAGGCAGCAGGTAAATGGACCAAATAACGCCCCCTTTGCCCAACGATTGGACCTGGGCTGGGTAGTGATAGGAGAAGTGTGTCTAGGTAACGTGCATAGGCCAACGGTTAACACATTCAAGACCAATGTGCTGAAAAGTGGCCGCTATTCAATTTTTCAACCCTGTACAAGCTTTATGCAGGTCAGGGAGATGCAGCAAAGTGGTAGCACGTCTTCCAAAGCAACCGAGAATACGCTTGGACAGACAGTGTTCAGCAGAACTGAGCATGACAACAAACCTGCTCCATGCGTGGAAGACACAGTTTTCCTGAAAATAATGGACACGCATATCTACAGAAATGATGCTAACAGCTGGGTGGCTCCTCTACCATTCAGAGAACCACGCCAGCGATTACAAAATAATAAGGAGAAAGTTGTTCATCGATTTACCTGCCTGCAACGAACCTTGAAGAGAAAACCTGAGATGCACCAACATTATGTGGCATTTATGGAGAGGATCTTTGCCAACGGACATGCTGAGGTAGCACCGCCACTGAACAAGGGGGATGAATGTTGGTATCTTCCTACATTTGGCGTCTACCATCCTCAAAAACCCAAGCAGATCAGGGTGGTCTTTGATTCCAGTGCTCGTTTGCGCGGACATCTCACTCAACTATGTGCTCCTCACAGGTCCCGACCTCAATAACTCCCTTGTTGGTGTCCTGCTAAGATTTTGGAAAGAGAGGGTTGCCATCCTAGCGGACATTCAGCAGATGTTCCATTGTTTCTTGGTGCGTGATGACCATCGTAACTTCCTTCGATTTCTATGGCACAAGGACAATGATGTCAACAATGAAGTTATCGAGTATCGAATGAAGGTCCATGTCTTCGGCAATCGGCCATCTCCCGCCGTGGCCATTTATGGGTTGCGAAGAGCCATCAGAGAAGGTGCACAGGAGTATGGTGCTAATACTGTCAAGTTTGTGGAAAGATGTTTTTATGTTGATGATGGTTTGGTGTCAGTTCCATCCGAAGCTGAGGCAATCGACCTGCTCCAACGTACACAGGCCTCACTAGCCGAGTCAAACCTCCGTTTGCACAAGTTTGCTTCGAACTCTGTCATAGAAGCTTTTCCGCTAGAAGATTGTGCTCCAGTAATTAAGGACCTAGATCTGAGTGGAGAAACTTCGCCCACACAAAGGAGTTTAGGGCTGCTATGGGAGATCACGACTGACACATTCACTTACTCTGCATCGACCATTAACAAGTCATTTACCCGTCGTGGAGTTCTCTCCACTGTCAACAGTGTTTTTGATCCTCTAGGTCTGGTGGCACCTGTCACGATCCAGGGAAGAGCACTTCTCAGAGAACTTACCTCTGAACAGTCAGATTGGGACACATTCCTCCCTAAGGATAAACTGAGCAAATGGGAAGCCTGGAGAGATTCTCTCCAAGACTTAGAACAGATTCATGTTCCACGTACATACACAACAACCTCACTAATTGAGGCAGTGCACACACAATTGTGCGTATTCTCAGATGCATCGACTAAGGCCATAGGTGCTGTAGCATATCTGAAGGCACTTCATAAAGATGGGCAAGTCGAAGTAGGATTTGTTATGGGCAAGGCAAAACTGGCACCTCTCTCCGAACCAACAATCCCACGGCTTGAGCTGTGTGCTGCGGTCTTAGCAGTAGAAATGGCAGATCTTATTAAGGATGAGTTGGATCTTGAGTTAAATGACTTAAAGTTCTTTACTGACAGCAAAGTGGTGCTTGGCTACATTTATAATGAGTCAAAACGATTCTATGTGTACGTTCACAATAGAGTCCAACGCATCCATCAGTCCTCAAGACCTGAGCAGTGGCACTACGTATGTACAGAAGAAAACCCTGCAGATCATGCGTCGCGATCTTTACCTGCATGTCGCCTGGCTCAGTCTTCTTGGTTTACCGGCCCCGCATTCCTGCGTCAGCCACCCGCAGAAGAAACACAAATAACTGAGACGTTTGAGCTAATCGAACCTGAAAGTGACTCGGAAATCCGACCGCAAATACAAACATGTGCGACTAACCTTGAAGAACCAGAGCTTACCTCTAACCGATTCCAACGGTTCTCTACCTTCACCTCCCTAGTAAGAGGAGTAGCATTTCTAGTTCACATGGCAAAATCCTTCAAGCACACGAACCAAAACAGCAAATGCAAAGGTTGGCACAGATGTGACTTACCTCATACTCCAGACAAAATGGACCAAGCAAGGAATGTTATCCTTAAAGCAACACAACAGAATGCATTTGCAAAAGAACAGTCAGCGCTCCAGGCTAACCAAACTGTATCCAAAACTAGCTGCTTGCGAAAACTAAGTCCGATCATGGAGGACAATTTCATTTGTGTTGGAGGAAGACTTAAGTATTCTGAAGTTACAACTCTGGAAAAAACCCCAATAATTCTTCCCAAAGATAGCCATGTATCCCTACTGCTCACTGGACATCACCATGAGCAAGTGAAACATCAAGGCCGTCACCTGACGGAAGGAGCAATCAGGGCAGCAGGACTGTGGATCTTGGGAGGGAAGTCACTAATTAATTCAGTACTCCACAAATGCATAACATGTCACAAGCTGCGTGGAAAGCTTGAAGAACAATACATGGCGGATTTGCCATCTGAACGTCTCAAAGTATGCCCTCCCTTTACATACGTAGGGCTCGATGTGTTCGGCCCCTGGTCTGTCGTAAGCCGGCGCACTAGAGGAGGACAGGCGGAGAGCAAGAGGTGGGCCATTATGTTCTGCTGTATGAGTTCAAGAGCTGTGCATATTGAGATCATTGAGTCTATGGACACGTCAAGTTGCATAAATGCTCTCAGGCGCTTCTTTTCACTCAGAGGCTCTGCGAAACAGCTTCGTTCCGATTGCGGTACCAATTTTATTGGAGCATGCAAGGAGCATGGAATGGACAGAATAGTGCAAAGGTATCTCAGTGAGCAAGGATGCAGCTGGGAATTCAACCCACCACACAGTTCTCACATGGCAGGCTCGTGGGAACGCCTGATCGGCGTTGCCAGAAGAATTGCCTAGTTCTGGATGAAGGCAATGACACAGTCATAGTGTGCTCTAACAATCCATTGCATCCACTAAAAAGCATCATAGAGGCAATGCTGTAAGTTCATTTATTTGACAGTAAACATGTTAAAGAGCATATATTAGTAATTATTTGTTAAAAATACGATGTTTGATAAGTTATTAAAACAGTTGTTTACCATTGTGTACAAGCTTTCAGTGATGCTAATAGCCATTGTAATTGCTACTTAAAGGAGAACAGTAGTTTGTTATAAACATGCATAGTAATACAATGTAAGACACGGACACTGAATATTGTTGTATTGTTTATTACAGTTTTCACCGTAAATGTTAATGAGGAAAAGTGACAGTAAATGATGAACCTTGCTACGACTTTGTCTTCATTGGCTACGGTTTAATTTGATGTTTAGTCAGAGTTCAACATTCTGCACGAGAACATTATAGCTACTTTCAAGAATTCTTACCAAGTCAGTTTTGCTCACCCCATTGGCAGATTTTTTTGCTTGATTTTGGTACACTTTAACTAGATTTAATTAATTTTTTTGCTTGTTTCAAGAAGGGCATTTTTTGCAGTGTACGTCTTCTGGTCTACTCAGGTTAGTGACAATTTCATGCAAATACTGTACATGATTTATTCATGTTTATCTTGGAAACATGAAATTATTATTTACAAAACACATATTACATTTTAGTACATGTAACAGGTAGCCAACTTACTTTTGAGTGTATAAGAAAGAAAATGGGAAAAGGAACATGAACCTGCATTTACATCTACAAAGTAATGTAGTGTTCGTCTTTAAACGTGCTATACGTTCTAGTAAAATATCTGGATTAAAAAAAAAATTCACGTATTTCCCTTTAAATCATTCAAGTCATAGCTCATGCTGCAGCTTCCTGTCCACATACCAGCAAATTTCGGATGATAAAGATACGTCGTATAGATGTAAACAGGCGATCTACAGATGATCAAAATACGACTATAAAAAAACTAACGCAATGTTTACCAGATGATACGCTCTTTAGCAGTCTTCTCCGCGACGTACCTGTGCTATCTGGGTTGTTGCTAACTTTAATGTTCAATTGTGTTACAACTGACCTTATTCATCCCTATTTTCCTTTATCAGTATAGTTGAGTGCATTTGGTGCATGCATAAGTCACCATATTTTCTGCTGCTGAACAAGCCCAAGCAAGTAATTAGCAACTGAATGCCCTTCTTTAAGTGACATGAAGGTGCATAAATTCAAAGCTTTTATCAGGTCATTTGTCAAATTAGCCCAATGTGATCAAATGGAAGTGTGTGCACTAAAATAGCCATTTTGTTAGAATTATGGCCAGGTGGAACTTTCATGTTGCTTGCTGCTGCAGTTGCTAATTAGTGCCTTTCACTAAAATTTCGCAAACAGTTAAGGAGCCAGATGTGCCATAAGAAATTTCTCAGGAGTGTTTTTTTTTTTTTTTATCATCCCATTTTTTTTTTATCATCCCATTGTTTTTTTTAATTTATTTATTTTTTTTATCATCCCATTGTTTTTTTTTATTTTTTATTTTTTTATCATCTCATTTGTTTGACAGCCTTGTGCTATTTTTTGGATGCAATATTCTGTATGAGCGTGTTTTTCAAATAAACAATATAATATGTATACATATTTATACCAGCAAAAATATTACCATAATCATCATGCAGAGTATTTCCCAGGTGGTCCTCGAGGGACATTGTAGGCCATGCTCAGCATATCATTAATCTTTTTTTTTTTTGCTTTGTCTTTCGGCCATGCACCAAGCACACTTCCTTAATTCCCTGAAGGAATACATTGGTGAAGTGATGAGACAGTAGGCTGCATTCTGTCTGCCACGATCTTCACGGTAAAATATCCAAAGTCTTGCTGGCTGACATTTGCTATAAACATCTGGCTTGCTCAGTGATTTGTGGGGGATGGCGGTGATGAAACGGAAAGTTGCAAAGCATGTAAACGTGTGTGTGTGAAAGAGAGAGAGAGAAGTAACTACTGCAGGAGCATAGTATGCTACAGATATCTTCTCTTTGCAAATGAAAAGTTACAGGCAATGTTTAAGGATGGAAATGACCAGAACAGACAAAGTGGTTTGAGCTTAGCGTGAGGATATGTGGATTTGTTGAAAGGGATTAGAGCTTGTTTGCTAACGTGGGTGTTCTGGCAGCTCAGGAAGTATCTGACAGCTACTTTGTCAATCCAAACAAGGGCAGAGATTCTGATACACAGAAGTGGCTTTTTGTGTCAGCATTTATTGGAGAGATCATCAATCAGATAAATTAGTGTTTAACCCTTAAGGAATCTCCCCTGAACAATTTTAATATCAATCTTTATAATTACCAAGTGATCTTTAATTGCACCCAGTATTTATCTATCCATCCATCCATCCATCCACCATTTATACCACTTATCCTGTGTACTCACTCACACACACTTACATACGCAGTCATACATTGGAAACGCCAATCAGGGTACATCACATGTTTGTGGGAAAACTGAGGAAATTTACTCTGAAGTCTTTGACAGTGATAACCACTAAGCCACCGTTAAATAGAAATTTAAAGGAAATTAAACCGGTACAGTCCGGCACCATTAAAAAGATTCAGTGGCGGTACACAGTCCTGGAAAGACAGTAGAGCAGCTTCCTGCCAAAACACACTTATAAAAACATTTCAAGAATATCTTTAAGCTTTACATTTTACGATACGTGGGTTTCAACCCCAGAACAGTTAGTTACCTGAGACTATTCTAAATTAGAATTAATGGAACTATAAAGAAAAACGTACGAATGTAAACAGTTTAAAATACCCCTTCTCTACTTTTAAATTAATTTATAGCATGATTAGTTTTAGATGAGGTAATATACAGACACAATATCTGGTTAAATCTATAACAGTGATAGTTATCACTGTTTTGAAAAGGTAATACTCAACATTAGAATGATAACTAATGTTTACTAGGTAGCTTATTGAACTCCACAATTTTTGGTCTCACACCTGGACGAGAACGGAGGAGGGTGGTCACCCTATTGAGGTGACCAGAACCTGGCTACCTGGGAAAACTAGGCTAATTTGCTGCTAATCTTTTCGTATGGCCTGCTGTTGCTGTAATGTAGGCAGTTCAAACATACATGTTTGAGTTTTGAACTTCAGTAAGTTCTATGTTCATGCAGAACCTCCTCCGACTCAGCGCTCAGCTTCACCCAGAATTCATCATTTTTATTTTGCCCACAACACAGTTGTGTTTTGAAATAGAACATTAGACAGCTTTAACATGACAGTTCCAATAGCAAGCTATCTTAAATTCACTATTATTGCCTGCAAACACAAACAGCAAACAGATTTTCACTCCCATCTTTTGAGGAAGCAAAGAAATAGTTGTAGTGTGGATACTGTAAACTGTTGAACATTTCACATCAAACTGTTTTCTGAATGGAGAACAATTTTAAAACTGTAGTTGCATTAGTACTGAAGCTTAAAAGTAATTTTTTTTCTACCTCTGAGTCAACTTTAAAAATATCAACACTCATCTTCAGCATCTAAAGTTTCTTTAAGGCTTGTTTGTTGAATGCAGTCACACTATGAGGCTATTGTAGCTAATGTACTGAATACGGATGAATTTTCGGGTTAGTCACTTTGAGAAATATTCAAAATGTACTAGAAAATCTGTTTGAAACTTTTTGACACAATTTTGTCAGAGGTAATCTAAAACATGTTTGGAGAAATTTTCCAGAGCAAAAGAAGGCTAGGCAACTGCTAATAGCTAATACTCTGTTCCAGCTCATGGCTGTCTTTTCACTTTTATGCCACTAAACAGTGATGACGTGATCACAAATTACAGCTGCTACAATACAGAAAATCCTTATTATCCCCTTTATTTTTTTGTCAGGTATAGGGTTGGGAAAAGTTTGAGAAATAGCAGAAATTCAAAGCTTGAGTGCATTAAAAAAAGGGTATTCGGGGCAATTTAGAGCTACAGAGACTGAAACAGCACAACAGTGCAAATGGAGGGAAGCAGGAGGAAATTCAAGAATTATCTGATATTTCAGCTGAAATACTGTCAGACACATTTAGAGACCTATAAAATTCGTTTGAACTTGATAAAAAGAGTGTAATTAGGTCCACTTTAATAAGGCTGTTTTTGATGTTCTGAGACAAAGGTTGTTTTTCTGCTCATAAAGCTCTGGCATCAATAAATGATTTAAAATCATAAAGTTTCTTTTTATGGAGGTTGTTGCAGGAACCATGATGGCAACAGGGGATTCTGACAAGATATATTCTAATAAAAGGCAAGGTAGCACACTTACAAAATTAACAGCACATAAAATAGTAAGCATTTTTGATCTATAACAGTCAACAGAGGTGGTAACCCCAGGTTCATAAAGAAAAGTCCTGACACATATTTGTTCCAACTAATAATTAATTAGCACAAATCTTTATCCAGATTAGAACTAATTAGGCTAAAACTAATTGGTCAAATCATCTAATTTGTGCACAGAAAGACCTAGAATACATGGCATACATTGTCTTAACACTTTGGGCCACCACTATACAAACTGTAGCCCATATGTTGCTGTGCAATTTATCATCTGCCCTCTATCACACCCAGTAATGGAGAGAAACCAACCTAGAACCACTTTTGTTCTGTAATTATTTGTTTGGCAGTGGTCCTTTGATCAAAAACTGATCCATGATAAGTAGGATAGAGGCGATGCTGAAACTGTGTAGTCACGGATGGGCCAAAGTATATTTGTAAATTTACAATATGCACTAATTTATTAGGTGGTTATGTATACCATGTGTAAAATGCACAAGGTATGTATAGGAAATAAGCTGATCTCTCAATGTATATTGAGAGAAACTCTCATGAACTTTTCATCGCACTCTTATAGCGGTGCCCAAAAGTATTAAGACAACATATGCCATGATTTCACTAATTAGCTCTAGCCAAATTGGCTGAAGAGTTGTTTTAATTAGAAAGCTGTTTTAGTTAAAAGTGCGAACAAATATGATATGCTTTTTACTTTCTGAAACCAGGGTTTTTAATAGAGGAGCTGAATTGAATTCAATGCATGAACGCAAGGTTGTAATAACAAATATGGCAGATGGTGATATAGGATCTGCAAAACAAAAACATAATTGTTTCAACCTCTTTGCACAACTGATATAATGGATTTTTAAAGTTTTTTTTATTTTATTTTAAAAAGGTACTTAAGATTTAATTAACAATTTTATGTGTTGCATGAATATATAATATAATAATTGTCATTATTACATTCAATACTGTCCTCTGTTCAAGGCTAAATGAAAATCTTAAAATCGTAATTAACTGTTCTTTTCACAAAAAAAAAATCAAACACACACACACACAAATGTTATAAACAAAGGGAACATTGTGTGGAAAACTGTGTGAAAAATAATAAAATGTTAATTCTTTTAAATCAAAATATACGAATATATTTAGAGACTTAAACATTTTTTGGTAAATAACTCACTATACTGCAAGTTCAGTGCAAAATGTTACAGAAATATTTAAAGTTCACTTCTGTGGAGGCATTTTTGCTGACCAACACACCCCCCACACACTTTATATGTTGAATGTGCCAGAAATTATGTTATTACACTATGCAATTCAACATTGACAAGGCACCACAGACATAGCAATAAAAAACTCCTGCTTTATCATGAAAAAGATTATACAGCAGAGCTTTGCTACTTTTGTTTGTCCAGCTCTCTCATCTACTGGTCAACAGAACAGGTTCCAAAGTTTTCTGTTAAGAACTGCCTGTGTGCATCATCTCATGAATACTGTAGATAACTACCTGAGCTGAAGCTCTGTGATAACACGGGGCAAACGGCATCATAAACGTAGCTACACTACTAATTAATTTTTTTTTTTACACACCAGTCAAAGGTTAAACCACAAGTTTGGGTTTACTTTCTACATTCTAGAACAATAATGGATTTTTTAAACTATGAAATAACAACAATGTTATGTCCAGTTCATTTGCAAAACCCATCAAACACCACCATGATGAAACTCATGAAAACCATCCCAGAAAAGCAAGAGGAGAAGTTAATTTTTAGTTACCAACCTCAAAAATCACCAATTAACAGTACCTCAGATTAGAGCTGTTATGAAAGCTTTACAGAGCATACGTAGCAGACACATCTCCATATCAACTGTTCAAAGGAGATACCTTTAGCATGGTTTTAGAATGTATAGTAGAAAGAAAGAAAAATCTGTATTTTTGTCTCATTTGAAGAGTAAAACCTGATCATTAGCCATAATATTTGAGATTATATTTATTTATTTATTTGTTTATTTTATTTAAACCAGATTGTAACTGAAATAGGAATATTTCTCTGGGACACCGAAACAGCACACAACCAACTAACCACAAGTAACTAAAAAATAAACAGTGCCAACCAATGAATTGGCAGGAGAATCATTACTACAGTACTAATCATTATGAGGGTCAGTATAAGACCTCTGTCACAAAGCTTTGTCCCCAGAGCCATTCACCTTTTCAAGAACTCACTACAAGGGGATTGGAATGTGTACTGGGAGATCTACTGTAGGATCGTCTGCTATATACAGTACATCACGGTGTTACAAACATACTGTAACTCTTTTACTTTTATTGCTGCTGAATATCCATCCATGAAACCCTCCACCACAGTATTTATTGTATTTCAGGATATACCAATCAGCCATAACATTAACACCACATAAACATTGATTAGCAATCAGTAAACTGGTAACAGGATAATTTGAGCCAAAGGCTAATCCAATCCAGTGGGGAACAAAGGACAGTCCGTCTGGTCTGATAAAAAAAACAATGCTGGCCCAGAAAGGTACCAGAACACCCAGTGTACCACAGCCCACGACACACACTGCTCAGCAGGTAATGAGCCATCTTTAACTGATAAATTCATTATGAACTTTGAAGGTGAGGAAGAAAGATTAAATGTGCTCTGAAAAAATCTTAGGCACACTATTTTTCAAAGATTATTGAAACATATTCAATGTGATATTTTTCCTAAAAAAAAATCATTACTCAAAAATACTCTCAAAAATTATGTATGTTACATAATACACCACTTTGCAGATTTTGCCAAAAGAAAAAAAAAAAAAACACAATAAAGACTTATCTGCAAATAGAGAAACAAGTGTGACAAAGTCTCCAAAGAACTCTGTCAGGTTCTTGAAGAAGCTTCAAAAAACTTTCAGTGTTCTCACGAATTGGTAAGGCATATACCACTGTAGATGCGGACATATTATTCCACTAGTTTTGACGCGTATCTTTGGTTTGCCTTTTTTACTCACACGAAAAACTGAAGTCTGATGATCTCTTTGTCTCTCGTATTTTATTTTCCAGCATCAAAGAATCAACACTTCATACAGTTGTCTTGAGTTAATCCACTGTAGTTACAACAACAGTTGCTGTATCTTATAAATTTCTTACTTTTACAACAACCTGCTGTATCTGTAGCTTAAGTTGGCTTACGGTTAGCTTACGGTCAATAGCTTGTGTTCCCGTAGACTTCCGCATCTAAACTGCACTTTCTATCATACAATAGTCATACAAATGCATGCAATAATGAAATGACATCACAGACCAACTTACGATTGTCAAAATGGATGCTTAACTAACAAGTGCAAAGCTTATGGCTTATGTAATGAACTTAATGCTTAACTAATGAAGAGAATAAGATAGAATAAAATAAAATAAACAAATAAACACAACAACAAATTCATAACAAAAACGATATGGCTCTTACATTCCAGCCCCTAATTGACAGGCAGGGAGACTGACAATTACATGTTTGTGTGTGTTTTTTTTTTTTTTTGATAAAGCCATGAAATCAAACCTTCTTAACCTTTTAAACATTTCAACTGTTTCAAATGTGTACTATTTATCTCATGTGTTTACATTTATACACCAAAGGGAATAATAACCAATTAAGATATAATTAACAGTCCATTTCACATATGAGGTACAGCTTGTCAATGGGTTTTTCTAGAATGTTGGTCTTGGCTTTAACCAACACACGTCTCACGAGTCCCCTTTTATCGGGGAACACTTTCCTGATTCGTCCGACGACCCATGAATTTCTTGGAGAAGACTCATCAATTATCAGAACTATATCTCCAATCGAGAGGTTCTTTCTCTCTTGAAACCATTTTTGATGTTCCTGGAGCAAGGGCAAGTATTCACGCACCCATCGCTTCCAGAATAAGTCTGATAGGTACTGAATCTGCTTCCACCTGCGATGTGCATAGATGTCTTCCTTTTTGAAAAGTCCAGGAGGCAGGTTTGGCTGTTTTTTCATCAGCAGCAGGTGGTTAGGCGTCAGGGGCTCCAGATCTGTGGGATCTTCCGAGACAGGAGTAAGGGGTCGGTTATCCATTATCGCTTCCACTTCGCATAGGAATGTGTGCAAGCTCTCATCAGTTAGTGTTTGTTCTTTCAGTACTGATCTCAAGATTTTTCTAACTGATCTGGGCCCGGTTTCTCGATAACGCACACTATTCGCGCGCTAAGAAGACTCTTAAGATATATCTTACGTTAAGTGATAACTTTTCTAAGTGTATTTCTCGAACTGTCTCTTAGGAGACTTCTTAAATTGCTGCCTCTTACGTCCGACGTTACGCGGAGCTGTCTACAGTGAAGGTCCTGAATTAGCGGACATCGGTTGCTCTGGAATCGATTTTTGACTCCTTTTGCATGACAGCGTTAAGAAAGACGGCACTTTCTATGCAAATTAAACATGGCACTAAATTCTTTTAATAGCGTTTATTTCGACATGTGTTAACTTAACAATAACATGTCATAATAGACAAATATATAAATTAATATTAATTAATATAATAATATAATATATAATATTTTCATGTAACATGTGGCCGTGAAACGAACGGGGTTTTACAATCATAGTTGATGGACAAACAGCTGATACACTCTTCACCAGCTTCAGAAACAATGTGAAGTGTCAGTTATTGGGGTTGTATAGCGCACTTATGGAATGAATACGATGAGATGACAGAGTGGAGGTTTAATACCCCTATCTCACCTGCGCGGGGCCGTAAGTGCATTATGATTCAGCGCGAGTTTTGGTGCTGTTATTACGTTTCCATTTTACCACGCAAAAAAAATAAACATGCGGAAGCTCGCGGACCTGGCAGATCTTCGCGGACCGTCGGGCACCAGTCACTCGAGGCAAATCACGGTGCCTAATACCCCTCTCTCACCTGTGTGGCCTGACTCATCTCCGTGAGCTGCCGCGATTGCCCACGACGTTCCTTTAACGTTCCGCGACGTTCTGCAAAGTCTGCAAGCTACCGTGAGGACCAGCAAAAGATTAAACGTTGAATTTTTCACGCGGAAAGATGGAAACGTAATCACAGCACAAAAACTCAGGGTGAATCATGATCAAGCCTACAGCCACAGCGCGAGCCCGCGCAGGTGAGATAGGGGTATAACACACCGCATCTCACACCGAGTCAAACCGCATGAGTGAATACTGTAGGGGTATTAAACATTACAATCACCCAGAAAACTGACTGGATGCGGGGTTTGAAACTCCCAAGGTTATTTTCTCATTTAACTAAATCAAATTTCATAAAAATTAAACGTGTCAAAAGAAAAACCCATAAAGTCATGGATAATGGCTAATGAGCAATGAAACATATTTTAAACAAAAAGCAGCGAGCAGCTGGACATCGGGACAGGGAGTGTACAGTAAGTACGACGCGTTGGCCTGGCACGCGCAGGTCTGAGCAGCTCAAGAAGCTCCATAATCTGTTGCCTTGGAAGGCAAAACGTTTATTTTATATATTTTTTAATAACGGCCACGGGGAAAATATGAAAAGGGCTGAAGTTTTGTCTAAAGGAAAAATGTACATGACTCACACGGCTCCATGGACCGCACCGTCTTCAGTTTAACACAACACCACGCTGTATCGCTGCCTAATTGTTCGCCACCTGTTTAATATTAATTGTGATTGGCAATTTTAATGCATTAGTCACATTATAAAATAGGCTAATTAAAAGTCACTCTATTAGTTCTGATATCAAATAAAATAATATTCTTAAACAGGTCTACAGTATATTCCATCATTAATACGACTTTGATAACGTGCCATAATGTGTTTGCATACACCGCTGATTTATAAAGACTGCTGCTCAGTGGCGGCGACTAGCGTCTTGAGCTGAAACTACGCTAAGTATGAGTTAAGGTTGGTCCAGACCAACCTTACGAACGTCTGACTTAGCTAAGAGATACTTAGCGTAAGAACGTTTCGAGAAATGCGCCATAAAGTTAAGAGAGAGGTTAAGGTACGACTTAAGAACTACTTAGAGATAAGAAGCTTTCGAGAAACCGGGCCCTGATCTGCCTTTCCCATATTCCACCAAAGTGAGATCCAGAAGGTGGATTGAATATCCACTGTATGTTCCTTTGAGTGAGGAAGCTTTCAATTTGTGACTGGTTCCATTGCTGGATAGCCTTGCTCAGTTCAGTCTCAGCGCCTATGAAGTTTGTTCCATTGTCACTTGACCTCTCTTGCTTATAAAGCGTCAAATGGCGTTCACACAAGAGTCTGTGTCGAGCGAATGAGCGATTTCAATGTGCACGGCTCTTGTTGTTAAACAAGTGAAAAGTACGCCATATCTTTTAACGTTGCTTCTGCCACGTTTTGACCTCGAAGGGTCCAAAATAGTCTACTCCCACGTTAGTAAAGGGTGGGTGATCTGGTGTTATTCTATCAGTTGGCAGTTCTGACCTTTTTTGCTCATATGTTTTAGCTCTAGTCTTTCTGCATGTCACACACCTGGAGAGAAACTTTCTCACGAGTGAGTTAGCAGTCGGAATCCAGTATTTCTGCCGCAATTCTGAAAGCATGTAATTTCTGCCACTGTGTCCAATCTTTTCATGAACGTCTCTTAATATCAACATTACAATATGTGAGTCTTTAGGTATAATGACTGGGTGTTTAACGTGCTCTGGCATTGCGGACCTGCCGAGAAGTCCTCCGACTTTCAGCAATCCATCCTGTATTACTGGGTCCAGTTTGGACAAGCAACTGTTTCCTTTTACAGATGCCTTACGTTTTGGCTGTGTGGGAATTTCCTTTTTGAATTCTGCTGCTGCTGTACCCTTTTGCAACGTGAAAATTTCTTCCATAAAATTTTGTCTTTGAGTAAACTTAATGATTTCGTTTTCTGCTCTTGTTAGGTCTTGAACTGTTAGAGACTTATGATTATCTGTCTTTGGGTTATCTACTTGTCTTTTTACCCTTTCTGTTTTTTGTTTGAGCATGTCTCTGATGCGAAGGATCCAGGCAACGGATCTTTTTAACTTGTGCCAATCAGAGTGATAATTAATCAATTTACTCACTGCGTCCGTGGCTTATGTAGTGCTCATAATGTTCACTAAAGCTGAGAGCTTAATTTCATCGTCATTTCCTTTCATTGACGTGTCGTAGATGTTCTCAGGCCATTTGCACTCTGCTTCTATGAGAAAGGAGGGACCATGGATCCAGGTGACGTTTTTCATAACCTTTTCACAGGATGCCCCCCTGGATGCAGAATCAGCTTAGTTTTTTGAGGTATTAACGTACCTCCATTGCTGTGGCTTGGTTATCCCTCTTATAGTGGCAATTCTGTTGGCCACAAAGGTTTTAAAACGAAGTGTTTCATTGTCAATGTATCTCAAAACAGTTGTACTGTCAGTCCAAAACATAGAGTCCAGCAGTTTCAGTTCTAGTTGTTCTTTTAACATTTTGTCATTTTTCACAGCGACCACTGTGAGTTCCATTCGTGGAATGGTGGTTTGTTTCAGGGGCGCTACACGAGAGTTCCCCATCATGAATGCACAATGTGTGAGTCCATCAGCATATACTAACCTGAGGTATGAGACAACTCCGTATCCCATTTCACTCGCATCCGAGAAGTGATGGAGTTGCGCTGTAGCTGTAGCTTCGAAGTCGGCTGGTTTCACGCACCTTGCTACGCTGAACTCGGACAGTTGGGTTAACTCTTGCAGCCAGGTTTTCCATGCCTTTGCAAACTTCTCGGGAATATCGTCATCCCATGCAAGTTTTTCCTTACATAACTGCTGCATTAGAATTTTAGCTGGCAGTATAGCAGGTGCGAGGAAACCCAAGGGGTCGTAGATTGAACTAGTGATTGACAGGATTCCTCGTCTTGTCACAGGTCGTTCTTTTAAGCTAATCTTAAACTTGAACATGTCTGAATTGATGCACCACAACACCCCCAGAGCTCTCTCAATGGGCAGTGCATCTTTACTCAAATCTAAGTCTCTCATGTCTTTGATTATTTCGCTTTCGGGTATGGAAGTCAGTAGGGCACGGCTGTTGCTTGCCCACTTAGTGAGGTTGAACCCTCCACTTGCACAGAGGCTTGTGAGATCATTGTATAAGGCGACTGCTTGATCATGGCTTGCAACAGACTTCAAGCAGTCGTCGATGTAAAGGTTTTTAAGCACTGTGTTAACTGCCACAGCAGGTGCATTGCTGCGGTTTTCTTAGCAACACTTGCAAGTTAGCAACACTAGGAGATGATTTTGCACTGAACAAGTGAACTACCATCTTATACTCAACTAGGTCTTGGTTCACATCTCCGTTCAGCCACCATAGGAAGCGCAGCAGATCTGTGTCCTTCTCGGGACTCTCACTTGATAGTACATGGCTTCCACGTCTGCCATGATGGCAACCTTCTCTAAAGCGTGTGAGCATGCCAATGAGTGAGTTTCTTAAGTCTGGTCCTTGTAGGAGCTCACTATTTAGTGACACTCCTTGATAACTGGCAGCACAGTCAAAAACCATCCTCAGTTTATTCTTTTGAGGATGATAGACGCCATGATGCGGTATGTACCACACCTGACCATCTTGGTGGTTTACGTGATGTGTAGGGACCCTGACTACATGACCCTTTTTAAGCATGTCATTCATGAAGTTTGTGTACTCCTCGTGAAAGGAGCTGTTGCTGTTAAGTTTTCGTTTAAGGTTTAATGCGCGCTGCATAGCTGCACGTCGGGTTATTTGGCATTTGAATGACTGCCTTTTTTAGTGGAAGGCCGATGTGGTAGTTTATAAACTGCATTATTTATAAACTGTAGAGAGTTATTCACGGAGTCTAAAACCTGATAGTCTACCTGTGACCACTCGGCCTTATCATCACAATTTCGTTCAGGAAAATCGTGGTTGAACTGCTGAATCAGCATTTGTTCTACAGTTTCAATGGAGGTTCTGTTAACTGTAACGCTCGCTGGTTCGTCGGGTTCTCGGAGAGGCCTGTTCACAGCCCATCCGAGAGCATTCTACACTGCGTATGGCCCTTCATGCCTGCTATTAATTACTCGCTGTCACGTTTTCATCTCGGACTGCCGTCATTTTTCCCTTTTTTTCCCCACGCTGTCATGTCCTCTCTCTCTCACGTGCTCATGTTTTCTGGCTGTCATGCTTTTTCACACGCCCCGCCTCTTTACACACCGGCATCCCATTCACAACTAATTTCTCCCGGCATTTAAGGAAGCACAGAGCGCTGTCTCGCTGCCAGATTTTTTGCATGCCTTCAGAAGCCCAGTTTTCTCGCGTTTCTTTTCATGTCAGTTGTTTCCGTTTTTGACCTCGCTTGTTCCCGGTTTTTTGATTATAGTCTATCGTTTTTGGATCTCGTTTCATGTTTGTTTCCTATGATTGTGCCATAGATCTTCTCCCAGGTACAGCCCCCGATGGGGCGTCTCTATTCCCTCTCTCCCCCCGAAAGAGAGGCCATGAATCATCCCTTTTTGGTTTGGACAGATCACAGAAACTTTGAATACTAGTGGCTGCCACCCAACAGGACATCAAAGTCCTGGTCAGACAGGCCCTGGAGCAAGAACCAGGCCCAAGTAACGTTCCTTCCAACCGCCTATTCGTCCCCGAATCAGTTCGCCCACAGGTACTCAAATGGGGACACTGCTCCAGACTGGCATGTCACCCAGGAGGGGCCCGCACCTTGTACCTGATTCAGCAACGCTTCTGGTGGGCAACTATGAGGGAGGATATTTTTGAATTTTTGAACCACCCCCATCCCTCACTGTCCTTGGTCTCACATCGCCCTTGACTTTGTTACTGGACTCCCAACTTCAGAGGGGAACTCTTGTATTATGACCATCATTGACCGTTTCTCCAGAGCTGCCCATTTCGTCCCCCTGTCCAAACTCCCTTCAGCCAAGGAGACTGCCGAGCTGCTCATCCTCCATGTTTTTCGGCTCCACGGACTTCCTATTGACATTGTTGAAC
Organism: Channallabes apus; assembly: GCA_030522415.1. Classification (NCBI taxonomy): domain Eukaryota; kingdom Metazoa; phylum Chordata; class Actinopteri; order Siluriformes; family Clariidae; genus Channallabes; species Channallabes apus. Next base: position 8,678,225 of record CM060125.1, read on the forward strand.
AAACCAGAAACTGGAAATCGCTTTGAGGTGCATGACGTCACAGAACCCGACTTCATGGAGCAGGATGCTCCCATGGGTAGAATATGCCCACAACTCCCTTCCCAACTCATCTATAAGAATGTCTCCCTTTCAGTGCTGTTTGGGGTATCAACCACCCCTGTTTCCCTCTCAAGAAGAAGAGGTAACGGTCCCTTCGGCACAGAGCTTTTGTGCAAAAGGACCTGGCAGAGAGCCCGGTTCCAACTCCTAAAGTCAGTACAAACCTTCAAGCGACAAGCGGATCGATGACGCTCGGCTGCCCCAAGATACAAGGTCGGCGATAGAGTAATGCTTACCACGAGAGACATTCCCATCAAGACCATTTCACGTAAACTATCCCCTAGGTTCATTGGCCCATTCACCGTCACCAAGATTATCAACCCTTGCTCTGTCAGGTTACGCCTGCCCTCCACAATACACCGGATAAATCCCAGCTTTCATGTCTCCCAAATCAAGCGCCTTGTTACCAACCCTTTATGTCCACCCACCCGTCCGCCTCCTCCTCCCCGTTTCATCGACGGTGGCAAAGCATTCACGGTCCGCCGACTTCTTAAGTCCCGCCACAGAGGGAGGGATGTCCAGTATCTGGTGGACTGGAAGGGCTATGGCCCTGAGGAGAGAAGCTGGGTTCCTGCTAGATTCATTCTAGACCCCAAATTAATCACAGATTTCCATAAACATTTCCCCGTGGCACCCCTCCCAAACGCCCAGAGCCGTTCGTAACGTGGGGGGGGGGGGGGGGTTAGTTACTGTCACGTTTTCATCTTGGACTGCCGTCATTTTTCCCTTTTTTTTCCCCACACTGTCATGTCCTCTCTCTCTCACGTGCTCATGTTTTCTGGCTGTCATGCTTTTTCACACGCCCCGCCTCTTTACACACCGGCATCCCATTCACAACTAATTTCTCCTGGCATTTAAGGAAGCGCAGAGCGCTGTTTCGCTGCCAGATTATTGCGTGCCTTCAGAAGCCCAGTTTTCTCGCGTTTCTTTTCGTGTCAGTTGTATCTGTTTTCGACCCCGCTTGTTCCCGGTTTTTTGATTCTAGTCTATCGTTTTTGGATCTCGTTCACTGTTTGTTTCCCGGCTGGTTTTGACCTTTCGCTTCGTTTCACGGCTACATCTCTGCTCGCTCTCCTTTCGGATTTTTTGCTTCGCTGACTGACTCATTGGCTTTGAACTCTCGCACTGGCTCATGACAACGTCTCTGCTGGCTCCCCTTTTTTGATTCTCGCATCGCTGACTGGTTTTACTGGCTTTTTTTATGCTTAACTAACAAGTGCAAAGCTTATGGCTTATGTAATGAACTTAATGCTGAAATTAATTAATAGAATAAGATAGAATAAAGTAAAATAAACAAATAAGCACAACAACAAATTCATAACAAATACGATATGGTACAACCTCTATATAACTATATACTGCTAGACAAAAGTATATTAGGCCAGAAATTTATTTACCACTCATAGTTGTAGTTTATTGTTGTTCGCTGCTCTTTGTATTTTTAATGTACAGTATATACCATATATTTTGACAATCTTTGCTTTACAGCATTCTTTTACATGTACCACTAGACTTACCCATGACTTTTAATTTATTTATATCTGTTTTTCCGAATGATATTCAGTAAGTTCCTGATTTGATAAAATCACAAATAATGCACATTAATTCATCGCTGCAACAAAATGAGATGAACCGCACACACAAAGTGTGAATGTTGTTAGTCATATGCAAAGAATAATTGCAAAGTATAATTTTGGGATGAAACAATATGTAAATTAGGCTATCTAAGAGGTGTATGCACAAATGAAAATGAAACTTGCCCATAGCAACATTATACAAGCTTCAATTTGAGGGCATGTACAGTAAGTCCATCTCTGGTGAACTTTACAAGAAACAAGGCTACATAGTACATGGTGTGTTTAATTTATGGGGCTCAAAGTTAATTGGATGTCTGCTTGCTCAGAAAATGAAATGATTAAAAAAGTAAAACCTGAGTTTAATCTAGCTATGATGTCTGCCTCTGGAGACCTGCTGCCTTCAAGTGAAGTGACAGACAACAACTAGATTCTGGCCTGTGGTTATGCAGATTTTAACACAATGTGAATCCAGTGTTACCTCAAAACCTTTACGGCAACAGTTTTTTGGACCCCACCAAGCACTTGCAAACTCAATGCACACAGACCTGAGGCAGGAAACGAACCCATACCCTGGAGATTCAGGGATGCTTTATTCGGTTCTAGCTGGGCCACTCCAGGACTTTCACACAGTTACTTTGAAGCCACTCCTATGTTTTTTTTTTCTTTTCGTGGTATGCTTTTCACCTTGGTTTCACTGAAATATAAACATCGCCCCAGCCTGAAATCCTGATCATTACTGTATGTATGATGTCTTAATTTTTCCTCCTATTCTGGAAAGTTTCTTAGTCCCAGATGCAAAAAACATTACTACTGCATGATGCTGCCACCACCATCTTTGGGATGGTATTAATGCCTGATTTCACACACGGAAGGGGGGAATTTTGTCAACAGACCATAGGATTTTGTTTTTGGAAAACTCCCAAAAATTTGTAATGTGGCTTTTATTGAGGAATGGCTTCGCACCATAGAAGCCACTCTACCATAGAAGCTTGATTGGTGAAATGCTATAGTGATGGTTGACTTTCTGTAAGACTTTCCCTTCTCCCCAAGGGAACTCAGTATAATAACTTTTGGCCTCTTGGTACCTTGGTTTCTCAATTACTCAGTTTGACTGTGCAGCCAGATTTAGGATGACTGTTGCTTGTTCCAAATCTCTTCCATTTGAGAATGGTGGAGGGTATTTGCAAAGCTGCAGAAACTTTATTGTATCCTTCTCCTGATATGTGCCTTGACACAATCCTGTCTTGCAGGTCTACAAGTAAATTCTCCCAACCACATAGCGTTGTTTTCACTCTAATGTATATTTATAGTGACCCCTTATATAGAAATGATGTCCAATTGATTCAATTAGGCACAGGTGGACGCCAAACAAGTTGTAAAAGCGTCTCATGAACCATTGATTTGATCAAGTTTTTTATTCCAGATATTCTTCCTGTTGTTCCCTCCCATTTTCTAACTATTCAAGTTAATTAAATTAAATTTTATTTGTATAGCGCTTTTAACAATTGACATTGCCGCAAAACAGCTTTACACATTCAAAAGAATTATTTAAGTTTGTATGAAATGTGAATGTGTAAAGCAACCTTGATAAGCAAGCCAAGGACGACAGCGACAGTGGCGAGGAAAAACTCCCTGAGATGGTAATAGGAAGAAACCTTGAGAGGAACCAGACTCAACAGGGAACCCATCCTCATTTGGGAGAAATGGATAGAAAACGGTAGTGTGATCTACATCATACTGTGTGAGACTGGAAGTTCAGTATAACAGGATATTTTAAGTTTAAGTTAAAATACTAGGCTTCACTACATGCGATGATTAGGTTGTAAAGGGAGTAGGGTAAAGGGACTTGTCCATTTTTGCAATATTTTATTATGCCCTTATTGTACAGTTAATTTTACTAGTTAAAATTTATTTCTTTAGTATTTCCTTTTTATTGATTATTTATTTTACGTACAAGCTTTTATTTTTTTTATTTATTTTTTTTAAGGTCACTGGCGGTCGTATAAGCATTTCACTGCATATTATACTGTGTATGACTGTGTATGTGACTAATAAAATTTGAATTTGAATTTGTCCCAGGCCTTCTCAGTGGTGTGGTAGAAAAATTTTAATCAACTGTTATACTAAAAGTCTACATGATCATGGGTCAGTTAAAGTTGCAGATTTGGAATGTGCATAAGGAGTAAAGGTCTTGTACAAAGACCTATGTAGATCTTGGACAGGCGCCAGCAGGGTCACTCGCCTGCTTTTCAACAACCAAGAGAACAGCTCTGTTGTTTTTTTTTTAACATTGTGTGGTTTATGAGATGTCACCATGACCTGCTCTGTACTGTACTGTGAGCTGAAGGGTGGCCGGGGGGGGGGGTTGAGGTTACCTCTCTCTTGCAGGCGCTTTTGCGATGTGTGTAACAAAGATGACCAGCGCTGTTAAAATAAACCTGATCTTGTTGTGATACTATTTGATGTCTCCTGAGTTAATTTAATTTCCACCACAGTGGTGACCCAGCAGTGAGAGGGTTTGGACCCCCAGTCCTACGATCTGTAACCCAGAGCATCAACTACCCGAGTCATCACTGCCTCACACCAAAACTTATGTATTCAATAATAATAATAATAATAATAATAGTCTAATTGGATTTTTATAAAAACCTAGCAAAAACAATCCTACATTGTTACTATTCAGCAATCATCACAAGAATAAAAACTAATGCATGATTCTCACCAATTACTGACCAACAACTTAGAAAACTTGAAACGCTTAGAAATCTAAAACCCCATTGCAAATCACTGAGTAGTCAGTGCTAACAGAGGCAGTAATTGACTATTGCTAATTATCTCCATTTTTTCTCAATGGATAGCAAATCCATGAGCAAATGTAGCTAGACTCCCTCTGGCCATTTCACCACTTTGATGGATTATATCTGTTTTAAGTTTCTAAACTAAGTTTCTAGTTTGTTTACCTACTTTGATACATGGCTTATGCTTAGCATAGATATATCCATTTTCTGAAGCTAAAATGTGTGTTTGGTTTATTTCAAACTTGTTTCCGGATTATGTTGGTGATTAATCTTACGTATACATTTGCTATATACTGTATTTTATATTGTATGACTGTATCTAATCATACAAATTAAGTTTTAGTGATGAAATGGGACCACACCTTTCAGAGCTCAAATACAATAATATTAATGATGGTTCAACTAAACTTAACGGAACTACAGTGATACTACGTATCAAAGTTTTAAAAAATATATAAAAATGTAGAACTTACCAGCAGAGTTAACACATTTGTATGTTTTGTAAAATACACTCCAAATAGGAATAAGGCAAAAGAAGAAACACTATTTTAGACATCTGATCTTGTGGTAACCTTGACCCTTTTCCAAATTGTAAAAAGCTCATCTGCTGTTTACGATGCCAAATGCATATAAATCTCACACACATTCAACCAATTGTTCATGAATTGTCATGCTTGAAGAAAATCTCAGTGGGATGCAAGGATGGAAAATAAAATATAATGTCCTACCATTTTGTGGTAAAGGCACAGCAAATCCATCTGTTATTTTTATTTCCCAGAGATCATTGCAGCCTGTCTAGCCCTTTTCCCTCAGGGCTTGCCTCTGGTCAAATATCTCCACCACCACTTCTTTAAATCCAAATACAGATACAAAGCTGATCCAGATAGTGTCATTATGCCACACCCCTTGGTCCCAGTAATACTTGAAACTTTCCTGAAGATCTTTGAGGGCCTCAGGGTTTGCCTCTGGTCAAATGCTGTTAGGTAGCGATCTTGGTAATCATTTCCTATTCCTAAATTATAACACCACTGACAAAACTTCTTTTAGATGGATGAGATTCTGGCATTCTGCATTTTGAAGTCAAATGATCTGTTGTTGTTAATGAAGTGTTTATAAAGAATCAGATGCTAAAGCGCCATTATATAAGAACACTCCATTAATTATAGTAATATTTCAATGTGTCAAATACTGTTTATCATGTCAAGCTGTGCCATATGTTAAAGTATCCAGTTAAACAGTGTTTTTAATCACTTTCCTCTTGATGGAATAACTGCCATAAATATATAACTATCTAAAAAAGTGATACATAACAAAGTAAGTGGGAAAATTTTGTTTTAGTTCTGTACTACTGATGGTCAGAGAAAATCAACATTAATTTGAAAAAACATCAAAATGATGATATAACCAATATAATTAGAAATCAACATCTTTTTTTTTTAGATCAGTTACTTGAACTATGTGGAAAACTAAATGACGATATTTCTGCAGTAAAATCATCAGCAGTAAAATGCTAACGATTATGCATAATTGCATGATATGCCTTCCCACCGTGAAATGCTTAGACTGTGTTCCATTCTACAGTGTACTTTAAAGTGGTCCCTCCTCCCTGCCTCCTGTGCAGGAAATGCTGGTTAAGGGAACTACTCTCAGCAAAATTCCACTATGTCTACAGAAGACCTGCGACATCATCAGTGCAGACATCACTTCTCCCATGCATTACCATGAAAACATAAGCACCTTGGGTACATGTTGTTGCATGTAGTGTAATTATACACTACTTAAATAAATGTTCCCAACCTGCTTTTCTAGATTTTCTCTAGGTGCTACCGTTTTCTCCTGCAATCCAAAGACATGCTGGTTAGGCTAATTGGCGATTCCAAATTGGCCATAGTGTGTGAGCGGATGCTTGCTTGTGTCCTGTGCTGGATTAGATTGATATCCTGCCTTTTGCCCCGAGTCCCCTGGGATAGGCTCCAGGCCTCCCTCAACCCAGTATAGGATAGGCAATACAGAGTGAGTGAGTGAGTCAAATAAAAATCCCCTTTCAAGCTCCATTTCAAGCAAGATGCAGTGACTGATGGGAAATTTTTCATCCTCTTCCAGAGAAGTGATGACCCATTGTTCACTTGTTCCCAACACCATTCAAATTTCCCTTTGAACTAAGCAGTTTGGAATCATACTTAACATGGCTGAATACCCTGTGCAATCTACTTTGCCGGGATTTAGCTTGCCAATAGGAACCCAGCTTTTATCGTGTAGCAGGTGTTTGAAATCAGAAGAGGAAACAGTTGCAGGCAGCAATGAAACAGCACATTCACAGCCTGGAAGAAGAGAGAGAGAGAGACTATATGACCTAAATGTTATTGTAACATGTAGTACAAGTTCAGTATTATTGTACTTTTATTCAAGTAAATGAAAAAAGAGGACTTCTATTTTAACTTGAGTAATATTTTACTTGGCATATCTCTAACTTTTGCTCAAGTACAAGATTTATGTACTGTACTGTACTTTATCCACCTCTGCTTATCATGTATTTTATTGTGTTTATCCTAGAGACCTAAAAAATTATCACATTTGGCATAGTATTCTTAAACTTCTGTATCATAAATCTACTATTTTTCACATATCTTGGTGGCTTCCATAGTAAACCACCTATTTATTTCATGGTGATCATGAGATTTATAAAAATTTAAGTTTTTCTCCACAGCCTTCCCTGATTATGTTGAGTCCAACCAGCAGCCTGCTTTCAAAGATAAATGGCTTCAGTTGTTGAGGGGACATTTATGTCGCATCACTGCTGAGCTCACTGAATGACGATGATTATAATATATGGAAATGCATTAGCAAAACTATGCAATTTTTTTTTACGAGTTGTAAAGCCAGTGGCAACTTTTATCAAGGTTATTATCATGAGAAAAGAAATAGTTAAAAGGAATACTTAATTAACAAAGGCCACTCAAGGCATTTAAAATGTGCATTTTTTATGATTTTGAAGTGGATATGAGTGATTTAAAAAAAAATGCACACATGTTTTAGATGTAAATTGTTAAATCTTTCATTTCATGTTTTCTATGGTGTTCAGTATTTTTTTTTCCAGAACTTAATATGAATTAAGTGAATATATTTTTCATATATTTAATATATTGAATATATAGAGAAAATGTATATTTATAGAAGATATGTCCATTGGAAGTACACAATAAGTAACTTTAAGAAACGTGCTATTTTGGTTTGAGAAGTTTTGCCACTGTTCTTCTTCCATTCATCTACATGCCAGAAGCCAAGATTTCCTGACAGAACATTGCCCAGAGCATCAGACCCTCCACTTAGCTTCCCTTCTTCCCATAGTGTATCGAGGTGCCATCTCCTCCCCAACAGCTTGGGCCACGCTGCCCAATAAGTAGCAAGTTGCAATGCACTGTCTTTTCTCACACGGTTATATCATAGCTAGCATATTAACATCATCAGCTAGGAATCAGTAAGCTCTGGTTGCTTATTTTGTTCTTCCTTAGGCCACTTGTGTTAAGAACTAACCATTGTACATCAGGCAAATCCCAAAGACCAGCAGTTCTGGAAATGTCCTGACCCTGTTGTCTTGTCGTCACAAGTTGGCCAATGCAAACACTGGTTAGATTCCCACCCTTACCCATTACTGCTTGTAACACATCAAATTTAACAACCCTCACCTTTTAACAGGATCTGAACAACTTTCACATTGACTAAATTGTGATGACTTGTTGCTTAACAAGCTTATTAAACAAAACAAGGTAAGGTTGAAGGATAACACATTTATAGTTTTGTTGTCAAGCTGAAAAGAAAGCTTGTGATATTGTACTAAGTATACTAATTAAGTATACATATTAAGTGTAAGAGCTACTGTCCAAACTGCCATTTCATTCATCATTTTATTTCTTACACAAAATCCACTGACTATAGATTTGGTACCAAAGTGAATGGTTTTGACAGAACTTAGAAAATTGCATTTTCCGCTGCTGTCAAGGATCGACCACCCACTGATTTTTATTCTGTCCTCTTTTACCCAAATTATATTTTGTCAATAAAATTTCTTTGCATACAGAGATTCTAATAACATTCCATGGATTTTTTGAAGACGTCTGGCTGATGCATCAAAACTAGCTCTGTTTGGTGAGAAAGCAGCCAGAACTACTATAGTACAAATATTCTTCCTTCTTCATGCCTATAAGGTCTGTTCCTCACTGAACAGATTAATATATCATTGTATTGATCAGAATTTAGAAGTAGAGTGAGATAGCACATGCCTTATAGCTAAAATGTTAAACGTTACAGGCTGGGCAGAATAGTAACTTGGAATAAATGCAGGGATCAGTGCTGGCAAAGGTCAAGGAAGGGCAATTGCTGTCTCCTAGCAAGTAAACAGTTTTCTGATGACACACACACACACACACACACACAGACACCCCCCCCCCCCCACACACACACACACAGCTCCTGTAGGCTATTAGATTAGACTCAGACCTGTTTGGTAGCCCAGTGGACAGATGAAAATGCATAGATGCTTTGCATGCTTCAACCAAAAAATATGTGCTTATCTTCAGTTCAGACACTGCTGTCCCTTCAAAAATCCTCTATAGAATTCATAAAGAAAAATTTCTATAAGTTTCCATGGAATTCTTCAGAAAGAAGGTGTTTCTTTGCCCTGCCCTCTAGCCATCCAGCTTTTCTTTTCTTTTTTTTTAAAGATAAAACACTGACCATGCTGAAACAGTGATATTTTCAGCACCCACTCAACAACAAGTGCAGAGCAAGCTGTAGATTGTGAGGCTGTGAAGTAGGCCTGATGTACGCATGATATACACTGCATCTTGAAAAATTTGAATATCATGAAAAGGTTTCAAATTTAATTTTAATAGTGAAACGCTGATATATTTTAGATTCATAAAATGCGAAGTGAACAATTTCAAGCCTTGACATTTTGGTCATTACAGCTTATGGGTTGTTTAAAAACAGTAACTAAATATTAGAATAATTAGTAAATGTGGTGCTGTCCAAATAATAGTGTAGAGCTGCAACTGTAATAAACTCATTGGCTGAGTTCCTCATAGGCCCTTTAAATGTATTGCGTCTTAAATTTCTTAATCCTATAATTCCTTAATTCCTTCTTCTAAAAGTTTCACTTAGATAATGGATTTATCTGAAATAAATAAAACGTGAAAGTGCATGCCCACACAGTGTTTATGAAAAACATGTGAGAAGTAAATCAAGTATGAGAAGTCCATGTGTAAAACATGTGTGAAAGGTAACACGTGACATGCCTAAAAACCACATGTTAACATATTCATCACAAGACATTTGTGTTACTTTTCTGTAAGTTCTAAGCTGAAACCAGTCATTAATATTTACCAAAATATTTCATCCAGTCCTTTGAAATATAAACTCTGAACTGGCTTGGCCTAAAAAAGCAGTGAATTAAATTGTCTTCTTCCCGCAAACAAACATTGGGAGAAAATTATTAAAAACCCAAGATAAGATGACTTCAATTTCATGTTTATTCCTAAAATGTTTGTTTAAATACCACTATCAGAAGCACACGCAGCTGAAGAAATAAAGTCTAACCTACCTAAATAAAGTATGTTTTGTGGCTTCGGCAAGACCAAGTTCATGTTTATTTATTGTGGTGGCCACACATCCTCTCTAGCGTTCAAGCACGTTGAATGTGTTTATAATCTAGCCCTGATAAATCTTCTGTAAAACTCCTGGGAATCTGTGTGATTAATGCATGAATCAGGCACCTCGTTTAATCAAAGCAAAAAATGCAGACTTTCAAGGTGTAGCTAAAACAGTAAAAGAAAGGACATAAAGATGTAATTAGTTACTATAAGTATTATACTGTATGCAGAGGAAGCAGTTTCAATATTCACAATGAATTAAGACTGATTTGTGTATAATTGTGGGTGACTTAAAGAATAGTCTAGCGGGAGAACCATAATTAAGGTCTTTTTATCCAGGGTTAAGCAAGATGTTGTGTTTTTCTACAGCAGTACTGTTGAATTCTGCAAGTTTGATTGGTCAACTATTTTCTATAATTGCAGGTTTGACGGTTATTCTAGCTGTAATTATAGTCTAATATTATTGTTTTTTGGCAGTGGTGGCTTAGTGGTTAGCGCTGTTGCCTTGCACCTCCAGGGTTCGAGTTCAATTCCTGCCTTGTGGTCTGTGTGTATGGTGTTTGCATGTCCTCTCCGTGCCTGGTGGGTTTCCTCCGGGTACTCCTGCCACAATTCAAAGACATGCAGATTAGGCTAACTGGCGTTTCCAAATTGCCCATATTGCGTGAATGCGCATGTGAATGTTGACCGAAGGTCCTTCCACGGATGTATAAATGGGAATAAATAGAATGGTCACCTTTGGCCTTCACGGTCCCTAGTTGGACTACAGAGGTTCCTGGATGGATGGGTGGATGGATGAATGGATGGAAGGAAGGATGAATAATTTTTAAAATATGTTATAAACTTTAATTCACAGGGTCTTGTATGACAGATGATATACATAAGAGATTCTTGGGCTAATGATAAACACATGCATAATAATAAACATGGAATTTATCTTTCACCATCATAGACAGCAATTTTCCTCAGACACAAAGGACTTGTGTGTAAAGTACAGTATGATTTACAAGAACGGCTGGGAAAAAGTCATGAAAATGTGAATGTGAAATGTATCAGAATAAAACAATGTACAATACAAGCAGCCCTTTAACCTCTTGTTTAATACAGCAGATTGGTAATACCTGACCTTGGACCTACATAAATATTGGCTCATCGTTCTTTTGTTGGTTAACTAAATCTCATCAGAAATGTCAGTTACAGTAAAGGCAGGCCTGCCAGGACTGAAGTGGAGAGGCAGCAAAGGCTGTTAAGGATTCTTAAGATGGATTTAAAATTCATGCTTTTTTTTGGGAATAAGCAGACAAACCTACTCTTTGAGTGCTGTATTCAGTATTTGTTTATTTTTAAACCTACAGGGTGAAAATTACTATGCACAACCTGCAGCACATAAAATATATGGATGTATGAGGGGTATTCAAGTCAATCTGGGACTTTTGATTGTGCAGAATAACAGAACACAGTTACACAGTTAAACACAGTCACCAGTGGAATGTAGCTAGATAATTTTCTCAGTACGCTAAAGCCGCGATCGGGTTGCCTGCTTCACGCTTAAAACACTGCCCCCGCCAGGAACTCATTTGGTGGCCCAAACATGCGAAATCGTACAGGATTGTATGGGAGATGTGACCATAACTACTGTGAATGATTTGAGTGTACAGTTTTCAAAGACAGAGGCATCTCTTCCGCAAATCAGTGTCAAGTAATCCGTCTGTTTTCAAGGATCAGGTGTTCCACACTCTGAATTTCTATGGGAATAACAGCATCATCATTCACAGATGTATCAGCTTCTTTAAAACATTTGCACAATATGTATGCATTGAATGCAATATTTACTGCAGTTAAGTCTTCTGTAAATGTCAATCGGTTTTATGCCTTCACTCACAAGAAATGTCTTTTTTCAAGAATCATTTTATTCTACATAACCTATTTAAATATCTTTGCTTAAAAACTAAAACTAAAAAATCAGTCAAGGGCTTATGAGTTGAAAAAATATTCACCTCTATAACTGGCAAATGTAAGTTCAAGTCTTGACAGGGTTACAGCCGTTCATGGTGAGGAGCAAAATTACCTGTATACTCTGCTTGGGAAGGATATATATCCTGTCTACCCTGTCTCCACTGTCAATCAGAACAAGACTAGCCAATGATTAGTGCACGCACTTCTAAGTTTGCTATCATATCCTGCAATGCAGCAAGTGGACTTTAATTATATATGTAGGCATAATAAAGACTTATTATTATTAAGCATTAACACACGGTTAGTCATACAGGTACTACAGCATATGACCATTCCGGCTAAGAAATTATAACACTAAAGGAGCTGCCTAGAGAAGGTGACATAACTATTTTCTGAAAGGCAGACATCTCCCATAAAGCTGTGATAAGGTAAATCTGCATAAACGGCAGGTTGCTTGTCAATACAAAGTCTTAGTATGAGTGCAAGCTAACTTTCAAGCTAATTATCATAATTTGCAGGATTGGGCTTCAAAGTGTGATCTGTAGGAAAACTGATCAGTTTTTTACCTCCATATGTGTGCAATTTGACGAACACAAAGGCAATGTGAAGAAAGGAAATATTTGTTCCCTCAAAGCTTGTATTTTATCCACTGGCTGTATGAAAGGAACCCGGCTCGATGGGTTCTGACTGTTAGAAGCTAATTGCACCACATGTGACAAGTAGTAGTTATAGAGCTTTTTAAAGGTACAAGTTCTAGCAGTTCAACTAATTCAAGCCTGAGTGCCAAAGTTTGAACCCCTATTGTTTCTAGATGAAAAAAATGAAACTGGATCACTATAAAGAGTGTAACTGAATGTAAATGCATCCTGGAATAAGATACTTGTACAAAAAAATCAACAGCTTTTCAATCAATCATCACATTTTCCATGATGATATAATGCTCCGGCTCCGAGTAGAAGATGGTAGTCTATGTGAAAGCTAAAGAATGAGCCAAGCTACAGTATATGCTAGGTTTAGAATAGATACTCTGTGTCAGGAGAAATGGGGGCAAGAATTACATCTTGGCGGCATGGTTGCGAGAATGACTAGCATTGCTGTCTCACTGTTCCAGGGTCTCTGATTAGATCCTGAGCTCAGGTTACTGTCTGAGTGGAGTTTCTCTTGTTCTCCTTGTGTTTGTGTGAATTTACTCCAGGGAAAGATGGATGACTTTGAGCTTTCAGGTTTCTCTGTAACATGATGAGGTGTGCTTTTTGTGTGTAATATTACCTTCACGAGGCAGTACAAAAGAGAACCTGGTCACGAACCAACTGTTTGTAGCTGCTATAATATAAGTGATAACATAAATATAAAAACTTGGTTTTAGTGATCTTTTGCAACGTGGGGTGAAAGTCGTTTTTAAATTTTTTTTTTTTTTTTTACGGCGGGATCGTGAATCATATTATGTAGCCAAAAGCTGAAGAGAATAAACCATGCAGGATGGAGGGACGTCCAGTAAATCTTTAGTAAGTTTATCCTTATTTCTTCATTCAGTTCTTTTTTCCGTTAACTCACTGTTCCAGGGCTGAATCCAAATTAGTATAAAATAGAAAGCTAGTGCACTATGTAGGGTGTACAATCCCTTATTCGACACATCAAGTGGTGCACTTGTTCAGGGGTTAGGGAAGGATTTAGGATTAATCCTTTGTTAGGAACTTTGTACAGTATCTCGTGTAGCCATGATCAAAGCGATGAGATGAGTCATGAATCTGTCAATGTGCTGATGTAAGATTGTGCTCATGTTAACTAGCATTAATGAAAGATCAAAACACAATGTGATAGTTCAGAGGCAATGTGGAATAACATACAATAGAAGCAGATACTAAGAAGACAGTGTGTTGTTTAAGATGACAATGTTAGCACACGTGTTTCCTGCTAAAAGTGCTATCATGACTGGTTCTAAATTTGGCTTTTGGCAGGTTTTCCCTTATTTGCACGGTGGCAGTGCACAGTATTGTACTGTCTCTTAGTGGTATGCAGTCCTGTACTGGCCTCCTTTAACTCGTGAAACAATTACCCAAGTTTTGCACTGAAGGTACTGTGTAAAGGATTGTTCTTTTAAGAAAAGACACACATTAAGGTCATCATTGTGTAGGTTCCCTTTCAAAGGCTACACTCGATGCTGCGTGAAAACGCTTTGGGAATATCTTTTTGTGTTGCCGGTTGTGAAGCACGTGTGTATCAAACACGCCAAATTTTGGCTTATATAACCCCGGTTGGGTGACGTCATCTGTGAACCGAAAACATTCCTCAGATCTTTGTCTTCACCGCATTGTGCGTGTGTGTGTCAGCAAAGCATACAAAATACATTTAAAAAGCAGATAAAAGCTATAAAACTCACCAGCATAATGCAGGAGTTTAGAGCTAGATGTCCCCCTCCTTGCGAAAATTTCCTTTCGGAGGGCGATCCACATACTTTCTGCTTCGAATGATTGGGTGAAAAGCACGCTCTCGAAGGGCTTAATAGAGAATGTGAGCATTGTGATCTTCTTCCCATGAAGGTGCTTCGCGCGCGCCTCGCGTTCTTTAGGGAACCACGAGCCCCGCTGCACTCATGGGGATCACAAGACGACCTGGCCGAGGCACGAGAGATGGAGTCCCTCCTTTGTCTCGTCCTCTCCCCTGACCTGATCTCGAAGTTTCTCCTTTCACTTCACGAGCGCACTCCGGTGCTTCTCGTGGGTGTGTTGAAGAGACTCGCTCTCCTGCTTCTGTGGAAATGGAAGTAGCTACCTCAGAACGCTCCTCTAAAGATGAGGGAGAGTATGAGGAGTTGCTTGAAGTCATAACGCGTGCAGTCGAATGACTGCATATTGATTGGCCACAGGAGCAAGCTCACCCAAAACAATCAAAATTAGATGACAGATTTCTGTCGGGTGGCCAGGAGATGGAGTCACAATGCCGCTCTCTCCCATTTTTTGATGACCTCCACAACGAATTATCTCATTCTTGGAGTAAACCTCTTTTCTTCCCGTATTTTTGTACCATTGACTTCATTTTATCGTTGATGCAAAAACACGAGGCTATAGCGTGATGCCCCAGATAGAAGAGACGCTCGCGGGCTTTCTCTCTCCTGGGACATCATCCTCATTAAAAGAAGCCAACACTTCCATCCATGCCGTGTAGAACTTCTACCCTTGTAGGGAAGGCGTTCCAAGCAGCAGGTCAGGTCGGCGCTTCCTTGCACACCATGGCGGTTTTGCAGGCGTACCAGGCTGGTCTGCTGAAAGATTTGAGCACGAGCGGCACTGTGAATCAGGAAGCATTCACTGAATTACGCCAGGCTACTGATTTATCCCTTTGTGCGACTAAACAGACAGACCGTGCTATCGGCCGTTCTATGGCCTCCTTGGTGACCGCTGAAAGGCACCTGTGGTTAAATCTGACAGGCATCATGGACAAGGATCGAACTTTCCTCCTTGATGCCCCTGTCTCACCTTCTGGCCTATTCGACGACGCTGTTAATTCCGTCGCCACTAGGTTCCGAGAGGCTAGGCTGTATGTACAGGCCTTTGCGAAATTTCTCCCACGCCGTGCTCAAGAGTTGAGGCTGTCGGCCACCCAGCCTCGACCAGATCTGCTTCTCGCCAGGCGAGAGGCGCAGAAGAAGAGTGTTAGCAACCGGGCACCCCCCCGTAAGGACTGGGGTACGGCTCGCCGCCTCTCACAGGCAGCCTCTAAAAGATCAGATCACCGCACTGTCTTCTTTTCGAAGAAAAGGGAACGTAACGTTCTTTCCTATAAGAGCATGCCCTCCCGGGCACCCCCAGGGTGTCGGTGTTCAGTTTCCGCCGCCTCTGGTGTTTCGGACGACACCAATCTCCAACGACACGTTAGTGTTTCGGTCATATCCTGCTATATTCCAGGATGCCGAACCACTAACACCCTCCCCACCCATGCAGTCGAAGCACTAAAACTCGTACCCCTTTCGGAGAAGCTGGCAGCGTGGAAGCTACTGCCAGGCATATCTCCCTGGGTGTTAAAGACTGTAGACAAGGGCTACAGGATTCAGTTTGCACATCGCCCTCCGCTTTCAACGGTGTGGTCTACACTTCTGTGATACCGGAAAGGGCGCATCTGCTTCACTCCGAACTCCAGGCGTTGCTGGAGAAGGGAGCCATAGAACAGGTTCCTCCTCCAGACATGGAGTCAGGCTACTACAGTCGTTATTTCTTGGTCCCCAACTTTGGATATTCGCAGGTTGAACCGCTATCTCAAAAAGTACAGATTCAAAATGTTAACTATCAAAATTATTGTTTCACACATCCAACCAGAAGATTGGTTTGTGACAATAGACTTAAAGGATGCATACTTTCACATAGAAATTTTGCCACAACACAGGAAGTTCCTGAGGTTTGCTTTTGGGGGAAAAGCTTACCAGTATCGGGTCCTTCCATTTGGTCTAGCTCTGTCACCCCGCACATACACAAAATGTATGGATGCAGTTCTGGCTCCCTTGTGACTCCATGGCATTCGTATTCTCAATTACATAGACAATTGGCTAATCCTGGCCCAGGCATCGGGATGTCGTCCTAGCTCATCTCCATTTGCTGGGTTTGAGACTCAACGCTACCAAGAGCGTTTTTCTCTCTGGCTCAGAGGACAACATACTTGGGTGTCAGGTGGGATTCGATCACTATGCAGGCACAATTGTCACCCGCTCGTGTCGAATCCATCCTCAGTGCCCTGAAAGAAATCAGACTAGGCCAAGAAGTGACTGTACATCACTATCAAAAATGTTTAGGCCTCATGGCAGCTGCATCCACGGTGATACCTTTGGGCCTTCTGCAAATGAGAGCTTTTCAGTTGTGGCTAAGAGCCAGGGGATTTCATACGAGGGCCAATCCCCGAAGGCAAATAAGGGTTACGCGCAAAGGACTTCGTACCTTTTCTATGTGGTTCAGACCCCGGTTCCTGACCTTGGGTCCCACTTTAGGTCCGTCTCGTCGTCGCAAGATGCTAAAGACAGACGCTTCCCTTACCGGCTGGGGTGCGGTCTTGAATGACCGTCCTGCCCAAAGGGAGCTGGAGAGACAATCTTCTCGCATGGCACATCAATTGCCTCGAAATGATTGCTCTATTATTGGCCCTACAGCACTTCCTCCAGCAGCTGAGAGGCTACCATGTTCTAGTGCTGTCATGCACACACGGTCCGTGACCGAACCAGGAAGTATAAAAGGAGTAAACAAACAACAGTACAATGCTCAGTCATTTGAGTTCGCCAAATGCACTGTTGGAATCGTTCGTCTAACTGTGAGTACTCACCTTTTTGGCTTTGCTTTCTGATTGAGTGTGTGTTTATAGGACGCGGGTTAGATTGTGTCTTTCCCTTGCTCCCCTTTCGTGAGAGTCCTTAGACTAAATAGCGTGATTATCCTGCCTATTCGTGTTCCTCCGCGTTTGGGTTTACCATTCACGCAACAAAGGGCTAACCGCTAAGCTACGTCTTCTGGTCACCCCAGGTTAGTTCTGACAGAATGACTGAGCCTCACGAGGTGAACCCAGCAGATCATGCGCGCCTCTGCGACGTGGTAGATCAGCACACCGAGCTTATCAACAAGCTAACCGGAGAGATCGCTAATCTACGCCGGGGCCTCCAAGACGGCGCGGCCTTGCGCGCTGTGGATAGCGCGGCTAGCCGGCCTCCTGTCGCGCCGGCCGCGGCGCCGCACCAACCCCCCTCCCCCCCTTCTGATGTATTTCTGGCTCTTCCAGACAAATGGGACGGCACGGGCGGGAGATGCAGTGTTTTTTTGACAACGCTAGAGCTGGTGTTTGAGTTTAATCCTTCTACGAGGGACTGGCTTCACGAATTAAAGCTGAGCTCACCGGATGAGAACTTCCCGCTACACTGGAAGGGCTGATCCAGCTCACCCTTCGAATTGATCAGCGCCTCCTCTCTCATCCAAAGCCAGCCCTGAGGACCCTGCCGCCTGCTCCCACCTACTCCTACACCACCCCACGACCACCTGCAGCCTTCACCACCACCAACACCGGACATGTCGGATCTCCACCTCCTGCCGTGGTTAACACCGGAGCCGGGGAACCCATGCAATTAGGGCGCGCCTCCCTCACCGTGAAGGAATGAGAACGAAGATTTCGGGAAGGATTATGCGCCTACTGCGGGTCAGTGGCTCACCACCGGGCGATCTGTCCACTTCGTCCGTGAAACGCTCAGCCCCGGTGAGCAGGAGGAGAGACTCACCGGGCCCCATCCACATCTCCACCGCTACCAGCACCACCATCTCTCGCCTCACGGTTCAGGTAACCCTTCAATTTGGCCACAAACGAGTTCGAAGTGCGGCGTTCATCGATTCCGGTGCCACCGGCAACTTCATTGACTCCACTTATGCCAAAGAAATATTTCATCCCCGGCCCGAGCTTTGGAACTTTCACGTTTGGCCAGCGTAATTGACACTATTCTAGCTGCTAGGGCTCCCTGCACTAGAAGAGCTTATGCCCACAAATGGAATGTATTTGAAAGTTGGTGCATGACGAAGCAGGTCGACCCAGTCCACTGCCGAATTGTTTCAGTGCTGGAGTTCCTGCAAGAAAAGTTGTCCTCGGGCTTGTGCATCCTCTCCCGAACTATCTTCCGAAAGTTCCATTCTCAACTATGCACCCTGTTGTTCCTTGAAGCCTTCTGTCCTCCGCCTTTCACAGCTTCGGAGCAGGAGAAACTTCACCTACTGTGTCCAGTACGTGCTCTTCGGATCTACGTCCACCACACCAAATCAGAGCAGTTTTTTATATGCTATGGAGGCCCCAACCGGGGGGCGGCCGCCACTACACAGACCTTGTCACACTGGGTGAGAGATGCTATTTCTCTCTCCTATGAGGCGCGTGGGTTCACTTCGCCTCTAGGTATCAGGGCTCATTCAACCAGGGGGATCGCTTCATCTATTGCACTAGCAAGAGGTATTCCCCTGCAGCAAGTGTGTGACACGGCGGGCTGGTCCTCTCCGCACACATTTGATAGATTTTGTAGTCTGGATGTTCATGCCACTCCGGGCTCACAAGTCGTCGAGTCAGCTTCCCAGACATAGTCCTGAGACCTCTCGGCCTTGTGCGCACACGCTACACAACTCGGGGGTCCAGACACTTGCAGTGTCGAGTGTAGCCTTTGAAAGGGAACAACTTGGGTTACTTTGCTGTAACCCTGTTCCCTGAAAAGGCGGAAACGAGATGCTGTGTCCTAATGCCACACTGCCACATGACCGGACGTCCGTTCAGACAAATCAATCTGAGGAATGTTTCCGGTTCACTCTTATTTATAACCTGCAGGTGCGTCTAATCAGATGCCGTCACCCGACCGAGGTTATATATGCCAAAATTTGGCGTGTTTGATACACACATGCGTCACAACCGGCAACACGAAAAGATATTCCCATAGCGTTTTCATGCAGCATCTCGTTCCCGACTCTTCAGGGAACAGGGTTACAGCAAAGTAACCCGAGACATTCTCCTTGTACCACTTAGGCAGCTCTGGTCCCTCTGGGAATGACTCCACAAGAACTCTGGGTGTGTGCTGTGGTGTCTGGTACCAGGACGTTTCTTTGAGTGCTGTGGGTTGTGTGGTGCGGTTGTGGGTTGCATCTTGCTTGAGTGGTGCATCCATTGGTTGTTGATCGGATTGGGTTCTGGGGAGTTTGGAGACCGGGATTGACGGCTTTGGCCTCTTTGCCTGCTGGGCCCTGTTCATGGTGGGCTGTGGTTCCTGGTGCCTTTCTGTCATAGGTAGATATTCAGAGATTTATTTTGTGCTACATTGGCTTTTCTGTGGGATTGGACTGGATGGGCTGACCTTTGAGCCCAGCAGGAATGGGTAAGCCATCAGTGCCCATCATTGTCCGACCAGTTTACTGGTAATTTTCAGTCTAGTCCCAGTACGTGACCTGAGTAATGCTTTTTGTTTGATAAGCCACACAGTGACCTGTGAATCATTTAAGTACTAAAAAAAACAAAACATTTAGCCTAAGTCATGAACCAGTGAGAAACAGGTGCCGATGATAAACGATAATCAGGCCAGTGATTAATATACTGGTGATGCTGAATGCTGAGTAGTTAGAACAAATGAGAGGGGAAATGAGGTTGCTGCTGAGGTTATTACATACACAACTAATTTTATCTTTTTGGCATTTTGTATCCTGTCACAGTAACACATTTGTTCCCATAATCTCCATATAATCTACATAATTACATTTAATTCAATATAAAGAATTTAGGAGTGGCTAAAGTGGTGAATCATTTATGGATGTAGCACCCGGGATTTAATAGCTTGAACAATGGAACAGACCACAATGCCTAATATATATATAATACTTTTTTGAGAAAAGTTTATGCATGCACAGGGCAGAATTTACCAGTGGCTCAGAGAGTATCTCAGTTGCTTGAAAGAGTCCTATGTTTTGATCTCTAGGGCTCATTTCGAACAGAATGAAAGAAGATAAATTGCGCAGATGATCCTCATTTGTTATTATCTTTCTAATCCCCATGCTCCAGCCTCACCTCTGAATCACAAATTAATGTACAGTTTTAGATGCTGATGCCATGCTCAACATAGAAAACTGAAGAAAAAAAAAGGAGACAGTATTTATGCAGCATTTTATCATTCCCGAAATCTTCACTGTATTGCTGTATTAACATAAGGAACCTTCTAGTGGAACCATAACTGTGGGATAAATAGCCCATTTGTTATGCTGTTGTATTTGGCTGGATGACTCATTCATTATTAATTATTCTGTTTTTCTCCAACGAACCATATATAACTGATTAATGACTAAAATAGAACTTGACTAAGGGCATTGCTTTACTGATTATTTGCTGAAATGAACAGAAAGGACATTCCATCTTCTATGTTTTTTAAAGCAGGTGTGTTGGGCAGCTGTATGTGACTTGCACAAACTCTAAGACTCTGCATCAAATTAAATTTCTACAGTATATAATCCATGTAAATACAGTGTTTTTCACTATGGAAGTGTCTCTTTGTAAAGAATGGTGGAAAAAAGTGGTGCTCTTTACTCTGCATTAAAATGACTTACAGATTACTGTCAAAATTGCTATTCATTTGTGTTTTTCAGTTTTACTCGTACTTTACCTATGCAGCAGATTTAAATGTTTTGTTTGCATATTTCATAGAGGAAATAATGATACTGTATAACGCGCGAGCTGTTCGTTGACACGTGAAAATAAAAAGTTGTTTAAGGTGAAACCACACTCAGTGTTCGGAGACAATTTTTTGACAATTAAATTAGGACGTTGGGTTGAAAACACAACTGGTAAACAATGAAGCTGCCATCCATGCTGGACTGTCTGCATTACAGTGTATTGTAAAGGAAATTGAGTGCTTGCTCACTGGTTATGCTACTGCGATGTGAAATAAGATTGAACATCTCACTGCTGATTTTGTTAATCTGGAGTATACCTGTGAAAACTTCACAGAAGCAGATCATGTCAACATAATATTTACATAGTCGGAATTTCTGAGGGTGCTTATGTTTGCAACACTAGTACCATTTCTATGTTGCTTAAGGAAGCTCTGCTGGTGGAATAGTAGTCAATTTTGGACAGGACTCATCCCACATTGGAGCCCAGTCTAAAGCAAGCTGAACTGTTTTAGCACTACAGTGACTGGTGTTGTTGTTTTATAGCATGCCAGAGAATTAAAGCAGATTTACAGATTAAATCTTTATATTGCTGCTCCTATTCATACTAGCTCCTATTCATACTCATTTACCACAGTTAAAGCGTTTACCTTAAGATAAGCCCAATGCATATTTGTTACGTACTGTATTATAACTGGTGTATTGACTGGAACATGAATTCTACTTACAGTATTTGTGATTCTGTTATTCATCAAAAACGTAAGTCATTTAAATATCCACTTATTTATTTTTAATTTGCAATCTGTGCCACTCTCTCCTTTATTTCTCTTCTTGCTTATCTTCAACAAACCTTTGTGAAAGAATGCTTTAAGGAGCTCAGTGAATTCCAGTGTGGTATGGTGATAGAATGCCACCTGTGCAATAAGAGACATTTCCTTGCTACTAAATATTCCACGGTTAGAGGAATTACACCAAAGTGAAAGCGATTGAGAATGACAGCAACTCAGCCATGACGTGGTAGTCCACGTAAAATCACAAAGCGAGGTCAGCGGATGCTGAGTTGCATAGTGCACAGAGGTCGCCAACTTTCTGCAGAGTCAGTAACTACAGACCTCTAAATTTTATGTGGCCATCAGATAAGCTCAAAACAAGACAAGTAGAGAGGCATAGAGAGCCTTATGGAATGGGTTATTCTCAGGAGTTAGTTCAAGTGTAAGGAACTTTTAATGCTTCAGCATACCATGACATTTTGTACAATTTCATGCCCCCAACTTTGTGGGAAAAGTTTGGAGATGGCCCTTTCCTGTTCCAACATGATTGCTCACAAGTGCACAAATCAAGGTCCATAAAGGCATTGATGAGCGACTTTGGTGCAGAAGAACTTGACAGAGTCCTGGCCTCAACCTGATAGAACACATTTGGTATGAATTAGAGACGAGACTGCAAACCAGGCCTTCTCATCCAACATCAGTGTCTGACGTCACAAATATGATTCTGGAAGATTGTGTGTTCGGAAAAAAATCCCACAAACACACTCCATAAACCTTGTGAGTTGAAACTGTTATAGCTGAAAAGGGTGGGCCAACATATTAAACCCTATGTATTAATATACATTTTTTATATTATCCATATACACACACGCACACACATTCATTACTTTTGATTTTCTGGCTCAAATGTCAAACCATTGATGTCCCTTATCTCACCAATGGCTTTTTGCTGTGATAAAACTTTTGAACAGAAAAATACCAGTTTAAATGTGATTTACCTACATTAGCATCAAGAACCTTAATAAGAGTTTAGTCTTAAGTGGAGGGGATATTTTGAGTTTTATAGTCTCAACGTTATAAGTCAAGGGTCTTTTTGCTTCTTTGCAGCCTACAGCACAATACACCTGTACTCAGAAAATGTGAAGATTAAATTTAGAAGCTCTTCAATATGAGACGCTTATAATCTATGCAAATCATTTAAGTCACCACAGTGGCCTTGGGGTCATGGCCCCTAAAATAATTAAAAACCTTCTAGATGGGATCTGGCCAAATGAGCATGAAGTGTATGGCTCTGTGATAAAATGTCACTCTATCAACTCCTTCTTCTATTATTTAGTGACTCATTAAATGAGATCTTGGCATTTGCAAAGTTTTATGGAAAAGCAGCAAATCGCAGTATGGCGGTTTGCTGTATACTATAAAGAGTAGACTTGCGTGAATTATAAGCAAAATCTTCAGAAATTTCACTAAACTGCTTAGCTGCTGTGCAACAATGACCAATAAATCTAATTTAATTGAATTAAAGATGTAAAAGATGGTTGTCATGTTACCAGTTCAGAAGAGGCGGACGCAAGTGCAGGTGAAAATGAGTGAGTCTTTAATGATAAATAATAAATCCCCACAACCGTAAATTCCCCAAAAATAACTCCCTTCACAGTGGCGTACTCGCTTACAGACGAGGATGCTGAGTCCCGGGGTTATGACCCCTCTCCTGCTGTTAGTTTCAGTCCTGAAACGGAGAAGCAGGCTTTGTCAGCGTTTCTAGGTTGCACTTCAAACACACTCAAACTCTCACTCATTACAACGGTGGACGAACGGGTGGCTCCGGGGTCGGCTGGTTTATATAGGTGCACACAAAGGGGAGACACAGGTGATACTAACTTCAGGTAATCAGGACTGACATATACACACAGACACACTAGGGGGAGACAAAGGCTGCGGCTCAGTAGTCCGGGGAACCGGATCTTCTCTGAGGCCGTGGTGGTCCAGATGTTACAGTACCCCCTCTCCCAGAACCGGCCTCCTGAGGGAGGCGAGGGCGCCCCCTACGCGCCGTCGAAGGGAGTGAGGATGCACCTGCTTGATGGAGCTGCCGGCGGGCAGGGCGACCCGGTGGTCGCGGAGCCGGGCGATCCGGCCGTGCCCTGTGGAAATCTGTAATGAGTTCTTGACTCAGTATGTCCCGGGCCGGGACCCAACTCCGCTCCTCCGGGCCGTACCCCTCCCACTCGACTAGATATTGCAAGGCACCTGCTCTCCTTCGTGAGTCCAGTAGTTCCTTCACCCGGAACGCGGGTGCGCCCCCGATGTCCACGGCCCCAGGGAGTGAAGGTTCCGCTGTTCCTTCATCTAGTGGGCCCCGGACCACTGGCCTGAGAAGAGAAATATGGAAAACAGGGTTAATGCGAAGATGTGTAGGGAGAGAAAGTCTATAGGAGACGGGGTTTATTTGTGCTGATATGGGAAATGGACCGATGAACCTGGGGGAGAGTTTCTTGCAGGGGAGGTTGAGGTGAAGATCCCGTGTCGAGAGCCACACCCGATCGCCTACCTGGAGCGGAGGACTTTCCCGTCGTCGCCTATCGGCATATTTTTTAAAGCGCTGCACTGCGCGTGAAATTTTTGTGTGTGCGTCTTCCCACACTTTCTCCGCTTTCTTAAACCACTCGTCCACCACCGGTACTTCGGTGGGAGTGGCGTCCCATGGACACAGCGGAGGTTGGTAGCCTAATATGCACTGAAACGGCGTTAGGCCGGTAGAGGAGTGGCGTAGCGAATTTTGTGCATATTCCGCCCAGAGTAGGCAGTCCGCCCATTCATGTTGTCTGCTGCTACAATATGCTCGAAGATATCTGCCGAGTTCTTGAACAGTCCGCTCTGCCTGCCCATTAGACTCGGGGTGATAGCCCGACGTTAGGCTAACAGTGGTCCCCAATTTCTGAAAGAACGCTTTCCAGACCCTGGCGATAAATTGGGGACCACGATCTGATACAATATCTTCGGGAATGCCATAGCAACGAAACACTGAAGTGAATAGGGTTTCTGCCACCTGGAGGGCTGACGGAAGGGAACGAAACGGGATAAATCTACATCCCTTAGAGAACCTGTCTATTACCACGAGCACCGTGGTGTACCCGTTCGAGACCGGCAGGTCCGTGACAAAGTCCACTGCGATATGGGACCACGGTCTGTTCGGCACCGGGAGGGGCGTTAGTTTACCAACGGGTAGGCACCGGGGGTTCTTTGTAGTCGCACAGATGGCGCAAGACAGAACAACCTTTTTCACGGTTTCATTCATTTTAGGCCACCAGAACTTTGGTTCCAACAGGTGGGTGGTGCGGGTGACGCCGGGATGTCCTGATGCTAGACTCGTATGAGCCTCGATCGTCACTCGTTCACGAAGCGACTCCGGTACGTAGAGTCGATTCGGAGGACAGTCCCTAGGCACGGGGTTGGACCGTGCCCACTGGGCTATCTCCGACTCGATACTCCACATGACGGGAGCCACTACGAGCGACGCGGGGAGAATTGGTTCCGGATTGGTAATTGGCTCCGGCGACGGATAATAGCGGGAGAGCGCGTCCGCTTTGATGTTTTTAGAACCGGGGCGGTAAGTTATCACAAATCTGAAACGCGTGAAAAAGAGCGCCCAGCGGGCTTGACGTGAGTTCAGTCTCTTTGCCTGTTGGAGGTACTCGAGGTTACGGTGATCTGTGAGTACCGTGAATGAGTGTTTCGCCCCCTCCAGCCAGTGTCGCCACTCCCCTAACGCCGCCTTTACTGCTAATAGTTCCCTGTTACCGATATCATAATTCCGCTCGGCAGGTGTTAATTTCCTAGAGAAGAAAGCGCAAGGGTAAAGTTTCTCGGGGTGGCCGTGACGCTGTGACAGCACTGCTCCTATCCCTACCTCAGACGCGTCGACCTCTACTATAAAAGGCTTCTCTGGGTTCGGTAGTTTTAATATAGGCGCCGTAGTAAATGTTGTTTTTAGTCGCGTAAACGCCTCCCGCGCTTCCTTTGGGAACTCACGGAGGCGTTTCGGCTTACCTGCCAACAGTGACGTGAGTGGTGCTGCCACCATGCTGAAGCCTCGGATAAAGCGTCTGTAAAAATTGGCAAACCCCAGGAATCTTTGTAGCTCCTTCACTGTCGTGGGTTCCGGCCATTGTTGCACGGCCGCGACTTTGGCTGACTCCATTTCGACCCCCAGTGGCCCTATGTGATAGCCGAGAAATGCCACCTCCCGCTGATGAAATGAGCATTTCTCTGCCTTCACATAGAGCCCGTGTTTGCGCAGGCGCTGAAGGACGGCCGTTACATGACTGACGTGCTCGGAATATGACCGCGAATATACTAGGATGTCATCTAAGTATATTATGACAAAACGGTTGTACATATCCCTAAACAAGTCATTCATGAACCCCTGAAACACCGCAGGTGCGTTCACCAATCCATATGCCATTACGTTATATTGGTAATGCCCAGATGTAGTGCTAAACGCAGTCTTCCATTCATCACCCTTACGCACACGAACGAGGTTATATGCGCTGCGGAGGTCGAGTTTGGTGAAAATGGAGGCGCCTCGGAGCTGGTCTATTGCGGCCGGAACCAGGGGCAGTGGGTGCTTATATTTTATGGTTACTGCATTGAGTCCCCGATAATCTATACATGGCCGAAGGCCCCCCCCTTTTTTCTCTATGAAAAAAAAACCTGCCGAGGCGGGAGACGTGGACCTGCTGATGAGCCCCTGCTGGAGTGCCTCGCTCACGTATTCCTCCATTGCCCTGGTTTCTGTCACTGACAAGGGATAAATGCGCGAGCAAGGTGGTGTTTTCCCCGGCAGCAGCTCGATCGCGCAGTCCCACGGGCGATGAGGGGGAAGTCGTGCAGCAGCCCTAGCGCTAAACACCTGTTCAAACCTCGCATACTCTGATGGCACGTTAACTTTGTGTGGGGCATTCGGACTCTCTATGGTGGTGGTTTGGACCGTCACTATGGGCGGTGTACAAGTTTTGGCGCATCTAGGGGACCAAGAAACGATACTTGATTGAGCCCAATTGAAATTAGGGTTATGGGCGCTAAGCCAGGGGAGACCCAGCACGACGGAATGATCAGACTGAGGGAGTACGAAGAATTTTAGCTCCTCCGTGTGATCAGGGAAGGTTAACCGCAGTGGCGCTGTGATTAATTTAATAGGCGACTGGTCTAATTCCCGGCCATCTAGAGCTTTAACTGGTATCGGGTGCGGAAGCTTCGACACGGGAGCTCGCAGCGTGGAAATCAATGCAGAGGAGATGAAGTTCCCAGCCGCCCCGGAATCTACTAAGGGGAAGACAGACACAACAGCATTACAAAAAGACACTTGTGCTTTTACACAAAAAGGATGATGCGTGCGGGGCGGTGTGCGTGACGTTACTTTGAGTAACGGGCAGTCCTTAATGCGGTGCCCGTCCCCCCCACAGTATAGGCACAGGCCCGCTGTGACGCGCCTTCTTCTCTCCGCATTCGTGAGGCGGGAACTGCTCACGTCCATAGGCTCGGGTCGAGCTGTATCTCCCGTATCGCGAGGAGGTCTTCGAGGTGTATCGCAGAGGCGGGGTGGTGCTGACCTGGTGGGTGGTCGCTGGCGCTGGCTACGCAGATGCTGGTCGAGCTTAATCGCCAGGCCGATGGTTTCGTCCAGCGAGAGGTTGGCGTCCCGGCACGCCAGCTCGAGCTGGATTTCTGGCTGGAGTCCATCACGGAACCGCGCGAGCAGGCTCCGCTCGCACCAGCCGCTCTCCGCCGCCATGACCCGAAATTTGATGGCGTAGTCCGCCACCGGCGCACTCCCTTGCCTCAGCCGCATGAGACGCTGTTCCCCGGAACGCCCCTGGTCTGGATGGTCAAAGACCGCCTTCATAGCGTCCATAAAGCGATGATACCGGGAGGTGAGCTCTCCCCCTTCGCTCCAGATAGCTGCGGCCCAATCCATGGCCGGACCGGTGAGCTGCTGAATGACAAAACGAATTCGCTGGGTGTCCGTCATGTCAGGGTAATCTGATAAATATAGTTCACAGGCCAGAAAAAATCGCTTACACCCCTCCGGATCGCCGGCATATCTTTCCGGGGGGGTGGCGCGCGGTGGTGAGGGGATGGAGCTTTGCGATGTCCCAGCCGGTGCGGAGGGGTCTGGGAAAGCCAGGTGTTTTATACTGTGTGCCAAGTCGCTCACCGCTCGTGCGAGCCCCTCGATCTGGACCTGTTGTTTCTCGATGTAGCGCATCGGGTTCTCATCATCCGGCAGCGGGACACCTGCTGCGTCCTGATAGGTTCGTCCATCTGTCATGTTACCAGTTCAGAAGAGGCGGACGCAAGTGCAGGTGAAAATGAGTGAGTCTTTAATGATAAATAATAAATCCCCACAACCGTAAATTCCCCAAAAATAACTCCCTTCACAGTGGCGTACTCGCTTACAGACGAGGATGCTGAGTCCCGGGGTTATGACCCCTCTCCTGCCGTTAGTTTCAGTCCTGAAACGGAGAAGCAGGCTTTGTCAGCGTTTCTAGGTTGCACTTCAAACACACTCAAACTCTCACTCATTACAACGGTGGACGAACGGGTGGCTCCGGGGTCGGCTGGTTTATATAGGTGCACACAAAGGGGAGACACAGGTGATACTAACTTCAGGTAATCAGGACTGACATATACACACAGACACACTAGGGGGAGACAAAGGCTGCGGCTCAGTAGTCCGGGGAACCGGATCTTCTCTGAGGCCGTGGTGGTCCAGATGTTACAATGGTAGCATGGTGGCACAGTGGTTAATGCTGTGGACTCCAGAGTTCCCATCTTTTGGCCTGTGCATGCATGTTCTCCCTAAGCTTGGTGGGTTTCCTCCAGGTACTCCAGTTTCCTTCCACAGCCCAAATATTTGCTGACAAAAAAACATCCGGATAAATCGCGCCATCCGGATGGAGAGAATTTGATTGTGGTTGGATTCAATTAAATTCAATTCAATTTTATTTATATAGCGCTTTTAACAATGGTCATTGTCTCAAAGCAACTTCACAAAAAATTCAAAAGATTTTGTTAGAAAAGAAAATATTTGGAAGTGTGTATGTGTGAGAAAAATGTGTATAGGTAATAATGAGATGAATGAATGATGAATGAAATGTCTCTGATGAGCAAGCCAAGGGGGACGGTGACGGTGGCAAGGAAAAACTCCCTGAGATTTCAATAGGAAGAAACCTTGAGAGGAACCAGACTCAACAGGGAACCCATCCTCATTTGGATGATAACAGATAGAAATGATAACGTCATGTGTGTTGTGCAGGTGAAAATGCAATATGACAGAAAATCATTTAAATTAACATGAAGACCAGTTCAGCATAGGGATGAGCCAGTGGACAAGTGCAGAGGGCAGATGAGGTCTGGATCACTGGAAGCACAAGAGCAGCATGTGCAGCTTGAAACCGTCATGAAGCAAAATTCAGCTGGAGCCGGTCCTTCTCTGGATGCCTCAGGAACCTCGCAGGGCTGGCCTTTGTCTACTGGAGCTGGCACAATCTCCCGATGCCTTGGCATGGGTAGAAGGATACAGCATGGATGAGAAGTATAAACATACCATTCCGACACCCTGTTGCTTGGTACGCGATCCATCACACCTGCACATGACATCACGTCACACACTCCAGCAAGGACTTAAAATAAAATAGCATTTTCGGTTGATACCCCTATCTCACCTATGCGGTTTGACTCACTGTGAGATGCGGTGTTATATCCCTACAGTATATCACCTACGTGGATTCACCGTAGGTTCATCATGATTCACCGTAAGTATTTGTTTTTCCATTTTTCCATATGAAAAATTAAACGTTTCTTTTTTTTTGAGGTCCTCGCGGAAGCTTGCAGACCTTGCAGAACTTTGCGGCAGCTCACGGTGCCTAAACATTGCATCTCACCGTGAGTCAAACCGCATAGGTGAGATAGGGGTATAACGTTGTGAAAAGTAGACAAAGATGTCTGTGATAGAGACTCAAGATTCGAGTGAAATGTCACAACCAAGCACCAGCGAGGAAGGTAACAGCACCAGGAAGGTAACAGGAATGATATATATAAGTTATAAAAGCTTCAAATAGAATGAACGAACTAATGAATTTTCTCAAAATTATATAAAATCAAGTAGAGCTACAGTGGTGTGAAAAACTATTTGCTCCCTTCCTGATTTCTTATTCTTTTGCATGTTTGTCACACTTAAATGTTTCTGCTCATCAAAAACCATTAACTATTAGTCAAAGATAACATAATTGAACACAAAATGCAGTTTTAAATGAAGGTTTACATTATTAAGGGAGAAAAAAAACTCCAAATTTACATGGCCCTGTGTGAAAAAGTGATTGCCCCCCTTGTTAAAAAATAACTTAACTGTGGTTTATCACACCTGAGTTAAATTTCTGTAGTCACCCCCAGGCCTGATTACTGCCACACCTGTTTCAATCAAGAAATCACTTAAATAGGAGCTACCTGACACAGAGAAGTAGACCAAAAGCACCTCAAAAGCTAGACATCATGCCAAGATCCAAAGAAATTCAGGAACAAATGAGAACAAAAGTAATTGAGATCTATCCTTGCCTCAATTAAGGTCAGTGGTCACGACTCCACCATAAGAAAGAGACTGGGCAAAAACGGCCTGCATGCAAGTGGTTTCCAAGGCGCAAACCACTTTTAAGCAAAAAGAACATTAAGGCTCGTCTCAATTTTGCTAAAAAACATCTCAATGATTGCCAAGACTTTTGGGAAAATACCTTGTGGACCAACGAGACAAAAGTTGAACTTTTTGGAAGGTGCATGTCCCGTTACATCTGGCGTAAAAGTAACACAGCATTTCAGAAAAAGAACATCATACCAACAGTAAAATATGGTGGTGGTAGTGTGATGGTCTGGGGTTGTTTTGCTGCTTCAGGACCTGGAAGGCTTGCTGTGATAGATGGAACCATGAATTCTACTGTCTACCAAAAAATCCTGAAGGAGAATGTCCGGCCATCTGTTTGTCAACTCAAGCTGAAGCGATCTTGGGTGCTGCAGCAGGACAATGACCCAAAACACACCAGCAAATCCACCTCTGAATGGCTGAAGAAAAACAAAATGAAGACTTTGGAGTGGCCTAGTCAAAGTCCTGACCTGAATCCTATTGAGATGTTGTGGCATAACCTTAAAAAGGCGGTTCATGCTAGAAAATCCTCAAATAAAGCTGAATTACAACAATTCTGAAAAGATGAGTGGGCCAAAATTCCTCCAGAGCGCTGTAAAAGACTCGTTGCAAGTTAATGCAAACGCTTGATTGCAGTTATTGCTGCTAAGGGTGGCCCAACCAGTTATTAGGTTCAGGGGGCAATTACTTTTTCCCACAGGGCCAGGATAGGCTTGGATTTTTTTTCTCCCTAAATAATAAAACCCCTCATTTAAAAACTGCATTTTGTGTTTACTTGTGTTATCTTTGACTAATAGTTAAATGTGTTTGATGATCAGAAACATTTTGTGTGACAAACATGCAAAAGAATAAGAAATCAGGAGGGGGGCAAATAGTTTTTCACACCACTGTAAATCCCTAAATCTCCTTATAAAATATCATATTAGCATATTATATATATATATATATATGGAGGAGTATGTCTGCAGTTTTATCGATAAATCTGCTCATATCTGCGCGCGCGTTTATCAGCCTTTTGATCATCGGCACTCACTTTCACTTTGCAAAAGGCAGTGTTTATTGTTTACTGTATTATTTATATATTTACTACAAACCGGATTCCAAAAAAGTTGGGACACTAAACAAATTGTGAATAAAAACTGAATGCAATGATGTGGAGATGGCAAATGTCAATATTTTATTTAGAACAGAACATAGATGACAGATCAAAAGTTTAAACTGAGAAAATTTATAATTTTAAAGGAAAAATATGGTGAATCAAAATGTCATGGTGTCAACAAATCCCAAAAAAGTTGGGACAAGGCCATTTTCACCACTGTGTGGCATCTCCCCTTCTTCTTACAACACTCAACAGACGTCTGGGGACCGAGGAGACCAGTTTCTCAAGTTTAGAAATAGGAATGCTCTCCCATTCTTGTCTAATACAGGCCTCTAACTGTTCAATCGTCTTGGGCCTTCTTTGTCGCACCTTCCTCTTTATGATGCGCCAAATGTTCTCTATAGGGGAAAGATCTGGACTGCAGACTGGCCATTTCAGTACCCGGATCCTTCTCCTACGCAGCCATGATGTTGTGATTGATGCAGAATGTGGTCTGGCATTATCTTGTTGAAAAATGCAGGGTCTTCCCTGAAAGAGATGACTAGATGTTGTTCTAGAACCTGAATATATTTTTCTGCATTGATGGTGCCTTTCCAGACATGCAAGCTGCCCATGCCACACGCACTCATGCAACCCCATACCATCAGAGATGCAGGCTTCTGAACTGAGCGTTGATAACAACTTGGGTTGTCCTTGTCCTCTTTGGTCCGGATGACATGGCGTCCCACATTTCCAACAAGAACTTCGAATCGTGACTCGTCTGACCACAGAACAGTCTTCCATTTTGCCACACTCCATTTTAAATGATCCCTGGCCCAATGAAAACTCCTGTGCTTGTGGATCTTGCTTAGAAATGGCTTCTTCTTTGCACTGTAGAGTTTCAGCTGGCAACGGCGGATGACACGGTGGATTGTGTTCACTGACGATGGTTTCTGGAAGTATTCCTGAGCCCATTCTGTGATTTCCTTTACAGTAGCATTCCTGTTTGTGGTGCAGTGTCGTTTAAGGGCCCGGAGATCACGGGCATCCAGTATGGTTTTACGCCCTTGACCCTAACGCACAGAGATTGTTCCAGATTCTCTGAATCTTCGGATGATATTATGCACAGTTGATGATGATAACTGCAAAGTCTTTGCAATTTTTCGCTGGGTAACACCTTTCTGATATTGCTCCACTATCTTTCTGCGCAACATTGTGGGAATTGGTGATCCTCTACCCATCTTGGCTTCTGAGAGACACTGCCACTCTGAGAAGCTCTTTTTATACCCAATCATGTTGCCAATTAACCTAATTACTGTTAATTGGTCTTCCAGCTCTTCGTTATGCTCAAATTTACTTTTTCCAGCCTCTTATTGCTACTTGTCCCAACTTTTTTGGGATTTGTTGACACCGTGAAATTTGGAATCAACATATTTTTCCTTTAAAATTATAAATTTTCTCGGATTAAACTTTTGATCTGTCATCTATGTTCTATTCTGAATAAAATATTGACATTTGCCATCTCCACATCATTGCATTCAGTTTTTATTCATAATTTGTTTAGTGTCCCAACTTTTTTGGAATCCGGTTTGTATAATCATCGAGGACATCATATAAATAGGACACAATAATTGACATTTCAACTTAATTTAGAAACCCAATTAGCACTACTGTTGTTGGTCACCGGCTGGGAATTGAACCCGGGTCTCCCACACGGCAGGCGAAACACATACCCCCGGAAACCCTTAGTATTATATAGCATACATCTTGTAAATCAATAGAATCATTTTTGATAAGTTATAAACGTTTCAATAAGTTATATATTTTATAATGGTATTAGTTTTTGTTTCAATATATATTCTAAATTTAATATCAGTAGCGTAATATTTCCACAGCAGCAGCGACAGATATCCGAGGTGCTTATGTTACCATACCGGAAAAGTGAAGTTGTTCAGTTTGTGGTAGATCTGATTTATTCAAACACAATAATAAAACTTTATATCCTCAGACACTGTCACACACAAAAAAAACCCATCCGGGATGTTCAGAAGCTTCAAATAGACTGAACGAACTAATACATTTTCTTAAAACGTTATAAAATGAACTAGAGCTAAATCCCTAAATCTCCTTATAAAATATCGCTGATTATCAATGCGGGAATGAATGGCGAATTGTCGATATTTCACGGAAGCATATTTTATATATAAAACTGTAAACTGCATATATGGAGTGAAACCTGAGAGAGTTCCATATACTCACTGAATGACGCATAGATAGTATGCGCGATCCCTTGCACCATCTGCTGAGAGTAATGAGAATCGCAGGTTGGAAAAGGCAGGAAACGTCACGCCGCCTCGCAGCTGTCAGGAATTTCACGTAAATAAGAGCAAAATAGCTTAATACTGGCTTTTACTGGTGCGATTTAGAAAATTTAAGCATGCCGGGTGATTTAGCTCACAGATCTAGGAAAAGTCATGAAAGGAGGGTCCTGGATTTTGATCGGGTGTGAAGTTTTTTTTTTTTTTTGCCCCTTGCGGTCAAAATGACCGTGCTCGGCGCTTCTAGTGTTAAGTAGTCTTCAAACCAGTACTTTTACACTTTTACTTGAGTAAAAAGCTTGAGTTGATACTTCAACTTCTAAAGAAGTCTTTTTAAACCCTACAGTAGTATCTATACTTCTACTCAAGTAATGAATGTTAATACTTTTGACACCACTGCTTGGTGCTACTGTATGTCTTCACTAAATTTTGCACAAAATGCAAAAGAACCCACAAAAATGGATGTACTTGCTTCACTTGGCTTTCCGCTGATTTAAACAAGGTATGCGCAACCTAGCCAGTGTTTGGTTTGACTCTCTTCGTTTGCTCGTTTAGCGAACAAATTGGAAATTCAACAATGTTTTTATGTGTTTTATATGTTTGCTCTTTTCTTAGGTTGAAAACAAACAAATAAAAAAAACCTTCAGTTTTTATAGTCCGCAAATTGTTTATGTAATGAACAATAATTTTTCAGTAACCTAAAAATGTATAGTTTTTAGAGGTACTGATTGCATAATGATTGCATTAATTGTGGGCTAAAGAGATCTTTTTTAGTCAACTGATACCAATTAAGACTATAAAAGCCTTTTTATGCTTGTGTGCATTCTGCTTCAAAATGGCTTACAGATTGTTGTTAGATGCTATGGTCATTCAGGGCTATCATCTACCGTGATAGAAGATTTTGGTTATATCACCCACCCCTAATGAAGCCTATCTTGAGCTTGGATTCATGGTGGGGATGGTGGGGGCAGAGGAGAGGCTTGTGTGTGTTTTGTGTTTTAAACCGCTGGCAGCAGACCGCATGAGACCCAACAAATTAGGAAGACACTTAGAAACACACTCCAGGCACGTTAATAAGCCACTCGACTTCTTTCAAAGAAAGCTAGCAGAATACAGACAGCAGGATAATCGCATGGTAAAATCTGAATCAGTGGACAGCAAAGCACAAATGGCTTCATTCAAAGTTGCATACAGAATTGGCCAGTGCAAAAAAACTACAAACGATTGCTGAGCAGCTAATAAACATGGGGTCAATTATGCAAAGATAAGTGACAACGTCAGCCTTTTATAACAATTGCACGTGTATTTTATCTGTTTTGAACTTGGTGTTGTTTAATCTTATTTGATTAGAAATTGATATTTCAATAAACAGTAAACTTGGCCGATTTTCGTTATTATTTTGTTGACAAGTGGGGCTTGAAAATCACTCACCCCCTTAAGTGGGGAATGACAGAAAAAGTTTGAGAACCACTGCAGTAGAGTATGTACAGATGCTATTGCAGCAACAGAGAGAGAAATAAAAAAAAAGACTGAGCTTTACAAGCTTTACCTTTTTCTTAGATGAAACCAGTCTACTGAAGAGGTTCTTGTTTGTTTTTCTTGCTCACAATCCTTAAAACTGAAAGTGCATGTTAGATGAATAAATGTACAACTGATACAGACAACTATTCAGGTTGCATCCACTTAATAGCGCACATGTCTGGACGAGTGCTTGTGCATGAGTGTGTAACAGGTGCTGCGATTATAAGCATGTTGTATGTCTGCTAATAGGTACCACACAGTAGCACACACTTTCCTGTCCGTGTGCAGCAGGTGCATTTTCCCAGGTGTCCCATAGACATCTCACAGCCTAATGGCGAACATGACCGGCATCCAAACCCAGAGACAGATGTAGCTACTCTTCATCCCCCAAACCATTTGGATGCTTTTAGCTGCAGAGCACGCTCACTTTCTTCGATTATGACATTAAGTGGTTTTGTACAGCTGGGGTTTTGCAGTCATTTGAATCAGGCATAGCTATATAAAATATGCGGATACCTCAACACTTCTAATGCTCTGACTGAGAAAGAAAGGTTTAGCTACTGTATATATTATTATCCAGAACTACTACCTAATTATCATCTCATTCGCAGGCCATTTAAAGATGAAAACACTCCCCAGGGAATTAAAGTTATGTCGACATGTGTTTAGCATAATCAAGGATATGTACCATAGTTGCAACGCATTAGCATTCTTCTGTGTTGATACTTACTAGCGTTCTAGATTTGCTGCATTGCATGGCTTAGCCTTAGGCAAAGCTTTCAAATATTAGGTTTATGGCCTAATAATGCTTGTAGCTCACTTAAAGTAGGCTGCGCCATGTGCTTTTGAGCTAACAAGAGCTAATCGCAGTTCACAAAGGCAAAAAGCAGTCAGTAAATGCTGTTCATCATAAAAAATATGAATGCTAATGATTTATGAATGAATTTCATTACAGCATACTATTTAATTTTTAAGCAAAATTAATGTGTGCATTTATCCAAAAAAAACTTCCCCACCGGCCCCAAAAGTTGGCATGGTGGCACGGCGGTTTAGTGGTTAGCACTGTCGCCTTGCACCTCCAGGGTACAAGTTTGATTCCTGCCTTGCGTGTTCTGCCTGTGCTTGGTGAGTTTCCTCCGGGTACTTGTCCCACAGTCTAAAAACATGCAGATTAGGCTAATTGGCATTTCCAAATTGCCCATAGTGTATGAATGAGTGTGTGTATGTGTGTGCCCTATGATGGATTGGCACCCTGTCCTGCCTGTCCTGCCCTAAGTCTAATGGAATAGACTCCAGGCCCTTCTGCAACCCTGTATACAGAATAAAGTGGTATGTCAATTTGTTTAGTTTCATTTATATATTTATTTATATACTTTTTTATATGCTATATTTTGATTGATACTCTACCAAATTTTTTTTTTTACTTTTAAATCCCATAATAAAAAATACACTCATGTAAAATCCATATTTGTAGCTCCGTGCCAGCAACACAGGATAAGTCACTGATGATGGACACACACACACACACACACATATATATATATTGTAGCGTTTTTCGATGCTAGCAGGGATCTTGGAGTACGAGTGAGCTTACTTGCTCCCCAATGCAAATGGCTGGGGAGTAGTTTATTACCACAGCACAAGCACACATACACAGGTCAAGCACACACACATAAACGCACCCAACTTGGCCGAAGCCACTAACCCAAACACCCTTCTCTCTCATGGTAGAGACAGAGAAAACCCCCGCAAAGCATGACGGTCTTCAGCTGCCGGCCCGCCCACGCCACACTGCCCCCACCTGAGCTGTGACCGTCCCCGGTCACCATGACTCTCAGTCTTGGAGGTGTGAAGGCGGTCGGCGCTGTGCACGCCGGGGTCCTTTTGTGGAGAAGCACATTGTCCCGGAGGCGGTCCGGCCTCCGCAGAATTCGCTGTCTCGCCGGCGTGCGGCTGGAAAGGCGCAAGACGGTCTCGGTGGAGCAACACTCGCGTCCGCCCCGCCAACCGCACCCGGGAGATGAAATCAGAGAGCCGCGCGAGTACCGTACAGGGGCCCACCCAGTTAGACATGAGCTTGGGTGAACGCTCTCTCTTCCTTCCGGAACACACCCACACCTGCTCACCAGGTATATATATATATATATATATTTTTTTTATTTATTTATTTTTTTTTTTATTTTATATATGTACACAGCTATATATATACGTACTGTATGTGCTTATATGAAAGTCTCATGTTTATGAAGATGCTTCAGACATCAAACTGTGTATTTGAGTTTTAGATATGTCAAGTAGAACAACTTTTATGAAGGGTAAATTTTACCCCGTCTGTAATATGGGAATGTCATCACTCTCAAATTGAGCATATAATTTTTTGGGGGGTTATACAAAAATTTGAAAACAGAAAAAAAAAACAAGTGTATTTGTGTTATTAATTTGCATATGTGAGCCTTTTTTTTTTTTTTTTGCTCGGTCATGTTTGTATAGTTGGTTGAAATTAAATAAAATTCATTTCATTATATTACCTTGTACTGCACGATCCTGAGCCCTACATACATTTATTAAGAAAACAACAAAAAAAGAGCTACTAAATAGTTTGCATAGTTTTATAGTACTTTACTTATTCCTTAAGAGCATAAAGTGATCTAATGTATAGAACTATGAGGGTTGCCCACTAGAGGGCAGTGTTTTTACTTTGTAGTTTGGTTCCTAGACTCAGTTTCCCAGAAGGCTCCTCAGTCAGGTGACGTGGATGCTCACCTGAACTGAGGAGGCTCATTAGCATTGTGATAAATACCTGTTTGTTCTGGGAAACTGGGTCGAGCATTAATTTCTGTTATGTGGGTTTTGTTTCCTTGTTTTACTTTGGTTTCATTATAGTTGGCATTTAGTTTCTGGAGCTCTTTAAGTTTGTATTTGCTTTGATTTAGTTTATGTCTCTTTGTCTCTTAGCAGGATTAGCCTCTAGGAGAATTAGCCTTTTGTGTTTACCCTTTTGTGTAAGTAACCCCTATTGCATGTTTAGCTAGTAGTCTGTTTAAATACTAATGAGGGTGATACTAACATGTTTAGATCTTAGTCTGTCTAGTCTTCGTGTCTGCTTAGCTCTTAGTCTGTTTAGGTACGAACATCTTTAGCCACTAACCTTTAGAGTTCTTAGTCTGTTTCATACCTAGTCTGCTGTGCACCTTGTCTGTTCATTCCCTTGGGTCTCAGGCTACTGGCCTGTTGAGCCATTAGTCTGATTAGCTATGAGCTAGCTTAGCAGCTAATGTGCAGAACAGGCGGTAGACCTAGCCAAGTCTGTCTTATGTTTGTTAATCCCTTGTATGTACATGTTTAGTCCTCTAGGCTGTTTAGTATGTCTTGTCCAGTTTGTATCCCCATGTCTGTACTGTATTAGATCGTGTAATCCCGAGTTTGTGTTTTGAGTTCTCGTTTGATAGCATGCTCCATGTTTTTAGCCAACTTCCTTAGTTCATGTTTTGTTCATGTTTGCATTTTATTATTAAAGACTCTTTCTGTTTCCCCTCTGCATCTATGCCTCAACACCAAGCCCACAGTCCAACATCATAACAGAACGTGACAAGAACAGCACAACTTGCTATAATTCACTTGTCCTTGTTTGTAATTAACTAAAAGGTTTGTGTGAAGTAGTTTAAAAAGGGTATGTGTTAAATTTTTCTGAAAAATTGCAAACATTACACACTGGAATCATCATTGTTTTAAATTTAAAACAAGTAAGAAATTAATTTTATTTCACGCCATGACTTAGCACAAGCACAGCATGGATGACATAAGTTTTTATTAAATTACCTTTTATATTGATGATTACAGACAATTTTTAGGTATTCATTCAATAAGTATACTTGTAAACTTGTAGCCTGTATAACATTACAGAGAGAGAAAGTATTGACAGACCCGAAAACAATCAACACACCAGACTGATAACGATCAAGCAGTGCTCAATATTGGACAGAAATTAGGATACAGCAAACAATGTGGCTCATGGTGGTTGGTATCTAAATCTGTTTTGCGTGATTGCTTTTGTGAATCAATACCCTGTGATGTAACCTTTATGAACGGAGTAATATAACAAAGTTGATGCAAACATGGCCATCCTGAAGAATTAAAGAACCCATGCTGAGGTAATTTATAACATTCAAACTTCACACTGGCTAAGTGTGTACTGTGAAAGATGTTTTTCTATAGTGTTTAAGCAGAATGCTATAGAACTTTTCGCACCTGCTGTCAATACGTCAGTCATTGTCAGCCACCCACTTCTGGACAGCAAAAGAGACATTACAGTAAAACCTTGGATTACGAGTAATGCGGTTTGCGAGTGTTCCTGCAAGACGAACAAAGATTTTTTTATCAATTTTGACTTGAAAAGCAAGCATTGTCTTGGTTTACGAGCACCGAGTATCATGTATCACGAATGCGCTTCTTGATTTGACACCGAGCATCACATGATCACAACTGAGCCAACGGTTTTTCTCTCTCTTGCGCTGCGGAATTGTGGGTAATCATCTCCCCTGCTGGGTCTTACTGGTATTCTCAACAGTCTCCCATTTGAGGTAGCGGGCCCAGGAGCGTTGGCGATCCGACACAAAACACCTCAGGTAACGCTCCAGCTGTTGGTTGGTTCGCTCCGTCTGACCGTTCGTCTGGGGGTGGTAGCCAGAAGACAGACTGCAGGACGAATCGATCAGAGGGCAGAAGGCCTTCCAGAACCGGGCGGTGAACTGGGGACCTCTGTCCGAGACGATGTCCCTTGGGAACCCATGCAATCGGACTACGTGTTCCAGTATCAGCTCAGCTGTATCTTTAGCTCACGGGAGTCCGGCGAGGGCCACCAGGTGCACTGCCTTGGAGAAGCAGTCTACGATGGTTAAGATGACGTCCTTCCCTTTCGAGGCCGGCAGGCCCGTGATGAAATCTATGGCAATGTGAGACCAGGGTCGACTGGGAATTGGAAGTGGTTGAAGTTCCCCCGGAGTTGGCTGGTTGGTGTCCTTCGCCCTGGCGCACATTGGGCACGCCCGGACGAACTCGGTGACATCCCTCCTCATTGAAGGCCACCAGAAGGCCCGCCCCACGAAGGTGATGGTTCTCCGGCTCCCCTGGTGTCCCGCGACGGGCGATGAATGGCCCCACTGGAGGACTTCGGGTCTGAGTGAATCGGGGACGAAGAATCGTCCGGGCGGCACGCCTGCCAGTGCGGGTTCTCTGGTCAGTGCCTGGCGGACCCTCGTTTAGAAGTTCCACTGTAGGGGTGCAATGATCCGGGTGGGTTTAAGGACAGGCACGGGGTCCGCCTCTCGCTCGTACTGCCGGGCGTCGGCCTTGGTGTTCTTCGACCCCGGGCAGTACGAGAGATGAAAGTCGTATTGTTCGAAGAACAGGGCCCACCGTGCCTGTCGTGGATTCAGCTGTTTAAGGTTACGGATGGTGATGAGGTTTTGGTGATCCGTCCAGACGATGAATGGCTCACTGGCGCCCTGGAGCCAGTGACGCCACTCCTCCAAGGCCCACTTTATGCCCAGCAGTTCACGGTCCCCTACTCCGTATCGCTGCTGAGTGGGGTTAAATTTCTTGGAGTAGAAGCCACATGGGTGTAGCTTCTGGTCTGGACCTCGTTGAGAGAGAACAGAGCCGGCGCCCACTTCCGACGCGTCCACTTCCACAACGAATGGTTGGCTGGCATCCGGATGGAGGAGAATAGGTGCAGTGGTGAATAGGTGGCAGAGCTTGTTGAAGGCAGAGATGGCGGTTGAGTTGAGTTGGAAAGTACGGGTTGAGGGCCTGGTCAGTGCAGTGAGTGGTGCTGCAACTGTACTGTAGCCCCGGATAAAGCGACGATAAAAATTCGCAAACCCGAGAAAGCGTTGGAGCTGCTTTAGTGTCCTGAGTAGGGGCCAGTGACGTACAACCTCCAGCTTCTGTGGGTCCATGGCCACAGCCTGGGGTGAGATGACAAAACCCAGGAACGTGGTGGAGTGCTCGTGAAAAGCACACTTTTCCAGGTTACAGTACAGCTGGTTCTCTTAAGAACAGCTCTAACGTGTTTGGTGTGTTCCCCAGTGGTGTGAAAGTAGATAAGTATATCGTCTAAATAGACGAACACCCATCGGCCTAGCATGTCCCTGAGAACGTCATTAATGAATCGTTGGAAGGCCAAGGGTGTGTTGCAGAGTCCAAATGGAATGACCAGGCTCTCATCATAATGTACGGTGGGGGTGATGAAGGCCGTCTTCCACTCATCACCCTCCCTGATGCGCACCAAGTTGTAGGCGCTCCGGAGGTCCAACTTAGTGAACAGGGTGGCACCAGAGAGGGCGTCCAGGGCTGAGTTGGTAAGAGGCAGAGGGTGGCGATTCCTGATGGTGATTTTATTTAGCCCCTGATAGTTGACACACGGACGAAGTTCGCCCCCTTTCTTCTTCACGAAGAAGAACCCCGCGGCTGCCGGCGAGGTGGCTGGTCTGATGGTGCTATGTCGTAGGGCGACATATTCCTCCATCGCCGGGGTCTCGCTGTTGGAGAGAGAGTAGAGATGGCCGCGGGGTGTGGGGGGCTGGAACCTGGCTGGAGTTCAATGGCTAGATTGTATGGTCTGTGAGGTGGTAGGTGGTTGGCCCGGCATTTACAAAATACCTCAGCCAGGTCCCAATAAGGTGGGGGAATGGCGTGGATGTCGACGTCGGGGGCCTCGGACTCCCTGGGCCCATAGGCATAAGTCGGTGCAGGTCGGCCCCCACTGAAGGATCTGGCTTTGAGACCAGGAGATGAGTGGGTCGTGCTGCAGAAGCCAGGGGTAGCCGAGGATGATGGGTGGAGAAGAGATAGATGTAAGGTGAAACTGAATTGACTCTTGATGTTGGCCGAGGACGAGAGTGAGGGGTGGAGTCTGCTGGGTGATAGGGCTGGATGAGAGGGGCCACCCGTCGACTGAGGTGATTCTCATTGGCTGGGATAACGCCTCAATCTTTACCCCCAACCCTTTGGCGTATGTTGAGTCAATGAAGTTACCCGCGGCACCGGAATCGATGAATCGATGACCCGTTTGTGGCCAAGGTGGAGGGCTACCTGGACCGTGAGTCGAGTAGTGGTGATGTCGGTGGTGGCGGTGGTCTCTCCTATCGCCTCAAAGGGGTTGGGCGTTTCCCGGACGGGACGGACAGGTCGCTCGGTGGTGCGCCGCTGAGCCGCAATAGGCACACAGTCCCTCGCGGTAACGCCTCTCGCGTTCCGCCACGGTCAGGGAGGCGCGCCCTAGTTGCATGGGTTCCCCGGCTCCGGTGTCAACCACGGCAGGGGGTGGAGAACCGACACGTCCAGGGAAGGCGGTGGTGACGGTAGGTGGTGACCTTTGTGCAGTGTAGGCATAGGTGGGAGATGGCAGCAGGGTTCGAGGTGCTTCGGACGGGAGAGGAGGCGCTGGTCGATACGGAGGGCTAGCTGGATTAGCCCCTCCAGTGTAGCTGGGAGCTCTCGTCCGGTTAGCTCGTCCTTAATATGGTTAGCCAGCCCCTCGAAGTAGGACGTCCGGAGGGC
Organism: Channallabes apus; assembly: GCA_030522415.1. Lineage (NCBI taxonomy): Eukaryota > Metazoa > Chordata > Actinopteri > Siluriformes > Clariidae > Channallabes > Channallabes apus. Next base: position 8,721,388 of record CM060125.1, read on the forward strand.
TGCGTCTCCCCAGGAGGTCTGGATGGCAAGGGTTCGGAACTCTGCAGTGTATTTGCTCATGGACAATCCTCCCTGCCGCAGATGGTAGAGCTTTGTGTCGGTCTCCACCTCGCCCGCGGGATGTTCAAAAGTTAACTTGGGTTGACGGGTGAACTCGTTGTAGGAGTGTGCGGTGTCTGTGTCCGCGCGCAGGACTGCCGTGGCCCACTCTGCTGCCTGCCCTGATAGCAACGAGATGAGTAGTGCAATGCGCAGCCGGTCGGTGGAGTATTTGGTGGCATTAAACTCAAACACCAGTTCCAGCGATGTTAAAAACACACTGCATTTCCCATCCGTGCCATCCCATTTATCCGGGAGTGCTAGAAAAACATCAGAAGGTGGGGGGGGGGTTGGTGCGGGCCCACGGCCGTTGTGGCGGGCGGACCGCTAGCCATGCCATCAACAGCCGCCCGGAGGCTCGCGTTCTCCCGCTTGAGATCCGAAATACCTCACGGCGCAGAGTAGCGAGCTCACCGGTTTGCTTATTGATAAGCATAGCATGCTGGTCAACCACACCGCATAGGCGCGCGTCATCCGCTGGGTTTACTACTTTCGGCTTTGTCATTCTGTCAGGAACTAACCCGGGACAACCAGAAAGACGATAGCTTTAGCAGTTAGCCCTGTAGCGTGAATGGTAAACCCAAATGCGGATGGACACGAGTGGGCAGGATAATCACGCGATTTACTATAAGGACTCTCAAAGTGAATGAGCAAGGAAAGACACAATCTAACCCTAGTCCTATAAACACTCACTCAGTCTGAAAGTAAAGCCAAGAAAGTGAGTACTCACGTGAACGGGAACGATACCGAAATAGCATGGGTAAAACTCAATGACAGAACGATGTGCGGCGCCATCTTGTTTCCTTTTATGCTTTCAGGTTCGCAACCGTCTTACTTCCGGGTCATAGTGCCGGCCGCGGCTGAGTGCGCATTGACACATACTGCATATGTAAATATGTTTATAGGAGAAGAGCATGCATACAGTATATAGGTGACTTGGCTGGACAAACAAGTATCAAGGAGCATATCTGAAATTTGCAACAAAATGTGTGTGTGGGATATATATATATATATATATATATATATATATATATATATATATATATATATATATTCTACCAGTGTTGATGAAATCTCTGAAACATTTTCTTAATATTGAATTATGTCCAATTCATTATTAATTAGAGTGGTTAAGTAACCAATTGTAGCTGACTACGTTATATAAGTCCTTGTGTATTTCCTGTGTGCTATACCTCTTTATACCCTTTTATCATTTGATCACTGTCTATATTTAATATTAAAACCTTATAACACCATAATTGGTACTGCTTATGAATTTGTAAAAAAAAAAAAAAAACTGACTCGTTGCCTTATATTGATGGTTTATTTTATGCACTGTTAAATGTAAGTGGCCAAAAACATTGGCTTATATTTTGGTCATTGGCTTATTAATTTTTGTGGATTGAATTTATACCCCATAATCAAAATGTAAAAATTATAAAGAGTCTTGCACAACAATAAATTATTAATTTAAGTTCTAAACCATTATATGGATAAACCCGGTGTCACGAATGTGCCGGGTGTGTGTGCATGGCATGAATGCAGAGGAAGCGAGCTGGTGTTTCCAAGTAATCGTCTTTATTTGTTGACGACAAAACATACATTAACCCAACACAAACCTATAACTGTAACTAAAGCTAGACGCCTGACTGCTATTCAGTCAGGCTATTTATAATGAAACATAAACATAATTAACTCATTAACTTCCCTCGGTTCAGGTGAGCTTCTACGTCACCTGACCGAGGGGCAAACTGGGAAATGAAGTCTAAATGGAACTCAAAACAAACTACAACTAAACCAAAAACGGGCGTTAGGCGCCCTCTAGGGGTTAACCGTCACAGTACTCCCCCCCAAAGAAATGCTCCTCCGGAGCATCACCGGAGGCCCCGGGCTCCCACCCCACAGTACTACCTTCGGCCTCCTGACCAGGAGGCTGGATGACGGGGCTGGAGAAGCACTCGGCGGCTGCAGAGCTGGAGAAGCGCTCGACGAAGGCGTTGGAGCGCATGACGGCTCTGGAGCGTGCACGACGCTCGACGACGGCTCTGGAGCGTGCACGACGCTCGACGGCTCAACGTCGTCCTCAAAGCCGGGCGGCGGCGGCAGAACAGGAGCGTCGGTCAGCTGCTGCTGACACGCTGGTTCGCTGTCCTCGAAGCCGGGAGGCGGCGGCAGAACGGGAGCGCCGATCAGCCGCTGCTGACACGCTGGCTCGCTGTCCTTGAAGCCGGGAGGCGGCGGCAGAACAGGTGCATGGGACAGCGGCTGCTGGCGTGCTAGCTCGCTATCCTCGAAGCCGGGAGGCGGCGGCAGAACAGGTGCATGGGACAGCGGCTGCTGGCGTGCTAGCTCGCTATCCTCGAAGCCGGGAGGCGGCGGTAGAACAGGTGCATGGGACAGCGGCTGCTGGCGTGCTAGCTCGCTATCCTCGAAGCCGGGAGGCGGCGGCAGAACAGGTGCATGGGACAGCGGCTGCTGGCGTGCTAGCTCGCTATCCTCGAAGCCGGGAGGCGGCGGCAGAACAGGTGTCTTGGTCGTTGGAGCTTGTGCAGGGCTCGACAGCGTTGGAGCGTGCACGGCGCTTGACTGCAACGGTGGAGCGTGCACGGCGCTCTCCTGCAGCGTTGGAGCGTGCACGGCGCTCTCCTGCAGCGTTGGAGCGTGCACGGCGCTCTCCTGCAGCGTGGGAGCGTGCACGGCGCTCGCCTGCAGCGTGGGAGCGTGCACGGCGCTCTCCTGCAGCGTTGGAGCGTGCACGGCGCTCTCCTGCAGCGTTGGCGAGGGAGGAAAAAGCTCCGAGCCCGCTTTGCGGTTGTCCCGGAAGTGGAGGATCATGCGCTGCATCTCCTCCATCTGCTCCCGTATTTCTCGCACTTGCTCCGGCTCTGGAATCCACCACCTGAGCTCCTTTTGCTGCTGCTCTGCCTGGGGTTCTCTCTCCCCCGCGTCACCGCCGTACTTGGGCTTCCTCGCCCTTCTCTTCCGGCCGGTGCGGGGAATCACGTGACCCCGCGCTGCATCGCCTTTGAATGGACGTTCGCCGAATGGCGAGCCTGCAGCTCTCCCAGCTCCGTGGTGTCTCTCCCCCTCCCTCTTCGCTGCTCTCCCGCACGTGCTCCTGCTCCTGTTTGGCCAGCTGGTTGTACCTCCAGCTCTGGAACAGATCTACTTTTCCGTCTTCCAGCCAGCAGTACTCCCAGCTACCAAACCCCTCTTCCTCGCTGTCCTCCAGCCAGTTCGCCAGCTCGGGCGAGATGGTATCCGCGCCCCCCCAAAAATAATCCAGGGGGAAGTCCTCCGCCATGCCACTTGAACGGTCTAGCTTTCTGTCACGAATGTGCCGGGTGTGTGTGCGTGGCATGAATGCAGAGGAAGCGAGCTGGTGTTTCCAAGTAATCGTCTTTATTTGTTGACGACAAAACATACATTAACCCAACACAAACCTATAACTGTAACTAAAGCTAGACGCCTGACTGCTATTCAGTCAGGCTATTTATAATGAAACATAAACATAATTAACTCATTAACTTCCCTCGGTTCAGGTGAGCTTCTACGTCACCTGACCGAGGGGCAAACTGGGAAATGAAGTCTAAATGGAACTCAAAACAAACTACAACTAAACCAAAAACGGGCGTTAGGCGCCCTCTAGGGGTTAACCGTCACACCCGGGAATATCCCTAATGTAGAACTTAACTGTGCAAAATATACTCCTTTTTTCTGGGATTTGCAAATGGTGAATAATGATAGGGTGAAATAAATCTCTTAAATGAATTTATATATTAAACTGTGGCTGTTGAGTGTGCTTGCAAAATCCTTTTATTTGGCGTTATCCTAGAATCATCACCAGAGTCCATGACAGGGGTCAAAACACGGACAGGTGCAATGAGTGTAGATAGATCCATAATCTAATATGAGGAGATGAGTTTAACAAGGAAATGAGGATAAGAGGCAGAGACACTTTAATATTTGTGGATACAGTAGATATCTAGCACAGGTTGGACAGTGGTGCTTGTGAGTATGAGCCCCTTGAAAACTTACTGTAATATACTGCGCTCACAACCTTGAAAAAGCTGACATTTCTTTCATTATCATAGCATTTTTTAAAGCCCCCTGTCACTCCAGAGTCCCTGGAATAATCCATTTTTACATCCCCTATTTCCCCCTTTACTATTTCCCCCTTTAATTTCTATGAGTTAAAACAAACAATATGTAGACAGAGGTGGAAAGAGTAATAAAATTTTGTACTCAAGTACAAGTACCGTTACTTCAGTGAAATTTTACTTAAGTACAAGTAAAGTTACCATCATAAAAATCTACTCAAGTAAAAGTAAAAAGTAGCTCATTAAAAAATTTACTCAGAGTAAAAGTTACCGAGTTACTTTTTTATTTTTATTTTTTTAACAGCGGGGGTGGGATGAGGCATTCTAGCGTAGTTCAAAAAAGATGAGTAGATATAAATCTCAAACTAGTTGTTTTTAACTGAAGGAACACCTTTGCGTAATAAAGCTGTTGTCTTTCTTGTGCTTGAAAATCAAAGTGGTCACTTAAATATGGTGTTACGTCCCAGTCTAGAGTCATACAGCAAAAGAATGGTTCAGGGTTCTATTTTAAACTGTATGGAAATGGTGGTATATGGCAGAAAGAACTAGATCCAATCATTAACTGATGAAACAATGAGGTTTGTATACACACACACACACACACACACAACAGGAGGAGGATCAGATTCAGGTTGGACCCAGGCCAAAATAATAAACAAAATGGTATTTATATTTAGTAGCTAGATTACCTGCAAAAAAAAAAAAAAAAAAACACAAACAAAAATACAGGTACCTTCCCGGACTCCCTAAACCTATATAAACTACAGTGGGTGTACAGTATATAAACTATATAAAATACCTGGCTCAAAAAAGTCTCACAGTCTAATATTTCTTTGGATTGTTTTAGCTATGATTAAGCTGTGGGACTGCTTTGATAAAATTATATATACATAATATATATAAGGTTATCCCCCCCCCCCCATCATTCCGTACAATAAGGTATCTTATAAGGTATCTATCTTCATCTTATTGCCACATAACATCCTGAGCAAATAAATTCCCAAATAAATTCCCTCTTCCAAAAATAAATGGCAGCCACGCCCCTGCTACTAGTGAGTGCACAGACATACAGTGAAATTATCTATAAATATATACAAAGACCAACCAAACCAAAGGGACAAAGCAATAATCAAAGTCAATTGGAGGCAAAAAGTCAAACCGGAATACACAACCAAATGTCAAAACGCCAAAATCACAACCTCTTTCATCTTTCCCGCGTCTCTCTCCAGTCGCGCTAGTCGATGACGTCACTCAGGGCGGAAGCGACCGTGTGGAAGGTCAGGTGATGCCGATGTCAGAAAACCTGGAGTGGAGTCTGGAGCGGCGCGCGACCAGGACATGATACACACACGCGAGCGCAACGGAGCATTTATACAAAGCATAATATTTGTATTATTTTTGCATTTTCATTCATTTATTTTTTACTCAGTAGCGAATATGATTTAAAATGTAGCGAATTACAATACTTCAAACAAAACGTACTTAAGTAAAAGTAAAATTACAGATTTTTAAAACTACTTTAAAAAGTAGAAATACACAAAAAATCTACTCAATTACAGTAACGCGAGTAAATGTAATTCGTTACTTTCCACCTCTGTATGTAGATAATGTAAGTAACATTTATAATATGGTGCTCCCTGCCTACAAGAATATTTAAAACTCCTATCTATAATATTTTAACAATGTCACATTTAAGAACCCTCAAACTTTTTAAGCAATAAATATTTTACGAATGTGGTTGTTAGAGCAGTCAGTCTGCTGAAATGTGCCTTTGTTAGTTATGTGTTTCAGATTTTCATAACTCATAACTTTGGTCACGCTGTGTCACAGTAAAATGGAACTAAGTCAAACCAATTTAATTTGTAATCATGTATCAACTTTCAAAGTGTTTGTGATGCTCATGCACCACAGTCAAAATGAAATATTTAAATGCTTAAATATCTTTTTTTTTAAGATTCAATTTTCAGTTCAATTCAATTTTATTTGTATAGCGCTTTTAACAATTGTCATTGTCTCAAAACAGCTTTACACAAAAGAATTATTGAAGTTTGTATGGAATGTGAATGTGTATGAATAAAAATGGTTAGATAGTCCCTGGTGAGCAAGCTGCGGGCGACAGTGGCAAGGAAAAACTCCCTGAGATGGTAATAGGAAGAAACCTTGACAGGAACCAGACTCAACAGGGAACCCATCCTCATTTGGGTGAAACAGATAGCAGGAAATGATTTAATGTGTTAATATCAGATGCTAGAAAGAAAGAACGGGAGAGCTAACACAAATGTGGATTGTGTTCGCTGACAATGGTTTCTGGAAGTATTATGAGCCCATTCTGTGATTTCCTTTACAGTAGCATTCCTGTTTGTGGTGCAGTGTCGTTTAAGGGCCCGGAGATCAAGGGCATCCAGTATGGTTTTACACCCTTGACCCTTACGCACAGAGATTGTTCCAGATTCTCTGAATCTTCGGATGATATTATGCACAGTTGATGATGATAACTGCAAAGTCTTAGCAATTTTTCGCTGGGTAACACCTTTCTGATATTGCTCCACTATCTTTCTGTGCAACATTGTGGGAATTGGTGATCCTCTACCCATCTTGGCTTCTGAGAGACACTGCCACTCTGAGAAGCTCTTTTTATACCCAATCATGTTGCCAATTAACCTAATTACTGTTAATTGGTCTTCCAGCTCTTCGTTATGCTCAAATTTACTTTTTCCAGCCTCTTATTGCTACTTGTCCCAACTTTTTTGGGATTTGTTGACACCGTGAAATTTGGAATCAACATATTTTTCCTTTAAAATTATACATTTTCTCGGATTAAACTTTCGATCTGTCATCTATGTTCTATTCTGAATAAAATATTGACATTTGCCATCTCCACATCATTGCATTCAGTTTTTATTCACAATTTGTTTAGTGTCCCAACTTTTTTGGAATCCGGTTTGTATGCTAAGGAGTAAGCTGAGTTTTCTTTGAACTTTACTGTGAGTACTGAGATATATCCTTAAGAGAAACACAAGTTTAGGTCTGAAACAAATAATATCCAACAGGACTAAGGTGCTATTGCTATTGCTATATTGCTATAGGACAGAGAGCAGGGCATTTATGGCAATTTTCTTTAGCTACTATGGATTTTTATTACATTACATGAATCTTTGAGTTATTCATGATTAATCTATACATGAGAATGTAATGTCAGAAAGGACAAATTCATATTGGGGTATGCCTTGTTGTCCAATATGTATGGAAATCGGTGACGATGACAAGATGCATATAAACTAGTAACACAGATGCCTTTAAGGCTACTTGGAATTGGAGTTTTATCAGTTGTGACTAAACCCTTAAAAGCATGCATGCTTCTTAACTGTTCATACAAAACTGCTAGCTGTTAGCAAACTGGTATTAGCATGAATTAATCATCAGTCGTATACAATTGTGCAAAATAATCAAAACATATTACAGCTACTACTGTAATAACATAATTACTAAAATGTACAGTTTTAAAGTTAAACTTTTCACACTAAAATCCCCGAATGTTGGTTGGGTATTTTGTCATGAATTTATACATATAGAGATGGAGGCTGGATGTACTGTAGATCCAGACCTTTTTTAACTTGCAAATATACTGTATCTACAGTATAAAAATACAAGCACAAAAAATTAAATACAAACATTTGAACTCATTTTAAACCAGCATGTAAGCAGGAATAGTAAATACAGAACTCAAACACATAAAATGTAATCAATGTGATCAAATGTCATAAATGTTAATACATTGCACATATTTAATCTATTTAACCAATGTTTTATAAAAAAAATGGATTAATATCACTATAAAGTGTCTTTGGTGTCCTCATTAGAATCAGCAAGTGATCATGGGCATATTGTAAAATAAAGAAATTGTGAGGATTTATTATAGATGACCAAACATGTAGACACATATCAGTACAATTATACGTCTCTTGTGTTTCCTTTATCATATAGCATTTTCTTGGCTTGGGTGTATCCATATGATTTTGTCATGTCCCACGTGCAGCTCTGCTAACATGTGTGTAATAGGTGGTGAAATGGCTCAAAATGAAAATAATTTACATATCCTCTTGATCTCAACAAAGTTTATTAATATGACAAATAATTTTGACTTCTAACAATTTCTCCCACAAAATAAGAATAAACATTTTGTACATTTCCCTGAAAGTGATATCCACCCTGTCATTTTGGGGTAACTGCCCTTTTGAGAAACTGGCTGATGTAGACAGCCAGTTAACACTATCAGGATCATCATTTTATCTTACTTCAATGGAGGGTAAAACAACTGCTGTGTGTATATTAAGTATTTACACTTATATTGGAGTTAGATGTTGTTGAGCTTAACATTTCCACCCTGTCAAAGTGAAATATTAATACTGTAAATATATAACATATCCACCCTAAAACCAATCCTTCAATGACAGGGTGGATATGTACGCATAGCTTTTTCCATCTTTTGGATAGATTTTTTATTATGATCAGACTTTTCTCATTAAATAAATTATATTTTGGAAAAAGGGACAATATGTTTGTTTAAAGGTGTACATTTTACATAATCACTATGCGATGAAAATGTATTTACTCTTTGTCAATGACAGGGTGGACTTCCCTGCTGTGCTTAGGGCACAAACATACAGTATGCACACTCACACACTACTGGCAATTTTGGAAGGAAAATTAACCTAATCTGCATGTCTGTGAACCATAGGTTTAAATTGGAGAAACCCAGAGGAAATCCACCAAGCACATTGAAAATATGCAAACTCCATGCCCACAGATCTGAGGTGGGAATCAAACCCAAAACCTGAAGGTCAGTGTAAGGAGACATGTTTAATATCTTTAAGTTAAATATATTAACTTGTAACAACAAATATGTATATCCATGAGAGTGAAGAAGTTCTCATTTTATAGTCAGAGAGGTTGCTGTAGTGTTGGCAGGTAATTTAATGAATAAGTAATGTATTCTGATAATTACCAATATATCAACTGAACCAATACAGTATGTCAGCTATATTGAGATTTTTACATGCAAAATATTGTTAAACTATATAGTTGTTCATGAATACTAAAACATTTTCGAGCCTATTCTATTAATGTGCAGTGACAATTTGGTCTGTGATTCCTTCTCGAGTCAAACCATGCCAGCAAAATTTAAATAAAAAAATTAACAAATGTTCCCAGCATAAAATAGCCATTGTTTTTTCCTTGAATTTTCCACATGCACAACTAGTTATTGAAATATAGCAGATATTTCACACTTTTAAAAAAAAAACTTTTTTATGCCTGGGTGGTTTTCTATATACATATGCAAATGGTCAAATAATTACAGATACACTCACCCACATTTACTGGCTTTCTTGTCCCATGTAATTGTTTACCAGAACACATCCCAATCCTTGTAGTAAATGTGATGCAAAACTCACATTTGATGAAAAGGTTTATGCCTTGGGGAATTTCCTTGTCCTGATGTAAAGACTTTGACATGCAGTCAATCCTGCACCATTTTACAATCGATTTGCTAAGAATAAAAACTGCTTACAAAACCACTTTAGGCAAATTAAAGGCCTGTTGCCCTGAAATGTTTGGAATGGTTTTTATTTATTCAGATTTCAATTTGGCATCAAGCTGTGCAGTTTTGTCTTTTTTTGTCCTTTTTGTCCTCTCCTCAGTGTTTCTTCAGCTCAGCTGCTCAGTGCTTATTTGGCATGTTGAGGTAGAGGGGCATGGAAGCTCAGATAATTGGCCCAGTATGGCTTAAACCTCCAGAGGTGAGCTTTCAGTGGCACTGTTGTGCTGTAACCATGGGCAGCACCTTGGAGCAGAAGCTACAGCATGTTCACAGTAAACAAAGCAAGCTGAGTGTCCTCTGATAACTCTGATGACAGTTTATTTCAGTCTTTCTCTGTCTATAAAAGCTACACAGTAACTAAATAAAATGTGAAAAACATGACTATATTATTTGGAATAATTATGTTTGACACAGGAAACATTTTATGTGTTTAAGGTATGGCTGCTTAGTTATCTGTTCAAGTAGATAGCAGGTGGGCTACATCTGGGACAAATGTTTAAAAATTAATAATGGCAATGGCAAGTCTAGTGTATGTCAAATTGGCCCAACCTACTGTAAGCTTTTGGTTGATATCCTGCATTAGACATGCCTCATCAAGATTGTGAGTTGTGGCACCTAAATCTGGATGATTGCGGGCCATCACTCATTTGCCATAAAACAGTGAACATCCAGACTCAAGAGTAAGCAACCATATAAGACTAATCAAAGTTGATCATCTTTTAACAGCATATCTGAAATTATTTAATTCTTTCTACATGACAGCAATTTACCAAATACATACATTTGTTTTTACTATAGAAATGATAATCTACTAAAACAAGTTAATAAAAATATAGTATACCTTTGATGTTTTTTTTTCTGGCAGTCAGTATAACCATTAAAGCCTGTAATAGAAACTTAAATAAAAAAATTCTAACCAATCAGATCTGAGAGGTTAACAGCAATGCGATATACTGTAATGTCAGCTATCTCAGGATAACTGGTGCCTTGGAAAAAGAATTACATTAGATTTGTCACAAATTTTAGTGCACTGAGCACAAGGCATTATAAAGTTAAACTCCACTTAAATGGCATAGTGAGTGTGAAACTTGATTTTTGTGCTTTTGGGAATCTCAGCACTGTTGAGCGCTGTTTGTTTGAAATAAAAGGACTTGAAACTTACTTTAACTTACTTTAATAAGTTGCACCATCACTATATTGGTGTAATGTATATTTAAAGGTGTTTATTTTGCTTGTGTTATTCATGATAACTTGTTCAGTTATATTTTAACCATTTTCTCAGTTAAATTTCTGCAGATTTTAACTAAAATTAAGAGTGAAAGAGAATACCAAGCAAATATAAAAGAATTTACAAATACAAATTTAGATTAAGCAATCATTCATATTAAAGAAACTATACTGAGACACACACACCATACTTCGTTTTGTCTACATTTGAATGAACTGGGAAACTAGTAAAGCGCAAGGCTTCTTAACATATATTCTGATCAACATTTACACATATTTGTTGTTGCTGCTGTTTACACAGTTACCAAGGATGTATGAATTGAACTACACTTTTCTATGACTCTTAAAAGAACCAGTAAAACAAAGTAACAAGCATATGTAGTGTAATCCCAGTCCCAAGCCTTATTAAGGAGATATACAGATCTATACTCATGATTATCAAGTTATCATGTATTTTATTATCACATCCCAAGCATGGCTTTGCAGCTGCGTCCCAATTCAATACTGTAACCTTTATGTGCTGCATACATTAGCCCTGCTGGCACAGCAAGATTGCAAAGCCGATGCCACAAGCAACTTTAATGAATAAGTAATGCCTTGTGATAATTATGAGCGCCTTAAATAAACCCAGGAAGCCTACAGTAACACAGATTTGAGTTTGAGGTGATATTTCAGTAAACATGCCAGACATGAAAACGCTTGAATAAATGTAGTTTAAATCTGTACACTGTGTTGTTAAACTGGTTTTCATGCAGATTTTGTTCTGAGTCACTGACAACATATGGTAATGTAATGGTACTAGTAATGGTATTCTAGTACCTACAGTGGCATTTTACGTGATGCCAATTTGTACAGTACGGTAGTATGCAATTTTGAAGACTAATTAGTATACAGTGGAACCTTGGATTACGAGCATAATTCAATCCTGAAGCGGGCTCGTATTCCACAACACTCGTAAACCAAATTAAATTATCCTATAAGTAATGGAAAAATTGTCTTACTTAGCTAGATAGTTTTTGTAAATTTATGTTGTAATTTATGTTAGTCTATCTGTCTTGTCTCTGCTAGCCAGCTAACTATGCCTCTTTAGTTAGCTAGTTTAGTTTTTCTGTTAATTTATGTTGTAAATTTATCTGAGTGCACTGCTAGTGTCTTACGATCCGCCACACCTACTTCGATCAAAGGATGCAGGCTTCTTGTCAGTACCACGTATTATGAAAACTACAGCTGGGGGCAGACCTTTTTCTTACAAAGCCCCAAAATTATGGAATAGTCTTCCAAATAGTGTTCGGGACTCAGACACAGTCTCAGTGTTTAAGTCTAGGCTAAAAACCTATTTATTTAGCCAAGCATTTTTATAAATAGATTTGCCTTAGGGGGTGGTGTAGTGGTTAGCACTGTCGCCTTGCACCTCCAGGGTCTGGGTTCGATTCCCGGCCAGGCTCTATTCCCGTCTCTGTGTGCATGGAGTTTGCATGTTCTCCCCGTGCTTGGTGGGTTTCCTCCGGGTACTCCGGTTTCCTCCCACAGTCCAAAGATATGCAGGTTAGGCTAATTGGTGTTCCCAAATTGACCATAGTTGTGTGAATGAGTGTGTGAATGTACATATGTGTGTGTGCCCTGCGATGGATTGGCACCCTGTCCAGGGTGTACCCCGCCTTGTGCCCTAAGTCTCCAGGGATAGGCTCCAGGTCCCCACGACCATGAATAGAGGATAAAGCGGTATCTGAGGTCTGGGGGACTCATGGACGTAGAGTATTATGGTGTACTGATATGTTTAGATGCTGTCTTCCTCACTCTCATTTGATCACTCAGGTTTGTTGACGGTGAGGTGATTGTTTGCTTTACATCTCAGGGAGCCCTCATGTTTGTGTTTTCTTCTGGCTCTCCCCTTTTAGTTATGCTGTCATACAGTAGTTAGTCCTGCCGGAGTCTCTGCTTACACTCTACAGTAAATATACATTCACATTATACATTATGTGACTGTGACCATACCTAACTGCCATCTCGCCTCTTCTTCTTTTTCTCCCCCTCTTTCTCTTCTCTCTCTCCCCCTTTCACTCTTTCTCTCTCTCTCTCTGTCGAGCTACACATGTCATTCCTGAGCTGCCAGTGACCCAGACTCCTTCTGCCCTCCGGACCTGTCTGATCCATCCTGGTGCCCCGCTTCTGTTTGGAGATCTCGTCACATGGATGCCCGTGTGTCTCTTGGGATGCGTCTGGTGTCTGGGTATGATTCTCTCTACCTAGAAGACGGTTCTGGCCTCGACTGGTGTTGGCAGATGTTTCTCTAAGGACTTGACAATTCGATAGTTCAGGACTGGAACTTTCTAAAGTCTACCTGAGTCTCCAATAACTACCTGGACATTTTAACATCAATTATTATAGCTGAACTGCCTGCCACCTAACACATTTATAAATGCAAATCATTTCCTGCTTTCTGATTCACCCAGATGAGGATGGGTTCGCTGTTGAGTCTGGGTCCTCTCAAGGTTTCTTCCTATTACCTTCTCAGGGAGTTTTTCCTTGCCACTGTCGCCCGCGGCTTGCTCACCAGGGACTATCTGACCATTTTGATTTATACAGTACACATTCACAATCCATACAAACTTAAATAATTCTTTTGATTATGTAAAGCTGCTTTGAGACAATGTCAATTGTTAAAAGCGCTATACAAATAAAATTGAATTGAATTGAATTAAATTTATGTTGCATGTAGCACCTTGGTCCTGGAGGAACGTTGTTTCGTTTCATTGTGTACTAACTGTATATGGTTGAAATGACAATAAAGCCGGTTGAACTTGAAAAACTTGAACTTGGAAACTCAAATGATTCATTCTACAGCCCCAAAAAAATTAATACATAAAAATAATTCATACAAAATATTAAGTAAAAATAAACCAATTTAACCTGCACTTCACCTTTAAAAGATGTAAAAATAAATGGCAACAGATACTGTAAGTGTTTCCGTTTATGCGCGCATGCGCTGTGTGTGTGTGTGTGTGTGTGTGTCTGTGTGCGTGCGTAATTTGACACCATGCTCCTTCACTCACACCAACACAGACACATACACAAGGAGAGACTGTTTGTCTGTTTTATCTGAAAAATTAGCAAGGAACATCACTAATCACACTCGCGTGAGCGCATACAGTACTAATGGAATCACTGCTGTAAAGTAAAAAAACAAAAAAAAAAAAAAAAAACAAATGAACCTGCACTTTACCTTTGAAAAGAATCGCGACAGAGCAGAGTTTCTGTTTAAGGCAGAGAGTGTCCGTCTGTATATGTGTGGGAGGGGGGCTGTAAAGGCGAGAGAGAGTGAGTGTGTGTGTGTGTGTGTGTGTTGGTGTGAATGAAGGAGCACGGTGTCAAATTACGCGCGCACACACGACAGGCTAATACAGAGAAGGAGAGAAGAAATGGATCTTTACCCTCTAATGAGACTTGCTTTTGGATTTATACGCACGCACACGTGTGTTATAATAAACAATACACGCGCATTGTACACACACGCTTACAAACACAAAATAAAATCTGATTTACTCACACACACATGGTCAGTGTTATAGTAAACAATACACGTGTGCACAGATGTTGATTATACCAGTGAGAGACGCGCATTAAGACCCAGCGGGGAGACATTTACCCACAATTCCGCAGCACAAGACAGGCTCAGTTGTGATCACTTGATGCTCAGTGTCAAAACAAGAAGCGCATGTGTGATACTGTACATGATACTCGGTACTCGTAAACCAAGACAATGCTCGTTTTTTTCCAATTCAAAATTTATTAAAAATCTTGCAAACCGCATTACTCGCAGTCCAAGGTTCCACTGTAGTCGGTAATGTTTTAAATCTTGGAGATACTTCTAAACTCATCAAAACTTATTTAATTTAACTTAAATTCATTTTAAAAATGATGACAGCACATAAATGCACTTGCCAGTCTTTCCAAAACTGGGATTGTCAGGAAGTGCAAACAGATATTGCTGACTGCCTTGGGTTTTAAATGTCTCAAATCCACAGCATCTCCTTTTGCCCCAACGTTATCCTTGAACCATTCCCATGGGCTACAAACCATTACCCATCCCATCCCCATGTGACTCAGTCCCTTACCACATTTCCATGTCCCCATGTGCTTCCTTCCCTAGCCCAATTTCACAACACAAAAAGCCAAGCCTTACACATCACATCCCTGTCCATTCCATCATTATCCCCATCTATTTTTCCTCATGTAAGGGTACTTGAATCTTACTGCAAAGGGCCAGTGCCACTAAAGACTTTCATACCTGCAACAAAAGTGTTCATAACCTGTAAACTTTTTTCCTGTAATTTAGTCGTATCCAATTCCTCTCCCTCATTAGGAGGATCCCACATTAAGGCTACTACTACCACTCAATTGGGAGGGCCACGCAGGAGATTGCATCATTTTGAACTGCTCGCTCACGAACTGTTCGGGGCGGTGTACACACTTGGAGGACAGCGATATCCGCTCCTTCCGTTTGCGTGAGCTTGCAGATGCCCATGATGGGCCGCGATTAATATCAGACCACAAAGTACCCCAATGGCCCAAGACCGCAGCTGTAATTGCACCGAAATGTGGAATTGCTCAGTATTGACTCAAGGTGGCTACATATCAATTCACTTTTTTATTTGTAAAAGAATTTGAAAACCATACATCATTTTCCTTCTGCTTCAAAATTATGTGCCACCTCATGTTGGTCTATCATATAAATTTCCAATAAAATACATTATATTTGTAGCATGACACAATGTGGAAAAGTTAAAGGGTATGAATACTTTTGCAAGGCACTGTAGGTGGCACAGTTGATAAGTTGATTGGAGACCAAGAAGAGCTGCCTAAATTAGTGGACACAGATCCTTTATGGATAGGATTAAAGACCACTACCTTAAACTCTTACCCAACATATAGCCATGTGCTTTAAATCATTACAAACACATCCCAAAATTTCTCAAACTCTTACTACCTTTTTCCAGGACATAGTTATGTGTTATGCCAAAACAATCTTTGGCACAATCTCCATGTGGCTCAATACATTTTACCAAATCCCCATTTTCCCCAACACTGCCCCACTCCATGTTCATGTGCCTCAAGTCATCCCCATATACTCCATTTTTGTCCTAATTACACCATTTTGTGCCTCTGTGTCAATCCATGCCATCTACCATGTGACTCAACAGACACCACGTGTAGCCCAACATTGGAATTTTGTTATCCTCATATACCACAATACATAACCTAATCCCTACCCTATTTGCATGTATACCAAAACATCCTTACAACATCTTCATGTGCTCTAACAGCATGCAAAGCCAATCTGCCTGAATTTCAAAACCTAATCTCCATGTACCCAAAACCATCCTGTTATCTGATCCCTCTAGTTCAGAGTCTGTTTATAACTATCTATGACTAGCTAAGCTCATAATTGTATATGTTTGAGATATCAGCCACAGAGCTGGTAGCACTATAATTAAAAGTAATCAGTAGTGATTCAAAAACTGTAGACAAAACTCTCATTCTTTGTAAAGGATGTACACTTGTTGCAAATGTTTAGGCCATATTGTAATTTAATAGTTTACTTAAGGTCAACTTGAAAGTAAAATTATGTCTTCATGACAAAAAATTAAAACATGAATATTTATAGCATAATTTAACTGAAGCTAGCTCTCATATAGACTTATTACACATTTTTTTGCAATGTAACACCTGAGTCAAGCTTGTGTTGTAAGACATACAGAGTTGATTACACTTCAGTATACCAAATTACTTAAATAATTAAAAAAGGTTTTATTTAAAAAAAAACTTACTCTACTTCTCATACAGTCAGGTCCATAAAGTATTGGACAGTGACAAAAGTTTCAAATTTTTCCCTGGTACACCACCTCAGTACATTTGAAATTAAGTAATCAGATGTGTGGATCAGTATAGACTTTTACCTGCAAATTCAAGGTGTTTTAAAAATGACATTACCCATTTCCATAGGCTCAATAGTAATTCGCCTGACTAACTCAGCCAATAATATTAGGCTCATTTTATCCAAAACTTTGCAGTCATTGAATTCCTTGGACCTCAAATGCTTCTCCCATAAGGTGATTTGACATGCCATTCCATTCCAGTTTATTGCTTTTGGTCACTTTTGTAGTGAATTTTGAGCCATTATCCATCTGTTCTGTGAAGCGCTGTTTAACCTATTAGTTTTGCTGCATTTGAACGTAAATCTCTACACATTTTAGAATTCATCCTCCTTTTTTTTATCAGCAGTGATATTGTCAATAAATACCAGTTACTCACTTCCACTGGAAGCCATATATTCTCATGCCTTCCACCATGTTTGACAGGTCATGTACAGTAGAATTCTGTCGAAAAGGAGCCCTTCCTTCTCTTCTCCATATTCTTCCAATCGTTCCAGTACAAGTTAATCTTTCTTACAGGGTTCAGCACTAGGTATAAACAGAAGAACAGTATGTGGCCCATTTGTCCCCAGAAGGATGAATTGTGGCTTACAAAATCAAGTGCGGAAGTAGGGCTGATGAAGACGTGCAGGGAATTCTTGTGTGAAACAGTGTGGAATAGGCGAGCAGAATTAAAGGAGCTTGGATGATTAGAGGCAAGTCACCATTAATTTAAAGTATGCAAATTTGTAACTCAACCTCAGGATATATTCCCTTTCCTTAAAACACAAGTGCCTTCTCTTCTGTGTTCTCAATATAAGTGCTCTCTCAATCCAAAGTCTCATGAATTTATTCCCCTCTCTAAAATTAAAGGTGTCACCTTTAAGTAACTACAGTATGTATTTGACCAGTTATAAAGTATCATGAATGTGGCCACACTGTCGCCTGAGAAGACATGCTTGAACCTAAACTGTTTTGTTTCTTCAGCCCCCTCTTTGGACTGCCCATTGAGAGTTCCCATGAACAGCTTTCAAATGCAAATTAAACACTTGAAAATTCTGCCAGACCCTTTATCTTCTTAATTTGTGATAAAATAACTAGGAAACAGGGTACATAGCTTTTCAGCCAAATACTTCCTAATTGGTTCATAAATGGTTACTACAATATTTTTCTTCAACTCTGTGGGTTAAAGATGAAATCTACACTTGAAATTGCATCTTGATTGTTTCATTTCAAATCCATAGTAGTGGTGTACAGGGAAAAAAATAAAAGAATCATGCTAATAATCAGGGCCCGATTTCTCGAAAGCTTCTTATCGCTAAGTAGTTCTTAAGTTGTACCTTAACCTCTCTCTTTAACGTTATGGCGCATTTCCCGAAACGTTCTTACGCTAAGTACAGTATCTCTTAGCTAAGCCACACGTTCGTAAGGTTGGTCTGGACCAACCGTAACTCATTCTTAGCGTAGTTTCAGCTCAAGACGCTAGTCGCCGCCACTGAGCAGCAGTCTTTATAAATCAGTAGTGTATGCAAACACATACTGTCAAAGCACGTTGTCAAAGTTGTATTAATGATGGAATATACTGTAGACCTGTTTAAGAATTTAATTTTATTTGATATCAGAACTAAACTGAAGACAGCGCCGTCCGCGGAGCCATGTGGGTCATTAAAAATTTTCCTTTAGACAAAACTTCAGCCCTTTTCATATGTTCATTATTTTCGCCTTCCAAGGCAACAGATTATGGAGTTTCTTGAGCTGCTCAGAACTGCACATGCCAGGCCAATGCATCGTACTTACGCTCTACGTTCCGATGTCCAGCTGCTCACTGCTTTTTGTTTAAAATATGTTTCATTGATCATTAGCCATTATCCATAACTTTATGGGCTTGTCTCTTGACACGTTTTATTTTTATGAAATTTTATTTAGTTAAATGAGAAAATTACCTTGGGAGTTTCAAACCCTGCATCCATTAATTTTTCTGAGTGATTGTAATGCTTAATAGCCCTATTCACTTATGCGGTTTGACTTGCTGTGAGATGTGGTGTTATACCCCTATCTCACCTGTGCGGTCTCGCGCTGTGGCCATAAGTAGGGTTCATGATTCACCCCGAGTTTTTGCGCGCATCTTTCCGCGTGAAAAATTAAATGTTTAATTTTTTTTGCTGGTCCTCGCGGAAGCTTGCAGACCTTGCAGAACTTCGCGGAACGTTAAAGGAATGTCGCGGGCAATCGCGGCAGCTCACGGAGATGAGTCAGGCCACATAGGTGAGATAGGGGTATTAAGCACCGTGATCCCCCTCGAGTGACCGGCGCCCAACGGTCCACAAAGATCCGCAAGGTCCGCGAGCTTCCACATGTTAAACATGTTTAATTTTTTTGGGTGGTAAGATGGAAACGTAATCACGGCACCAAAACTCGCGCTGAATCATGATGAACCACACTTACGGCCCCTGCGCGAAACCGCGTAGGTGAGATAGGGGAATTAAACATCCACTCTGTCATCTCATCGTATTCATTCCATAAGTGTACTATACAACCCGAACAACTGACATGTTTCACATTGTTTCTGAAGCTGGTGAAGAGTGTTGTCAGCTGTTTGTCAATCAACTATGAGTGTACGGTATACCCGGTTCGTTTCACCGCCACTACAGTTTACACAATATTAGAGACAGTTTGGTGATTTAATTTATATATTTGTCGATTATGGCATGTTATTGATAAGTTAACACATGTTGAAATAAATGCTATTAAAATAATTCAGTGCAATGTTTAATTTGCATAGAAAGTGCCATCTTTCTTAACGCTATCATGAAAAAGGAGTGAAAAATCGATTCCTGAGCAACCGATGTCAGCTAATTCAGGACCTTCACTATAGACAGCGCCTTGTAACGTCGGACATAAGAGGCAGCGACTTAAGAAGACTCCTAAGAGACAGTTCAAGAAATACACTTAGAAAAGTTATCACTTAACGTAAGATATATCTTAAGAGTCTTCTTAGCGCGCGAATAGTGTGCGTTATCGAGAAACCGGCCCCAGATATTTACAGACCTGTCTGTAAGTCTACAATCGTGTAACACATTTTACATCATGAGGGTTATTACAGTTATAAAATACATATGGTAAACCAGAAGATAATTAAACTCTAATGAAATTCTAGTGAATTATATAGAGTTATGTCTAATATAAGTACAGTGAGTTAAATTTTAGTAATTTATATATAAATCACCTCAATAGTAAGTCATTCTGACTGTTCTAAACTTGTAAATATACTGTAAATATATATTTTTAGGATATGAGCTTTAAATGTGTCATACTGTAATGCAACCATATGTCAAGAAACATATATGTTGCTGTAGTAATTTCTTTGTGACAGCAATTGACTATTGAATTTATTTTATTTTATTCTTTTTTTTTTTACACAAAAAAATCACAGATAAAACTTTTTTCATTAAACATATGAAAGTGTAAGAACAGTATACTTATTAGTTTTTTCTTATTTTCTATATGAAGTAAGGTTTAGAAATGCAGTGCCAGTCTGAGCACAGTCAGAATCTGTCGGGTACAGAAGCTTTTTTTTTTTTTTTTTAATATTAGGTGATTTCAGTGTGAGACCAACATTGATGTTTCTATCATCTCTCTGAATCTCTTTAAAAAGTGCTGTGAAGTTTTGCTTAATGCTTTAAAAACATGGCTAGATTCTCAGGTTTCCCTTGCTAGTTGCTACCATTGTTATGTTAATGGGGTAACGAGGCAGGATATAGCTTGTTAGCTATGACAGTTGCTGCAAAAAACACAAGCATCCATACCCTTTGGATAGTTAATATGGTATGTTAGCCAGCTTGCCATCATCTTGAACACTCCACAGTGATTTTGTGTTAGTGATTAGCTACAGATGGATGTCAGCTTAGTTTTAGGTTTGCTCTTTGCCAATTCACAGATCTGTTGAAGCATAGCAAACTCTGGTTCTGGACAGGTGCGGAAAACATGTATACACATTTGCTTTTGCAGTGGTGAATGTACAGTATGTACATTCACCACTGTACATATGTAGTGCAGGCAGTCAAACCCTTAAGAAAAATGTGGCTTGCACTAGAGCAATAGAGTTTATAGGAGAACAATTTAGAAATGCTGATGTAAAAAAGTGCTGATCCTTTGTCTTATTAAGTCACAAAATTAAAAGTGTCTTTAGTGCATTTTTAAGCCTGAGTATTGATCTCAGGCCAGCCATTTGGTCTCCGTTGCAAGGTACACCGCACTAAAAAAAAGGCTAATAATCAAATATAATGTACATGCAACTACATATTTTATGTATGATTCCTCAATAATTTGTAGTTATTATACTCAACAGTGGTCCCCAGACAGGGGTATCTTTGCTATGCTTAAAGTATTCTAGGTTTTCCCTGATCCAACACTCCTACAGTATGCTAATCGAGGAAAAAGTATATTAATTATGTTTGATCAGGTTTACTAAAGGGCAAAAAATAAAATGAATAAATAAAATGAATGTGCAGAAAAGACTTAGGATATCAGAACTGTAAACTACTGACTCATGAAATGCAATAAAGAATTCCTCCGCAGATGTTTGCTGCCATCTATTGTTCACAAAGTTGAGTACATTTTTCTCCTTCGCTTATATTTCAGGTATCAATTCATCATTTCTTTTCATGGACCAAGAGCTTTAGGTCAATGACAAAGGGAAAAAAATTAACACAGTCCTTCTCCCTTTCATTAAAATGGAACCTTTTTCCTACTCATGCATGCATAATTGTTAACATAATATCACATATGATTGCAAAGGGTCAAAAGGGGCTGGGGAATGTTAGAGAAGAAATTCACCCCATGCATTTTAAAGAATTGTGCCCAGTCTAATTAGTAAAGCTGCACTTGCAATGACAAAGCTCTAATAAAGCGAACAAGAAAGGAATTTTGCTGCTTGAGCAATATGTTGTTTTTTTAAAGCATGCTTTACTCAAAACGTCTCCACCTTATGGTTAATAGAGAGTACTGCAAGATGGGCAATTAGCACTAGTATCACAGTAACGTGCTTAAAACACACAAACACACACCGGTTCTCAACCCTGGTCCTGGAGGATCTCCTGCCCTGCATATTTTAATATGTTTTCCCTGCTCTATCACACTCACTTTAATTAAGGGAAGGCTGTTAATTAGATGAAAACACAAAAATGTGAAGGTGGTCTTCCAGGACTGGAGGTGAGAATCACTGAAGAGACAGACGAGACACGCCAGCCCGAGTTCAGCCTAGCTCAATTTTCTGGACCCAAAAAGATCAGCTTGAACAACTTGCTCAATTTTACTTGTACTGTATTTTAACATTTTGTTTAAAATATTAAACAAACTATCTACAGTACTGTGTAAAAGTCTCACCATATTATCTTTAGTACACATTTTGTTATACATGATTATCATACTTGCATTATTATATACAAAACCAATCAATATTTCTAACCAGTACTTAAAATTAATAAATGAACAACATTACAAAAGAATATTTGCATGCCTGTAAATAAAACAACATATAACGTAACAGACCGGTTTTCAGATGGAAACAAAAAGCCTAATGTAGGTTCCTGGGTTTTGCATAACAATAGAAAGGAACGGGAGAGAAACGTTACCGGCATATTCTGCAGCACACTCGGTAAAACAGTTCTCAAATCAGTATCGAACTCTAATTATCTTAAAGCAAGTTTTCATACCAAATACAGTAGTGACTTTGGTATGTCACTTTGGTTTATTACACTTAAGTTTCTTTATAGAAGTTTCTTTCATGTAGAAATGTTTTTCTAAGGCATATTTTCTTGTGGCATTGTTTTTGTATATCTCCAAGACATTTGAACAGTACTGTAAGTAAAGTAGCTGTTTTACTGAGCGTGCTGAAGACTGAGTTCTTCTGATAACTTTTTCGTACTTGCTCTTTTCTATTTTCATGCAAAGCCCAGGAACCTACATTAAGTTTTTTGTTTCCATCTGATAATCATGTAATGTGTTGCTTTCGTTACAGGTTTTCTTCTAAGACTGAAACACAGAAAATAGCTCTATCAGAAAAAGATGCAGTACTACACAATAATGTTAATAGAATGTTAATGTTAATGGAAAAATTCAACATTACACCAACCGATTGTTGCCCATTTTTCTAATCATGCCGCTAAGTTTTTAATTCCCCACCTCAAATAAAAAAAATTATTACTATTTTAGAATACAACGTGGAGATGAGGAGTAATATACCTCAATTATATCACTTAGTTTTAACAGACTTAAAACTACAGATGAAGGTTGAAATTTTTTGAAAATGAATCTCATTTAAAAACGGAAGTACTGATGGATGAAAACTTAGCTTATTGAACAAACCAGATGTGATAATATTGCAATAACCATTTCTTAACCAAAAAAATGGCTTCCCAGTTTTTGAAAATATGCTTGATATATATATATATAGACTTGTTTGTCCGTGCATCCCTCAGGTGCTTGATCGGATTTGGATGTGGGGAATTTGGAGGCCAGGTTAGCAGTCTTAGTCTTTTTGCCTGCTGTGCCCTGACTGTAGCAGGCTGTGAGTGTTATTGTGCCATTCTGTCATTAACTTTTTTTTTGCAGATTAGACCAGATGCCAGGCTTTTGGGCCTGCTCCCCATGACCCTGTATCAGTTTACTTGTACAGTATATAACTAATAATCCTTGGGTCTGTTTGGATGTTCTCCCCATACTATGTGGGTTTCTGGTGAGGTACTATGGTTTCCTCCCACAGGCCAAAAATAGATTAGGTTATTTGCAGTTAATTTGGCATCCCGCCCGGAGTGTGTGTGTGTGTGTGTGTGTTTTGTCTTCTGTGAAGAATTGGTCCTCTATAAGGTGTACCCGACCTTACATTCGTTCTTAAGTCTCTAAGTCTTCTGGGATATACTCCAGGGTTGGCCATAAGTTTCCATACATTAAAAAAAAAACAATATATATAAAAATTTTTTCTTAACATATACAGATATAGGTAATTGACAGAAACCATAGTGAACACAAAAAGTACACACTCAACTTTTGCCATTTAATTTTACTGCAAATTTTGCTATTGTTTTTGCTTAGCACAAACAAAATTTTAAGTGGTATATACTGTAATTTTTGAAAATGTATGAATTTGGATATTACTGTAGGAACAGATATACTATTGCTGTAGTATTTGTTCCTAATATTGCTATATTGTTATACAGTGGTCACCTAATCGGAGCTTCGCTTTTACCGTTGTCGCCGCATTTGGGTTTGTGCATTTGCTGGCTTTTACCACTGAGTGGCACTATATAACTACAGACTGACGCCTCATGCCTTAGTTCATTCTCTGCCGCATTAATGAGACGCGTTCCATTAAATAATACACGTAGTAGCCGATAACATCAAGTGAAACACTGTAGTCGAATTCATAATCACAGTACTAAAATTACAGTACAAATGTAGAATTCAAATTAAATCAAATCTTATTAAGATCAAATTTAAGCACAATAAATATTAACACAGTGAGCCTTTAGATTTTATCACGTGTAATTAGAAAAGAAGTGTGTAGGGTTTTATTGAAATATAAATTTCTAAACCAATAAGATCAAATAACACCCAGTTATTATTATAACAGGCTTACTTCGTCACTTATCTAGAGCTTGCTTTCAAAGAAGTCAAGTGCCTTATTAATGTCACTGGGTTGCATTGTCACTAAGTGCCTGCTTGGTGTAGCGGTTAGAGCGCTCGGCCAGAGATCTACAAAGCGCTGGTTTGAATCCTGAGTGATGATGATTTAAAATTGTTTTATTTTAATTATAGCAAAATTAAGATAAAACTAAATAAAATGTTTTAAGTGCGCTTAAGGTAGAGTCTTATAAAGACTATGTAGACTTATATAGTTTTATTATATATTATTTGCACATTAATCTGAGTCCTCATCTGTTAGATCTGTTTAGTTTTTTTTTTCCAGCTGGCACGAATACGCGGCTCCATCCCTTTCCCGCCTATTCAGGGAGCCTACGGAGTGAGCGATTAACGATAGTCAAATCGATGGGTCTGCGCCCAACTCACGTTACTCGTGAACCGCCTATTCATGCCGGCTGGTGATAATTAACGTTAATATGATCTCGGGCTTGCTCACGATGCTCAACATCTATAAAAATAGCAAAGTATTGTGTATAGAGTGATAAAAAAAAACTATCTAACGCATGTTATGTATTAAGGAAAATCTGTAAAGAACAGTATGGAGGAATGGGTGCTATTTATAGTCTGGGGTGCGTTGTCTTTAAGTGTCTGAGTGGTGCAGTGGGTAAGTCCGTGCCCTTTCACGTGGGGGACCTGGGTTTGATCCCTGCGTGATACTGTTTTTTATTTTTATTTTTTTATTTTAATTATAGCAAAATAAAAATAAAACAAAATAAAATGTTTTATTTTGATTTTGCTTTAGCATACTATAGGAAAAACAGCAAACTCGCACGCAACCAGTTTGTATTCTTTAAATTTAGGGGAGTGACGACTCTGTGTGTGTGTGTCATTATACTGATGAAAAGTGGTGGATTATTCAGTGGAACGAGGCTCAGCTGAAAGATGTTAGGCACATCAGTCACTTAACCCCAAATAAAAGGTATGTCTGAGTGTTCTTATATAGTTGTAAAATAACAGATGTACAAAGGGTGCGCACTGAATATTAAACCTATACCAGGCACAATGTTTTTTTTGTTTATTTGCTGTTTTTTCTATAGTATGCTGAGCAAAATAAAAAAAAACATTGGTTAGTTTTCGTTTAGAAAGACTGTATCGTTATCTTCCTTTTTATTTTCCTACGTAGTCTAATAAAGTTTTCCAGAGCGCGGAGAAGTTTTGTTGTACTAAATAATATTTATGCAGCATCAGGGCCTCCTATTAATTTTAAGTTGTTGTTTTAGTGTTACTCTGTGTGCTTTACACAGACAGACACCATTCAAATGTAGATACTTCACGCCTCCCCATGCCTTCTCACCTCTACATTCAGATAAACTACAAATAACTGTAATGAAGTAAGCCTGTTATAATAATTACACGTGTATTCTATATGTTTTCAACTTGGTGTTATTTGATCTTATTGGTTTAGAAATTTATATTTCAATAAATAGTAAACTTGGCCGATTTCGTTCAAATTTTTTGACAAGTGGGGCTTGAAAATTCTCCCACTCCCTTAAATGGGGAATAACAGAAAATGTTTGAGAACCACTGCTGCGTCCTGTGTGTGCTTTACAATGCCAGACAACATTCAAATGCAAATTATTCACCCTCCCCCTATACATTCAGGACCTCTCCCCACTTCCCCAATCTGAGGCTCTTATGCCTCAGACTTTCAGTCAGGGGCGGACTGGGACCAAAAAGTGGCCCTGGACTTTCTGGCCCACAGCAGCCCACAACATAATACACTGGCTCGTTAATGTAGTGATATATTTTAACACCAGTTACTAGTATAAAAAAATAACACAATACGGAAATCAATGCTATTTAAACATATTATTTGAAGTATCACTGAACATATATTGGGTCATATTAGTGAAACAAAGAAACAAAGGAAAGAACATCAAGACAAACTACATATAAATCTATAAAGACAATATTTTAAAAAGAATGGCAATAAAACTGAACAGGTAAGCTGAAATAAAATCAGTAGCAGCATTATTTTTTATTAATATTGTCTACCATAATAATTACTAGCAGGAGTTAATGCTGCTACTAATTTAATTCCAGCTTACCTGTTCAGTTTGATTGTGA
This sequence comes from Channallabes apus, assembly GCA_030522415.1. Lineage (NCBI taxonomy): Eukaryota > Metazoa > Chordata > Actinopteri > Siluriformes > Clariidae > Channallabes > Channallabes apus. Next base: position 8,748,093 of record CM060125.1, read on the forward strand.
TTCTTTTCACTTGGCTCTGGTAGATCAGGGGAGACGTGTTGGTCATCATCAGCAGGCACTGGTTCATCATCACTGACCTGCTGCACTTACAGTTTACACTGATGAGTGGTAGATCTTACACTGCATCACGATGATACCCCCTGCCAAATGTTCATGATATCTCACAAACAAAAAGGCAAATTTGTCTTTTCCTCATAAAGTGTTTAGGTCAAATTCCACCCATACAAGTGTGACAAATATGCAAAGAAAAAAATCAGGAAGGGGCAAATACTTTTCCATGGCACTGCACATGTAGTCAGATGGAAACTGTGTAGGATGAAACTGTGCCAGGTGTTAAAGCACTTTTAAAATCACACTAACTTTACACTGATCTGAATAACTTTGAATAATGAACTTATTGTTCTTTCCTTTCTTTTTATTTTATTTTATTTTTTTACAAATATGACCCAATATATGTTCAGTGATACTTTTTATTTACATTTTTGATTGTTATATTTCTATACTAGTATGTGGTTTTAAAAAATTAATCTCCACTTTAATGAGCCAATGTATTCTTCTTCCTCCTTTTAAAAGGCAGAATCTGTTCATTTGAAGCATTTCACTGCATTTACCTCTAAAGCTTTTTCTTATTTTCATGTACTTTTCAGCTCCACCTTTTCTTCTTCCTCCATTTCATTCATTGAAATTATTAATTTGCTCAAACAACTTCGCTGCATCGAGAAAGGATCAATATCTCTCCCTCTGTAAATTAAAAGTAAAGGTGTTTAGTTAATATAGAGGGAGCGAAACATGCGCATGCGCAGTAACAAACACAGTTAGCTTCTCCGCTTTGTTTTTAATGTTGCTCGCGGCAGCGTAACAGCCCGTTAATTCATGTAATGATGAGATGGACAAACTGCTTGATGTCCGTTCTTTATTTTGCTGCATTGTCAGGTTATAGTACAAACTTTCGGTTAGATCCTGCTATTAAATCAAACTAAAAACGAGTGAAAAGAATACAAAACTCAGACTCTATATCCCAGATACTCATCTCGCATTCGCGTTCAACTTCACACACACCGGACCTCATTACCCACAATGCATCTCCCGCACTGGACTACACTCCCGTAAACAGCTGTCGTAAAATCAACCTCTCTCTCCTGCAACAACACGCTCTTTGTCGGCGGCGCCCGCGCACTCCTCCATATGATTAGGAAAGAGATGCAATATTATGGTTTCCGTCATTTTTTAAATATATTTGTGTACTGACTGGGCCGGACTACACTGGCCAGCGGCCCACCGGGAAAACTCTCGGTACTCCAGATGGCCAGCCCGCCCCTGCTTTCAGTGATTTAAATTTGTGTAATTTTAATCTTCCGGATTCTAGATTCTAAACTTGACATTGTTACCTTTTTTAATCCTTGGAATGGAAGAAATTGAGATTTTCCTTATGATAGCATAAATTGCATTGTTTTTAATCTGTAAAATGTTAACAATATTCCTTGGTATTTTTATTTAAAAAAAACATTGTGCCTGGTATAGGTTTAATATTCAGTGTGCACCGTTTGTACATCTGTTATTTTACAACTATATAAGAACACTCAGAAATACCTTTTATTTGGGGTTAAGTGACTGATGTGCCTAACATCTTTCAGCTGAGCCTCGTTTCACTGAATAATCCACCACATTTCATCAGTATAATGACACACACACACACAGAGTCGTCACTCCCCTAAATTTAAAGAATACAAACTGGTTGCGTGCGAGTTTGCTGTTTTTCCTATAGTATGCTGAAGCAAAATCAAAATAAAACATTTTATTTTGTTTTATTTTGCTATAATTAAAATAAAAAAATTTAAAACAGTATCACGCAGGGATCAAACCCGGGTCCCCCGCGTTAAAGGGCGCGGACTTACCCACTGCACCACTCAGACACTTAAAGACAATGCACCCCAGACTATAAATAGCACCCATTCCTCCATACTGTTCTTTACAGATTTTCCTTATCATAACATGCGTTAGATAGTTTTTTTTTTATCACTCTATACACAATACTTTGCTACTTTTATAGATGTTGAGCATCGTGAGCAAGCCCGAGATCATATTAACGTTAATTACCACCAGCCGGCATGAATAGGCGTTTTATATATATATAATATATTGTTACTCGCTCACTCCGTAGGCTCCCTGAATAGGCGGGAAAGGCATGGAGCCGCGTATTTGTGCCGATTTCGTTATAATTTTGTTTGATGAGTGGGGCTTGAAAATTCTCTTGAAAAATATGGTCATTTATTTCATTTAATAAATCTACTATAATTTTTTTTTACTCATTATTGTACAGTACACATCAATAGCTCTGGTTCAGATTTTTCATGTTTGTTGTGGAAATTACCATCAATGTTGTATTTACTGCGATGAATGAAAATGTCACTTTGCGCCACCTGGCGGCCATTTTACGAATGACTTTGAAATGCAACTGATTTATTTTGGCCGCTGTTGCCTTTAAACGCCGGTGAGCGCGACAGAATGGTTATTCCGATTGAGTAACCACTGTACTATTCCAGAAGAACACAACAAAGTTTTTAATATTAGTACACTGGATAATTTTATTCACTCATCAATATGACTCCATTAAGTTTTAACAAAAACAATCGTCATGCAGCTGTAAGATATCTTTTTATATTTATTGGCCTCATGAACTACCATGTTGGCTGTCATCAAAAAATGCATTTAGCAGAATGTTCATCTTATGCGTTATTGGCCACATCTGTTCATGCTGTGCATTGCTTCTTAAAGTAAAAACTATGCAGCTGCAAAGTAATGCTTAATGCAAATTACAACTCCTTTTTACGTGGATAGACTTAGAAATAAGAGGATTATTGCCCGAATGGCTGTTAGTGAATGCAGAGACTTCACTCCTAATGAATGTATACAGTATGTGCCTACTGTATGTGTGTTGTAAGGTTTTATTTTTATAGGTTTATATTGTAAGACACTGTAATCTAATTAGAAGATTCCTGTGCCTTGAGAACAGACCCCTCACTGTGCTTCCTCATGCCTTCTGTGGTAACACCTTGTATATCCTGTATTCAGACAAGGATACATCCAAATGGCTCCTGTCTTTTAGAACCCTTTTGTTTAATCAGGAGAATGCAAATGTTTCTCCTCACACCTGTCTGTCTCCGGGTCCCTCAATGACTGACATGTTAATGACTGGTTCTTTTGATGTTCGGGACGTAGCAGCGTTTAAATGTGCTCTCTTTGCTGAGAATAAACAGAGATCTTCAGACATCATGCCGGCGTGTGTGTTTGTCTCTCCCGGTTGATCGGGCCCGGACCGGTAAGTGTATCAAGATGCAGCGGACACAACAAGAAATAACTCTTCTTCTCTTAGCTTAAAACTTAGCTCGGACACTTCTTCTACATTTTAAACCTAACATGTGTTTACTGTATGTGCTTTCATGTATAATCCATATATTGTATATAAGCAATATATATTACATTTGGAGAAAAAAAATTTAACCCTGGATTACACATAAATTGCAACTTAAACAAAAACTCCACTGTAAAACACATTAAATTTGTAAATATTAAACTATCTGTGAAGTGTTGAGCCATTCTGATGCTTTTCTTGGTTAATGCCCAAGTAAAAAAAAAGTATGCTAAGTATATTAAATCCTAGCGTGCCAAAGCATACTTAAATGTACTTGCAGCCAGACTAATGACTAGTATACTTGAAGTTTGCTATTTTGGAACAACTAATTTTGTACTAAGTGTATTTAAGTTGTAATTAAATTGTACAAAAGCACAATTTTAAGTGTATTAAGCATACTTTTGTGTGCTAAAGTGGAACAACTTTAAGTATACTTTAGTACACTTAAAGTATATGGCTGTGTGTGTACTAACGTACATACCTGACAGTAATTATTACAATTTAAGTATATGTTTAATGTATTGTAGCGTTTTTCGACGCTAGCAGGGATCTTGGAGTACGAGTGAGCTTACTTGCTCCCCAATGCAAATGGCTGGGGAGTAGTTTATTAACTCTCAGCACAAGCACACATACACAGGTCAAGCACACACATACACGCACCCAACTTGGCCGAAGCCACTAACCCAAACACCCTTCTCTCTCATGGTAGAGACAGAGAAAACCCCCGCAAAGCATGACGGTCGTCAGCCGCGGCCCCGCCCACGCCACACTGCCCCCACCCGAGCTGTGACCGTCCCCGGTCACCATGACTCTCAGTCTTGCAGGCGTGAAGGCGGTCGGCGTGGTTCTTTTGTGGAGAAGCACATTGTCCCGGAGGCGGTCCGGCCTCCGCAGATTTCGATGTCTCGCCGGCGTGCGGCTGGTAAGGCGCAAGACGGTCTCGGTGGAGCAACACTCGCGCCCGCCCCGCCAACCGCACCCGGTAGATGAACTCGGCGAGCTGAGCTAGTACCGTACAGGGGCCCACCCAGTGAGACATGAGCTTGGGTGACCGCCCTCTCTTCCTTCCGGAACACACCCACACCTGCTCACCAGCAGCAAAGCCTCGCCCCTGGCTGTGAGTGTCCACGCCCACACGCTCCACAGGTGCCCCCACCCGAAAATCCTGCAGCGGTGCCCGCGAGCGCTGGGTGGGGCCCTTCTTTGCCGTGTAGCGGACAAAACGTTCACTGACCAGCGGCGGCGCAGGTGAAACGACTGCGGGCGATGCTCTCGGCGAGGGAGTAACTCGGCACATGCGCTCTTTACCTCGCTCGCAGTACCGATGACGTGCTTTGCTGCCCGGATGTTCACCTGGCGCTCGTCCGACGGCTGCTGGGGTACGCTGTCCCTCAAACCCAGGAACGTTGCATCGCCGCGAAACCCCAGAGACTATTCTGTTGTCTAGCCGTGACGGGTAGCCCTGTCCCCGGCTAGATTCACCTACCGAGTGCCCCCGAGCTGCGGGCGATCGCTCGGCTCTTTCGCCGTGATGCACCGCAGTTATGGGTTCAGCGCGCTGTGCTGCGCGTAGCGCCTCGGTGAGGGAAGCTGGTTGCTGCTAACCTGATGTGCTCCCCGAGTGGCGGCGGTCGAAGCCCACGAAGAAAAGCGCGATACGCTAGCTCTTCCTGTTTAGCCGGCTCACACTCTGGATAGCCCCGGCGCGCCAGGCCTCTTAAGTCCACCACAATGCAAATGGCTGGGGAGTAGTTTATTAACTCTCAGCACAAGCACACATACACAGGTCAAACACACACATACACGCACCCAACTTGGCCGAAGCCACTAACCCAAACACCCTTCTCTCTCATGGTAGAGACAGAGAAAACCCCCGCAAAGCATGACGGTCGTCAGCCGCGGCCCCGCCCACGCCACAGTATTATAAGTACATTACAGCTATTTTTACTGTATTACAAATACATGATTAATACACTATGAATATACTCTTATTGCAGCAGTAGCATGCTGTTATACTTCTAGCCAATTACAAATACTAAAAAAGCACACTTTGTGGTTAATACAAATAGACTTTATTGTAACATACAGTACACACAACCTTCTATAATACTGTAGCGTTTTTAGACACTAGCAGGGAACTTGGAGGACGAGTGAGTTTTCTGGCTACACAATGTAATGACACATCTATTCAGCTATTAGCTAGAACTGGAGAACGGTAGCAGAATGCAGCACATACACACATGTATACATATTCAAACTTGGCCGAAGCCACTAACCTAAACACACGTCCCAAACAGGGTGAACACAAAAAGAACACCTCCCGCAAGGCATGACGGTCGCAAACCACAGCCCCGCCCACGCGGCAATACTGTACTGCAAATGTGTTACCAGTACATTAAGTGTTTAGGATAATTTACAAATGCTAAATGCATTTTCTACACTATAACATGTTTTTGAAACACATTACATCAGTAATTATGAGGCATATTTTATTCATGAGTTCAACAAATTTAATTTGCACAAGGTTACAAAAAAGCACTACTATAGTTTATTTGTGCTCAACAAAACATCAGGTTGTCTTACAAACACACAAACTAAAATATAAACTGGTGTGTGAACACAGACAGACATTAGTATTAGAATCTACAGGTACAGTATTAGTTTAAACCTGGTGTGTGAACACAGACAGACATTAGTATTAGAATCTACAGGTACAGTATTAGTTTAAACCTGGTGTGTTGATTCTGTTACACAGAGACTGAAAACAGGCCGAGAGCTACGGAGCCATTATACCACAAGCAAAGCACATAACACATTAACAACAACACATTAGACAATACAAACTATAGATTAAAGTATGTACTTAATTTAAAACCGTTAAATTTACCTTATGCCGATGAAAATAAAATAATAACGATACGAACTAACGCACGCGATGATACAGCTTCAGCCGTTAATTCAAACTAGAAGTGGAGAACTGGGGAGCCAATCAGAGAACGGACAGTCCGAATCTGCCCGCCTCTAGCTCTGATTGGCTGGTAGGGCGCTGTCTAGTCTCCGGTTGGCTGGAAAAGTCGCAAAGTTTACCCCCCTGCTGCAGTTTGTGTGTCGCTTTATGACAGTGAGCGGACAGAAGAGTGAGAGAGTAAAAACATAAATTATCTTGAACGGCAAAAGTGATTTTGAGCGCGCAGGAACGAGTTTGAGATCGCGCGCGCGAGGGAGAGATTCAGCGTGCAAAAACGAGTCTAAAAGCGCGCGCATGAGAGAGTAGTGCACTCAATATAAGTACATTTACATTTAACTGATAATATACTGAGACTACCATATATTAAAATTTGTATTCTAATATATACTTTCTGTACATTTGTACAATGATTATTTCGAGCATATTTAAAAAAAATATACCAAAAATATATTGAAAAACAAGTTTAAATAAGTATACTTTGGAAATTAGACCAACCTTTCACTTAAAGTATTATAATACAATAATTTTTAAGTATATTTAAAGTTTAATTCCAAAATTTGGTAAAAGCATGATGTTAGTATACTTTTTATATATTAACTGATGGTACAACTTTTTGTTAGTATATTTGCAGTGTATTATCGAGGATTTCAATATATTTGTAATACACTAAAGTGTATTTTTTTTTTTCACTTGGGTGCTGCATTTGAATAAGAAGTTATTGGTTGCCTGCCCTGCGTAGACTTGTTTAATGCAACTGCTGAAGGCACGGCCTACAGAAGAGCTTACAAAGCATGTAAAGGATTTCACTACTAAAAGGTCAGCTACATCGATCACGAGAGGTATATAAAAGAATCTCAAAAACAATAGATGTACTGTACCATGGAACACCTTGAAGGCCATTATCAACAAACCTGCCTAAATCACATCCAATCATGTTGTGGAATCTTCTATGGTCTGAAGGCACCAAGGTAGAACTAGACTCAAAAACAAGGCAACTTATCACCCAAAGGACACCACCATACTTACATTGGAGGAGTGGGGCTCTAGTCTAGACATACAGTAGTGAGTCATGGATCTATTTTGGCACAAAAACTGCAGGCCTCTGTTGCCCAGCTAAAGATAACAATCCAAAGCACAAAGGTATGATAAGCCAAGAACAGTTTCTGAAGAATATGCTCAATGTTTTAGAAGCATCCCCTCAAAGTCTGGAACCAAATCATATAAAAAACCTCTGTACTGACCAGTGTTGGGGGACGTTACTTTTTAAAGTAACTAATTACATGACAAAATTACTGTCTTTAAAAAGTATTCAGTTACATTATAACATTACTCCTGATAAAAGTAACTAGTTAGAGAACTTTTCCATTGCAGAAAATGAAAACTCCTGTGTGATTCCTCATGCATGTTGTTTTAGTCAAGACCTTTATAATTATTCTACCATCATCACTCAGCGAAGTTTGGCCCATAATCTGTTACAGTACCTAATACTCCTATCTCACCTACGCGGTTTCGCGCGGTGGGCGTAAGTAAGTCATGATTCACCACAAGTTTGGCACTGTGATTAGGTTTTCCTCTTTTTGTGCATCGGTCCTCGCATAGTCAAACCGCATAGGTGAAATAGGGGTATAACAGCAGGAATAACAGAGGGGAGCGGGTTATCGGGGGCGGGGCTTGTAGGATGGCTTTCACACACACACACACACACACACACACTAACAGATTGGGAGTGGCTGTTGTCTGGTTCACAGATTACATAAATTGTCTGAATAACGGATTACATTTTTGAAAAAATAACAAAAAAACTAAGTACTTAAATGGTGGACCTAAGGCATTAGATTACTCGTTACATCAAAAAAGTAATCCAAGTGTTCTACAGTATGTTTCTCCTGGACTATGCAAAGGATATCCCCTTGCAACTGGTTAGTTTTGGAGTATTTTTGCAAGGAACAATCGAATAAAAATTGGCCAGGCCTTTATCACTAAGGCAATTTTTAAAAATATTTTTGGTTTGTTTAATTTTTGGAATTATTTAAAAGCAACAGAAGGGGTGAAAAAACATGTGTTTTGGGAGGGAAACAGTTACTTTCTTACGTCGCTGGAGTCTCTGGTTTTATCCTGAGCCTAGACCCTTTCTGTGTAAAGTTCATGTGCTTTGTGTTTTGTATTTTCTTTTAAGGTTTGCTTGGGTTGCCAAAAATTGTCCCTAGTTGTTAATGAGGAAGTGAAGGTGTCAGTATACAGCGCCCTGTGATGAACTGGCATTCCATCTAGGGGGTATTCTCAACTCTTTGAGAGCTCTTTATTTGTTCACTGTGAATATAATTTTTACACAGGGTTTGGTAAATTTCTAGATTTGGCAGGGTGGTGCTGGACTGCAACTCCATACAGTACATGCACCACTGGTCACATTTATTATGTGTTGAACTTAGATTGCATTATATTTCCATGTTTTCGGGTTGTGTTGTCTTTGTTATTTTGTAATGGGTTCCATGTTGTATATCATTGTGTGTAGAATAATATGAATTATAATGAGGATTTTAGTCCACCATCCGTCATCCGCATCTAAGCTTACGGCCTAGTTACTGCACCTGCTTGTTTTGGTTAATGATGTTTGATTAATTTTATTGTTGGATTTATTTACTTATGGTTAACCTGCATAAATCACCTCTTTGGTTTCACTGAGTAAAAGCAGAGGCTCGAGAGCAGCCTCGGTGAATCTCATGGTTCTGTGGGCTGAAGCTCAGTAGGAGCAGTGCATGTTTGTACAGAGCAGGAGAGACTAGTGGTGATCAGGTGGTGCTATATATGCAGAGACAGCAGAGTGTGAGTGATAGCGGGCGGCCAGCAGCTTTCTCCTAGAAGAGAAGGACCAGCCCAGTTGAGTTTCATTGGTCCATATCGGGCCTGCAGTGAGTGGGCCATTTTGGAGCTCACCCCTGCTGACGAGTACAGGCCGTGATGTTGTGAGAGGGCACCTGTATTCCCATGTTGTGCGAAAAACCTGAGAACTCGTGCATGGAGAAAAACCATTATGTTATTCGGGGGATAGGTGTCTTTTGCTTTTGACTACCATTGTATACAGTAGGTAGCACTATGCGTCCAATCTGGTTCCTGAGGTACTGTGTCTTGGTCAGCCCCAGATGGCACTTCCGGGCGTTAGCTGTTAAACCTGCTTGCTTTCTGCAATTCAATTCACCCAGTACCCGTTTCAGGTGGTGTAGATGATCCTCTAAGCCACCACATCATCGAGATAGGTATAGGGGTGATTGGTTTTAAGGATGACGTTCATTAGCCACTAAAATGTAGCTGGGGCGTCGTGGAGACCGAAGGCCAAGACCTGATATTGCCAATGGTTCACTCAGCTCCTGGTTCTGAGTGGGCACAGTTATTCCTCTTAAGAGTTAATCCTTTCCCGATTAACAAGATTGCGGCTTTACATTTACGTTACATTTACATTTATTTTTTTGTCCCACCGAAAGAGTGTTCATTTCATCTCTTCTTGCTTTGATACAATGACCAATGTTAAAACCGCTATTTGAATAAAATTTTAATAAAAAATCTGTCGCATGTTCGCTGGCTGTCTTATGCCTACTGCTTTTCATTCCTCTCTTGGCAGAGCTCAGAACAAGCAATTTATCATCACTCTTTCTGCCACCTCAAATGGCGTAAGACATTCCAGCTCCATTCATGGCTAGGCCACCCCTCCTGCTCGGCCATGTTTTCAAAGGTGTGCAGTTATGCCTCAATGTCATTGTGGGATGTGAGAAATCCCATAGACACCTTTCTTTTGGAGTTGTTTTGCCATTCCCCCCCCCCCCCCAAAATATTTCAAGCTCAACCAGGTCTCTCCATAAATGCTTTATTGGTTCCAGGTCCAGACTCGGTTACTCTTTTTTTAGGGCCACTTTTACAGATTTGTTCTAGAGCTATTGTTTAAAGTCGGCAAGTTGGTCCTCTCTGCATACATTTGCCAGATTTTATATCCTGGATATTCATGCTACTCCAGGCTCACAGGCCCTCGAGTCAGCCTCCCAGAGCTAGCTCTGAGACCTCCTTGGCCTTTGTGCGCACACGCTACACAACCTTGAAGGTCCAAACACTTGCAGTGCGGCGGCGGTGGTATTCTCGTTCCCATAGCGTTTTCACACAGCATCGATTGTAGCTTTTGAAAGGGAACGTCTAGGGTTACTTTGCTGTAATCTTCATTTGCACACTGCTGGGCTATACATAAAAGTGAAAGGTCTCTGGTTGTCCCATCATACCAGGCTCTTAGTTTGTTTATTGTAACTCGGACCGCTGCTGATACTGTAGGTTTGCAGAAATTACCTGTTTTCCCCCCTTTTGTTTTATAGTGGCTCTGTTACAGTATGCCGGTCCGACTTCTTTGAGGCGGATTGTGAAGTGCGGCGTGCCACACCCCAATCTTACGAGGGGGTGCCCGGCTCAAAACACTCTCCTTCTGTGCTTCACACCTCGCGAGAGTCAGACCCGGTCGAGACTGGGTGGCCGATAGTCCCGACTCTTGAGCACGGCGGGGAAGGAATTTCCCGAAGGCTTGTCCATATAACCTCACGAACCTAGTGGCGACCGAGTTAACGGCATCGCCAAACAGGCCGGAAGGTGAGATGGGGGCATCAAGGAGGAATGCACAATCATTATCTTTGATGCCTATGAGATTCAGCCACAAGTGCCTCTCCGCGGAAACCATTGCAGCCATAAAATAGCCGATAGCACGAGCTGTCTGCTTTGTTGCACGAAGAGACAAGTCTGTGGCCCGGCGTAATTCCAGAACACCCTATCTTCAAGAGCCCCGCCAGTGCTCAAGTCTCTCAGCAGGTCAGCCTGGTAGGCCTGCAAGAACCGTCATGGTGTGCAGTGGAGCACCAACCTGACCTACTGCCTGAAAAGCTTTTCCCTCCAGGGAAGACGAAAGTCTACACAGCTTGGAAGGAAGTGTTAGCTTTTCAGGGAGGATGATGTCCCAGGAGAGAGATAGCCTGCAAGCGTCTCTTCTATCTGGGGCGTCATCATATAACCCCGCACTTCCACATCACCTATATTTTAAATAAATGAATAAGTCAATGGCACGAAAACACGGGATGAATAAAGCCTACTCCATGAAAGGGTTAACTCATAGTAGAGGTTGCTAAGGAAAGGGAGAGAGCGTCATTGAGACTCCGCCCCCTGGCCACCCGACAGGAACCGTCTAATTTTGAGTGCTTGGAGGCTATTTCCATCTCCACAGAAGCGAGACAAAATGTCTATCCTGCCCATTTCACAAGAAGCGCACAGAGGAATTCCCGATCCGACTAGAACTCCCGCAACTCTGCCGGATGCACGTCGTTTTAAGCCCCAGGAAGCGGCCCGTAGCTTCTCATAAAGAATGCGAGCCACACGCGAAGCACTTTAATCGAAACAGTAAGCGTGGAGATTGCCCTCCGGGATGGATTTATCACACGGAGAGACACATCTCGCTTGAAACTCAGCCATATCGGTGAGTTAAACACTTCCTTATTGTGTTGGTTTACATGGTGTGGAAAACGCGCTCCGAAAAAGCGGAGGTACGGATCTCCTAAAAAACTCCACCATATCAGTGTGTTAATACTTTTAAATTCGCTTGTATGCATCACACGCAATCACAATGCGGTCCTGAAGACAAAAAGATCTGAGGAATGTTTCCGGTTCACTCCTATTTATAAGGTGCGCTTCATCAGATGACGTCACCTGACCGAGGTTATATATGCCAAAATTTGCCGTGTTTGATACACATGCTTCACAACCGGCAACACAGAAAGATGTTCTCATAGCATTTTCACGCAGCATCGAGTGTAGCTTTTGAAAGGGAACTTGATTACTGTGGTTGTTTTTAAAAATATATTTTACTAAATGCTATTTTAGTGAAATGGTCTGTCACTGTACTGAAATGTGTATGAACAGAGAATAAAATTAAACCATGAGGTCCAACTGGAACTACAGCAGGATCTCACTGTCTCCACCTGTTTCTCTCTCTCTCTCTCTCTCTGGTGCATGCTGGGAGGTGGTGTGTGAGAGTGGCGTGTGGAGCGTGGTGTGAGAGCGAATGAGCGTTTTCAAGGTCTTTTGAAAACTTTAAAACACTTTTGAGCTTTTTTTCTAAAAGCACAAACATATAACATAAATATATTAAACATCTAACAGCGATTATGCGGCGTTATTAGTGTTAATCCGCCGGTGTGTGTAGCTGTTGATCCGGTGGCGGGGTGCAGGGATGGCGGCTCACCCGAGCGGTGCAGTCCGTCCTCTCTTGCTCTGTCACGGGGTGCGCTGTGAGGTGAGTGCCGCGGTGTCGGTGGAGCAGGTGTTACTGGCGGTAGGAGAGTGTATCGGGTGTGAGAACATCATGTCGGCATCGCGGATGAACAAGGCCGTGGTTTGTTAAGAAGTTTGTTAAGGAGAGGGAACTCATACACCAGCTGATTGAACACGGAGTAAAGGTAAGTGGAGAACTTTATTCCGTTACTCCGCTCGGTGCCACAACAATGAAGGTCACCGTGTCGAACATTCCTCCTTTTATCCCCGATGAGGATATAGAGAGGGAACTGTCTCGATTCAGGAAGATCGTAAGCAGTATGAGGATGGTGTCTCTCAACTGTAAAAACCCCGCGCTGAAGCACGTCGTGTCCTTCAGGCGTATCGTGCTCATGTTCCTGACTGAGGCCACTCTGGACATCTCATTCAGAGTCACACATGAGGGGAAATCGTACATGCTGTACGCCAGCACTGGGAGCATGAGGTGCTTCGAATGCGGGGACATCGGGCACAAAAAGTAGCATAGGTGGAGCGTGCAGCATTGAAGAATTAACATCACCTTTAGAGCAAGATGATGACTTCATAGATAAGGACTACGAAGAAGATAGGTACTCTGATATATCAGACATCAGTGTGTCACAATTTGGGGGAGATCAGCAACTGTACACACTCGAGGACATAAAGGAATATTTGAAGAAAACGTATAAAAAAAACTATCAATATCGAAGAGCATTTTACAAATGTTAAAAAATTTATAGCATCAGTGGCACACTTACAGTGTACCACAAATTATGACCATCTGAGTAAAAAAATGAGATGGCGATTAAAAGATCATATAAAGAAATGGCAGCGGTTTCATCCCAAGCTAAAATGACCACACCACACTGGGTGCTCTCTGTTCTCCTGAATAAACTACATCACATGGGGGTTGTCTCTTTGGTTACAGCTGTCCTCATATGCCTTTCTTTCCTTTTACCTCTTTTTTTCATGGATAGGTTAAGAGTAGGTACTTTAAACATCAATGGGGGCAGGGATAGGAAACGACAAGCGGTAGTTATACAATTCATTAAACAGAAAAACATAGATGTTGCTTTTTTACAAGAAACACATAGTGATAAGGACAACATGACAGAGTAGCAGGTGAGGTGGGAAGACCAACTTTATTTTAGTCATGGGACAAATTTCAGTGCCGGGGTAGCAATTTTAATTTCAAAAAGATTAAAAGTAAATGTTACCAAAAGCATTGAGGTAGAGCAAGGCCGTTTTTACTGGTACAAGCTGAAGTTGAAGGGCAAAATTTTTTATTTACAAATGTTTATGCCTCAAATAATGGAAGCGAGAGAGTGAAAACATTTGACAAAATAAAAGATGCTATTACAAAACATGGTAGTGACCACATTGTTGTCATGGGTGGAGACTGGAATTGCACTGTAGATTTTACAACAGATAGGAACGCAGAAGAACCGCACTTTCAATCCTCTGAAGCCCTAAACAATATAATCAATATATGTGGACTAGTAGACCCTTGGAGAGAAAAGAACCAGGCAACAAAACAATACACATGGATAAAAACCACTGAAAAAAAATAAGTGCTGCAAGACTGGACAGATTTTATGTCACAAAACCCCACAGAAACAAAATCCTAACGAGTTTTATCCACCCTAGTGGGTTTTCCGACCACCACATGGCTACAATAGACTTTACACTACAGTATATGAAAAAATAAAACCTCGTTTCTACTGGTGTTTTAACTTAAAACTACTCCAAGATCAAGAATTCTGTTCTAAATTCTTAATTTTTTGGGAAGAATGGAGAAGACGGAAAGGGGACTTCGCATCCTTAGGCACATGGTGGGAGGTGGGGAAAGTGCAAATAAAATTTTTTTGTCAGCAATACACAGCACACACAAACGCAATAAAGAAAGGCGCAATTGAACAACTAGAGAGGGATATAACAAACCTAGAAAATGAATTACTTGCAAAAAATGAAAAAGAAAAAAGAAACTCTTTAGAAAAAAAAAAGACAATAAGCACCTTTTTACACGAGCAGGCCAAAGGAGCCTTCATAAGATCACAAATCTCCAACATCAAAGACATCGATGCCCCAACCACCTACTTTTTCAAACTAGAACGGAAAACTCGACGACAGAACCAAATGCTGTACTTAAAACGTCCGGATGGCAGCACAACTACATCATGCGAAGAAATGAGAAAAATTGCAGTGGATTTTTATAAAGATCTTTACCAAAAAGAGACCACCGACCCGCAATGCAGTGAGGAATTAACAAAGGAACTACCAAAACTAACAGAAGAACAAAAGGAAACCTTAGACACAGACATCGAACTACAGGAGCTAACTACAGCAGTAAAACAGCTCTCTACTGGCCGAGCACCGGGCACTGATGGGCTCCCAGCCGAATTCTACAAACAGTTCTGGGAAATATTGGGAGCAGACCTACATGAAGTTTTTAACTGGTCTTTCAACAATGGGAAACTACCCACAAGCTGCACACGAGCAGCTATATCTTTACTCCCAAAAAAAGGAGACTTGGGTCTTTTAAAAAACTGGAGACCTGTGGCTCTTTTATGTACAACTACAAAATTCTATCAAAGTGTTTGTCAAACAGACTAAAAGAATACATCAGTGAAATAATACACACAAGTCAGACTTACTGCATACCTGGACGCACAATCATGGACAATGTTTTTACTGTATGTGACATGATAAAATTGTGTAAAATTAACTCTTATGACTTGGGTTTTTTATCTCTAGATCAAGAAAAAGCCTTCGATATAGTGGACCACACATATTTGTTTACTACACTAAATGCATTTGGGATGGGAAAAAGGTTTATAGCATGGATAAAGCTACTATACGCAGAAGCCTGCATCATGCTTAAAGTTGGAGGAGGGCTTAGCTACCCTTTAAAAATACAACGAGGGATTAGACAAGGGTGCCCATTGTCAGGACAATTATACAGCTTGGCCATCGAACCCTTTTTATACCAACTAAGAAAAAATATGAATGGGTTATCATTATATGGGATAACAAAAAAAATAGTGACGTCGGCTTACTCAGACAACATACTGGTTTTTATTAGCAAACAAGAGGACATTCATGTCCTCTCCAACAGCCTAAGAATGTACCAGGCTGCATCCTCTGCACGTGTTAACTGGAGTAAATGTGAAAGTCTAATAGCAGGTCAGTGGCAAGGAAAACAGGTCCCCAAACTCCCAGAAAACATGCAATGGGGAAGAACAGGAATCAAATACCTGGGAATATATCTAGGAGATGAAACATACTTGCAGAAAAACTGGGAGGGATTGGTGGAGAAGGTAAGTGCAAAGTTGTCAAAATGGACCTGGGTCTGGCCCCAGCAATCCTACAGGGGGAGAGTACTGGTCGCCAACAATCTGGTCACCTCAATGCTGTGGCACAAGTTCACGGCCCTTGATCCACCGGAAACAACAGTCAGAGAGATTCAGAGAAGGATGGTGGACTTTTTCTGGAATGGACAGCACTGGATACGAGCATCAGTTCTCTACCTGCCGACACAGGAGGGAGGCCAGGGCTTAATCGATCTAACAAGCCGAATACAAACTTCAGAGGGCAAAAAGACTACTCTATGAGAACGAGGCAATATGGACTCACACAACATGTCTACTATTTCAAAAAGTTGAAGATTTAAAGTATGACAGACACTTGTTTATCATGAACTTAAATGAGATCAACATATCAAAAACATCAAAGTTCTATCAACAGTTTTAAAGTAGTGGTCCTCACTTTTAAAAATCAGAAGAACGGGGAACCAGCCATGCCTCTGTGTAAATCAAGAGCCCCTTTTCAGCAATCCACTGATTCCAGCAAAACCCCTGACATCAAGAAACCTACGACAGCGCTTAAAAAAAATGGAATTACAAAACTTGGGGACTTAAGGGTTGGT
Source organism: Channallabes apus (assembly GCA_030522415.1). Taxonomy (NCBI): domain Eukaryota; kingdom Metazoa; phylum Chordata; class Actinopteri; order Siluriformes; family Clariidae; genus Channallabes; species Channallabes apus. The sequence continues at coordinate 8,764,704 of CM060125.1, forward strand.
AAAACCTGGAAACCCACAACCACGCTTGCGGCAGAGACGAAAATACAGTCTCATCGAATACTGCAGGGAATAGTGAGAGAGGTGATTCTAGCACTGCCTCCAGAGTTTAAGGAGGCTCTAGAACGGGACTCAGGAGGAGACCAACAACCTTTCCCCCCTCTCTCCATCTCTGCAGCAGCAGAACAACCAGAAAACAACGGAGGAATACTGACTTTTAAGATACCACAACTAACGGACTTTGAAAACGCCACCAAGAGAGCTCTATACATAACCAGTGTGAAGGTGACCCATCAGAACTCTCTGGCCGGGGTAAAAGAGTCAAGGTGGTCGGATGTGCTGGCACCGGGCTCTTCCCCACGAGGTAGCTGGAGGTCCCTGTACAAACCCCCTACAGAGAAGCGCACAGCTGATCTGCAGTGGAGAATAGTGCACGGGGCCGTGGCCACAAACAGACACGTAGCACATATCGACCCCACTATAGCTACAACATGCCCTTTCTGTGGGAGGGAGGAAACTTTAGAGCACCTCTTTTTAAGATGTGAGAGGTTAAGGCCAATGCTAAGCACGCTAAGAGAATGGACAGCGAGCTTTGAGCAAACCTTAACAGAAGACCTGTACGTTTTCGGCCCAAAATACTCGGCTGCAAATAAAAACGAAATCTGCATAATACATTTTTTAATTGGTAAAGCAAAATTGGCCACATGGCTCACAAGAAAAAATAAAATAAAAAACGAGGGCACCCTAAATCCAAAGCTTTTGCTTAAAACTCTTTTAAAAACCAAACTGAAATCCGAATACGCATATGCAACAATGACAAACAAGCTGCAAGAATTCCATGAAGTTTGGGGACAAGGGGAAATTCTCTGTAGTGTGGAGAATAATCTACTAACTTTAACCTTTTAATATAGATATATACTGTCATGCACACTCAGCCGTGGCCGGCACTAGGACTCGGAAGTAAGACGGCCGTGAACCTGAAAGCATAAAAGGATACAAGATGGCGCCGCACACCGCTCTGTCATTGAGTTTTGCCCATGTCATTTAGGAATCGTTCCCGTGTATGTGAGTACTCACTTTCTTGGCTTTGCTTCTAGACTGAGTATGTGTTTATAGAACGAGGGTTAGATTGTGTCTTTCCTTTGCTCATTTATTGTGAGAGTTCTTAGATCAAATCGCGTGATTATCCTGCTCGCTCGTGTTCCATGCGTGTTTGGGTTTACCATTCACACTACAGGGCTAACTGCTAAAGCTACGTCTTTTTGGTCGTCATTAGGTTAGTTCTGACAGAATGACAGAGCCCAGAGCAGTGAACCCAGCAGATCACGCGCGCCTGTGCGATGTGGTTGACCAGCATGCAGTGCTTATCAATAAGCTCACCGGGGAGCTCGATTCTCTGCGTCAGAGTGTCCAAAACGTTGCGGCTGTTGATGGCATGGCTAGCGGTCCGCCCGCCGCAGCGGCCGCGGCCCCGCACCAACCCTCTTCTGATGTTTTCCTAGCACTTCCGGATAAATGGGATGGCACGGATGGGAAGTGCAGTGTGTTTTTAACATCGCTGGATCTGGTGTTTGAGTTTAATGCCACCAAATACTCCACCGACCGGCTACGCATTGCACTGCTCGTTTCGTTGCTATCAGGGCAGGCAGCAGAGTGGGCCACGGCAGTCCTGCGCGCTGACACAGACACCGCACACTCATATAACGAGTTCACTCGTAAGCTTAAGCTAACTTTTGAGCATCCTGCGGGCGAGGTGGAGACCGACACAAAGCGAGGAATATGTCACCAGCGCCCTCCGCCATGGCACCATCCGGCCTTCCTCCTCGCCGGCAGCCGCGGGGTTCTTCTTCGTGAAGAAGAAAGGGGGCGAACTTCTTCCTTGTGTCGACTATCGGGGGCTAAATAAGATCACCATCAGGAACCATCATCCGCTGCCTCTTACCAACTCAGCCCTGGACGCCCTCTCTGGTGCCACCGTGTTCACTAAGTTGGACCTCCGGAGCGCCTACAACTTGGTGCGCATCAGGGAGGGTGATGAGTGGAAGACGGCCTTCATCACCCCCACTGGAAACTACGAGAGCCTGGTTATCCCTTTTGGACTCTGCAACGCACCCTTGGCCTTCCAACGATTCATCAACGGTGTCCTCAGGGACATGTTAGGCTGATGGGTGTTCGTTTATCTGGACGACATATTAATTTACTCCCGTACCACTGAAGAACACCAAGGCTGACGCCCTCTCCCGTCAGTACGAGCGAGAGGCGCCCCGGGCGGAGCCCGTGCCTGTACTTCCACCCACCCGGATCATCGCACCCCTACACTGGGACATGGAGACGAGGGTCCGCCAGGCACTGACCAACGAACCCGCACCGGCAGGCGTGCCGCCCGGATGGCTCTATGTTCCCACTCCACTTAGGCCCGAAGTCCTCCAGTGGGGCCATTCTTCACCCATCGCGGGACACCAGGGAACCCGAAGAACCCTCACCTTCGTGGGACGGGCCTTCTGGTGGCCGTCGATGAGGAGGGAGGTCACCGAGTTCGTCCAGGCGTGCGCCAGGGCGAAGAATCCTAACCAACCAACGCCGGGGGAGCTCCAACCACTCCCAGTTCCCCGTCCCTTCCTTTTCCTGTGACCTACAGCTGTTCATTTACATACAACATGGGAAAGTGACGATCAAATAAGTGGCATGGAACATGCACTTGATGAGAATATGTCTAATTAATGATTTGTTATTAATGATTTGTAGCTGAATGTGTGTGTGTGTGTGTGTGTGTGTGTGTGTGTATGTGTGTGTGTGGTGCATTTCAAAAGAGAGAGAGAGAGAGAGAGAGAGATAAAGCTGTTAATATTCACAACAAGTAGGTGTATAAACTTTGACTTACGTAAAAACCTTTAGTGTCCATCTTATTTTCCAAGTGATCTTTAGATATTTAATCCCATCATGGCTGATGTATTCCTAATCTGGCAGTAAAGGGGCATAATAATTGTGTGCAGAATCTGTACTTTGGAGTTTTAAACAGTTTATTGACTAAATTATGTGATGAACTCCCTTTAACGAAATTACTTTAGATAACACAAACCATCATTATTGAATCACATTTGGTAAATGTTACATGAACTGGATTTAACTGGTTTAGTTCTTCATAACTTTATGAAGAGAAGCTCTTACTTCAGCTTCTTTCCTAACAGGGGTTCAATCTATTGGTGGTTTTCAGATATTCTATTTTTTTTTGTGATCAGTATAAATCAGGCATGTCAAAATTGGAAGGGCCATGAGTGCCGTCTTACATTTCAATCAAGCATACGCCATGCCTGTTTAATTAGCAATTCTTGACTTTCAATAGATCAATTGATCTACACCTGCTTGGTACTGTAATAAATAATAATACATTTTATTTATAATGCACTTTATATTTGAAACAAATCTCAAAGTGCTACAAAATTAATTTGACCTGAAAGCTCTGATAAAAAGATAAGTTTTAAGACCAGATTTAAAAGCATCAACGGTCTGTGGCATCCTCAGATACTCAGGGAGAGCATTCCACAGTGTAGGTGCAGCTGAGCAAAAAGCTCCATCTCCCATGGTATGAAGTTTAGTCTTAGGAGTTTTCAGAAGATGTACTGATGCAGAGCGGAGGGCATCCCCATAAATACACTGGTGGTTAAGAAGGGCAACCTTGTAATCAATTCTAAATGAAACAGGGAGCCAGTGAAGAGATTTAAGAATGGGCGTAATATGGTTGTTTTTATGCCCTCTCATCAGGATCCTAGCAGCACTGTTCTGAATATACTGCAGCTTTTGAAGGGGTTTTCCAGTAGTCCCAATGAGAAGTGCATTGCAGAAATCCAGCCCGGAGGAGACAAACGCATGGACTAACTTTTCTGCCTCAGCAAAGTAGAGTGCTGGACGCAGTTTTGCTATATTCCTGAGGTGGAAATAAAACGTTTTACACAGATGTTTGACATGAGCCTCATACATTAAATGAGAGTCCATTTTAACCCCAAGGTTTATAAGGGATGTTGACAATGGAATATCCTGACCAGAAAAGGTAATACTGGAGATCTTAGATGTCCTAACCTGGTGTGGGGTGCCTACTAAAATAGCTTCAGTCTTAGAGCTGTTCAGCTGCACGAAATTTTGCTTCATCCATGACTATCTCCTCCAAACAGATGGTCAAAGTGGATGATGGCAGAGTAGACGAGGAGGTTGAATTTATTCTGAGGTAGAGCTGAGTATCATCAGCATAGCAATGAAATAAAATACCATGCTGGCTGATGATATAGCCAAGGGGAAGCATTTACAATATAAACAAAATGGGACCGAGCACAGAGCCCTGAGGGACACCACAGGTGACATTGTGTGTAGCGGATTTAGCCTCTCCCAGGGCAACATGCTCCGTTCTTTCAGTAAGATAAGATGAGAACCAGTTCTAAACGGAGTCAGAGAGTCCAACAGTGTGACGTAATCTATGAAGCAGAATGTTGTGATCAACAGTATCAAAGTCCTACAGGATGAGAAGCGTTGGAAAACCAGCATCAGCAGGTCATTCGTGACTCTAACCAGAGCTGTTTCCACGCTGTGGCAGGTGCGGAAACCAGACTGGAATTTCTCAAATAAATTATTTTGTTTTAGATGAGACTGAAGCTGTGCAGCAATTACTTTTTCCAGCACTTTTGAAAGGAACTGTAGCATCCACATGGCTTTTTCTGCATCCACCCGGTGATGGTGTTTATTTCTTTTACCTGTGGTGCCATTTTTCTAGTGCAAGATTGCTGACTAGTAATTCTCAGTTTCCCATATCATAGTTCTACTCTGTTGTTGTACTGTACATTTCAAGAAGAATGCTCCTGTACAAAGTTTGGGTCATTCACTGAACTTTTGGGAAAAGGTAGACTGCACTGACTCCTGTATCCGAAGTTTGCCACATGCTGTTTCAGCAGCTGGATTCCAAGACAATTTCATTCTCTTTAACAGTGAAGTGAGAGGTCTTGCAATGGAGCTAAAACCTCAAATGAATTTTTGATAAAAGTTGACGAATATTAGAAAGCATTTGTCATACACACTCAATCTGCGCCCGGCACTAGGACCCGGAAGTAAGACGGGCGCAAAACCAGGAAGTATAAAAGAGGTAAACAAACGATGGCTTACCGCTCAGTCATTGAGTTCGGCCCATGTCAGCTCCAGCTGTCGTTTCAGCAAACCGTGAGTACTCACATGTTGGTTCCGTTTGTCTTTGCTATTGTGTGTGTATTTTTAGGACGCGGGTTAAATTTGTGTTTTTCCCTTGCTCCGCTTTTGTGAGAGTCCTTAAACTAAATCGCGTGGTTATCCTGCCTGCTCGCTTCTTTCCGCGTTTGGGTTTATCCTCCACGCTACATTGGGCTAACCGCTAAAGCTACGTCTTCTGGTCACCTCAGGTTAGTCCATCTTGACAGAATGACTGAGCCTTCCGCGGTAAACCCAGCGGATTATGCGAGTCTCTGCGACGTTGTAGATCAGCATGCGGCGCTAATCAATCAGCTAACCGGGGATCTCGCTTCTCTCCGCCGCGAGGTCGCTGAGCTCCGGCGGGAGAATACGGATCTCCGCGCAGCTGTTGATGACGTCACTGCTCGATCGCACGGCGCGGAGGCCGCGGCGCCGCATCCCCCCCCCCCCCTCCTTCTGATGTTTTTCTTTCTCTACCAGAGAAGTGGAACGGCACGGACGGGAAGTGCAGCGTTTTTCTGACAGCTCTCGATCTGGTGTTTGAGTTTAATGCCACCAAATACTCCACCGATCGCCTTCGCATTGCTCTTCTCGTCTCGTTGCTAAAAGGGCAGGCAGCAGAGTGGGCCACGGCAGTTTTACAGGCAGATACAGACACCGCCCACTCTTACAATGAGTTCACTCACCAACTCAAACTCACTTTCGAACATCCAGCGGGCGAGGTGGAGACCGACACCAGACTTTATCACCTGAGGCAGGGAGGATTGCCCGTGAGCCGCTATACGGCCGAGTTTCGCACTCTCGCCGTCCAAACAACGTGGGGCGATGCAGCACTCCGGACATCCTACTACGAGGGACTGGCTTCTCGAATTAAGGACGAACTAGCCGGGCGAGAGCTTCCTGCGACCCTGGAGGGCCTGATCCAACTCGCTCTCCGGATCGACCAGCGCCTCCTCTCTCGTCCGAGGCCAGCCCCTCGCACCCTGCCACCTGCACCCACCTTCGCCGTCACCACTTCACGACCAGCACCCGCCTTCACTGTCACCACTCCACGCCCCGCAGACTCCGCCACCTACGCCACCCCGGGACATGTCGGTTCTCCACCTCCTGCCGTGGTTGACACCGGAGCCGGGGAACCCATGCAACTAGGACGCGCCTCCTTGACCGCTGCAGAACGGGAGAGACGCTTTCGTGAAGGGCTCTGTGCCTATTGCGGGTCAGCTACACATCACAGGGCAACCTGCCCGCTCAGACCGGGAAACGCCCAGGCCCGGTGAGAGGAGAGAGATACTCGCCGGGTCACCTTCGTCTCTCCGCCATCACCACCAACTCCTCCCGTCTCACGGTTCAGGTACACCTCCAGGTTGGCCACAAACGGGTCCGAAGTGCTGCGTTCATCGACTCCGGGGCAGCAGGTAACTTCATTGACTCTGCATATGCCAAAACCCTGGGGGTAAAACTCGAGGCATTATCCCAGCCCGTTCGCATCACCTCTGTCGACGGTCGCCCCCTCTCCACCAGCCCAATCAGCACCCGAACAGAACCCATCACCGTCTCCATCAACCAACACCATGAACAGTTAAAATTCTTCGTCACCTCCATCTCATCTCCACCCATCATCCTTGGTCATCCCTGGCTGCTCCAACATGACCCTCTAATCTCCTGGACCCAGAATCGGATCCTTCAGTGGGGCGCGACCTGCAACGAACTATGCCTACGGGCAGCGGCTGGGACGTGCTCTAGGGAGTCCGAGGCCCCCGACGTCGACACCAACTCCATCCCCGAACCGTACCGAGACCTATCGGAGGTTTTCTGCAGGCGACGAGCCACCCATCTTCCTCCTCATCGTCCATACGACCTCGCCATAGACCTCCAACCCGGTACGATCCCCCCCCGCGGCCATCTCTACTCACTCACACCCACCGAGACCCAGGTGATGGAGGAATATGTAAACAACGCCCTGCGCCAAGGCACCATCAGGCCCTCCTCCTCACCTGCCGCCGCGGGGTTCTTCTTCGTGAAGAAGAGAGGCGGTGAACTTCGCCCTTGTGTCGACTATCGGGGGCTCAACCATCTCACCATCAAAAATCGACATCCTCTGCCTCTTACCAACTCAGCCCTGGACGCCCTCTCTGGCGCCACCATCTTTACGAAGTTGGACCTCCGGAGCGCCTACAACTTGGTGCGCATCAGAGAGGGCGATGAGTGGAAGACGGCATTCATCACCCCCACCGGACATTATGAAACTCTTGTCATCCCATTCGGACTGTGCAATGCCCCCGCCGCATTCCAACACTTCATTAACGACGTCCTTCGGGACATGCTCGGTCGGTGGGCATTCGCATACCTGGACGATATTTTAATTTATTCACGCACCATGGAAGAACACACCCAGCACGTCAGGGCGGTTCTAAAGAGATTACTCGCCCACCAACTGTACTGTAAGTTGGAAAAGTGCGCTTTTCACGAGCGCTCCACCACGTTCCTGGGTTTTGTCATCTCGCCCCAGGGTGTGGCCATGGACCCGCAGAAGCTAGAGGTTGTGCGTCATTGGCCCCTACCCAAGACCCTCAAACAGCTTCAACGGTTTCTCGGGTTTGCGAACTTCTATCGTCGCTTTATCCGGGACTACAGTACAGTTGCCGCCCCCCTAACCGCTCTGACCCGTCCCTCCTCTCTCCCTTTTCACCTCAACCCGGCAGCTGTCTCCGCTTTTCGATCACTGTGTCACCGCTTCACCACTGCACCGATTCTCCACCACCCAGATGTCAATAAATCATTCGTTGTGGAGGTGGATGCTTCAGATGTGAGCGCTGGAGCTATCCTCTCACAGCAAGGTCCAGACCAAAAACTACACCCTTGTGGTTTTTTCTCCAGAAAATTTGACTCCACTCAGCAGCGATACGGGGTAGGGGACCGCGAACTGCTGGCCATAAAGTGGGCTCTGGAGGAGTGGCGTCACTGGCTCCAGGGCGTCAGTGAGCCATTCATAGTCTGGACGGACCATCAAAATCTAATCACCATCCGAAACATTAAACAGTTAAATCCACGACAGGCGCGGTGGGCATTATTCTTTGAGAATTACAACTTCCACCTCTCATACCGCCCGGGGCCCAAGAACACCAAAGCTGACGCCCTCTCCCGACAACTAGAGGTGGACCCCCCCCGGGCGGACCCCGCGCCTGTCCTCCCCTCTTCCAAGATCATCGCACCCCTGCAACTGGACCTGGAAACGAGAGTGCGCCAGGCACGAGGTACAGAGACCGAACCGGCAGGTGTGCCACCTGGACGACTCTTCGTGCCTGAAGGGATGAGACCCGAGGTTCTCCACTGGGGACACTCCTCCCCAATTTCGGGCCATCCAGGCACCCGACGATCCCTCCAATTTATCCAGCGCGACTTCTGGTGGCCATCCATGACGAGGGACGTCCAAGAGTTCGTTCAGGCATGCCCAGTGTGTGCCAGGGCAAAGACCACCAACCGACCCTCTCCAGGAGAACTGCAACCCCTTCCAGTCCCTCGACGGCCCTGGACGCACATTGCCGTGGACTTCATCACGGGCCTGCCGGCCTCCGAAGGAAAGGACACCATCCTCACGATCGTGGATCGGTTCTCTAAGACCGTGCATCTGGTGGCTCTCGCCGGACTCCCGTCAGCAAAGGAAACAGCAGAGCTGATTTTAGAGCACGTAGTCCGTCTGCATGGGTTCCCCAAGGATATCGTCTCGGACAGAGGGCCCCAGTTCACAGCCCGGTTCTGGAAGGCCTTCTGCCGTCTGATCGATTCCACCTGCAGTCTGTCCTCCGGATACCACCCACAGACTAACGGTCAGACGGAGCGGACCAACCAACAACTGGAGCGCTACCTGAGATGTTTCGTAGCGGACCGTCAGCGCTCCTGGGCACGCTACCTCATTTGGGCGGAACTATCACACAACCTCCACATCTCCTCTGCCACTAACCTAAGCCCATTTGAGGTATGCCACGGTTTCCAACCCACCGTCTTCAACCACCCAGAGCCGGAGGTTGATGTACCGTCAGCCCAACAGTTGGTCCGCAGATGTCGGCGGCTCTGGACTACGACCAACCAGGCCATCCAACGTGCCAATGCCCGCTACATCCACCAACATCGCCGCCGACATCCTCCGGGACGACTATACCACGTAGGTGACAAGGTATGGCTGTCCACAAAAAACCTCCACCTCCGCACCGAGTCAAAGAAGCTTTCCCCCAGATTCATCGGACCATACCACATCACTCACAGAATTAACCCTGTCACCTACCGGCTCCAGCTGCCTGCGGCGCTCCGGATCCATCCAGTCTTCCACCTGTCCCAGTTCAAGCCCTTCATCACCTCACCCATGATTCCACCCACCCCCCCAGCTCCTCCTCCCCGGATCATCGACGGCGGTCCCGCCTACACCGTGCGCCGAATCCTTGACTCGCGCCCTCGGGGCAAAGGTACGCAATACCTGGTGGACTGGGAGGGCTATGGCCCCGAGGAGCGATCTTGGATCCCGGCCCGGTTCATTCTCGACCCCCAGCTAATTCGGGACTACCGTCACAGGGTATCCTCCATCCCAGGACCGTCAGGAGCCAGTCCTGGACAGGGGGGTACTGTCATACACACTCAATCTGCGCCCGGCACTAGGACCCGGAAGTAAGACGGGCGCAAAACCAGGAAGTATAAAAGAGGTAAACAAACGATGGCTTACCGCTCAGTCATTGAGTTCGGCCCATGTCAGCTCCAGCTGTCGTTTCAGCAAACCGTGAGTACTCACATGTTGGTTCCGTTTGTCTTTGCTATTGTGTGTGTATTTTTAGGACGCGGGTTAAATTTGTGTTTTTCCCTTGCTCCGCTTTTGTGAGAGTCCTTAAACTAAATCGCGTGGTTATCCTGCCTGCTCGCTTCTTTCCGCGTTTGGGTTTATCCTCCACGCTACATTGGGCTAACCGCTAAAGCTACGTCTTCTGGTCACCTCAGGTTAGTCCATCTTGACAGCATTTAAATTCCTTTGAACTGGTACTGTACATCCGGGACAGTCCAAAGACATGCAGATTAGGCTAATTGGTGTTCCCAAATTGACCATAGTGTGTGAATGAGTGTGTGTGTGTGTGTGTGTTTGTGTGTGTGTGTGCTCTGCGATGGATTGGCACGCTGTCCAGGGTGTACCCTGCCTCGTGCCCTGAGTCTCCTGGGATAGGCTCCAGGTCCCCGCGACCCTAATACAGGATAAAGCGGTATATAACATGAATGAATGAATGAACTGGTGAATTCAGTTTGAGCAGATACCATGGTTGGTCCATGGTGACCCCTTAATAAAATAGTCCAGAAATGAGATTACATGCACATCAAATTAGCATTTTCAAGTTCAATATACAGTTAATGTTTAGAGAATTGGTCAGGAGTTTCACATAGTAGGGTTTAGATTAGGGCTGCACGATATTAGGAAAATATGCGATATGTTGTTGAATATTGCGATAACATTATTTCTTGGGATATAACATTTCCCTAGAGAAATGCATTTTTTATTATTATTATTGGCTATTTTTAAAAAATCATTTATATACTCAGCAAAAAAAGAAACGTCCCTTTTTCAGGACTGTGTATTTCAACAATAATGTTGTACAAATCCAAATAACTTTACAGATCTTCATTGTAAAGGGTTTAAACAATGTTTTCCATGCATGTTCAATTAACCATAATCAGTTAATTAACATGCACCTGTGGAATGGTCGTTAAGACCTTAACAGCTTACAGAAAGTAGGCATTTAAGGTCACAGTTGTAAAAACGCAGGACACTAAAGAGACTTGTCTACCGACTGTGAAAAACACCCAAAGAAAGATGCCCAGGGTCCCTGCTCATCTGCGTGAACATGCATTAGGCATGCTGCAGGGAGGCATGAGAACTGCTGATGTGGCTAGGGCAATAAATTGCCATGTCCGCACTGTAAGATGCCTAAGACAGCGCTACAGGGAGACAGGAAGGACAGCTGATCATCCTTGCAGTGGAAGACCACGTGTAACAACACCTGCACAGGATGGGTACATCCGAATATCACACCTGCGTGACAGGTACAGGATGGCCACAACAACAGCCCGAGTCACACCAGGAACACACAATCCCTCCATCTCACAGCAAGAACTGACAAATCTGTTCCAGTCCATGAGGAGGAGATGCACTGCAGTACTTCAAGCAGCTGGTGGCCACACCAGATACTGACTGGTACTTTTGATTTTGAGCCTCCTTTCATTCAGGGACACATTGTGAAACATTTTTAGTTTATGTCTTATGGTGTTGACTCTTTTAGTGTTCATACAAATATTTACACATTAAGTTTACTGAAAGTAAAAACTGTTGAAAGTCAGAAGATGTTTCTTTTTTTGCTGAGTATATATGTAATGATCATACTAAAATAAACAGGTAATTGATATTCGTCTGATGTAATTAAATCTAATTCAGGCTAAAAAGAAACTATATGTCAAGGAAATTGAAAATATTTAGACTTCAAAACACTATGAATGACTTTAAAACCCTCAGCAGATATTCTGATTTCTGGTTTGCTGTTACCATATGCCTGCCAACACAATATGAATTACTTTCAAACATTACTTTTTATTTACGTGTAACCATACACTCATCGATTTCATTCATCGCAACTCTTTGCGATACAGATATTGCGTATACCATTATCTCGATAACGATAATTTTCCGATATATTGTGCAGGCCTAGTTTAGATATACTGTAGATAAGTAGGTCTTCAATGTATGTACTGTAATTACCAAATTTTCCAGCATTCCTTTTAGGACACTGGTAATGAAATCTCCTTTATGATATTGATGAGTTGTTTCAGAAGGCACTGGTGTAGTGGTTAGCATTGTCATCTTGCACCTCCACTGGGGTGTGTACATTTTACTATGCTTTGACTGAGGCTGTGATGATCAATTAAAGGCGACAGTATGCCCTGTCAATGACATTAATATATAAAGCATGCTGCAGACGTCTAGTGAGTATGATTTCACAAATAGTTTCATTGTCCATTAAAGCCCTTCTGCTGCCAGTGTACTGTGCTTTCAAGTATGAATCACTGTAATGAGTGATCCTCTAGAGAATTATATGTGTAAGTTTTTGCTGACACATATACATACAGTATGGAGTCTCTTCTGTGCACTGGCTGTCTAGACAATTATGTGGCTAATTTGTTAAAAATCTGCTAAGAAAAAAAATTATGGAGAATTTAAGATAAGACGAACTGATTCTGGCCATTCAGAAAATTGTTAAAGATCAGCTTCATTATGTTCAAACAGTTCACACCAAGGCACTCACACTCACTCACAGAGTAAGGCTATATTCTGTAAATGTTCAAATCATGGGCTGCTGCTGTCTCTCAGGTTGATAAATACAGTCATGTTCAAAGGGTTGTTCTAGTACTGTATTAGGCAAATGTATCCTCAGACAAACAACAACATATAGCTTTTCCACCATTTGTGGGCAACACTAAGCCACCTTCATGATTTAGCTTGTAGATCCACTTTCAGCAGCAGTGATCCTGTATAACTACCAGTCTTTCACATTGTTGTGGAGGAATTTTGCTCCATTCTTCTTAAAACATTGCTTAAGATAATTGAGATTTTTTTGGGGGGAATTTGTAGATCCACAGCTCTGTTAATGTCCCTTCACAGCATTTCAATTGGGTTGAGGTGTGGACTTTGACTAGGCCATTCCAAAAATCACCCATTCTGATGTTGATTTACTGGAGTGCTTTGTTTCATTGTCCTCTTGACCCAATGACCCAGTTTTGCCAGTCTTTACCTTTCGGCCTCTCATTTGCCTCTATAATACTCTGGTATACAGGAGAGTTCGTGGTCATCTTAATGACTACAAGGTGCCAAGGTTCTGCAGCTGCAACAACAATCATTGCCCTAATTATCACCCCACCACCACTGTGCCTAACATGTATGAGGGTTTGCATTAAAGCTACTTAACACAATTCCTTCTTTAAGACAATTTACTTATGTCTTTCCCTTATGGCATTGCATTAACACACCTGAATGCTTTAGACAATCAAACTACTAAAAAAAATATGCGTTTATAGAGGTCTGCACAACTACTGATCCTCAATTAAGCAAGGGCTAATGATTATCTACCCTCTTAAACCCAGTGGAAGCAGTAAGGGAATACTTTGTTTTTGGTTTCATTTTTGTTAAATAAATAAGGACAGCATAAAAATATTACATGTTGTTGCTCATCTGATTCTAATATTAAGGCCTGCTATGATTTTATTTTGTATTTACACAAAACAATGGGATTAAAAGAGAGAGTAATCAAGAAATTCAAGATTTTCTTTGAGAAGTAATAAAATGGTATATAACAGAAAAGTTATTTCATTTCACTTTGGAAGATCATTTCAGGTTCATGAATGCACTGGAAGGAGAATAAAAAATTTTTTCCGGAGAATTTATGATAAGACGAACTGATTTTGGCCATTCAGAAAATTGCATTGTTAAAGATTAGCTTCACTGTGTGTTTGAAATGTACGGTGGAACCTCTGATTGCGAGTAACTCGGTTTGCAAGTGTTCCACAAGACGAGCAAATATTTGTAATACATTTTGATTTGGAAAACGAGCAAGTCTTGGTTTACGAGTACTGAGTATCATGTATCACACATGCGCTTCTTGTTTTGACGCCAAGCATCACATGATCACATCTGAGCCAACATTTTTTCTCTCTCTTGCACTGTGGAATAGTGGGTAGTTGTCTCCCCTACTCGTTCTTAGTGCGCATCTCTTTCTGGTATAATCAACATCCGTGTGTGCGTGTACTGTTTACCACAACACTGACCATGTGTGTGTGTGCGTAAAAAACATATTTTATTTTGTGTTTCTATGCGTGTGTGTACAATGCAACCATGGGGGGGCGCAGTCCAGTGTCTTCTTGTGCCAGTCCCAAGTCTGGATAAATGCAGATGGTTGTGTCAGGGAGGGCATCCGACATAAAAACATTTGCCAAATCATTGATGCAAATCACAAATATCATTTCCATACCAGATCGGTCGCGGCCCGGGTTAACAACGACTGTCACCGGTGCTGTTGACCTTCAGGGTGCCAGTGGAAATTGGGCTACTGTTGGTCGAAAAAGGAGAGGAGGAAGACGTGTTCGAAAGTAGAGAGAGAAAAGGAAAGGCAAGAGTTTAGAAGTGATAGTAGGGACTTTGAATGTTAGGACTATGACAGGGAAGGCAAGAGAGTTGGTTGATATGATGCAGAGAAGGAAGGTGGATATACTGTGCTTCCAGGAGACCAGGTGGAAATGTAGCAAGGCTAGAAGCTTAGGATCAGGGTTCAAATTATTTACCATGGTGTGGATAGGAAAAGAAATGGAGTAGGAGTTATCCTGAAAGAGGAGTTTGTTAGGAATGTTCTAGAGGTGAAAAGAGTATCAGACAGGTTGATGAGTATGAAGCTGGACATTGAAGGGGTGATGTTCAAAGTTGTTAGTGGCTATGCCCCACAGGTAGGATGTGAGTTAGAAGAGAAGGAGACAAGTGATGCAGAGCATCCCCAGGGGTGAGAGAGTGGTGATTGGTGCAGACTTCAATGGACATGTTGGAGACGGGAACAGAGGTGATGAAAATGTGATGGGCAGGTTTGGTCTTCAGGACAGGAATGTAGAAGGACAGATAGTGGTGGACTTTGCAAAGAGGATGGAAATGGCAGTAGCAAATACTTTCTTACAGAAGAGGCAGGAACATAGGGTGACATGAGAGTGGAGGCAGATGCACTCAGGTAGACTACATCTTGTGTCGACGTTGTAATCTGAAAGAGATTTGACTGCAAAGTGTTAGTAGGGGAGAGTGTAGCCAGACAACACAAAATGGTGGTGTGTAAAATAACCCTGGTGGTGAGGAAGGCGAAGAGGACAAAGGGAGAGCAGAGGACAAAGTGGTGGAAGCTGAGAAAGGAAGAATGTTGTGTAGTCTTCAGGGAGGAGTTGAGTCTTTCAGTTTTGCCTTCAGTTGACTGGACAACTACTGTACAGCCAATGTGATCAGGGAGACAGGTAAGAGGGTACTTGTGTATCATCAGGTAAGGGAAAAGTGGACGAGACTTGGTGGTGGAACGAGGAAGTCCAGGCCCCTGATGTATAAACGTTGCGTACGCCCAAGATGGGCATAGAAATATGCACATTTTTCCACGCACATATCGGGATTTATAAAAAATAAACTTGGCATAAATAAGTGCACACCGTAAGGATGCTCTTGACCGTGCGCACGCACTCTTTTAGAAGAGAATGTGTTTTGGCGACACCAACTGGCTCAAATAGCAATAACTATTTAAAATGAAAAACTTCTAAATTTATTCTATTACATCATTCAATAAATCAAATTGCATCAACCTGAATTATCATTATCAGCATTCTTAACCAGGTGCAAATACTTTGAATTTACTAATTTTTTTTTATGAATGGGCTATAAAAAGGTATGTGCGTATATAACATATAGTCATAATGGATGCTCTAGCACTGTTAGAAGACCTATGATGCTCTACGGAGGGAGCGTGTTTTCAGAGACCGTGAAGATTTCCTTGCTCATGATGATGATTGGCTCATGAGCCGATTTCGATTCCCAAGAGCCATCCTCTTGGAATTGTGTTCTGAATTACGGCCAGTATTGGAAAGACCCTCGCGGAGAAACCACGCGCTGTGTTCCTGTACAAGTATTGACCACATTAGGCCACTTGGCCACTGGTACTTTCCAGCGAGAGTTGGCAGACCGATCGGGTATGTCGCAGTCATCCCTGAGCCGTGTCATGCCATATGTATGGGATGCCATAGTGGGGATGGCACCCCGATACATCCGTTTTCCTTACACGCAAGCTGAACAGGCCAACATCAAAATGCAATTTGCAGCAATCGCCGGTTTTCCCAATGTAATCGGTGCTATTGACTGCACTCATGTTGCAATAAAGGCACCATCTGAGAATGAATTTGCTTTTGTTACCTGAAAACAATTTCATTCTTTGAACGTGCAGATCATATGTGATGCGCATATGTCTCTGACAAATGTAGTTGTGAGATGGCCTGGGTCAAGAAGAAGAAGAAGAAGAATATTCAATTATTGTCACATGTACTTTTTACAGCACAGCGAAATTTCTTCTTCGCATATCCCAATTAGGAAACTGGGGTCAGAGCGCAGGGTCAGCCAGCTTACAGCGCCCCTGGAGCAGATAGGGTTAAGGGCCTTGCTCAAGGGCTCAACAGTGGCAACTTGCCGATGCTGGGGTTCGAACCCCCGACCTTCCGATCAGTAACCCAGAAACCCACAGCCTTAACCGATTGAGCCACCACTGCCCACCGGTGGGTCAACTCATGACTCCTACATTTTGTCCAACAGCAGTGTAGGGAACAGACTGCAAACTGTGCGTGAGCTGTGCGTGATGGTTGGCTTCTGGGTAAGTCGGCAGGAATGCGCATGTAATTGTAATTGAGTAATGATGCAAATGTGTTTAAAGCATACCTTTTAAAATGTTTTTTCTTTTAGGTATAATTATAATCTCCAATGATAAACAAACCCACACTTATTTTAATATTTTTTTAAAACACAATTTCACATTAATCAATGCAAATTTTCAGGAAACAAAACATGTTTTATAGCATTTAACAATTAAGTGAAATGTTCTATTGAATCAATATCGCCCTGGAAAAAACTAAACGCTATCTGTAGGCTATTTTACAAGCATGTACTTTCTTTAAAGTATTCTTATAATATTGTTTATAATTGTTACCTCTGCCTAGCACTTGAAATGTTATATTAATTGTCCCATTGTATTTACATTCATTGTTTTGTTATAATTTCTAAAAAAAAAAAATTGTAAATGTTTTACCTCTGAGGAGACAGTGGTTATCCCCTTAGAACGTGGCTGCTAACTCCACTAACTAGACCCCAAACCGATCAAGAACGGCGTTATAACGAGAAGCATTGCCGGACGCGTTCAGTGGGTCGAACGCACTATTGTTCTGCTAAAAGGACGCTGGAGGTGCTTGGATACGTCTGGTGGCACAGTATTGTACAGCCCTACAAAGGTTTGCCGCATTGTGGTGGCTTGCGCAATGTTGCACAACATTGCTCAAAAGAATGGTATACCTGTTCCATCGAACGCCCATACTGAAGATAATGAACCCGACCCTGGCCCTCCTAATGCAGTGCATAATGCTATGGCAATACAGCGGCGTATAAATGTAATAAATGGAATGTAAAAAGGCAAGTGAATTCAAACTTTTTATTTTTTCACAAGTTCAAGTAAATGACTTATTTCTGACAAAATAGTTTTTATTTCTTTCAGTTTCGAACACACTGCATTAACAGCATGAACCATGTGACGTTGGGTCTGCATGACTTCTTCCGTCAGTACACGCCTTGAGTTACCAGCGCTCGGTGGTGGCACAAAGGATGATGATGATGATGCACTGGATTGCGCACAGGATGGGGTTGCTTGGGCATTTGATGATGGTGGCACACTGGACGTTGGTGGAGGCACACAAGATGCCGGTGGTGGCACACAGGATGGTGGTGGAGGCACACAGGATGGCGGCGGCGCTGGCGCGTAGGATCTAAGCCTACATCCCTTGTCTACCCCATTTGGACCACTCAATCCAGGCATTCAAGGATTAACTTTTCCGTTAATCATTAAAAAATGTTTAATTACATAAACGTTGTATTGCATATCTGTAAATGTGTGAAATAAAATGTGCACTTGACTTGCTTTTGTCTTTTTAAGTTTTTGGCATATGAATAAATAGGAAAATCGACTATTTTAATAAAGGTATATCTTAAGGGCAGCTGCATCTATTGCTAGATTTATCACTTGGATATTTTAGGACTTTCCACTTCCACAGAATTTTAATTGATTGATTTAAATTATCCACAATAAAAAAGCTGAATTTTAAACAGACAAAAACTTACAGTATATAATGGGTAGATAAATCAATTACTTACCATCGTCACTGCAAATCACATCCGTATCACCTTGGAATTCTGGAAGAACTCCACTTAATCCTGTTTCCCCTATAATCGCACCCACCTTGCATCAAAGGCTGAGAGGTCAGTGATTCCTTGACCACCACCAGTTGTTACGACACTGCACCTGTGTGCACATATTCTTTTTTTTTACGACTACTTTTAAGTAAGACCATTTTTTTTTGTCTCTTGTACTGTGCGAGGCACCGAGGTAACAGCATTGACTGCTTCTGTTACTTGCTCCAATTATAATATCTTTCTTTTATTTGAAATGCCAGCAGAGAGCCCACCAATTAAAACTTTTTTTCGGCCCTCCACCACAGACAGCAGTACCTCCATCTCGCAGTCCGTGAAGTTTCTTTTTTTTTGCTTTTCATTTCTGTTCTTCCATTTTTAGCCAAACAGATCAATGACAATTATCGGTTGTATTAATATGCAGGGAGATCATACATATTCAAAATAGGCGGTCTTAACCTCCAAATACAGGGCTGACAGTGGATGTAAGAGCCATTTCGTACTTGTTATGAATTTGTTGTTGTGTTTATTTTATTTGTTGTTATTTCATTTATTCTACCTTGTTCTATTCATTAGTAAAGCATTAAGCATTAAGTTTGTTACATAAGCCATAAGCTTTAAATTTCTTAGTTATGCATCCGTGTTGACAATCGTAAGTTGGTCTGTGATGTCATGCCACTATGACATGCATTAGTATGACTATCGCATGATAGAAAGGTCAGTTTAGATGCGGAAGGCTACGGAAACACAAGCTTTTGACCATAAGCTCCCGTAAGTAGAGATACAACAAGAGTGTTGTTATATACGTAAGCTAAGACTGTAATTTATAAGATACAGCAAATAGGTTGTTGTAAATGTCAGAGATTTGCCAGATGCAGCAACTGGTGTCTGTAACCACAGTGGATTTACTCAAGACGACTGTGTGAAGTGTTGATTCTTTGATGCTGACAAAATAAACTACAAGAGACAAAGAGATCGGACTTCTTTTATGTGAGTGAAACTTTAAACCAAAGCTACGCGTCAAAACTAGTGAAATAATATGACCGCATCTACATAAAGTCAAAAGCTTTCCGCTGTTTGAACGAAAACAAGTGAACGCTGAAAGGGAAAGTAAAAGAGAATAGCGCGCCTTGAATTTCACCATGCCGAACAACGAGGACGACGCTCCCAGCACTTGGCTGGATAGCCTACCGCCACTCTAGAAAAGGCAAGCAAATTCAATGGAATGCAATGTCAACTGCATTAAAGATGCCTATGAACGATGCACTTAAGTTAGACATCGTTGAAACTGAGTGCAGACCCGAATGCGGGAAGTTGAGAGAAGACTTTATGAGAAGTAACGTTGATGTGCTAGTGTACACTCATAGAGACGAACACAAACGTGATCAGGTCGCCTGCGGCGCACCTGAGGCTCAAGGCCGCGCAGAATTCATAGCTAAGGTGGGTCGCTGGATAGCGGACACCAAGGACACTAAGGACCACTCTATGACGTCGCGAACACGCGAAGATGTCTCGCCAGGCGACAGCGTGCCACAGATCACGGCAGCGTCCAAAAGGTCTGTAACTTCTACCTCAGCCCGACTAAAGAAAGAAGAAAGAAGAAGCCGGCAGAGCAGCTCTGCTGGCAAAAGCAGCAACCTTGGACGAACGTCTCGAGTTAGAAATAGAGGAAGCACAACTAAAGGCACAACTAAAGGCAAAAAGGTAAAGGCTGGAAATCAAAACGGCACTCGCTATGCACGATGCCAAATTAAGAGTGCTTCAACGTCAAGATCGCAAATACAACATCCGATCGCCCAAGAGCAAGAGCGCACTCATTGAATCGAGCAGCGCGTGCCCGAGCAGCGCGCGCTCTCACCTTTCCAATTCAACATGCAACAGCCGAGCGCAGCCTGCGAACGAGAGCGCAGTCACTGAATCGAGCAACGCGCACCTAAGCAGCGCGCACTCTACAGACTTGGAATGCAATGAACTCAACAGGTGGAAGCTTCGCTCACACCAGCACTACGAGCTCCGCGGAACAAGAGCCAAGTTCGCCCAGCAGGTGGACTTCATAGATCAGCAAGCCAGACTGTACTCCGACCCGCTCTTCGCCGACCTGGAAGCCATGACCAGCGATAAGAAACACGGTCGCACATCCCTTCAAGGACACAAACAAAAAAGGGAAGGAAAAGCCAGGGTCAGCTTTGCAACCGACGTCAGACAGGTTGGTAAAATTCACAAAGACTTGATTACAATGAAGAATGCCGGTACGTTAGCTGTTAGCGCTTTCACTAAGCTGTGCGCATATTGTAAAAACTGCCACATCTTAGACGAGTGCGTAAAATTTAACGATCAGACACACAAAGACAAAGTAGAATTCTTAAAAGGGAATGGCTTCTGTTTCGGATGTTTAAGAAAGGGTCATTTATGGAAAGACTGTGCCAGAAAATTAACATGTTCATTGTGCTCAAAGCCTCATCCTCGCATGCTACACACAGCAGTGCAAGACACGGCGCAGTTAGCCACAAGCGCCCACGGAAACGACACTGAAGGTGAAACAAAAAAATACACCACCTGCAGTGAGTCACGAATCAAATGCGCTCACTGGGGCTGGAGATTGCATCCACCCCATTGTACCCGTTAAAATAAAGTCCAAGAAAAAGGACACATTAGTAGAAGCCATGTACTATCACGTGAAAGTCCCCGAGAAGGACACAGATCTGCTGCGCTTCCTATGGTGGCCGAATGGAGATGTGAACCAAGACTTAGTTGAATATAAAATGGTAGTTCATCTGTTCGGTGCAAAATCGTTGCCCAGTGTTGCTAACTTCGCCCTCAGAAAGACAGCAGAAGAAAACCGCAGCAATGTACCTGCTGTGGTAGTCAATACAATACTCAAAAACTTTTATGTAGACGACTGCCTGAAATCTGTTTCGAGTCATGACCAAGCAGTCGCCCTATACAACGATCTCACAAGTCTCTGTGCAAGCGGAGGGTTTAACCTCACTAAATGGGCAAGCAATAGGCGTGCCCTACTGACTGTCATTCCCGAGAGTGAAAGGATCAAAGACATGAGAGACTTAGACTTGAGTAAGGATGCACTCCCGGTTGAGAGAGCTCTGGGGGTGCTGTGGTGCATTAACTCAGACATGTTCAAGTTCAAAATTAGTTTAAAGGAACGACCTGTGACAAGACGAGGAATCCTGTCAATCACCAGTTCGATTTAC
Source organism: Channallabes apus (assembly GCA_030522415.1). Lineage (NCBI taxonomy): Eukaryota > Metazoa > Chordata > Actinopteri > Siluriformes > Clariidae > Channallabes > Channallabes apus. The sequence goes on from CM060125.1 coordinate 8,786,151, forward strand.
GACCCCTTAGGGTTTCTCGCGCCTGTCATACTGCCAGCCAAAACTCTAATGCAACAGTTATGTAAAGAAAAACTAGCCTGGGATGATGACATTCCCGAACAGTTTGCAACGGCATGGAAAACCTGGCTGCAAGAGCTGCACAGACTGTCCGAGTTCAGCATAGCAAGGTGCATAAAGCCAGCCGACTTCGGAGTTACAGCTACAGCACAACTCCACCACTTCTCGGATGCAATTGAAATGGGATCCGGAGCTGTCTCATACCTCAAGTTAGTAAACGCTGATGGACTTACACATTGTGCATTCATGATGGGGAACTTCCGTGTAGCACCCCTGAAACAAACCACCATTACACGAATGGAACTGACGGCGGCAGTGATCGCTGTAAAAAAATGACAAAATGTTGAAAGAACAGCTAGAATTGAAATTGCTGGACTCTATGTTTTGGACTGACAGTACAACTGTTTTGAGATACATTGATAACGAAACACTTCGTTTTAAAACCTTTGTGGCCAACAGAATCACCACTATAAGAGAGTCAACCAAGTCACAGCAATGGAGATACGTTAATACCTCCAAAAACCCAGCTGATTCTGCCTCCAGGGGGGTATCCTGTGAAAAGTTTATGAAAAATGTTAACTGGATCCATGGTCCCTCCTTTCTCAAAGAAGCAGAGTGCAAATGGCCTGAAAATATTCATGACACATTAATGAAAGAAAATGATGATGAAATTAAGCTCTCAGCTTTAGTGAACATTATGAGCATTACAGAAAGCACAGACGCAGTGAGTAAATTGATTAATCATCACTCTGATTATCACAAGCTAAAAAGATCTGTTGCCTGTATCCTTCGCATCAGCGACATGCTCAAACAAAAAACAGAAAGGGTTAAAACACAAGTAGATAACCCAAAGACAGAAAATCACAAGCCGCTAACAGCTCAAGACCCAACAAGAGCAGAAAACGAAATCAGTAAGTTCACTCAAAGACTAAATTTTAAGGAAGAAATTCTCATGTTGCAAAAGGGTAAAGCAGCAGCAGAATTCAAACAGGGAATTCCCACAAAGCAAAAACGAAAGGCATCTGTAAAAAGAAACAGCTGCTCGTCCAAACTGGAACCTCTGACACCAAACCACCTGCTGCTGATGAAAAAACAGCCAAACCTGCCCCCTGGATCTTTCAAAAAGGAAGACATTTATGCACGTCGCAGGTGGAAGCAGATTCAGCACCTATCAGACCTGCTCTGGAAGTGATGGGTTCGTGAAAACTCAAAAATGGTTTCCAAAAAAAAAACTCTCGATTGGAGATATAGTTTTAATAACTGATGAGTCTTCTCCAAGAAATTCATGGGTTATCGGACGAATCACGAAAGTGTTCCCCGACAAAGGGGGACTTGTGAGACAGGTCAAGCTCAAATGAATTCCTGCCACAATTCTGAGCGATTCTGCGCGTGCAGTGTCTCCCCTGCTCGGTCAACATGTTCTTCGCGCACGCTATCACCCCTGCAAATATGGTTATTTCGGGAGGAGATTAGGGTAAGCTATAAGCACGTGCACCTGCTCACAATATTCAGATAATTGTGATTTATAAAGTGAACCTAGCGCAGGTTCTGATGTACATATGGTTTTATAAATCTGAAAACTTTTGTGCGTACGCAAATTCTGCGTTATGTGTGTACACACACTTTAAGGATGAAATCTACGAAAAGTTTTATACATGAGGCCCCAGGAGTGTATAAAAGGAAACAGGCTAGCTAAGAAGAAGTGGGACTCAGAGGACTGAAGAGTGTAGACAGGAGTACAGGGAGATGCAGCGTACGGTGAAGGTAGGCAAAGGCCAAGCAAAGAGTATATGAGGACTTGTATGCTAGATTATATAGTAAGGAGGGTGAGGTGGATCTGTACAGGTTGGCGAGGCAGAGAGATAGAGATGGGAAGGATGTGCAGCAGGTTAGAGTGATTAAAGATAGAGATGGAAATGTACTGACAGATGCCAGGAGGGTAATGGGAAGATGGAAGAAGTAATTTAAAGAGCTGATGAATGAGGAAAACGAAAGAGAACAAAGAGTAGAAGAGGTGACTGTTGTGGAACAGGAAGTAGCAAATATTAGTAAAAGTGAGGTGAGAAGGGTGTTGAAGAGGATGAAGAGTGGAAAGGCTGTTGGTCCTGATGACATACCTGTGGAGGTATGGAAGTGCTTAGGAGAGGTGGCAGTAGAGTTTCTGACTAGTTTATTTAACTAGATCTTGGAGAGTGAATGGATTCCAGAAGAATGAAGGCGAAGTGTATTGGTGCCGCTTTTTAAGAACAAGGGAAATGTGCAGAGCTGTGGCAATTACAGAGGTATAAAGTTAATGAGCCATACAATGAAGCTATGGGAACGAGTAGTGGAAGCTAGGTTAAGGGCAGAGGTGAACATTTGTAAGCAGCAATATGGTTTCATGCCTAGAAAGAGTACATCAGATGCAGTATTTGTTTTGAGGAAGCTGAGAAGTACAGAGAAGGTAATAAAGAGTTGTATTGTGTCTTTGTAGATTTAGAGAAGGCGTACGACAGGGTGCAGAGAGAGGAGCTGTGGTGTTGTATGAGGAAGTCTGGAGTGGCAGTGAAGTACGTTACAGTGGTGCAGGACATGTATGAGAGCGCTAAGACAGTGGTGAGATGTGCTGTAGGTGTGACAGAAGAGTTCAAGGTGGAGGTGGGTCTGCATCAAGGATCAGCTCTAAGCCCCTTTTTGTTTGCTCTGGTGATGGACAGGATGACAGATGAGGTTAGACAGGAGTCTTCATGAACTATGATGGTTGCAGATGACATTGTGCTTTGTAGCGAGAGCAGGGAATAGGTGGGAAAAAATTTGGAGAGGAGGAGGTCCGCTCTGGAAATCAGAAAGCCCCTTCACTCACACACACACACACTCTCTCTCTCTCTCTCTCTCTCTCACAGAAACACTGCAGGTTAATTTGTACAGGTTAATCTGTGTGTGTGTGTGTGTATGTGTGTGAAAGCAAGGGGAGGAGGGGTGTGTGTGTAAGACGAGAAGAGGGAGAGAGGGATCTAATCCCTCCTCTCCTCTTACTTTAGCTTCACACATGCACAAACACACACAGCGCTTGCTAGCATAAACAGAAACACTTATCTGTTGGGAAGATAAAGTGTAGGTTAATTTGTTTTATTTATATCTGAACACAGGATTAAGCGGTATAGAAAATGAATGAATATTATAATGATGATTTATTATAATGTTCTCGTGCAGAATGTTGAACTCTGACTAAACACCAAGTTAAACCGTAGCCAATGAAGACAAAGTCGTAGTAAGGTTGACCATTTATTGTCACTTTTCCTCATTAACATTTATGGTTAAAACTGTAATAAAACAATACAGCAATATTCAGTGTCCATGTCTTACATTGTATTACTATGCATATCTATAACAAATTCAATTCAATTCAATTCAATTTTATTTATATAGCGCTTTTAACAATGGTCATTGTCTCAAAGCAGCTTCACAAAAATTAAAGAAATGTAACAAAAAAAAAAAAAAATAATAATAATAAATAAATTAATTAATTAATTAATTAAATAATAATAATAATAATAATAATAATTATTATTATAGAAAAGAAAATAATTGGAAGTGTGGATGTGTGAGAAAAATGTGCAGATAATAATAATGAGACGAATGAATGAAATTTCTCTGATGAGCAAGCCAAGGGTGACGGCGACGGTGGCAAGGAAAAACTCCCTGAGATGGCATTAGGAAGAAACCTTGAGAGGAACCAGACTCAACAGGGAACCCATCCTCATTTGGGTGATAACAGATAGAAATGATATAACATCTTGTGTGTTGTGCAGGTGAAAATTCAATATGACAGAAATTATTTAAATTGACATGAAGACCAGTTCAGCATAGGGACGAGTCAGTAGGTGCAGAGGGCAGATGAGGTCTGGATCACTGGAAGCACAGGAGCAGCATGTGTAGCTCCAACCATCATAAAGCTGAACCCAGCTGGAGCTGGTCCTTCTCTGGATGCCTCAGGAACCTCGCAGTGTCGGCCTTTGTCTACTGAAGCTGGCAAAATCTCCCGATGCCTCGGGATGGGTAGAGAAATACAGAACAGATGGGGAGAATTAGCGTAGTTGCCATTCGGTATAGGTGTACTGGGGTATGAGATTATGGGATGAGTTATGTGTATGCCAGATTAAAAAGATGCGTCTTGAGTCTACTTTTGAACTGAGAAACCGTGTCTGCTCCCCGAACACTGTCTGGAAGGCTATTCCAAAGCTTTGGAGCTAAATATGAAAAAGCCCTACCCCCTTTTGTAGATTTTGAAATTCTGGGAACTACCAGAAGTCCGGAGCTTTGTGATCTTAAGGCGCGTGGTGGATTGTAGCGCATCAGAAGACTGGTTAGGTATGTGGGAGCTAAACCATTTAAGGCCTTGTATGTAAGTAATACTATTTTGTAATTTATTCTAAACTGAACAGGTAGCCAGTGCAGGGATGATAATATTGGGGTTATATGATCATATTTTCTGGATCTAGTGAGAACCCTGGCAGCTGCATTTTGGATTAACTGAAGCTTGTTTATTGAGGATGCAGGACAACCACCTAGTAATGCATTACAATAGTCCAGTCTGGAGGTCATGAATGCATGAACTAGTTTTTCTGCATCAGATACGGATAAGATGTTCCTAAGTTTAGCAATATTTCGAAGATGGAAAAAGGCTGTTTTTGTGATATTTGAAATGTGATTTTCAAAAGACAAGTTACTGTCTAATATTACGCCCAGGTCTTTTACTGCTGAGCTGGTAGTAACAGTACATCCTTCTAAGCGCAGGCTGAATTGTGAAAGCTGTTGTGTGCTGGTTTTTGGGCCAATAAGTAATATCTCTGTCTTATCTGAATTTAATAAAAGAAAGTTATTGGTCATCCAATCTTTTATGTCCTGGACACACTCAGTTAATCTAGACAACTTAGGTATTTCGTCTGGTTTAGTTGAGATATATAATTGGGTATCATCAGCATAACAATGGAAACTAATCCCATGTCTTCTAATGATGTTACCCAAGGGAAGCATGTATATTGAGAACAACAGAGGTCCTAAAACTGACCCTTGTGGGACCCCATATTTCACTGGCATTACACCAGACGGTTCTCCATTTAGATCTACAAAATGGTAGCGATCAGACAGGTAAGATCGAAACCATTTTAATGCCTGTCCCTGAATACCTATATAATTTTGTAAGCGATTTATGAGAATATTATGATCTATAGTGTCGAATGCAGCACTAAGATCGAGCAGGACTAGCAATGAGATGCAGCCTTGGTCTGAAGCTAAAAACAAGTCGTTTGTAATCTTAACTAGTGCAGTTTCTGTGCTATGATGGGGCCTGAAACCTGACTGAAATTTTTCAAGGATGTTGTTATCCTGCAAGAATGTGCAAATTTGAGGTGAAACTACTTTTTCTAGTATTTTTGATATGAACGGAAGGTTTGAAATCGGTCTGTAATTTGTTATTTCATTCGCGTCCAAATTAGATTTTTTAAGAAGCGGCTTAATAACTGCTAACTTGAAAGGTTTAGGGACGTGACCTAGATGTAATGAAGAATTAATAATGTTTAGAAGTGGCTCTCCAACCGTAAGCATCACTTCTTTTAAAAATCTGGTTGGGATTGGGTCTAACAGGCACGTTGTTGATTTAGCCGAGGTGATAAGTTTATACAGCTCTTCCTGTTCTATACCTGTAAAGCAGTGAAAATCTAAATGTGAAGCTATAGGCTGAACTGGATCGTGAGATACTATTAGAGGTTGAACCTCCATTATTTTCTTCCTGATATTATTGATTTTTTCATTAAAGAAGTCCATAAAGTCTTCACTTCTAAACTGTGATGGGATACTCTCTGCGAGCATCTTAGGTTTTGTTAGGCGAGCCACTGTACTAAATAAGAACCTGGGATTGTTTTGGTTTCTTGCTATCAGTTGGCTAAGATGCTCAGTCCTAGCAGTTTTTAGAGCCTGTCTATAGCTGCACATACTGTCTTTATACGCAATTCGAAAAACTTCTAATTTAGTTTTCCTCCATTTTCGCTCGAGGTTACGGGTTGCTCTCTTTAGGGCGCGAGTATGACTGTTGTACCACGGTGCAAGTGTTTTATCTCTGACTTTTTTTAATCTGATGGGAGCAACAGTGTCTAATGTACTGGTAAAAATAGTGCCCATGCTGCTAGTCACTTCATCTAGATCATCTGCATTTAGGGGTCTAATAAGAAATTGGGACAGATCCGGCAGATTACTTGTGAATCTGTCTTTAGTAGTGGGATTCATATTTCTAACAGATTGATAACGTGGGGAGACACAGCTAATCTGTTCTACGGGTAGAGTATATGTCAGGAGGTGATGATCTGTGATATCATCACTTTGAGGTATGATCTCTATATTAGAGACATCTATACCATGGGATATAATTAAATCTAGCGTATGATTAAAGCGGTGAGTTGCTCCAATTAAATTTTGTTTAACCCCAAAGGAATTTAGTAAATCCATAAATGTGAGTGCTAAAGCGTCGTTAGCATCATCTACATGAATGTTAAAGTCTCCTACTATCAACAGTTTGTCAGAGTTAACCAATAGGTCTGATAGCATACAGATGTCGCCATTAAAAACGCGCGTTTCGAGAAAAGGGATCCCGTGACTTGCCGCGGCTTTGCGCGGCTGCGTGCGGGAAGCTGTGAACATGCCCTTCATTACCTGTAGGGGGCAGTCGTGTTTCAGTCTGAAGTATTGTGTGTCTACTGAAGCCGAAAATGTGTGCAAATTAAACTGCGCATGCGTGTTTGGAGACGCTGTGCCCGCGCTGTGGATCAGTCGGTTGTGGATCATCACGGAGGTACAACACGGCGTGGCTGCAGCTGGAGTTTGTCGTGTTCGAGGTAAGTTTAGCTTTCTTTTTTGGATGTGATTCTCGCTTTCATGACTCCCAATTAATGTTCATCTTAATCTCAGGACGTACAATTAGCAATTTCAGTTTTTAATAGTGTGGAGATTCACAAAACACCGTTTTCGTGTAAAAACCTGAACCTACGGAGCCCCCCAGGGGTCCTGTGGTAAATAAATAAATAAATAAAATAATAACGAACCGAGCGCGCGGATTAATACACCGAGATGTGTGTTTCTTACCCCCACCCCGAGTGAAAACGGCGTGTTCAGACAAAGGCTCGCCAGTTAGATGCCATTTCTGAACAAACTGAGTCGTGTGTGTTAAAGCATTAAATGGTAAAAGAGCACTAGCAATAAACGTTTTTTTTTCTGAAGCCGAACTTTATTAATGAGTTACGAGTAAAGAACCTGTACATATGTTCATACAGTATTGACAGCAGCTCTAATTTGTCTAAATCGCATTGCAGACAATAAAAATAAGTCGAGTCATCCTGTGACCCTGCATGCTTAATCTTTCCACACATGATTCTTGCTTCTCACTTTTTCCTTAATCCCTCGCTGATCTATCTTGTATTTTTCTAACGGTGTCAGAAACTTTGTGTTAGTAGCATTGCTTGACATGCTTGATGCCTTCCTCTTTTGTAATTTGCTTTGGATAAAGGCAAACTTACAAAAGATGAAGAAATGCCTAAATGTAGTTGTTCTTTTATTGTTAATTTAATTAAGTAAATTTTACCTGACAATTACGGGTGAGTTTTACTTAGGCTGAATCACAATTCTATTTTCTTCCCCTTGTCCCTTGAAACGAAGTGGAAAGGGGAAGGGTATAAATATTTCCCCTAAGAAATGGGACAACACTGTTATACGTCATCATACGTTGTCGCTGGTTCCTAATGTTACGTCAGAGGACATGCGCCGATGTTTATCACACATTCCAATAAGAGAGATTACTCACTCCCAAAGGTTTTTTGCGCCGTATTTCGATTTTTAAAAAAGTTGCTCATTTTCACCACGAACACGGATGAGTCTTCGGGTTTCCTCAGCCGTCCATATACAGAATATAAATTACAAAACTGTGGTCACGTTGCAATAAGTAAGAATAGTGTAAGCAAAACAATAGTGTATGGCCGTGAGCAAAACAAACAATGCGGTATCAAATGCTCGGCAAAATGCCGTGCTACTGAACTTTCATATTTGTTTGTAGCATGCAGTAAAGTGTATGTGACATAAAAATATATATTTGTAATTTGTAATGTAATCTGTGCTATCGGCTAGCAAACTTTAGCGATTTTTTTTGCCAGCTTTTTTGTTACAGAACATCACCATAAACACAAACACAAGACTAAATGTAATATACATATAATGAAAACTTGTCATAAAAATCTTTATTAATGGCAAAAATGACTTAACATTTATGGGTCTGCTTGCTCGAGTGAACAGCCATGTTGAAAACTTCGCTTAGCCCTTCGTTTGAAGTGAGGTCCTGAAAAATCTTCGTTTGGAGGGCTATCTGGCCCTTCCCCCTCCCCCTACACCTCCAACCAAAAGAGAAATGAGACACCACTACCCCTGCACGTGAACGCGTCAAATGGAAGGGTAGGGGGAAGGGGTAGAAATGGGATTCAGCCTTAATATTGGAGCAATAAAATTTACTTAAAATCTGTGTCCAAATTGTTATGAGGATTTTATCACGTAAATCTTACAAGTTCTTTTTTTCAGTGCATGGGTGAACACGATGTTTTAAGAATTTAATTATATATATATATTTATTGTGTGTGTGTGTGTGTGTGTGACCGGTGCAACTCACACGTCCTATTCCATTGTCACTCATACTGCCGTAGTTTTTAGAGCACTAAAAAAGCATTCGCTAGTAAGTAAGTAAATAAAACACAAATGAATAAATAGTTTTAAATTATATATATACAGGGGCGTAGATTTAGGGTGGACGGAGGGGATGTGTCCCCACCAATATCCTCCGACCATTGAAATGTCCCCACCAATAATTTAACAAATTTATTATTTTTTCTCAGTATTTGGGGAACAGACACAGTTTCTATAGGACAAGCTATGTGTGTGCGTCTATCACTACGGTGAGTTGTGATGTGGCTAATATGTTTGGAATCTACAGTATGACTTACCGCCAGTCAGATGGTTCGTAGTGTTCTGGAGATGTCAGAGAGGACCGCTGCTCCAGCTCTGCTAGGGTGTAGGCCATCGGTGTGATAGAGCCTAGGGCGCTCCCAGAAAACATTCCAGTTATCAACAAAGCGTGATTTCTGTTGTTGACACCAAGATTGTAACCATTCATTAAAGGCAAATAATCTACTGAACTTCTCGATTCCTCGCTGAAATGTGGGAAGCGGTCCAGATACGATGATCCTTGCCGTGGGTGATGTGCTGCGGACCCTCTCGACCAGGCTCCTGAAGTCCTTCTTTAGGATCTCCGTCTGCCTCAGCCTGGTGTCGTTCGTGCCGGCATGAAGGACCACAGCTCCAATGTTCTTCCTCAGGGCAGCAGGCACCTGTGCAGCAACATCAAGAACACGTGCACCAGGTATGACCTTTACACAATAGCTATTAGCACTGAAAGCTTGTACAAAATGGTAAACAACTGTTTTAGCAACTTATCAAACATCGTATTTTCTAACAAATTAATTACTAATATATTGTGGCGTGGGCGGGGCTGGCGACCGCCGGTTTGGGCCAGCATTCTGTTAATGTTCACCCTGGGTGGGACATTTGTTTTAGGTTAGTGGTTTCAGCAAAGTTTAAGCATGTGTATGTGTGTTTGACCTGTGTGTTTATGCTTGTGCTGTGTTAATAAAATACTCCCAGTCATTACATTGGGTAGCCACCAAGCTCACTCGTCCTCCAAGATCCCTGCTAGCATTGAAAAACGCTACATTGGTGTCAGAAGTGGGATGGAGATGTCCGAGTTGGAGCGAACGGCGGAGGAGCTGAAGAAGATCAAACAATGAGGGCCGCAGAGTGGCAGTAGAACTCCTACAGAGGAAACACCTTCCGGACGGTGCTAGCACCAAAAAGGCGGCGCGGCAGAGGCAGAGTGGCGAGATGAGGGTCCCGGCACTGGATCTCGGGGTGGAGCTTCCCACAGACCAAGCCCCGGCTCCGGGCACCGCTAACCGGCGAGGCGACTTACAGCTGCGCCTTCCTTTCTACAACGGCGCCGTCGAACCCTACGCATTTCTTGCGCAGGTAGAGCTCGCCGCCGACCTCGCGCGCTGGTCCCCAGCAGAAATCGCGGTCCGCGTAGCACTCTCGCTTAAGGGTGACGCTCTCCGAGTGCTCGAGGACCTCTGTTTCCCCAATTGGCGGAGTCGATCTCCGTTCGGGACGTGTGGGACAACGCGCTGGGATCTACGTGGATTGTGTGCTAGACGGCGTCCCGCTGCGGGCGCTTGTGGACACCGGCTCCACTGTTTCACTACTCCGCAACGGAGTGTTGGGACCAGGCGAGCGCGCTGGCAAAGTGCCCAAACCAGCCCTCAGCATCCGCACCGTGTCTGGGAGCCATCTGAAGATACGGGCTCGTCGCTCGGTGCGAATCAACATAGGTGAGCACAACTATGTTCATGATTTTTTGCTGGGGAACATTGAGGATGGCTGTATATTGGGGCTAGACATTTTGGAAAAGTGGGGGGCGGTGCTCAGCCTAACGGACGGGACTCTTTGTGGGGATTTTGGCAGAGCTAGGTTGCTAACACCTAAACCACAGCCGCATGTGAAAGTAGCACACACCCGGGGGGCGGAACTTCCGGAGGCTGCGCCACACAAACATTTGTCAAACAGACAGACACCTTGAGATCGTTCCTTAATGAATTCGCGGATGTTTTCGCGTTAGACGAGCGCGATTGCACCCATACCAATCTGGTGCAGCACAAAATTGATACGGGGAACGCAGCTCCTGTTCAGTTGCACCCGAGACGCCTCCCATTAGCTAAACGGGCTGTCGCCGAACAGAAGCTGCGTGAGATGGTCGACTCAGGCGTCATTGAGCCAGCGTCCGGACCGTGGTCTTCACCGGTTGTGCTTGTGCGTAAGAGGGACGATTCTTGGCGGTTTTGTGTCGATTACCGGCGATTAAACGAGGTGACGCGAAAGGACTCATACCCGTTGCCGCGGATAGATGATGCGCTGGAGCATGTCGCAGGCTCGGCTTGGTTTAGCTCGTTGGATCTGCATAGCGGATACTGGCAAGTAGAGCTCGCTCCGGAAGACTGCCCTAAAACCGCGTTCTTGATCGGGCAAGGGCTATGGCAATTTCGGCGTATGCCTTTCGGCCTGTGCAACGCCCCGGCTACGTTTGAACGGCTGATGGAGAAAGTTCTGGTGAATATCCCTCGGAACCGTTGCGTCGTCTACCTAGATGACTTACTGGTGCACGGCAAGGAGTTTGAGGGCGCACTAGCTAATCTCCGGGCGGTATTTGTAGCTATTTGGCGGGCGAACTTGAGGCTTAATCCCAGGAAGTGCCAGCTGCTGCGGCGAGAGGCCGCGTTTCTGGGCCACATAATTAGTGCTAACGGGATTGCTACCGACCCAACTAAAATCGCTGCAGTGCAGAATTGGCCAGAACCAGTAAATGCGTCGCAGCTGCGCACTTTCCTCGGGTTGGCCTCGTACTACCGCCGGTTTGTGAAAGACTTCGCCACCGTCGCAAGTCCGTTGCATGGGTTGACCAAAAAGAACCAGCCGTTCCGCTGGGAGGTTGTACATGCGCGCACGTTCGCCCAGTTGCGTGAAGCCTTGGTCACGTGTCCCATCCTCGGTTATCCGGATGCATCGCACGCGTTCATCCTTGACACGGACGCGAGCGATGTAGGGCTGGGGGCCGTACTGTCTCAGGGTTCCGGTAACCAAGAGCGCGTTGTCTGGGCCCGAGCGGAATTATTGCGTCACGTGGCGCGAGCTGTTAGCTGTCGTCGCGGCGCTAAAACACTTCCGGCCATACTTATACGGGCAAACCTTCTTGCTGCGGACCGATCACGCTTCGTTAGTTTGGCTGCTTAGCTTTAAAGAACCTGAGGGGCAGTTAGCGCGTTGGCTGGAGCGCCTACAGGATTATAGCTTCACCATTCAACACCGAGCCGGGAAGCTACACGCTAACGCCGACGCGTTATCTCGCCGACCATGCAGCGAAGCGCGTTGTCGGTACTGCGAGCGGGTCGAGGAGCGCGGTTGCGACGTAGGCCAACCTCCGGAACCACTGACGCACAACCTCCCTCCCGTTCAATCCCCCGGACCCCCCGGGGGTGATCAGGCGACCGTTCCGGCGTGCAGCCGAGTCACTGCCGCGTCGAGGGCACCTCCCACAGTCATCTCACCTGTGCCACAGCTGGACAGTGAACAGCTCGCGGCCGAGCAGGAGAGTGATCCGGTTCTGCATCAGGTTCTGGGTTGGGTTAAAGCGGGCCTGAGACCGGATTATACTGCAATCACTCACATGGGGTTAGAGGCAAAGGCTCTTCACTCACAGTTTACCCGCCTAGCATTGCGGCAAGGGTTACTCTACCGTCGCTGGGAGCGGCCGTGCGGCGCTGGCGAATGTTTCCAGCTTCTGGTACCAAAAACTTTGCGGGCATGTGTGCTGGGGTTGGTTCATGGGCATACGGGTTCAGGACACTTCGGTGTGACAAAAACTCTGCAGCGGTTGCGCGCTCGCTTCTACTGGCCGGGCTGTCACACTGATAGTGAACTCTTTGTTCACAGATGCGACTCCTGCACGGCGAAGAAGGGCCCTACCCAGCGCTCGCGAGCCCCGCTGCAGGACTTTCGGGTGGGGGCACCCATGGAGCGTATGGGCGTGGACATTCTTGGACTGTTCCCCGTTTCCGATCGAGGTAACCGTTATGTGCTGGTCGTCGTGGATTACTTCACCAAATGGCCGGAGGCTTTCGCTGTGCCTGATCAGAGCGCCTCCACCACGGCCCGAGTACTAGTGGATGAGGTGTTCAGCCGGTTCGGCGCTCCAGAGCAGTTGCACAGCGATCAGGGGCGCAACTTCGAGGCGGAGGTGTTTGCGGCGGTGTGCGAACGCCTCGGGGTGAAAAAGACCCGCACCACGCCGCTTCATCCGCAAAGTGACGGCCTCGTGGAGCACTTTAATCGGACGCTCACCACACAACTCGCCCTACTTACCAGCGATCGGCAACGCGATTGGGACGAACATTTGCCTCTCGTGCTTTGGGCATATCGCACAGCAGTACAGGAGTCATTGCAGCTAACGCCAGCTGTTCTCATGTTTGGCCGCGAGCTGCGCACTCCAGTGGACCTTGTTTTCGGACCACCCCCACAATCGGATTTACCCACGGAACCGGGGTTGGATTATTTTTGTTCTTTTTTTATAGAAAAACTGTTCCGGGTTCACGAGTTAGCGCGCAAACACTTGGCGGACTCCGGTGTTAAGCAGCGCCGGGTTTATGACACTCACAGCCGGGGGCGAGACTTTGAGCCAGGAGAGCAGGTATGGGTTTATTCCCCGAGAAGGAAGAGAGGGCTATCACCCAAACTTATGTCCCACTAGGTGGGACCCTGTACGGTGCTCGCTCAGCTTTCGGATGTCGTCTACCGGGTGCGGCTGGCGGGGCGAGCGCGCATGATTGTGCTTCACAGAGACCGTCTCGCTCCCTACCAGCCGCATGCCGGCGAGACGGCAACTGTTGCGGAGGCCGGACTGCCTCAGACGAATGTTCACGTTTCTTCTACAGCAGGGCTCCGGCGTTCACAGCGCCAGCGCCGACCGCCTGCACGCCTCAGAGACTGAAGAATTAGGGGTGACCGGGGATGGTCACAGCTCGGGTGGGGGCAGTGTGGCGTGGGCGGGGCTGGCGACCGCCGGTTTGGGCCAGCATTCTGTTAATGTTCACCCTGGGTGGGACATTTGTTTTAGGTTAGTGGTTTCGGCCAAGTTTAAGCATGTGTATGTGTGTTTGACCTGTGTGTTTATGCTTGTGCTGTGTTAATAAAATACATCCACCAAGCTCACTCGTCCTCCAAGATCCCTGCTAGCGTTGAAAAACGCTACAATATGCTCTTTAACATGTTTAAGGTCAAATAAATGAACTTACGACATTGCATCTATGATGCTTTTTAGTGGATGCAATAGATTGTTAGAGCACACTATGACTGTCATTGCCTTCATCCAGAACTGGACGTTCACAGGAAGTGACTAAACAGGAAGTGATGTTATCACAAAAAAAAATGTTGTAGATAAAGGAAAAGTAATGAGGTAGATAAAGAAAAAGTAATTATAAACTTCATATTTCCACTTGAGAAAAATGTACCAAAAATATTAAAAGAAACTATTTGAAAGTTCAATTTCTTTAAAGGACAAAACACTCCCCGCCTGACCTAAGTGAGGTCACTATGAACTTGACAGCGTGCTAAACCTAGTCTCTAGATCAGTCTTTGGGAAGAAGTAGAACATCTTCTGCAATTGGCCTTAGAAAGGTTTTGATATTGCCTTGGTCAGTTGTTCTGACCTCAACCTTTCTTACATGCCCATCCTTTCCAGGGTATACGGACGAGATTCTGGCCATGGGCCAACTGTTGCGAGCTATCTGCTTGTCCCTAAGCATAACTAGATCCCCCACTTGAAGGTTTCTGCTAGGTACTGTCCACTTTTGTCTGTGTTGCAAGCAAGGTAAGTATTCACGGCTCCAGCGAGTCCAGAACTGGTTTGCAAGGGCCTGAACTTGTCTCCATTGCTTTGTGTACAGGTCTTTGTCCGAGAAGACTCCAGGAGGAGGCAGAACTCCTGTCTTCTATGTAAGGAGCACTGATGGTGAAAGTATGAATGATTGTTCCGGATCTGCAGACACGGGTAGGAGTGGTTGTGCATTTATGATAGCAGTCACTTCTGCCATTAGTGTGCAAAGGACTTCATGGGTTAAGCGAGTTTTCAGCTGCAGAAACATTGAATCCAGGATTCTTCTGGCAATGCCGATCAGGTGCTCCCACGAGCTTCCCATGAGAGACCTGTGTGGTGGATTGAATTCCCAGCTGCATCCTTGCTCACTGTGATACCTTTGCACTGTTTTGTCCATTCCAAGCTCCTTGCATGCTCCAATAAAATTGGTATCGCAATCCGAACGAAGCTGTTTTAGGTCTTGGAGAGAATCTCTCCAGTTCAAAGCAAACTTGTGCAAACGGAGGTTTGACTCAGCTAGTGAAGCCTGTGTACGTTGGAGCAGATTGATTGCCTCAGCTTCGGATGGAATGGATACCAAACCATCGTCAACATAGAAACATCTTTCCACAAACTTGACAGTATCAGCGCCATACTCCAGTGCACCTTCTCTGATGGCTCTTCGCAACCCATACAGTAAATGGCCACGGCGGGAGATGGCCAATTGCTGATTGCCGATTTTGTTGACATCATTGTCCTTGTGCCATAGAAATTGAAGGAAGTTATGATGGTCATCACGCACCAAGAAACAATGGAACATCTGCTAAATGTCCGCTAGGATAGCAACCCTCTCTTTCCGAAATCTTAGCAGGATGCCAACAAGGGAGTTATTGAGGTCGGGACCTGTGAGGAGTACATCATTGAGTGAGATGTCCACGAAACGAGTACTGGAATCAAAGACCACCCTGATCTGCTTGGGTTTTTGAGGATGGTAGATCCAAAATGTAGGAAGATACCAGCATTCATCCCCTTTGCTCAGTGGCAGTGCTACCTCAGCATGTCCATTGGCAAAGATCTTCTCTATAAATGCCACATACTGTTTGTGCATCTCAGGTTTTCTCCTCAAGGTTCGTTGCAGGCAGGTAAATTGATGAACAACTTGCTCCTTATTATTTGGTAATTGCTGGTGTGGTTGTCTGAACGGTAGAGGAGCTACCCTGCTGTTAGCATCATTTCTGTAGAAGTTCGTGTCCATTATTTTCAGGAAAACTGTGTCTTCCACGGATGGAGCAGGTTTGTTGTCATGCTCAGTTCTGCTGAACACTGTCTGTTTTTCGCCAGATTCCTTTCCCAGCCATTTCGTCATGAGGTCTAATTCCTGGGTTGCTGTGAGGTGAACTTCACAAGCTGCACTGGTGAATGAAGAATGCCATGACTGATAATTTTCAGGCTTATCATCAAATTGGTACAGTCCTGAATTAACAAGGTCTTGCCGGGCTAAATACTGTGCCAAAGGCTCTGCCTGTTGTGACGTGCTAGCTAGAGAAATGTGTTGAGCGATGTAAGGCTTAGCAGATGTATTCATGATGGGGCTGGTCCTCCCAACTTCAGACTTAATCACACCTTCAGACAGATCAGAGAGGTATGTTGCTGGTAAGTGCATACTATCTGCTTTTTCAGACTTCGGCTTGTTTTTGGTAGACTGCGCGTGTTTAATGTCTTTCACAGCTGGACTCCATGTTATGAAGCTGTTATGTGAGTCAGAATGAAATGGAGGAGAAACGGGCAAAGCTGATAAGAGTGGAGAAGGAGAATGATTCTGAAGGTTGATTTGAGAATTGACGTATTCACCGGTACGTTCAATTTTAACTTTCTCTGATTCAGATCCTCCTCTTTCAACTGCGGCATGCATTGCTAATTCAGCATTTTCCAGCACTTGTGCCTCCACAGCAGCTGCATCAGCTTCCCGTTGTAGTGTCAACACTTCCAACTCAGTGTCTATTCTTACTGTTTCCAGCTGATTTTGAGCTTCTCTTGTGGCCTTTTCCATTTTCTGTTTAGCCTCTTGGTTGGCATATGATGCTCTCACTTTGGCCGCTTCAGCTCTGGCCCCGGAACGGGCTGCACTCGTCGATGATGCGGATGACTTGCCACTTCTTGTGCTGCACGCAGACGACTTGCTGCTTCTAGCCATTTTAACCACTTTTTCATCAAATAATGCCTTTTCACTATAATGTTTTCGTGCAGAATGTTGAACTCTGACTAAACACCAAGTGTAACCGGAGCCGATGAAGACAAAGTCGTAGTAAGGTTTTCCTCATTAATATTTACGGTGAAAACTGTAATAAAACAATATAGCAATATTCAGTGTCCATGTCTTACATTGTATTACTATGCATGTCTATAACAAACTACTGTTCTCTTTTAAGTAGCGATTACAATGGCTATTAGCATCACTGAAAGCTTGTACACAATGGTAAACAACTGTTTTAGCAACTTATCAAACATCATATTTTTGTAAGGGTCTGCCCCTAGAGGGCACTGGGGCTTAGTTTTGTCTTTTGTAGTTTTGTGTTTGAAGACCCAGTTTCCCAGAAGGTACCTCGGTCAGGTGATGAAGTTTCACCTGTGCCGAGGTGGACCATTAGTGCTCTTATAAAAAGCTGTTAGCTCTGGGGAACTGGGTCAAGCATTAATATTGTCTAATGGGTTTTTGTTTTGTTTTATTTGAATACCGTTTGTTTTTGCTGGCTCTGTAGGTTTGTTTTTCTGTGTTAAAAGTGATTATGTGTATCTGTGATTTTGCCTAGTGTTTATGTGAGTATGAAGAACGTGGTTCTTATTCTTGTGTTTCCGGTCATTCTAGTTGGTTTAGTCTGTGTGTACTTGGTGTCCTTCTCTCTGGTTAATCTAAGTGTAAAACTTGTAAATGCTTCTATGTGTGTGTCTGATGTGCTTAGGTGAGTATGTGTGTGTATGAGGTGCTTAGGTAAGAGTGTGGGTATAATGGGTATAAGAGTGTGTGTATGATGTGCATAGGAGTGAGAGTGAGTAAGATGTGCATAGGAGTGAGGATGAGTAAGATGCGCATAGGAGTGAGGGTGAGTAAGATGCGCATAGGAGTGAGTGCGTGTAAGATGCGCATAGGAGTGAGTGCGTGTAAGATGCGCATACTGTAGGAGTGAGTGCGTGTAAGATGCGCATACTGTAGGAGTGAGTGCGTGTAAGATGCGCATAGGAGTGAGTGCGTGTAAGATGCGCATAGGAGTGAGTGCGTGTAAGATGCGCATAGGAGTGAGTGCGTGTAAGATGCGCATAGGAGTGAGTGCGTGTAAGATGCGCATAGGAGTGAGTGCGTGTAAGATGCGCATAGGAGTGAGTGCGTGTAAGATGCGCATAGGAGTGAGTGCGTGTAAGATGCGCATAGGAGTGAGTGCGTGTATGAGGTGCATAGGAGTGAGTGCGTGTATGAGGTGCATAGGAGTGAGTGCGTGTATGAGGTGCACGCATATGAGGTAGGTATATGAAGTGCATGGGAGTGCGGTTATGTTCGGCACAGGTGTGCGTATTAATGTGTGTAGGGTAGATTCATAAGTGAGAATGAGTGTGAGAGCCTGTGTCTCGCTCCTACAGTAGGGAGCGTGGATATGTATGGAACACGTAGAAGTAGACGTACAATCACATCTTAAGGAACGTTAGCTTTATATTTAGTTATCTATGAGTATCTATCTGTCAATACCGAAATCTGATGTGTTTGGTATTAAAGCCTGCCTGTTCGAGAGCCGGTGGGGTAGCACAGAGCTAATGTGTTCATGTTCCAGGTGTTGGAGCCTGTATGTCTGAGTCTGTACTCATAGTAAATGCTAAGGTATTAGAGCCTACTTATTCGTGAGCCCGTGTTATCACACAGGGCTATGTGTTTGTGTTCCAGGTGTTCAAGCCTGTACGTCTGAGTCTGTACTCATATTAAATGTTAAGGTATTAGAGCCTACTTGTTCGTGAGCCCGTGTTATCACACAGGGCTATGTGTTTGTGTCCCAGGTGTTCGAGCCTGTACGTCTGAGTCTGTACTCAAGTTGAAAGTTTAAGGTATTAGAGCCTGTGTTATCGCACCGAGCTAGGCTATAGGTTTCCGGTATTAGAGCCGGCATGGCAGAGTTTGTAACCAAGTAGAGCTAACGTTACCTCATTTGAGTAGTAAAACTTGTGGGTAGAGGAGCCAGGTCCACTACCCTGAACTGGAGTCAAGTAAACAAGATTTCCTGAGTGTCGGAGTGTTGAGTTCCATGAACCCTTGTGTGTTTGTTCCCAGCACCTCTGTAAGTTCTGTATCCAGAGCCACTGTTTTGGTTTGTTTCATATTTTGTTTGTTTAATGAAAGACTCTTAATTTCAATAACAAACCTCTGCGTTTATGCCCGCCTTTGTACGCCCAAGTGGTTTTATATTAACTTTTTAATAGTTTTGGAGTTGGAAATTATCAGCTACATCTGGCAACACTGGAATCTGACAAGGTCTTCTAGCTTGATTAAAGATGCTATTGTGGCTTGCAGCAAGGCAATGGGCATTTCCTCATCTTCCTGCCCTGCTGCCCACAGTGTTATGTTTTGTTTATACAGTACAACACCTCCTATTATCTGCTGCACAGTTAAAATTAATTAATGTTAACTGTTTTACATTAGGTTTCTGATTGTTCCTGTAAATTGGGTTATCTTGTCTTGCTTCCATTGTGTTGAATGTCTTTAGTCATAAATTTTTTATGGAATAGGAATTATCCAGCATTAGTGGCTTTGGTCACAAAGCTCTGTCATGTAGGAGGTTACTATTTTAATACAAACCGGATTCCAAAAAAGTTGGGACACTAAACAAATTGTGAATAAAAACTGAATGCAATGATGTGGAGATGGCAAATGTCAATATTTTATTCAGAATAGAACATAGATGACAGATCAAAAGTTTAATCCGAGAAAATGCATCATTTTAAAGGAAAAATATGTTGATTCCAAATTTCACGGTGTCAACAAATCCCCAAAAAGTTGGGACAAGTAGCAATAAGAGGCTGGAAAAAGTAAATTTGAGCATAACGAAGAGCTGGAAGACCAATTAACAGTAATTAGGTTAATTGGCAACATGATTGGGTATAAAAAGAGCTTCTCAGAGTGGCAGTGTCTCTCAGAAGCCAAGATGGGTAGAGGATCACCAATTCCCACAATGTTGTGCAGAAAGATAGTGGAGCAATATCAGAAAGGTGTTACCAAGCGAAAAATTGCAAAGACTTTGCAGTTATCATCATCAACTGTGCATAATATCATCCGAAGATTCAGAGAATCTGGAACAATCTCTGTGCGTAAGGGTCAAGGGCGTAAAACCATACTGGATGCCCGTGATCTCCGGGCCCTTAAACGACACTGCACCACAAACAGGAATGCTACTGTAAAGGAAATCACAGAATGGGCTAAGGAATACTTCCAGAAACCATCGTCAGTGAACACAATCCACCGTGCCATCCGCCGTTGCCAGTTGAAACTCTACAGTGCAAAGAAGAAGCCATTTCTAAGCAAGATCCACAAGCACAGGCATTTTCATTGGGCCAGGGATCATTTAAAATGGAGTGTGGCAAATGGAAGTCTGTTCTGTGGTCAGACGAGTCACGATTCGAAGTTCTTGTTGGAAATGTGGGACGCCATGTCATCCGGACCAAAGAGGATAAGGACAACCCAAGTTGTTATCAACGCTCAGTTCAGAAGCCTGCATCTCTGATGGTATGGGGTTGCATGAGTGCGTGTGGCATGGGCAGCTTGCATGTCTGGAAAGGCACCATCAATGCAGAAAAATATATTCAGGTTCTAGAACAACATATGCTCCCATCCAGACGTCATCTCTCTCAGGGAAGACCCTGCATTTTTCAACAAGATAATGCCAGACCACATTCTGCATCAATCACAACATCATGGCTGCGTAGGAGAAGGATCCTGGTACTGAAATGGCCAGTCTGCAGTCCAGATCTTTCCCCTATAGAGAACATTTGGAGCATCATAAAGAGGAAGGTGTGACAAAGAAGGTCCAAGATGATTGAACAGTTAGAGGCCTGTATTAGACAAGAATGGGAGAGCATTCCTATTTCTAAACTTGAGAAACTGGTCTCCTCGGTCCCCAGATGTCTGGTGAGTGTTGTAAGAAGAAGGGGAGATGCCACACAGTGGTGAAAAGAAGAAGAAGAAGAAGAATATTCAATTATTGTCACATGTACTTTTTACAGCACAGCGAAATTTCTTCTTCGCATATCCCAATTAGGAAACTGGGGTCAGAGCGCAGGGTCAGCCAGCTTACAGCGCCCCTGGAGCAGATAGGTTTAAGGGCCTTGCTCAAGGGCTCAACAGTGGCAACTTGCCGATGCTGGGGTTCGAACCCCCGACCTTCCGATCAGTAACCCAGAAACCCACAGCCTTAACCGATTGAGCCACCACTGCCCATGGTGAAAATGACCTTGTCCCAACTTTTTTGGGATTTGTTGACACCATGACATTTTGATTCACCATATTTTCCCCTTAAAATGATACATTTTCTCAGTTTAAACTTTTGTTCCGTGATTTATGTTCTATTCTGAATAAAATATTGACATTTGCCATCTCCACATCATTGCATTCAGTTTTTATTCACAATTTGTTTAGTGTCTCAACTTTTTTGGAATCTGGTTTGTATAAGTGAATCAATGGCGAATGTGTCAGTATCCAGGTGAAAAGAACACGAGTGTTATGCTACACAAACTTACATGCAGTTACTGGCTGGGGCAGACTGGTAAAAAATTTTAATAAAAATCCGCAGGGAATTTGTTATTCAGCAGCCCCAAATTCCTTGACCAAATTCAAACTGACTGACTGTTTGTCAATCAATGAATCATTAAATAAATAAATAAATACAATTTGTTGATTTGTAATGTTTGTATTAAGATGTAAAATGATAAATCTTTCATACTAATTTTTGTATTCACACAGCAAAAATGATGGCATGTACAGTAATTTGACTTAATAAAATAAAATCTAATTTTTCAACAAATGCAAAACTGTCAAAAGATTATAAAAAAAATCAGCAGATTCAGTCAGCACTATGTATACACTGCATCTTCACACAAAACATCTCAGGTTACTTTACTGTAACTCTGTTCCCTGAAAAAACTGGAACGAGATGCTGCGTGAAAATGCTATGGGAACGGGAATATCAACGCCGCCGCACTGCGTCTGTGTCTGGACCCCCAAGGTTGTGTAGCGTGTGCACACAAAGGCCAAGGAGGTCTCAGAGCTAGCTCTGGGAGGATGACTCGAGGACTTGTGAGCCTGGAGTAGCATGAACATCCAAAATATAAAATCTGACAAATGTGTGCGGAGGGGACCAACCTGCCGCATGACACACTTGCTGCAGGGGGACACCTCTTGCCAGCACAATAGATGAGGCAAATCCCATGGTCAAATGAGCCCTCATTCCTAGAGGGGAAGTGAGACCACGTGCCTCCTAGGCTAGGGCAATAGCATCTCTCACCCAATGTGACAAATTGTAGTGGCGGCCACCCCCCGGTTGCGGTCCCTGTAGCATATGAAAAGCTGCTCTGACTTACGCCACTGGCTAGTGCGGTGGGCGTAAATCTGAAGAGCACATACTGGGCACACTAAGTGAAGTCTTTCCTGCTCAGGAGCTGTAAAAGGCGGAGGACAGAATGCTTCGAGAATAACTGGGTACATGGTTGAGAATGGAACTTTCAGGAGATAGTTCGGGTGGGGATGCAGAATAGCTTTGACCAGCCCAGGGGCAAAGTCTAGGCAAGATGGAGAGACTGACAAAGTCTGTAGATCTCCAATTCTCTTCAGAGAAGTAATGGCCATGAGAAAAAACATCTTAAGAGTCAGAAACATAACAGGCGCTGACTCTAGTGGTTCAAAAGCCCCAAGCCACTGATGTCTTCTTTCTGAATGAGCTTAATGACTTTTATGCTCGCTTTGAGAAAGACAATAAAGATAATATCACCAAGATCACCTCCTCACCCGACCACCCACCCATCACACTAACCTCATCTGACGTCTACACCGTACTGAGCCAGATCAACGTGCACAAGGCTGCTGGACCAGACGGTATCCCTGGGCGCGTACTGAGGGCATGTGCGGAGCAGCTCGCTGGGGTATTCACAGACATTTTTAACATGTCCCTTGCCCAAGCAGCTGTACCAGCGTGCTTTAAATCTACCTCAATTGTGCCAGTGCCGAAACACTCCAGCCCGACGTGCCTGAATGACTACCGCCCCGTAGCACTCACACCCATTATTATGAAGTGCTTTGAGCGATTGGTCCTGACACATCTGAAAGACTCTTTCCAACCCTCACTAGATCCACACCAGTTTGCTTACCGTGCCAACAGGAGCACAGATGATGCAGTCTCCATAGCGCTGCACTCTGTACTCACACACTTGGACAATGCAAACACCTATGCACGACTACTGTTTGTTGACTTTAGCTCAGCTTTTAATACTGTTCTACCCTCTAAGTTAATCACCAAACTTAGAGAGCTGGATATTAACATCTCACTTTGTAATTGGATTACGGACTTTTTGACCAACAGACCCCAGCATGTCAGGTCAGGCCACATCTGCTCCACTACCGTCACACTCAACACTGGTGTACCACAGGGTTGTGTGCTAAGCCCCTTCCTTTACTCCCTCTTCACCCACGACTGCAGACCGGTGTATGGATCCAACAACATCATCAAGTTTGCAGACGATACTACGGTGATCGGCCTCATCAGCAACAACGATGAGTCTGCCTACAGGGAGGAGATCAAGCACCTGGCCACTTGGTGCACGGACAATAATCTGCTCCTTAACACCAAGAAGACCAAGGAGCTCATCGTAGATTTTAGAAAAGGAGGAAGAGCTTCACATGAACCCGTTCACATCAACGGAATGGTTGTTGAACCTGTCCCATCCTTCAAGTTCCTGGGGACCCACATTTCAGAGAACCTATCCTGGTCCACCAACACCTCTAGCCTGGTCAAGAAGGCTCACCAGCGCCTATTCTTCTTAAGAACACTTAAGAAGAACCAGCTGTCATCATCTACTCTGGTGAACTTCTATCGCTGCACAATAGAAAGCATCCTAACCAACTGTGTCACAGTTTGGTATGGAAGCTGCTCTGTTGCTGAGCGCAAGGCACTGCAGCGGGTGGTGAAAACTGCCCAGCGTATTATAGGGACTCCACTTCCAGTCATCGAGGACATTCAAAGGAAGCACTGTGTGCGTCGAGCACGCAGTATTCTTAAGGATCACTCCCACCCCGCCCACAAACTGTTTTCTCTTATGCCTTCTGGTCGGCGCTTCAGGTGTCCCAGGTCAAGAACTAGCAGACTGAGGAATAGCTTCTTTCCCAGAGCTATCTCCTTATTGAACTCTGCCCCCCACTGACACCTGCCCACCCCTCACACACCCCTATACACTTCCCATTACTCTATTTACACTTTACACTATTTAATATGGACTGCACTACAATGTACACACCTATTTTGAAAACACAAATATCCATGCACAACATATTTGTAAACTTCTGGTTGAATATACATTCACACATGTCTATTGATAAATTCCTGTACATTATGTTCATATGTACATTATGTTCATATCATATGTAAATTCCGGTCTATAGAAAATAGCAACTTGTACATTATGCCCATATCTATTTGAAAATTCCCAGTAACAGTAACTTGTATATATTGTTCATACACTGTAAATTTATAATTATAGTCACTTGCAATCTGTATACTATGATCATATAGTATCCTGTTCATTATGTTAATATCTATTTGCAAATTCCTGCCTACAGTTAATAGCAACTGTACATACGGTTCATCCATTGTAAATTTATAACTATAGCTACTAGTAATCTGTATATTATACTCACATAATATCTTTCTTTAATAGCTACCCATAGCTTCTCCCTGCACATATCCCTTTTTTTCTAAATGTATACCTTTATCCTGCACTTTCTGCTAATTGCACTTCTGGTTAGACCTAAACTGCATTTCGTTGCCTTGTACTTGTACATGTGTAATGACAATAAAGTTGAATCTAAAAAAAAAAAAAAAAAAAATCTAAAAAAAGGGGTGTCATTCAGACCTTCGAGCACAATAGATAAGTCCCCAGAAGAGACAGTGGCTCTAGTGGGTGGCCTCAACCGTTTAGCTCCATGAATAAAATAGGCAACTAAAGGGTGCTTTCCCACAGAAACCCCGTCAGTCAGAACATGACAAGCCGAAATAGCGGCTACGTACGTTCTGAGAGAAGTAGGGCATAAGCCCGAGGACAACTTTTTTGCCGAAACTCCAGCAATGAAACGATTCGGCAGTGGACTGGGTCTACATGTTTCGCCATGCACGAACTTTCAAATACACTCCATTTGAGGGCATAAGTTCTTCTAGAGGAGAGAGCCCTAGCACTTAAAATTGTTTCAATTACACTGACTGGTTAAGACCAGTATCTCTTAATTGGTCCCGATCAGGGGCCAGATGTGAAGGTTCCAGAGCTTGGGCCGGAGATGAAATATTGTCCCCTGCGCCTGAGACAGAAGATCCCTCCTCACTGGAATCACCGACGGTGAGCCGTCGAGGAGAGATATTAGATCCGAGAACCACACTCTGATCGGCCAACGGGGCGCTATCAGTAAGAGGCGCAAACCCTGTTGATGACCCTTGCCAAGATTCCTGGGAGCAGAGCTATCGTGAAAAACACATAAAGGCATAATCTGGGCCACGTATGGGCCAAGGCGTCCAGACCCAGGGGAGCTGGAAGAGTCAGAGAGTAGTAAAGAGGACTTATGCTGTTTCTCGTGAGGCAAAGAGGTTCACCTCTACTACATAAAATCTCTCCCAGATTGACTGAATACTTCGGAGTGGAGTTTCCATTCCCCGTGTGTCAGAGCTTGACTGGACAGCAAATTTGCTCCCACATTCATATGCCCTGGAATGTAAATCACCCTGAGGGACAGGAACTTGTCCTGTGCCCAAAGCAGAACCTGGTGCACTAGCTTATTCAAGCGGTAGGACATGGTAGCCTCTCAACTGCTGGAGGAAGTGCTTTAGGGCCAGAAATAGAGCCATCATTTCGAGGCAATTGATGTGCCACGCGAGAAGATGACCTCTCCAGCTCCCTTGGGCTGGACGGCCATCTAAGACCGCACCCCAGCCCGTAAGGGAAGCGTCTGTCGTTAGCATCTTGCGACGAGTGGGACCCAGAGTCAGAGACTGGGGTCTGAACCACATAGAAAGGGTATTGGGGATTGGCCCTCGAGTGAAATCTCCTGGTTCCCCTGTTAGATTTTCAGCATCCTGAAACATGGCAGGAAAAGACAGAAGAAATAACATTTTATTGGAGACCGGTGTTGCCGGAAACACCAGTGGTGGCGAAGCATGAACACCAACCTCCTGGGGGTGCCAGGGAGAACACTTTGTTCTCGAAAGGAATTCTACATGCCTCTCCCTGTTGGAGAGCCACCTAGCCTTGGGACATGAGCCTCAGGACTTCTTTGTGAAGAAGACAGTATGCCGAAGACAGTAACACTCTCCTTGTGTGATTCACGCCTTGCGAGAGTCAGACCCTGTTGAGACTGTGTGGCCAACTCTTGAGCCTGACGGGGAAGACTTGTTCATATAACTTCGCCTCACGAACCTAATGGCGACCGAGTTAACGGCATCGCCAAACAGGCCGGAAGGCGAGATGGGGGCATCAAGGAGGAATGCACGATCCTTATGCTTGATGCCCGTGAGATTCAGCCACAAGTGCCTCTCTGCGGAAACCATCGCAGCCATAAAACGGCCAATAGCACGAGCCGTCTGCTTTGTTGCACGGAGAGACAAGTCTGTGGCCCGGCGTAATTCCAGAGTGCCCTATCTTCAAGAGCCCCACCAGTGCTCAAGTCTCTCAGCAGTTCAGCGTGGTAGGCTTGCAAAACCGTCATGGTGTGGAGTGGAGCACCAATCCAACCTGCTGCCTGAAAAGCTTTTCCCTCCAGGGAAGATGAAAGTCTACACAGCTTGGAAGGAAGTATTAGCTTTTCGAGGATTATGTCCCAGGAGAAAGATAGCCTGCAAGCGTCTCTTCTATCTGGGGCGTCATTATATAACCCCATGCTTCCACATCAACTATATTTAAATAAATAAATAAGTCGATGGCACGAAAACATGGGATGAATAACGCATACTCCATGAAAGGGTTAACTCGTCGTGCTAAGGAAAGGAGAGAGCGTCATTGAGGCTCCGCCCCCGGCCATCCGACAGAAACCTGTCATCTAATTTCGAGTCTAATTTTCTATCCTGCCCATTTCACAAAAAGCGCCTGGGCACGCTTGAGAAGCGGACGGAGGAATTTCCCAATCCGACGAGAGCGCGAGTGAAAGGAGGAGAAATCCGTCTCCCGCAGTTCTGCCGGATGCACATCGTTTTAAACCCCAGCTTCTCTTTAAAGAATGCAAGCCACACACAAAGCACTTTAAGCGAAACAGTAAGTGTGGAGATCGCCCCTCCGGGATGGAAACATTTCACTTGAAACTCAGCCATATCGGTGAGAACACAAAACGTCCTGAAGACAAAAAGATCTGAGGAATGTTTCTGGTTCACTCCTATTTATAACCTGCAGGTGCGCTTCATCAGATGACGTCACCTGACCAAGGTTATATATGCCAAAATTTGGCATGATTGATATACACATGCTTCACAACCAGCAACACATAAAGATCTTCCCATAGCGTTTTCACGCAGCATCGAGTGTAGCTTTTGAAATGGAACACAACATAATTCACAACAATCTATATTCACATAATAAGCATTATATTTTATATATAATTTTATCACACTATTTTCATAATGGACTTTATATATTTTTGATGTTGAAGATCTTACCATGAATGGTAAGAACATAACAGGCCAGGGGAAATCCGAAAGGTGGATCTCCCTTTTGTGTGCATCACATAGCTAATTATTTGTCATAGATTTTGGACTCTTGATGTTCATTATAGAAGCCCTAGTTTAGGTTAAATACACACATCCACACAAACAATATTTCCATTGCTAAAAACTAAAACATAACGAATTGAGAAATGTAACAATTGCATTGTGCCACTGTTTTATACTACAAACCTGTATTCAGATACTGACTTTCTAACGCAAAGGAGGACAAAGGAAAACCTACCTCAAGTTGTCAGGAGGCAGCACAGCAATACACTACTTTCTGGTTTATGGTCTGTCACATTACCACTGTCAAGGACCCTCAAGAGTTTCCTCTCAGTTGTCATCAACATAAAAGCCTCCAGATGGTTCTGAGACATGGTGCTTTGCAATCTATTCTTGAAGAACTTAATTTGCTGAAAAGCTCCTCTTACAGCCTACTTGGGTGACTGACAGAATTCTTCATCATCCATTATCTTCATCAGGCTCATCATCTCTGAGATTCTATCCTTATGACGGGGGCAGCTTCAGGGTTTCACCGTGTATTGCTACTGTAGGCTTCTTAATTCTGCTTTGAACGGCTCAGCTATCATCAAACTTGATTAAATACCTGCTACTGTTTTCTGAGTGACTTTTCTCCATTTTATCAGCTG
The DNA here is from genome assembly GCA_030522415.1 of Channallabes apus. Taxonomy (NCBI): domain Eukaryota; kingdom Metazoa; phylum Chordata; class Actinopteri; order Siluriformes; family Clariidae; genus Channallabes; species Channallabes apus. The sequence continues at coordinate 8,814,359 of CM060125.1, forward strand.
CTGATACTTTGGATCTACTGTATGTAAGCAGAATTTGTGTTTCTTTTGATTTAAACAGAGACCTGATGTGTTCTGCCACTCTGTCTTATATTAAGGGTTCTCTGGGTTCTCATCTGATGCCAATTCACCTGCCACAGCTTTCTTCTCTCATTCTTTTTTTTCTTGCAGACCACCATGGATCTCAACCTCACAGTGAGTCAGTGCGATTACATGCACAGTTAAGTCAGGGTGTTGATTATAGCTCGACTAGGCCATTTAACTGGACTTCTGTCTTTGTCCCATTGTACAAGCATGGCAGGGGAATCAATTTATTGACCGAAGTATGTCTGACTTTGCAGCGAAAATCCACCCCTTCAGCAAAAAGGTGAAAAAATGGACAGCTTCTACTGCACATTTCATATGTGTTGTACAATTTACTTTTTGAACAAATGAGATTCACACTGTCCCTTGTGGTTAGGGTATTATCTGAAGGCAGATAATAATGCCATATTTTTAGCGACTTCTTCTTCTGTTGTGCATTGAATAACATGTGCATAGCGCTGATTTGTGTGTCTGTGTTTTAAGGTGTCACCTAATTAGTAAAGTAGGACAGAATTAATCAGAGAAGCAGCCAAGAGGCCCATAGTAACTCTGGAAGAGCTGCAGAGGTCCTCAGCTCAGGTGGGAGAAACTATTAGCTATGCTCAAATCTGGCCTTTATGGAAGAGTAGCAAGAAGAAAGCCAGTGTTGAAAGAAAGACATAAGAAGTTCCATTTGCTTGTCACAAACTACAAACAGAATTTCTTATGGCTTTCTTTCAACTATGGCTTTCTTCTTACCACTCTTCCATGATTCGTGTATGAAGTCATAATTTAACACAGGAAAACAAATGTTGCACTTTGCATGACAACCTGTGTAGAGTCTGACAACAGGATGTGTGATAAAGGATGTGTGTATAACACCAACTATGCAACTGATTTGATTTCTCAAATAACAATGAGGAGAAGCCCTGATATTTACCCTACATGTCTGTAGCTCCATCAATTGGATTGGCAACATATTTAGTCATGTTTATTTTAACCAGAATTTCACAAATGCCACCTCTGTTGTTTTATCACAGTCAACAGCAGCAATAAGCCTCAATGACGTACCTGAGGATTACTGAGCATTGTTACTTGGAAGATAGGTTTGTGTTGTTTCAAGCTGCACCAAAAACTTACCAGCTCCCTTGAATTCCTTTACTACTCTTTGATCATTTGACTGTTACTATAGTTCAGCAACTGTACGGTATATGGTTTTTGAGTTTTTTCAGCAAGTGAACAAGGGACATTGTTTTTCCTCTACCTTAGAGTCATGTAGTTTTTAATGCATCTATATATTTTTTAAACACTCATACTTTCTAAGAAGTAATATATGTTCCAAAAAGTTACAATGATCATTAGTTACAGTATCAAATTAAAATATTGTCTCAGACTCGTGAGCCCGATAGCTAAGACCCAATTTTTACCCAATGTGTGATAACTATAATCACACGTTCTAGAGCCTGCCATCTTTTTCTGACTTGCTCTTGGTGTGCTGACATTTGCTTAGAGCTGAGTAAGTTTTTAATATCCGCTTTACAGGCGTCTACGAAATATGCATTAGCACTTTCTCTGTACATGGCACTTAGTTGCTTAGTTCTCAGATACAAGTGAGATCAAGTATTCATCCTGCCATTAATAAATACGCAGGTGAATGAGGATTTAGAAAAAGAAAAACATACAGAACAGTAAATTGAGTGGGTCTTTAAAGTAGGTCAATCACTTGTGATTTGACCCGAACTTCTGGTTTAAAATTTTGTGCGCATTGATTGATTTTGGCACATCTTGTTTAAAAAAACAAACAAACAAGAAACAAGAAAAAAACAGGATATGTTTTTTAAATAAGTTGACGTGATACATTTTAATGTCTTCTTCTTATCGTTGCCTTTCGAAGCCTTGTCTCCCTTGCTTCTTTTTCCCACAACTGTTTTCTTGACCTTTGTATCAAACCTCTTTCCTGTGCTGCTTTGCCACTGTCCTTATTTGCGCTGTTTAGATAAACATTAGTGTACAAAGTACAGTACAAAAATCTTGAAATTAAGAAAAAGTGTAGATGCTCTCGGTAAAATATTACTCAAGAAATACGTAGTTCTCAATGCACTTTGTTCTTTATATTTATAACTTTCAGATTTAAGATAGTCTTATAATTTCTTTGATAAAACTTATTTTTATTAAAGAAGAAAAATAATATGTTAAAAATTATTTAAACATATTTAAATAATTGGTGTTGCCACTTACACAAGTGTAATCTTATTTGTAGTCTAAAGAAGTTCAGCCTGTAAACATCAGCTTAAAAAAAAAGCAACTGAAAGAGCTCTACATTTTTACTAGATATAAATCTATATGATATGGGGCTTAACTGCACTAAACACATGATGTGTTTGAGGCTTTGTGCCCTAGGATTAGCTCACATTTTACAGTCTGTGAAGATCTAGTCAATCGTAGATAAGACTGAATTTTTGAAATCATAATGCAGAAGGTGGATTTTTTATTTTTTATACCTTTTTGCATTTGTTAATGCTAAAATGAGCTCAGAATTACCAGTTGTATTTTGAAACACTTTATTTTTTTAATGGAATGCAAAAACAAAAAAGACAAAATAGAAGGTTTGCCTGCTGATCAGTTTCAGGTAATTGTTCAGGTATTTATTTATTTTTGTTTCTCAAATGGAGGTATAATAAAGAGATGACATGATGTCATTTTAATTAAAGGCAGCCACAATGATTGATTCAAAACATTGCAATATACCATTAACTTCTGTGCTGTGGAACTTTTGCAGAAAAATTTCTAAATGTGTACAACACTAATAATCTGCTAATAGAACCAACTTCATTTGGAATTTTAGTTGTCGATGTTGACATCATTAATGACAGGCACTAAAGAGAGGTTTGGTACCTCAGGAAATTTCTTTGACTTATTTAGAATTTTATTTATTTCCTGCATGAAATAAATTTACATAAATCAAAAAACAATTTTTTTGAATAAAAACATAAAGCCAACACAATTTTATTTCCTTCTTTTAATACTTTCATGTCCTGCTAACAAAAGTGTAATTTTTAGGCTAAAGAGTTGTGCTAAATAGAATTAGCTGGTTTAGTTTAGTTAATTAATAAAAGAGGTGGAAAAAATTTTGGCTTAGGGCTTTACAAAGGCTAAGACGGGCAATGCAAGTTTGTGATAAAGTAATCACAAACTTTTTTGGTTTAAATTAAATGGTTGCATTAATGAATTAATCTTTAATATGCTTTAGCCTTAATGATATTTTATTACTCTGAACATTAATGCTAAGAGATTCTGCAGTGTATTTACATTCATAAGATGCATTAATTTTTTTTTATTTGTGCATATCTTACACATACTGTGATTTATGTAGTTAGTTGATTAAAAAAGCTAAGCAGCTATTTTACATACACCTTCATGACATCATATAGCATAGCATGATTAATTCATCCAGCATGATTCATGAAAGTAAATTTATTCTTACTTGTTTAGCACATATCGTTAACATTGAATAAAAGTGGATGAATTAACAATCCTTAAACATTTGAGACCAATAAATGTGGATAAATTATGTGATCTGAGGTAAATTAATGCTATAATTTTGTAAAGATCCTTTAAATTTACATTTGTCTTAACCCCTTAGAGGGTGGCGGATTGTAAGACACTAGCAGTTCGCTCAGATACTGCGGCGCGAGACCATTTAATGCTTTATATGTCAAGAGTAGTATTTTAAAATCGATGCGAAATTTCACAGGGAGCCAATGCAGTGAAGATTGCAGTGAGGACTCTCGCTGCTGCATTCTGGACTAGCTGAAGCTTGTTTATAGACCTAGCTGAACAACCAGACAGTAAGGCATTACAATAGTCCAACCTAGAGGTGATAAAACCATGAACTAGTTTATCTGCATCGTTTAGCGACAGTACATTTCTTATCTTGGCAATATTTCTGAGGTGAAAGAATGCTATCCTGGTGATATTATCTACATGAACTTCAAATGAAAGGCTGGAATCTATAATCACGCCGAGGTCTTTTACTGTTGCACTTGATGGAATAGAAAGGCCGTCTAAAGTTACGGTGTAATCTAAGATTTTAGATCCTATGACTAGAAATTGTCTTATCCGGATTAAGCAGAAGGAAGTTAATTAGCATCCTATTTCTTATGTCCTGCACACATTGCTCAACTTTACTAAGATGGTTTTTCTCATCAGGTTTTGCTGAGACATATAACTGTGTGTCGTCTGCATAGCAATGAAAACTAATACTATGCTTACGGATTATGTTGACCAGAGGAAGCATGTAAAGGGAAAAAAAGCAGTGGGCCTAAAACTGAACCCTGCGGAACGCCAAACTCCACTAGAGAACATGCAGAATAATCACCATTTATGTCTACATACTGATAACGATCGGTCAAATAGGATCTGAGCCAGGAGAGGGCTGTACCCTTAATTCCTACTACATTTTCTAATCTGTGAAGAAGAATAGCATGATCAATGGTGTCAAAAGCTGCACTGAGGTCGAGTAATACAAGCATAGTTACACAACCCTGATCAGAGGCCAATAGGAGGTCATTTACTACTTTAACGAGTGCTGTTTCTGTGCTGTGATGAGGCCTAAAGAGGAGGTTTGATATTGGCCTGTAATTGGACAGCTGACAGGGGTTGAGGTCAGGTTTCTTAATTATTGGTTTAATAACTGCTAATTTAAAAGATTTTGGAACATAACCAACGCTCAGTGAGGAATTAATTATTCTCAACAGCGGTTCTGTTATTACTGGTACTATCTGTTTAAGAAAATGTGTCGGTATAGGATCTAATATACAGGTTGATGAATTTAGAGATGAGTGAAATTATTTCATTCTCTTCAAGGGGAGTAAAGTATTCTAGGTTCTGATCTGACATGGCTAAGTTAACATCTGCATCAATTACATTGTTCGGTTTCATAGCCTCAATTTTATGCCTGATATTTACAATTTTATTATTAAAAAGTCCTCACTATTGCATGATGTTGTTGTGGAGATTTCTGTAGTGGTCTTATTTCTGGTTAATTTGGCTACGGTATTAAATAAAAATCTAGGATTATTTTTATATTCTTCTATAAGAGGGAAGAGATACATTGATCTAGCTACTGTAATGGAAAAATCATATTTTAATTATGTATTAATTCTGATCCTTGTAGTAAGTGTGTAACGTACACGTTAGAAGTTTGAACTTGTTTGTCGAAGCTTAGAGACACAAGGCCGAGAACAGAATAGAAACAACCTGATTGTAGTTGTCCCTGAATAAATGATAAGGTATGAACATCTAGTCTGCGGCAGATAAAGAGTCATGAGTTTGAATGTAGGAACTTCACGTACGGGGCGTTGATTATGTTAACAGAGATGTTTGTGTATAAAATAGGTCAGCTAGAGAAAGAGATCACCTTTCTCTATGCTGCAACTGTTTGCTGTATGAGACTGGTCCTTCTGCAGAAGTTTAAAATAAAACCTTTGTTACTTTGCTCTTACCCAGTGTATGGATTACTTGTCTTTATATTGGTTTCAGAATTTCCACCACACTACACTAAGAGCTTTCCTATACTGTAGTTCAGGATGCTCTCTTTCCATGCTATTTGAAATACTAACAATTTAGTTTGACGCCATTTAAGCTCTAATTTCCGAGCAGTCTGTTTTAAAGTGTGCGTGTGATCGCTATACCAGGGAGCGAGTTTCTTATCTCTAATAAGTTTTCTTTTAGCTGGAGCTACATTATCTAAGGTACAATGAAATGTCGACTTTAAATATTCAGTCGCCTGATCGAGTTCTGTGGGGTCAGATGGTGATCTAATCGAAGTTGGTAACTCTGGGAGATTACTGATAAAACTCTGTGTGGTAGTTGATGTGAATGTACGTTTAATACGGTAGCGCGGTGCTGTGCGTACATTATCACTGTGACACACTTGAATTGAGACAAGATAGTGATCTGAGATATTTTCAGACAGTGGAATTGTGAATACATTTCTTATGCTTAAGAATATTATTAAGTCTAAAGTGTGACCTGATAGATCTAATATCTAACAGTCCTAGCTTCAGATCAGAGGTGCCGGCTGCACATTCAGTATGATCCGAGTTTGTGGTCTTTATGTTAATTAAATTATTGAAACAGACTTTGAGTCTTTCTACATTTTTGCTTAGATCGGGGAACAGACACAGTCTCAATATGGTGAACCCTGAGTGACGACTCTATGCAGCTAGCAGACGGTTGGTTTAGCCTGTCAGTCTGCTCCCAGGCCTGGGCTCTGGATTGTCACCGATTAACTAGACCTCTACTGAGACTATGAGCTATATTACAGGAAATGAGAGCAGCACCTTCCTGAGTGGGATGGACACCGTCCCGCCCTAACAGGCCAGCTTTGCCCTCAAAGGTCTTCCAATTATCGATGAAGCCCACATTGTTTTCGGAGCACCACCTGGACATCCAGTGGTTCAGCAACCATAACCTGCTGTAAGCTATGTCGCCACGTCTCATTGGGATTGTCTTATTAAGTGGTGATTAGGGCTAAAGTTGTAAGTAAAACGTCTAAGGTTTAGCAATGTAAGAATAACAAACAAGGTTGCATTCAAATGAGACAAGACTTTTGGTGATTGGCTGCGTGCCTTATTTCATCATGTGATTTTGTGTATTTTTCGTATGACTATTGAATATTTTGTCGAGCTTGGTTACAGAAAAATCCCAAATAATGCATTGTATGATATTTATTACAAACTAATAATCTTAGGTGTATGCCAAAAAAAAAAAATCTAACATTAAACAATAATCTCATCTTGTTTTATTCTTCAACATTGTGTCTCATTACTAGGTCAATCAGCTACAGTATGGTTCCCCCTTGTTCCACTTAAGCAGCTCTGACCCTTTGGAGCATGACTCCACAAGACGAGTGGGGGAGCAGTGGGTGCCTATGATCCTGCCACCAGTTTATTGGTATATAATTGATACTCAATTTTGTTCAACCCACTTGGCCGTGGTGTTAGTGTTGTTGCTGATGAGTATACAGTCACATTATAGCATTGCTTCACTGAGAAGTCTAACGGATTTTCTTCAGTGGGAAAGTGATATCATTATGATGGAATGTATAAAAGAGAAGGGACATTATGTTTACTACTTAAATAATTGACCCAAAGTGTCACGAACTGTAGGTGTGTGGTTCGGCATAAACGCAGAGGAGGCAGAGGGAAAGGTCATCTTTTATTGAAGTTCTCATTCACACAAACATAAATCAACTCTTCTGTGGGAGCACCTTCAAACAAAACCTACACAGTCAAACACAGAATGACGATTAATACTCGACGTCTGACTGACTTTCAGTCAGGCTATTTATAATTGTCCACTTAATTAACTTGCCTCGTCTCAGGTGTACCTTCTCTTCACCTGACCGAGGCGCCTCATGGGAAATGAAGTTTAACTGAAAATAACAGAAACTTAACATACCAACTCAATGGGCGCTGTGGCGCCCTCTAGGGGTGAACCCTTATACAAAGTTTTATTTCCTACATTGTACTACTTACGTAAGTATAAATGTGTCATTAATGTACTAAATGCGCAGAGGAGTGCAATCTGTCTCTGCAAAATTTCCATGACTGCTATCTTATTGCTGTTTAGAAAATTAGCGATGATGATAAATATATTCTGTTAAGATTGCTTCTTCTTTTATAATCAGCTATTTCATTTAGGTAGTTAATTCTGGATGATTTCATGTGTCCCAGCACTCATCCAGATTGACATTATCAAAGTATGCATGTACAGTATATACTTAAAAAAAATTATTCATGCTGTATTTTCCTGAAAAATAAAGAATACAAAAAAAATGCTTTTAATTAGAAAACTGTTAGAGACATTTAAATTATTATTATTATTTTTCTTTTTTCTTTTAGTCCATACTGATCTGAGATAAGCACCGGGGGGGTTATAATGATAATGTTTTAATAGAACTGTTGGCCAGGCCTCTGGATTTCCTAATAACTTTTTTCTCTGAGTGTACATAATGTGCTTTGCATGTCTTGCCATTTTGTCTTTATTACATTGACTTAAAACCTGGTCCCTGTCATTAGCTTACCTAGTGTACTTTGTATGTACAGTATTAGGGATCTGGGTACTGATAATGTGTATTAATCTAATCCTACAATTACTACAGGATAGATAAGTACTCCATTTACTGTAGCTGTTTAAATTTAGGAAATCAGTGTTTAATCTTGTGAATTTTACTACAATGGTATTTAGATAGCTTAATCTGTTGAAAAGTTTTTTATAGAAAATTAAATATAAAAGGGAACTAGACCATGCCTTATAATATAAAAGTAAATTCTGGAGGTAGGGATTTAGATAAATATTGTTTAATACTACACTATACGATTAGTTGTTTTTGTGTGATACCTGGTACGAACAATTACCTTTGTCATAAGTGATGCATGTAATTTTTTTTATTCATGTGCAATAAATTATTAAAATGTAAAACAAACACTAGAAATCCCTTAATGTCAAATTTATGGTTTAGCAGGTCTGCTGATTTTATGATTTGATGTTTAACGTATTAAAACAAATAAGAACTGCAGTAGCAATCACACCATCCAGTAGATGGCTGCATTGCACAAGGAAGAAAGAGTCACATGAATATTCTTGAGGGTAATATAAAAAGCCTCATAGCACACAATTGATGTGGGCATGTAGGGTACATCTTAACAGAAAATCATTGCTAAATAACAAGGGAATGTTATTGTGCAGAATAACAGAACACTGTCATGAGAATAAAAACTTTGTTTCTCTATATAATCCACTACTACACTTATTCCAGCATTTCACTTTGCTTGCATACAATCAAGATAGAAGGTTTTCTCAGTACGCTGGAGCCATGATCAGAGTGCTTGATCTGAAATGCTGGCCTCCCAGGAACTCCATTAATGGCCCAAACATGTGGTACAAAGTCAGGTCTGTACGGGGATATGACAATAACTCCCATCCTTTAATGTCCAAGTGGTGTTCTTGAATGATAGTACAGTCCACACAGACTTATGAGTCTCTTTTGCAAATTGGTGCCCATTAGGCATTCTGCTCACTGAATGTTCATGAGAATGCAGTGGGCACCGTGCCACCTCAGGCAGGATTCTCATTCACAGATTTGTGGCGTCCTTTAAATTTGCAACATTCAAATGTTTTACTGAGAGTCTCATCACTGTATTGTGCTAGAAGTCTCCTGTTTTATGCCTTCATTTCATAACTTGACTTAAACGCTCCACATACTGTAGAGGGCACACCTTTTAGTATTCTTTTGTTGGGACTTAGAAATCGATCAACTCTTTGTGTTCACATACAACATTACTTGTACAAGTCTATGTGAATAGTGCATTGATAATTTTGTAGGAGATAATATGGGTAAATACAAGAATTTATTTAAACAGTGCACCAGTTAAAAAAACTGTATTAGGTAATATCAATAAGGTAAGTAATAAAAGTGATCTCTATAACAAATTTGGTATGTGATTGTAGTCTGTGATAAGAGTAATACACAAAGTGTACACTGTAAAAAATTTTCGTAATTCTAACAGTAAAATGCCATATAAATGCTACAGAATAAAACCGTATTTCACAAAACTTGGGATAACTGTAGAATTAACAGTGAAAAACTGTAATTAGTTTTACAGAGTAAGACCTTAAATTTAACAGTTAAAAACATATGAAAATATGGTTTATTGCAGTAAAATTTATGATATACTGTATTTATAAAAAGGAAACTCTCAGAGAAGGTATTTGTTACTAATATCATGGAGCATCAGTTTATATTTTACTAAACCTTTGTTGATAGAGTTTAAAAATCAGAAAAATATCTGCTATGTAAAAAATAAACTTTAAAATTTTATGGTAAAAAACTGGCAGCTGTGGTTGCCAGAAATTTACCATAAAAAATACTGTAGCAACGTTATTGGTTGTACGGGACTGCACTCATTATACTGTATATTTTACAGATTTTAATATTTTTTCCTACGGTTTTACGGTAAAAAACTGGCAGCTGTGGTTGCCAGAAATTTACTGTAAAAAATACGGTAGCAACACTATTGTTTGTACGGGATTGCACTCATTATACTGTATATTTTACGGATATTAATAGTTTTTTCTACGGTTTATAGCCGTCTAATTTACATTAACCAAGGACTTCAAATTTGTGAATGATATTCCACCCTTTGATGACTGTGGCAAGGACAGCCGCTAGCACACGCAACTTTGCCCGCCCCCACCGCCATACTTAGATTGTCTGCCCAAAAATATGTCCACCCTGACATTTGTATATTTGATTTTGAGAATTTAAATATTGTTTTGCTGTCTTTATTTTAAAAAAATACATGGGACCATGCTGATGTCCGAGTCTTGAATAACTTTTGATGGTTTTTGATAATTTGATTTAGGTTTGTATTCATCAATTAGTATAAAAGTACTCTTAATAGTTTCTTAACAGTAAAATCCGAATGCTTAGCAATGTAACTTCTATCTCTTTTAGCTCCCAGCTAGTGTGATAAAATGATGCTTTCACAGAATTGCTTACTGAATTGACTGTGGTTATTCATAATAAAACAAATAGTCCAACAACAACGACAGCAATTGTGTAGCAAGCATGGCAGTGAAGTGGTTAGCACTGTCGCCTTCCACCACCAGGGTCCGGGTTCGATTCCCGGCCAGGCTCGATTCCCGTCTCTGTGTGCATGGAGTTTGTATGTTCTCCCCATGTTTGGTGGGTTTCCTCCAGGTACTAGTCACCCCCCCCCCCCCCCCCCCCATATATACACTCTTAAAAATGCTGGGTTGTTTTTTCTACCCAAACGCTGGGTTGCCGCTGTTGGGTCATTTTTCTGGGTTATTTTCAGAGAGTTGGGTAGTTTTTGTGTAACCCAGCTGCTGGGTTGAAGTTTGCTTGGCCCCTCCCCCAAAGTTCACCGGTGGATTCAGCGGCTGTGACTCAGCTTCGTGTCTCTTGAGCTCCCACACCGCTGATGACGGTTCATCCTCCTCGGACATTTAAGGGGAAATGGCGTTAAATACAAGGTCTGTATTCACATGTTCACTCACCTAATTCACATATGACTGAAAAATTATTACTATATGAAACATTTATTACTGTTACCGTGTTAAGGTTACACACAAACTTTCCGGCTGGTCTGAGGTACTGGATGATAATTTAGCTGAGAATAGCTGCTAGTTAGCCAAAGAACCCCACCTGTGTATGAAAGAAACGGCTAAGATGTCTGAGCTTTTTAGCTTTCTCTGTAGAATGTTTGCAGGGTTACGAAGATGGTGAAGTGATGAATGAACGCTAAACTGTTAACTGTAGCAGGCATGTTAAATGACGCAGGCATTTAGTTAGTTTGCTAGCGTTAGCAACCACTTTAGAACTTTATTAAACTCACTGCTTGAGACAATAAAATGCTGGCGTGGTACAAAACACTGACCCTCTCACAAATATACAGACCTGCTAACCCTCCCGTTTTCACTAGCTAGTAATTTACTCTGCGCTCAAATTTCTCCTGCGTTTCTCCCGAGTTATAACAATATTTTACACCTTTCCCCCTTTGGCAAGTATGCAAATGTATCACCAGTAATAGCATGTAAGCTAACCAGGTAGCTCTCTTTAACCAAAGTTAAATTAACTATCAGTCAGCGCGCCAACTACAGGAAAAAGTACCAGTATGACACCAGCTATGAAAATTTTTTGGTAATTAGCTTAAAATCAATGCAGACTACAATATCAACTAGTCTGACATAAAGAGCTGTATCCTAAAAGCCATGCTTATTTTGCTGTTTTATGTTTGGTAGTAGCTGTCTCCATGTTTTTGTTTTAGGTTACCTATACCCTATCTTAATGGGCAGCTTTGTCCTTTTTTAGTATCAATCCTATTTCACACTAAATTAATAGTCTTATTCAGTTTAATCTATGCTAGTCAACAAAATTTTAACTTTCATTTCTTTCTTTCTAAGGTTGGCACCAACATGGTGGAATACCTCCAGCAGGCTGAAGTGTCAAGGCCGTACCCCTACATCCTGACGTTGGGAGATAATGACCAGCACTGCTCTCAGTAATGTTGTAATGTTGCTATGAAATAGCGAGGCCTACCTGAAAAGTCATTGACAGTGTTTGTATGTTAAAATGAGACCAGGGCTGGATAGTTTTGTTCTGCAGAAAAGATATCTTAAGTCACAGAGAGATCCTGCTCTGTAGAAGCTGCCTCAGTCTATTTGTGCAATTACTCCATTCTGCCCTTGTCAGTAATAGTATAGTAATGATGTCACTATTGATTATCTGTTCTTGTGCTTTTGAAAAATAAATGTTTTTTTCTAAGAACATTTAATAGGATGTTGTTTATTGCATATATGTATGGTTTTTTGTAATAGACCAGTATATCAAAGTAATTTAACTGTTTAATAGACATGTTTTTTTTATAGATTCACTGTAAAACATGGAAATAATAACCTATTTGTCATTTTAACAACATTCCAGTTAAAATGAACCAACAAACCCCAAACATATGGGTAGAACATTTGACCAATTTATGTGGTAGAATTAACCCAGCATTATAGTTAAATATGACGTAGCATTTGGATTGAATATTTAACCCATCTTGCTGGGTTAAACAAATAACCCATCTTGCTGGGTTAAATTAACCCAGCATTTAGTTAGTCCTATATTTACCCAGCAGCTGGGTTAAAAACAACCCAGATTGGGTTGTTTTTAACCCAGCATTTTTTAGGGTGTAGGATAAAGTTGTATCGATGATGTGTGTGAGTACTGAGCTGTAAAAAAGATGGAAAAAAACTTTATTATTACAACATAAATCTTTAAATTAGAGAGTTCTGAGCTGTAAAAAACATGGTTATGATCCGTATTTGTTACAATGTAAACCCTGGAATTTGGCAGGAATAAACTGTTTTTATAACAACATAAACATGTTAATTAGACAGTTATAAACCGTAAAAAATAACTATTATAATCTGTAAAAAAAAATTACGGTAAACTTCTGGCAACCACAGCTGCCGGTTTTTTTTTTTACCGTAAAATGTACTATTTATTTTTTACAGTGTATAATATAAGAATGGAAAATATATAATCTACAAATGCACTTCTGATGACAGAGAGAAATGACAATTGGATAACCAGCTGAATGAACAGCAGCAGAGGCGTAGGTTGGGTGGATATTATGAAATATTTTATGACAGGTCCAAATGCCTATTTGTGGGTGGTGAACATAACACATGTAGCACAGCTCAATATATATGCGTCAAATAACACAGTTTTACACAATAATTGCTTTATACTCATGTTTATAAAAGTTTAATAAAGTCACCTGTCCATCTGGATCCCTCTGTATTTAAGGGCCACAAATGTCAAAAGAAAGTACCCCTTAGTTTGTTTAAAATTAACTTTTTATTTGTTACCAGCTGCTAAGCTGAGAAAGAGGATGAAGTTGTCAGGATTGTGTCTAGCTATGGTAGCTAGGTAGCTGCAGTCTGAGATTAGGGATATTGGTGTGAGAGTCAGTGAAGTACTGCAAGTTAAATAAAGGAGGAGAAACTGAATTGTAGACCTGGTTTAATAATAATAATTAAAAATAATAAATTCTTTTTCAGTTGAATGCGTCAGCTGTGGCAATCCCCTCACAGGAACAGCCAAAAGAATAGAAACTAGAAAAACGAAGCAAAATTACAACGCCTGTTAATGCTATTAAAATGGCCATATCTGTTATGGACAGATTGTCTTATTGAAAATGCGTCAGTGTTTCTCTCATATCTATTTAATTGTCCAAATCATACAGTGAGTATTTAGCACATTTTCTCACCTACACTTGAAATTTATTCATTGCTGTGCCACTTACGTAACAATATTTTAAAATGCCTTTAAGCAATAGTTGATCTACTTATCAAACGGACTACAGCTAAACTACCTTGTCAACACTAACAAATTGCATGAATGGGTGAAAAAAGTATTGAGAGATGTTGCTTAATTGAAGAATGTGTCAAACTCTTAAATAATTAAAGTGTAAGGATTCAACCATTTAAATAAATTTTAAATGTACTCAAGTTTTAAAAAGAAAAAAATAGATTTTTTAAATGAATGTTTAATCAAATTACTGTATGCTCTCATCATGATTTCAAGTGAAAAGCAAGCTTTATTACTGCAAAAAAAAAAACATGATTTCAATTAAATATAATTTATTCTGTAATTTTATGGGTAATATGCATGACAAATCTTACACAGACGAACAATAAATTTCTCAGAAACAAAATATGTACATGTTAAAAACTAATAATTACCCTTGCTTAAAATTTTATATGATGCCTAGCCAAATTAAAGTTTTGACTTCTGCAGTCAATGCTAGTCTTACCTAGCACTAAAATAAAATGTATAGTAAAAAAGGACAGTTACTCAGTTTATAGCTCAATATTTAGGTTCTGTTTTAATATTCTCTCCTTGTTCAGTGACCAGTCAGTCTAGGCCAGTGGTTCTCAAACTTTTTCTGTCATTCCCCACTTAAGGGGGTGAGCGAATTTTCAAGCCCCACTTGTTACAAAATAATAACGAAATCGGCCAAGTTTACTGTTTATTGAAATATCAATTTCTAAACCAATAAGATCAAACAACACCAAGTTAAAAACAGATAAAATACACATGCAATTGTTATAAAAGGCTAACATTGTCACTTATCTTTGCATAATTAACCCCATGTTTATTAGCTGCTCAGCAATCGTTTGTAGTTTTTTTTGCTCTGGCATAAAGCCATTTGTGCTTCGCTGTCCACTGATTCAGATGTTACCATGCGATTCTCCTGCTGTCTGTATTCTGCCAGCTTTCTTTGAAAGAAGTCGAGTGGCTTATTAACGTGAGTGTGTTTCTCTAAGTGTCTTCATAATTTGTTGGGTCTCATGCGGTCTGCTGCCAGCGGTTTAAGACACAAAGCACACACGAGCCTCTCTTCTGTCCCCACCATCCCACCATGAATCCAAGCTCAAGATAGGCTTCATTAGGGGTGGGCGATATAACCAAAATCTTCTATCACGGTAGAAGCAAATTTCTACCTCGATAATGATCACAATCACAATTGCTATATCACAATATAGCAATTTGTATCTGAAAATGCATAAATAAAAATTCAAACATAAAGAAATTGTTTTACATAATGTAATTTTATTTAAACTGTGAATTGCTGAGGTTTGCCGCATCTTTGGCCATATTCGTTTGGATGCTTGGATTTCAGATGACTGAAAAGGTTTGACGTGTTTCCACCACTTGTTAAAACAGTGCACTTGCGTACCTTGTAAATCACGTTCATCTCATTCGTATCACTTTTCTTACCCAAACCAATTCCACACCACAGACGATGCAGCTTTTTTCTTTACAATCTCCTCGTTGTTGGTTTTGTCACATGTAAGCAAACTCACTGCTGCTGCACCGTCTTCTTCTATTGTCGAAGTGTATGTGAAGCCAAACACATCAAAAGTGGGACGAAACCGTGGCACCCGATTGAACCAAATATCTGCACAAATACAGCGCAGCGCGACTATCTGGACAGCGCAGTGCTGATCTGGTTTATTTGCGCAGCGCCGCTCGAATCACAAACCTGCGCGACTCACTGTGTTTTTATTTCAAAACAATTTAAAATGTCAGGACTGTTTAATATTGTTTCCGCCTTGCCATGCCTGTTTTGTACGCGCGCATACCAGCGGGGTAAAATGTAATTTGATGGTCGGCGCGGTCTATTTCTGTCAGAGTCGCGCAGCGCTGCCCAGTGGGTCGTGCAGGTTTGTGATTCGAGCAGTGCTGCTCAAGTTGGCCCGACGTTTTATTGTTAACGACCATTATTGTTGCACTATGGTTCCACTTTTTCTCCCGGCCCACAACTGATGTTATTTTAAATTTACTAGTATTAATGATCCATTTATTTGTGTGTGATTGTTTAGTTTTTTCCTATTATTTTCCACTAATTTCCTCCCGTTCATTACGCCCCACCTGTCATGTCTGTATTCCCCACTAGTGGGGTGCGCCCCACACTTTGAGAACCACTGGTCTAGGCAAAAATGGAGATCACAGAAAGAAAGAGGGTTTTATGACTCAGTGCTGCATAGTTCATTGTCTAGCCATGGCACTGAGTCAGCATCTGCAGAGATCACAATGAGAGTCTTATGAATCTGAGTAGACAGATTTCAGTTGGAATTGTACTGATGACCCGTCTATGGCTTGAAAAGTTAATTTCACCAGATATCATCAGTATCTCAATGTATACAATTCTTCAGTGAAGCTCACATAAACCATCTTAGGCGATAAGGTTAAAAACACCTCTTGAAGAAGTTCCCGATAAATGGATATCCATTGCCCTAATTACCAATGAATATAAGTTTCCTGATTTATATTGTTGAGTTTTTCTCAAAGACGCAATTCAGACAACTTCAGCACAGGTAAAACAGTGGCTTAGCGGTTAGCACTGTTACCATGCACCTCCAGGGTTGGGGTTCGATTCCTGCTACGGGGCTGTGCACATGGAGTTTGCAAGTTCTCTGTGTGCTAGGTGGGTTTCTACTGGGTACACCAGTTTCCTTTCAATGTGCAAAAGACATGCAGATCAGGTTAATTGGAGTCCCCAAATTACCCATAGTGTGTTCAAATTTCAAATTAAAATTTTGTCTCATACACAGTACAATATGCAGTGAAATGCTTAAATGACCGCTCGTGACCTTAAAAATGTAAAAAGATTTGACAAGACATAAAAAGACATAAATCTCTCATCTCCTCCACACATCACTCACTCACCTGGACACTAGGAAAGGGAATTATGTTAAAATGCTCTTCATCGACTACAGCTCTGCTTTTAACACAATAATTCCCTCCACACTCACCACCAAGCTGGAGCACCTGGGACTGAGCTCATCTATATGTCAGTGGATCTCCAATTTTCTGACTGGCAGACCACAGGCAGTAAGGATGGGTGGACATGTCTCAGCCACACTCACTCTTAGCACTGGAGCCCCCCAGGGTTGTGTTCTGAGCCCCCTGCTGTACTCTTTGTACACCCACGACTGCGTGGCCACTACCAACTCCACCTCCATCATCAAGTTTGCTGATGACACCGTCGTGGTCGGACTGATCACCAACAATGATGAGTCGGACTACTTAGAGGAGATTGGAAATCTGGAGAACTGGTGCCAGAGGAACAATCTCCTCCTGAACGTCAGTAAGACAAAGGAGCTGATAGTGGACTTTAGTACAAAGCAGGAGAGGAACTACCAGACCCCCGTCATCAACAGGAGCCCAGTGGAGAGAGTGGACAGCTTCAGATACCTCGGTGTTCACATCACGCAGGACCTATCATGGTCCTGTCACATCAGCACCGTGGTGAAAAAAGCCCGGCAGCGTCTCTACCACCTCAGACGCTTGAGAGACTTTAGACTGCCCTCCAAGGTGCTCAGGAACTTCTACTCCTGCACCATAGAGAGCATCCTGACGGGAAATATCACGACCTGGTTCGGGAACAGCACCATGCAGGACAGACGAGCTCTACAGAGGGTGGTGCGATCAGCCGAGCGCATCATCCGCACTGAGCTCCTTGACCTACACTCCATCTACAGCAAGCGGTGCTGGACTAAGGCCAGGAAGATCATGAAGGACCTCAGTCACCCCAGTAATGGACTGTTCTCTTTGTTGCGGTCTGGGAAGAGATTCCACTCCCTAAAGGCCAACACAGAGAGACTGAGGAGGAGCTTCTTCCCGCAGGCGATAAGGTCTCTCAATCATCACTACATCACACAGGACTAATAACATCTTTTAAGCTCACAACACTGACTGAACAATCATGGACACATTCATACACACTTGCACTAAATACTCATACATCTGGACAATTGCACATGTCACCTCCATGCATATTTGCACAACCACTGACACTTTAATCATATATTTTTGCAATATTTTATTATGCCCTTATGCACAGTTAATTTTACTTTTTTATTTTACTAGTTAAAATTATTTCTTTAGTATTTACTTTTTATTGATTATTTATTTTACGTACAAGCTTTTATTTTCTTTTTTAAGGTCACTGGCGGTCGTATAAAGCATTTCACTGCATATTATACTGTGTATGATTGTGTATGTGACCAATAAAATTTGAATTTGAATTTAGAACTAAACATAAAATATTTCAAAAATATATATATAAGAAATATAAAAACAACTTATCTACTGTATCTATACAATGAGAAGACCATATAACGATGAATTTCAATGGAAATAAGTGGAAATGTCCAGGAAGTGTGCAAATGTGCATGTGTGTGTAGATGTCCATGGTCCATAAATGTCCATAATCTGCAATGTGCAAATGTGCATGAATGTGCAATGTACAATGTCCATGAATGTCCAGGGTATGTGCAACTGTGCATTAGTGTACAGATGAGTAATGTCTATGAGTGTCCATTACTGTGCAGTGTGCAAAAATGCAGGCAGGATTAGTCCTGCATAATGTACATTATATGTGTGTGTGCCCTGTGATGGACTGGCACCTGATCGAGTATGTACCCTGCCTCATGATAGCAGGATAAGCAGTATAGATTAGTATATAGGGTAGTATATAAGTTGAATGAATGAATAAATTAATGAATGAAGTTCCTTGCAATGAAAATATGTAAATTGATTGAAAGTAAATAAGAGTAACAAAAAATGATATGTTTAGGTTAAACTAATTGAATAAAATTAAGTACTTTAAACCCATGGTTTATTTAGTAAAATAAACAATATATACACAGTATATAAAACATTTTATATATACCTGATAATTTTTTAAAGTGCTGATTGGTCAATCATCCAGTAGAGTTTTCTGCTCCCAATGTATGTATATATGAATTAAAAGTGTTGTCTTTTCACAAAACATTTATATGCTATGGCTCCACCATTATGTTTTGATCCTAGTGCTATCAGCTATCTGGCAAATTACTTTAAAAGGTGTCATAACATCATCTCAGATATCTACTGTACTGTAGTCTGCAGAAAGTGTCTTTTAGTGCGTTAATACCAGGAGCCTTCTGACCCTGTGCATCGTTCTTGGTTTCCTGGTGTCAAGGGAGTACATGTATCTAAGGGACTGTATCACTAGCAAAGTTCCCACAGTCCTCTAGATGTATATTGATACATTGAAGACTGTGGTAAAATCTTGGATTTGACCATTTATCACAAGCTACATAAAAATAATAATCGGATAAAATGTAAATTTTTTAGCATGAACTGTGGAGATCCTTCTTTTGAGATTTGAGGCATCAAATATATATATATATATATATATATATATATATATATATATATATATATACAGTGGTGTGAAAAACTATTTGCCCCCCTCCCGATTTCTTATTCTTTTGCATGTTTGTCACACAAAATGTTTCTGATCATCAAACACATTTAACTATTAGTCAAAGATAACACAAGTAAACACAAAATGCAGTTTTTAAATGAGGGGTTTTATTATTTAGGGAGGAAAAAAATCCAAACCTACATGGCCCTGTGTGAAAAAGTAATTGCCCCCTGAACCTAATAACTGGTTGGGCCACCCTTAGCAGCAATAACTGCAATCAAGCGTTTGCGATAACTTGCAACGAGTCTTTTACAGCGCTCTGGAGGAATTTTGGCCCACTCATCTTTGCAGAATTGTTGTAATTCAGCTTTATTTGAGGGTTTTCTAGCATTAACCGCCTTTTAAGGTCATGCCACAACATCTCAATAGGATTCAGGTCAGGACTTTGACTAGGCCACTCCAAAGTCTTCATTTTGTTTTTCTTCAGCCATTCAGAGGTGGATTTGCTGGTGTGTTTTGGGTCATTGTCCTGCTGTAGCACCCAAGATCGCTTCAGCTTGAGTTGACGAACAGATGGCCGGACATTCTCCTTCAGGATTTTTTGGTAGACAGTACAATTCATGGTTCCATCTATCACAGCAAGCCTTCCAGGTCCTGAAGCAGCAAAACAACCCCAGACCATCACACTACCACCACCATATTTTACTGTTGGTATGATGTTCTTTTTCTGAAATGCTGTGTTACTTTTACGCCAGATGTAACGGGACACGCACCTTCCAAAAAAGTTCAACTTTTGTCTCGTCGGTCCACAAGGTATTTTCCCAAAAGTCTTGGCAATCATTGAGATGTTTTTTAGTAAAATTGACACGAGCCTTAATGTTCTTTTTGCTTAAAAGTGGTTTGCGCCTTGGAAATCTGCCATGCAGGCCGTTTTTGCCCAGTCTCTTTCTTATGGTGGAGTCGTGAACACTGACCTTAATTGAGGCAAGTGAGGCCTGCAGTTCTTTAGATGTTGTCCTGGGGTCTTTTGTGGCCTCTCGGATGAGTTGTCTCTGCGCTCTTGGGGTAATTTTGGTCGGCCGGCCACTCCTGGGAAGGTTCACCACTGTTCCATGTTTTTGCCATTTGTGGATAATGGCTCTCACTGTGGTTCGCTGGAGTCCCAAAGCTTTAGAAATGGCTTTATAACCTTTACCAGACTGATAGATCTCAATTACTTTTGTTCTCATTTGTTCCTGAATTTCTTTGGATCTTGGCATGATGTCTAGCTTTTGAGGTGCTTTTGGTCTACTTCTCTGTGTCAGGTAGCTCCTATTTAAGTGATTTCTTGATTGAAACAGGTGTGGCAGTAATCAGGCCTGGGGGTGACTACAGAAATTGAACTCAGGTGTGATAAACCACAGTTAAGTTATTTTTTAACAAGGGGGGCAATCACTTTTTCACACAGGGCCATGTAGATTTGGAGTTTTTTTTCTCCCTTAATAACGTAAACCTTCATTTAAAAACTGCATTTTGTGTTCAATTATGTTATCTTTGACTAATAGTTAACGGTTTTTGATGAGCAGAAACATTTAAGTGTGACAAACATGCAAAAGAATAAGAAATCAGGAAGGGGGCAAATAGTTTTTCACACCACTGTATATACAGTGGTGTGAAAAACTATTTGCCCCCTTCCTGATTTCTTATTCTTTTGCATGTTTGTCACACAAAATGTTTCTGATCATCAAACACATTTAACTATTAGTCAAAGATAACACAAGTAAACACAAGATGCAGTTTTTAAATTAGGGGTTTTATTATTTAGGGAGAAAAAAATCCAAACCTACATGGCCCTGTGTGAAAAAGTAATTGCCCCCTGAACCTAATAACTGGTTGGGCCAGCCTTAGCAGCAATAACTACAATCAAGCGTTTGCGATAACTTGCAACGAGTCTTTTACAGCGCTCTGGTGGAATTTTGGCCCACTCATCTTTGCAGAATTGTTGTAATTCAGCTTTATTTGAGGGTTTTCTAGCATGAACCGCCTTTTTAAGGTCATGCCACAACATCTCAATAGGATTCAGGTCAGGACTTTGACTAGGCCACTCCAAAGTCTTCATTTTGTTTTTCTTCAGCCATTCAGAGGTGGATTTGCTGGTGTGTTTTGGGTCATTGTCCTGCTGCAGCACCCAAGATCGCTTCAGCTTGAGTTGACGAACAGATGGCCGGACATTCTCCTTCAGGATTTTTTGGTAGACAGTAGAATTCATGGTTCCATCTATCACAGCAAGCCTTCCACGTCCTGAAGCAGCAAAACAACCCCAGACCATCACACTACCACCACCATATTTTACTGTTGGTATGATGTTCTTTTTCTGAAATGCTGTGTTACTTTTACGCCAGATGTAACGGGACACGCACCTTCCAAAAAGTTCAACTTTTGTCTCATCGGTCCACAAGGTATTTTCCCAAAAGTCTTGGCAATCATTGAGATGCTTTTTAGCAAAATTGAGACGAGCCTTAATGTCCTTTTTGCTTAAAAGTGGTTTGCGCCTTGGAAATCTGCCATGCAGGCTGTTTTTGCCCAGTCTCTTTCTTATGGTGGAGTCATGAACACTGACCTTAATTGAGGCAAGTGAGGCCTGCAGTTCTTTAGATGTTGTCCTGGGGTCTTTTGTGGCCTCTCGGATGAGTTGTCTCTGGGCTCTTGGGGTAATTTTGGTCGGCCGGCCACTCCTGGGAAGGTTCACCACTGTTCCATGTTTTGGCCATTTGTGGATAATGGCTCTCACTGTGGTTCGCTGGAGTCCCAAAGCTTTAGAAATGGCTTTATAACCTTTACCAGACTGATAGATCTCAATTACTTTTGTTCTCATTTGTTCCTGAATTTCTTTGGATCTTGGCATGATGTCTAGCTTTTGAGGTGCTTTTGGTCTACTTCTCTGTGTCAGGTAGCTCCTATTTAAGTGGTTTCTTGATTGAAACAGGTGTGGCAGTAATCAGGCCTGGGGGTGACTACAGAAATTGAACTCAGGTGTGATAAACCACAGTTAAGTTATTTTTTAACAAGGGGGGCAATCACTTTTTCACACAGGGCCATGTAGATTTGGAGTTTTTTTCTCCCTTAATAATGTAAACCTTCATTTAAAAACTGCATTTTGTGTTCAATTATGTTATCTTTGACTAATAGTTAACGGTTTTTGATGAGCAGAAACATTTAAGTGTGACAAACATGCAAAAGAATAAGAAATCAGGAAGGGGGCAAATAGTTTTTCACACCACTGTATATATTTTTTTTTTACAGGGAGAAAGCAAGACGGAGACTGAACTTACTGTAAGTTCAAAAGTCTTGTAGATGACCTTCATTTGTGCTTTCATGCTTGTTAACATTCATTCATTCATTCATTTTCTATACCGCTTTATCCTGTATTTAGGGTCGCGGGGACCTGGAGCCTATCCCAGGAGACTCAGGGCACAATGCAGGGCACACCCTGGACAGCGTGACAATCCATCGCAGAGCACACACACACACACTATGGTCAATTTTGGAAACTGTGGGAGGAAACCGGAGTACCCAGAGGAAACTCACCAAGCACGGGGAGAACATGCAAACTCCATACACACAGAGACGGGAATCAAGCCTGGCCGGGAATCGAACCTGGACCCTGGAGGTGCAAGGCGACAGTGCTAACCACTACACCACCGTGCCGCCCTGCTTGTTAACAATTAAAAATAAAACTTTCTTATAAAAATATATACATTTCCCCGTACAAAAACACAGATTAGCAGATAAGCTCATTACCATTATCATAAGTTCATAAAAAGTTCCACTTCTTATTTGTGTTTAAGTAGAAACTGTGGTCAGAACTTGTGATCAGAAGTTTGCATACTCTCAAAATAAACATCATGGCAATGTTGGGCATTGTGATTGTATGAATGATTATATAAAATACATCAGTGATAGAAAAAAGCTAAATAATTTGATGCACTAGTTTTAATTTATTTTGGGATTGCTGAAATCAATACATGCTCAAATATACATAGAGCACATCTATTAATTGGCTGAATGCCCCTTAGCAAGCATCATCTTCAGTGGATACTATTGGTAACTATCAAGACGTGTTTGACTACATATCCTTGCAGAATTAATAGTTTTTAGTTAAATTTGTTGATTTCATCCAAATGTGGACAGGTTCCCTGTTGAGCTTGGTTTCTTTCTATTGCCATTTCAGGAAGTTTTCCCTTGCCACCATTGCCCAGCGCTTGCTCATCAGGGACAAAATGATCATTTTGATTTATATTTTCTCACATTTTATACAGTACACACTTCCATAATTTTCTTTTAATTCTGTAAAGTCACTTTGCGACAATGTTCATTGTTAAAATGCTATGCAACTAAAATAAAATTTCACTGAAGCAATACTATTTATTCGTATGGGCAAAACTCATAAACAAGGTTCTCAAATTTTTGGATTTGAAAAATTAAAAAGCTTAAAGTTGTTTATTCCATTCCAGAAACTGCTTTCATGTGTTATTAGAGTCATTGTCCTGTTTTCAACCACTGACTGCAAAACAGCCGACCACCATGCTTAACAGATGGTTCAGTAGTATTGGGGTTGAGTGCCTCATCTTTACTATTCCAAACATAAAGGGCTTTTACTTTATCCATGTGGTTAGCTTTAAAAAAATTTTTATCAAGCTTAAAGGTGTTGGCTTACAGTAGTTTCCAGTTCATGGTAGGCCTGTGCCTTGGTGGTTCCTGGGTTGTTCCTGACCATGCAAACTAATTTAATCTCATTTGAGGATTTTACAGTTAAATCATTGTACCTCCAAAAAATCTTTTACCCACTTACAGTTGTTTGAACCAGTCTTGGATTCTTCATTTCTTTAAATATTTCTTCCAGAATCATTCTCTACTGTACCATTCTCTTCCTGAGATTTAATTGGAGTTTCCCATTGTACTGTGAGTCAGTCAATCCAGTGCTGTCAAACAAAACCTTTTTGTGTTGGCACAGAGGAGCTACCAAATATAGTAAAAAATTATCACTAACAAATTGAAAGGCCATGGGCTTGGCAAATGAATAGACATTTCAGACTTTCAGAGGCATTGATTTAATCATCTAAGTGGGTGTATGTACTGTATATTTCTGACCCTGTACTGTACTGTATGTATATTTTTGCCCTTATGTTAATGTAGAAGAAAGAAATAGGAATAAATAAAGCATAAGAGTAAATGAAACATTGGCTCAGACATTGTATAGTTCCCTTTCAAGGCTACACTCAATGCTGCGTGAAAACGCTATGGGAACTATTTTGTCGCATTGCCGGCTGTGAAGCATGTGTGCAAACACGCCAACATTTTGGCTATATATAACCTCGGTCAGGTGACGCCATCTGATTAGATGCAGGTGGAGGTTATAAATACCAGTGAGCAACAAACCTGAGATCATTTGTCTTCATGCTGACATTATGATCGCGTGTGTGCAGCAAGCATTTAAAAAAAAAAAGCCATTCTAAACAGAGAGAAAAAAACAATAAAACTCACCAGATATAATGGCCGAGTTTAGTGTTTCATGCCTGTGCGGTAACCGTCTTTCTCAAGACGATAGTCATAACCTCTGTTTTGAATATTTGGGTGAAAGCCACGCTCTCCTTGGACTTGAAGGAGAGTGTGAGCACTGTGATAATCTCCAGATGAAGGTGCTACGAGCGTGTCTCGCATTCTTTAGGGAGCCACGAGCCGCTCTGCACTCCTGGGGCTCACAGGTTGATTTAGCCGAGGCACGAGAGACGGAGCCCCTCCTTTCTCTCGCCTCCTCCCCGGATCACGCGCTCTCTCCCTCCACTTCGCGAGCGCACTTCGGTGCTTCTGTAGATATGGATGTAGCTACCTCAGAACGATCCTCTAGAGATGATAAAGAGTATGAGGAGTTAATTGAGGTTATAACATGCGCAGTCGAACGTTTACACATTGACTGGCCACAGGAGCAAGCTCACCCAAAACGGTCAAAATTAGATGACAGATTTCTGTCGGGTGGCCAAGAGATGGCGCCACAACGCCGCTCTCTCCCTTTTTTTGATGGTCTCCACAATGGGTTATCTCGTTCATGGAGACGTCCTTTTTCTTCCCGTATCTTTGTACCTTCGACTTCGTTTTATTCGAACATCGTTGATGCAAAGGCACGAGGTTATGTGATGATGCCCCAGATTGAGGAGACGCTCGCGGGCCATCTCGCTCCTGGAACATCATCCTCACTAAAAAAGCCGACCCTTCCCTCCAAGGCATGTAGAACTTCTTCTACCCTGGTAGGGAAGGCGTTGCAAGCAGCAGGTCAGGCCGGCGCGTCCTTGCACACCATGGCGGTTTTGCAGGCGTATCAGGCTGACCTGCTGAATGATCTGAGCACGAGTGGCAATATGAATCCGGAAGCGTTCATAGAATTACGCCGGGCTACTGATCTGTTCCTGCGTGCGACGAAACAGACAGCCCGTGCTATTGGCCGTTCTATGGCCTCCCTGGTGTCTGCAGAGAGGCACCTCTGGATAAATCTAACTGGCATTAAGGACAAAGATCGGGCATTCCTTCTCGATGCTCCCATCTCACCCTCAGGCCTATTTGGCGAAGCAGTTAATATCGTCGCCACCAGATTTAGAGAGGCCAGTCTTTATGAACAAGCTTTAGGGAAATTTCTCCCACGCCGTGCCCAGGTGTCGAGGCCATCGGCCACCCAACCTCGACCTGATCTGAATCTCGCTAGACGAGAGGCGCAGTAGGAAAGCGTCAGTAGCCGCGCACCCCCCTGTAAGGACTGGGGTACGGCTCGGCGCCCCCCTCAGGCCGCCCCCAAGAGAATAGAACGCTCTGTCTTCTTTACGAAGAAGCGTTACTGAGAGCAGAGCTCAGGACCGTGGGGGTGACCCCCCTGGGGACGGGCATATAAGAGCATGCCCCCCCAGGCACCCCCAGGAGATGGATGTTCAGTTTCCGCCACCTTTGGTATTTCAGACAACACCGGTCTCCAATGACACGTTAGTCCTTCGGTCGCATCCTGCCATATTCCAGGACACCGAACCACTAACACCCCCCAGCCCAGTAGAAGTACTTGCACCCCTTTCGGAGAAGCTGGCAGTGTGGAAGCTACTGCCAGGCACATCCCCCTGGGTTTTAAAGACTGTAGAGAAAGGATACAGTATCCAGTTTGCATATCGCCCTCCGCGTTTCAACGGCATGGTCTCCACTTCCGTGATACCGGAAAGGGCGCATTTTCTGAGTTCCGAACTCCAGAAACTACTGCAGAAGGGAGCCATAGAACAGGTTCCTCCTCCAGATATGGAGTCAGGTTACTACAGTCGGTACTTCCTGGTCCCCAAGAAGGACGGGGGTCTGCGTCCAATTCTGGATCTTCGCGGTTTGAACCGCTATCTCAAAAAATGCAACTTCAAAATGTTGACCATAAAAACTATTGTCTCACAAATCCAACCACAGGATTGGTTTGTGACAGTAGATTTAAAGGTAGATTTATAGCTCTGCTCCCAGGAGTCCTGGCGAGGGTCCGTCAACACGGTTTGCGCCTCTTATTGATAGCGCCCCATTGGCCGGCCCGAGTATGGTTCTCAGAGATAATATCGCTCCTCGACGGCTCACCTTGGATGATTCCAGTGAGGAGGGATCTTCTATCTCAGATGCAGGGGACAATATTTCATCCCCGGCCCGAGCTCTGGAACCTTCACGCATCGCCCCTGAACGGGACCAATTGAGTCAAGCCGGCCTTTCAGCCGGCGTAATTGACACCATCCCAAGTGCTAGGGCTCCCTCCACTAGAAGGATTTATGCCTTCAAATGGAAGGTATTCGAGAGCTGGTGCATGGCAAAGCAGGTGGACCCAGTCCACTGCCAAATCGTCTCAGTGCTGGAATTCCTGCAAAAGAAATTGTCCTCGGGCTTGTGCCCTAATACCCTCAGAACATACGTGGCCGCTATTTCAGCCTGCCACGTTCTGACTGAAGGGGTTACTGTGGGAAATCGACACTCCTTTTGAACCGCTAGAGTCAGCGCCCGACAAGCTTCTGACTCTCAAGATGGTTCTTCTTATGGCCATCACCTCTCTAAAGAGGATCGGAGACCTGCGTGCATTATCAGTCTCCCCATCTTGCCTGGACTTTGCCCCTGGGCTAGTCAAGGCCATTCTGCATCCTCACCCAAACTATCTACCGAAAGTTCCTTTCTCAACCATGCACCCTGTCATCCTGGAAGCCTTCTGTCCTCCGCATTTTGCGGATTTGGAGCAGGAGAAACTTCACCTACTGTCCCCAGTACGTCCCCAGTGCTCTTCAGGCTTATGTCCACCGCACCAGCCAGTGGTGTAAGTCAGAGCAACTCATTATATGTTATGGAGGCCGCAACCGGGGGGCGGCCGCCACAACACATACTCTGTCACACTGGGTGAGAGATGCTATTTTCCTCTCCTACGAGGCGCGTGGACTCACTTCGCCTCTAGGAGTCAGGGCTCATTCAACCAGAGGGGTCGCCTCATCTATTGCTCTTGCAAGAGGTACTCCCTTGTACGTGTGTGACACGGCGGGTTGGTCCTCACCGCACACATTTGTAAGATTTTATAGTCTGGATGTCCATGCCACTCCGGGCTCACGAGTCCTCGAGTCAGCTTCCCAGACATGAATCTGAGACCTTCTCGGTCTTGTGCGCACACGCTACACAACCCTGGGGTCCAGACACCTGTAGTGTGGCGGCGTTGGTATTCTCGTTCCCATAGCGTTTTCACGCAGCATCGAGTGTAGCCTTGAAAGGGAACGTCTCGGGTTACTTTGCTTTAACCCTGTTCCCTGAAAGGCCGGAACGAGATGCTGTGTCCGAATGCTGCACTACCACGTGACCGGACATCCATTCAGACAAATTAATCTGAGGTTTGTTGCCGGCTCACCGGTATTTATAACCTCCACCTGCATCTAATCAGATGACGTCACCTTTGCACACATGCTTCACAGCCGGCAATGCGACAAAATAGTTCCCATAGCGTTTTCATGCAGCATCTCGTTCCCACCTTTCAGGTAACAGGGTTACAGCAAAGTAACCCGAGACGTTTTCTGCTATTAAAGATGTTTGTTGTGCAATCATTCTGTCCCAGAAAAAGTTCAAAATACCTATTTTATGGCCAATGTTGCCATTACATTCATATTCAGGCTATTCAGTACAGTATATGCTTCTGACCAGAACTGTAGCTGTAGGAAGGCAATCAACAACATTGTTGTGTAATGCAGTGTAAGAAGGATGAATATTACTCAGGCCATACTGAGGCTTAAGATTCTGCAAGTTGATAACAAGACAAGAAATATGTGTTGTTGTTTTTGTTATTATTATTATCTTACAGTATTATCTCTCCAGTAATTATTTTTTATTGTACCTGCGCACAATATTTGGAACAAGTTTTGCAATTAATTACCAAAAAATGTAAACAAATTAGTAAACCAACATAGCCACCATGACTAAAGAAAACTAACAGTAAATGCTGTTAAACCCTTTTTATACTCTTGGCATTTTTTCCATCAGTCAAGTAATCACCTGGAATGGTTTACCTATAATCTTGACGGAATTCCTAGAGATATTGAGAACTTCCCAGCTGCTTTTGCGCCTTTTTCTGGTCCACCTCATCCCAAACCATCTCTGGTGGATTTCATTTATTCATTCATTCATCTTCTATACCGCTTTATCCTGTATTAGGGTCGCGGGGACCTGGAGCCTATCCCAGGAGACTCTGGGCACAAGGCAGGGTACACCCTGGACAGCGTGCCAATCCTCTGGTGGATTTATATTGGGTAATTGTGGAGGCCAGGTCATCGGATGCAGCACTACATCACTCTCATATTTGGAAAAATAGCTCTTAATTTTTTTCCCCAAGAAGGAAATAGCTAAAAATAACTACTCCATGACCTAAAGTTGTGTTTGAGGTCATTGTTCTGTTGGAAAACAAATGCGGGTCCAACTAATTGCAAACCAGGTGAGATGGCATGTCCCCGCAAAATGCTACAACAATGTCTTTTCTATTTACTTAACTGAGTGTTTCTTGCCATAGTAGGTCCTCTGCACAAGACAAATGATGGTCTAAAGCACCATCTTTAGACCTGGGGTCAG
Organism: Channallabes apus; assembly: GCA_030522415.1. Lineage (NCBI taxonomy): Eukaryota > Metazoa > Chordata > Actinopteri > Siluriformes > Clariidae > Channallabes > Channallabes apus. Next base: position 8,843,887 of record CM060125.1, read on the forward strand.
GGGTAGCTCAGTGGTTAAGTCACTGGACTACGGTTCGGAAGATCCCAGGTTCAAGGGTCAAGAGCAAGGCCCTTAACCCTCAACTGCTCAGATGTATAATGAGATAAAAATGTAAGTCGCTCTGGATAAGAGCGTCTGCCAAATGCCTAAATGTAAAGCATATTAAGAAGGCAAAAAAAGTCACAAATGAACACTTGAGAATGCCTACATAATAATTTACTACATAATTCCATAGGTGTTCTTTTATAGTGTGGATGTCTTTAGTATCCATGCAACATGTTAAAAATAATACAAATAAAGAAAAACCACTAGAAGAAGGTTTGTCCAAACTTTTGACTGACCACAAATCTTTAGAAAACCTTCCACTGATGACATTTTGGTTGCCGTAATGATACTAAGATCACATCATGCCACCTATTCTGTGTCCTATATTCTAAGATAGTAGCCTAGCATGATACAGTAGATAGGAATTGCTTTGTCCCAATTAATGCAGGTCATGATCCACTGTCTTTGTTTTACATTATTGCATTGTATCCGAATTCAAATATGTCTTGCAGGCTAAATTTCGTGTTTGATGAGCAAACTGCACACTTCATTGACTGTATTATAGACATCATTCAGGTGATAATCATCCCTTAATACCACTGTCTAACAATGAGAAAATGTGTGAATTGATATGCAGGTGTGTGTGTGTGTGTGTGTGTGTGTGTGTGTGTGTGTGTGTGTGTGTCTGTGTGTGTGTGTCTGACTCCTGTATCCAGCATGTATCAGTGCAGAATTTTACAGTATGGTCATGACCTTTTGAACATGGCTTGAGATTATCTGTTCAAGCAATGTGAAAATAAAGGTTACAGGTTTATCACTTGTTCCTATATTCTAAAGACATGCTATCTGTGTCATAATGAAAAAGATAAGATACTTTAAAGACATTTAAATGCAAGAACAATGCTGATTTTAGCATTTTAGCGAATAGTTTCACTTGTTTTCTGTGCTTTAGTACCACTGAAAACAGGTTTTCTATTAAAAATTTATCAAAGCAGATAACCTCGTCCATTGATAATGGTCTCCTAGGGAACTGAGTGTATCTGCTTCCAAAATAAAAATAGATTCTGTACATGGTAATGTTCAGCACTTTTTTCAAAGGGTTTTATTAATATTTCTCAACCCTGATTTTCACTAGAATACGCTTTCTTTTACTGTTTAGAGATATTTTTTTTCCCTTCAGAGTAGCTGTTTTTAAGTCTAACCTTATTTTCTTTGGGGTTAGACATTAGATAATACATAACATTACTACTGAATTTGTTATACTGATTGATCAGTAGGTGATTAATCTTTTATAGCGGCAGTTCACACAGATTCTGATCCGAGGCAAATTAATGCTTTGCAGGGACTTGCATGGTGGATGCTTAACAGAATATAATAATAATAATAATAATAATAATAATAATTAACATAAGGCAGCATGCATGTGTGATTGTGTGCATGCATTTGCCCAATGATAGACTGGCAACGTGTCCAGAGTGTACTCTGCCCTGAGTACTTCAGGCCCTCCATGACCCTGCACAGTATAAGCGCTATAGAGCATGATAGAGAAAGAAGTGACTATAATACTCTACTACTACAGTATGATTACTATTACTAATACTACTACTACTACTAATAATAATAATAATAGCTTTCTCTAAGGAAATATTTATTTAACATAAATTTAAGGAGTCTTCGGGGTCGCTGTTTTTTCTCACATATGAATATCTTCAGGGCTGACGGCTTTGTGCTTACTGCTTTCTGGATAACATAAAAAGCTGATATTTTTTCTCATTAAACTCAAGAGATAGAGAAAAATGAGAAATCAGTGAGGGAATTACTGTTATAGCTAATATAAAATAAGTGATAATAGGACAAACCTGTTTAACAGTTAACAGTAAAATTTAACTACAGTATAAATAAAAAAAAAATATGTGATGTGTTATCCTTTAGTAAATCTATTGGCACATTGTCGAGATATAAAGGGAAGAATAAACTTGTATAAATTAATAATACCATTATTGGAAGAAATAATCGGGTTTGTGGTGGTAAAATAACTCCTCTTCATGTCTGGGGGTATTATCCCACTATGCCATCAATTGATTTGTTTTCCTATAACAGTACTCTGATAAGTGCTTTTCCCCCTCTTTACTTAATTCATAGCAAATATGTCTCTTGTGAATACAGTAATTAGTTGGCTTGTCAATAGCTTATTAACAATTTATTTTAGATTCTATCTGAATTCTGTATCTTTTGTACGTATCATTTCATTTATTTTACTACTGTTCATAATGCCTCCAATTTTAATACCCAAATCCTGCCAGGCATTTTCACTATAATAGAGGTTGTCTGCTGTGGTATCTAACATCTTTTTGTCAGAGTGAACGGCCCAGTAATTTGAGGTTTGCAGAGTAAATAGAGCTCTGTAGTGAACACATACTGTACAGCTCAGAGCAGTGATTTATAATTTATTATCTCTTTGTATGTCTTCTGTTGATAAAGTGGATTGAAAGCACAATTACTATAATTTTACTCAACATTACATAACCTGAACATTTTTTCTATAAACAGTACTCATTAAGAATGCAACACCTACAGTATAAGGTAAATCGTGTATATGAAACATTAATATGCCCTTTATGTCGCAGATTAACTTCTGAATTCAATATTTATATTTATCACAAATAATAAATGCTTTTACTTGCATTACATTTTTTTATTGCTTAAGTAAAAACATGTTTAAACATTATTTAAAAAACCTAGTTCTAACAGCATTAAGTGTATGCAGCAGGGAGAAAATACTTACCTTAAGGTCAGCCTATTTAGCATTTTGTTTACCACAATGGTGACACAAAAGGACACCACATGGCATAAAAATTTTATGCAATGGCCATAAAGTTCATCCAAAATATTGTTAAGTGAAAAATACAAAGATAAAGTGGAGGTGTTTCAGCACTCCCCAGGGCTTTGGTCAGATTAATATTCACCATGTTACTAGCCATGCTTTTTTATTTTTATTTTTTATAATAATACTCTCAAACATACTTTTTAATGACTTGAACAAATCAATACATGGTCAACTGTTTGTTTGTATTTGATTTACTGGTCCATGTATGCTGGAGATATAACCAAATATGGGTATAATATTCAGATTAAAGAGATAATTATGCAGATATAAATAGGAGACACAGTGCATTTACAGTAATGCATCCATAGTAATTGGGGTTAAAATAGTCAGGGTTGCACATTATACACAATATGATATGATATGATATAATATGATATAATACATGATATGATATGGTTTTAAGGCAATATTTTGATATTTAACAATAGCATGGAATTCAGTCAAATGCAAAATTATGTCTGTAGAGATACAGAAAGGAGCACAAATAATACAGATACACATACTGTATACTACAATAAATTAATTACACTATAATTGTGTTACAGTCCTACCATATGCTCATACCACAAAATAACAGCATAACAACATATGGCAATAAAATGAAGATAATGACATATTTCAAGTGATCATCTCTATAGTTATATATTTTTAGAATGGGCAGAACTACACAAACATAGTAAGTAAAAGTACAAGTAGAACTAAAAATATACTCCATTACAATAGTAGTACCACTTCAAATTTATACCCAAATTGAAGTACTAAGTATATTCTCTAAAATGTAATGTAATGTAATATTGAAAAAGTAGAGGTACTCTGCAAATAAACATGATAAGCAACACTTTAACACAATTGAAGTTGATGACTTTGATAATATTAATGTGCAAGTCTTGCTGAGTCTGCACTAGTCTGTCACTGATTGGTTGTGACAAGATTTAGCATAAATTAAACAAATAGCGGGTAGCACTGTTAACCTTTAATTTCTTACGTTGCTAGCTTAACTAAGGCTTTTGAGAGGCTTGCAAAAGGAGCCAGAAGAATCCACAGCCCAGAGACCAAATGGGTGGGATCCATTGCCCAGTAACTGTCAATCACATTGGTAAACTAACCAATCTGTGCTTTCATAATGATTTGTCAGTCATTTCTGTAAACTTGGACTTGGAATTGACTGGTGGAATGTTCTGGTTTTTATTCTGTCCTTCCCGTGTGAACTGTAGCGATATGGTGTGGGTAACAGTGTAAAGCTTATGCTTAGATTAGAAAAACAATACGCTTTTGTGGGATTGTCAGCTGAAAAGTAACCAACCCCTGTTTAAAGCCCCGAATTTGCACCCAACGACTCCTGACAATAAAAATTAAATTTCCCCAATGTGGGACAATCACCCAATAAAACTGGCTCTGAAATCATTGCTGCAATACCAATTCGATACATTTTTGAAAGATGACTCTACAGAGCATTTTGATATGTGCAATAAGGACATGTTATCGGCGTACTGTAATAACATTTCAATAGCAAGCTATTTAATACAGTATAATAATGTTCTACTGAACCCTTAATTACTGATGATGAAATCGTACCGTCACTACCAAAATAAAGTGAAATTAAAAGACGCTACTTACTATTACAAACTATTATGGAGATGTTAACAATATGATAATGACTTCATATCGTCCTGTTAACCGACAGATGTCAATCTACAGGTACAGTATAGACATTGTCTATAGACAAACTGTAGACATACACACGTTCCAAATTATTTTCTGATTTTCATAATTAGTAAATGCAAATGACAGTCAGTATAATTTTCTAGTCATCAACTATTAGGGTATAATTTGAATTTTATTGAACAAACCTCCTAATCATAATATTTATTTAAAAAAAAAAACTGACAATACACTGTTCCAAATTATTATGCACAACAGAGTTAAAACATTTTATAGGTTGTAAAGAAGTGAAAATGGGCTTTTGTTGAATTTGCAGCATTATGAGGTCATATTTACTGAAATAAAAAACGGTGCATTGTCGTGCATCAAGATGATTTTGCTACGGAAGGCACGGTTCTTCTTTTTGTACCATGGAAGAAAAGTGGTCAGTCAACATACTTTGCAAAGGTCATTTTCACACCTTCAGGGACCCTACAGGGGCCTACCAGCTCTCTCCCCATGATTCTGGCCTGAAACATGACTCCAGCACCTCCTTGTTGACATCGCGGCCATCCACCAACCATCCACTACTCAATTCATCTGGACCATCCAGGGTTGCACGACACTCATCAGTAAACAATACTGTTTGGAAATTAGTCTTCATGTATGCCTGGGACCACTGCAACCGTTTCTGCTTGTGAGCATTGGTTAGGGATGGCCGAATAGTAGGTTTATGCACAACTGCAAGCCTCTAAAGGATCCTACACCTTGAGGTTCATGGGACTCCAGAGGCACCAGCAGCTTCAAATACCAGTTTGCTGCTTTGTAATGGCATTTCAGCAGCTGCTCTCTTAAACCGATTAATTTGTCTGGCAGAAACCTTCCTCAGTGTGCCTTTATCTGCACGAACCTGTCTGTGCTCTGAATCAACCACGAATGTCTTCAAAGAATGATGAGTTTTTGTGAAATATAATATTTTCATACCAATTTGACGCTTTTCAGCAGCAGAGAGATCCTTTTTCTTTCTCATATTGCTTGAAACCTGTGGCATGCTTAATAATGTGGAACAATCTTCTTCAGTACTTTTTCTTTAATTGGGCTTATCTGGCAAACTAATTATCACACGTGTCTGAGATTCATTTCAGTGATCCAAAGAGCCCTGAGACGCAATACCGTCCATGAGTTTAATTTAAAAACTAAACATTTAATGTTTGACACTTACATCCAATTTGCATAATAATTTGGAACACAGTGTATGTCCTGCCAGCACTTTCTCACATAAACAGTTATACTGTAGCTGGAGCTCACTGGCATGAGGCTCCACTTGATGGAGACATCAACCACACGGAAAAGCTGCAAACAAATGCACCTGCTATGACATTAAGCAGTGGGGGTTGTGGTATTGTCAAACCCTGGTATTGACGACGAGGTGAGCCCCTCCCCTCCCTGTCAAACCCTGGTCTGAGCTCTAAAATTATTTGCTTTTTGGTTTGTTCCCCCCTTGTATTCCATGTTGTTTACACGTCTATTCAAGCACATGGCGTTTGTTTTGATCCCTCGCCATGTGCCTGTGCCTCTGTGACATCACCACCATCCCTCCCACTCCCCTCGTTTTCATTGTAATCATCCACCCTATTTATTCCCTCCTGTCTGTTGTCCCTATTTTTGGCTCCAAGTCAGTATCCTCCCCCCCTATTTTTTCCATCTGTCTCGGTGTTTGGGTCCTGGCCGGGTCCTGTTTTCTTAGTTTGCACTGCTCTGCAGTTCCCCGTCCTGAGATCGGCCTGCTCTCGCTCTTCTTCGCGGCCGTGCAGTTCAGCGGACTTCGGCCCTGTCGCCCTCTGCTGTCTGCCGAAGGGACTACAGCCACGTCACTTAGTCAAGACTTTTTTCCCTCTTCGGAGTGTTTTTTTTTTTTTTTTTATGTTGCCACTCCTGTGTTTTTGCTTAAAAGAGGACAGTTCAGTTTGTTTCTATTTTTGTTTTCTTTTTGTTCTTTAATTAATTAATTTTTTGTCTGAATCAAGGCTTCCCATCAACAAATATAAAACCTTGAAGGCGACCTGCATTTGTGTCCGTTCTGATTCCCTGACAGGTATAGTACAGTGGAACCTCGGATTATGAGTAACGCGGTTTATGAGTGTTCCGCAAGATGAGCAAAGATTTTTAATACATTTTGACTTGAAAAACGAGCATTGTCTTGGTTTACGAGCACAGAGTATCATGTATCACGCATGCGCTTCTTGTTTTGACACCGACGTCACGTCATCACAACTGAGCCAACGGTTTTTCTCTCTCTTGCGCTGCTGAATTGTAGGCAATCATCTCCCCTGCTGGGTGAATATACACACACACACACACACACAGACACACACACACACACACACACACACACAAACACCAGGGCATGACATTAACTTTTTTACTGACTGGCCAAAGTG